>JAQPPZ010016360.1:4800000-7200000 GCA_028583015.1 Wollemia nobilis | reverse complement strand
GAGAGAGAGCAGGGAGAAAAAGTGTCGTGATATCGCGACATGTCGCATTTTCATGACTAAAAGAGAAGAGAGATAGTGGGAAGGAAAAAATGTCATGATATCGTGACATGTTGTTTCATGACTCAAAAGGTACAAGCGGTTACAGAGGCCGTTACAGAGTGACAGGTGGACAGAGTCTACCATGGCAGTACACGTGGCACCAAGGCGCAATGAAAACGGAGGAAGACCAAAAGTCGTAAAGGAAATGTTTTGAAAGTCAGAACAACGAAGAGGCATGGGAAATTGAAATGATAGGCTTTGGGGAAAGGAAACGAAGGGCCACAGAATGTAAGACAGAGAGTCATGCCAGAAACTTTAAAAGGGGAAGCAAAGGCGTGCACAAGAGTCAAAAAATGATGAAAATAGAGTTATAGACGAGAAGGCACGAGGGCCATTCTGGACCTATTTTGGGCTGTGTTTTTCTTCTAGGGATGCTAGAATTTGTAAAAAAAAAAATATACTAATAATTAAGGCTGCAGCCATTATTCTATAAATTTTTCCAAGTTATTGAAGGAAAATTTGGTATCTGGGTGTTTGCAATTTTTTAGTCTCCATCAAGTGGTATAAGAGCAGGAGTTCCTGAGTGTGTAAACAGATCGCCGAACGTGAGGCAGTTTGCACCAAGATCTATGGAAGGGTTCTGAGAAGAGAGAGCAAGAGTTCCTGAGTGTGTAAATAGATCGTCGAACGTGAGGTAGTTTGCACCAGGATCAGTTAAGATTTGTGATAGTAGTGATCAGAATGCCTCCATGAAAGAACTGTGGTCATGGGAGAAATGTGGTACCTGAAGAATATTTTAGAGCATTGCAGAGGCAAGTGCAAGCCTTGCAAGAGGAGTTGTGAAGAGGGGTCAATCCAAAGGGAGAATACCATAGTGACGATGAATCCTGGGAAACTGATGATCCATAAAATGAAGAAGAAGCAATGAATCCTATAGAAGCTAGATTATTTAGGGCCATATATCAGGTTGGGAAGAGGCCAAAGTTTGATTTCTCTACGTATTCTAGGAATCTCAACCCAGAGGAGTTGATTGATTAGATCAATGATATGGAGGAATATTTTGAGTATGAGGAGGTTGCAGATCCAGATTGGATCAAGTTTGCAAAAACAAAATTGAAAGGCCATGCTAGCATATGGTGGAAAGGAGTGCAACTAGAAAGAAATAGAAGCGGAAAGGAAAATATAACCATATGGGATCGAATGGTAGAGAATTTGAAGAGACAGTTTATTCCTATAGATTACGAATTGGATATGTTGAGGAAAATGTAGAGTTTGAGATAGTCAAGCAAATATGTCAAAGAATATACAAATGAGTTTTACAATATCTCAATCAAAATTGGCCATTCAAATGCTAACAAGGAGAAGGTAGCCCGTTACATCAATGGATTTAGAACCAGTATTCAAGAAGAGTTAAGTCTGGTTAGGATGAGTACCATTGAGGATGCTTACCAGTTTACTCTAAAAGTTGAAGAGAAGCTGAACAAAAGGTTTGAGGGTAAGCAGAAAGGAAGAGAGCGTGGTGGAAGAAAATATGGAGGATGAGATGAGAAGAGAGAAGAAGCTAGTAGTAGTCAGGATTCGAAGGTAGATAATGATTACAGATCCTATAATCAGAACAACTACCCAAGAGGAAGAGGTAGATATAGTTGAAGAAATGGAGAAAGAGGGTTTCGTGGAACCTGCTACAATTGTGGGGAAGAAGGACATCGAGCATACGACTGTCCACAACACCAAGAGAGGACAAATAGGAGACCCGAGGGTCATGCCCGAGCTGCGGTCATTGATGAAGGTGTTGAATCTGAGCACTCTGAGGAGGCAAAGAGAGGAGAAGTTATGGTCATAAGGAGAACCTTGTTGAATGAGGAGAAGGAACCAGACTAGAGGAATAGCCTATTTCGCACAAGGTGCAAATGTTCAGGTAAGGTCTATAATATTATTATAGATAATGGTAGTACTGATAACTTGGTCTCTGAAGAAATGGTTACTAAGTTACAGCTAGAGAGGAGGAGACACCCGCATCCATATCATATTGTGTGGTTGTAGAAGGACCATAGAGCATCAATCAGAGAGCAGTGTTTAGTTAATTTTCGTATTAGAAATTATCAAGATGAGGTCCTGTGTGATGTTTTGGCTAAGGATGCTTGCCATTTGTTGTTGGGGAGGCCATGGCAATTTGACAGATGTGCGGTGCATGATGGGCATGCGAACACTTACTCTCTGACAAAATATGGAGTGCATCACAAGTTGAAGCCATTGAAGGAAGTGGAGGAAAAGGTGTGCAGTAGTGCTAGAATCTGTTTGGTAGATGGTGGAATTGATTTGATTCCAGGAGCTAGCTTACCCAATAAGGCTGCACATAGAATGTCTCTTGTGGAGAATGAAGAGTTGAACAGATAGGTTCAATAATTGTTGAGGAAGGGGTTGATTAGGGAGAGTTTGAGTCCCTATGCAGTACCTATAGTACTAGCACCAAAGAAAGTGACAGAACAGTATAGAAGTGAAGGTCACTTCTCAATCCACCCCGGTTGTCTGATGCAGGAGAATTCAACGAAAAAAAAATACTGCCAAGGAGAAAAACTGTCACAATTTTGTGACAACTTGGCAAAGAAGAAAAAGTGTCATGATATCGTGACAAAAATAGGAGAGAGAAGGCATGGGAGAAAAGTGTCACGATATCGCGACATGTCGCATTATCGCGACCCAAAGAGGAGAGAGAAAGCAAGAGAGAAAAATGTCACGATATCGCGACATGTCATGTTATCGCGACCAAAGGATGAGAAAAGGCACAAGGGAGAAAAATGTTGTGATATCGCGACATGTCGCATTATCATGACCATAAGACGAAAGAGAAAGCAATGAGGAAAAATGTCGTGATATCGCGACGTAAAGAAGAGAGAGAAAGCGAGGAGGAAAAATGTCACGATATCGTGACATGTCGCATTTTTGTGACTTGAAGAGGAAAGAGGAAGCAAGGAGAAAAGAATGTCGTGATATCGTGACATGTCCCATTTTCGTGACCCGAAGAGGAAAGAGGAAGAAAGGAAGAAAAATGTGGCGATATCGTGAGATGTCGCATTTTTGTGACCAGAAGACAAGAGGAAGCACAAGAGAGAAGTGTCGCAATGTCACGGCATGTTGCATTTTCATGACTAGAAGACAAGAGGAAGTGCAAGAGAGAAGAAGTGTCATGATATCACGACATGTCACATTTTTGTGACTAGAAGACAAGAGGGAGCACAAGAGAGAATAAGTGGCGCGATATCGTGACATGTCACATTTTCACAAAAAAAAGGCAAGAGAAGGAGCCAAAGAGAAAAAGTGTCATGATATCACAACATGTCGCATTTTCATGAAAAAAAGGCAAGAAAAGGAGCCAAACACAGAAAATTATCGCGATATCGCGACATGTCACATTTTCGCGACCCAACGAGGAGAGAGAGAGCAGGGGAGAAAAAGTGTCACGATATCGTGACATGTCAAATTTTTGTGACTAAAAGAGAAGAGAGATAGTGGGAAGGAAAAAGTGTCACAATATCGCAACATGTTGTTTCATGACTCAAAAGGGATAGGCAGTTACAGAGGCTGTTACAGAGTGACAGGTGGACAGAGTCTACCATGGCAGTACACGTGGCACCAAGGAGCAATGAAAACAAAGGAAGACCAAAAGTCGAAAAGGAAACATTTCGAAAGCAAGAACAATGAAGAGGCATAGGAAATCAAAACGATAGGCTTTGGAGAAAGGAAACGAAGGGCCACAGAATGGAAGACGAAGAGTCATGCCAAAAACTTTAAAAGGGGAAGCAAAGGCATGCACAAGGGTCAGAAAACGATGAAAATAGAGTTGTAGACAAGAAGGCACGAGGGCCATTCTGGACCTATTTTGGGCTGTTTTTCTTCCAGGGAGGCTAGAAATTGTAAAAAAAATATATACTAATAATTAAGGTTGCGGCCATTAATCTATAAATTTTTCCAAGTTATTGAATGAAAATTTGGTATCTGGGTTGTTGCAATTTTTTAGTCTCCATCAAAATCCCCTCCTACCTATTGAATTTGAGCTACAAACATTGTGCACATCATTGGAAATTATAATTGAATTATCACAGGCACAGGTAGACAAGATTTTGTATTTGAATGCATTGGATGAACTTCGGTTGGATGTTCTACACCAAACTGAAGTAATTCAGGAGCAAAGGAAGTTGTAGCATGATGGCCACCTACAACAAATAAAATTTTAGCAAGGATATTGGGATTTGTTGTTTGATTCTCGCTATGTGGACTTCCCTGGAAAACTAAGGACTAGATGTCTTGGACTGTATCAAATTGAAGAAGTATTTGACAATGGAGTAGCTCGTATCTCTCCCATTGATGATTCATAGAGAAATTTGGTAGTGAATGGACATCGTCTTTGAGTGTACTATACACCTCTGACTAAGAAGGAGTTCTTGTAACAACTTGATAGCTTGGATGCACAACAAGTAGAAGAGATTCCCTCTTCCACCACAATTGCCATAGATTAAGCATAATCATGGATTTCAAGAAAACAAAAAAATACAAAAAAAATTAGAAAATAAAAATATGAATAAATTTTGGTTGTGAATTCCTTCATGGGCATAATCAAAATAAAAAAAAAGAGAAAAAAAAGAGAGAGAAAAGGAGAGGTAAAAAAAAAAAAAAAAAAAAAAATGAATAACTCAGCAGTGAAAACCTTTTTCTAAGGCACTACTGAGTTGGTATGCATGAAAACCAGTTGTATGGCATGCATAACCTTGAAAACTTTTGAGTCACCAATGTAAAAATTCACCAACTACATTTGTTTTTGAAGTATTGCAGTAAGCCTCAGTAGAGCATCAACAAAAGTAGTCATCTTTCAAAAACTTGCATTAACTTGTTTTAACCAGGTATATTTTTCTTGCACTTTTCTCATTGTAAATATTTGATATATAGTATATGACAATTAACCATTAGTGTAAAAGTATTTATAAGAGTTGGCATAAGCAAAACATGTTTTAAAAGAAGAATGTTGGTTTCTATTGTATCTTTAGAATGACCACTGCATTGTATCTATGGAATGAATGTTGCATTGTATCTTTGGAATGAAGATTTGTATTTGGATTTAAAATTGTCTTTGGAATGACAATTCTAGCCTTGTATTTAGATTGAAAATTATCTTCGAAATGACAAGTCCAACCTTGTCTTCGGATTGAAAACTGTCTTTGAAATGACAAGTCCTACTTTGTCTTTGGAGTGAACCTTTGTCTTCGAAATAAAAATTATCTTCAGAATGAAATTTAATCTTTGGAATGGCACTTAATGTTATGTTTCCACGTGGCATCCAAGGAGGAAGAATACACAAATGCTACTACAGAGGAGGAAAAAAATGTTTCTACAAATATTGTTGCAAAAGCAACAAAGTACCTTTCCCAAAAACCTTCAACCTCACAAACTAATAGAGGGTCTGGAACTGGCAACAGAAAATGAAAATAGAAGAGGGTCCATTTTTATGAGAATATTGTTGATCTAATAGAACAGGGGAGTGAAGTTCCTAGAAAAACTAGAGAAGATATAGAAGTGGAAGCAGAGAAAATTCTACCAAAACCTGATACAATTCCTATAGCCCCTATTGACACAAGAAAACTGAGTAAGAAGAGAAAGTATACACTAGGAACCAGGAGGTCTACAAGACTCCAAATGAAAGAAACATAAAAATAGATGATTGAAGAGGAAAACAACCAAGGCAGTCCTGATGTCACAAAAATACAACCAGCCACTATAAATACCACCTTGGAGGATTTTTCAAAATTTCTTGAACAGTTGGTTGAGGAAGAGTCTGGACAAGACAATTTTGAAATTGATGCAAACTTGGATGCAATCATATATAACCTTATGGAACCTTATGAACAAGACCAAATAGTTGAAATAGAAAGTGAGATAATGGTTGAGCAAAAAACTGTAGATAAGTTGTCTGCATCATATTTTGAATCAAAAGAAGAGGAGGTGGACATTGCAGAACAATTGATAGCAGCCAAGAGTGTGATTAAAACACAAAACATATGGGTTGAGGAGAAGGAAAATATCATTGAAAAACATGAAAAAAGAATTGCAGAGTTACAGCAAGAAGTGGAGGAACTAAAGAGCAGACTGTTACAATTTGAAAAACAATCAACTACAACAGATAATGAGGAAGAGTTGGCTCAATTACTGCTTGGATTATCTAGGGTAGATAATTCTTCCCCCTTGTTAGAGGCATCATTGGATAAAAACACAAGAGCTCATTCTAAAGCAGTGCCCTTCCATTCTGAAGCAACACCTTCTCAATCTGGAGATGCTCCAAAATCGATCAAGATCCCAAAAAGGAATATCTATGGAGAGTCACAGTAGTTATGTCTGAAAGAAACACCAACATAAGAGAATTTTGAACAGCAAAATGTAAATAATCAAGTAAGTGCTCCTCTAAATAATATTTTTGTAGAACTAGGGATACAAGTAGAATTACTGTTATATGTCCAACCACTGGAAGTAGCAAAAAAAGGGATACAAGTAGAATTGCTATCATATGTCCAACCAGTAGAAGTGGCATAAAAAGGCGTACAGGTGGAACTGTTGCCTAAGTTTCAACCTATAATTAGACCACCCAATATTATATCCTTGGAGTAGTATAATACATACATTGCTAACTGGATGATAAAATATAAAAATCTTGCCACACAAGTTGAGAAATTGAAACTGGTAGGAAAATAGCTGGAGACAAAGGACACAAAAATTAGTGCATTGAATGAAAAAGTAACTGACCTGTGTCAAATTTCTGAATTTTTGGTTCAATTCAGAAGACATTCCAGGTTTTACAGTCTCATTTTTAAGGAGAGATATCTAAGATGGTAGGTTATGAGAATTAGCTCAGGTATCCCATATAAACTGGAAAAAGCTAAAGAGTTTTTGGAAGCTTACTTCAACAGTCCTACAGAGCAAAAAAACTTGCTATGTGAGTTATTTATGCACAACTTTTTCATTCCAGAGGATGTAGATTTCCACCCACAGATTTGCATAGGAGATATGCAATTGAGAGCTTTTATGTCTACCTTACAAAATCAGTTTTACTAGGACCAAGAAAAAATGCAAAATAAGGAAATTGAATTAAGAGTTGAATTGTTAGTCACAGTAATTCAACCAAATCATCCGATTATCACCAGATAGCATTTTCTCATGATGAACAGGGACGATATCAAAAGGATGTATTTGAGAAATTTAAGGGACTATGTAACTAAATTCCAAAAATTTTGTAATGACAATTCTGTTCCAGCATTATCACATTGCAGAAACAGATGGGCAGAACTTTCCATGTCTTTACAGAAAAGGGAGCCTATCTCCCCCATTAATCTCGAATGGTCCAGAAGAAGAGAAGAAAGGGTGATACAGCTTATTTAAACTATGCAGCATAACTAGGTAGGTCGTATATTTATGCCTCCAACCATCATTACTCTAGTTCCCTACTATTTTGAAGAGGATCCTCAACCAGATGAGTAGTTTAAAAATTGGCTCAAAAATATTCAGGATAACAGAGGATACTATATAGGCAAAAAGTTGTTCTACATATCATGGAACTTGAATATGGATATTTGTGATTCTATAGCCCAACAAAATGCATGAGGACATGCATTAATATAAGTTGGGGGGAAAATGATGAGGCCTGGAAACACCGCCATCATAGCATGTTTTGAACAATTAAAACTTGCCTAAAACTCTATGATTTACTTTATATACTAGTTAAGTTGATCTAATATGCTATGTATTAATTTTTTGCATGATTGATGTGTTTGGAATATTATATGCTAATTTTTACAGTTTTTGTGTAGTTTTATGTCACTTTGCCATGACCTATTACATAAGGGATATGCTTAGGCTGATAGAAACACTTTACTATTATTATTTTTATGTTTCTCAAGCATTAATTTCATTGAATTTAGAAAATAGTGTAAATAATTGTTACTGTGCAGCAGAAACTAGTTTTCCTGTGTAAATTCCAGCCAACTACCAATGAATGGCAAGGCATGGTATTCACACATGAAGAGGAATGAAGTCTATTGCAATCTAATCCTGAGGACTAATCCACCTGAGAAATGTAGCTGAAATAAATTCAAGAGTACATAGTTTGTTATTCAGAAGATCTTTGAATTGAGAAATACAGTCTCTTTGGATTTATAGAATATCTTTGAATTGAGCCACTTAGCTTCGAATTGAGAACAGAAAGCACTTTTTGACATGTTGAATGATTTATGATGGTGGAAAAAGAGAAAGAATGCTGAGGAGGTTAAAGTAAAATATCTTCCATCTAACTTTACCGTTCTTGCCATCCAAAGCCACAATTTATGGAAAAGATCCTCTTCTAGGATAAACCCAGGGAATACTACAGAATAATAGGAATTGATTTGCAGAGTATATTTTTTGTTGTAATTATATTTTAGGCATCTATAAAATATAGCTCCCATCTAGGTTGAGCTAATAATAATAACAATATAAATAGTAGTAGAGAAAATATAGAAAATAAGTGAGAAAACTGAGATTTACAGTTCTGTAATAGATTTTAGCAGTAGATTTGTAATCATGTTCTGAATCAATAAAGTACATGTTTTTCTATTCATTCTATTATGTTTGAGTGTGAGTGAGATTTAGAGAGAGAGGAACTCATACCTTCTTCTAAAAAAGGAGGCTGGCCACTTCTAGAAATAGGAGGAGGACTAGTAGACAGGTTTTGTTTTGATTTTGTTACAGCAGAATAAGTTGTGAAACTTGTCAATTTCATTATTTTTTAGTAGTTAACATCCATTTTAGTCTTAATCATTTATTTTCTGTTCAAGATAATTTTGTGATGTGATTAGTAGTAGATCTGATTAGTCTTTTTTATTTTCAACAACTTTCCAATTTACTGCAATTTCCATTTCTAGCAATTTATAGTTTTTTGCAATTTTCTTGCATTATTATTTTTGTTGTCAACCCCTGCACAGAATATTGACAACCTTCTGTTATAGAGTATTGACAAGACTTAATTTTAGTTTTCATTATTGCAATAGTAAATAGAATTTCATTTTTCAACTATAATTAGGTTTCCAATTCTACAACTGTAACTAGGGTTTTAATTCTGCAATTTAATCATATTTCATTCTTGCAACTATAACTAAGGTTTCATTTCTGTAATCAGCAATTAGTTTTCATTCTTACAATTATATTAAAGTTCAATTTATGCAATTTAGAGGTAGAAGAGACCTAAAAACCCCCATAGAATCAGTTCCACAAATAAGACTTATTGCTCCCAATTGACCTTAAATTATAGCCCTATTCACTCCTTTTGCAGATAGCCTTGTACACTGCCCTAGATTGACAAATTCATTGAGAATTAATGATGTGCTTAATGACAATGCATCAGGAGGTAGCAATTATTCTAGAAGATCACCAGACATAGCAGAGGAGAAAGGAGTTCTCCTATAGATAGAGATCCACAAAATTTATTAGGGGATAGGTGTCTCCTTTGGATATATGTCCATAAACATTGTAATAGGGAAAGGATTTCCAAGAGATTTGTTGAGAAAAATTTAGTGAAATATTTTCTCTGTGGCATAGCCCACATTGGGTGAATCACATTAAATTGGTGTCTCTATTGTGTGTGGTGATTTGTGCATTGCTTTGATTACTACTATTTATATTGCCATTGATATATTGCATAATTAATATTGGAAAGGAAAATTAAAAAGTGGTCTTTTTTTTCACCCCCCTCTCAATATAAGCTTGTGTTATTCAAGATATTACTCTTACAAAGCTAGTGGTAGCTAAAAAGGGTGTTTTGAGGTTGAAGAAAGGTTCCTTAGGATAAAAAATATAGTATACATAATAAACATGTGTTTGATGTGGGGTAGATCAAAATCCTTGGAAACCATGTAATAGGAACCTTAGAAAGAATGAGACAGATTCAAAAATAGTATATGGAACTCAACTCTTGCTGGACTAAAAAAAAGGAAAAGATGCTAGTGAAAAGCAATTGGAAATCACATCCTTTGGATTGTTTTATCCCATGAGTATGGGAGAGGAAGAAATCTCTCAATCAAATATAATAATTGAAACTCCTATCCTAGAATATAAGGGATCTAAATGGCCTTACAAAGCAGTGAGTGGTGGCATCATTGAGGAAATATTTTTTCTTGATGTTTTTTACTTCAAGAAATAAATTTAGAGGAGAGTAGGATCAATTCAGTCAAAAACACTAGTTGGAGGAGTGCACAATTTTTAGCCAACCTGATTCAAGGGGATTCAAAGGGCTTATTTACCTTTAATATGGGAAGAAACTAGTAGGATCAGTGTTGTCATTATTAGATAGAGTTATTAACATTCTTTTTTATTGTAAGGATTCCAATTATCGATGGGTCATTTCTAATATCTATGCTCCAAACTTATATCCTAATAGATGTTTGCTTTGGGACTCACTTAGTGCTATGAGAGAAGAATTCAAAGGAGAAAGTTAGATTTTGGTTGAATATTTGAACTCTTCACTCTTCTAGTCTAACAAGAAAGGGGGAAATGTGGACATTTCAAGAGGTATGGAATATTTCACTTTGTTTGTGAATCAATGGATATTTAGCTCAAAGGTAGTAAATATACATGGAGTAACAGGAGAATTAGGGACCAACTCATCAGATTAGGTTAGATAGAATTATAATTTCTATTATCTCTTAGTTTTGGAAATTCTTATCTATTATCTCTCCCTAAAGTGGGATTATACCACAACCCTCTATTGATGTGTTTGGATCAACATTCTAAGAGGTTCCTAAGGCCCTTCATATTTGAGTTATGTGGTACCAACACCCTAATATAGAAGAAAATATTAAGGAATGGTGGTCCTAGGACATATTTGACCCCTTAATTTCCCAAATAACTTCTAAGCTTAGGTGGGTTAAGTCAAACATGAAATTTTAAAACAAAGTAATCTACGGCCAGATCTCCCAAAGAAAGAATTAATTGTGATATTAATTGATGGAAATTGAGAGAGCAATCAATGCTAGGGACTAGTCTCAGGAGATAGAGATAGATAGAAAGGGGTGCTTGTTGAGATCCATAATACTTTGGCTAAGTTGAAGATTATTTAGAAACAAAAGTTGAGGAAACTATGGCTGAAAGTAGGGGACCAAAATATAATATATTTCCATGTGTCTATTCTAAGGCACAAAGCCTCCAACAAAATTAGATGATATTTTGGAAATTATGCTAGAGGATATTAATTTTTTTGAATCTTTGCTTTACAAAATGGAGTATAACAACTCTTGGGCTAAATATAACTTACTTAAAAATATATTGAACCTAAGTTTTGAAGACATGAACTCATTCCTATTGATCCCCTTTAAGGATGAGGAATTTAAAAAAGTAGTTTTTGAAATAGGTAATTTGAGAGCCCCTAGTCTAGATGAACTTTCCCAAATATTCTTCCAAACATTCTAGCACAATGTGGGGAAAGACATAGGAGATGCCCCAAAATATATTCAAAATTCTAGTACCATTCCCATTGACGTAAACTCCATCTTCCTACTACTTGTTCTAAAAATTCCAAAGAGCTACGATATTTAGAGACTTTAGACCTATTAGCATTTGTAATAGCATATACAAGTATTTAATAAAAAAATTGTCTAGCAAGATCAAGTTGTTTCTCCCAAAAATTATTGATCTAGGTCAGAGTGGCTTTATGGTAGGAAGGTACATTTTGGATGGAATTCATGAACTCATTCATTCTATGGTTAAGAGTGGGATAGCTAGGATTTTTCTCAAACTCGATATGAATAAAGCATATGATATGGTTTCATGTAGTTTCCTCTTGAAAGTGTTGAACAAATTTAGTTTTTATCAAATATGGATAAATCCTAATTAATGCTTGTATCTTAATAGCTTTCTCAATTATCACCAATGGTTCAACTATGGGACACTTCAAAAGTTGTAGGAGCTTGTGCTAAGGTCACCCCTTTTGCCCTTTCACTTTATCATTATAGCAAAAGCATTGGGTAGATCTATAAAAGTAGAACCAACCATAGTAGGTATAAATGTAACTCTTTTAATGGATATATTATCCCACTAGTAGTTTGTTTATGATAATCTTATCACCACCTCAGCTTTCATTTTGTAAGCGATGAAGACTAAGGATATTCTAACATCTTTTGGAAGGACTATAGGCCATAAGATCAACTTTTTAAAAACTTTAATCTTCTTCCTTAACACATCCACCATAAGGTAATGAGTGATATCCTAAATTTGGGCTACGGGATGGCTATATTCCCCTCTACCTGCCTTGGGATACCCTTATTTAAGGGGACATTGAAAGAGAAATTTTGGTACCCAATCATCAAAAGTATGAAAAGGAAATTGGATAGCTAGAAGGGGGCTCTTCTCAACCAGGATAGTAAAGCCCAATTTTTTAAATCCACCCTTCAGAGCATTCCTATATTTTTTCTCTTACTTTTCAAAATCCCAGGTAAAGTTATTCAAAGAATTGAAATCATATAGAGGTATTTTCTCTAGTTGAGAAATGAGGAGAAGAAAATTTGTCTTATTGCCTAAGAGCATGTATGCACAATAATTCGATGTCCTTAGCCTCAAAATAGTTAATAGCATGAACAACACATTACTAGTGAAATATGCAAAACACAATACCAAACAATGCTTGAACAAATGAAATACAAGGAAACACAAGATTGCACTATAGAATAATTTTCATTGATGGTGGGAGCCTAGAAACTCCATTGTTTACAAGCTTGGATCCTTGAATCCTTTTAATACAATATTACAAGGGGTTAGCGTTCTTCGAAGCTCTAATAAGTAAAGTTGTGATGTCTTCAAGCGCATCTTGATCCCAACAGGGTTGAGCGGGCTTTATGATGTCCAATGTTGGGCCACTCTAGATGTTGATGTAGTGTTGTCATATCTGCACACAAGGACATAAAAAAATAGTTAGTAATACCTACTATGGCTCCATATTGTGAGGCCCCCCATAAGCAATGATAAACCCTAACTAAGTGCTAAAAATAAAGTGAACAAAAAAATAAGCATATGCATAAAATAACAATAAATGATGGATATGTTTTACTTACTTACTATGCTTTTATGTGAGATGTCTGATGCAAGTGGCTGGTGTGGCGATGCCCTAGCATCACCCAAAGGCTAGGGGGTCTTCATGCATGATGGCATAAAATTATTGCGGCTATTTTATGACTATATAAAATTCCTGTGGGTGCTTGGTTCTTATAGGGAGGTGCCCAAAAATACCTGGTATTGATATAAAGTGCCTGAAGGTACCTAGTGTATAATGGAGGATTTTGTAAAAGTAGATGGAGCGAGGGCAAGGAATGTGACAATGGTGATGGAAAATGAGGGGTTGTAAAATATGATGGATGGAATGGTATTAGGGTGACAAATATTTGGTTGAAGACTTATGGTACTTAGGGAAATAAAGAAAGGACTTAGGAGAATTAGGAACTTAGAAAATCTAGGGAATTCAAAAACTCAAGCACTTAGGGGTTGAGCCATCAAAATAGCTCCTATTTATTATCTAACCTAGGGCATGCTAGAGTTTCAACAATACTAATCATGTGGCTAATATTAAAGCACATATAAGGGTAGATAATAAATCTAGGAAATGGCATGGATTGATGTAAATATGTGGTCAAGATTAATCCACTTAAATAAATACATATTTATTAAATATATATTAAAATAATATATATATATATATATATATAATAAATATACATAAATAAATATGAATATTATTTGGAAATGGCAGGAAAACAATGATGGAGGACAAATTGCTAGGTTTTGGTGTCTACAACTAGCCAAGCAAGTGTTAGCTTTTGATACTCTAATACTTAATATAGAACATCATAAGAAAATAAACACAAGATCTAATATAATGAAGTTGTAATATAATGGACCAAATAACATCTTAAAATATAATAATAAATTGAATAACTCATAAGAATAATAAAATAAAAATCCTCACAATATTGTACATGAAAATATTGAAAATGCTATTGAATATAGGTCTACTAATGCAAGCATAAATCTTTGCACGTTCGACTCACCTTTGTAATATTACAACTATTAGTCATAGGTATATAATTGCATGTGACTCTTCATACACTACACTCTTGACCTTCACTCTTCTTAGTAACTCTTCATTTTCCTATTCTAAGGACACATGTTCAAACTTACATTTTAGACACATGTGCATGTCTACACTCATTACACATGCACACATATTTACATGGCACTTGTGCATTTCCTGCACATTATTACATTACATAAAATATTATCTCACTCACTAATCTAGGACACAACCCTAATCTAATATTTACAATAATGTACCAAGGTGGTACATTGACATGTACCAAATAATGTAATATTCTCTAACACCTCCAAGTATTACATTATTTTGTCATTGAATACTTTGTCTTGAATATGGTCTTTGTCCTTTCTTGTTTTCTTTAGTTTGTTACCTTTTTGTATTTTGATAAAAAGAATGATTAGTACTTTTCAAAAAATTATCTTCATAATTTACTGATTTTGTTGAAAGACCTTTGACTTCAATAATTTCTTCCAATTCTTAAAATCCTTGAATATTTTGAGCTAGATGACCCTTTTGATTTCCTTCTCTATATTGAAGTTGAGGTTTATTATATTTATACTGAGAAGGGTGTTGATGTTGAAATTGTTGCTGATGTGGATGATACTAAGATTGATATTATCTTAGTTGTACTAGGCTATTTGTTTAAATATTTTAACTGATTTCCTTGAGATTGATTACCTGGATTATATCCATAGAAATTGTATTATGATTCCTCCTTCTACATATCTAAAAATATCTATTACTCCTATTAAACCTTCCTCTTGAAGTTGAAGCAACATTTCCTTGTGAGTTATATTTTGATACTAAGGCATTGTTAGTCATTTCATCTTTAAAAAAATTATCTACCTCATACGTTTGTAGAATTTTGACTAACTCATCAAATGAAGTATCTTTCCTTAGAATTTGGAAAGATGTAACTAGGTGCTTGTAGTTTTTTGAAAGATCTCTCAAGATCACTTGAACAAGAAAATTATCCTCTACCTTTTCTCTTAGGGTTAGTAGTTTTGCTTTTTTTTCTTCTACTCTTCTCAATTATAGTTCAATGCTTTTACCACTATTAACTTTTAAAGAATGCAACTAAGTTTGAAGATTCAAAATAGTAGCTTTGTTCTTTCCTTCAAATATATTGGCTAAAGTATTCCAAGCTTCTGTAGAGGTTATTTTGGTGCTTATGTAAGGTTGTATCTCATATATAATTAAAAATGTTAATATCATGAGGGCTTTTGCTTCTTCTTATTCATATTTTTAAAATTTTCCATTACCTTCAGTAGGTTTAATTTTTTTTCCTCTAACAATGTCCCAAAGTTTTTCTACTATCAAAATTGATTTCACTTTATTTTTCCATGAAGCATAATTAGGACCTTTGAGAAGTTGATACTCTAAAAGAAAGAATTTATTGGTTAACATGGTGGAACTCATGTAACTCTTGAAGTTGACTACCTTATGTCTCACTATTTTTTGTATAATTTTTCAAGTTTTTAAAATTTTCAGAAACCTATGATGTTGAATTCTTTGTGGCTCCCTAATTTTTAGAAACTAGAAAATCAAAATTTTACAAATATCATATTCCTAAATTTGAATTAGACTTCTTATCTCTCCAAAATTAAATAATTTACAAACATTCTATAGGCTATGAATATAAAAAATAAATAAAGAATGTTGGGACCAAGTAAAAGGCATAATGTATTGACAAAATGTGTTACAATATATAGGCATAAAACCTATGAGTAATATTTGACAAGTGTCATAATATCCACTCCAAGTGTTATACAGAAGACACATAACTTCAGTTGGAGAACTCAAACTTGAAATAAGACAAGTTTCAAACTGAAGGAAGACATAGTGCACATTATAATAATATTCTAACATTCCCCATTAATTTGCACTATCCTAACTATAGAAAAAATAAGTCAAAATTAGATAAAATTCTCCCTTAATTTTGAATTATATTACATACATAGAGCAATTTGCTAAACCGAGAAAACTTGTCCAGCCCAAGTGACTTGGTGAAGATGTCCGCCACTTGATATTGAGTTGGTATATACTCCATGTGTATAATATCTTCTTGGACCATTTCTCTAATGAAGTGATGATGGATCTCAATGTGCTTTGTTTTGGCATGGAATATTGGATTCTTTGTCATCTTAATGGTACTTTGATTGTCACAATATATATAAGTGGGACCATCTATGAATATCCCAATGTCTTGAAGGAATTGCCTCAACCAAATTGCCTCCTTAGTTGCCTCAAATGCTACTCTATATTTAGCCTCTATTTAAGATAATGAAACTGAGTTATACTTCTTTGTGCTCCATGAAACAGAGCCCTAATCCAAGTAAAAACAATAACTTGATGTGGATATTCTAGTTTTAGGAAAACTAGCCCAATTTGAATCTGTGTAGCCAATCAAAGAAACATCATAACATGATGTGTACATAAGGCCATGATGTGGGGTGGACTTGAGAAATCTCAAAATCCTCTTAGTTGCTATCCAATGGCTCTTCTTAGGATCCTACATGAATATGGAAATAATGCCAACCAAATAGGAAATATCTAGTCTAGTTAAAGTTAAATAGATCAAACTTCCAACTAGCTACTTGCAAAGGGTGCCACTAACCCTTTCTTAATCATCACTATTAACCAAATTTAACAAGGTTTCCATGGGAGTGGGGGAGGGCTTACACTCACCCATGCAAAACCTCTCCAAAATATACTGAGTGTATTTAGCCTATGAGACAAAGATCTTACCATGTTGTTGCCATATCTCTATGTCTAAGCAATAGTGGAGGAGGCCTAAGTTTATCATATCAAAAATTTTACATAAGTCCTCCTTGAGAAACATTATTCCTTTTGTGTCATCACTTGTAATGAGAAGATCATCCACATACAATGTAACCAAAATGATGTGATTTTTCCAATGTTTCACATAGTGAAACCAAGGTTGATGAAATAGGAGTCAATATTTGCATACCAAGATCGAGGTGCTTGATTCAACCCATATAGAGCTTTCTTCAATATGAGGACTTTATTTTCTTGTCCGTCAACTGTGTACCCTGGTGGTTGGTTCACATACACTTCCTACTTCAATTGACCATTGATAAATGCACTTTTGATATCCCTATGATATATAGGCCAATGTTTTTGAGCTACTAAAAAAAAAATTGCACGGATTGTAGTCATATTTTCCACAGGAGAAAAAGTCTCCTCATAATGAATTCCCTCTTGTTGCTTGTATCCTTGAGCTACTAGGTGAGCCTTGTAGTGATCTAATGAGCCATATGATTTCTACTTTACCTTGTATACCTACTTTTTTCCAATGGTATATTTACCTTGGGGTAAATAAACTAACCCCCAAGTGTGATTCCTTTCAATGGAATCCAATTCTTGATCCATGGAAAGAATCCATTTAGGATCACCAAGTGCTTATTTGATATTATAAGGTTCAGTTTGGCTAAGGACTTTGGCCATGAGGGTATAATTCACTTGGTGTCTTAGGGTTGAAGGCCTTTTACCTGTATAAGTGGGCAAATGAATTTGGGTTTCATCTATGGTGGCTTGAACACATTTAGGTAAAGTATTGGATGATGTGGCTTGATAATTAGATGGAGGAGTAGAAGGATATGGAGGACATGGATCATTTATGGGAAGTTCTTCATGTGGAGGAATTTCTTGATTTATGAGTGAAGAGGAAGGACTAGATGATATTGTAGGTATCAAGGGAGCAATTATTTCATTGGTTAATTCCAAAGTGGGGGCCATAGGATGAGAATTATATGGGGTATACTCATGAAATGTAACATCCCTAGATATAAATATCCTCTTGGAAATAGACTCATACAATTTATAGGCATTGGTACTATCACTATAGCCAACAAAGATGTATTTTTGGCTCGTATCATTAAACTTCTTCCTTTTCTTATGAGGAATGTGAGCATAGGCATCACATACAAAGACTTTGAAATGGCCCACATAGGGCATCCTTTCACTCCATGCTTATTCATGTGTTCTATCATGTAAGGCCTTAGTGTATGACCTATTATTCAAGTATGCAACAGTAAGAACAACTTCCCTCCAAAATGAGTTAGGCAATGTAGCAGCAAGTAACATTGATTTTGTCATATTTGTAATTGTTTTATTCATACTCTCAACTACTCCATTTTTTTGGAGGGTATAATGAGTTGTGAATTGCCTCCTTATCCTATGGTAACCACTATAGTCTATTGCATATTCTCCACCATTATATGATCTTAAGGTGGAGATTTGGTAACCACTGTCTCTCTCAACAAGAGCCATGAACTCCTTGAACTTATCAAGGGCTTGCCATTTGTATTGAATTAGGTAGATCCATACCTTTTAGCTATAATCATCAATGAATGTGATGTAGTATTTGGCACTAGTATAATATTGAACAGATATTAGCCCACAAATGTCTAAATGAACCAATTGCAATGGTTCATTGGCTCTCCAAGCCTTTCCTTATTCAAAAGGCTATTGATGGTGTTTGGCTATAACACATGGCTCACAAAATAATTTTTACTCCTTAAGGTGAGCAAGCCCTTTTACCAAACCTTTTTTTGCCATCATTTTAATATTTTAAAAATTTAAATGCCCCATTCTTTCATGCCACATGTACTCCAAATAAAAAGTATTTGTTGTATGCAAAGGGTTTTGAGTAATAGATTTGTTAAGAAGGTATTAAACACCATCCTTTTTTAATCCCATGGCTTTTATAGTGTCATTTGGTTCTTGAATGTAGCACTTGTATTTTTCAAAATAGATAGTATAACCCTTATCTGTAAGTTGCCCAATAGAAACTAGGCTCCTCTTAAGACTAGGTACATACAAGAAATTTGTTGCAGGAACATTATTCCCATCATGCAAAGCAAGTGGTGCCTCTACAACACCTTCAATGGGGAGGGCACTTTCATCACCAAAAGTAATGAATTGACTAGAATTAGGATGAACCTTGGTCAACCAATCTTACCTCCTTATCATGTGCTTAGCTGCTCCAGAATCTATATACCAATAATATTGATGTTAAAAACTAATTTAATTTATTGCATACAATGTTTTGAGATTATTATCTTGTGGACCCCTTTGGTATCTTTGTTTTTTATAGAAATTAATGATATTATGATTCTATTTACCACAATAATCACATCCTTGTTGATTGTTGTTTTGAGACACTCTATTAGGATGAGATGGTAACCATAAGTACACCTACTCTAGAGTTAATGTGTACTTTATATTTTGCATGTACTTTGACATGTGTCCTTGACACTTGTCATGTTACATGTAAAATATAAAGTACACATTAACTCTAACAAAGAAAAGAAATATTTAAAATATCAAACAACTTAATTTCCAATACTACTTATCACTCCAAGAAAAACTTAAGAAAAGTAATTAAAAACTTATCAACCTAATGTCACACTTATCTCTCCAATTAAACTCATTAAACCTTAGAAAAAATTATAAATTAAATCATAAACTCCTTATCTCTCCTCTATCCTTAGCAATAATTAAAAAATCAAATTAATGAACCCTAATATACCTCCTTGAAATTCTTGGCTCCTTGTGGTAACTTTGGCACTATAACTTTTTAAATTTCAAGAACATATACTCTATCCTTCTTGACTTTGAGTGTGTGAGAATGTGTGGTAATATTTTGTGTGAACCAATATTTGAATGCTTTTTGATTAGGTGTTATAAACTCTGCCCTTCACCTTCAACATGTTTGCTCAATAGTTTACATGGAGGTTTTAATTGTTTCTTAGCATTCCAATGCTAGTAATTTTCAAGTGTTTCACTTGTTCGACACTAAAATTATTCTGATTCACCTGTATTAGTGCTAGGTACTCAAACTAGAGTTTGACCTACTAGATGCTTCTTTGGAACTTCAGTTCATTGTTGTTTGATTGCACAAGTTCTAGCTCAATGGTGTTTGCTATTCTTAGTGACACTCACATTCTAACTATAATACTTCCTAGCGATCAATTCCACCCAAAATTTCATTTTCACTTCTCTAAGCCATTCAAACATTTGTCTTCCTTTGAATCTTCACTTTATCCTATGTTGTGTTACTCTACTTTGCTCAGCTCTATATCAATTAGCTTTTCAAACTCTTACTTTATGTCACTTGTCTTTTTAAATTCTAGTTATATGTTGCTTGGATTTTCCAAGCATGGCTCAAAGTCACTTGGCCTCTCTAAGCTTGACTCAACATCACTTGGCCTACCAAGATCAACTCGACATCACTTAGTTTGTTTGATTTATTACCTACTTGACTCTACTACATAGCATGCTTTGTGATGTTTAGGTGATTTGATAATTGTGATGCTTAGTCCTCTAGTGATGCTTCCACTCCTTTGATACTTGTAGTATTGGATGTTGCATTCCTTACATAGCACTAATGTAGACTACGTTCTCCTATATATCATTTTTTTTTATATTTTGTTGTCCACTATGTTATTCTATTTTGCATTCTATTTTGTAATTTTTCTCTTTGATTAACTTCAAATATTAAATATTTTAATTTCTTCTATGTTTCTATGTAGGTTTAGGAGAATATAGAGGATTCAAAAATGAAATTTACACTTCAATATTTACACAGGATTCACTCAACACCTTTAAGAAATTTAAATATACATAAATATTCTAGTGGTGCCTTATAATTGACATTCTCTTATTTTGCCATACATAGACTTTGACATTCTCTTCTAATGTTGGCTCTGTAATTCCTTGACATACATTTATAATTAGGTCTTATAATTTCTATAATTTTCTTCTCCTAAAAGCCATAAATTACTTAAATATAATTATGTTATTGCTCTTGTATTCTACATTGCTATTCTATGATTGAGACCTAATATTATGAATAAGTCTATGCTAGTTGTCTTGTCTTGGTATTATGATGTTCTACCTTGTATTGTTCTTATGATGTTATTCTAGAGACTTCTATGATGCTTTGCATTAATATCTTCCTTAACCAAATATGTTGCCCTACTCTATCTCAATCAAAAAATTGCAATATTGTTGCCTTATTATATTTAACTTAATTTTGTTGTCCTCTATAGTATATGTTCTTTCCTTGGCCAAATCTCCTTGGACCAATATTATACTGCCTTCTACTAATACCTATGTTCTTGCTTACTTCATATTTTCTTATCTTCTTATAGATTCATTAACATTATCCAAATTATATTTCTCAATGTCTTCAAGCTTGTTGTATTCTTTAACTTAGACTATCCTCAATACTTCTTGTTATATTGAAGTCTACTATAACTTTTAAACTTTTGGCATGATACATGCCTTCAAAAAATGCTATATTCAAGTATTTATTGAAGAAATTCTTCTTGCTACCTTAAATTTTTATTACTCTCTTAAAGTCTTCTTACAATATTCAAGATTTTTTACTCTCTTGAATTCTTCTTGCAACCTGCAAGTTTTCTTACTTGCTTTCTATATCTATAGAGAAAGTTATATTACTAGTGTTTTTTATTTCTAAGGACCAATAAATATATTATAATGAGCCTCCTTCTTGGGTCTTATTCAATTCTTAAATGGACCTTCTTTAATATGTATCCTTTAGCCTTCAATGGAACCTTTTCTAATATGTCTCCTTTGTCTGCTTCTTTTTTCTATGGGACCTCTTTTCTTTGATCTCATTTATCTACCAATATCAAGGTCCATCTTCAAGACTTGAATATATATTTTAGACTACCTTCTATTCTAAATAGATTTCTTGGAATAGGTTAACTCAATCTATCTTATCAAGGTCTATTTCTTAATGACCTAAAACTTTTATCAAGATCTATATCTGAGACTTAACTACAACTCAAATTAATCCTTGCATGAGGAAATCTCATGGCCTTAAAGCAATCTCATGGTCTTCTCTATTTGTTGTAGGAAGCTTATTAAATTTTGAAGATCAATTTGTTACTATAGAAAAATCTTAGATAGCTTTTTCTAGCATTACTTAAGAATCCAATACATTCAAATTACTAAAGTATAATGACAAAGACCAAATTTACTTCTGATTTGGTTCTCTCTTAATATGAAACTTATTATTCATTGGTTATCCTTCAACCTAGTGGAAATAATTATCTTCACTATTTTTTCCTACCTAGTGATAATATCCTTAACTTCACTGGGTTTTCTTACCTAATGGTAATATCCTTAAACTTCTACAACTTTCAAATCATGTGCAAGCAACCTTGTTGTAGCTCTGATACCACTGTTATATTTTGATACTCTAATACTTAATATAATTCGTCATAGAAAAATAATAATAGGATCTAATATAATGGAGTTGCAACATAATAAGTCAAATAACATCTTATAATATAATAATAATTTTAATAGCTCATAAGAATACTCATATAAACATGCTCACAATAGTATACATGAAAATACTAAAAATGCTATTGAATAAAGGTCTACTAATGTAACCATAAAGATTTGCACGTTTTATTCACCTTTATAATACTATGATGCTTAGTCACAAAAATATATTTGTATGTGACACTTTAGATGTCGTACTCTTGATCTTCAATCTTCTTAGTAACTTTTCATTTTCCTGTTCTAAGGAAGCGTGCACACTTACATATTAGACACTTGTGCACATCTACACCCATAACACTTGCACACATATTGATATGATACTTGTGCATTTCCTACAAATTATTACATTACATAAAAATATTAACTCATTCACTAATGTTTTTTTGGTAGATAAGATAATATAGCATTAATACCGGGTTTTACAGGTTGACCTAAAACCTTTTACAAAAATCAGCCCAAGGTTGTTGCTGAACATCTCCTTACTAAGGATCCTATATATGTAAAATCTACATACCGCCAAAGCCATTACATCCGATAAGGAACATAGCTTGTTATAAAAAAAAAACTTCCCATACAACATTTTGGGTATACCCCAAGAAAATACACCTACATCATAATTAGAAAAAAAAATAAACAGACACAGATCCCTTCTTTGAAATAGTGGAGAAACAAAAAGTTGTAGACACACATAGCAGAGTACTGAAAAAACTCCCACAAGCTCTGTATTGACAGTTACTCTTAATAATTCTTTGGTAATTTATTTCTTTCGTATATGAAATGCTTTGGGACCCCATCCCGTCTTGGCCAATAAGCCTTAGAGAAGTGAACCTGCTAGCTAGATTTATGGCAGTGGCTATCTGGTGGTCCGCGTGGCTCTAGTTCAAAGTCTTATATTGTCATTTCTTTCCTATCCTATGATTATCAACCAACCTCAAATTACTAATATGAATAGGAGCCATGTTATATGACATGTGACTATCCCCATGAGTCTTTGTGGTATTTCCAAGCATCATCCACCAAGACTGACAGCTCGAATAATTTTTATTGTGAGTCCATTTCAAAAAAGAGACAGGAATACTCATAGACTTTGAAATTACAGTTCGTTCCTTGTTGGCAAATTTGACTATCATTCTTGGTATTCTTATTGAATAAGCTCCTCTACTTCACTCGGGACACCGTGTTCCCATTTTAAAAGTTTTTCACCATCGACACCCAAATTGGCCAGCATATCAAAAACTTTTTTAGCTTCCTAAAAGACATGTTGGGATTTTCTATCCTATATTCCCTGTAAAAGGATCCTAGCCTCTTCAACTATCATTTTAATCCTCCAAGGAGGTGTTTTCCAATTATTTAGAATATTTATAACATGCATATAGTCTCCTTCTACAATCAAATTTCCTTCTAAGTCTTGAGTCATTTGAAGGCCTCTCCACATAGTTCTAGCTTCATATTCGGTGTTCGTCCTTGTTCCCAAATATTTGAAAAATACAAGCATCATATTCCCATTATGATCTCACACAATATCACCAGTACCTACTTTGCTAGAATTGTCCTTAGTAGTTCCATCAAAATTAATCTTAAACCAACTCGTAGGAGGTGGGGACCACTTAACATTGGCTCTGGGGTTGACTACCCTAGGCACAAACTCACCTAACAAGGTTAAGATTAAGTATTTAGCAATCATGGTCTCCTACATATGAGGTTTATGGATATCAAAAGGGATAAGGTTCACATTCTCTTTGGTAAAGGATAGGATCTTGGCAATGATAGTTTGATGATCATGGATAGACTCATTAAAGACTCTATGGTTCCTTTCTAACCACACCTACCAAAGATAGTGATTGAGACAAATTTTCCACATGTATCTAAGTCTTTGGCTTGAAAAGGGGCAAGGCCACTAGATGAAAAAATCAAGTACGATGGCTGGTTTAACCCAAGAAATATTGAAGGCCTGAAAAACCCCACTTAGGATAGTCAATGAAAAAGGGCACCCAAGGAAAATGTGATAAATGGTCTCCCATTTAGCCCTGCATAGATAACAGTGATTAGTGATGCAAATACATTTATGCATCATATTATCAATGGTTATAATTCTTCCTTGGATAACCAGCCATGAAAAGACTACAATTTTTGGAATTTAATTTTTTATCCAAAATAAGTCCTTTTGGAGGACAAAATGCTCGTCATCAAGCAGAAGCTTGTAAGCTGATTTAACAGTGAACTGCCCATTTTCTATAGGAGCCCATGTCACTTGATATTCCTTGGGTCTCATAGGGATAAAATGTTGCTTGAGAATGTTACAAAAATTATTTGATTCTACTTGAAATACCTGAATCCTTATTTGTTTCCACTTCATTTTGCCTTTGTCCTCAACCATATAATCGAAGACTTTTCTTCAAATGTGTTCTTCCATGATATCTCTTTTTTGGGCTAAGTTAGGATATTGCGTTAGTGGTTCATCCTTAGCCCACCTGTCATTACATCAATTTATCCTCTTACCTTTGCCTAAAACCCATCTTAAACCTTTTTTTATGATTTCCTTAAAATTGAGAATTGCTTTCCAAAAAGTAGAACCTCTGATTGGAACTGAGTCACTTAGAAATTCCATATTTTGAAAATACTTTTATTTGATGATAGCTGTCCATTCATTTTTTTAACCAAAAATGAGGTGCCACACCTTCTTAACTAGTAAATCTAAATTCATATAAGCAATTCTCCTTAGACCTAAGCCCCCATTTTCCCTGGGTCTGCACACTTTGGTCCATCCTATAAGGTGTATGCTTTTTTTCTCCTCTAATCTAGTCCATAAAAAATATTTTTGGAGTTTCTCAAATTTCTAGAAAAACTTCATAGGGGTTTTGAAAAAGGAGACGAAATAGACTGAAATGCTCTGAAGAGAGGCCTTAGTGAGGGTCAGCTTTCCTTCTTGAGATAGAAGATGACCTTTCCATCTAGCAAGTTTTTTTTTTTAAATTCTTTCAATAACCCTATCCCACATTGACTCTCTCATAGAACCAATAAAAATAAGGAGACCAAGATACGAAGTGGGGAGGTTTTCTATATCACACCCTAAAATTTCTACAATCCTTCCTTGCCAATGAATGGGGGTGTTCAATAAATATAACTTTCTTTTACTAAAATTAACTTTTTGACCAGTAGTGTCCTCATAGAGTTGTCGGATGTATTTAATTCTTTTGGCCTCAACCATCGACACCTTTGTCAATAGAAGGGTATCATCAACACATTTTTGGTGAGAAACAATCCTAGTGAGATATGTTGCCTTGATTCCTGATATTAGCCTTGAATTGCAAGCATTTTTTATGTTTTTGCCTAAAGCTTCTGCCACAATGATGAATAACATGGGGCTAATAGAGTCCCCCTGTCGAATTCCTCTGTGACTTTGAAAGTAACTAGCACTTATTCCATTAACCAGAATCAAGAACTATGCTTTAGAAATACATTCTTTGATCAAATTAACCTATTGGTGGTAAAAACCAAACTTAAGGAGGACAACAATTAGAAAGTCCCAATTTAGACTATCAAATTCTTTGTTCATATCAATCTTGAGGGCAAAAACAGACTTTTTAGTATTATGAGTAGAGTGTAGAGCTTCATGAACTATGATAACTCCATCCAAGATTGACATATCCTGGACAAAGCTCCCCTAGCACAAATCTATTATACAAGGTAGAACATATCTCATTCTATTTGCAATGGATTTAGTTAAGACCTTGTAAGAAATATTGCATAGATTGATTGGCCTGAAGTTAGCCATAGATTCAGGGGTTTTCTTCTTAGGAATTAGATAACTAAAAGTAGATTTGAGACCTTTTGGGATATGATTGCTTGCTTGTAATTCTTTGATAGTATAAATTACATCCTCGCTTACGATGTTCCAAAAATCTAGATATAAACGAGGGGGAAAGCCATAGATTCTTGGGGCTTTGTCTGGCTCCATGCTAAACAAGGCTTCCTTAATTTCCTCATCATAAAATGGATCTAGAAGCTTAAGGTTTATATACTCATTTATTATGCTATGAATGGATTGCAAGAGAATATATTTGGCCTCCTCATTGCACTATGATTCTTGACCAAGGATAGAATTGAAATAAGTTACTACCTCCTTTCTGATTTCTGTTAAGTCTTGAGTAATAGAACCATCTATTTTTTTTATCTTGTTATTGATTTTGTTTCTAAGCATGGTGATGCAAAAAACTTGAAATTTGAATCTCCATATTTCAACCAAAGAGCCCTTTATTTTTGCCTCCAATATATTTCCTCACAGGCCAAAATGTTATGAAACTCTGCTAGTTTTGTCTGTTCCTCCTACCTAGTTTTCATTAGCATCACCATGTTGAATCCTCTGATCAATTATCTTCAAAATTTCAACAACCTATTTTTTATTTTCAAATAGGTTCCCAAATATCTCTTTGTTCCAAGTTCAAAGATTTTCCTTAACAAACTTTAATTTGCCAACAAGTTTAAAAGATGCACTACCCCTGACAGGTTGCTGCCACCACTGAATTAAGTTATCTCTAAAACTAGAATTTTTGATCCACATAGATTGAAATATGAAAGGTTTCTTGAAGGACAGAGAGTTAGGTATCTCCAAAAAAATGGGATTATGATCAGAGGCAATTTTAGGAAAGGCTTGCATCATTTTAGGAAATAATCACCAAACAGAGTTGTAGCCTCCTTTGATAGAAAAAATCTGTCAAGCATTTCTTGAATGAGATGACACCCTATCCACCGATTACTCTAGGTATAATTCACTCCTCTAAGTTTTACATCCATCAACATGTTGGAGTTCACAAAGTAATTGAACTCATCCATGCTCCTGATAGGTGATCCATTTCCACCCATTTTTTCTAACGGGTAAAGAGGAGTGTTAAAATCCCCAGCCAGAATCCAAGGGATATTATGGAAGATTTCATTCAGATTGCCTAAGTACTCCCATAGTAGAGCTCTCCCTTGAATTGAATTTGGTGCATAAATATTTTAAAGGATCCATGACCTATTGTTGTTTATTTCCTTAAATAAAACATTAAGAACACTATCATATTTCTGAATAATGGTGCCTTCTACAATCCGCAGATCCCAAAAAGTCATAAGGCCTCCAAACGCTCCTCTGGCTAATTTGCAAACCCTCTTCCCTTGATTCCAAATTTTTTTTGCTACTTTTTTTTATCGAGTCTCATCAATTTTTGTTTCTTGCAATATGATAATAGTTGGATTCACTTGATTTATTATTGCACTAACTTCCCTATGTTTTGGCAGGCCATTGGGACCTCTCACATTCCATGAGAGGAACTTCATTTAGATTGTTTGGTATTTCTTCCTCTCCCCCTACCTTGAGGGGGTTTTCCTAATTTGTTGTCTTTAGAACCCAAAATAATTTGTTGAAACAAGGTTCTCTATTTTCCATTGGCAATGCTATTATCAGTTTTAATTTTTTTATGCTCAGCATTTGATATTCTCCCTCTTCTTTTTTTACTACCAAAATCTATAAGAGACTTAACAGTGCTTCTGGTTTTTTTTAGGACTAAACAGGGGGGAGGCAATTTTTTGCAAAACCAGACTGCCATATTCCTCAGTCTGAAGAGTTTCACATATCTCCACCCCTACATCCAAATATTCTTCTTTTTTCTTGTATTCCCTTGGTCTGTGGGATGGACCCTCAGTAGGATTCACCTGGCTCCTAGTGATGATGGTAGGGAGATGATATTTTTTATTTTCCAATGCCTCAACTTTCTTCCTACGTTCTTCAGCATTAGGTTTTGGCTTTGGGATGCCCATTGGGCTTGAAGTATTTTTATCATTGGGGTTTAAGGATACCGACTTGGATGGGGATTCTAGATATCAGGAACTCATTCACTAATGTAGGAAACAACTCTAATATAATATTTACAATGATGTACCAAGGTGGTACATTGGCATGTACCAAATAATGTAATATTCTCTAATAGCAAGTATGGAAGTTATTTAAGAATGAGAATTTTGATTGGATTCACATTTTCTCTTCTAGAAATATTTCTCAAAATAGATACTTTTTTGCTGATTTGCCTCCACCCTAGGCTCAACTTTTTTATTTTGTATCACTAATATTCTTCATGTCATTTCAAAGGGCCATACATGGAAGCTAGGAAATGGAAAAAATATCAATTTTTGGGAAGAGACTTGGGTAGGTGATTCTCCTCTGGATCACATTCCTAATATTGAAATTTTTAAACCCATCACTCGGGCTTATTTTAGAGCTAAAATTATAGACTTCATTCAGGTAAGTAATGGAATGAAGTCCCAGTGGAATATAAACTTCCTAAACTTGAAACAAGAGGAATGAAAGGCTATGGACTATCTCATCACATTCTAATCTTACATGTCATTAAATATTTTTATGTTGAAGATTTTGTTCTATGGAATGGTGATAAGGATGACTCCTTTTCTATGAAGTCTTCTTATTTCCTCTTTGAAGTTGAACCTATGGATCCACCTCCTTTTAAAAAGTTCTAGTATAAATTTCTTACTCCTAAAGTCAATTTTTTGTGTGGCTTGTTATCTAAAATAATATTCTTACTACAAAAAACCTTTAAAAAAGAGGTTTAACCATCCCTAATAGGTGTCACCTTTGTATATGTGATATTGAATCTACTAACCATATTTTCTTCCTTTGTCCCTTTTTTCTTGGGGTCCTCTATCTCCTTTTGAATACCCTAAGGATCTATTGGGTTCTCCCAAACTAGTTTTTCAATACCTTTGACCAATGGCATCCCTCATTTTCTAGCTTGATGTTGTGTGTATTTTGATCATTTAGTTTCCCTCACCTGATCTAGGGTACCTAGAATGAAAGAAAAAATAGGATGTTTAGGGGATTTTTAAGAGACGTTGCTTCTATTTGGGCTAAAATTGTACCAATGATTGTTGAGAATGTGTTTGTCCTATATTTGGATGATTCTAATGTTTCAAACACTAAAGCTCTTATTGAATCCAATCTTGGTTTCCAATGAGCTATAATAATAACTATTCAAAATCCAAGGAATACTAGTGCTTTAACTAAATGGATCCTAGCCCCCTTGAATGGATCAAACTTAACTTTGAAGGTGCATCTAAAGGAAACCTTATAAAATCTAATTTAGGGGGTTTGTTTCAAAATCATAGTGGAGATACCATTTTATTATTTGTTTAAAATATTCGGTCTCAGGCCTACCACTTTGTGGAAGCCATAGAATTATTCCAAGGGGTAATGCTTCTCCCTTTAATTGGTTGTAAGAAAATTAATATCAAGATGAATCATTAAACATTTTTAATATGATATCTATATTGCTAATATGGTTGAAAAGGCTAATTGGATTCTCAGTGGCATGGAAAATATTCATGTGAGATATACATATAGGTAAGGTAATAAGGTGGCTGACTTCCTCGCCAATCTTGGGTTGATCCAATATAAGCTATCCATTTGGAGGGATAATCTCCTATAGGGCCTAATCTAGATCAATGAAATATGGTCAACCTATCAATGTTCCTGATGGCTTTGCATAGGTGGTTGACCTTCATGTTGGATGGTTAGTTATTTTCTTACTCTCTTGATTTTTGCTTTCTAATAAGTTGTGAGAGATGTAGGAGGAATATTTTTCTCTTTGGTTTCCCATGGAATCCATTTTGTAAGTTGTTGTCTATCCCTCTTTTAATTGGTTGAGTGGGTCCAATGTGGTATCCTTTTTCCACCTAGATAATGAGTTGGATGGTTTCTCTTCTTGGATCAAAGTGATGATATTCTAGGTGGTTCTCAAACTAGAATTTTTGGTAGGTTTGTGTCATAGGATGGTTGGCACTAATATGCTTTTAAATACTTTGGGATATTGAGTAGATAAATTTTATCTTAGAATAGGATCATTGTTGGGTTTAAATTTAGTTAATGGTAGGGCCCTATGTTGGGGTAGTGGCCTATTATATTTTTTCTATCTCTTTTGGCTGTAGCAATTTTTCCTTTGTAAAATTATGAAAATTTTGAGTATCCTTTCAAAACCATTTATTTAACTAATAAAAAAAATCAAGTAATTTTATTTCAATTTTCAAATGTTAACATTGATGATAAGGGATCAACAATTGCCGATCCATATGTAATATATGAAAAAAAAAAAAATGAATGTAATGTTGTTAAGGGAAGAGTAAATAAGAGTAATTTTAATATGATATATAAAATATTTTATATCACAATAGAGGACCTATACAATCCAAATGACTCATATAAAAATATTAAATAGAAGGTCAACTATTCCTAACTAATAGAGCAAATAAAATCTAAAATTCCAAGCATGGGTTAGTTAACCCTAACAAAAGGAGTGCAAAATATTTTTGATTCCATCATTACACTACATAAGTTATATGTTGATGTTAGGATAGTAAAAATTAAAATGAAAACATTTTTAATAAGAGATTTGACAACCTATATATAACATATTTAAATATATAAAAAAAATAGAATTTTGTTCTCTAGTTAAATATATCAAACTAATCATGTTGCTTTTCTTGGTAATTAGGACAATATTTTTCATTGATTATTTCATTAATTCACTTTAAAATTGGTATTATTTAAAGGATATGCATCCAATGAATGAGACCCCTAGGATTCAACACCAAGAAAATGATATGTACATGAAAATTTCTAAGACTATAGTGCTTTGCACCATGATGGTTGTGTGATCAATATAAAATTGACATCACCAATGAAGAGAAAGAAAGTTTAGAAAAAATAAAGTTGGAGGATTAAAATTAATTATAAGTGTCAATATCTATTTAAGAAAATAGTCTCAATGGAACCCTAATCAATGAGGAGGAAAAAAATTGGTAAGTCCTATACAACCATTTTGTTAATACAATGTGGCCAAAAACCTAATTACCATTCCATGATAATGACAATGTAATCATATATACATTAATTAATAAAGATCAATGATTAATAAAAATAGAGTAAAGAACATGTGTTCAATAATGTCATCAATCTATCAATTATGATGCCAAAAATATTATATAGGTCTACTTGTCAACCAAGTAATAGAAACCAAAAGGATTTAAAGTTGATATTAGGATTGCTCCATAAAGCAAATAATCTAAAATAATTTATTTATTGATGATGGAATCAAAGATGACATATGAGCATGGTAATTGGTTAAAGAACAATGAAACAAAGGAAGTGGAGGAAAAATCATAATTGATATCTCATTTGATTAAATTAAAAAAGTTGATCCATGATTTTGAGTACTTGAGGCATTTAATTTTCTGAATGTGAGGATACAATGCAATCATAAAAGCTATTTTCACATAATATATCAAGCTTAAAGTTGTAACATAATTATACAAAAGTATTTAAATAAATAAATGATCTTAATATATTCCCATGGATCACACTTAGTATTCTAGTACCAATGAAGTACTAAAATTTTAACTACATCCATCTCCCATGTTTACTCTACATATAGTCTTTACAAAGACTTGACATTTCACCTTCATCTAACTATTAATCTTCTTATACTTTTCAATATTTCTCAACAAATGACTCCAAATTTCTTATATGAGAAGTATATTTTATTGAATCCTAATAATGATAAACCTTTAATGATTACTAAGTGACAAACATTGAATTATTTATATTTACAAGATTCGTTTCACACCACATATTTACAAGTATCAAATAATGTAATAAACTTCAGCACCCCTTTGTATTTCATTATTTGTATATGGTTAATTGTATTCATTTGATTTGGTCTTATTGATCACTTCTTGTTCTTCTTCATGGTGATAAACCTTAATATTTTTTAGATCTTTACCTTTGTCCTTATTTAAGTAGTACATGTCCCTATCCCAATATTGATAGTAGCTACTAGTACCTATCATACTTCCTCAGCAAGTCATCACAATAATATAAATCATAATTGACATATCTTATATCATTATTGTCCCTGTTGCAATTTGAATACCATAACATATTATCAATATTTTCCCTTTAAACACGTTTGAGTATGGAACCATTATAAATGTTTGAATCAATTCTAGCAATATCAATTCAAGAATAGTTTATAGAGTACTTTTTGCTGATACACTGTAGTGTTCATTTTCCATGAGAATTTTGTGTTCAAATAAACATATTTCTAATATTATTCTTTTTGTATAAGTTGATCCAATTTTTTTTGAAAGAGTGTTATCACATCTAAAGCAAATATACCAATTTTGCAAGACCTAAGGACTTCAATATTGTTTAACCTTTTGATGAAACATTTCTTACTACCATTGATTACTTTGAATTTAACCTTTTCATGAAACAATTGTGATACAAAAATTAGGTTATTTTCTATTATTTTAAAATAAAAAACATTTTCTATCATGTATTCTAAAAAAGGTAGGCTATGTGTAACATTGTCTATTCCTTGGACTTTACAAATATTTTCATCTATAATATAAATTGATATACTTTATTTTAATAGAATAGAATCAAACCAATATAGGTTGCTAGTTGTAGGTAAATTTTATTACCTACATCCACAAGGTGGTTTTTTATAAGCCATGGACTTGTTTTGCCAAGATAATAGTATAGCAAACAATATGCAATAGCTTAAAAGGAAACTAGAATAACCCCAGATGAAGCTCCTACGCTAGATTTAGATATGAAAGATCATACAAAGTAGGACAAAATATTGTAGAGAGGTGTAGAGAGTGAAAAAGAGTGGCCATAAGCACAAAAAAGCCAAGATAGATATCAAAGAAACAAGTAGAATATTGTCAAACAATATTTTTTGCTAAGTCATTGGATCTGACAATACAAGGTCAAAAACATGAAATTTGGCTAAGAAACCTAGCCAAATATTTGATAAAATGATGTCAATAGGAGGATAATAAAAGTTTTGCATCCGATAGAAGGAGCAAAAAATAAAACAAAATCAAGAAGTCTCTAGCATTTGACATCTAACAATGAGGTAGAGAAAAAGAATATAGATGTTTTGACAGATAAGGCAACATAAAATGTCTAGCATAAGCAACACCTCAACAAGAAAAGTTTTAAGGAATTGCATTCAACATCTAACATTCAATGTCATGCTCTATAAGGATTTCAAAGGTGTTAGACTTTAAAAGGCAATGATGTCATCATCAAGAGTTTGAATACCCAACAAGCCAAATTTGGCATCTGACAAAGGTAGTTGTTTGAAACGTAACAAAGAATACTATAAAATACAACATAAAAGGATAATTGAAGAAGCAACACTTGGCCAAGACAAATAATCTCATAGTAGTCAATATGCTTTGTTGTCATTATGCCTTGAATGGCTAATCTAGAATAATCGTAGTTAGCAAGATCACATGTGCCAATAAACCACTAGTCATCATTGCTATCAAAATATCTCAATGGCCAAAGTCTTTTCCATTACACACATGACGCTGCTAAAGTAGCTAAGCATAATAGAAAGGCATGGACTACCATTAGATGGTTGGAATTCAATTATGCAGCACAGAAGATAACATCACAATAAAATATACACTACACACATTAGTAGATCATTCATGAAGTACTTAAACACAACTGATCTAAATACAACAACCACTTCTTGTGCTTGTTTTGTTAGTCCTAAAATATGTTATATAGGTAATTATGGCTAGATAATTGAATGTATTGTAATATATATATATATATATATATATATATATATATATATATATATATATATATATATATATAAATTTAATGTAAGTTATTCTAATGGTCAAATCTTTAGTGTTTACAATTGCATAGTTTTATGATTGAGGTTATAAAACTTTTGAATAAAGATTGAGTTCTTGTCTAGCCTCTTACTCATTTCTTTGTAAAGCATGTATCTCTCACTGAGTCATCAAGCATTTTTGTTAAAGCTATGAATGGATAATTTTGTTACAATTATTTTGCTTTCTAGATTTCTCCTTGGATTTACTGTTCTAGTTTTGGAATGACTTAATAATGCTTAAATTTTATTTTGATTGATTATTTTATCATAAGGAAAATAATATGGTCTATTAGGTATTTTAGTCTAAATTCGAATTGTAAGACTCTTTACACTATCTTTTGATCTTGTTAAATTTGTACCACTTTCAACTTAGATTCTAACACTTTGCATTCTTTACTTTAGTCTGCAACCCCATTTTAGTTAGATTAGCTAGGACCAAAAGGAGTTGGTCCTCTCCAAAGGTTGACTCAAAGACCCTTGTTTTTTAGGAATCCAAACTTGGTTGAGGCCTTGAGGGTGCAACTCATCCACTTAGGTAGAATTTTGACCAATACTAGTCATGTGATCATTAGCTCCTAAATCAACACACAAAAATTATCTTCATAATCAAATTTTGGTTTTGTTTGATTTGCATGTGGTGATTCATTATATCTTAAAATATGTTTGTGACAATTTTTCTCTGCTTGCAAATTTATTTCTTAATAAATTTTACCTCTTTATTCATATGTGAGTTTGTGAAATAACCTTTTGATGAAGTCATAATTAAATAATTCTCTTTTAATCGACTTTTTAGTTCTTCAAATAAATGACAATTTTGAAATAGTAGAAGACTTTTTATATCACTAATTAATACCTTTCAATATTTCAATGACCTTTGGAAGCTGAGATCATACCTTATGAATCTTGCTGAATAATTTTTCCTTGTATTTACCTTTAATATCTTTTTCTTTAAAAAATAAAATATTCAACAATGTACCTTTACTTTATAACATCTAATACACTTTAATCTTGAAATGAATAATAAATAGAATTTCTCCTTTTCCAATATATCCTTTTTTAAATTCTTCTTTCATTCTTTTCGTAATAAAATATTGAATAATTATTTTCAAATTCTCTTTCAATATTTCTTACTGTAATATTTTCCTTTAATTATCCCCTTTAATAATTTTTCCTTTATTTTTTTCAATTTAAATTCCTTCAATATTTTTTTTCATATAATATTTCTTTCAATTCTCCTTTAAGAATTTTATTTCTATTATAATTAATTTCTTTTCCTTTAATACTTCAAATTTCAAATAAATTCCTTCAAATTCTTTCTTTCAAAAATTTCACTTTCAAATTCTTATTTCCAATAAATTCACTATTACTTCAAAAATAGGTTTATTTTCTTTTACTTTAATTATTTTGTTTTATGAATTCCTCATGTATCCCTAATTATTTTCCTTCAATATTCCAAACATAAATGGAGGTAAAAGAATATTTTTCATACCTCACAAAACATGCTATCAAATTTATCTTCTTCTTTCTTCCATTAATTTTCCCTTTAGTAATTGTTGGGGTTTGATTTGACATCAAAGTGAAATTGAGCTATGATTATCATCTACAATGGTTTTAAGAAAGGAAAACACCCACTAATCACAACCTTGGACCTGACATTAGATGGATTAAAATTTCTTTTAACCCAACCTCCAGAGTAGGTGGGTATACCTTGTCAACTAATTGGATGTTGACTCATTTAAGATAAACTAAACATATAAAGATATGGATAGAAAGGAGAAAGGGTTTAGAAATTAATTAATCAACAGTGGATGAATAAATATAATATAGCATAGGCATATATAGAGAACCTCTGGTAACTCAATTTCCAACAAACAACACTTACGATTAACAACATTCAAAACTTGGTAGTCTTCATCATTTAAGCACATATGCATATTCAAGAAATATTTCAAACATCAAGGGTGTTAATAATTCAAATTAGCATAATTATATAAATGCTCTGACTAAAAAAAATAGAATTCTTTACAAGCATACATTTAGAAATGAAACATTTCAATTTCCTCTAAGCTAGCAATTCAATATTAGCAAAATAGACTAACCATAGCAATAGTAGTAGAAATGGTTTCAAATATTGGTAATCCACAAAAGAAAGAAGACACAAGTTTGAGTCAAACATCAAAGTAATACCCCTTCTATTGATTTACAAAAGTGTACATGGTAGGATAAACAAAAAATCTAGAGCCAACCCTTTAAGGTGAGGGTTCGACCTTTATTTATAGCTTTTATAGTAATTTAAAGGATTTGAAAGAATTAAGATAATACAAAGAAGTTGGAGTGTCAGATCAGCAAAATATTGAGGTGGTAGCCTTCTATTTGATTCCAGAAAGAAGAAAACTATGTTCTCCTTTGATCTTTTGCAACTTGGCTTCTACAAGTTGTTTAGCTCTCGTGGCTCTTAGTTGTATATCTAGTCAAAGAGAAACCAATACTATATCTCATTATTTTTATGGATACACTATCATAGATCCAAAATTAAATTGGGTAATTCATTCTTTGTTGCTTCATCTTCCTACTCTTCACTTCAACTTAGAAATAATTCAAATAGGTTTGCTATCTTATGCCACGTTAATTCTTGCATTTATATATATGATTCGAGACACTTTTGATGTAGACCATTGATATATTTTCAAACAACTAATATTAGATTATTTAATAGCTTGGCATGCTTTTTACAAGTCATGATCTAAAACACCTCACAACCTATAGCCTACCATGGTTTGGAACCTATCTTACCTTTTCAAATTCATCCTTCATGGCATAGAACCATGTTCTGATACAATACATGAAACTCTCATTTTAGTAATTTGACTACTTTGACTATGGCTTGGGATAAGAGTGCTTTTACCCTTAGAGATGTGCTTGTAAAACTTTGTTCTATAATGCACAATATAGAAGCATATTCTGAGTTGCTTATTTGATTTCCAAAGTAGTAACTTTGAATTTGCTTACCATAGCATAGAACAACAAGCTAAAATGCATGATATGAAACCATGCACTAGATCACGTAGTAGAGAACTATGTTATGGGACATGATTTGAATTATCAAAATCAAAAGTTTGATCATGTTGACACTAATCTAGAACCAAGTATTGAGGCACATAGTGTAGATACAAGTGTTGATTTATACGATGTGGAAATATGTTCTGGGCCATAATTTAAAATGTTGAATTATCAAATTTGACTATGCTAACCCTGGTATAGAACCATGCTTTGGGTCGCATGGTGTATAACCTTTATCGCAGTTCATTTTTTCCTTTTAAGCTCTGAGCTATAATTTCAAATGCATGAAGGGCCTAATTGACTGCTTTGACCAAAACTTGGAACATGTTTCTTTGAGCCTCATGGCATGGTCTAGAGAACCTATTTGGACTTAAAAAAATATTGGAATATTTTTACAAAATTATATTAGTATGTGGTCTTTTGGGATTACATTCTGGTGCCTCTCAAGAAAATTTGTTAGTAAAGTTCAAAGTGTTATCCTTCAGGTAAATGGAGTCAAAATATAGGTGGATAGATGTTATGTAGATGGATGAATATGGTAGAAATAAATAAAAGCATGGAATGATATGAGTGAATTAATGAACAAATAATGGGGGAAAAAGGAAGTGTAAAAAAAATGGATGGAGGGAAAAGGAGAAATGGACTCCAACTGGTCATATCTCAAGGTATAACTTCCATGTGACCATCACTCTCTTATACATCTATGAAGATATTTAGAGAGTAGAAGCAATGTAAGAGTTAAATGGGTGTGCCTCATCAGTAGCGTTGGTCCTCTTTTAAAGTCTCAATGGTATAATTTTCATATCAAAGCTACCTACTCATGATTTCCTTGCTACCTATGACAATTATCATAATTAAAACATTTGTGAAGCATGTCCTCAGGGATCTTCTAATAGCTATGGATCTTCATTCTTTTTGTTGAGTTTGTTCCTCTACTTATTTTTCTTCTACTTCCTTAGTATCTTGAATATTCTCTTCTATTTTAGCCTTATCCTTTTCATTCTCTTGATATTCATCATCAACATATTTCTATTTATCATCAACCTCTTCCTCTTAATCCACTTCAAATATTTTAACCATATGATTCAATTTTCTAAGGCTTTATCCCAAGTTGATTTAGTGGGATTAGCTATTTCTATGAGTTGTTGGTGAGCAAAATATAACTTGATATTTTCCTCATAGGACATGGAGTGTTTCCTGTCTACTAGATATTCCATCAAATATTTGATCCTGGTTAAATCCTTAATCGACTGAGGGACCTAATATTGTTTAAATGGGTCCTCCTGCGCATCTATTTCAGACCCAGTCTACGTAATTATTGCCAAGCTAGTTTGAAGGTCTTATTCTAATAAAATAATGTTCTCTTCATTCTAGAGTCCTTCAAAACCATACTACATCATTTTTTATTGGAATAAAAAATCTCCTCGAGCTTACCTTCAATTCTATCCATTAGTTTCCATGCCTTTTAGATCAACTTATTTTTCCTAAGGATATTTCTGGCTATTAACCATGTAGTATTCTAGGTCTTATTTGGGATGGGCTTAGTAGCAAGATTAAATCTATTCTCATAGAACTTATACATTTTTTCTTCCTGTAAAACCATTGGTTGTAGCTCTTAATTACCCTTCCCAAATTTTTCCTTGGTTTCTTATAACAAATGGCTATCCAAAACCATGAAACCAATCATAGGTTGAATCTCTAAATATTTCTCTAGAATTTCAAAGCATATTTGCTTTACTTTATCTTTCAAAAAACCTATAGCTCTAGTCTTCTCAACCTAAAGTTATTGGTTTAAGGCTTGTATCTATTTTACATAGACCTCATTAATTTTCTTTAGCTCTTCAACTTGCTCCTTGAATTAAATAGCCTCTTGATACTTGTTCTGCCAATTCTTGGCTTCATTTCTTACAACCTTCTCTACTTTTTTTTTTTGTTGATTATATTTTCCAACTTTTCAACATTTCCCTCAAGTTTCTCATATTTCTCTTTGTAAATATCACTCTGCACATAAATGGTATCAATATGAGCCCTAGCTATAACCAATTCATCCTTCATGGACAACTAAGAAATATATTCAGTATGCTCTTCCAGCTGATAATATTCTATAGTCATGTCTTTCTTTTGTTTAATAATAAGAGGAGTGAGGGATATCGATTTTATTTTCCTAGAAATATGATAAATAATCATAGTTTTCATCAGTCTAGCAGATTTCTTCAAAGTCTAGGTCAATTTATTGCACCAAAAATTTTGGATCTTCTATGAGACATTCTTGACTTTCTACAAAGAAGTTATTGTAGGATGCTTTGTAGGGATGGAAGTAGTGATGAGTGAAGGGAAAAATGTTGTTGTCATAAATGGAAGGGGTATACCAATAATGATGGAAGAATTTGTGTTTATAGCAAGGGTTGTAACATGTGTTGAAATGGTAACAAATATTACAACTATGGAAGATGGTGGAGAAGATGGAAGTGTGTGTTCCCCTATTGATATGGGTGGTGATGATTTTGGAGATGATATAGAGTGATATGATGGAACTGCTGGTGAATATGGTGGGGAATTATGAGGTGGGGATGAAATATTTTATTTCTTTTGGTCTTGAGAATGGGAGGGAGAATTATTTTGGGAAGGATAAGGAGAATAAGAATGGATAGGAATCATACCTCTACCTACCAAAGTATATTGTTGAAATATGTCACCACACTTTAATATTATGTTTGTTGAACTATTTTCTTTGCATTAAAAACTTGTGTCTATTCAAATATTTATGTTTGGTCTTATTTCTTCCTTTTAATAAATTCTTTCAAAACCTCACCCACTAAATATTTTTCCTTAATTTTTAATGTAATAAGCCCTAAAGGTTTAACCTTCTAAGGATCATCTTGGTTTTGTACAGTTGGTAGTGCAATATTTGGAACCAAGGGACTTAAGGGCTTTGAAAGGACTACAACAGTAAATTTAATAGGATCAAATGCTATACTATCATTTTCTTTTCCTTCTATTGGATCCTACAAAGAAGCTTCCCCTCCTAAGGCAAAATGTTTCTACATTCATTCTACCTAAATATTTTCTATATTTCCTATTTCATTTTTACCAAGACCACCACTAGGATATTCCATATTTTTCATCATTACTGCTTCCACAATGTAATTCTACAATTGTTCCTATGAAGGTTCAAAAGCAAATTGATCTTATTTAGTTACTGGTGGTGATGTTTTTCTGAAGGTGATTTGTCTTTAGTGAAATTGATCAACACTTTGCTGTGAAGGTGGGGAGGGAAAAGCTGGAGGTCTTTTATCTTTATTTTACCCATTTCCTCTTGAAATTTCACCTTTGGCATTACCTTTATCTGTTTCATCTATCTCAGTCATTTTGTATATCAATGGTAAGCTTCTACCATTTTTGACCTTCCAAGTATTAATATGTATATCATATAACTTATAGAAATCATTATCATATTGGTGGCCAAACCTGGATTTTATAGTGTTTGTCTCCACTCTCATTCTTCATCTTTCCAAAACCTTACTCTAATCTCAGCCATGCTTTTCCTTTATTTATTTTATTTTGGTTTCTTTCAGATCGTGGGTTTTCTTATTTTTAGGGTCATATTCAACCAATTGCTCATAAATGTATCTCCAAGGGGGAAGTTGTTCCATTTTCCTAACATTCCAATCTAATGGACAACTCTCTTTATTATTCATGTGCTTTTCAATTTGGAACCTCAAAGTCATTTCAAAATTATGAGCCTTCTCACCATTGAGGGACGTTAGCTCTCAAAAAATTTAATATTCGAGTCATACCTACATATTTGCGAAAGATAAATAAGATCTAGTTTTCCACATATTGAGTGATCTACTCATGATGGCCCTTCCTTGTTATTGTAATATATTCCACATTACAAGGGTAAATCATTGTCCTTTTTCTTCCTTTCCTAGTGCCAAAGGTGACATTGATGTAGTCAACTTGTCTACAATATTCTAATGCTGACATTCTGTTGGTGACAACATGTGGAAGCAAGAATGGTTTCCTAGTGAAGCCATATAATCTAATGATTTTACCCTCAATCAAAATATGCCAATATCCTTCCTTAGCTTACTTTGTTTACAATATTTATTTACAGAAAGGAGGAATTCTAGGATATTGGCCATACATAATTTTTAGGGATGGGCCCAAAAATTCCATATTGAAGCTATAATAAGATTCAATGTTCCTCAGAAGCTTAGTCCTTGTATAGACAGTATGGTGTTTTCATTATCATATTTATCTATTACTGGGATCCAAGGCATCTCTTGCCTTACAACACTAAGAAAAATACAAAACAAATTAGAGTAGTTCCTGAAAGGAGGGGCCTCAAAATATTTCTTCATTGCTACCAGTTTCTCGTGCATTCTATTGGAGAGGATGTCAGGCCAATCAAAGTAAATTGATCTATTATTGTCATATTCCATAGGTATTCTATACATATTTTTATTAGAAATGTAAAAAATGTAACTAATTGTCAAATCTTTCTAGGAAATGAACAAAAGGGACTAATATATTAACATGTGTTACAATATATAGGCATCAAGTCTATGAGGGAGATATAACAAGTGTCATAATATCCACTTCAAGTGTCATGCAGAAGACACATAACTCCAGTTGGAAAACTGAAACTGGAAATAAGACAAGTGGCATAACTAAAGTAAGGCATAGTGTACATTAAAATAATATTCTAACATTCCCCCTTAATGTGCACTCTCCTAACTATAGAAAAAAAAGAAGTCAACATTAGATAGCATTCCTCCTTAACTTTGATTTCTATTATATACATAGAGCAATTTGCTAAACTGAGAAAACTTGTCTTGCCCAAGTGAATTGGTGAAGATGTCAGCCACTTGATATTGAGTTGGTACATACTCCATGTGTATAATGTCTTCTTGGACCATTTCTCTAAAGAAGTGATGATGAATCTCAATGTGCTTTATTCTGGTATGATAAATTGGATTCTTGGTCATCTTAATGGTACTTTGATTGTCACAATATATATAAGTTGAGCCATTTATGAATATCCTAATGTCCTAAAGTAATTACCTCAACCAAATTACCTCATTAGTTACCTCAACTTCTACTCTATATTCAGCCTCTACTGAAGATAATGAAATTAGGTTCTACTTCTTTGTGCTCCATGAAATAGAGCCCTGGCCCAACTGAAAATAATAACCTGATGTGGATCTTCTAGTTTTAGGAAAACTAGCCCAATATGAATCTATGTAGCCAATAAAATAAATATCATCACATGATGTATACATAAGGCCATTATGAGGGGTGATCTTTAGGAATATCAAAATCCTCTTAGCTACTATCCAATGGCTCTTCTTAGGATCCTGCATGAATTTGGAAATAAGGCCAACTAAATAGGAAATATCTATTCTAATTGAAGTTAAGTAGATCAAACTTCCAACTAGATGTCTATAAAAGGTTCCATAAACCCTTTCTTCATCAACAATATTAACCAATTTTAACCTAGTTTCCATAGGAGTGAGAGAGGTTTACACTCCTCCATTCGAAACCTCTCCAAAATAGACTGAATGTATTTAGTCCATGAAATAAAAATATTACTAGGTTGTTGCCATACCTCTATGCCTAAGAAATAGTGGAGGAGGCCTAAGTCTATTATCTCAAATTTTTTGTATAAGTCCTCCTTAAAAAACTTTATTCCTGTTGTGTCATCACCTTTAATGAGAAGGTCACACACATACAATGTAACCAAAATGATGCAATTCTTACAATTTTTCACATAGAGAGTAGATTCTGCTATAGATCTAGTGGAACCAAGGTTGATGAAATAGGATTCAATATTTGCATACTAAGCTTGGGGTACTTACTTTAACCCATATAGATCTTTCTTCAATCTGAGAACTTTATTTTATTGGCCTTTAACTATGTATCCTGGGTGTTGGTTCACATACACTTCCTCCTTCAAGTTACCATTGAGAAATGCACTTTTGACATCCATATGATATATAGGACAATGCTTTTGAGCTGCCAAAGCAATAACTATCCTGATTGTAGTAATATTTTCCACAAAACCAAAAGTCTCCTCATAATAAATTCCCTCTTGTTGCTTATAGCCTTGAGCTACTAGGTGAGCCTTGTAGTGATCTAATGAGTTGTCTGCTTTATACTTTGTCTTGTATATCCAATTTGTACCAACAGTATATTTGCCTTGGGGTAAATCAACTAACTCCCAAGTGCGATTCCTTTCAATGGAATCCAATTCTTGATCCATGGAAAGAACCAATTTAGGATCACTAAGTGCTTCTTTGATATTAGAAGGTTTAGGTTGGCTAAGTACTTTACCCATGAGGGCATAATTCACTTGGTGTCTTAGGGTTGAAGGCCTTTTACCTATATAAGTGGGAAAATGACTTTGGGCTTCATCTATGGTGGCTTGAGCCCACTTAGGTAAATTATTGGATGGTGTGTCTTCATAATTATATGGAGGAGTATAAGGAGATGGAGGACATGGATCATTTATGGGGAGTTATGTATGTGGAGGAATTTCTTGATTTATGAGTGAATAGGAAGGACTAGATGATATTGTATGTATAAATGGAGCAACTATTTCATTAGTTAATTCCAAAGCGGGGGCCATATGAGGAGGATTATATGGGGGATACTCATGAAAGGTAAAATCCCTAGATAGAAATATCCTCTTGGAAATAGAATCATAAAATTTATAGGCATTGACACTATCACTATAGCCAACAAAGATGTTTTTTTAGCTCTTATCATTAAACTTATTCCTTTTCTTATGAGGAATGTGAGCATAGGCATCACATAAAAATAATTTTAAATGGAACACATAGGGCATCCTTCCACTCCATGCTTCTTCATATTTTCTATCATGTAAGGCCTTAGTGTATGACCTATTAGTTAAGTATGCAACAATAAGAACAAATTCCCCCCAAAATGAGTTAGGCAATGTAGCAGCAAGTAACATTGATTTTTCCCTATTTGTAATTGTTTGATTCATCCACTTAGCTACTCCATTTTTTTGGTGGGTATAAAAAGTTGTGAATTGTCTCCTTATCCCATGGTACTTACAAAAATTGAAGAATTCATTGGAGGTATATTCTCCACCATTATATGATCTTAAGGTGGATATTTGGCAACCACTTTATCTCTCAACAAGTGCCATGAACTCCTTGAACTTATCAAGGGCTTGTCATTTGTATTGAATTAGGTATATCCATACCTTTCTCCTGTAATCATCAATGAATGTGATGTAGTATTTGGCCTCAGTCTACGATTGAATAGATATTGGTCCACACATTTCTAAATGAACCAATTGTAATGGTCTATGGGCTCTCCAAGCCTTTCCTAACTCAAAAGGATTTCTATAGTGTTTGGTTATAACACATTGCTCACAAAATAATTTTGAATCATTATGGTGAGGAAGCCCTTTAACCAAACCTTTTCTTGTCATAATTTGAAGATTATGTAAATTTAAATGCCCCATTCTTTCATGCCACATGTACTCCAAAGAAAAAGTAGTTAATGTATGCAAAGAGTTTTGAGTTATAGATTTGGTAAGAAGGTAGTAAAAACCTTTGTTTTTTAATCCCATGGATTTAACAGTACCATTTGGTTCTTGAATGTAGTACTTGTCTTTTTCAAAATAGATAGTATAACCCTTATTTGTATGTTGTCCAATAGAAAGTATGCTCCTCTTAAGACCAAGTACATACAAGATATTTGTTGTAGGAACATTATTCCCATCATGCAAAGAAAGTGGTGCCTCTACAACACCTTCAATGGGAAGGGCACTTTCATCACCAAAATTAATGAATTGACTAGAATTAGGATGAACCTTGGTCAACCAATCTTACCTCCTTGTCATGTGCTTAGCTACTCTAGATTCTATATACCAACAATCTTCATGTTCAACACTAATTTTATTTGTTGCATATAATGTGTTGATATTATTATCTTTTGGACCCCTTTGGTATCTTTGTCTTTGATAGCAATTAATGACATTATGATTGCATTTTCCACAATAGTCACATCCTTTTTTATTGTTTTTTTGAGACCCTCTATTAGGATGACCCCCTTGAGGAGGTCTTGTTTACCATATTGGCTACTGCTTATACTATTATGGCTAATGTTGACATGGATTCTACTAGTATTACTGACTTGGTTGCTGGTGGTGCTACTGATATAGTTTTTGTGGGTATCTATGATGTTGTCTACCTTTGATTCTATTGTTCTTCAAGAGATTCCTCTTATAAAGCTAGTGGTAGCTAAAAAATGTGTTTCGATGTTGGAGAAGGGTTCCTTAGGATAAAATAATTGTAGCCATAATAAACATGTTTTTGATGTGGGGTAGAGAAAAATCCTTGCAAACCATGTAATAGTAACCTTAGAAAGAAGGAGAAATAGTAAAAAATAGTATATGGAACTCAACTCTTGCTGGACTAAAAATAAGGAAAAGAGGCTAGTGAAAAGCAATTGGAAATCACATCCTTTTGATTTTGTTATCCCATGAGAATGGGAGAGGAAGAAAACCCTTATCCAAATATAATAAATGAAACTCCTATCCTAGAATATAATGGATATGAAGGGCCTTACAAAGTAGTGAGTGGTGGAATCATTGAGGAAATATTTTTGCTTGATATTTTTTACTTCAAGAAATAAATTTAGAGGAGAGTATGATCAATTTAGTCAAAAAAACTAGTTGGAGTGCACATTTTGTATCCAACCTGATTCAAAGGGCTTCAAGGAGCTTCTTTACCTCTAATATGGGAAGAAACTAGTAGGCTCAGTGTTTTAATTATTAGATAGAGTTATTAACATTCTTTTTTATTGTAAGGATTCCAATTGTTGATGGGTCCTTTCTAATATCTGTGCTCCAAACTTATATACTAATAGGAGTTTTCTTTGGGACTCGTTTAGTGCTATGACAGAAGAATTCAAAGGAGAAAGCTAGATTTTGGTTGGATATTTCAACTCTCCACTCTTATAGTCTAACAAGAAAGGGAGAAGTGTAGGCATTTCGAGAGGTTTGGAAGATTTCACTTTGTTTGTGAATCAATGGATATTTAGCTCAAAGGTAGTAAATATACATGGAGTAATAAGAGAATAAAGGACCAACTCATTATATTAGGTTAGATAGAATCCTAATTTCTATTATCTCTTAGTTTTGGATATGCTTCTCTATTATCTCTCCCTAAAGTGGGATTAGACCATAACCCTCTATTGATCTGTTTGGATCAGCCTTCTAAGAGGTTCCTAAGGCCCTTCATATTTGAGGTTATGTGGTACCAAAACCCTAATCTAGAAGAAAATATTAAGGAATGGTGGTACTAGAATATCTTTGACCCCTTAATTTCCCAAATAACTTCTAAGATTATGTGGGTTAAGTCAAACATAAAATTTTAAAATAAAGTCATCTATGGCCATATATCCCAAATAAAGGATTAATTATGATCTTAATTGATGGAAATTGAGAGAGCAGTCAATTTTAGGGACTAGTCTCAGGAGGATAGAGATAGAGAAAAAGGGGTGCTTGCTGAGCTCCATAATACTTTGGCTAAGTTGGAGATTCTTTAGAAAAAAAATGTGAGGAAACTATGGCTCAAAGTAGGGGACCAAAATATAATATATTTCATGTGTCTATTCTAAGGAATGAAGCCTCCAAAAAAATTAGATGATAGTTTAGAAAGTATGCTAGAGGCTATTAGTTTTTTTGAATCTTTGTTTTGCAAAATGGAGTATAACGAATCTCAGACTAAGTATCACTTACTTCAAAATATATTGAACCTAATTTTTGAAGACATGAACACATTCCTATTGAGCCCCTTTAAGGATGACGAATTTAAAAAAGTAGGTTTTGAAATAGGTAATTTGAGTGGCCCTAGTCTAGATGAACTTTTGAAAATATTCTTCCAAAAATTCTAGCACATTGTGGGGAAGGATATAGGATATGCCCTATAAGATATTGAAAAGTCTATTACCATTCCCATGGATGTAAACACCATATTCCTACTCCTTATTCCAAAAATTCCAAAGAGCTACAATATTTAGAGACTTTAGACCTAATAGTCTTTGTAATACCATCTACACGTTTTTAACAAAAAATTTAGCTAGCAAGATCAAGTTGTTTCTCCCAAAAATTATTGACCTAGCTCAAAGTGGTTTTATGGTAGGAAGGTAGATTTTGGATGGAATTATTTTAGTTCATGAACTCATTAATTATGTGGATAAGAGTGGTATAGCTAGGTTTTTTCTTAAACTCGATATGAATAAAGCGTATGATATGGTTTAATGCAGTTTCCTCCTGAAAGTGTTGAAAAAATTTAGTTTTTATCAAATATGGATAAGCCTAATTAATGCTTGTATCTTAATATCTTTCTCAATTATCACCAATGGTTCAACTATGGGATACTTCAAAAGTTGTATGGGCTTGCACTAAGGTGACCCCTTTTGCTCTTCCTCTTTATCATTATAGCAAAAGCATTGGGTAGATCTATAAAAGTAGAACCAACCATAGTAGGTATATAGGTAACTCTTTCAATGGATATATGATCCCACCAGTAGTTTTTTGATGATACTTTTATAGCCACCTCAAATTTCATTTTTTAAGAGATGAATATTAAGGAGATTCTAGCATCTTTTGAAAGGAATTGGGCCATAAGATCAAATTTTTAAAAAGTTTAATCTTCTTCCTTAACTCCTCCACAATAAGGCAAGGAGCGATCTCCTAAATTTGGTCTATGGGGTGGCTAGATTCCCCTCTACCTACCTTGGGATGCCCTTATTTACGAGGACATTGAAAGAGAAATTTTGGTACCCAATCATCAAAAGGATGCAAAGGAAATTGGCTAGCTAGAAGGGGGCTCTTCTCAGCTAGGATGGTAAAGCCCAATTTGTTAAATCCACCCTTCAAATAATTCCTATATTTTTTCTCTTACTTTTCAAAATCCCAGGTAAAGTTATTCAAAAAATGAAATCATATAGAGGTATTTTCTCTAGTTTAGAAATGAGGAGAAGAAAAAGTTTCTTGTTTCCTAAGAGCATGTATGCACAAGAATTTGGTGGCCTTAGCCTCAAAATAGTTAAGATAATGAACAACACACTACTAGTGAAGTATGCAAAATGTAACACCCAAACAATGCTTGAACAAATGAAATACAAGGAAACACAAGATTGCATAATAGAATAATTTTCATTGACGGGGGGAGCCTAGAAACTCCATTGTTTAAAAGCTTGGATCCTTGAAACCTTTTGATACAATATTACAAGGGGTTAGGATTATCCTAAGACCTAACAAGAAAGTTGTGGTATCTTCAAGTGCATCTTGATCCCAACAGGGTTGATTGGGCTTTGTGATGTCCAATGTTGGCCCACTCTAAATATTGATGTAGTGTTTTCAGATCTACACACAAGGACATAAAAAAATAGTTAGTAATACCTACTAGGGCTCCATAGTTTGAGGCACCCTATAAGAAATGATAAACCCTAACTAAGTGCTACAAATAAAGTGAACAAAAATAGAAGCACATGCATAAAATAATAATAAATGATGGATCTATTTTACTTACTACGCTTCAATGCGAGATGTCTAATGCAGGTGGCTGGTGTGGCGATGCCCTAGCATCACCCAAAGGCTAGGGGATATTCAGGAGTGATGGTTTAAAATATCTATGGGTATTTTATGACTACAAAAAATGCTCGTGGGCACTTGGTGCTTATAGGGAGGTTCCCAAATATGCATAGTGTTGACTTAAGGTGCCCTAAGGTACCTGGTGGATGATGGAGGATTTTGTAAAAGTATATAGGGCAAGGGCGAGGAATGTGGTGATGGTGATGACAAAAAAGGGGTGTAGAATGTGATGGATGGAATGAGATTAGGGTGCAAAATATTTGGTTGAAGACTTAGGGTACTTAGGGAAATCAAGAAAGAACTTAGGAGAATCGAGAACTTAGAAAATCTAAAAAATTCAAAAACTCAAGCACTTAGGGGTTGAGCCATCAAAATAGCTCCTATTTATAATCTAACATAGGGCATGCTAGGGTTTCAACGATACTAATCATGTGATTGATATTAAAGCACATCTAAGGGTAGATAATAAATCTAGGGTGTCGCATGGATTGATGTAAATGTATGGTCAAGATTATTTTACTTAAATAAATACATATTTTTTAAATATAATATAAAATAATATATATTTTTATATATAATAAATATACATAAATAATTGTGAATATTATTTGGAAATTGCGGGAATGCAAGGATGGAGGACAAAGTGCTAGATTTTGGTGTCTACAACTAGCCAAGCAAGTGTTTGCTTTTGATACTCTAATACTTAATATAGAACATCACATGAAAATAATCACAAGATCTAATATAATGAAGTTGCAATATAATGGACCAAATAACATCTTAAAATATAATAATAAATTGAATAACTCATATGAATAATAAAATAAAAATGCTCACAATATTGTACATGAAAATATTGAAAATGCTATTGAATAAAGATCTACTAATGCAAGCATAAAGCTTTGCACATTCGACTCACCTTTGTAATATTACAATTATTAGTCACATATATATAATTGCATATGAGTCTTCATAAACTACGCTCTTGACCTTAACTCTTCTTAGTAAATCTTCATTTTCCTATTCTAAGGACACATGTGCAAACTTACATATTAGACACCTGTGCATGTCTACATGACACTTGTGCATTTCGTACACATTATTACATTAGATAAAATATTAAATCACTCACTAATTTAGGACACAACCCAAATATAATATTTACAATGATGTAAACAATAGAGCATTTCACCATCAGGAATGAGTGGGCTGATGTTTAGTGGGTGTGGCGGGAGTGAGGGTTGTAATTTTCTAGGCAGGAATCTTAGCCAAAGCGACAGGGGTAGAGCAGGTATGAAAGGGGTGGGTGGTAACCTCGAGCATGGATGAAGCGAGTATACAGAGGAAGATGATCAGGCTGTAGTAGATTTGGAAGCGGGCATCACACAGGGGCTCGATCCTCCTCAAAAAGACCCCAACAAAAAGATACGAAGGACAATGCGGGGCCCAAGAAGTGGCTATATTTTGTTGAGACTCTTAGAGGAAAAAGAAAGGAGGTTCTCTCTATTCTACCCCTAGTTCTAGTAAATAATAAAATTTTGGCCCCGACAAGTTCCATGAGCCCTTTTATTTCAATGGAAGAATTCTCCCTGGTAGGCAATTTTTTGGGAGGTAGGCCGAACATGGAGACTATCAGGGTTTGGGTGACGGGTAAATGGCAACCGGTAGGTAGCTTGGAATTAGTAGCTCTAACTCAAGGGTTATTTATTATCCATTTTAACAATATGGAGGAGGTCCTTGGTTTTTGGGCAAAATGAGCCTTTTTCTTAGATGATGGGGTGAATATTTTGACCCTAAAAAGCAAAATATTAACATTGCCCCTATTTGGGTTCATCTCCCGAGTCTACCTGCCTAGTTCTTCAATGAATATTGGCTACAAGGCATAGCCAGAACTATAGGGGATCTGATCTCCATTGACCATATGATCTTGGATAGGACAAGGATGACTCATGCATGAATCTGCGTAAATGCTAATTTGGATAATGAATTGCCAAGGTTTATGGAGCTAGAGTATGGAGAATACTATCAAAAATAGTCGATATAATATGATAGCAGACCAGTATTCTATGCAGAATGCAAAAATCAAGGACATTTATGCAATCAGTGCCCTAACCTAGCAATGAATAGAGAAAAGCAGAAGTAGGGAATGCTAGACAAAGGAAATTTGAGAAGTTTCCCAAAAAAAGAAAAGAGAGGGTGCAGGGTCCTAACAAGACAAAGGAAAACAACAAGTTGTTGGCAACCAAACTACTCAGGTAAGTTCCAATCCTCTAGTTTCAAATAAATTTTCAATTCTATCCAATATGGGAGTAGGAGGATTATCAGAAGATATGGAAGCCCATAACCTTAAGGCTAACCTTTTTGACTCTCTAGAATCCCCATCCAAGTAAGGATCCTCCAACCCTAATGCTAAAATTACTGTAAGCCCCATGGGAATCACAAAGCCAAACCCTAATGCCCGATCTTTAGAATCCCCATCCAAGTCGGGATCCTTAAACCCTAATTCTAAAAATACTTCAAGCCTAGTGGGCATCCCAAAGCTAAACCCTAATGTTGAAGAAATTAGGAAGAAATTTGAGGCATTGGAAAATAAAAAATCTCATCTCCCTAACATCATCACTAGGATCTAGGTGAATCCTATTGAGAGGTCGTCTCGCAGAATAAAGGAATACAGGAAAAAAGGAGAATATTTGTATGTAGGGGTGGAGATATGTGAAACTATTCAGATTGAGGAATATGGAAGTCTGGTTCTGCACAAATTGCCTCCCCCCAATTTAGTCCTAAACAAACTAGAAGCACTATGAAGTCTCCTATAGATTTTGGTAGTAAAAAAAGAAGAGGTAGAATATCAAATACTGATCATCAAAAAATTAAAACTGATAATGACATTGCCAATGGAAAATAGAGAACCTTGTTTCAATAGGTTATTTCGGGTTTTGAAGACAACAAATTATGAAAACCCCCTAAATAGAGGGGGAGAGGAAGAAATCCCAAAAAATATAAATGAAGTTCCTCTCATGGAATGTGAGAGGCCTCAATGGCCTGCCCAAACATAGGGAAGTCAGTGCAATAAGAAATCAAGTGAATCCAACTATTATAATGTTGCAAGAAACAAAAATTGATGAGATTCAATCAAAAAAGTAGAAAAAAAATCTGGAATCAATGGGATATGGTTTACAAATAATCCAAAGGAGCTTCTGGATGCCTTATGACTTTTTGGGATTAGAAGTTACCATTATTCAGAAATATGATAGGTTCTTAGTGTTTTATTTAAGGAAATAAATAGCAACAGGTCGTTGATCCTCTCAAATATTTATGCCCTGACTTCAATTCAATGGAGAGCTCTACTATTGGAATACTTAGGCAATATGAGTGAAATATTCCATACTGTCCCATGGATTTTGGCTAGGGATTTTAACACTCCTCTTTAGCCTTCAAACAAAATGGGTGGAAATGGACCGCCTATCAGGAGCATCATGAGTTCAATGACTTTGTGAACTCCAACATGTTGATGGATGTAAAACTTAGAGGAGTGAATTATACATGGAGCAATCAACAAATAGGGTGTCATATCATTCAAGAAAGGCTTGACAAGTTTTTCTATCAAAGGAGGTTACAACTTTGTTCAACGATTCTACCCTACAAGCCTTTCCTAAAATTGCCTCTGATCATAATCCCATTTTGTTAGAGATACCTAACTCTCTATCCTTTAATAAACCTTTTAGATTTCAATCTATGTGGATCAAACATTCCAGTTTCAGAAATAACTTAATTCAGTGGTGAAAGTAGCCTGTCAGAGGTAGTGTAACTTTAAACTTGTTGGTAAATTAAAGTTTGTTAATGAAAATCTTCAAACTTGGAACAAATAGGTCTTTGGGAACCTCTTTGAAAATAAAAAATATGTTGTTGAAATTTTGAAGATAATTGATCAAAATATTCCACATGGTGATGCTGATGAAACTACTAGGCAAGACGAACGAAAAAAACTAGCAGAGTTTCATAACATTTTGGCCTATGAGGAAATCTATTGGAGGTAAAAATCAAGGGATCTTTGGTTGAAAGATGGAGATTCAAATTCCAAGATTTTTCATGTCACCATGCTTAGAAATAGAAGAAATAACAAGATAAAAATTTAGAAAAAGCATATGGTTCTATTAATCAGGACTTAATAGAAATCAAAAAGGAGGTAGTAACTTATTTCAATTATATCCTTGGTCAGGAATCACAGTGCAATGAGGAGGAAAAAGATATTCTCTTGCAATCCATTCCTAGGATAATAAATGAGGATATAAACCTTAATCTTGTAGCTCCATTTTTTGATGAGGATATTAAGGAAACCTTGTTTAGCATGGAGCCATACAAAGCCCTAGGACCCGATGGCTTTCCCCCTTGTTTCTATCAATATTTTTGGGATATCATAAGTGAGGATGTAATTTTTGCTGTCAGATAATTCCAACTAAGCAATCATATCCCAAAATTTCTCAACTCTACTTTTATTTCTCTGAATTATAAGAAGCAAACCCCTGAATCTATGGCTGACTTCAAGCCAATCAGTCATGCAATGTTTCTTACAAGATCCTAACTAAATACATTGCAAATAGAATGAGAGATGTTCTACCCCACATCATAGATCCATTCCAGGGAAGCTCTATCCAGGGCATGTCAATATTGTATGGAGTTATCATAATTCATGAAGCTCTGCACTCTGGTCATAAGACTAACAAGTCTGTTTTTGCCCTCAATCTTGATATGAACAAAGCATTTGACAAGCTAAATTGGGAGTTTCTGATTGTTGTCCTCCTTAAGTTTGGTTTTCACCACCAATGGGTTAATTTGATCAAAGAATGCATTTCTAAGGCATGGTTCTCGATTCTGGTTAATGGAACAACTGTTGGTTACTTTCAAAGTCATAGAGGAATTCGATAGCGGGATGCTATCAGCCCCATGTTATTCATCATTATGGTAGAATCTTTAGGCAAAACCATCAAAAATTCTTACAGTTCAAGTATAATATTAGGAATCAAGGCAACATCTCTCACTAGGGTTGTTTCTCACCAGTAATTCATTGAATATACCCTTCTATTAACTAAGGCATCGATGGTTGAGGTCAAAAGAATTAAATACATCCTGCAACTCTACGAGGATGCTGCTGGTCAAAAAGTTAATTTTAGTAAAAGCAAGTTATATTTCTTGAATACCCCCATTCAGAGGCAAGGAAGGATTGTAGAAATTTTAGTGTGTGATATAGAAAACCTCCCCACTTCATATCTTGGTCTCCCTTTTTTCATTGGTTTCCCGAGAGAGTCAATGTGGGACAGGGTTATTGAAATAATTAAAAAAAAACTTGTTGGATGGAAAGGTCATATTCTATATCAAGCAGGAAAGTTGACCCTCACTAAGGCCTCTCTTAAGAGCATTCCAGTCTATTTCCTCTCCATTTTCAAATCCCTTGTGAAGGTTTTCTATAAAATTGAGAAACTCCAAAAAGAATTTTTATGGACTGGATCAGAGGAGAAAAAAAGGATACACCTTGTAGGATGGACCAAAGTGTGCAGACCTAGGGAAAATGGGGGCTTAGGTCTGAGGAGAATTGCTCATATGAATATAGCTTTACTAGCTAAGTAGGAGTGGTGCCTCATTTCTAGTAAATAAAATGAATGGACAACTATCATAAAATGAAAGTATCTTCAAAATTTGGAATTTCTAAGTGACTCAGTTCCAATCAGAGGTTCTTATTTTTGGAAAGCAATTCTCAATTGTAAGGAAATCATCAAAAAAGGTTTAATATGATTTTTGGGTAATGGTGAGAGGATAAATTTCTAGAATGACAGGTGGGCTACAAATGAACCACGGATGCAATATCCTAACTTAGCCTGAATTAGAAATATCATAGAAGAACTCATTGGCAAAAAAGTCTCTAATTATAGGGTTGAGGAAAAAGGTAGAATGAAGTGGAAACAAATAAGGATTCAAGGATTTAAAGTATAATCAAATGATATTTGTAACATTCTTGGGCAATAGTTTATCCCCATGAGACCCAAGGAAGATCAAGTGACCTGGGCTCCTATGGAAAATGGGTAGTTCACTATTAAATTAGCTTACAAGCTTCTGCTTGATGACGAGGATTTTGTCCTCCAAAAGGACTTAGTTTGGATAAAAAATTTAATTCCAAAAATTATAGTCTTTTCATGGCTGGTTATCCAAGGAAGAATTCTAACCATTTATAATATGATGCGTAAAGATATTTGTATCACTAATCATTGTTATCTATGTAGGGCTGATTGGGAGACCATTTATCATATTTTCCTTGAGTGCCCTTTTTCCTTGACTGTCCTAAGTGGGGTTTTTCAGGCCTTCAATATTTCTTGGGTTAAAATAGCCATCGTACTTGATTTTTTCGTCTACTAGCCTTGCCCCTTTTAAATTCAAATACTTAGATACATGTGGAAAATTTGTCTCAATCACTATATTTGGCAGGTGTGGTTAGAAAGGAACCATAGAGTATTTAATGAGTCTATCCATGATCATCAAACTATCATTGCCAGGATCCTATCCTTTGCCAACAAGAATGTGAACCTTACCCTTTTGATAGTTGTAAACCTCATCTACAGGAGACCACGATTGTTCAATATTTAAGCTTAACCTTGTTAGATGAGTCTGTGCCTAGGGTAGTCAACCCCAGAGCCAATGTTAAGTGGTCCCCACCTCCTACGGGTTGGTTTAAGCTTAATTTTGATGTAGCGGCTAAGGACTACTTCGAACCAGAGCCACATGGACCACCAGATAGCCACCACCATAAATCTAGCTAACAGGTTCACTTCTTCAAGGCCAATTGGCCAAGATGGGATGTGGTCGTAAAGCATGTCATTTACGAAAGAAAACAATTACCAAAGAATTATTAAGAGTAACTGTCAATACAGAGCTTGTGGAAATTTTTTTTGGTACTCTGCTATGTGTGTCTGCAACTTTTTGTTTCTCCATTGTTTCAAGGAAGGGATCTGTGTTTATTTTTTTTTTAATTATGATGCAGGTGTGTTTTATTGGGTTATACACAAAATATTATATGGGAATTTTATTTTTATAATAGGCTATGTGCCTTACTGGATGTAATGGCTTTGGCGGCATATATATTTTACATATATAGGATCCTTAGTAAGGACATGTTCATCAACAGCCCTGGGCTGATTTTTGTAAAAGGTTTTGGGTCAACCTATAAAACCCGATATTAATGCTATAGTATCTTATCTACCAAAAAAAAAATATTTACAATGATGTACCAAGGTGGTACATTGACATGTACCTAATAATGTAATATTCTATAACACCTCCAAGTATTACATTATTTTTCATTGAATACTTTGTCTTGAATATGGTCTTTATCCTTTCTTGTTTTCTTTAGTTTTTGCCTTTTTGCATTTTGATAAAAACAATGATTAGTACTTTTCAAAAAATTATCTCCATAATTTACTAATTTTGTTGAAATACCTTTGACTTAATTTTCTTCAATAGCTTCTTCGAGTTCTTAAAATCCTTGAATATTTTGAACTAGATGACCTTTTTGATTTCCTTCTCTATATTGTACTTGAGGTTTATTATATTGATACTTAGAAGGGTGTTGATGTTGAAATTGTTTTTGATGTGGATGATACTAAGTTTGATATTATCTTGGCTGTATTGGGCTATTTTTTTGACCACTTTAACTGATTTCCTTGAGATTGATTCCTTGGATTACATCCATAGAAATTTATATTATGATTCCTCCTTCTACATATCTAAAAATATCTATTAATCATATTAAACATTCCTATTGAAGTTGAAACAACATTTCCTTGTGAGTTATATTTTGATACTAAGGCATTGTTAGTCATTTCATCTTTAACTAAATTCTCTACCTCATACTCTTGTAGAATATTGACTAACTCATCAAATGAAGTATCTTTGCTTAGAATTTGCAAAGATGTAACTAGGTGCTTGTAGTTTTTTGGAAGAGCTCTCAAGATCACTTGAACAAGAAACTTGTCCTCTACCTTTTCTCTTAGGGTTAGTAGTTTTGCTTTTTTGTCTTCTACTCTTCTCAAAAATAGTTCAATGTTTTTACCACTATTAACTTTTAAATAATGCAACTGAGTTTAAAGATTCAAAGTAGTAGCTTTGTTCTTTTCTTCAAATATATTGGCTAAAGTATTCCAATATTCTTTATAGGATATTGTTGTGCTTATGTAAGGTTGTATCTCATCTATAATTAAAAATGTAAATATCATTAGGGCTTTTGCTTCTTCCTATTCATATTTTTAAAATTTTCCATCACCTTCAGTAGGTTTAGTTTTTGTTCCTCTAACAATGTCCCAAGGTTTTTCTACTATCAAAATTGATTTCACTTAATTTTTCCAGGAAGCATAATTAGGACATTTGAGAAGTTGAGAATCTAAAAGAAAAAAATTATTGGTTAACACGGTGGCACTCATGTTACTCTTGAAGTTGACTACCTTATGTCCCACTAGTTTTTGTATAATTTTTCAAGTTTTTAAATTTTTAGAAACCTATGATGTTGAATTCTTTATGGCTCCCTAATTTTTAGAAACTAGAAAATCAAAATTTTGCAAATATCATAGTCCTAAATTTTAGGTAGACTTCCTTATCTCTCCAAAATTAAACAATTTACAAAAATTCTATAGGATATGAATATAAAAAGAAAATAAATAATTTTAGGACCAAGTATAAGGCACGATGAATTGACAAAATGTGTTACAATATATAGGCATCAAGGCTATGAGTAATATTTGACAAGTGTTATAATATCCACTCCAAGTGTTATGCAGAAGACACATAACTCTAGTTGGATAACTCAAACTTGAAATAAGACAAGTTTCAAACTGAAGGAAGGCATAGTGCACATTATAATATTATTCTAACATTCCCCCTTAATGTGCACTATCCTAACTATAGAAAAAATAAGTCAACATTTGATAACATTCCCCCTTAATGTTGACTTCTATTAAATACATAGAGCAATTAGCTAAAATAAGAAAACTTATCCATCCCAAGTGACTTGGTGAAGATGTCAACCACTTGATATTGAGTTGGTACATACTCCATGTGCATAATGTCTTCTTGGACCATTTCTCTGATGAAGTGATGATGGATCTCAAAGTGCTTTGTTCTAGCATAGAATATTGAATTCTTTGTCATCTTAATGGTACTTTAATTGTCACAATATATATAAGTTGGACCATCTATGAATAGCCCAATGTCCCAAAGGAATTGCCTCAACCAAATTGCCTCCTTAGTTGCCTCAACTCCTGCTCTATATTCAGCCTCTACTGAAGATAATGAAACTGTGTGCTGCTTCTTTGTGCTCCATGAAATAGATCCCTAAACCAAATGAAAACAATAACCTGATGTGGATCTTCTAGTTTTAGGAAAACTAGCCCAATCTAAATCTATGTATCCAATCAAAGAAACATCATAACATGATGTGTACATAAGTCCATGATGTGGGGTGGACATGAGGAATCTCAAAATCATCTTAGCTACTATCCAATGGCTCTTCTTAGGATCCTGCATGAATCTAGAAATAAGGCCAACCAAATAGGAAATGTCTAGTCTAGTTAAATTTTAGTAGATCAAACTTCCAACTAACTGCTTGTAAAGGGTGCCACTAACCCTTTCTTCATCATCACTATTAACCAAATTTAATCTGGTATCCATGGGATTGGGGGAGGGCTTACACTCCCCCATGCAAAAACTCTCCAAAATATACTGAGTGTATTTAGTCTGTCAGATAAATATCTTACCAGGTTGTTGCCATACCTCTATGTCTAAGCAATAGTGGAGGAGGCCCAAGTCTATAATCTCAAAATTTTTACATAAGTCCTCCTTGAGAAACCTTATTCCTTTTGTGTCATCACCTGTAATGAGAAGATAATCCATATATAATGTGACCAAAGTGATGTGGTTTTTCCAATGTTTCGCATAGTGAAACCAAGGTTTATGAAATAGGAGTCAATATTTGCATACCAATATTGGGGGGCTTGATTCAACCCATATAGATATTTCTTCAATATGAGGAATTTTTTTTCTTGGCCATCAACTGTGTACCCTGGTGGTTGGTTCACATACACTTCCTCCAAGTGACCATTGATAAATGCACTTTTGACATCCATATGATATATAGGCCAATGTTTTTTAGCTACTAAAGTAATAAGTGTGCGGATTGTAGTCATATTTTCAATAGGAGCAAAAGTCTCCTCATAATAAATTCCTGTTGTTGCTTGTAGCCTTGAGCTACTATGCAAGACCTGTAGTGATCTAATGAGCCATATGATTTATACTTTGCCTCGTGTACCTATTTTTTTCCAATGGTATATTTACCTTGGGGTAAATAAACTAACTCCCAAGTGTGATTCCTTTCAATGGAATCCAATTCTTGATCCATAGAAAGAACCCATTTAGGATCATCAAGTGCTTATTTGATATTAGAAGCTTCATGTTGGCTAAGGAATTTGGCCATGAGGGTATAATTCACTTGGTGTCTTAGGGTTGAAGGAATTTCACTTGTATAAGTGGGCAAATGACTTTGGGCTTCATCTATGGTGGCTTGAAACCATTTAGGTAAAGGATTGGATGATGTGGCTTGATAATTAGATGGAGGAGTAGAACGAGATGGAGGACATGGATCATTTGTGGGAATTTCTTCATGTGTAGGAATTTATTAATTTATGAGTGAAGAGGAAGGACTAGATGATATTGTAGGTATCAAGGGAGCAATTATTTCATTGGTTAATTCCAAAGTGGGGGCCATATGAGGAGGATTAAATGGGGTATACTCATGAAAGGTAACATCCCTAGATAGAAATATCCTCTTCGAAATAGACTCATACAATTTATAGGCATTGGTACTATCACTATATCCAACAAAGATGTATTTTTGGCTCGTATAATTAAACTTATTCCTTTTATTATGAGGAATGTGAGCATATGCATCACATCCAAAGACTTTGAAATGGCCCATATAGGGCATCCTTCCACTCCATTCTTATTCAGGTGTTCTATCATGTAAGGCCTCAGTGTATGACCTATTATTCAAGTATGCAACAGTAAGAACAACTTCCCCCCAAAATGAGTTAGGCAATGTAGAAGCAAGTAACATTGATTTTACCCTATTTGTAATTCTTTTATTCATCCTCTTAGCTAATCCATTTTGTTGGTGGGTATAAGGAGTTGTGAATTGCTTCCTTATCCTATGGTACTTATAAAAATTGAATAATTCATTGAATACATATTCTTCACCATTATATGATCTTAAGGTGGAGATTTGGTAGCCACTTTATCTCTCAACAAGTGTCATGAAATCCTTGAACTTATTAAGGGCTTGCCATTTGTACTGAATTAGGTATATCCATACATTTTAGCTATAATCATCAATGAAGGTGATGTAGTATTTGGCCCCAGTATAATATTGAATAGATATTGGCCCATAAATGTCTAAATAAAACAATTGCAATGGTCTATTGGCTCTCCAAGCCTTTCCTAACTCAAAAGGCTATCTATGGTGTTTGGCTATAACACATGGCTCACAAAATCATTTTGACTCCTTAAGGTGAGGAAGCCCTTTTACCAAACCTTTTCTTGCCATAATTTGAAGATTATAAAAATTTAAATGCCCCATTATTTCATTCCACATGTACTCCAAATAAAAAGTAGTTATTGTATGCATAGATTTTTTATTTATTGATTTAGTAATAAGGTAGTAAACACCATACTTTTTGAATCCCATAGCTTTTACTGTGCCATTTGGTTCTTGAATGCAGCACTTATATTTTTTAAAACAGATAGTATAACCCTTATCTCGTGAAGAACACAAGCTTATACTGAGAGGGGGGTGAACAGTATAAGACCTCTTTTTATTTTTTCCTTTATAATTCAAAACAGTAAAGCAATATACCCAAAGCAATATCAAAGCAATGCACAATATCATCCACAAAGTGACACCAATTTTAACGTGGTTCACCCAGAATGGTTGGGCTACGTCCACAAAACTTTTCTCTAAAAGTTATCTCAAAGTTCTTTGGGAAACCTTCCCAATTACAATGTTTATGAGCCTCGGCCCAAAGGAGATACCTTCCCCCAATCTGAATTTATGAGCCTCTACTCAAAGGAGATACCTTCCCCTCTATCTAAATTTATGAGCCTCTGCTCAAAGGAGATACCTTCCCCTCTGCTCTGGAAATGATCCCTCAGAAGATCAACTGCCTCTACCTCTTGCCAGCACGTGGAACTCCTTTCCATCGAAGACCTCCTGTCCTCAATGCTTAGCCTAAGAGACCTCTGCCTTCTATGATCACGTCCACAGCAGCTCAGCAACCCGTACCAAACACAATCAGTCGGTCTAGTACAAGTCTTCCTCTATCTGTCAGATCTGTCCAACACTTGAACAAATCAATCCTCTGCACACAAGCCTTCTCAAAGACTTGCCAAATCTGTCCTCGGGTTCTTCTCAAAGAACCAATGCACCTCTGTCCTCAAGTTCTCTGATAGAACTATCAAACTCAGCTCACAAGTCCTCTGCTAGGACCTGTCCAAATCTGCTCACAAGTCCCCATCGAAACCTGTCCAAAACCCAATCCAAAACTCAGCAAGCTCACCAAGAAAAACTTTCTTAGTAGGAAATCACAAAGTGAATTGTTAGAGACCCAATGTGATTTGTCAAACTCATAGAAGCATAAAGAGAATTGTTAGAGACTCAATATGTTCTATACTCAAATCCCAATCTCAAAACTCAACTCAAATCAACTCAGCTCAATCTCAATCTCAAATCTGAAAACTCAACTCAATATCTGAAATGGATAGGATAGAATGTTTTCTTTCAAGAACATGAAACCCCAACAATTGCCAACTATGCAAAGAATCACATAACAATGATACTCATGTTCTTTTCACCATCAATTAGGGTTTCAACAACAATGCTCATCAAACAAGGTTTAGTCAACCAACACCATTCAACTCAACATCAACCTTGAAGCATTCAACCAATCATCACAAGAAAAGGAAACAAGTAGAAATCCTTTTCCCTCCAAAGATATTTGAACAAAATAGCCACCAACACAATATCACCAAATGCAAAGAATAACTTGCTCAAATCAACTCAATGGAGTAAGCCCAATATCATGAATCAAGTAAAGCAATAACTTGATCAAACAACCTCTATGGAAGCAACTCAACCATCAAACTCAAAACAGCCAACTAAGGGTTCTACCATCTTAATGCAAGTAGCAAGACTCACAAATATAAACCCTAGTGCACAAAGCTTCCTCTACCTCAACCTAGAAATTATGCATTCACCCAAAAACTCTCCTTAAGGATAATAATGCATAAGTAGTCTTCAATAAACCAGAAAATAGGATTTACACCAACCCAAAGGAATACCTAGTAGACAACCTTTTCACTCCAAACTCAGTTTCAGAAAATACACCATCAACAATATACATGGAAGAAGTTGCCCATACCTTTACTTTGATGAAGAAGGAGGACTCAAAACCTATCACAACACTTGGCCAACCTTAGTTCTCCAACCTTTGGAGAAAATGAATAACACCACCACACATGCTAAAGCGCTTTCATTGCTGCTATCCTCGTGCATCATGACCAAAATGAAATTGCCCACAACATGGGTCAAACTTGGCACCTCTGCCCAACGCTTCTTCACTCAACACACCACCACCATTGGAGCACAAGTGCCCAATGAAAAATATAATGTAATCCTATGTGTTGTCTTCCTTCAATCGCCAAGGATCTGAAAACGTAAACGTTTTCCTCAAGCCACCACAATCATCATGAGCGCTGTCCAAAAATGTAACTCCCAGAAAACATAGTTCGCAGTCTTATCAAATGTCAGAGAAACGCAATCTGTCGGACGTCAAGCGCAAGAAAAGCTTGAGCAATTCTATATGGATGGACAACGAAATACAACGAAAAACATCGCTTTTACGGAGGACACAGAGCTACGAAATTGCATCGATCGAAGGTACCATTACTTTAGAAAATCATCCCCACTTATATAGCCATTTCTCCTTAATTGTTTGACGTCGGCGCTCCTCCAACGATGGCAACACGTCGGCGAATGAATTCTTTATCTGCGTCGCTTAAGGGTTAAAAGACCCTTTAATAATAATTAAAATAATAATTATTATTATTTTATTAATAATAAATTAAACTTAGACCTTTGTCAAAGGTTTGAGTTAATTTAATTATTAATAATAAACATGGACCTTCAAGGTTTTTCAAGAAAAAACCTTTGCATTAAGTTAAGCTTGGTTTTAATAAAAACCCTTAATGAGTCCAACTGGTTTTAAGAAAAACCGTCACCATGGTTTTAATAAAAACCCTTTAACATTATGAAGCTTCTCAAGATATTTTTGACATCACACTCTTTTTGATATCAACACAAAAATGCCTTTTGACATCAATGACAACTTATACACTTGAGCAAAGGCAATGTACCCAAAGTACCCAAAATTGCCAACAATCTCCCCCTTTGTCATTGATGGCAAACCTTTACTGAAAACACTTCTCAAAAGCCAAAACTGAAACCAATTGTGCTAACAACTGAGAAACTGTGCCCATAATTGAGAATCTTCCTTTGAAGTTTTGCTCCCCCTGACTTGAAGCTTTCCTCTTCACTTTGAAGCTCTCCCCCTTACTCATATCTCTCCCCCTTTGTCATCAATGGCAAAGGGCCACCTTTGGGGCTCGGGACTAAGAATGAGCCTCTTAGCTTAGTCCCTCCCCCACCTCATGATGAGGTGATTAATTCTGGGGTGGGAGTAAAACTCCCATTAGGCACTGATCATCATCAGCGTCTATAACTTCCTTGTCGGGCCTTCTCTTGAACTCTTTGTCCATATTCCTGTTCTTGTCACTGTTCTTGTTCTTGTTTTCATCCCTGTTCTTGTCCATGCCTTGATCCTTGGACCTGATCATGCCACTGTTCCTGTTCTTGTATTCTAGAATTTTAGCTCTACACTGTCTGATTATGTGACCTTCATTGTTGCACTTGAAACACTTGACGATGTTGTTTCTCTGAGGTAAACCTGATCTTTGAATCCACCTGTTCTGACCAAACCTGTTCTGACCAAACCTGTTCTGGCCAAACTTGTTCTGACCAAACCTATTCTGACCAAACCTGTTCTGGCCAAACCTGTTTTGATCAAACCTGTTCCTGTTATTTACCTTGCAATAGACTGCCTTGTGCCCAAACTATTTACAAGAGTAGCAATACCCTTGAAAGTAACTAGCACTTCTGAAACTATCATTTACCTTCTTCACTTGAGCCATGCAATGTGAAGCCATGTGACCAAACCTGTGACAAGCAAAACATCTGCCTTGAAACTTTCCTTTATTTGACCTCTTGGGTCCTAAAAACTTCTTCTTCTCATTCTGAATTCTGTTTTCTATTTTTGTGCATCTATCATTCAAGGACTCATGATCTGAAATACTTTCCTCATCAGAACTCTCTTCCTTTTGGAGTCTCTTACTAGACTCTCCAACTTGTTCCTTGTGTGGCTTAACAAAACCAAGGCCTGTTTTATCTGTTGTCTTTCTTTGACCTTTGATGAGTGACTTAACCTTTTTGGAGCTATCTTGAAACCTCGTAAAGCTTATCCTTGTACTCTTTAGTTTCCTCTTTCAAAGAAGCCATTTTCTGTTCTAACTCACTATACTCAAGAACCTTAGACTCTAACTCATCCTTGAGTTCTTGTGTCTTAGCTATAGAGAAATCAAGACTTTCTATAAGATCATCTCTCTCCATACAACATTCATCTAACTTATCCTTGAGTCTAGCATTCTTCTTTCTTTCCTTTTTCAAAGCACTAAGAGCACTACTAAGTTCACTTTCAAGATCCTTTATTTGATTGCTTTTTGAATCATCAAAGCCTTTTTCAGATTTCTTATCACTAGAGGTGCTACCCTTTTCAAAAACCATACATGCATCTTCCTTATAGTTTTCTGAAGCATCCTCATACATACTAGAAACCAAATCATTATTTGTGCAATCATCCTCAAGGTGACCAAAATTTCCACATCTAAGACATTTCATGATAATGAATCTATGTTTCGGTTCTTCCTCTTTTTCTCGATATGAACAACATCTCATTTTCATTATCACTTGAAGAACTTTCACTATCACTACTAGAACACTTACTTGCTTTGTCTAGGTAGAAACTCTTCTTGTGCTTGTGAGAATACCTCTTTCCTTGATTGTTGTGCTCATCTTTGATTTTCCTGTGATGCTTGTGCTTTTCGGAATCCTTGCTCTTAGAATCTTGTTTATCTTCATCACTTTCATTCTTGGGAACAATACAATCAGTAGCATAATGACCAAACTTTCCACAATTGAAACATCTTATATTTTTCATACTTTTGTGCTTTCTAGAGAACTTGCCTTTCTTGCTGTAATATGCCTCTTCATCACTAGAAGACTCATCACTATCTTGAAGTTGTTTACCCTTGGAATTCTTGGTAGCCTTGAAAGTCGCCTCTTTCTTGACATCAACCTTCACTTGAGTTCTCAACTCAAATGCTGCAAGTATACTATGGAGCTCATCCTTTTTCAACTTATCCAAATCTTTAGCTTCCTCAATAGCAGAAATATTTTCACTAAATCTATTAGGAAGAGATCTTAAAATCTTATCACAAACATCATTTTCAGCAAGCTCAAGACCTAAGTCTTTCATGGAGTTAACAACCTCATCCATACGAAGCATGTAGTCACTAATATTTTCATCATCATTCATCTTGAGTTGTTCAAACATACCTTTGAAGTGTCTCAACTTGGCCTTTCAGACATTTGTATCACCTGTATGAACCACCTTCAACTGTTTCCACATTTCACTAGTTGTCTTGCAGTGAATCACTTTGGTGAGATCTGCTTTCTATAAGCCTTTCAGGATTGCATTCATTGCTTTTGAATTGCTGTGATGTAGGAGCCTTTCTTCTTTAGTATTAGGACCATGTACAGGAATAGTGTACTCATCTTCAATCACTTCCCATACCTCATTACCAAGTGCCATTAGATGAACCTTCATCCTTGCACTCCAAAGACCAAAATCTGACCCATCAAGAATAGGTGCTGCATTGCCACTTGAATAATCCATTGTGTTCTTTACTAGCTTTTCCTTCAAGCTGTTAAACTTTTCGAAGGCACCCGCTCAGATACCAATTGAAGAACACAAGCTTATACTCGAGAGGGGGGTGAACAAGTATAAGACCTCTTTTTAATTTTTCCTTTATACTTCAAAATAGTAAAGCAATATACCCAAAGCAATATCAAAGCAATGCACAATATCATCCACAAAGTGACACCAATTTTAACGTGGTTCACCTGGAATGGCTGAGCTACGTCCACAAAACTTTTCTCTAAAAGTTATCTCAAAGTTCTTTGGGAAACCTTCCCAATTACAATGTTTATGAGCCTCGGCCCAAAGGAGATACCTTCCCCCAATCTAAATTTATGAGCCTCTGCTCAAAGGAGATACCTTCCCCTATCTAAATTTATGAGCCTCTACTCAAAGGAGATACCTTCCCCTCTACTCTGGAAATGATCCCTCAGAAGATCAACTGCCTCTACCTCTTGCCAACACGTGGAACTCCTTTCCACCGAAGACCTCCTGTCCTCAATGCTTAGCCTAAGAGACCTCTACCTTCTATGATCACGTCCACAGTAGCTCAACAACCTGTACCAAACACAGTCAGTCGGTCTAGTACAAGTCTTCCTCTGTCTGTCAGATCTATCCAACTCTTGAACAAATCAATCCTCTCCATACAAGCCTTCTCAAAGACTTGCCAAATCTGTCCTCAGGTTCTTCTCAAAGAACCACTGCACCTCTGTCCTCAAGTTCTCTGATAGAACTATCAAACTCAGCTCACAAGTCCTCTGCTAGGACCTGTCCAAATCTGCTCACAAGTCCCCACCAAAACCTGTCCAAAACTCAGCAAGCTCACCAAGAAAAACTTTCTTAGTAGGAAATCACAAAGTGAATTGTTAGAGACCCAATGTGATTTGTCAAACTCATAGAAGCATAAAGAGAATTGTTAGAGACTCAATATGTTCTATACTCAAATCCCAATCTCAAAACTCAACTCAAATCAACTCAGCTCAATCTCAATCTCAAATCTGAAAACTCAACTCAATATCTGAAATGGATAGGATAGAATGTTTTCTTTCAAGAACATGAAACCCCAACAATTGCCAACTATGCAAAGAATCACATAACAATGATACTCATGTTCTTTTCACCATCAATTAGGGTTTCAACAACAATGCTCATCAAACAAGGTTTAGTCAACCAACACCATTCAACTCAACATCAACCTTGAAGCATTCAACCAATCATCACAAGAAAAGGAAACAAGTAGAAATCCTTTTCCCTCCAAAGATATTTGAACAAAACAGCCACCAACACAATATCACCAAATGCAAAGAATAACTTGCTCAAATCAACTCAATGGAGTAAGCCCAATATCATGAATCAAGTAAAGCACTAACTTGATCAAACAACCTCTATGGAAGCAACTCAACCATCAAACTCAAAACAGCCAACCAAGGGTTCCACCAACTCAATGCAAGTAGCTAGACTCACAAACATAAACCCTAGTGCAAAAAATGCTTCCTCTTCCTCAACCAGAAATTATGCATTCACCAAAAACTCTCCTTAAGGATAACAATGCATAAGTAGTCTTCAACAAACCAGAAAATAGGATTTACACCCAACCTAGTAGACAACCTTTTCACTCCAAACTCAGTTTCAGAAAATACACCATCAACAATATACATGGAAGAAGTTGCCCATACCTTTACTTTGATGAAGAAGGAGGACTCAAAACCTATCACAACACTTGGCCAACCTTAGTTCTCCAACCTTTGGAGAAAATGAATAACACCACCACACATGCTAAAGCGCTTTCATTGCTGCTATCCTCGTGCATCACGACCAAAATGAAATTGCCCACAACATGGGTCAAACTTGGCACCTCTGCCCAACGCTTCTTCACTCAACACACCACCACCATTGGAGCACAAGTGCCCAATGAAAAATATAATGTAATCCTATGTGTTGTCTTCCTTCAATCGCCAAGGATCTGAAAACGTAAACGTTTTCCTCAAGCCACCACAATCATCATGAGCGCTGTCCAAAAACGTAACTCCCAGAAAACATAGTTCGCAGTCTTATCAAATGTCAGAGAAACGCAATCTGCCGGACGTCAAGCGCAAGAAAATCTTGAGCAATTCTATATGGATGGACAACGAAATACAGCGAAAAACATCGCTTTTACGGAGGACACAGAGCTACGAAATTGCATCGATCGAAGGTACCATTACTTTAGAAAATCATCCCCACTTATATAGCCATTTCTCCTTAATTGTTTGACGTCGGCGCTCCTCCAACGATGGCAACACGTCGGCGAATGAATTCTTTATCTGCGTCGCTTAAGGGTTAAAAGACCCTTTAATAATAATTAAAATAATAATTATTATTATTTTATTAATAATAAATTAAACTTAGACCTTTGTCAAAGGTTTGAGTTAATTTAATTATTAATAATAAACATGGACCTTCAAGGTTTTTCAAGAAAAAACCTTTGCATTAAGTTAAGCTTGGTTTTAATAAAAACCCTTAATGAGTCCAACTGGTTTTAAGAAAAACCGTCACCATGGTTTTAATAAAAACCCTTTAACATTATGAAGCTTCTCAAGATATTTTTGACATCACACTCTTTTTGATATCAACACAAAAATGCCTTTTGACATCAATGACAACTTATACACTTGAGCAAAGGCAATGTACCCAAAGTACCCAAAATTGCCAACAATCTCCCCCTTTGTCATTGATGGCAAACCTTTACTGAAAACACTTCTCAAAAGCCAAAACTGAAACCAACTGTGCTAACAATTGAGAAACTGTGCCCATAACCGAGAATCTTCCTTTGAAGTTTTGCTCCCCCCGACTTGAAGCTTTCCTCTTCACTTTGAAGCTCTCCCCCTTACTCATATCTCTCCCCCTTTGTCATCAATGGCAAAGGGCCACCTTTGGGGCTCGAGACTAAGAATGAGCCTCTTAGCTTAGTCCCTCCCCCACCTCCTGATGAGGTGATTAATTCTGGGGTGGGAGTAAAACTCCCATTAGGCACTGATCATCATCAGCGTCTATAACTTCCTTGTCGGGCCTTCTCTTGAACTCTTTGTCCATATTCCTATTCTTGTCACCTGTTCTTGTTCTTGTTCTCATCCCTGTTCTTGTCCATGCCTTGATCCTTGGACCTGATCATGCCACTGTTCCTATTCTTGTATTCTAGAATTTTAGCTCTACACTGTCTGATTATGTGACCTTCATTGTTGCACTTGAAACACTTGACGATGTTGTTTCTCTGAGGTAAACCTGATCTTTGAATCCACCGTTTTGACCAAACCTTTTTTGACCAAACCTGTTCTGGCCAAACTTGTTCTGACCAAACCTGTTCTGACCAAACCTGTTCTGGCCAAACCTGTTTTGATCAAACCTGTTCCTGTTATTTACCTTGCAATAGACTGCCTTGTGCCCAAACTATTTACAAGAGTAGCAATACCCTTGAAAGTAACTAGCACTTCTGAAACTGTCATTTACCTTCTTCACTTGAGCCATGCAATGTGAAGCCATGTGACCAAACCTGTGACAAGCAAAACATCTGCCTTGAAACTTTCCTTTATTTGACCTCTTGGGTCCTAAAAACTTCTTCTTCTCATTCTGAATTCTGTTTTCTATTTTTGTGCATCTATCATTCAAGGACTCATGATCTGAAATACTTTCCTCATCGAAACTCTCTTCCTTTTGGAGTCTCTTACTAGACTCTCCAACTTGTTCCTTGTGTGGCTTAACAAAACCAAGGCCTGTTTTATCTGTTGTCTTTCTTTGACCTTTGATGAGTGACTTAACCTTTTTGGAGCTATCTTGAAACCTGTAAAGCTTATCCTTGTACTCTTTAGTTTCCTCTTTCAAAGAAGCCATTTTTTGTTCTAACTCACTATACTCAAGAACCTTAGACTCTAACTCATCCTTGAGTTCTTGTGTCTTAGCTATAGAGAAATCAAGACTTTCTATAAGATCATCTCTCTCCATACAACATTCATCTAACTTATCCTTGAGTCTAGCATTCTTCTTTCTTTCCTTTTTCAAAGCACTAAGAGCACTAATAAGTTCACTTTCAAGATCCTTTATTTGATTGCTTTTTGAATCATCAAAGCCTTTTTCAGATTTCTTATCACTAGAGGTGCTACCCTTTTCAAAAACCATACATGCATCTTCCTTATAGTTTTTTGAAGCATCCTCATACATACTAGAAACCAAATCATTATTTGTGCAATCATCCTCAAGGTGACCAAAATTTCCACATCTAAGACATTTCATGATAATGAATCTATGTTTCGGTTCTTCCTCTTTTTTCGATATGAACAACATCTCATTTTCATTATCACTTGAAGAACTTTCACTATCACTACTAGAACACTTACTTGCTTTGTCTAGGTAGAAACTCTTCTTGTGCTTGTGAGAATACCTCTTTCCTTGATTGTTGTGCTCATCTTTGATTTTCCTGTGATGCTTGTGCTTTTTAGAATCCTTGCTCTTAGAATCTTGTTTATCTTCATCACTTTCATTCTTGGGAACAAGACAATCAGTAGCATAATGACCAAACTTTCCACAATTGAAACATCTTATATTTTTCATACTTTTGTGTTTTCTAGAGAACTTGCCTTTCTGTCTGTAATATGCCTCTTCATCACTAGAAGACTCATCACTATCTTGAAGTTGTTTACCCTTGGATTCCTTGGTAGCCTTGAAAGTCGCCTCTTTCTTGACATCAACCTTCACTTGAGTTCTCAACTCAAATGCTGCAAGTATACTATGGAGCTCATCCTTTTTCAACTTATCCAAATATTTAGCTTCCTCAATAGCAAAAATATTTTCACTAAATCTATTAGGAAGAGATCTTAAAATCTTATCACAAACATCATTTTCAGCAAGCTCAAGACCTAAGTCTTTCATGGAGTTAACAACCCCACCCCTACGAAGCATGTAGTCACTAATATTTTCACCATCATTCATCTTGAGTTGTTCAAACATACCTTTGAAGTGTCTCAACTTGGCCTTTCCCCCATTTGTATCACCCGTATGAACCACCTCCACCTGTTTCCACATTTCACTAGCTGTCTTGCAGTGAATCACTTTGGTGAGATCTCGCTTTCTGTAAGCCTTTCGGGATTGCATTCATTGCTTTTGAATTGTTGTGATGTAGGAGCCTTTCTTCTTTAGTATTTGGACCATGTACAGGAATAGTGTACTCATCTTCAATTACTTCCCATACCTCATTACCAAGTGCCATTAGATGAACCTTCATCCTTGCACTCCAAAGACCAAAATCTGACCCATCAAGAATAGGTGTTGCATTGCCACTTGAATAATCCATTGTGTTCTTTACTAGCTTTTCCTTCAAGCTGTTAAACTTTCTGAAGGCACCCGCTCTGATACCAATTGAAGAACACAAGCTTATACTGAGAGGGGGGGTGAACAGTATAAGACCTCTTTTTACTTTTTCCTTTATACTTCAAAATAGTAAAGCAATATACCCAAAGCAATATCAAAACAATGCACAATATCATCCACAAAGTGACACCAATTTTAACGTGGTTCACCCGGAATGGTCGGGCTACGTCCACAAAACTTTTCTCTAAAAGTTATCTCAAAGTTCTTTGGGAATCCTTCCCAATTACAATGTTTATGAGCCTCGGCCCAAAGGAGATACCTTCCCCCAATCAGAATTTATGAGCCTCTGCTCAAAGGAGATACCTTCCCCTCAATCTAAATTTATGAGCCTCTTCTCAAAGGAGATACCTTCCCCTCTACTCTGGAAATGATCCCTCAGAAGATCAACTGCCTCTACCTCTTGCCAGCACGTGGAACTCCTTTCCACCGAAGACCTCCTATCCTCAATGCTTAGCCTAAGAGACCTCTGCCTTCTATGATCATGTCCACAGCAGCTCAGCAACCTATACCAAACATAGTCAGTCGGTCTAGTACAAGTCTTCCTCTGTCTGTCAGATCTGTCCAACACTTGAACAAATCAATCCTCTACACACAAGCCTTCTCAAAGACTTGCCAAATCTGTCCTTAGGTTCTTCTCAAAGAACCACTGCACCTCTGTCCTCAAGTTCTCTCGATAGAACTATCAAACTCAGCTCACAAGTCCTCTGCTAGGACCTGTCCAAATCTGCTCACAAGTCCCCACCGAAACCTGTCCGACAAACCAGAACCTGTCCAAAAACTCAACAAGCTCACCAAGAAAAACTTTCTTAGTAGGAAATCACAAAGTGAATTGTTAGAGACCCAATGTGATTTGTCAAACTCATAGAAGCATAAAGAGAATTGTTAGAGACTCAATATGTTCTATACTCAAATCCCAATCTCAAAACTCAACTCAAATCAACTCAGCTCAATCTCAATCTCAAATCTGAAAACTCAACTCAATATCTGAAATGGATAGGATAGAATGTTTTCTTTCAAGAACATGAAACACCCAACAATTTCCAACTATGCAAAGAATCACATAACAATGATACTCATGTTCTTTTCACCATCAATTAGGGTTTCAACAACAATGCTCATCAAACAAGGTTTAGTCAACCAACACCATTCAACTCAACATCAACCTTGAAGCATTCAACCAATCATCACAAGAAAAGGAAACAAGTAGAAATCCTTTTCCCTCCAAAGATATTTGAACAAAACAACCACCAACACAATATCACCAAATGCAAAGAATAACTTGCTCAAATCAACTCAATGGAGTAAGCCCAATATCATGAATCAAGTAAAGCAATAACTTGATCAAACAACCTCTATGGAAGCAACTCAACCATCAAACTCAAAACAGCCAACCAAGGGTTCTACCAACTCAATGCAAGTAGCTAGACTCACAAATATAAACCCTAGTGCACAAATGCTTCCACTACCTCAAACCAGAAATTATGCATTCACCCAAAAACTCATCCTTAAGGATAACAATGCATAAGTAGTCTTCAACAAACCATAAAATAGGATTTACACCAAACCAAAAATACCTAGTAGACAACCTTTTCACTCCAAACTCAGTTTCAAAAAATACACCATCAACAATATACATGGAAGAAGTTGCCCATACCTTTACTTTGATGAAGAAGGAGGACTCAAAACCTATCACAACACTTGGCCAACCTTAGTTCTCCAACCTTTGGAGAAAATGAATAACACCACCACACATGCTAAAGCGCTTTCATTGCTGCTATCCTCGTGCATCACGACCAAAACGAAATTGCCCACAACATGGGTCAAACTTGGCACCTCTGCCCAACGCTTCTTCACTCAACACACCACCACCATTGGAGCACAAGTGCCCAATGAAAAATATAATGTAATCCTATGTGTTGTCTTCCTTCAATCGCCAAGGATCTGAAAACGTAAACGTTTTCCTCAAGCCACCACAATCATCATGAGCGTTGTCCAAAAACGTAACTCCCAGAAAACATAGTTCGCAGTCTTATCAAATGTCAGAGAAACGCAATCTTCCGGACGTCAAGCACAAGAAAATCTTGAGCAATTCTATATGGATGGACAATGAAATACAATGAAAAACATCGCTTTTACGGAGGACACAAAGCTACGAAATTGCATCGATCGAAGGTACCATTACTTTAGAAAATCATCCCCACTTATATAGCCATTTCTCCTTAATTGTTTGACGTCGCGCTCCTCCTTCCTCCAACGATGGCAACACGTCGGCGAATGAATTCTTTATCTGCGTCGCTTAAGGGTTAAAAGACCCTTTAATAATAATTAAAATAATAATAATTATTATTTTATTAATAATAAATTAAACTTAGACCTTTGTCAAAGGTTTGAGTTAATTTAATTATTAATAATAAACATGGACCTTCAAGGTTTTTCAAGAAAAAACCTTTGCATTAAGTTAAGCTTGGTTTTAATAAAAACCCTTAATGAGTCCAACTGGTTTTAAGAAAAACCGTCACCATGGTTTTAATAAAAACCCTTTAACATTATGAAGCTTCTCAAGATATTTTTGACATCACACTCTTTTTGATATCAACACAAAAATGCCTTTTGACATCAATGACAACTTATACACTTGAGCAAAGGCAATGTACCCAAAGTACCCAAAATTGCCAACAATCTATAATTTTCCCAAAGAAACTAGGCTCCTATTAATATCGGGTACATACAAGGCATTTGTTGCAGGAACATTATTCCCATCATGCAAAGCAAGTGGTGCCTCTTGAACACCTTAAAAGGGAAGGACACTTTCATCACCAAAAGTAATGAATTTACTAGAAGTAGGATAAATATTGGTCAACCAATCTTATCTCCTTGTCATGTGCTTAGCTACTCCAGAATCTATATACCAACAATCTTGATGTTCAACACTAATTTGATTTACTACATACAATATGTTGAGATTATTATCTTGTGGATCCCTTTGGTCTCTTTCTCTTTGATAGAAATTAGTTATATTATGATTCCATTTGCCACAATAATCACATCCTTGTTGATTTTTGTTTTGATACCCTCTATTAGGATGACATGGTCACCATAAGGACACCTACTCTATATTTAATGTGTACTTTATATTTTGCATGTACTTTGACATGTGTCCTTGAAACTTGTCATGTTACATAAAAAATATAAAATACACATTAACTCTAACAAAGAAAAGAAATCTTAAAAATATAAAACAAGTTAATTTCCAATACTACTTATCACTCCAAGAAAAAACTTAAGAAAAGTAATTAAAAACTTATCAACCTAATAGCACACTTATCTCTCCAATTAAACTCATTAAACCTTAGAAAGAATAATTAAATCATAAACTCCTTATCTCTCCTCTATCCTTAGAAATAATTAAAAAATCAAATAAATGAACCCTAATATACCTCCTTGAAATGCATGGCACCTTGTGGTAACTTTGGCACTACAAATTTTTGAATTTCAAGAACATCTACTCTATGCTTCTTGACTTTGAGTGTGTGAGAATGTGTGGTAATATTTTGCATGAGCCAATATTTGAATGCATTTTTCTTAGGTGTTATAAACTCTTCCCTTCACCTTCAACATGTTTTCTCAATAGTTTACATGGAGGTTTTAGTTGTTGCTCAACATTCCAATGCTAGTAATTTTCAAGTGTTTCACTTGTTCGACACTTGAATTATTCGGATTCACCTGTATTGGTGCTAGGTACTCAAAATAGAGTTTGCCCTACTAGATTCTCCTTTGGCACTTTAGTTCACTATTATTTTATTGTACAAGTTCTAGCTCAATGGTGTTTTCTATTCTTAGTGACACTCACATTCTAAATATAATACTTGCAAGCACTCAATTCCACCAAAAATTTAATTTGCACTTCTCTAAGCCATTCAAATGTTTGTCTTCCTTTGACTCTTCACTTTCTCCTATGTTGTGTTACTCTACTTTGCTCAGTTCTATATCAATTAGCTTTTCAAACTCTTACTTAATGTCACTTGGCTTTTTAAAGTCTAGTTCCATGTTGCTTGGATTTTCCAAGCATGGCTCAAAGTTGCTTAGCATGTCCAAGCTTGACTCAACATTTCTTGGCCTACCAAGCTCAACTCAACATCACCTAGTTTGTTTGAGTTACTACCTAGTTGACTCTACTACATAGCATGCTCTATGATGTTTAGGTGATTTGATACTTGTGATGCTTAGTCCTCTAGTGATGCTTGCACTCCTTTGATACTTGTAGTATTTTATGTTTCATTCCTTACATAGCACTAATGTAGACTATGTTCTCCTATATATCATTTTTTTATACTTTGTTGTCCACTATGTTATTCTCTTTTGCACTCTATTTTGTAATTTTTCTCTTTTCTTAACTTCAAAGATTAAAGATTTTCATTTCTTCTACGTTTCTATGTAGGTTTAGGAGAATCTAGAGGATTCAAAAATGAAATTTACACTTCAATATTTACACAGGATTCACTCACCAAATTTAAGAAATTTAAATGTCCATAAATATTCTAGTGGTGGCTTATAATTGACATTATCTTATTTTTCCTTACATAGACTTTGAAATTCTCTTATAATGTTGGCTTTGTAATTCCTCGACATTCGTTTATAATGAGGGCTCATAATTTCTATAATTTTCTTCTCCTGAAAGCCATAAATTACTTTAATATCATTATGTTATTGCTCTTGGATTCTACATTGCTATTCTATGATTGAGATATACTCTTGTAAATAAGTCTATGCTAGTTGTATTGTCTTGGTCTTATGATGTTCTACCTTGTATTATTATTATGATGTTCTTCTATAGACTTCTATGATGATTTGTATTAATATCTTCCTAAACAAAATATGTTGCTCTACTCTATCTCTATCAAAAATTGCAATCTTGTTGCCTTCTTATATTTAACTTAATCTTATTGTCCTCTATAGTATATGTTCTCTCCTTAGAAAAATATCCTTGGACCAAGATTATACTACCTTCTAATAATACCTATGTTTGTGCTTACTTCATATTTTGTTATCTTCTCATAGCTTAATTTACATTCTCCAAACTATATTTCTCAATGTTTTCAAGCTTGTTGTATTCTTTAACTTAGACTATCCTCAATACTTCTTTTTATATTGAAGTCTTCTATAACTATTAAAATTTTGGCATGATACATGCCTTCCAAAAATGCTATCTTCAAGTATTTATTGCTTGAATTCTTCTTGCTACCTTAAATTTTTATTACTCTCTTAAAGTCTTCTTACAATCTTCAATATTTCTTACTCTCTTGAATTCTTCTTGCAACCTTCAAGTTTTCTTACTTGCTTTCTATATCTATAGAGAAAGTTATATTACTAGTGTTTTTTATTTCTAAGGACCAATAAATATATTATAATGGGCCTCCTTCTTGGGTATTATTCAATTCTTAAATGGACCTTCTTTAATATGTATCCTTTAGCCTTCAATGGAACCTTTTCTAATATGTCTCCTTTGTCTACTTCTTTTTTCTATGGGACCTATTTTCTTTGATCTCCTTTATCTACCAATATCAAGGTCCATCTTCAAGACTTGAATATATATTTTAGACTAACTTGTATTCTAAATAGATTTCTTGTAATAGGCTAACTCAATCTATCTTATAAAGGTCTATTTCCTAATGACCGAAAACTTTTATCAAGATCTATATCTGAGAATTAACTGCAACTCAAATTAATCCTTGCATGAGGAAAGCTCATGGCCTTCAAGAAATAAAATATGAAAGTCTTATCTATGTGTTGTAGGAAGCTTATTAAATTTTGAAGATCAATTTTTTACTATAGAAAAATCTTAGATAGATTTTTCTATCATTACTTAAGAATCCAATACATTCAAATTACTAAAGTAGAATTACAAAGACCAAATTTACTTCTGAGTTGGTTCTCTCTTAATATGAAACTTATTATTCGTTGGTTATCCTTCAACCTAGTAGAAATACTTATCTTCACTATTTTTTCCTACCCAGTGATAATATCCTTAACTTCATTGGGTTTTCTTACCTAGTGGTAATATCCTTAAACTTCTACAACTTTCAAATTCTGTGCAAGCAACCTTGTTGTGGCTTTGATACCACTATTATATTTTGATACTCTAATACTTAATATATTCATCATAGAATAATAATAGTATATAATATAATGGATTTGCAATATAATAAGCCAAATAACATCTTATAATATAATAATAATTGTAATAGCTCATAATAATACTCATATAAACATGCTCACAATATTGAACATGAAAATACTAAAAATGCTATTGAATAAAGGTCTAATAATGCAACCATAAAGGTTTGCACATTTTATTCATCTTTATAATACTATGATGCTTAGTCACAAAAATATATTTGTATGTGACACTTCATATATCTTACTCTTGACCTTCGCTATTCTTAGTAACTTTTCATTTTCCTATTCTAAGGACGTGTACATACTTACATATTAGACACTTGTGCAAATCTACAGCCATAACACTTGCACACATATTGATATGAAACTTGTGCATTTCTTGCATATTATTACATTACATAAAAATATTAACTCATTCACTAATCTAGAACACAACCCTAATCTAATATTTACAATTATGTACCAAGGTGGTACATTGGCATGTACCAAATAATGTAATATTCTCTAATAGCAAGGAGGAAGTTATTTAAGAATGAGAATGTTGATTGGATTCACATTTTTTCAGCTAGATATCATTCTCAAAATATAGAATTTTTGGCTTATTTTCCCCCCTCCCTAGGCTCAAATTTTTGGTTTTGTATCACTAATATTCTTCATGTCATTTCAAAGGGCCATAGATGGAAGCTATGAAATGGAAAAAATATCAATTTTTGGGAAGACACTTGGGTAGGTGATTCTCCTATGGATTACATTCCTAAGTTTGCAATTGTGAAACCCATCACTCGGGCTTATTTTAGAGCTAAATTTATAGACTTCATTCAGGATATTAATGGAATGAAGTCCTAGTGGAATCTCAACTTCCTAAATCTAAAGCAAGAGGAAAGAAAGGCTATGGACTATCTCATTGCATTCTAAACTTACATGTCATTAAATATTTTGATGTTGATGATTATGTTCTATGGAAGGGCGATAAGGATGACTCCTTTTCTATGAAGTATTCTTATTTCTTCTTTGATGTTGAACCTATGGATCCACCTCCTTTCAAAAAATTATAGTATTAATTTTTTACTCCTAAAGTCAATTTTTTGTGTGGCTTGTTATCTAAAATAATATTATTATTACAAAAAAACTTAAAAAAGAGGTTTAACCATCCCTAATAGGTGTCACCTTTGTAGATGTGATGTTGAATATACTAAGCACCTTTTCTTCCTTTGTTCCTTTTTTCTTGAGGTCCTCTATATCCTTTTTAATACCCCAAGGATCTATTGGGTTCTCCCAAACAAGTTTTTCAATGCCTTTGATCAATGGCATCCCTCCTTTGCTAGCTTGATTTTGTGTGACATTTGATCATTTAGTTTCCCTCACCTAATCTAGGGTATCTAGAAGGAAATAAACAATAGGGTGTTTAGGGGAGGTTTTAGAGATGTTGCTTCTATTTGGGCTAAAGTCTTACCAGTGATTGTTTAGAATGTGTTTTTCTTATATCTGGATGATACCAATGTTCCAAAGGCTAAAGCTCTTACTGAATCTAATCTTGGTTTCCAATGAGCTAGAAGAAAAACTATTCAAACCCAAGGAATACCAAAGCTTTAACCAAATGGATGATCATATTTAACTTTGATGATGCCTCTAAAGGAAACCTTATAAAATATGGTGTAGGGGGTTTGTTTCAAAATCATAGTGGAGATACCATTTTGTTCTTTGTTGAAAATCTTGGGTCTCAGGCCTACCACTTTATGGAAGTCATAGCATTATTCCAATGGATAATGCTTCACCCTTTAATTGGTTGTAGAAAAATTATTATCAAATATGAATCATTAAAATTTTTTAATATGATCTCTGGATTGCAATTCACTAGCTAGAATATTGCTAATATGGTTGAGCAAGCTAATTGGATTCTCAATGGCATAGAAAATATTCATGTGAGATATACATATAGGTAAGGTAATAAGGTTTCTGAATTCCTCGCCAGTCTGGGGTTTCTCCAATATAAGATATCCATTCAGAGGGATAATATCCCATAGGGCCTAATCTAGATCAATGAAATATGGTCGACCTATAAATTTTCCTGATGGCTTTGCATAGGTGGCTAACCTTCATGTTGGATGGTTAGTTATTTTATTACTCTCTTGATTTTTAATTTATAATCAGTTGTGAGAGATGTAGGAGGAATATTTTTATCTTTGGTTTCCTATGGAATTCATTTTGCAAGGTATTGACTTTCCCTCTTTTAATTGGTTTATTGGGTCTAATGTGATATTCTTTTTCCATCTAGATAATGAGTTGGATGGTTTCTCTCCTTGGATAAAAATGATGATATTCTAGGTGGTTCTCAAACAAGGATTTTTGATAGGTTTGTGTCATGGGATGGTTGGAACTAATATGCTTTTAAATACTTTGGGATATTGAAGAGCTAAATTTTATCTTATACTAGGACCATTTTTTGTTTTAGTTTTAGTTAATGGTAGGGCCTTATGTTGGGGTAGTGCCCTATTGTCGTTTTTCTATCTCTTTTGGCTGCAACAATTTTTCCTTTGTAAAATTATGAAAGGTTTGAGGATCCTTTCAAAACCATTTATTTAACTAATAAAAAAATTCAAGTAATTTTATTTCAATATTCAAAAGTTAATTTTGATGATAAGGGATCAACAATTGCCAATCCATATGTAATCTATGAAATAAATAAAAAATATGAATGTATTGTTGTTGAGGGAAGAGTAAAGAAGACAAAATTCAATATAATATATAAAATATTTTATATCACAATAGATGACCAATACAATCCAAAGGAATCATATAAAAATATAAAGTAGAAGGTCAACTATGCCTAACTAACAGAGAAAATAAAATCTAAAATTCCAAGCATGGGTTAGTTAACCCTAACAAAAGGAGTGTAAAATATTTTTGATTCCATAATTACACTACACAAGTTGTATGTTGATGTTAGGATAGTAAAAATTAAAATGAAAATATTTTTAATAAGAGATTTGAAAACCTAGATATAACATATTTAAATATATAGAAAAGAGAATTTTGTTCTCTAGTTAAATAGATCAAATTAATCATGTTGATTTTATTGGTAATTAGGACATGATTTTCATTGATTATTTCATTAATTCACTTTAAAATTGGTATTATTTAAAGGATATGCATCCAATGAATGAGACCCTTAGGATTCAACACCAAGAAAATTATATGTACATGAAAATTTCTAAGACTATAGTGCTTTGCACCATGATGGTTGTGTGATCAATATAAAATTGACATCACTAATGAAGAGAAAGCAAGTTTAACAAAAACAAAGTTGGAGGATTAAAATTAATTATGAGTGTCAATATCTATTTAAGAAACTAGTCTCAATGGGATCCTAATCAATGAGGAGGAAAAAAAGTGGTAAGTCCTAGACAATCAATTTGTTAATACAATGTGGCCAAAAACATAATTACCATTCCATGAGAATGAAAATGTAATCATGATATCAGTAAATTAATAAAGATCAATGATTAATAAAAATAGAGTAAAGAACATGTGTTGTTCAATAAATTCATCAATATATCAATTATGATGCCAAAAATATTATATAGGTCTACTAGTCGACCATGTAATAGGAACCGAAAGGATTTAAAGTTGATATTAGGATTGCTCCATAAAGCAAAGAATCCAAAATAATTTATGTATTAATTATGGAATCAAATATGACATATGAGCATGGTAATTGGTTAAAGAACAATGAAACAAAGAAATTGGAGGAAAAAACATGATTGATATCTCATTTTATTAAATTAAAAAAGTTGATCCATGATTTTGAGTACTTGAGGCATTTAATTGTCTGAATCTGAGGATACAATGCTATCATACAAGCTATTTTCCCATAATATATCAAGTTTAAAGTTATCACATAATTATACAAAAGTATTTAAATAAATAAATGAGCTTACTATATTCCCATGGATCACACTTGGTATTCTAGTACCAATGAAGTACTAAAATTTCAACTACATCCATATCCCATGTTTACTCTACATATAGTCTTTACAAAGACTCTTGACATTTCACCTTCATATAACTATTTATCTTCTTATACTTTTCAATATTTATCAAAAAATGACTCCAAATTTCTCATATGAGAAGTATATTTTATTGAATCCTAATAATGACAAACCTCTAATGATTACTAAGTGACAAACATTGAATGATTTATATTTACAAGATTCGTTTCACACCATATATTTACAAGTATCAAATAATGTAATAAACTTCAACACCCTTTTGTATTTCATTATTTGGTATATGGTTAATTATATTCATTTGATTTGGTCTTCTTGATAACTTCTTGTTCTTCTTCATGGTGATAAACCTTAATTTTTTTTAGATCTTTACCTTTGTCCTTATTTAAGTAGTACATGTCCCTATCCCAATACTGATAGTAGCTACTAGTACCTATCATACTTCCTGACCAAGTCATCACAATAATATAAATCATCATTGACATAGCTTATATCATTATTTTACTTGTTGCAATTTGAATACCATAACATATTATCAATATTTTTCCTTTAAACATCTTTGAGGATGGAACCATTATAAATGTTTGAATCAATACTAGCAATATCAATTCAAGAATAGTATGTAGAGTACTTTTTGTTGATACACTATAGTGTTCTTTTTCCATGAGAATTTTGTGTTCAACTAAATATCTTTCTAATATTATTCTTTTGGTATAAGTTGATCTAAATTTTTTTGAAAGAGTGTTATCACATCTGAAGCAAATATACCATTTTGGCAAGACCTAAGGACTTCAATCTTGTTTAACCTTTTGATGAAACATTTATTACTACCATTTATTACTTTGAATTTGACTATTCTTCCTCTATCCAACAATTGTGATACCAAAATTAGGTTATTTTCTATTATTTTAAAATAAAAAGAATTATCTATCATGTATTCTAAAAAATGTAGGCTGTGTAACATTGCCTATTCCTTGGACTTTACAGATTTTTTCATCTATAATCTAAATCGATATACTTTATTTTAATGGAATAGAATAAAACCAATATAGGTTGCTAGTTGTAGGTAAATTTTATTACCTACATCCACAAGCTAGTTTGGTCTAAGCCATGCACTTATTTTTCCAAGATAATAGTATACCAAACAATATGCAGTAGCTTATAAGACAACTAGAATAACCCCAGATGAAGCTCCTATGATAGATTTAGATATGAAAGACCATACAAATTAGGCAAAAATATTGTAGAGAGGTGTAGAGAGTTAAAAAGGGTGGCCAAAAGCAAATAAATCCAAGGTAGATAGCAAAGCAACAAGTAGAATATTGTCAAACAATATTTTTTGCTAAGTCATTGGATTCGACAATACAAGGTCAAAAACATGAAATTTATCTAAGAAACCTAGCCAGATATTTGAGAAATTGATGTCAATAGGAGGATAATAAAAAAATTTCATCCAATAGAAGGAGAAAAAAATAAAAAAAATCATGAAGTATCTAGCATCTGACATCTAACAATGAGGTAGAGAAAAATAATATATATGGTTGGACAAATAATAATGTTGATGTCAATAAGGCAATATAAAATGTCTAGAATAAGCAACACCTCGGAAATAAATTTTTTAAGGAATTACATTCAACATTCAACATCCAACAATCAATGTCATGATCTATAAGAATTTCAAAGGTGTTAGACTTTAAAAGGCAATAATGTCATCATCAAGAGTTTGAACACCCAAAAAGCCAAATTTAGCATCTAACAAAGGTAGTTGTTAGGCTCTTAAAATTGACATAATTAAAATAGGAGAAGATATCTAACATGTAACAAAGAATAGTGCAAAATCCAACATAAAAGGATAATCGAAGAAGCAACAGTTGGCCAAGATAAATCATCCCATAGTAGTCAATATGGTTTGTTGTCATTATGCCTTGAATGACTGATCTAGAATCATCATAGTTAGAAAGATCATATGTGCAAATAAGCAACTAGTCATCATTGCTATCAAAATATATCAATGGCAAAAGTCATTTTCCATTACACACATGTCGCTGCTCAACTAGATAAGCATAATATAAAGGCATGAACTACCATTAGATGGTTGGAATTCAATGATACAACACACAAGCTAGCATCACAATAAAATGATTCAAATAGGTCTTCTATATTATGCCACATTAATTCTTGCATTTATATATGATTTGAGCCACTTTTGATTTAGACCATTTATCTATTTTCAAACAACTAATATTATATCCTTTAATAGCTTGACACGCTTTATACAAGTCATGATCTAAAACACCTCACAACCTAGAGCCTGTCATGGTTTAAACATATCTTACCTTTTAAAATTCATCTTTCATGGCATAGAACCATGTTATAATACAACACCTGAAACTTTAATTTAAGTCATTTGACGACTTTGACTATGGCTTGGGACAAGAGTGCTTTTATCCTTAGAGATGTGCTTATAAAACTTTGTTCTAGACTGCATAATGTAGACGCATATTTTGAGTTGCGTATTTGATTTCCAAAGTAGTAACTTTCAATTTTCTAACCATAGCATAGAACAACAAGCTAAAATACATGATATGGAACCATGCACTAGATCACATAGTAGAGAACTATGTTATGGGACATGATTTAAATTATCAAACTCAAAAGTTTGATTGTGTTGATCGCAATGTAGAACTAAGTACTAAGGCACATAGTGTAGATACATGTGTTGATTTATACAATGTGGAAATATATTCTAGGCCACAATTTGAAATGTTGAACTACCAAATTTTACTATGCTAACCTTGGTATAGAACCATGTTTTGGTTCGTATGGTGTAGAACCTTTATTGCAATTCATTTTCTCCTTTTATGCTATGAGCTACAATTTGAAATGCATGAAGGGCCTAGTTGACTGCTTTGACCACAACTTGGAACATGTTGCACTAAACCTCATGTCATGGTCTAGAGAACCTATTTGGACTTAAAAAATATTGGAATTTTTTTGCAAAATTATATTAGTATGTGGTATTTTGGGCTTACATTCTAGTGCCTCTCAGGGAACTTTGTTAGTAAAGTTCAAAGCCTTATCCTTTGGATAAATGGAGTCAAAATCTAGGTGGATAGATGTTATGTAGATGGATGGATATGGTAAAAATAAATAAAATAATGGAATGAGATGAGTGAATGAATGAACAAATAATGGGGGAATAAGGAAGTGTAAAAAAAATGGATAGAGGGAAAAGGAGAAATGGATTCCAGCTAGTTGCAAGTTATATCTCAAGGTATAACTTCCATGTGACCATCACTCTCTTGAACATTTATGAAGATATTTAGAGAGTAACAGTTCACATAGAAGCAATGTAAGAGGTAAATGTGTGTGCCTCATCAGTAGGGTTGCTCCTATTTTAAAGGCTCAATGGTATAAATTTCATATAAAAGCTACCTACTCATGCTTTCCTTGCTAACTTTGACACTTGTCATAATTAAAACATTTACAAAGCATGTCCTCAGGGCTCCTCTAATAGATATGACAATAAAAATTATTTTATACCTCTTAGTAAGAGATCTTCATTATTTTTGTTGAGTTTGTTCCTCTACTTCTTTTGCTTGTACTTCCTTAGTATCTTGAATATTATCTTCTATGTTAGCCTTCTCCTTTTCACTCTCTTGATCTTCATCATCAACATATTCCTATTTATCATCAACCTCTTCCTCTTCATACACTTTGAATAGTTGAACCATTCAATTCAATTTTCTAAGGCTTGATCCCTAGTTGATTTAGTGGGATTAGCTATTTCTATGAGTTTTTGATGAGCAAACTATAGGTAGGTAGTTTCCTCATAGGACATGGAATGTTTCCTATCTACCAGATATTCCATCAAATATTTGTGCTTGGTTAAATATTTAATCACCTAATATTGTTTAAACGGGTCCTCCTACGCATCTATTTTAGACTCATTCTACATAATTGTTGTCAAGTTGGTTTGAAGGTATTCTTCTAATAAAAGAATATTATCTTCATTCCAGAATCCTTCAAAATAATACTACATCATTTTTTTATTGGAATCAACAATCTCCTCGAGATTACCTTCAGTTCTATCCAATAGTTTCCACGCATTTTATATCAACTTATTTTTTCTAAGTATATTTATGGCTATTAACCATGTAGTATTCTAGGTCTTATTTGGGATGGGATTAGTAGCAAGATTAAATCTATTCTCATAGAACTTATACATTTGTTATTCTTGTAAAACCATTGGTTGTAGCTCTTCATTACCCTTCTCAAAGTTTTCCTTGGTTTCTTACAACAAATGGTTAGCCACAACCATGAAATCAATCATAGGTTAAATCTCTAAATATTTATCTAGAATTTCAAACCATATTTGCTTTTATATTTGCTTTACATTATCTTTTGAAAAACCTATAGCTCTAGTCTTCTCAACCTAATGTTATTGGTTTAAGGCTTGTATCTATTTTACATAGAACTCATTCATTTTATTCAACTCTTCAACTTGCTCCTTGAATTAAATAGCCTCTTGATACTTGTTCTACCAATTCTTGGCTTCATTTCTTACAACATTCTCCACTTTTTTTTGTTGTTGATTGTCTTTCCCAAATTTTCAACATTTTCCTCAAGTTTCTCATATTTCTCTTTGTAAATATCACTCTGCACTTAAATGGTATCAATATGAGCCCTATATATAACCAATTCATCCTCCATGGACAACTAAGAAATATCTATAGTATGCTCTTCCAGCTGATAATATTCTATAGTCATGTCTTCCTTTTGTTTACCAATAAGAGGAGTGAGGGATATTGATTTTATTTTCCTAGAAATAGGATCAATAATCATAGTTTTCCTCAGTATAGCAACTTTCTTCAAAGTCTAGGTCAATTTCTTGCACCACAAATTTTGGATCTTCTATGAGACATTCTTGAATGTCTGCAAAGAAGTTATTGTAGGATGGTTTGTAGGCGTGGAAGCAGTGATGAGTGAAGGGAAAATTGTGGCTGGAACAAATGGAAGGGGTATAACAATAATGATGGAAGAATTTGTGTTTATAGCAAGGGTTGTAACATGTGTTGAAATGGTAACAAATATTACAACTATGGAAGATGGTGGAGAATATGGAAGTTCTTGTTCCCCTATTGATATGGGTGATGATGATTTTGGAGGTGAAGTGTGAGTGGGAGATAGTGATATTGGAATTTATTCTAAATTAGATGGATATGATATAGAGTGATATGATGGAACTACTAGTGAATATGGTGGGGAATTATGATGTGGGGATGAAATATTTTGTTTATTTTTGTCTTGAGAATGGGAGGGAGAATTATTTTGGGAAGGAGAAGGAGAATAATAAGGGATAGGAATCATACCTCTACCTACCAAAGTATATTGTTGAAATATGTCACCACACTTTCCTATTATGTTTGTTGAACTATTTTATCCACATTCAAAATTTGATTTTATTCAACTATTTATGTTTGGTCCTATTTCTTCCTTTTACTAAATTCTTTCAAAGTCTCCCCCACTAATTTTTTTTCCTTCCTTTTAAATATAATAAGCCCTAAAGGTTTAACCTTCTAAGTATCATATTGTTGTTGTATAGTTGGTAGTGCAATATTTGGAACCAAGGGACTTAAGGGCTTTTAAAGGAATATAATAGTAAATTTAATAGGAGCAAATGCTAAACTATCATTTTCTTTACCTTCCATTGGATCCTACGAAGAAGCTTCTCCTCCTAAAGCAAAATGTTTCAACCTTCGTTCTACCTAAATATTTTCCATATTTCCTATTTCATTTTTACCAAGATTGCCATTAGGATATTCCATATTTTTCATAATTATTTCTCTCACAATGTAATGCTACAATTGTTCCTATGAAGGTTCAAAACCAAATTGAGTTGGTGGTGAAGTTGTTGTAGTGTAATCAACACTTTGCTGTGAAGGTGGGGAGGGAAAAGCTAGAGGTTTTTTGTCTTTATTTTACCCTTTTTCTCTTGAAATTTTCCCTTTGGCCTTATCTTTATCAATTTTCTCTATCTCAGTCCTTTTGTAGCTCAATGCTAAGCTTCTACCATTTTTGGCCTTCCAAGTCTTAATATGTTTATCATATAACTTATAGAAATCAGTATCAGATTGGTGGCCAAACCTAGATTTTATAGTGTTTGTCTCCACTCTCATTATCCATCATTCCAAAACCTTAACCTCATCTCAACCATGCTTTTAATCCATTTATTTTATTTTGGTTTCTTTGAGCTCATGGATTTTCTTATTTTCAGGGTCATATTCAACCAATTGCTCATAAATGTATCTCCAAGGGTGAAGTTGTTCAGTTTTCATAACATTCCAATATAATGGAGATCTCTATTTATTATTCATGTTCTTTTCAATTTGGGACCTCAAAGTCCTTTTAAACTTAGGAACCTTATCACCATTGAGGGAAGTTAGCTGTCAAAAAATTTAATATTCGAGTCATACCTCCATATTTGTGAAAGATAAATAAGATCTAGTTTTACAAATATTGAGTGATCTACTCATGATGGCCCATCCTCATTACTGTAATATCTTCCACATTATGAGGGTAAATAATTGTCCCTTTTCTTCCTTTCCTAGTGCCAAAGGTGACATTGATGTAGTCAACTTGTCTACAATATTCTAATGCTAACATTATATTGGTGACAACATGTGGAAGCAAGAATGGTTTCCTAGTGAAGGCATAGAGTCCAATGATTTTACCCTCAATCAAAATATGCCAATATCCTTCCTTAGCTTACTTTGTTTACAACATTTATTTAGTGAGAGGAGGAATTCTAGGATACTAGCCATACATAATTTTTAGGTATGGCCCCAAAAATTCCATATTGAAGCTATAATAATATTCAATGTTCCTGAGAAGATTAGTCCCTTTATAGAATAGTATGAAATTTTCCTTATCATCTTTGTCTATTACTAGGATCTAAGGCATATATTACCTTACAACACTAAGAAACATCCAAACCAAATTAGAATAGTGCCTGAAATGAGGAGCCTCAAAATATTTCTTCATTACTACCAGTTTCTCATGCATTCTCTTGGAGAGGAAGTCAGACCAATCAAAGTGAATTGATCTATTATTATCATCTTCCATAGGCATTCTATACATTTTTTTATTAGAAATAAAAAAATGTAACTAATTGCCAATCTCTTGCTGGGACATGAATAAAAGGCACTAATATATTGACAACACGTGTTACAATATATAGGCATAAATTCTATGAGGGAGATATAACAAGTGTCATAATACCCACTTCAAGTGTCATGCAGAAGACACATAACTCTAGTTGGAAAATTGAAACTTGAAACAAGGCAAGTGGCATAACTGAAGTAAGGCATAGTGCACATTAAAATAATATTGTCACATTCCCCATTAATGTGCACTATCCTAAATATAGAAAAAAGAAGAATTCAACATTACATAACAATCCTCCTTAATGTTGACTTCTATTACATACATAGAGCAATTTGCTAAACTGAGAAAACTTGTCTTGGCCAAGTGACTTGTTGAATATTTCAGCCACTTGATATTGAGTTGGTACATACTCCATGTGTATAATTTATTCTTGAACCATTTCTCTGATGAAGTGATGATGGATTTCAATGTGCTTTATTATGGCATGAAAAATTGGATTCTTGGTCATCTTGATGGTACTTTGATTGTCACAATATATATAAGTTGAACCATTTATGAATAGCCCAATGTCTTAAAATAATTGCCTCAACCAAATTACCTCCTTACTTGCCTCAACTTCTGCTCTATATTCAGCCTCTATTGAATATAATGAAACTGTGTTCTGCTTCTTTGTGTTCCATGAAATAGAGCCCTGGCCCAAAAGAAAATAATAACCTGATGTGGATATTCTAGTTTTAGGACAACTAGCCCAATATGAATCTATGTAGCCAATCAAAGAAAAATCATCACATGATGTATACATAAGGCCATGATGAGGGGTGATATTTAGGAATCTTAAAATCCTCTTGGCTACTATCCAATGGCTCTTCTTAGGATCCTGCATGAATCTGGAAATAAGGCCAACTGAATAGGAAATATGTGGTCTAGTTGAAGTTAATTAGATCAAATTTCCAACTAGATACCTATAAAGGGTGCCATAAGCCCTTTATTCATCATCAATATTAATCAATTTAAACCTAGTTTCCATGGGAGTGAGAGAGGGCTTACACTCCTCCATGCGAAACCTCTCCAAAATATACTGAATGTATTTTGCTTGTGAGATAAATATCTTACTAGGTTGTTTCCATACCTCTATGCCTAAGAAATAGTGGAAGAGGCCTAAGTTTGTTATCTCAATTTTTTTGCATAAGTCTTCCTTGAGCAACTTTATTCATGTTTTTTCATCACCTGTAATGAGAAGATCATCCACATACAATGTAACCAAAATGATGTGGTTCTTCCAATGTTTCACATAGAGAGTAGATTCTACTTCAAATCTAGTGAAACCAAGTTTGATGAAATAGGAGTCAATATTTGCATAATAAGCTCGAGGTGCTTGCTTCAACCCATATAGAGATTTTTTTCAATCTGAGAACTTTATTTTCTTGGCCTTTAACTATGTACCATGGGTGTTGGTTCACATACACCTCCTCCTTCAAGTTACCATTGATAAATGCACTTTTGAAATCCATATGATATATAGTCCAATGCTTTCGAGCTTCCAAAGCAATAACTATCCTAATTGTAGTCATCTTTGCCATAGGAGCAAAAGTCTCCTCATAATAAATTCCCTCTTGTTGTTTATAGCATTGATCTACTAGGTGAGCCTTGTAGTGATCTAGTGAGTCATATGCTTTATACTTTGCCTTGTACATCCATTTTGTACCAATGGTATATTTTCCTTGGGGTAAATAAAATAACTCCCAAGTGTTATTCCTTTCAATGGAATCAAATTCTTGATCCATGGCAAGAACCAATTTAGTATCACCAAGTGCTTATTTGATATTAGAAGGTTTAGGTTGGCTAAGGAATTTGGTAATGAGGGAATAATTCACTTGGTGTCTTAGGGTTGAAGGCCTTTTACCTATATAAGTGGGCAACTGACTTTGGGTTTCATCTATGGTGGCTTAGCCCCACTTAGGTAAATGATTGGATGATGTGTCTTGATAATTAGATGGAGTAGAAGGATATGGAGGACATGGATCATTTATGAGGAGTTCTTCATGTTTAGGAATTTCTTGATTTATGAGTGAAGAGGAAGGACTAGATGATACTGTATGTATAAAGGAAGCAACTATTTCATTAGTTAATTCCAAAGTGGGGGACATAGGAGGAGGATTATATGGGGGATACTCATGAACGGTAACATACCTAGATATAAATATCCTCTTGGAAATAAACTCATACAATTTATAGGCATTGGCACTATCATTATAGCCAAAACAAATATATTTTTGGCTCTTATCATTAAACTTATTTCTTTTCTTATGAGGAATGTGAGCATAGACATCACATCCAAATAATTTGAAATGTCCCACATAGGGCACCCTTCCACTCCATTATTCCTCATGTGTTCTATCATGTAAGGCCTTAGTGTATGACCTATTAGTCAAGTATGCAACAGTAAGAACAACTTCCCCCCAAAATGAGTTAGGCAATTTGGCAACAAGTAACATTGATTTTTCCCTATTTGTAATTGTTTGATTCATCCTATCAGCTACTCCATTTTTTTGGTGGGTATCAGGAGTTGTGAATTTCCTCCTTATCCCATGGTACTTAAAAAAATTGAATAATTTATTGGAGACATACTCTCCACCATTATATGATATTAATGTGGAGATTTGGTAGACACTTTCTCTCTCAACAAGTACCATGAACTCCTTGAACTTATCAAGGGCTTGCCATTTGTACTGAATTAGGTAGATCAATACATTTTTGCTGTAATAATAAATGATGGTGATGTATTATTTGGCCCCAGTATAATATTGAATAGACATTGACTTACAAATATCTAAATGAAGTAGTTGCAATGGTCTATTGGCTAAGCCTTTACCGAACCAAAAGGATGTCTATGGTGTTTGGCTATAACACATTGCTCACAAAATCATTTTTAATCCTTATTGTGAGTAAGCCCTTTTACCAAACATTTTCTTGCCATCATTTGAATATTATGAAAATTTAAATGCCCCATTCTTCAATGTCACATGTACTCCAAAGAAAAATTAGTTATTGTAGGCAAAGAGTTTTGAGTTATAGATTTGGTAAGAAGGTAGTAAACACCATTCTTTTTTAATACCATGGCTTTAACAGTGCCATTTGGTTCTTGAATGTAGTACTTGTATTTTTCAAAATAGATAGTATAACCCTTATTTGTAAGTTGCCCAATAGAAAGTAGACTCCTCTAAGACCAGGTACATAGAAGACATCTATTGTAGGAACATTATTACCATCATGCAAAGTAAGTGGTACCTCTACAACACTTTTAATGGGAAGGGTAATTTCATCACCAAAAGTAATGAATTTACTAGAAGTAAGATGAACCTTGGTTAACCAATATTACCTCCTTATCATGTGCTTAGTTGCTCCAGATTCTATATACAAACAATCTTCATGTTCAACACTAATTTTATTTGTTGCATACAATGTGTTGATATTATTATCTTGTGGACCCATTTGGTTTCTTTGAATTTGATAGCAATTAATGAAATTATGATTCAATTTGCCACAATAGTCACATCCTTGTTGATTGTTTTTTGGAGGCCCTCAATTAGGATGACCTCCTTGAGGAGGTTTTGTTTGCCATCTTCGTTGTTGATTATATTGTTGTGGCTATTGCTGACGTGGCTACAACTAGTATCGTTGACTTGGTTACTGGTGGTGCTACTGATGTAGCTACTATGGTTATCTATGATGCTATCTATCTTTTATTCCATTGTTGCTAATTTGGATTATTGTTTTGTTTAGTCTCCAAGGAAGCCTTGGTGGTAAAAGCTACTGATGAGGATTCAATTTCTTCATATTTTATTAGGGCTTGCTCATGTTTCTTAAGTAGAATCTCAATATATTCAAGTTATGAATTCATTTTTTTACCTCTTAGAACTAACATTGTATCATAGGAATGAAATTTTGAAGTAAGTACATGCAACATTATAGTAATCAACTCATTATCATCAATAGTTTTTCTAGCAACTAAGAAATCATTCCTAATAGACTTCACTTCCATAAGGTAATCGGTAAATAAGCCTTTCATATAGAGATTATGTAAATTTTGTTTTAGATACAAAATGTTGTCTTTACTTGGCCTATCAAAAAATCTTATTAGAGCATCCCAAGCTTGTTTAGGTTTAGTTGCAACTCTTATAGTTTCTCTACATTAAATTCTTGTAGCTACCTTGATGAGAATTAAAGCTATATTGGAATTCTTTTCAAATAGTTCCTTTTATTTTGGTTCTTTAGGTGATGTGAGTGGGTCTTCATCATTTTTTATATCTCTTACAAAATCCCACATGCCATTCATCATTAAGATAGATTCCATTTCATATTTCCAAATTTTAAAAGAGTGATCTCATTCAAGCTTTTCAGTGGGCCCACTTGGTAGATTTGTAGTAGCCATGATTTAGAAAAGGATTGAAAGAAGAGGGAGCTCAACAAAGGATGAAATAAGAAACACAAATTCCAAATTACAGCCCTCTAAAAAATATAGGGTACACCACTTAAAATCTAGAGGAGGGTTCACCTAGTTTTCCAGTCTAAATCATCAAGTGGTTCCAACAATGAGAGGGATAACTTGAACACAAGTGACCTTTCCACCAAAAGAGAGTAAGAAGTGAAACTGCTTATTAAAATGCTTAATTGCTTGCCTTTTGAAAATTTGTAAACAAACCCTCCAATTTCTGGTGTGAGCAGATCGCTTTCTCAAGCGTAGACGTAGAGCATACTCTTGGAAAATTTATTTATATTCTTTATAACTTAGATTATTCATGGAAATAAATGAACTATTTATGAACATAAATTATGGAATGGACTAGAATATAATGAAAAATTAGCAAAATTTTTGGAATGGACCAGAATAGAATGAGCAATTAGCAAAAATTCTAGAATGGACCAGAATAGAATGAACAATTAGCAGAAATTTTGGAATGGACCAGAATAGAATGAAAACAAATGCAAAATTTTTGGAATGGACCAGAATCAAGAAATCAACTACCTACAAAATTTTTGGAATGGACCAAAATCAAGGAACAATTAGCAGAAATTTTGGAATGGACCAGAATTAAGGAAAAATTAGCAGAAATTTTGGAATGGACCAGAATAGAATGAAAACAAATGCAAAATTTCTGGAATGGACCAGAATCAAAAAAGTAGATTTTAAGGTAAGATTAATCTAAATATCAGAAAAATAAAATAGAAACATTATTTACAAAAGTTAGCTGGAAAAACCAAAACAAAACATTAATTTGGTTAGCAATCTCCTCCCTGCAAAACTCCAAGTTATGAGATGAAATTTTAAAACAACCTGACCTAACAAACCTGCAACATAAACATAGTCAAATTAGATCAGATGCAAGACTCTAAGGAAACAAATAATTGCATCATTCTATCATTCACCTATCGTAACCCACTTTATGGCATAAACAAATAGATATAAGAAGTAATAATGCAAAGGAAAGGTTTACAGAAATAACAACAGTCTTAGTTTCAGTCTTCTTTTGATTTCACACACAAAAGTTGCTCTTGCAAAATAAAAGTTCCTTTATTCCAAAAGATAGTCTCTTTTTCTACAATTTCCAACCACCACTTAGTGTTTTTCTGCTGTATTTAACATTTACATTCTGCCCTTTCATTTCTCTGTTCATTTCATTTTTTTGTTTCAACATGCAACCTTTCGTTTCTGCCTTTCCAAAACCTATTCATTTAAAACAAAAAAAACAAAAATGCCTTCTCTTGGATTCATTCCTTCCAATGACGTTCACCACATTTTTCATAACATCCTTTTTATTTCATTAAAAGCAATTTTTTGAAACGCTTCTGTTCACATAATGTATTTCAAACTCTTAGCCTTGGATTCTTTCGTACCTACCAATGCACTATAGGACAAATTTTAGACCCAGTACACCACCAATATATATTAATTAAACCATAATGGGCCTTTGATTTAGGGCATTAATAAATTTACACAAAAGAGGGTGTTAATAAATATAAAATAATCGTTAACCCCCTATTTAGATGACTTCACCCCTTTGCTCGAGTCTTCATGAGCTGATCAAAATGTATGACTTGCTAGAATTTTACTTTTCGCATGGCCAAATCTCCTTTCATAATGAACATTTTACTGTTATTGTTTTGGTGTGATGTACACATCCCCCAGGTGCCCTGCTGTCATCTCGGCATTCGTCCACTGATGCTGTCACTAGGAGACAAAGCTGAGACCTCGCACAACATATCCTTCTAGCTTACATTTTTTTGAAGAAGAATGCTCCCACATCGACATCGATTGGTCTATAAATCACATTAACACTGCTGCCATTGAATACTTTCATGCCTTATGTTCTCATATGCCCGATCACCGATCTTATTTTACCCCTCGAACGCCCAATGCCACATCCGCAATGGTCAAATACCCGCTATGTCTGCATCACCCCAGCATTCATCCATAGTTACCTCGACCACATCATCATCCCTGTGGTTGCCAACTCACTGCCCTATGCGCACCATGTGATCCAAACTCTCCTTGATCTCGATAATCGTGCCATATCCGTCCAACTCGAAACGTTGGCAATGGCCAATTCGTCCATGTCGATGGGTGTCCATATCTATCAATATGAGGGTCTAGAAATCTACTGTGTCCATCTATGTTTCCACCATCGATGATCTTTGGATATTTCAAACACTCTGGTTTGCGCCTTCTGTTCTTCCATAACCGGGATCCAGTTTACATAACCATCGGCTGTGTATGCCTCACAATGCCTCTCATCTCTGATCCAACACCCATGGTATTCCAATGCATGACAATGCTTATCTGAACTCGCTTCAAAAAATGCATAACACACAAGAACAAAGAACAAAAAAAAAAAATATTCGCTCTACATCTCGGGATCATATATGTTCTTGTTAGGTTTAGGGTTTCGATATATGTGGACTGAACCACATACATTTCTCACGTGTATTTCTGACTATGCTCCTTATTTTGGTCTCTGTCCACCAAACCTCTCGTCGGTTACACTATAACATTCGACGTGCCACCCCCAAGTCTCCAATTGAAACTTTGATGTCAAAATCTTCATCTACATGGCTGACGTGTGTTGAGGCCCCACTTTGTTTGACTCCATGTCAAGGGCATCTTTCATGCCAACTCAAACTGTCACATTTCGACATATTATCCACCACAACGCTTCTCGTTCTTCCATTCGCTCCACCTCCACATCGTTTTGCTGTCCATCGCATGGTATGGGCAACACATCCCCGTCCACATTGCTAAATTTCTTATCGTCGAGGTCTTTAATTGCATTTTCAGTATTTATTGGTCCATGGTCCACGCGTGCCATGTTTTCGATCATAGGCCATGTTAGATATGCCTCTATGGTACATTGCCATGTCATCGTCTTAACACTCATGCAAAACCACACGTCACTGCCATGTCACCTTGGGTGTACTTTTGGGTCCACATTTTCTATGTTAGGTTTGACGTCGTTTGCTTTCGGGAGATTCCTCTACTTCTTCGACGTAAAGGTCATTCATGGATACCTATACATTGGCTGCACCATGTCGCCTTCGAGCAAAATTCTTGTGCATAAAAAAAATCAAAAATCAAATTAGAATTAGCTTTATAAAACCCTTTTTATTGCTTTTAAGTATTATATATACAAGTATAGATTTATATATATTATTTTTATTTCTATTATTTTTTTATTTTTTATTTTTTTTATTTTTTTAATATTGAGTAAATACTTCTTATACATATACATGTCCGTTGTGGGATTGAACTTGATTTTTTATTTTAAACATTTATATGTACAAAAGGCTTACTTGAAACACTCAAATGAAGAAAACATAAAATGCAACCATAACAAAAAGCTAATAGTAAAATTGATGACCAAGAGTCGTCGACAAAAAAAAGTCGTCGACAATAAAATGTCGTCGACAATAAAATATCATCGACAAGAAAAAGTCGTCGATAATAAAATATTGTTGACAAGAAAAAGTCGTCGACAATAAAATATCGTCGACAAGAAAAGGTCATCGACAATAAAATATCATCGACAAGAAAAAGTCATCGATAATAAAATATCATCGACAAGAAAAGTCTTCGACAATAAAATATCGTCGATAAGAAAAGGTTGTTGATAATAAAATATCATCGACAAGAAAAATATTACTGACAAAAACTAATGATAAATGCAAATTCAAAACAAACTGAGCATTAAACACTCGAAACCAACATGCAAACAGTCAAATACCAAAAATAAAAAGGTGGGTCCCCAATTTTGGGGTACGTTGTGGAACAGCCACAATAGGGAACACCACTTAAAATCTAGAGGAGGGTTCACCTAGTTTTCCACTCTGAATCATCAAGTGGTTCCAACAATGGGAGGGATAACTTGAACATAAGTGACCTTTCCACCCAAAGAGAGTAAGAAGTGAAACTGCTTATTACAATGCTTAATTGCTTGCCTTTTGAAAATTTGTTACAATAGTGTGCCAAAGTTTTAGGTGATTTATGACAAGGTGCTTGTGTGTTTGCTTGCTTGCATATGTTATATAGTGTCAAGTGTGTATATGCAAAGGTACTACACTTTATTACAATTATATGAACCCCAAAAGCATGCAAGGGTTATAGCAAGAATAAAAATGAAGAACAAGCTCAAATGAAGAGAGGTAAACACCAAACACAAAGTGGCCAAGACAATGCCACAAGAGGACTCCATCAACATGGTACAAGGGACCCTAAATCACCCCTTGATTTGATGATTGTATTAGAAAATTTGGCTAAAATATAGCCCCAAATGTGCCTCAAAATATGTTACAATATCAATGCCTTCAATGATAATATGCCTCCAAAATTTTCCAACTTGAATGAATAAGTTGACCTAATAGTCCCCCAATAACTTAGAAAAAATCCCCTCTCAAGTTTGTCAATTTTTTTGTTTAGGAGTGTCAAATACTACCGAAAATTCATTTTTTTTTACAATCTCACTTTCAAACTGAAATTCAGCCTAGAAATGTTTCAAAACTATAAAATTATTGTACCAATAGACCCCCTTGAAAAATCCTTTTCAACGACTATATATAAGCCTATAGTCAGATATAAAGTGCTGCTTCAAAAAAAAAAGACTCTAAATGTGTGTATCTCCAGGATTTCCTAAGTGGCCACCCATATAAGTGCTACTCTGGAATAAATTGCTTAACTTGGGAGTTTTATAAAAAAGTACTACAAAAAAGAACATGCTTCATAAAATATTTAAAAATCAATGAAGCATGGATTTACATCAATAAAGCCCCGGTTCATGAGAACAAAGTTATCGTCGTCATCATGTGTTGTTGCCAAAGCTGGGTGGTCCGCACATAGGGAATGGCTTCCACTCACTACTACTCCTCATTAGGGTTTTTGGATGAAAAATGTGCTACAAAGATGAAAAATCAGCTAATTTTTAATCAAAACAGACCTATGGATTTCAATTGTGCAAGAAGCAGTCGGGATTTCTAAGCTAGTAAAAAAATATAAATGAGTGGAACATTATTCAATAGTCTTGAACAATAGCTATGGTTTACATTAGCTTACAACAAATGCAACATGTTATTCAAGCCTAGATTAATATATCTCCACCAACTTATTAAAGCTATTGAGATTGCATGTATGGGTCTTGGCATTGTTTCTCCAGAATGATTAGGTTCTAAACACAAGGATGAATAGCCGAACAACACCAACTTCCTTTTCATCTTTTACTAGCAATGATGGCAATGGTAGGTGGAATCTAAGTGGCAATTACATCAATGGATCCTTGGTGCTGCAAATCATGTGAAGATTTTGTGAAGGGGTGTGGGCAGTGCCACATCGCTCTACTTCAAAAAAAATGAATACCCCATGCTATTCGATGGGACACTCTACATCGTCCACAAAAAGGATTTCTCCAAAGTTCAAACAAGTAATTTTTTCTAGTAATTAAATTTGTTTTTGGTGATTTAGACTGGGTTTATCTTATTGTACGTGACCCCATCATTGATCCACATGGAGCACAGATCTAGCCAAGGGCTATCGACATACCTCACGATGCAGGATACCAAAGCTTATAAATTTTTTAATGAAACTGATCTTGCACCGTCTGCGATAATATTCCACACTTAATCAAACTTCTTCAAATCGAGATCTGTCACTCTTTAGGTCTGCTTCAAATGTTAAAAAAAAATTATATAAAAAAATACAGAAGATTTCTAGATGTGTTAGTGAGACTGAAAAATTATTGCCACTCCACGGATGACGATGTCAGTGACTGAGAAAGTTTTTAGAGAAAATCAACCTGCATTAGCAACATAAGGGGAGGTGCACTATCAATTCTGTATCTGATGTACAATGATAAATCACACATGCATTGGATTATTATTATATATTACATCAGGTAATATGGTAGAGTCTTCCTGTTTCTTCCCTCTAATGCTAACTATGTGTATATCTCCAAACTTGCACATCCACTTGCCATTGTTGTGTCTACGAGAAAAAAAATCCACTAGTTAAGTCGATTGCTACAGTCCACACATTTAAGCCAATTGTTTTTAAGGAGCTCAATAGCACCACTATGTAGACCATGGGCTCCTAGTTGTCGAACACTGATGAAAGAATTTGTTCAACGAACATGTAGTACCCAAGTAGTATCTCAAGCATTGGTTAAAATAGATAGGTAGCATCTCCATGATGTAATTCTCATTAGCTTGGAGCTTGAAAATTTTGGGATTATTATAATTATGGAGTATTTGGAGTATCAAATTAGTCATAGTCTAGAAAAAACTAATGAAGGGTTAAGCCTACGGGGAGAAGGGGCTACCCACTATGGGTAAAACAATTCTCACTACGGAGTTTCTGGTTTCTTATCCACTCAATGAGTGGAGAGCATACTCCCTAACTCCACAAACCAGTACCCATAGGCAGATTTCACCGCTCTAATACAAGATGTTGGGACATGAACAAAAGGCACTAATATATTGATAATATGTGTTATAATATATATGCATAAATCCTATGAGAGAGATATAACAAGTCTCATAATCTCCACTCCAAGTGTCATGCAGAAGACACATAACTCTAGTTGGATAATTGAAACTAGAAATAAGACAAGTAGCATAACTAAAGTAAGGCATAGTGCACATTAAAATAATATTCTAACATACCCCCATAATGTACATTATCCTAACTATAGAAAAAAATAAGTCAACATTAGATAACATCTCTCACATACTAGTCAGAATCCAAACTAACCAAGCACGCTAGCATGGAAAAGAGTTCTAGGTAGGTAAAATTCTTGATGGCAATTGGGGTGCTAGGCAAAGTGTTCCTAGAATTTACATTTTTGAACTAGCTATACACTCATTTTCTAAAATATTCACCATTTTGAGGACACCCTTTTAGAAAGTAATACCTAGTTTGATCTTGTGGGTTGAAGGGGTTGGTATTTATAGGTGGGTCTCTACACATGGTGAAAAGGTCAAGATAAGCTTGTGAAATTATATTTAAAAGGGTTTTTCCCTTATCTATTTTTACTGCTTTAGCCCTAGGGTCATAGAAATTTTCTATGGTAGCAATTAACTATGGACAAGGATGAACATAATCAAAGCTATAGAAATACAAAAGAGAGCAGACAACACAAGTAACTTAAAGTGAAATTGATAGTCCTTCAAAAAAATTATAATCGTTCTTTCTCCTAGTTCTCATTTTCCATATCGCTTTTATGTCAGCTACCGCTTGTGCTCTATCAATGTAGTGCATGAATTCACTACTTTCCAACAAGGTAGCTTGTTCTACAAATTTTGGTGCCATCTCTATTTTTTTTTTTTAAATTGCTCTTCAGATGCACTATAAATTTACTTCACCTCGCTATCACCACTCTTGAATACTTAGCACTATTTTAAAAATAAAAATTTATTTAATTTCAAATCTAAATAACCTACATGCATACCTTCCACCATTAATATGGTAGATGAGCCACCACTTAGACGTACACCTCAAAATTTAAATTGGTAGAAAAAATGGTGTGGCTTGTAGGTGATGCCTCATTTTCTTATTGGTCACAACCTAGAATCTATTGTAGCTCACAACCAAATTTTATTTATTCTCTTTGGGAATGGCAAGAACACATAGCGGGATAAAACACCTTCCTTAGATTTAACTCTTTTGACTCCCGGTTGGGACATGTTATGAGTTGTTGCCTCTATTTTTCTCTTTTCTCTATACTGAAAAGCTAAATAAAATATAATATAATACAAGTATATACATTTTAAACAAAGTACATCTTAATATGATATCTATTAACCACGATTGGTTGTAAATTCTCCTCTTGATTTGGGAGTTGGAAAACATTGTTCTTATTGACCTCAACTACCTTGAATGGACCATACCAGAAAGAGTTAAAATTTTGGTGGTTGTCAGGTTTGGATTTTTCTACACTTCATCTTAGGACTAAATCACCAACCTAAAATTGTTTGAACCTAACTTTCTTATCAAATCATTCTTTAGGTTCTATGTAGTGCTTCTAAAATATTTCATATGCTTTCATTCTCTATTCTTCTAACTATAGGAGATGCATCAATCTGGCTTCTACTAGATTCTGATCTGATTCATAATGTAGGCTAGCTAATATTAGAGCTAGTATCTTAAGATGAGTGGGTAGAATAAATTATTTCTCATACACCAATTTTTAAGGGGTTGTTTTCATTGACTTCTTGATAGTAATCTTATATGCTCACAAGGATTGTTCTAAGAGAATATGCTAGCTTTTCTTGTTATCTTTTAGTGTTTTTTTAGAATTATGAATAGATTCTTATTAGTGGATTCTACTAATCCATTCCCTTAAGGGTAATAGTCAGAACAATTCTTTAAGCATATGCCATATTGACTTGCAAACTCAATTTACTTTGCACCTATGAAATATGGACCATTATCACTTACCAGGGCTTCAAGTAGATAAACCCTTATGATTAGGCTTTCTGTGAATTTGATCACTACATATTGAACTAATATCTAGGTCAGAATTTCCTTGAACCATACGGTAAAGTAGTATATAGTAGTCTGAATGTATTTATGACCTGCTAAAGAATTGGGATTTGTGAGTCTAATGAAATTTAGTCCCCACTACTAGAAAGGTTCTTCTACTTGGATAGGCTTAAGGGGGAGCGAAACATTTCTATTAATCCCTACATATCTTTGGCACTTATCACATGTTGTTGTTACTTTGAAAGTGTCAACAAAGATAGTAGGCCAGTACTAATATGCTCTTATTATTTTTATAGCAATAACTCTTCCTAAAGCATATCCCCTTGACAATCCTTCATGAAATTATTCAATGACCTATTTTTGATTGTTTTTCAAACATTTTAGAACTCCATAAAGGTTTCTTTTATATATTTTCTTAGGTAAAAGGACATATTTTAGATCTTGGAGTATATACCTCTTCCTTTGGGAAGCATTAAGATCTTGAGGGCATACTCTTATTTGGAAATAACTTGTTAACTGATCAACCCAATCTAACACTTTTGAAGAATTATCCTCATTCTATCTAGAATCTAATGGCTAATAAATATATGATTTAGGAATTCTTTTGCTACCATTTTATGATACAATTCTCTACCTCTAACTAACTTCATAGGAGTGCTTTCAATGGTGTAAAAGGTTTTAAATGATTGTGGCATGGAGGTTATAGGGACGAACTACGTGAATATCTATGTGGTGGCTTCCAGGGCAAACAACGCAAAATATTGTGGAAGCCATAAAAGTTGGATATCCTACCTGGATTTGTGGTGGCTACCAATTCCACCATGTATATTAAAAAAAGAACTAACTTCGTAGGATGTATTTCTACATCATATTATTGAATCTTAGTAATCCAACTAGCTCTCTTGTCACCCAACTCTCCTTGTAATATGAAACTCCTAACATTTGGTTGTACCACATAAAAAAGAGTTCTAGTTTGAGCCAAGTATTGTTGAAATTTATTCAATGATTTCATGACAAAAAATACTTATCTCTCAATAACATTATATTTTGTCTAGTACTCATGAAGAGTTTGACTCCAAAAAATATAGGGTGTTCTTCTCCAACATCATTCTTTTGTGTTAGTATTGCTGCATAACTATCCTTATATCCATAGGCATATAGAATGAAATATTTGTTGAAATCAAGGTTTACTAGTATTAGGGTATTATCAATGGCCTGCTTGATTGCTTCAAAAGCGTGCTTCTTTGTTTTAGTCCACTTAAACTCCACAATACTTTTGAGCAATTCTGAAATAGCTTTAACAATTTGAGCAAATTTATCTATCCAAAGAAGGATTCTCACTTAAATTTTGAAATGAACTTTCTCATAAAATTTCTCTATCCAAAGAAGGATTGTGGGGATTTCTTATTCATAGGGAGATGAAGAGCTAGTATTGAATTTACTCTATCAATATAAATTGAAATTCCTTATTTATAGACTAGATGCCTTCCCAATTTTCCCTTAGGGACTGCAAAAATTGATTTCTTTGGATTTAGTGAGATGCCAAACTCTGTGTATTTTTGAAAACATTGCTCCAAGTGTTGCAAGGAGCTTATTTTTTATGGTAAAATGCAGTCATACCATCAAGGTAGATGAGAATGAATTTATTGATCAACTCCTTAAAAGCATAGTCCATGGCTATCTAAAAGTAGCCCTTGCATTAGATAAATCAAAAGGTATTCTATGATAAGCAAAGGTACCCTACTTAGTAATAAAGTTTGTCTTGAAATGATCATCATATTTCACCCAAATCTAATTGTATATTGAGAAGTCATATAATAGAGAAAACCTCTTAGCCCCTTCAATAATCTACAATATTTGATCAATCTAAGGAATATGATAGTGATATTTTAGTGACGCCTTATTCAAGTTTCTAAAATCAACACATATACGTATATCTCCATTATTTTTTATGCTAGGTACTAGGTTAGCAACCCATGTAGAATGTTTGATAGGGTAGATAATCATTCCTTTTAGTAGTTTGAGAAAATCCTATCTCATTATGGATTCAATCTTAGGATTCACAAGCCTATGATTTTTCCTAAATTTTTTTGCATCAACTTCCAGCTCAATAATGTGCTAAATAATATATTTATTGTATACCTTAATATCTTCATATGATTAGGATATAATATCTCGGTATTTAAGGCATATTACCTTAAATTCCTTCAATTATTTTGGAGAATAGTGGATGTCAATCTTGAGTTTTTTATCCTTTTCTACTTCAATATCTTTATAGATTCATCATTAACTTTCATAGCTTTTGATTTATTTCCATATTCATTATCAAAGAGGATTTCTAGTGTAATCAAACCCTTAGGGATATGATTGTTCTTCAACTATATGATATATTGTTGATCCATTTCTTGAGAGAGATCTTCTTGCAAATTAGAAAAGCAAACTTCTCTTACTAGAAAGTCATTGATTTGATCATCATTCTCAAAAACCTACTAGAAAATTTGTCTATCTTGTATTGCAATTCCAAAGACCAATTTAAACCTTTTATCTTTTGTTGATCCAAGATCTGAAAAAAATTGAAATTAGAACCTTTGGTTGCTAAAGCATCAACCAAAACATTTTATTTTCTAGGAATAGAGTGGATTTTTAAAGCATAAAAATACTCCACCAAATATCATACTCTATTCTTGTAATATTTCAAATAATGGTGCTTGTTGTTGCGTTTCTCTATGACTTGATTAACTACTAGCTCTACATCATCATATATACCTAACATTTTGATTCCCATACTCTCTGCTTGAATTAATCCTAAATATAGAGCCTCATATTATGTAGAATTATTGGTACAAGAGCATGCCAATATATAAGCAAAAATTTTCACACCTTCTAAAGGGAATTTCAAAATTATACCAGCATTGACCCCATTTTTGCATCTTGCTCCATCAAAATACATTGTCTAAATTTTTTACCCTCTTAGTGACTGATTAGATATGGCAGGCTCTTTTTCTCTGCTTTATAAAATATGCTATAAGTTCCCATACCTATCCCAAACAGGTTGTAGTCTTCTCTAAATTCTAATTCATCTTCTACTTCTATCTCTTTGAAGCTCTCTACCAGTTCTAATTATTCCAACATTGAGAGATTGCATGTGTTCCTCTATCTTTTCAATATGATAAGACCCAATATTTTTAGGGGTTATTCTTATTCTCTTATCTTTGTATGGAATCATCATGCCAAAGTAATCCAAATACATATAGCCTCCTAGATTGGTAGTGAATTACATGGAAATACTTAAACCAAAGTAAGGTTCTAGATCTACTACTACAATTTACTACACAATAGTAATCTTTGGATCCTTGTGTAGTCTCATCAACACATCTTTTATAACTACAATGGTCTTAACTGGTGTTCCATACAACTGAAAAAATTATAGATAGGAATGAGTATATTCCATTTTCATTTCATTGTAGATTTCTTTGGGCATGATTGCGGTTGAAGCCCCTAAATCTATCTTACAATTACAGACTATCCAACCTTCCATTTTCAAATAAATATAAAAGGTAGGAGGCTTATTTCTCAATATTGTAGCGGTAATCTTTTCTTGACTAGAAGGCATGCTAATAATTGTGGTAGTCAATTTTTTTTTAGAATTCTTGATTAAAGAATACTTGAGTAGATCAATATGTCTAGGGATAAAGATAGTTTCATAGATACTTGCTTTAGAAGGGGTCCTATTTAGTTCTTCCACAATGTTAAATTTTGACTTCTCCAAGGGAGATTTTTCATACATCCTCTTTGGTCCACAATACTTTCTCTTGTATTATGGGTATCTTCAATTATTTGTTTCTTAGTGATGGAAGGAAATCTTAATTTTTCTTGTGTTTCACATTTAGAATCTATTTGTTCTTTATTATTTTCATTTTTATGATGATTAAGAGTGCTAATTCCTTTTTATTTTCAAATTCTTGTGGAACCAGGAGCTTATCATTATTTTGCAGAGGTGATTCCCTTTTATTTTGAGAAAGGATTTGAAATTGACCCATATTTTATGGATCAACATACAATATATTATTTCTATATTTGGTCATGATAGATACTAATTCTTCTTCACAGATATCTTGATTGACCATAACTTGTTTTAGTTACCACAACATGTTGAATTTTACCTTATGATTCCTATCAAATTTCTCCATGGTTTGTTGCGCATGGTATTGGTACATGACACAAGTGTCAGAACCATGAGGATCATTACAAACTAGATATCAAATATTTACTAGACTGATCTCAAGGGTAAATTATTGATCTTCTTGATTTGTGTTAACCATAGGTCCTATATTACTTCTAGTACCAAGATTCTGATCCCTTTTAATGTATGGAAATCTTCTTTGCTGAGGACTTTCCATTTATTTATTTTCCATTGCATTTACCTTGTTATTGATTTTATTTTGGATATTGTGAATATAAAGTAACAAGGTGGATTCTTGGGGATTTTGAGATGAGAGCATGGGAAAGGAATCAAGGAAGATGTTATTTGGGGAGAAGGAATTGGAGATATTTGACAAATTTGTGATGACAAGGAGGGTCCATGTATGAAGATGTAGATACCTTATATTGAAACTAAGGAATATAAAAATAGTATGACATGACTATATTTTGAGGAAGCCTTCATACAATAATTAGAATATGTTTTGCCTACACGACTGCATTGTATGCTTGAGGAAATGTAGTTATCCTTGATTGCTGATATTGTAGCCCTAGGTTTGACCCAAGGGCACTGATGTAATACATAAAATAAAGGGGAGAAGCTGGTCTAGCTTTAGAATATATCCTTTTCTAGGTTTTGCTAAATCTTAGATTAAAATTAGAGACTAACTCTTGCTAATGTTTCTACATAACTGTGAATTGGTTTAAACGGGATAAAGGATTAGTAGATTCATTAAAAAATTTCATGAAAGGATTGAATATTACAACCCATGAAATGATGTTGCTATCTTAAAGGGTTCTAAACCAATGCAAAAATTTTCCTCTAAAGCATAGGTCTAGAAGCTTGATTATGACATCCTTATTTCTAATATTATGGATAGCTACTAAGTTTAATATATCTTGATAGTGCTCATAAGCAGTTTTACTTGAACCATCATACATAGGTATGGATTTGGATATATCATGTGAAATATTGTGCATAAGGGTGAGACCTAAAGGATTGAAAACATCCTAATTAGGGTATTTCTACAAAGGTTGATTCTAGTTTATATTCTAAACCATGTTTACTAGGGTTTTTAATTGGGTTTACCTTGAGCAGAACTAGTTTCTTGATGGTATTTGGATCTCTTCAACATACGAGTCTAGGGGTAAGCTTATTGTATACCTAGATCTTCTATATGGTATCTCAAAGAATGGGACAAGATTTTGACTATTTCTAGCAGATGACCTGGTAAACATGAAAAAATGAGCTACCAAAGGGATTTTCTAGGTTCTTGATTTTAGGGATTCACCAAGTGAATTTGCTTTCACCACTTGGTGAGGTCAAGACAACTCACTAAATTTTGAATTTTCCAATAAAATAAAAATAATATCTAGTGGACGAATGAACGTTCGATAAGTAGGGTCTCACCAGGTATGCCACACTAGTGGGGTCTAAATTGACATCAACATGAATTTGAGTTGTGACTATCATATACAATGGTTTTAAGAAATATAAACACTCCCTAATCATAACCCTGACCCTAATATTGGATAGATCAAAATTAATTTTAACCCAACCTTTAGAGTGGGTTGGTATACCTTTGCAAATAATTGGACACTAACTCATTTAAGCTCAGTTAAATGTATAAATATAGGAATAGAAAGGGGAAAGGATTTAGAAAGCAATGAATAATAGTGGATAGATAAATCTAATAGCATAGGCATCTACAAAGAACCTATGACAACTGAATTTTCAACAACACTTGAGATTAACATCATTCACAACTTAGTAGTCTTCATAATTTAAGCACATATGCATACTTCAAGAATTATTTCAAATATCTAGGGTGTCAATAGTCCAAATTAGAATAATTAGATTAATACTTTGACTAATAGAAATAGAATTATTTACAAGCATACATTTAGAAATGAAACGTTTCAATTTTCTCTTAGCTAGCAAATAATAGACTAACCATAGTAGCAGTAGTATAAATGGCTTCAAATATTGGTAATCCACAAAATAAAGAACACAAGTATGAGGTAAACATATAAGTAATGCTCCTTTTATTTATTTGTAAAAGTGTACATAGTAGGGCAAGTAAACACTCTAGATTCAACCCTTTAAAGTGAGGGTTTGAAATCTATTTATAATTTTTATAGTAATTTGAAATATTTGAAAGAATTATGAATTTTACAAAGAAGTTTGAGTTCCAGATCAACAAGATACTGAGGTGGTAGCATTTTGTTTGATTTAATAAAGAAGGAAAATATGCACTCCTATCCTCTACAACTTGGCTTCTACAAGTTGTTCATCTCTCATGGCTCTCAGTCATAGATTTGGTTAGAGAGAAATCAAGGCGATCTCTCATTCTTGTCATGGTTTCCCTACTATAGATCCAAAACTAAATTATATTATGAATCTTGATTCTTTTTCGTTTCATCTTATTGCTCTTTGATCTAGCTTAGAAATACCTTGAAAAGGTTTGCCATCTTATTCCACATAAAATATTGCATTTATATGTTATTCAATCCACTTTTGATGTAGACCATTGATCTATCATTGAATGGTTAATATTATATCCTTTAACAGCTTGGTATGATTTTTACAATTCACAATCTAAAACATATTGTAGCTTGGAGACTATCATAGCTTGGATCCTATATTAAATTTTCAAATTCATCCTTCATGGTGTAGCATCATGTTCTAATCTAGCACTTGAAACTCTCATTTGAGTATTTTAATTGCTTTAATCACGACCTAGGACAAGAGTTCTTTTATCCTTGGAGATGTGCTTATGAAATTCTATTCTAGGTTGCACAACATAGAAGCATGTTTTGAGCTACTTATTTGATTTACAAAGTAGCAAATTTGACTCTAATAACCATAGAATAAGACAATAAGCTAAAGTGTGTAGCGTGTAACCATGCTCTAGATCGCATGGTAGAGAATTGTGTTTTGGGTCAAGTTTGAATTATCAAACTTGAAAGTTTGACCATGTTGACCATGACATAGAACCAAATGCTGAGGCATGTAGTATAGATACATGTTTTGATCTGTGAAGTATGGAAACATGTTCTAGGCCATGATTTAAAATGTTTAACTACCAACTTAGACTATGCTAACAATGGTATAGAACCATGCTTTGGGTTACATGGTGTAAAACCTTTGTCACAGTATACTTTCTCTTTTTATGCTTTGAGCTACAATTTGAAATGCGTGAAAGACCTATTTGAATAATTTTATCATGGCCTAGAACATGTTGCATTTATCCTCTTATCATGTTCTGGAGCACCTATTTGGACTTAGAAAAAACTTGAAAGTTTTTTGCAAAATTTTCTATGTATGTGGTCTTTTGGGCCTACAGTAACAAGGTTATGAAAGAAATAACATATTATATTATTGAGAATTTCATCGTACAAATATCTAATTGGTTGAATAAAATAGGAAATAAAGAAACTAGGATGGTTACATGGGCAACCAAATCCAAAAAATTAGTGCCAAAACTAACAAAATAAATTTCATTTAAAGATCCAACTACCACCAACTTCAACAAGTGGTTATAAAAGGATGCATAATATGATCTAATACATATAGTTCCATGATCATTATCAACAACCATGTACTCTATTGAAGCAACAATGAGTCGAATTGTATCCAATAACACAAAGGAGGTCTACCTACACAATTTTTCAGTGAAGAAAGTAAGGAAAGATAGAAAGCTTTTGAGGACCTAGAATATTTGCCTAAGATGGTTTGCATGGGTGAAAATTCACCTAAAGATAATTTTATAGATCTAAAGCAATATTCAACTATATAAAAATATGCTCACAAGGTTTTTAATTTTGTTGAAGGTTATTGCATGCAGGTATCTCCATTTTCTCTTCTCTCTTTTCTCTTACCAATATTCGCCTTGCCTTCATAAAGTATCCCTTTGTCTACCTACATATCTCACTACCAAAATAAACCCTTCCATGTCCTATTATTATTCCTTTCTCCCCTCTTATAATTCACTTTCCATTTTCCAACACTCTTCACCTCCCCAATCATATCCTTGCCCTTAAAAATTTCTACAAACCTCAACCTTCTCTTCCTTTGTATGTTGCAATGCACAACACATTTTGTAGGTGAATGGGATCAAATACGTATCAAGATCCATTCTAAGGTGTGTTTCAAAATCCCTAATGAAATTTTAGAATCCTTTAACCTCTCTTAAATCTTCACCCTATCACATTAAATCCTTTCTTCTAAAGTTAATTTGTTTTCATCAACTCCATTTTTTATCCCCATTTAATTCCCTATATTAAACCAACTTATATTCTAGTTCCATTTCCTATTAAATACTTTGTTATCCCATAGATAAGGCATATTATATTCTCAATTTTACAAGCAAAATTCCCCAAAAGTCACTAATAATGTAGGTGCATTTTATTACTAACATCCATAAGGTGGTATGGTCCAAGCCATGCATTTATTTTACTAAAATAATAGTATAGCAAAAGATATGTAACAACTCAAAATACAACTAGAATAGACCCGGATGAAGTTTCTATGATAGATGTAGATATGAAATATTGTACAAAGTAGACTAAAATATTGTAGAGAGGTACAAAGAGAAAAAAAGTGTGGCTAAAATCAAGGTAAGCTAATGCAGATAACAAAGCAACAAGCAAAATACTATCAGATAATATTTTTTGCTAAGGTATTAGATCCAACAATACAAGGCCCAAAAACATGAAATTTGGCTAAGTAGAAAAGTTGGATGGATATTTGAGAATTTGATATTAGAAAGTGGCTGGTAAAAATACAATTTCCAATAGAAGAAGCAAAAGAAAAGCAAAATCATGAAGGCTTTGACATTTGACATCCAACAATGAGGTAGAACAAAAAATATAGATTAGTAGATGAATAATAATGATGATGTTAGCAAGGCATCATAAAATATTCAACATAGAAATATCCAAGAAAATAATTTTTTAAGGCAATAATTTTTTAAGGCATTGCATCTAGCATCTAGCATCCAGTGTCATGCTTTATAAGGGTTTCAAAGATCCTAGATATAAAAATGCAATGATATCATCATCAAGATCTAGAGTACCCAACAAGCCAAAAGTAACATCCATCATAGGTAAACATAGTTGTCAGACTCTTTAGACTAACATCATTAAAAGAGAGGAAGATATATGGCACTCAACAATGAAAAGTGTAAAGCCCAAAAAAAGAGATAATTGAAGAAGCAACACATGGCCAATACAAATAATCTAAAAATAGTCAATATAATTTCATGCCTTTATGCCCTATATGGCTGATCTAGAATCATCCTAGTTAGTAGGATCAATTGTGCCAATCAATTCCTAGGAATCATTGTTGTTAGAAGATCTCAATGATTGAAACCCTCTCCATTACACATATACATATGCTCAACTGGCTAAGCATGATAGAAAGGAGTGGATTACAACCATGTGGTTGGAATCAAATGATGAAATACACAACCCAACCTCACAATAAAATCTACACCATACACATTAGTAGAGCATACCTGAAATAGTTGTACCTATTTTGATAGACATGCAATAAAATTTATAGGTAATCATGGCTAGATAATTGAATGTATTGTAAAATCTATATATACTTGAATGCAACACATTTTGTTGGTTTTCCCTTTAACTTTTACAATTACATAGTTTAATGATTGAGGTTATATATCTTTTGCATGAAGATAGGATGGTTGTCTAGCTTCTTGCTCAATTCTTTGCAAAACATGTATGTATGCCTTACTAAGTAATTAAGCATTTCTATTAAAGCTAAAAATGGATAATTCTATTATAGTTATTTTTTTTTTTCTAGATTTCTTCTTGGATTTACTATTCTAGTTTTGAAATGACTTAATAATGCTTAAATTTTATTTTGATTAATTATTTTATCATAATAAAAGTGAGTTGGTATGTTAGGTAGTTTACTCTAAATCTAGATTGTGATACTCTCTAAACTATGTCTCTTTATATTGCTAAATTTACACCAATTTTTTTTTAAGCAAAAAACCCCTTGCGGGGCTGCCTTGGTCTGAGAGACCACGAACAGGGGTTCTACACCATCAAAGTCACCCGGGAGTCGCACCCGACCCTGCCTACACCAACATTATCAATTGGATTTTGGGTACCCAATTCATCTGTTTGGTAGGGTGGAGATTCAAACCTGGGACCTCCCTTGGAGGATTGCCCTCTCCTCTCCAACTCACCTATAACACCTGGGTAAATTTGCACCACTTTTAGCTTAGCTTCTAATCCTTTGCATTCTTTACTTTAGTCTACAACCCCATTTTAGTTGGATTAGCTAGGACCAAAAGGAGCTATCCTTATCTGAAGGTTGACTAAGAGACCCCTATTTATGAGGCATCCAATCTTGGTCAAATTCTTGAGAATGCAACTCATCCATTTAAGAAAATATTAAACCAATACTAGTCATGTGATTTTTGCCTCCTAAATAAATATACAAAAAATTATGTTCATACTCAAATTTTGGTTTTGTTTGATTTGCATATGGTGATTCATTATATCTCAAAACATGTTTGTGACAATATTTTATTTGCTTTCAAAGTTCTTTCTTAATTAATTTGACCTCTTTAATCACATGTGACTTTGTGAAAGAACTTTTTGATGAAGTCATATTTAAAATTTTTGTTTTAATTGTCTTTCCAATTCTTCAAATAAATGTCAATTTTGAAAAGTAGAAGACCTTTTATCTCACTAATTAATATTTCTAATTATAATATTTTCCTTCAATTATCTCACTAATTATTTCCTATTGTAATATTTCTTTTTCAATATTTCTTACTGTAATATTTTCCTTCAATTATCCCCTTTAATAATTGTTCATTTCTTTTTCTTTTCAATTTAAATTCCTTCAATATTTTCTTTCATATAATATTTCTTTCAATTAACCTTTATTAATTTTATTTTTGTTATAATTAATTTATTTTCCTTTAATAATTCTACTTTCAAATAAATTCCTTCAAATTCTTTCCTTTCAACAATTTCACTTTCAAATTCTTCTTTCCAACGAATTCACACTATTACTTCAAAAATAAGTTTCTTTTCTTTTTCTTTATTTTTAATTTTTTTATGAATTTATTATATCTCGCTAATTATTTTCCTTCAATATTCTAAATATAAATGGAGGTAAAAGAATATTTTTCATACCTCATAAAGCATGCTATCAAATTTATCTTCTTATTCCTTCCATTAATTTTCTCTTCAATATTACTGCTCTTTTCTAGAAACTTCCTTTCAAATAACCTTTTAATTAACATTTTTCTAAATAAAATATATTTCTACCAAAAAATTATGAGTCTTTGCTTTTATCAAACTATAATATATGTTTCAATACCATACTCAATGCACATACCTAACATATCAATTATTTTCTCATGAATAATTGAATCTTTTATTATCCTTTTAAGTGTTATTCTTGTGCCGACCTATATTATTCCATTATTCATACCTCATACAACATGCTATCAAATTTATCTTCTTCTTCCTTCCATTAATTTTCTCTTCAATATTACTGCTCTTTTCTAGAAACTTCCTTTCAAATAACCTTTTAATTAATCTTTTTCTAAATAAAATATATTTCTACCAAAAAATTATGAGTCTTTGCTTTTATCAAACTATAATATATTGTTCGGAACTTTAGTAAAGTAGAAATTTAGAGGGTTTGATGAGGAAAAACTACTCTTCTAGGGTTTGATGAATAAAAATTGCTTTGTGAGGATGGCAGCAACTTTCGAAGGAGGTCTAAAAAATTGGAGGAATGTCATGATGGCATCGAGTCCGGAATAGAGAGTGCATGCTCGTGATATTTTTACATCTAAAAATGACTGGAAGGAACATGATTTTCCAGTGCATGTCGAGAACCTCTTGTTATAGAACAATGGATGTTTGGAACGATGTGAAGTCAAGCCAGTTCTAGTGGTTCAACCAGACTAGGTGGCGAAATATGTGGAGTATCTAACCAAACATGCCCTTATTGGAAAATTTTTGGGCATCCAAATTTATCTCCCCTTTGTGGAGGCTTGGGTTAGGAAGACTTGGAATCCTGAAGGCAATGTGGAGGTGATGCTGAGTGCGAACAACTATTTTATGGTGGTTTTCTCTTGTATTGCAGATCATAACAAAGCATTTGAAGGGGGTCCTTATTTCTATAACCAAGTGGGACTCTTTCTTAAACCTTGGCATGTGGGTTTCAACCCATCAAAGGAGCAACCATCATGGGTTCTAGTATGGGTGTGGCTTCCATGGCTCCCGTTGGAATTCTAGAGAACTAATATCTTGCATAAGATTACCCTTCTACTTGGGAAGTCGGTTGGACCATCACAACAGACAATGGATAAAATTTTAATCTCTGTTGCTCGTATTTGTGTTTAAATTGACTTAAAAATTCCTATTCCATATTCTATTGAAATACAATTTGGATCAACTACATGGATTCAAAAACTTGACTATGAAGCTCTTCCATTTCATTGCTGGATTTGCCATGAATATGCCCACCTGCAAAGAAAATGCCTTAATTTTGTCTCGTCTGTGGCTTCAAATCCTGGGACCTCTCAGTCTGGACAAAGTTTAGATAAAGTAAAAGCCTCGATAAAGGAAGGAGAATGGGATAAGGAAGGTTTTGTTCTTGTAAAATCCTAAAACAAAGGATGAAGGGCAAACAAAGACCTTAAGTATAGCCAACCAGATGCTCTACTCAACCATTTTGAAATATTAGATGATCTTGATCAGTGCATGGAAATACCTGAAACGTCGCTACCTGATGCAAAAATAACAAGTTCGAATTAGATGTCTCTTCTTGAGGGAGAACTTAAGGAATCATATCTAGGGGGTTTAAATGAAGAACAAAGGACTTTGGATCTGAGTATAGGGGACATGGTTGGGTCTAGCCCTATAATGGAAACTATTTTAGAAAGTGGTACAGATTTAGTTATGCCCTCTCCTACTCAGACACTGATACAGTCATCCTTGGACTGCAAAACTCCTACGGTGCTAGGATTGCAGCAAAAAATAATTAAAAAAAGTTTTTTAGATAAGAATATGAAGGTGGGTCGAAAGAAGGACCAGGATAAAATTAAGTTAATGGGGGAGACTTTGGTGGAGTCAAGCTTGGTGAGAAAATTGGACTCCCATTTTTATAACCCCCAAAAATGATTATCATCTCATGGAATGTAAGGGGGTTGAATAGCATCCCCATACAAAAAGTTGTTCATGTGCATTTTATGGATGTGGTGTTTATTTAGGAGACTAAATTGGCTATTGATAGTATGTTCAATATTGCTCCCAAGTTGTGTAGAAGGCAGAAATGTCAGTGTATTTTTGCATGTGGATATGCTGGTGGCATCACTTTTTTATGGGATCCAGTTAAGATATCCCCTCTTACTTGGATTTCCAGCAAATGGTCTATTTCAATGGTTGGGCATGTTAATGAATCTGGTGAAATCATCCTACTTACAAATGTGTATGATCCTATTGATTAAAATGGTAAAGTGAATTTGTGGAAGCAAATTTGCTTTGTGAACAGTTTGGTTCCCTTGTACCCATGGATTTTGGTTGGAGACTTCAACTCTATCATTTTTCTAGAGGAGAAACATGGTGGGGTGGACCGTATTGAGCCTTTTTATTCAATCTTCGGTGCTCATATCTAGGCCCTAAAATTGGTTTACATCAAGCCAGATAATGGGATATTTACTTAGCACAATATAAGGTGTGGAGAAGCTTCCATCTCAAAGATACTAGATAGGTTTTTGATATCCAGTTATTGGATGGGTAATAACAAAGGTGCTAGTTCTATGATTCTGGAGGGTAGGGGATCTGATCATTGGTCTATCAAACTCTCTGATTTGGAGTTAGGGATAAAAAATAATCCACCCTTTAAGTTTCAAATTATGTGGCTTCATGATCCTAAGATTCATGATTTCATGCGAGGCTAGTGGACCATTGGCAAACCTCCTCATGGCACTACTATGTATTCCTTTATGAAGTGACTACAATTTGTAAAACATAAATTGAAGAGATGGAATAGACTGAATTTTGGGAACCTTTCCTTGGCTAAGCTAGCAGCTCTTAGGAGGATGGAAGAAGCTTCAAGGAAGATTAGAGATAAGGGATTCATGAAGGAGATTCTTGTTGAGGAATCTGAGGCTACGAAAGACCTTGCTGAATGGGAACTAAGGGAAGAATTTTTTGGAAATAAAAAGCTCGAGTAGATTGGCTTTAGGAAGGGTATAGGAACATAACCTTATTTTATAACTTATTTAAGGCTCACCGTAATGGTAACCTGATTACCTCTCTTGTGAATTCTCAGGGTGCCCTACTCTCTTCTTTTAGGGATATTTTAGAAGAGACTAAGAGGTATTTTTCCTCTCTCTTCAAGGAGGACTCCCTATCAAATGATGAGAATGAAAAGCTTATTATAAACTATATTCCAACGATTATTTTTAGAGATATGAATGAGCACTTGATGGGTCCAATTTCCCTTGAGGAGTTGGAAAATGTTGTATTGAAGATGAAAAAAGGAAAAACCCTAGGCCCATATGGATTCTCGATTGAGTTTTATCAAGAGTTTTGGGATTTAATAAAATTTGATCTTTTGGATGTGGTCCATGAGTACCAAAAGAACAAACAGATGCTAAGGGCCCTAAATGCTACCTTTGTGGTGCTTATACCCAAAAAAGAGGGAGAAAATTCCTTGGATATGTTTAGGCCTATTGCTCTCTGCAATGTTATGTATAATATCATCACAAAAATTATTGTTGAGAGGCTGAAGATATGGTTGAGCAAAATCATCTTTGAGGAGCAAGGAGGGTTTGTTGTTGGCCGACAAATATTGGATGGGGTTGTTATTGCTACAAAAGCTATTCACTCAATGGAAACTTCTATGGATAAAACTATGTTCATTAATTTGGACATGGCCAAAGCCTATGATTCGGTCAGATGGTCCTTTCTTCAGAAAGTTCTTGCTCCTTTTGGGTTTGAGGAGGAATGGATTAGATGGGTGATGAGTTGTGTTTCTTCTTCCTCATTCTCTATTCTTGTTAATAATGATCCATCAGAGTTGTTTGAGGCCTCAAGGGTAATAAGGCAATGATATCCTTTATCTCCTTATTTGTTTATCATTATGGTGAAAGGGTTGGGAAGATTGCTCAAGTCTCAAGTCATGCAAGGTCTCATTTAGGGGTGGAAGTGGGATAGTAGTTTGCCACATCTTTCCCACCTTCAATTTGTTGATGATACTACTTTTTTGGGAGTTGCCACTATCAGGGAAGCTGGCAATATTAGACAGTCTCTTGACATATATCTTGGTGCTTTTGGATAGTTGATTAATGAGGACAAGTCTTCTATTTTCTTCTTCAACACCCCTCCTCTTATTCAAGCCAGGATTGCTCGCATTCTAATATTACAGGTTGGGACTCCCCCATTCATTTATTTTGGTATTCCAATTTCATCTCACCCTCTACCTAGATCTTCTTGGTAGTATATGCTTGATAAGTTTAGAAGGAAGGTGAATCACTGGACTTTCAGATGGCTATCCATTGTAGGTAGAGCGTTGCTTTTAAAATATGTTGTTCAAGCTTTGTTGAGCAAGGTGCAAAAACTGTATTGTCATTGTTGTCAACACAGACAGATAGGAGTTTAGAGGATAGTCAGAGTATATACAGTGAATTTCCAAGAAGACCAAAGTGGCCCATATTCAAAAGATCAAAGAAAAAGACAAGTAAGAAAATTGTCGTGATATCGCGACATGTTTGGAAAGAATGAGAAACTGTCGCGATATCGTGACATGTTTGGGCTGAAATAAAATTGTCATGATATCGCGACATGTTTGGCCAGAAAGAAAAACTGTCGCGATATCACGACATGTTTGGCCAGAAAGAAAAACTGTCATGATTTCGCGACATGTTAGAAGAGAGAGAAAGCACAAAGAAAAATGTCACGATTTCACGACATGTTAGAAGAAAGAGAAAGTACAAGGAAAACTATCATGATTTCATGACATGTTGGAAGCAAAGAAGGCAAGTAGAAAAACTATCATGATTTTGCGACATGTTGGACGAAAAGAAGGCAAATAGAAAAATTGTCGTGATTTCATGACATGTTCAAAGAAGAAGCACATGCAAGAAAAAATGTCATGATTTTGTGACATGTTCAAAGAAGAAGCGCATGCAAGAAAAACTATCACGATTTCGTGACATGTTCAAAGAAGAAGCGTATGCAAGAAAAATTGTCATGATTTTGTGACATGTTTGAAGAAGAAGTGCATGCAAGGAAAACTGTCATGATTTCATGACATGTTCGATGAGAAGGCACAAGCAAGGAAAACTGTCACGATTTCATGATAGGTTTGAGAGAAAGAGCTCGCAAAGAAAAGTGTCGCAATTTCACGACAATTTGCAAGAGAAATAGTATGAACGAAAAAGTGTCACGATATCGCGACATATTCATGAAAAAGAGCTCGCAAGGAAAAAGTGTCGCGATATCACAACATGTCATATTTTCGTGACTGAAAGAGGAGAGAGAAAGTAAAAAAGAAGAATGTCACGATATCGCGGCATGTCGCTTTTTTGTGACTAAAAGAGGAGAGAGAGTGCAAGTATAAAAAGTGTCACGATATTGCGACATATTGCAAAAGGAAGAGCTCGAGAGAAAAAGTGTCATGATATCGTGATATGTCATGTTTTCATGACCCAAACAGGAAAAAATAGCTAAGGAGAAAAAGTGTCGCAGTTTTGCGACATACTGTAGGAGAGAGAAAGCAAGATAAAAAGTGTCATGATTTCGTGACATACTGTAGGAGAGAGAAAGCAAGATAAAAAGTGTCACGATTTCGTGACATACTGCAGGAGAGAGAAAGCAAGATAAGAAGTGTCACGATTTTGTGACATATTGTAGGAGAGAGAAAGTGAGATGAAAAGTGTCATGATTTCGTGACATGTCGCATTCTCATGACTAGGGAGGAGAGAGAATGTAAGGAGAAAGAAATGTCACGATATCGCGACAAAAGCAAGGAGGAAGACTTCGAAGGAAGAAGTGTCGCGATATCGTGAAAAAACAAAAGAGGAAGAGTATGCAGGCAAAAGTGTCGTCATTTCGTGACATGTTCCGTTTTCATGGGCAAAATACTGAGAAGAGCGAAGGAAGCAAAAATGTTACAATTTTGCGATATGTTCCATTTTTGCGGGAAAAATATAGAAAAGAGCACAAGGCAATGAAAGTGTCATGATTTCGTGACATGTCATGTTTTCATAGGTGCATGTCGAGAAGAGGATAAGGAGGCAAAAAATGTCACGATTTCACGACATGTCATGTTTTGCTCGTGCATGCCGAGAAGAGGATAAGGAGGTAAAAAATGTCATGATTTCGTGACATGTCATGTTTTCACGAGTGCATACCGAGAAGAAGACAAGGAGCTAGAAAATGTCACGATATCACGACATGTCATGTTTTCATGGTCAAACACCAAGAAAAATTCAAAGGGATAAAAATGTTGCGATATCACGACATGTCGTTTTCTAATGACCAAAAGCTGAAGTAAAGTTAACTGAAGTAGAACGACAGTCATAGGGACAATTGCAGAGTAAGATCATGCAGCTATAATATGAAATATGACAAAAGTCAGTTTGACAGTTACAGAATCTATAGTGGCAAACAGAATCTGACGAAGACCAGATAGAAACTATTATTATAATATGAGTATTGTAGTGAGTGCACGGTGCGGCTGCATGAGTGCGATTGTGGGTCCGTAGTACAGCAAAAAGAACATGGTAAAGAAAGCACGACAAAGAAAGCATGGCAAAATGTTGAAAAAGAAAGCGCAACAAAACGAGGGAAAAAGAAAGCGTGAGAAAACAAGGAAAAGTAGAGCACAGTATATAGAAGAAAAAAAATAGAAGAAGCTATTGTTTTTGTTGTGTGTTAGAAAATTGTAAGAGCAGAGTAATAGTGACAATAAGGAGAGCAGAAGAGTGTGTTGTTTTTGAGATATAGCAGACCAATCAGGGTCTTGAAAAAGTGAAGGCATTTTTATGTCATTGAAATAGATTCAAAAAGGAATTCTAGGTTGGTGCTTGGAATCAAGGGTTGGTGCTCCTTCCAGTTGGTGCTGGTAAATCAGGGGTTGGTGCTCCTTTTTGAGTGGTGTAGATAAATTAGGGGTTGGTGCTCCTTCTAGTGGGTGCTAGTAAATTGATTGTAAAGTTGGTGCTTTGCAGAGGCTATATTTGGATGGGAGTCCAAGCAGTCTAATTTTTGAGGAGTAGCCAAAACTGATGAACCTCGTTATATCTTGTGTTGTGGAATACTATCCTATTATAATTGCTTTATTTTTTCTTAAGTTCTCTTTGCTTTAGTTTTAAGAGTTGTAGATTTGAATTTTAGTAGCTACATTGATTCACCCCCCCTCTCAGTGTCATTATGAGAATATCAGTTGGTATCAGAGCAAGGTTCCTGAATAAGATTAATCAGCTAAGGTGATCTTGGAAGAGACACAATGGCAGGTGGTGAAGGATTCTCATCAAACAAAGCTCCATTGTTCGACAAAACTAATTACTCATTCTAGAGACTCAGGATGGAAACATATCTATGTGCATTGGGATACGACATTTGGGAATCAATAGACAGTGGATACAAAATACCCACTACTCCTCCAATAGATGCTACCGAAAAGAAATAGTTTGAGAATAACTCTAAAGCAAAGAATGCTATCATGTGCAGTTTAGTAGATAGTGAACTGATAAGGATCATGAGTTGTAAAACGGGTAAACACATGTGAGACAAACTGAAGAGCATTCATGAAGGAGACAAAAAGATCAAGAAAGCCAAGCTACAAACTCATCGAGCTCAGTTCGAAGCATTAAAAATTAATTACGATGAGAACATAGAGGCCTATATGCTGAGATTCAATGGAATCATTAATGCGATTAGAGGACTCGACGAGGAAATGGAAGATGCGATTGTCATAAAAAAGGTACTAAGAACTCTTTCCAAAAGATTTGATTCTAAATTTTCTACTATAGAAGAATCTAAAGACCTAAATACTTTTAGTATGGATGAGATGCATTGTTCTTTGACTGCATACAAAATGAGAATAGGATAAACTAAACCCACATACAGAGAAGCTACTTTTAAAGCACACAAAAATATAAAAGCTAAACAAGAATCTGAGGATGAAGAGATATCGGATGAAATGGAAGCTAACTTTATTCAGAAACTAATAAAGGGAAAATGAAAATATAGAGGAAAGTTACCGTTTAAGTGTTTCAACTATAGAGGTTTCTGACACTTTGCAGCTAAATGTCAAATGAATGAGAAAAACAAAAGTATTGAAGGGTCACACCAAGAAATAAGTGACTGGAAGAAGAAACCAAATTTTAGAAAAAGAAACTTCAAGAAGAAAAGTTTCATATCCAAGAATGTCAGCTCTTTTGAAGAAAGCTCCGATGAGGATTCTGAAGAAGAAACAGGTGAAGCTCTATTCATGGCATTCGAAGAAGAAAAAATAGAGGATAAATAGGAGTGTGATAAAAACCTTGAGGATGAGGCTAAAGTAGATCTAGAAGGAGAGTTGGTTGCTACACTTAAAGAGTTAAATACAAAAAGGAAAAAGAATAAGAAATTTTCAAGAAATCTTGAGGATGCCAATGAAATAATAAACAGTTTGAAAGTATGGACAAACGAATTTAAGAAAATGTCTGAAGATCTTGAAGTACAATTAATCATGAAAATAGATGAGTGTAGTAAACTGGAAGAAGAGATTATTGGGTTAAGGATTCAGCTAGAAGAAAAGAATAAAAATTGAGTTGTTATCACAAACTTGAAGGAAGTTCTATGAAGCTTGAAAATATTATAAATAATTAGAGGACTATAGGCATCAAATTTGGTTTGGGTTTTGTCAAAGGAGAATCATCAAAAGGATCAAAGGCCATAACTATAGAACCCATAAAGAATGAAGATAAGATCAGGGTTGATCAAGGAAAAATGAATCATGCTAAAGAAAGCAATAAGGCCAGGCACGAGAGGAGTACTAACAATGATGGATTCATCAATGTCACACATCAAAGAAAAAGAAGATTCATGGCTCCTACTACTAAATGGAAAAGACCATTACCTAGGTTCAATCATTCCTTCTCTGGTTATTGTTTTAAATGTAATGCTTATGGTCATAAAATTTCATATTGCTGTTATAATGTAGGACAAAGGAATTTCACCAGCAAAAATGCCTTTCACCATTGATGGATTATGTAGTAGAATGTTATAACTGTCATAACTTTGGACACATTGCAAGAAATTGTCGAAGTACATATGCAGCGAATAAATATCAAGGAAGAAAATATCACTCAAATGGATTGAGACAAAATAGGAAATTTCTCAAAAAATAGGCACAAGCAAATGAAAAAGAAAATTCAAAACAAGTGACCAAAATTGCTATCAAACCAAAGTGGAAAGAAAAGGGGCAACCTAAGGGAGAAAAGTAATCTTTGATTGTGCAAACAACATTTAAAGCACATAATAAAAATGTACCTTGGATACTTGACAGTGGATGCTCTAGTCATATGATAGGTGATAAACATAATTTTGAAAAGTTACAGAAATATGAAGGTGGTTCTGTAAAGTTTGGAAATAATGATGGAGCTAAGATAGTTGGTAAGGGGTCAGTGAAGATTAGTGATGGAAAAATCAAATCAAAAGAAGTCTTGTTTGTGATTGGTCTGAAGCATAACTTGCTGAGCGTAAGTCAAATTTGTGATAGAGGTCATGAAGTAATTTTTAAGAAGCAGGGTTGTGAAGTAAGAAAAGCAAACAGTGGGAAATTGATAGCCATCGAATCGAGGACTTCTGGCAACCTGTATACTCTCTTAGAGACCTCAGAAGGAGCATGCTTGATTGGACAGGAAGAAGAAAATTGGTTGTGGCACAAGAGGCTCGGTCATATCAGCTTTGACAATTCGGTAAAAATTAGCTCAAAAGGGGCAGTAAGAGACATTCCCACCATTGGCAAACCCTTAAATAACATTTGTGCTTCATGCCAAAACGAGAAGCAAACTAGAGCCACATTTAAATCAAAAGAGTACTTCACAAGCAAACCTTTAGAATTAATACATACTAATTTATGTGGGCCCATGAGAACGTAGAGCATAAATGGTGACAAATACTTTATGTTGTGTATATATGACTATTCTAGGATGACATGGGTACTATTTTTGAAGCATAAATCAGATGCCTTTAAGATGTTCAAGATTTTAAAAAACTAGGTTGAGAATCAAACAAGAAAAAGGATTAAATGCTTAAAATCAGATAGAGGAGGAAAATTTATTTCAGAGGAGTGTTGGCTCGACTTTTATACACACCCTGTGAAGAATGAGCATAAAATACTGATAACACTTATACGGAATAAATTCCACTCACGTTAGGATCTTGCTGGATATCCAAGGTGTGAGTTACAGAGTTGGGTCGAATGTCTATTCACTCTTTTCCACTTCTAGAATAGTTTTAAGTGGACTGTCTGTTACCTTACAACGGGCTCGGGACTTCAGTTCAGTAATGTTTTTGGAGTTGGTTATCTTTGTGGATAATCAGATTTACAATCAGTTTTTTGATCTAGCTCTTTATGTTTTAGCAAATTTAAATAAAAGACAAATTTAAAAAAAGATAAAAATGGATCACTTCATGGTGGAACAAAGAGAGTAGGGTAGGGCAGAAAGACAAGCTTATCTAACTTAGTTGCAAAACCACAACTACCAATTTTAGTTATATCGGTTAGCTTCACAATAGAACAAATCAAAGAGAAAAGTGCCTAGGTTTCTAAAATCACTTTCAACTAAGAGCATAAGACAAAGATGAAACAGATCTAACAGAAAATTATAAACAGAAGGGAAGTCAGTTAAAATTGGTATCACTCACCAGCAGCCTAGCTCGCACAGTGAGGACTAAGCAATTAGAACAGGCCTAAAACTTAAATCTGTAATTTTCCCTAACATACAATAAAGACAATGAAGCCTAGCAGCATATCCAATCCTGGTAACATAGATCTACAGTATAATTTAAATAAACCTTAATGAAATGAAAACAAAAAAAAATGAACTTATCTCAATCTAAAATAGATTAAGCAGTTGGCCATGCTATCACAGAAAAAGAAAAATCACACCAACTCTAAGTCCAGAACAAAGCATTCAAACAAGATTTGCAGGAAATTGCTCCAATAGCTTTTATTTCTAAGTTTTTTGCCTCTTGTGATTTACATTCAGAAGAAGTATTTATAGACCTAGGACAGACCCTGATATTTTTAGGAATATCTTCTTTTCAAACCCTAAATTTTATCCTCTTAACCTTACTACCAGGGTTTTACAATATAAGGCCCTTTAAAAATAGAGTTTTTTTATAAACCCTAACCACTCAACAAATCTGAGTGTAGTTACTTGCCATAAATGGAAAAGACATGATTTGATGTTATTCTCATCCATCTATAACTACAAGTAAATATCTTCATATTTTTGGTGCACTTGCCAGGAGGGACTCATTAATTCCTCAAAGAAATTTGGATGAGTCATCGGTTTATCTGAAACTTTATCTTCGCAGAGCCGCTTATGAGTTGAAATTCTCTACATGCCATTACTTTCACCATAAATTCTTCTATTAAATGCATCCATCAGCAAATTCTGGTAACTGTGTAGATATTTTCATTTTTTGGTCAATTGCCGACACACTCCATTAAATGGGCAGCTGCTTAGTCACCGTAAAGTCTCTTTGCGACCAGATCTGTAAAATATGGATGAACCAGCAATTCCTGACATATTCAATTTGCATCTGACGACCTTAATTTAATCCATGCTTATTTTGTCTTTTCCACCATTACTTCCGTTAGTATGCAATTGCCAGATGGCTTTCTGCAAAAGACATGCAAGGATTAGTACTTTCATATTATTAAATCAAAACCTTAATGCTTATTATATGTGGGATTTATTTTCTTTTGACACATGTCGTGATAACATGACGCTTTCCTCTAGCTATTTTTACTTTTGGCCTCTTTGTCTTTTTTGATGCAAAACCGCGACATGTCGCGTTTTCGTGACATGTCACGAAATCATGACGTTTTCACTACTTGGCACTTTCTTTCCAAATATGTCGCGATATCGCGACGTTTTCATCACTTGGTATTTTCTTCCAAAATACATCATGATTTTGCTACATTTTCATCAAGTTTGGCTTCCGACTCAAATCTGTCGCGATTTCGCGACCTTTCCAAAAATGGAAAGTGTCGCGATATCGTGACTTTTCCAAAAATGGAAAGTGTCGCGATATCGTGACTTTTCCAAAAATGGAAGTGTCGCGATATCGCGACGTTTCTAGGACTTAGCCATTTTTTTCAAGACCCATCATGATTTCGCGACATTTCCAAAAATGGAAAGTGTCACGATATCGTGACTTTTCCAAAAATGGAAGTGTCGCGATTTCGCGACGCTCTCAGCACTTAGCAAAATTTTCAGAAATTGTAGGTTGACTCTAATGAATTCATTCATCTGTATTTTGCATTTTTACATATCTGTGAAAGATCTTTTTACTCAGAATGTTTCTAACTTTTAAAGAAGTGAATTCTAAATTGAAATTAAAGTCACATGCAAGACTACTTAGATACTTTGATATAAGCAAAACTTGAAGAAGAAAGAGGCAAGCAAAAATTTGGAATTAAAACCTGAAAAACATCAAGAGGGTCCTTACTGCAAAATGAAAGCTCAATATTTTCAAAGGATGGAAATTCATTTTTCAGTGGGGGTGTGTTGCTTCTCAACAAATGGCGATATCTGCGGGTAAAATAGTAGCACTATTTTAGAATCTAGGACTCTAGTTTCAAAACAATGTAGACCATGTACCATGCCTTGCCACAAATATTCTTCAAAATAAATTAACTACTACCTAATAGTTGTTAAAATTTCCCAAGGACATATTAGGTTGAATCACTTAAGGAATATTTCTGATGTGCAATTATAAGCATATAAAACTTTCTTCAAGAATAACTGGACCTTCGAATGTTGTACTTTGGATTGATTAGATTTTCTAGAAAGGGGAAACCAAGTTGTGAAAGGGGAAACCGAGTAGGGCTCTATTTACTAGTTTAGCTTTTTACAGCCCCGACAGAGTTACTCTTTAGATTTTTACGACCCTGATCCACAACTGTGAGGTAGTACCTACAACTTGGTAAAAGAAAACATCTTCTGAAGCCTTAGCTATCTCTTTGATTACATAACTTTTTTTTTTTTATATAGGAAATAACAGAGTGCCAGTTTTATGCTGTCTTGCTCAACTTTCACCTTCTCTCTCTCTCCTTTGAAATATACCAAAATCTAAAAAACCTTAAAAAAGAACAATTTTTTTTTTTTAAATATTTCATCAATTTGGAACTGCTTCAGCCTGGGTAATGATAGTCTCCATGGATACTCAAATAATTTCATGAATCAGAGTCCCCTCTTACGACCAACTTTTCTTGGATTCCCTAGGAGTTTCTCCAGCCAAACAGTATAGCAGTTTTTTTTATAATTAAAATAATTGTGGCAAGCAAGACACAAAATCCAATCATCTTTCTACTATTGTTATGAATAACAAAATAGTTCCACTATTCAGTTTAAGCAGACTATCTCAATTAGAATAATGAACACTGGATTTTGAACTCAGAATAAAACAAATTTAGAAGGCTGAATTTTTCTTTGCTGCCCAGGCAAAACTAAAAAAAAAAAAATAGAATTTTAAAATCTAAATAAATTTGTACGGATCCCAAAGGATAAAACAAAGAAATTTAAAAAAACAAACAAAATAAAATAAAACAAACTACTTTGTACATACCCAAAGGATAAAACACAGACCTTTGAAATCAAACAAAATAAAATAAAACAAACTACTTTGTACAGACCCCAAAAGATAAAACACAGACCTTTGAAATCAAAAAAATAAAATAAAACAAACTACTTCAAAGCTTATTTACAATGTATATACATGTTACAAAGTCTTTGTGATTCATTCAAACGATATATTGGATGGAACAGCTGAGAAATAATGCTTTAGGTATTGACCATTAACAGGAAGGTTCAGAAAATTACCCTCCCGGTCCTATAGAAAAAATGCATTATTACCCCGGGTTTTGGCAATCTGGTATGGCCCTGTCCATAAAGGTTGTAGCTTGGTGTTTTTACGCTTCTTTTCATGGGATTTGTCCCATAGAAACACCAAGTCTGCAATTTTGAACGCCTTCGAATTGGCCCTCTCGTCAAGCCAGTGCTTGACTGTCTCTTGGTGCAGACTAAACTGCTCCATAGCTTGAAGTCATCCACCCTGCAAATCAAACAAGTCCAACATATGGGTTTTTGTATCTGCATGATCAAAGTAATGTAAAGCAAATTTTAATCCTGGTACTAATGCTTCATATTCTACCAAATTATTTGTGCAGGAAAACTGCAAGCGATAAGACATAAAATCGGTTTGATTTTTTGGTCTTTTAAGAATAGCCTCTATACCATAACCTTGCTCAGACTTAGTTGCATCAACATGAAGTATCCCAACTTCATTATCATGAATAAGGTGAGCTTTAACCAGTTTCTCCTTTTGAGTAGTTGTTAAATTATAAACCCCGATATAACAGCCCTCAGCAAGATTAACAGTCTCATTCTTGGCATTATATTCTATGATCATGAGTTTATATCTTGGTTCTCTGTTGATTCTTAGTTGATTTGCAAAATCATTCTAGGGTAGCCACATATGCGAGAAATCAATAGCCAAATACCCATTCAAGGATTTTGACCAATCCCTGCTTAGAAGCATCCCGTATCCTACAGGAATATCCTCCACCTGAATATCAATTCTGTGCTGCACTCTTGGCTCAGATGCTAGCTGGATATGTATATTCTGAAGTTCACCTACCACTTTAAATTTAGACTTATCCAATTGGACGACTCTCGTCTCAGAGTTCATGGGGGTCAAACCCAACTGCTGACAGATGGCTAAAGACATGACATTGGCTGAAGCCCTAGAATCTACCAGACAGTTGTGTAAGTTTTTCCCAAATATACGAACAGTCAATAGAAAAGGTGAAACTTTAGTCTTCTCTTTATACATAGCCACATTTGCGTTTGCCATCTTTTTTTCTTTTTTCAAAGGTTTGGCAGTAGGCTCAGAATATGTTTTGATCAGGTTATCCCTCTGTTCAAAAATTTGGGCTAGCTCATGAAGAGTGATGTTGGCTTTGATCTTCTTCATGTCCTCCACTATATTATATCCCTTATTAAGTGGAGGGACAAAAGCATCTGGTCCTCTCGGATTTCCTCCCTTGGGTGGAGATGGGTTATTGCTTGAAGATGGATCTGGAGGAACATTATGGGAGTTTTCCGAAGGGGTAGATGTAGTGTTGGGCTCCGAATTTTTGTTTCTGAGGTTGTAGTTGTTCCTCCTGTATTGTTGAAAAGCCTGCACCTCATCCATAGGCATTTCAACTACATTCTCAGATTCACTCGGGAAAGTGAAAGAATCCAAGACCATGGCTGCACTGTGGCTGGATGAACTTGGGCCATACGCATTTCTTTGATGTTAAGGAGAAATCAACTCCCCAGACAAAGCTTCAAAGGCATTACAAAATTCCAAATAATCCAACTCCCTGTGTTGAGAAGTAGCATGTATCTTGCACCAGTTAGGCAAAGCCAAATCACAAATATTTACATCATGACCTTTACCTTTATAATCCTTATTGGGTTCGTATGGGGGCCGAGTGAATCTGTTCTACTGATAGGAATACCTGTTTGAGTTCTCCCCAGTAGAAACCTGCCTTTTAAAACTCAAAAAATCATTGGCCAACTTTTGGACTATTTTTGACACTTCTTCAACTCTTGCATTATCAACTTCTTTACCTGGGTTCTGTATATTTTCAGCAGGTGTTATAGCCAATGGATTTCTTGATGGTGGAGTCTGACACACTGGCAACATCATCTGATGTGGTATGGGATTGAAAACAGGGGCAGCTTGTGTGACCAAAGGAATTTGATGAGCATTTAAAGGTTGGGGTCCCAACTGTATTTCTAGAACCAAAGCTTCTTTGTAAGCCTCTATTAAATTGGTAATAGAGGGATCTCTTTTCAAGAAAACAAAAGTCATTGGATCCAGATAATTCCTAAAAATCTCTAATTCCAGGTCTACATTCGGCACATAATAACCAGTTAGCCTACCATAAGCCTTCTGAAATCTAACATTGTAAGATCTGGAAGATTCATTTATTTCTCTTTTAATACCAGAAAACTGCTGATATAATACACTGGGATCTATTACCTCACCAAACTGTGATACAAAAACCTTTTCCAAGTCATTCCAACTGGTAATAGAATCATTAGTGAGATTTAGAAACCAGTCGTAAGCTCCCTCCTGGAGAGTGAACGGGAAAAATTTACAAGCCACATCTTCATGCTATACATTTAACAATTTCAGAGCATTCTTGAATACTACTAGATGTTCTTCTGCTGTCCTAGTTTCATCATGTTTGTATCTGGGAAGATATCTCTCAGGATTTCTGGGCAGGTCATGGGCTACACCCGAAATATTTAAGGTAGTGGAACCTAACCGGTTTTCCATTATTACTTGATTGACAATGATATTTTCAGTTGCAGTTGGAGTAACTACAAGTGGTGATAAAACTATTTCAGACAAGGACTTGGCCCTTCTGAGGCTGCTTCTTCTGGGAGTTTCTAACTCAAGCACAAGGAGCTCTCCAACTCTAGGGTGGGACCTTGTTACCCTATAATTAGAATCCAACTTTTCTTCAGCACTTACAACCTTACAATCCTTAACAAACTACTGAACTTCAGGTCCTCCTTTCTAGAAATTTTAAATGTTGGTGTTGAGTTTCGCTGTTTAGGCAAAAACTCAAACAAACAAGTTTTAAAATGCTAAGAAAGAGGGAAAAGGATTCAAAAGATAAAATACCAGACTCTACATAGACAACTTACAATACTAAACAAAGTTCAGCAGGCCCTCCTTCTAACGTCAATTTTAAATGTTGGTGTTGAGTTCCGTTGTTTAGGCAAAAACTGTTGGCAATTTTGGGTACATTGGGTGCATTGCCTTTGCTCAAGTGTTGATGTTGTCATTGATGTCAAGAAGTGAAAGGGTTTTTGTGAAAACCAAGGCAGACAAAGTAAAAGGTTTTATTTAAAACCATGGACAACAAATTTGAAATAGGTTTTTCTTAAAACCCAAGTTGGCTCTTCGTTTCGTTGAAAAAGGTGCCCTGGTGATGAAGATATTTAATTTTAATTATTTAGTTTAAATTTTATTTAAAATTTAAATTAATATTTTAAATTTAAATTAAAGGATTTGCCGACGTGTTTAATAATGCATCGAAGTACATATAAAAGGTGGCAATGGAATTCATTAAAGGGAGAATGTTTTTTTGAGATGGATCCTTGTGCAATTTTGATTTAGTCGGAGTTCCTGCGCTAACGAAGAAATATGCTCGAGAGCAGCGAAAAAGAGTGGAGGCAGAAGATTGCACAAGCCTTAACGACGAAGAAGAAATCTCTACAAGAGTTAGTGTGGGATGGAGGTGACGTCGCGGAAGGGTGTAGTCATCAAAGTTGAAAAGGAATGTTCTGCTGGAACTCTTCGATGAAAGTAGTGAGACGTCAAGCTAGAAATCAAACAAAAGTAGAAGCACCATTGCAAAGCTTTGATTGCAGATCATCGAAAGGAGGTAATGCCATGAAACAATCCATTAGCAAGACTGAAGGAATGAAGGTTGAAAACTGTTAGCAGGTTTAAAAAAACCTAGAAATCACGGTTGCTAAAATTGAAACAGTTTCACGCAGTGTGCTAGGGTTTCCACACAGATGGCATAGCTACGTATACTGGACTGATGCAACTGTGTTGATCTAGATGACACAAGGATTTCCGTGATTACAGTTGGATACCATAGTTTGGACATACTAACTACAGGAGTGTAGGTAGACCTCTACGTTTGCGCTACTCCAGCAGATAGGTATACACATGGTAGTGGGATGCTATAATCATGATAGTGAAAAGGGTAGCAAGGCGAATGGTCAAAAACCGCATGGAGGTGAATCATTGTAACTTGTTCAAGAAAGATTTCAATGCTAAAGGAAAACATTCAAACAAAGAACAAAAGGACAAAAACGTAAGGAAAATATATTGACATTAAAGCTTGTTAGTGGTTATGTAATATTTTATTTTACTTTTATGGTATAAGTGGTTTTGGGAGTTATAATGCTATGAAATGTTATGATTTATTTTATTTTATGGTACAAGTGGTTTTATGAGAGATAAAGGGAGTTGTGCAATTAAAGGGTTTGGTGATGATTATTGAAAGGTGGAATAATGTTGATTATTTTGTAATCTACTAACCCTTGTGAAGATTGGCAAAAGAAAGTTGTGATGGTGGTAGATTTCCAAAGGGGTTCCTTCACTTCAATAAGGTATGGGCACATTCTTCTTATGAGTATGATTGGTGTATGTTATTCCTGAAATAAGATTGGAGTGAAAAGGTTTTCAACAAGGTTTCCTTTGGTTGAGTGTAAGTCCTAGTTTTTGGTTTGTTGAAGACTACTTATGCATTGTTATCATTGATGAGGTTTTTGGTGAATGCATAATTCTGGTTTGAGGTAGTGGAAGCATTGTGCACTAGGGTTTATGATTGTGAGTCTGGCTACATGCTTTGAGTTGGTGAAACCCTTAGTTGGTTGTTTTGATATTTATGGATGAGTGCTTCCATAGTGGTTGTGTTGAACAAGTTAATGCTTTACTTGATACATGATATTGGGCTTACTCCATTGAGTTGATTTGAACAAGTTATTCTATGCATTTGGTGATATTGTGTTGGTGGCTATTTTGTTCAAATATATTTGGAGGGAAAAGGATTTCTACATGTTTCCTTTTCTTGTGATGATTGGTTGAATGCTTCAAGGTTAATGTTGAGTTGAATGATGTTGGTTAAACCTTGTCTTTAAGCATTGTTGTTGAAGCCCTAATTGGTTGAGAAAATATATTGGTTGTTGGAAAGAACATGAGTATCATTGTTATATGAGATATTGCATAGTTGGCAATTGTTGGGTTGTATTTCATGTTCTTGAGAAAAGCATACTACATCTATCTTATTCTTTTGAGATTTGAGATTGAGTTGAGATTGAGATTGGGAGTTAAGTATAGAACATATTGAGTCTCTAACAATTCTCTTTATGCTTCTATGAGGTTGATGAATCATATTGAGTCTCTAACAATTCTCTTTATGCTTCTATGAGGTGGATGAATCACATTGGGTCTCTAACCATTCTCTTTGTGGGTTGATGCCAAGCAAGTGTTCTTGATAAAATTGTGAGCAGGTTTTGGACAGGTTCCATTGGGGACTTGTGAGCAGGTTTTGGACAGGTTCCATTGAGGGCTTGTGAACAGGTTTTGGATAGGTTCCTGTGGGGACTTGTGAGCAGATTTGGACAGGTCTTAGCAGAGGACTTGTGAAGCTGAGGTTGATAGTTCTATCAAAGAACTTGAGGACAAAGGTGCATTGGTTCTATGAGAAGAACCTAAGGACAAATTTGTGCCAGATCGAAGGACTGTGTTTGGTGCTGATCAAAGATAGAGGATGAGGACATTTGTGCTAAATCGAAGGACTGTGTTTAGTGCAAATTCGAGGACCAAATTTGAGGTGATAGAGTTGAGGACAAAGGTCTCCAGCCAGAGTAGGGAAGACATGTGTCTTCTGTGGATAAAGTTCCATTTTCTAAGGGTAGCAAAGGTAGAGGTCTTCTAGAGGATCACTAGCCAGAGCACAGGTAGGGGAAGGTATCTCCTTTGAGTAGAGGCTCATAAATTCAGATTGAGGGAAGGTTTCTCCTTTGAGCCGAGGCTCATAAACATTGTAATTGGGAAGGTTTCCCAAATAACTTTGAGATAACTTTTAGAAAAAAGTTTTGTGGACATAAATTGTTGTGTCACTTTGTGGATGGTTTTGTGCATTGATTTGATATTGCTTTGGGTATATTGCTTTACTATTTTGAAGTATAAAGGAAAAAGTAAAAAGCGATCTTATACTGTTCACCCCCCGTCTCATTATAAGCTTGTGTTCTTCAATTGGTATCAGAGCCAGTTCCTTCGAAAAGTTTAACAGCTTGAAGGAAAAAATAGTAAAGAACACAATGGATCATTCAAGTGGCAATGCAACACCTATTCTTGATGGATCAGATTTTGGTCTTTGGAGTGCAAGGATGAAGGTTCATCTAATGGCACTTGGGAATGAGGTTTGGGAAGTGATTGAAGATGAGTACACTATTCCTGAACATGGTCCTAATACTAAAGAAGAAAGGCTCCTACATCATAGCAATTCAAAAGCAATGAATGCAATCTTGAAAGGCTTACAGAAGCGAGATCTCACCAAAGTGATTCACTGCAAGACAACTAGTGAAATGTGGAATCAATTGAAGGTGGTTCATACAAGTGATACAAATGTCAGAAAGGCCAAGTTGAGACACTTAAAAGGTATGTTTGAACAACTCAAAATGAATGATGATGAAAATATTAGTGACTACATGCTTCGTATGGATGAAGTTGTTAACTCTATGAAAGACTTAGGTTTTGAGCTTGCTGAAAATGATGTTTGTGATAAGATTTTAAGATCTCTTCCTAATAGATTTAGTGAAAAGATTTTTGCTATTGAGGAAGCTAAAGATTTGGATAAGTTAAAAAAGGATGAGCTCCATAGTATACTTGCAGCATTTGAGTTAAGAACTCAAGTGAAGGTTGATGTCAAGAAGGAGGCAACTTTCAAGACTACCAAGAATTCCAAAGGTAAACAAATTCAAGAGAGTGATGAGTCTTCTGGTGATGAAGAGGCATATTACAACAAGAAAGGCAAGTTCTTTAGAAAGCACAAAAATATGAAAAATGTGAGATGTTTCAATTGTGGAAATTTTGGTCATTATGCTACTAACTATACTATTTCCAAGGATGAAAGTGATGAAGTTAAACAGGATTGTAAAAGCAAGGATTATGAAAGGCATCAAAGGAAGAACAAAGATGAGCACAGCAATAAAGGAAAGAGGTATTCTCACAAGCACAAGAAGAGCTTCTACCTAGACAAAGCAAGTAAGTGTTCTAGCAGTGATAGTGAAAGTTCTTCAAGTGATAATGAAAATGATATGTTGTTCATATCAAAAAAAGAGGAAGAACCGAAACATAGATTCATTATCATGAAATGTCTTAGATGTAGAAATTTTGGTCACCTTGAGGATGATTGTACAAATAATGAATTGGTTGTTAGTATGTATGAGGATGCTTCAGAAAATGATAAGGAAGATGCATGTATGGTTTTTGAAAAGAGTAGCACCTCTAGTGATAAGAAATCTGAAAAAGGCCTTGATAATTCAAAGTGCAATCAAATAGAAGATCTTGAATGTGAACTTACAAATGCTCTTAGTGTTTTGAAAAAGGAAAGAAAGAAGAATGCTAGACTCAAGGATAAGTTATATGAATGTTGTATGGAGAGAGATGAACTTATAGAAAGTCTTGATGTCTCTATGGCTAATGCACAAGAACTCAAGAATGAGTTAGAATCTAAGGTGCTTGAGTATAGTGAATTAGAACAGAAAATGGCTTCTTTGAAAGAAGAAAATAAAAAGTATAAGGATAAGTTGTACAGGTTTCAAGAAAGCTCCAAAAATGTTAAGTCTCTCATCCAATGTCAAATAAATCCAACAGATAAAATAGGTCTTGGTTTTGTTAATCCTCACAAGAAACAATTTGGAGAGTCTAGTAAGAGATTCCAAAAGGAAGAGATTTCTAATGAGGAAAATATTTCAGATCATGAGTCCTTGAATGATAGATGCATAGAAATAGAAAATAGATTTCAGAATGATAATAAAGAGAAGTTTTTAGGACCTGAGAATTCAAATAAAGGAAAGTTTCAAGGTAGATGTTTTGCATGTCACAGGTTTGGTCACATGGCTATACATTGCATGGCTCAGGTGAAGAAGGTAAATAACAGTTTCAGAAGTGGTGATTTCTTTTATGGGTATTGCTACTCTTGCAATCAGTTTGGGCATAAGGTAGTTCATTGCAAGGCAAACAATAGGAACAGGTTTAGTCAGAACAAGTGGATTCAAAGAACAGGTATGCCTCAAAGAAATAACATTGTTACTTATTACAAGTGCAACAATGAAGGTCACATAGCTAGACAATGTAGAGCTGAAATTTCAGAATACAAGAACAAGAACAGTGGCATGATCATGTCCAAGGATCAGAACAATGATAAGAACAAGAATATGGACAGAGAGTTCAAGAGAAGTCCTGGCAAGGAAGTTATAGACGCTGATGATGATCAGTGCCTAATGGGAGTTTTACTCCCACCCCAGAATTAATCACCTCAATAGGAGGTGGGGGAGGGACTAAGCTAAGAGGCTCATTATTAGTCCCAAAGGTGGCCCTTTGCCATTGATGACAAAGGGGGAGAGATATGAGTAAGGGAGAGAGCTTCAAGTGAAGATGAAAGCTTCAAGTCAGGGGGAGCAAAACTTCAAAGGTAGATTCTCAGTTGTGGGTTTCAGTTTTGGCTCTTGAGAAGTGTTTTTAGTAAAGGTTTGCCATCAATGACAAAGGGGGAGATTGTTGGCAATTTTGGGTACATTGGGTACATTGCCTTTGCTAAAGTGTTGATGTTGTCATTGATGTCAAGAAGTGGAAGGGTTTTTGTGAAAACCAAGGCATACAAAGTAAAAGGTTTTATTTAAAACCATGGACACCAGATTTGAAATGGGTTTTTATTAAAACCCAAGTTGGCTCTTCGTTTCATTGAAAAATGTGCCCTGGTGATGATATTTAATTTTAATTATTCAGTTTAAATTTTATTTAAAATTTAAATTAATATTTTAAAATTAAATTAAAGGATTTGTCGACGTGTTTAATAATGCATCGAAGTACATATAAAAGGTGGCAATGGAATTCATTAAAGGGAGAATGTTTTTTTGAGACGGATCCTTATGTAATTTCAATTTAGTCAGAGTTCCTGCGCTAACGAAGAAAGATGCTCGAGAGCAGCGACAAAGAGTGGAGGCAGAAGATTACGCAAGCCTTGACGGCGAAGAAGAAATCTCTGCAAGAGTTAGTGTGGGACAGAGGCAACATCGCGAAAGGGTGTAGTCATCAAAGTTGAAAAGGAATGTTCTGCTGGAACTCTTCGATGAAAGCAATGAGACATCAAGCTAGAAATCAAATAGAAGTAGAAGCACCGTCGCAAATATTTGATTGCAGATCATCGAAAGGAGGTAATGCCATGCAACAATCCATTAGCAAGATTGAAGGAATGAAGGTTGAAAACTATTAGCAGGTTCAACAAAACCTAGAAATCATGGTTGCTAAAATCAAAATAGTTTCACCCAGTGTGCTAGGGTTTCCACACGGACGACATAGCTACATATACTGGACTGATGTAGTTGTGTTGATCTAGATGACACAAGGCTTGCCGTGATTATAGTTGGATACCATAGTTTGGACATACTAACTATAGGAGTGCAGGTAGACCTCTACGTTTGCGCTACTCCAGCAGATAGGTATACACGTGGCAGCGGGATGCTATAATCATGATAGTGAAAAGGGCAGCAAGGCGAATGGTCAAAAACCGCATGGAGGTGAATCATTGTAACTTGTTCAAGAAATATTTCAACACTAAAGGAAAACATTCAAACAAAGAACAAAAGGACAAAAACTTAAGGAAAATATATTTACATTAAAGCTTGTTAGTGGTTATGTAATATTTTATTTTACTTTTATGGTATAAGTGGTTTTGGGAGTTATAAGGCTATGAAATGTTATGATTTATTTTATTTTATGGTACAAGTGGTTTTATGAGAGATAAAGGGAGTTATGCAATTAAAGGGTTTGGTGATGATTATTGAAAGGTGGAATAATGTTGATTATTTTGTAATCTACTAACCCTTGTGAAGATTGGCAAAAGAAAGTTGTGATGGTGGCAGATTTCCAAAGGGGTTCCTTCACTTCAATAAGGTATGGGCACATTCTTCTTATGAGTATGATTGGTGTATGTTATTCCTGAAATAATATTGGAGTGAAAAGGTTTTCAACAAGGTTTCCTTTGGTTGAGTGTAAGTCCTAGTTTTTGGTTTGTTGAAGACTACTTATGCATTGTTATCATTGATGAGAGTTTTGGTGAATGCATAATTCTGGTTTGAGGTAGTGGAAGCATTGTGCACTAGGGTTTATGATTGTGAGTCTGGCTACATGCTTTGAGTTGGTGAAACCCTTAGTTGGCTATTTTGATATTGATGGATGAGTGCTTCCATAGTGGTTGTGTTGATCAAGTTAATGCTTTACTTGATACATGATATTGGGCTTACTCCATTGAGTTGATTTGAACAAGTTATTCTATGCATTTGGTGATATTGTGTTGGTGGCTATTTTGTTCAAATATATTTGGAGGGAAAAGGATTTCTACTTGTTTCCTTTTCTTGTGATGATTGGTTGAATGCTTCAAGGTTAATGTTGAGTTGAATGATGTTGGTTAAACCTTGTCTTTAAGCATTGTTTTTGAAGCCCTAATTGGTTGAGAAAAGATATTGGTTGTTGGAAAGAACATGAGTATCATTGTTATATGAGATATTGCATAGTTGGCAATTGTTGGGTTGTATTTCATGTTCTTGAGAAAAGCATACTACATCTATCTTATTCTTTTGAGATTTGAGATTGAGTTGAGATTGAGATTGGGAGTTAAGTATAGAACATATTGAGTCTCTAACAATTCTCTTTATGCTTCTATGAGTTTGATGAATCATATTGAGTCTCTAACAATTCTCTTTATGCTTCTATGAGGTGGATGAATCACATTGGGTCTCTAACCATTCTCTTTGTGGGTTCATGCCAAGCAAGTGTTCTTGATAAACTTGTGAGCAGGTTTTGGACAGGTTCCATTGGGGACTTGTGAGCAGGTTTTGGACAGGTTCCATTGAGGACTTGTGAGTAGGTTTTGGACAGGTTCCTGTGGGGACTTGTGAGCAGATTTGGACAGGTCTTAGCAGAGGACTTGTGAAGCTGAGGTTGATAGTTCTATTAGAGAACTTAAGGACAGAGGTGCATTGGTTCTATGAGAAGAACCTGAGGACAGATTTGTGCCAAATCGAAGGACTATGTTTGGTGCTGATCAAAGATAGAGGACGAGGACATTTGTGCTAAACCGAAGGACTATGTTTAGTGCAAATTCGAGGACCAGCTTTGAGGTGATAGAGTTGAGGACAGAGGTCTCTAGCCAGAGCAAGAAAGACAGGTGTCTTCTGTGGATAGAGTTCCATTTGCTAAGGGCAGCGGAGGTAGAGGTCTTCTAGAGGATCACCAGCTAGAGCACAGGTAGGGGAAGGTATATCCTTTGAGCAGAGGCTCATAAATTCAGATTGGGGGAATTTTTCTCCTTTGAGCCGAGGCTCATAAACATTGTAATTGGGAAGGTTTCCCAAAGAACTTTGAGATAACTTTTAGAGAAAATTTTTGTGGACATAAATTGTTGTGTCACTTTGTGGATGGTTTTGTGCATTGCTTTGATATTGCTTTGGGTATATTGCTTTATTGTTTTGAAGTATAAAGGAAAAAGTAAAAAGCGGTCTTATACTGTTCACCCCCCCTCTCAGTATAAGCTCGTGTTCTTCAAAAACTCAAATAAACAAGTTTTAAAAGGCTAATAAAAAGGGGAAAAGATTCAAAAGATAAAATACTAGACTCTGCACAGACAACTTACAATACTAAACAGAGTTCAGCAAGGCCCTCCTTCTAGTGCCAATTTTAAATGTTGGTGTTGAGTTCCACTGTTTAGGCAAAAACTCAAACAAACAAGTTTTAAAAGGCTGAGGAGGAGGGAAAAAGGCTACCAGACTCTGGATAAAACATAGTATTTGTTAAATTCCACATACAATCATATTTCTCAACTCAAGCGCACTAATAACGTAAGTTCTTGCCCTCCTTCTAGTGCTAATTTTAAATGTTGGTTCAAATTTTATACACACCCTGTGAAGAATGAGCATAAAATACCGATAACACTTATATGGGATAAATCCCACTCACTTTAGGATCTTGCTGGATATCCAAGGTGTGAGTTACAAAGTTGGGTCGAATGTCTATTCACTCTTTTCCACTTCTCGAATAGTTTCAAGTGGATTGTCTATTACCTTACAATGGGCTTGGGACTTCAGTTCAGTAATGTTTTTGGAGTTGGTTATCTTTGTGGATAATCAGATTTACAATCAGTTCTTTGATCTAGCTCTTTATGTTTTAGCAGATTTAAATAGAAGACAAATTTAAAGAAAGATAAAAATGGATCACTTCACGATGGAACAGAGAGAGTAGGGTAGGTTAGAAAGAGAATTTTATCTAACTTAGCTGCAAAACCACAACAACCAATTTTAGTTATACCGGTTAGCTTCACAAAAGAACAAATCAAAGAGGAAAGTGCCTAGGTTTTTAAGATCACTTTCAACTAAGAGCATAAGACAAAGATGAAACAAATCTAATAGAAAATTATAAACATAAGGGAAGTCGGTTAAAATTGGTATCACTCACCAGCAGCCTAGCTCGCATAGTGAGGACAGAGCAATTAGAACAGGCCTGAACCTTAAATCTGTAATTTTCCCTAACATACAATAAAGACAATGAAGCTTAGAAACATATCCAATCCTGGTAACACAAATCTACAATATAATTTAAATAAACCTTAATGAAATGAAAACAAAAGATGAACTTATCACAATCTAAAACAGATTAAGCTCCTGGCCATGCTATCATAGAAAAAGAAAAATCACACCAACTCTAAGTCTAGAACAAAGCATTCAAATAAGATTTACAGAAAATTGCTCCAATAGATTTTATTTCTAAGTTTCCACCTCCCGTGATTTATATTTAGAAGAAGTATTTATAGACCCAGGATAGACCCTGATATTTTTAGGAATATCTTCTTCTCAAACCCTAAATTTTATCCTCTTAACCTTACTACCAGGGTTTTACAATATAAGGCCCTTTAAAAATAGAGTTTTTTTATAAACCCTAACCACTCGACAAATCTGATTGTAGTTACTTGCCATAAATGGAAAAGGCATGATCTGATGTTATTCTCATCTATCTATAACTGCATGTAAATATCTTCATATTTTTGGTGCACTTGCTGGGAGGGACTCATTAATTCCTCAGAGAAATTTAGATGAGTCATCGATTTCTCTTACACATTATCTTCGCAGAGCCACTTATGAGTTGAAATTCTCCACATGCCATTACTTTCACCATAAATTCTTCTGTTAAATGCATCCATCGACAAATTTTGGTAACTGTGTGTAGATATTTTCATTTTTCGGTCAATTGTCGACACACTCCATTAAATGGGCAGCTGCTTAGTCACTGTAAAGTCTCTTTGCGGCCAGATCTATAAAATCTGGATGAACCAGCAATTCCTGACATATTCAATTTGCATCTGACGGCCTTCATTTAATCCATGCTTATTTTGTCTTTTCTGCCATTATTTCCGTTAGTATGCAACTGCCAGATGGCTTTCTGCAAAAGACATGCAAGGATTAGTACTTTCATATTATTAAATCAAAACCTTAATGCTCATTATATGTCGACTTTATTTGATTTTGACACGTGTCGTGATAACACGATGCTTTCTTCTAACTTTTTTTCCTTTTGGCCTCTTTGTATTTTTTCGGCGAAACCATGACATGTCGCAATTTCGCAACATGTTGCGAAATCGTGACATTTTCACTACTTGGCACTTTCTTTCCAAATATGTCATGATATCGCGATGTTTTCATCACTTGGTCTTTTCTTCCAAAACACGTCGTGAAATCGTGACGTTTTCATTACTTGGCACTGTCTTTCCAAATATGTCACGATATCACGACGTTTTCACTACTTGGCACTTTCTTTCCAAATATGTCGCGATATCGTGACGTTTTCATCACTTGGTCTTTTCTTCCAAAATACGTCACGATTTCGCTACATTTTCATCAAGTTTGGCTTCCGACTCAAACCTGTCGTGATTTCGCGACCTTTCCAAAAATGGAAAGTGTCGCGATATCGCGACTTTTTCAAAAATGGAAGTGTCGCGATATCGCGACGTTTCCAGGACTTAGCCATTTTTTTTCAAGACCCGTCGCGATTTCGCGACATTTCCAAAAATGAAAAGTGTCGCGATATCGTGACTTTTTCAAAAATGGAAGTGTCACGATTTCGCGACGCTCTCAACACTTAGCAAAATTTTCAAAAATTGTAGGTTGACTCTAATGAATTCATTCATCTGTATTTTGCATTTTTACATATCTGTGAAAGATATTTTTACTCAGAATGTTTCTAACTTTTAAAGAAGTGAATTCTAAATTGAAATTAAAGTCACATGCAAGACTACTTAGATACTTTGATATAAGAAAAACTTGAAGAAGAAAGAGGCAAGAAAAAATTTAGAATTAAAACCTGAAAAACATCAAGAGGGTCCTTACTGCAAAATGAAAGCTCAATATTTTCAAAGGATGGAAATTCATTTTTCAGTGGGGGTGTGTTGCTTCTCAACAAGGAGTTTGCTGAGTACTATCAAAAATATGGGATTAAGAGACAGTTTTCAGTAGCAAGGACACCTCAGTAGAATGGTGTTGTTGAAAGAAAGAACATGACAGTGAAAGAAATGGCACGGATAATGTTGACTGAGAGAAAAATAGCAGATAGATTTTGGAAATATGCAATCCATACTATGGTTTACATCCAAAACAGGTGCATGTTAAGGATGCATGAAAGCAAAAATATTTATGAGCAATGGTTCGACAAAAAGGTAACAACAAGATACTACAAAGTTTTTGGTAGCAAGTGCTACATCAAAAGAACTAAATATAATCTTGGTAAGTTTGAAGATAGAGATGATGAAGGTATTTTTCTTGGCTATTCAACAAAAAGTAAAGCCTACACATGCTATAACAAGAAACTAAAGAAAATTGTGGAGAGTGTCGATGTTAAGGTTGATGAAGGTAGAAAATGAGAAATCAGCTATGAAGAAAACTACCCTACTTATGAAGAAGTTATTGAAGAGGATGAATATCAGGAAACAAAAGAGAAACATAAATATGACTCAGATGATTTCAGTATTGATTCAAAAATAGAAGAAAACAGGAAATCCAAAATAGGCAGCTGGCAGAAAAATCATCCCAGAGAGCAAATTATTGGGGACCCCATAGTTGGTATTCAAACAAGAAGAAGAGTAGTAAGTAACTACTCTCTATTATCCAGCATTGAGCCCAAAAATGTTGATGAAGCAAGCAAAGATGAAAGTTGGATGAAGGCAATAAATGAGGAATTAGACCAGATCGAGAAAAACAAAACCTGGGAGTTAGTACCAAGACCTGCAAATAAAAATATAATCGGTATTAAGTGGGTTTTTAGAAACAAATTAAATGAAAACGGACAGGTAGTAAGGAATAAAGCAAGATTGGTCTATAAGGGCTATGCACAAGTTGAAAGTATTGACTTTGAGGAAACCTTTGCACCAGTGGCTAGACTAGAGGCAATCATAATGTTTCTGGCTTTAGCAGTTCATAAGAAATTCAAAGTATATCAAATGGATGTGAAATCAGCATTCTTAAATGGAAAACTTAAAGAAGAGGTTTATATTGAGCAGCAAGATGGTTTCCAACTTTGTGAAAATCTCAACTTCATCTGCATGTTGAAGAAAGCATTGTATGGCTTGAAACAGGCACCCAGAGCATGGTATGCAAGGCTAGACAATTATCTTACTCAACAAGGGTTCAAGAAAGGTATGGTGGATAGCAATTTGTATGTCAAAATAATGAATGGCCATCTTATTGTCCTTGTTGTATACGTAGATGATATCATTTTTGGCAGTAGCAATGATAAGTCGTGTAAAGAATTAGCAAATAAAATGAAGATAGAATTTGAAATGTCAATGATTGGTGAAATTTCATATTTCCTTGGACTATAAGTAAATCAAAATGAAAAGGGCATATTCATTTCTCAAGTTAAATATGTGAAAGAGATGCTTAAAAAGTTCACAATGGAGGATTATAAGCCTATAAGTACTCCCATGACAATAGGTTGCAAGTTGAGCAAGGATGACAAATCTTCAGATGTTGATAAAACCATGTACAAATCTATGATTGGGAGCCTACTATATTTGACAACTACCAGACCAGATATTCTGCAGGCAGTATGCATGGTAGCAAAATTCTAGGCCAGTCCAAAGGAGACTCATGTGACAGCTGTAAAGAGGATTTTTTGGTACCTCAAAGGTACTATGGAGTATGGGTTATGGTATTCAAAAGGTAAGGACTTCACCCTTATTGCATATTCAGATGTAGATTGGGTAGGATGTGTAGATGACAGAAAGAGTACTAATGGAAGTGCATTCTATCTTGGTGACAGGCTGATCACATGGCATAGCAAGAAATAAGAGTCAATTTCTTTATCCATAGTAGAGGCAGAATATATTGCAACGACAACATGTTGTACGTAGATATTATGGATGAAGAAAACTCTAAAAGATCTAGGTATTATCATCAGTGAGCCAATATCAGTTAAGTGTGATAACACCAGTGCCATTAACATCTCCAAGAATCCAGTTATGCATTCTTGCACAAAACATATTGCTATTCGGTACCATTTTTTGAAGGATAAAGTTGTTGAAGGTGAGGTTAAATTAGATTTTGTTCCAACTACAGAACAAGTAGCGGATATCTTCACAAAATCACTGCCCATAGAAGCCTTTAAGTACCTTCATAATAATTTGGAAGTGGTTTCGTTTCCCAAAAATTGACTAGTTATTGGGATCACATTCTTAGGGGGAGCATTTCAGTATTTGATTATCGTTTTGCTCATATTTATGATTTCTGCTAACAGTAATAATTTTTGCCTAAGAATGTTGTGCATCGACTCAGGGGGAGTCTGCAACAACCCTTTGGTATTATTGTCAAAGGGGGAGAAGAATTACAGGAAATTGCATTTGTGTTGCCAACAATTCCAAAGGGGGAGATTGTTGAGCAAGGTGCAGAAACTGTATTGTCATTGTTGTCAACACAGACAGATAGGAGTTCAGAGGACAGTCAGAGTATATACAGTGAATTTCCAAGAAGACCAAAGTGGCCCATATTCAAAAGATCAAAGAAAAAGACAAGTAAGAAAACTATCGCGATATCACGACATGTTTGGAAAGAATGAGAAACTGTCATGATATCGCGACATATTGGGCTGAAAGAAAAACTATCGCGATATCGCGACATGTTTGGCCAGAAAGAAAAACTGTCACGATATCATGACATGTTTGGCTAGAAATAAAAACTGTCATGATTTCATGACATGTTAGAAGAGAGAGAAAGCGCAAAGAAAAATGTCACAATTTCGCAACATGTTAGAAGAGAGAGAAAGTGCAAGGAAAACTATCACGATTTCATGACATGTTGGAAGCAAAGAAGGCAAGTAGAAAAACTGTCGCGATTTCGCAACATGTTGGACGAAAATAAGGCAAATAGAAAAAATGTCGTGATTTCGTGACATGTTCGAAGAAGAAGCGCATGCAAGAAAAAATGTCACGATTTTGCGACATGTTCGAAGAAGAAGCGCATGCAAGAAAAATTGTCACGATTTCGTGACATGTTCGAAGAAGAAGTGTATGCAGGAAAAAATGTCGGGATTTCACGACATGTTCGAAGAAGAAGTGCATGTAGGGAAAACTGTCACGATTTCGTGACATGTTCGATGAGAAGGCACAAGTAAGAAAAACTGTCTTGATTTCACGACAGGTTTGAGAGAAAGAGCTCGCAAAGAAAAGTGTCACAATTTCGTGACAATTTGCAAGAGAAATAGTATGGACAAAAAAGTGTTGCAATATCGCGACATATTCGTGAGAAAGAGCTTGCAAGGAAAAAGCGTCGTGATATCGCGACATGTCGCATTTTCACGACTGAAAGAGGAGAGAGAAAGTAAGAAAGAAGAATGTCACGATATTGCGACATGTCACGTTTTCGTGACTAAAAGAGGAGAGAGAGTGCAAGTATAAAAAGTGTCGTGATATCGCAACATATTGCAAAAGGAAGAGCTCAAGAGAAAAGTGTCGCGATATCGCGACATGTCGTGTTTTTGCGACCCAAAGAGGAGAAAAGAGCTAAGGAGAAAAAGTGTCACGATTTCGTGACATACTGTAGGAGAGAGAAAGCAAGATAAAAAGTGTCACGATTTTGCGACATACTGTAGGAGAGAGAAAGCAAGATAAAAAGTGTCACGATTTCGTGACATACTGTAGGAGAGAGAAAGCAAGATAAGAAGTGTCATGATTTGGCGACATATTGTAGGAGAGAGAAAGTGAGATGAAAAGTGTCACGATTTCATGACATGTCGCATTCTCGCGACTAGGGAGGAGAGAGAATGTAAGGAGAAAGAAATGTCGCGATATCGTGACAAAAGCAAGGAAGCGACATCGTGACAAAACAAAATAGGAAGAGTCCGAAGGTGAAAGTGTCACGATTTCATGACATGTTTCGTTTTCATGGGTGAAAGACTAAGAAGAGCGAAGGAAGAGAAAATGTCACGATTTTGCGACATGTTCTATTTTCGCAGGCAAAAGAAAAAAAAGAGCACAAGGCAACGAAAGTGTCGTGATTTTGCAACATGTCATGTTTTCACGGGTGCATGCCAAGAAGAGGATAAGGAGGCAAAAAATGTTGCGATTTCGTGACATGTCATGTTTTCGTGGGTGCATGCCGAGAAGAGGATAAGGAGGCAAAAAATATCATGATTTCGCGACATGTCATGTTTTCACAAGTGCATGCTGAGAAGAAGACAAGGAGGTGGAAAATGTCGTGATATTGTGACATGTCATGTTTTCACAGTCAAACGCCAAGAAAAAGTCAAAGGGGTAGAAATGTCATGATATCATGACATGTTGTTTTCTAATGACCAAAATCCGAAGTAAACTTAACTGAAGTAGAACGACAGTCACAGGGACAATTGTAGAGTAATATCATGTAGCTATATTATGAAATATGAAAAAAGTTAGTTTGACAGTTACAAAATCTATAGTGGCGGACAAAATCTGATGAAGATCAGATAGAAACTAATATTATAATATGAGTATTGTAGTGAGTGCACGGTGTGGCTGCATGAGTGCGATTGTGGGTCCACAATACAGCAAAAAGAATGTGGCAAAGAAAGCACAACAAAGAAAGCGCGAGAACAAAGAAAGCGCGAGAAAATGTTGAAAAAGAAAGCACGGAAAAATGAGGGAAAAATAAAGTGCGAGAAAATAAGGAAAAGTGGAGTGTAGTATATAGAAGAAAAAAATAGAAGTTGTTGTTGTGTGTTGAGAAAACTGTAAGAGCAGAGTAAGAGTGAAAATAAGGAGAGCAGCAAGAGTGTGCTATTTTTGAGATATAGCAGACCAGTCAGGGTCTTGAAAAAGTGAAGGCATTTTTATGTCATTGAAATAGATTCAAAAAGGAATTCCAAGTTGGTTCTTGGAATCAGGGGTTGGTGCTCCTTCTAGTTGGTGCTGGTAAATCAGGGGTTGGTGCTCCTTCCAGTTGATGCTGGTAAATCAGGGGTTGGTGCTCCTTTCTGAGTGGTGCAGATAAATTAGGGGTTGGTGCTCCTTCCAGTGGGTGCTGGTAAATTGATTGTAAATTTGGTGCTTTGCAGAGGTTGGATTTGGATAGGAGTCCAAGCAGTCTAATTTTTGAGGAGTAGCCAAAACTGGTGAACCTCGTTATATCTTGTGTTGTGGAATGCTCTCCTGTTATAATTGCTTTATTTGTTCTTAAGTTCTCTCTGCTTCAGTTTTAAGAGTTGTAGATTTGAATTTTAATAGCTACACTGATTCACCTCCCCTCTTAGTGTCATTGTGAGAATATCAAGCTTTACCCATTTAAAGATGTTTTGTATAAATAACTCCCTCTCACTTCATCAAGGACATGGATGCTTTTTCAAGATAGTTTTTATGGTCTGGAAAACCTGATCAATCTAAATAGAGTTTGGTTAGGTGGTATTCTATATGTAGGCCAGTGCAAGAGGGAGGCCTTGGGTTACGACATACATCTCTTTTTGGGTAGGCTTTGAATACAAAAATTTATTGGAGATGGTGTACCTCTCAAGATCATATTTGGGCTAAAATATTATCTTGTAAATACTTGAGAGGTATTTTTGAGGCTGAAATCCCTAGAGTCATCTTGGTTGGGAAAGGTTCAGTTATTTGGGACACTTTGAAAAGAGGAGCTAATTTAATCAAGCAGGGTTTGTTTTGGATTTGTAATCAGGGATCAAATATTTTTTTTGGGAGGATTCTTGGGATGGCCACCCTCCTATCTTGAATCAATATCCTAGGTTATGTTTCCTAAGAATTTTTTTCTTGGAAGCAGACTAGTATCGTGTGGAGGACTTTAAAAAAATCTAGTCTTTTGGAAATATGGAGATGTACAAGTCGAAAGATCCACAAGAATGGCCCTAGGGGGACTGGCCAAGGACAAAGAGGTGCTTGCTCTTATTCTTATGGGGAGGACTTGTTCTTCATTGAGGGGTAAAGATATTTTGGCTTGGAACCCTAATCCTAAGGAAACCTACTCGGTAGCCTATGGTTATTAGGTTCTTGATAAGCAAAAGTATGGGAGTCTTCCTGTCACTTGGTGGAAAAATGTGTGGAACAAATTTGCCTGGCAAAAATGTAACTTCTTTCTCTAGTTGGTAGCTTGTAATAAATGCCTCACTTGGGATAATGTGAGGAAGATGGGATTTCAGGGTCCCTCTTTTTGTGTCCTTTATAGTAAGAATGAGGATGACTCTTCTCATTTATTTTTCCAATGCTCCTTTGCCAAAGACATTTGGCACCATTGGTGGAGCTTTTGGAACCATCCATGTTTTCATGTGCTATCCCTGGTGGAGTTATAGAGTAGTTTGGGCAGACCTCCGAACAAGGCCCCCTTCCTTCGTGTGGCTTGGATTTTGGGTCCTTCTTGCATCATTTGGAAAATTTGGTTCGAATGGAACTAATGCATATTTCAGGGTAGTTATTTGGTTGTTCAATAGATCTGGAAAAGGATCCTGTATATGGTTTAGGAAACCATCCATAGCAAATGTGATGTGGACCCTCTTTTAAATTCTAGGGAGGAGAAGGTACAACAAGCCCTTGGTATCTTTGGGGATGGTTTGAACTCTTCTAGCCCTAGTAGGGTTCCTCAACTTAACAAGAACGTGTATCGCTCCAAATTTTTCGCACCCCTACCTTCAGGCTATTGGATCCGCGCCCGGAATGAGGATGGGAAAAGGATGGTGCGGTACCTCGAATGAGAGGACTTTGCGAAGGTCCCGCCTCTCAAGGGAGGTGCATTTTGGTGATTTTTCGACGGATGGTGGGTTCACCAGGAAACATTTGACGGCAGTTTCCACGCCTAGGTTTTGGGAATGAGTTTTGATGAGTTCGTTTTATTTTTAAACATTCATCCTAGGTTTGGCCGAATGATTCTAACTTAAACTACATGAAAATGCAATTTAAATGCATACATCAAACAGAAAGGAAAACAAAAACAGAGAATTTGCAGGAGGCCAATGAAGATTACCTGATCGAGAAGTCTGATGGAGTTTCTGAAGCTTGAAGCAGTCTGGATCGTCTGCAATTCAACAAAATCGCCTTCAATTGGATAAAATCATCTAAACTGACAGGATCGTCTGCAATCTGACGAATTCGTCAGACGAATTCATCAGAGACCTGCAAAACAGCAAACAGATGTGAAATACAAGAAATTCTATTTTGCAAATAGGGGCAAACTATATGAAACAATAATAGGAGTATTTGAAAAATATGCAAGAACAAAAGTAAATGCAAATAACTATGTTTAGATAGTAGAATATGATCTTAATATGCAAACTAGACAAAATGGGTGAACTCCAAATGCAATATAGTATAAAAACTGAATAAAAAATCTAATTTATAGCATAAAATGACAGATAAAAGAGACAGAAGAGCAAACTCCAGGCACTGATTTCCTCGATGTGTGCTGCAGTCAAAATCGTCTCGCATCAGTACGAGATCGTTCCGAATTTGACGAGATCGCCTCCGATATTGATAGGTTCGTCATCTACGATAGGTGTTGGCTCCGACTGAAAACCAGTGGTGTACCTGCAATGAAATGACTATAGGACTAATGCAAAATATGAATTATGATGTTTTAGAGCATAAGGGTTCAATTTGCATAAAAATTTAGCCAGGGGTTGGGGAGGGAAAAGTCTTAGATTTAAATAGGCATAGGATAGTTGTTGGGAGGTTGGAGATCATCCCAATTTGGGAGATCTCCAATGGGGGAAGGGTCCCAATGGCGCAGACATGCTTCTGCCCAAATTGGAGACCCGTTGGAACGGATTCCAACTATGCAAATTCAGTTTTGCAACGAAATCGTCTGGACGTTCTAGTCCAGACGAAATCGTCAAATCTGGGGTGATATAGTCTGATCGGAGACGATATCATCAAATGGTCAAAACAACTGCTAAAAATGGCACGAAAAAGGAGGAAACGGGTTTCTCCCGGGTTAACGGGCGGTTTGGGAGGTTAAATTTGAATTTAAATTTATTTACTAAGGTGAATGTAATTATTCCAATTTTATTGCGCCAATTTTAGGGTGCTACATTTTGCCCCCTCTTTAGCGAATTTTCCGAAGAAAATGCGTTAAAGATGAGTTCTTCTCGATCTACGAGAAAGCAAAAAAAATTATACCCATTTTTAGGCGACGATTCTTGGTCGAATCGTACGATAACTTACTATGGTGCCCCCTCCGTGTTTTTACCCAAATCGAACGTTTGCGGTAAAAACATGAAAAAGCAAAAATTATTGTTGAATTATTTTGAATAAAATTAAGAAAAATAGGGTAAAACCCTAATTCATTGTTACTGTTCATTTTACTATTTTTAGAGCTCTGGAGCAAAAATGGTAGAGACAGCGCACAGATCTGCAGAGGTCCACCGCGGTCTACGAGTAAGGGTTTAAACTTAGTTTAGATTGATTTAATTTGAATTTACATGCTTGGTAAATATATTTTAAGATGAATTTTGAGCATCGCGGCCGTTTTTGGCCCTCGACGTCGTCCGAACGAAATCGTCCCTAGTTCGATGAAATCGTCTCAAGTTCGTCAATTTTGCCCAAGGGCGAAATGGACGAAAAGGGACGATTTCGTCAAATTAGAGACGATTTCGACACGCAAAATCGGAGACGATTTTGCTCAAATTTCGGACGATATCGGCCAACAGTGGGCGATATCATCAATTGCAAAATTTTGATCTTTAAGTTGCATTATTGATTGCTAAAATTGTTATTAATGATTGTTTGTTGTTTTGGTTGTTTATGCTTCCAGAGAGGATTACTAAAGAGCAGAGAGTGGAAATATGGAGGATTAAGAGATGAATTGGCCGCTCTGACACAGGAAGAGAGAGATCAGCTGACACAGGCCGACTTACTACATGTGGCAGAGATGCCACAAGTTTCTACTGACATGGGGCTACTGACGGCCCTATCAGAGAGGTGGTACCTGGGCTCTTCATGCTTTCGGTTACCAATAGGGGAGATGAATCCCACACTAGAGGATGTATGGAGGATTCTTAGAATCCCCATACAAGGGAGGATGATCACACCTGCGGCCAATCAGGGCCACGCGATGGGATGACTCTACGGTGACCCAAGCTTCACCCTGGATAAGGGCAAAGTGAACATCGAGGCACTGCGCCAGATGCCTGGGGCATCTACACTGACACGAGTTTTGGTTGGGGTGGTTGGTGGACTTCTGCTGTGCCACCAGAGCGGATGCATGGTACCATGGATGCTGGCAGATGTGATCTACGACATGCGCAACCATGGCTACAAATTTTCTTGGGGCAGCTTTGTTCTATGCCGGCTGTACAGGATCTTTTACGGGGTCGTGTACAAGGGCGGGCGATGTCTGGTCATGACATCGCTCCTATAGGTTTGGTGCTGGGAGCACATTGCGGTGCGAAGGCAGATAGGGCTTCCATTAATAGGGGTTGACGGGGAGAGGCCCTGAGTCTTCTACTGGTGGCTCCGGAGAGTGGCACAGCGACGGATCGACCTGTCGGTGTCCTGGAGACTACTAGATGACTTGGTCCCAGACCAGATCACCTGGAGGCCATGGAGAGAGCATCCAGGGTGGCCAGAGGATGGACAGGAGCTGGCTCGCATTAGGTGAGTCTACTGGCTACGGATGGAGAGGGGAGAGGTGGAGCTCCACCGCTATGACCGAGTTTTGCGACAGTTCGGTCTACAACAGGGGATCCCATCTCTCAGGGATTATGAGTTTTCCCGGACTGTCCGGGATAACACCACAGTTAGCGGGGCTCCAGATATGCAATGATTCTGGAGTCAGGACGCGGATGATGCCCCCATTCAGCCAGTGGATGGGGACGACACAGGGGTAGCTGATGGCTATGATGCCTGGTACGCAGGCATCTACCCTCCTCAGATGACGAGGGCTTAGGGATCGATCCACGTAGTTGTGCGTCGGATAGGGAGGCAGAGCCAGGCGGTGGTAGAGGCAGCCCATGGTCACGATATAGGAGAGCAGAGGAGGCCACAGGCACAGGAGAGGCCATGACAAAGGGAGAGGGAGAGGAGGGAGGCGAGACCCCCATCTCCACAGAGGCCACCATCGCCTAATAAGTGCAAGGGTGTGGACATTGGAGAGAGTAGTGAGATGGCTACTCTTCGGGCAGAGAGAGATCATCTACGAGCTCAGGTGCAGACGTTACAGGATGCAACTGCACACAGCACCAGGCTGAGGTGTCGCAGCTACAAGACAAGAATGCTCGTCTTAGGGCACGAGGTGGAGGGGTAAGCACTCAGGAGCTGCTGCGGTCGGTTTCTCAGACTGCATTCTATCAGGTGCTATACTACCATGCAGTGCTAGAGGGCCAGAGGGTACAGCTGCCACCTACCATAGCAGATCCTATCAGGACAGGGTCGACGACGAGCTCATCCTGGTCGATGACGAGGACTCACAGTACCACACATACTGCGATGGGACCACCTCATCCTCCGTAGGGCAGGGGAGGATATGAGTCCGAGATCTCTAGAGGCTCTCGAGGCTAGAGGGTGGGATACTGCCACTGATATTGTATTATACTTGTATTGATAGAGGATTGAGTATGCCGAGGTACATATTGTGGCATACCAATCTAGTTTTGATGATGTATATATTCTGTTGATATATATAGATGAGATATTTTTGATCATATGACTTGTCTTATGTGATGCTTATGATGATTTTTATGTTTGATTGATTGATTGAGTTGATTGATGTAATTATTTTATTGATGAGTCATGTAATTATGTCGTTGTGGAAAATATTATAACTTTGATGTCATGCTTTAAATATTTTAAATGAAATAATCTGATGTAACAAATTGATTGGTTGTAATAAAATGCAATAAAAATAAAAAGAGATTTCTAACAATAATTTCAAAGGACATTGTCGCTATTATAGACCATTTCATGGAGTCGCTGCTCACTCGGTCGTCAAGCTAGTCCCAGGATAGAAATATTGTTAAAAGAAAAGAGTGCTTAAGAGACTGTCTTAAGGCTTTGTTGTGATGATGCAAATGATGATGATGATGATGGTTTGTTTTCAGATTTCCATGAAAATATTATGCATGAAATATTGTAAAATGATTTTTGCTAGGCATAAATTCCTAAGTGTGATAAAAATTGTTGAATAATTCCTTAAGAATTATACCATCATTGCAAAATGCAAAGGTTGACATAATGATATGAAATAATAAAAATGTGTTTGCTTTTGAAAAGCATAATTTGTGCAATAAAATGAAGTCATATGGTTTTTATGAATTTTGATAAATTGGGAAAAAATATTGTTACAATGGTTTTTGCTAGGCATAGAATATGTAGGTATAGACTTATACCATCATCGCGAAGATCAAAGAAAGGATAGTTTTATTACATGATTGATTTTTAATGAACATAAAAGATGAAAATGAGGACTTGTGCTAAGCATAAAATTCCAATTTTTGTTTTGGAATTATACCATCGTTGCGAAAGTCGAAAAGATATATATGATATGTTGTTAAATAATTGTACTTGATTATTCCAAACAAGTTGCAAAATAATATTTCAAAGTATTTTGAATACAAAAATTAGATTTATAAGGAGTCCCATGTGCATAAGTGAATTCATTGCCAATCTTGATTTATCATAATGATAGACAAAATCTCTCAAATACAAATGTGTGTGCAATTGTATGGTTCGAGTTACGAGTTTTGAGCAAGGTACTATGATACAAGTGATTTGAATAAACCAACTAAGTGTTCATTAACCATGATGTAGATGCATATAACCACACTAGGCTACTATGTAGATCAGATTATCAGGAGCTAGCTAATCCATAAGCAGACAGAGGTCTGTACAAAAAAAGGTCGCTAATGTGACAGACATATCGCCACGCTAGGAGTTACCCAAGGCCAAGCAGGTTGGGCACAAACCACCTATTATGGGGCTTACCTCACAGTTTTCGAATAATTGAGAATTCCAGGGATTCAAGCTCATTCACCCTTCTTTTCTTTTCAAAGGGTAGGGAAAGGGATTTTATTGCTTTTCTTGCTTTCTTTTGAATTTTGCTTTTTTTTTTTGTATTTCTTTTGCTTGATAATGCTTGGAACATTGTTGACATAACATTTTTCTTTTCTCTTTTTCTTGAATTTTTCTTTGCTTTTTCTTTTTCTTTTTCTTTGCTAGGGATACTTGCTCGGATTAGCTATAGAGCAAGGTATTTTTATTCTGGGTAGGGGTGAGCTTGTCCTTTTGCCAATTCTCAAAGATTCTAGACCATGTGCATGATAGGATAGCAAGGGAAACTTTTCACCCAAGAAATCAGTTCTACTATGTAGCAAAACATGGAAATTACAAATATAATCATTTTATTGTGAAAAGATGTGCTTGGTTTAAGTAAATAACAAGATCAATTCTCTATGCTCAAACTTTATTTAATTGAATTTTGTGAATTTTGATATAAGAGAGATTAGTAATCATGCCAGATAAAATCAAGATATTTATTGTGTGAGTGTGCAAGTGAGGGATGCCAAATAAATGCTAGTTTTATCCAAAATAAGTTGAAATATATAATTGCAATAATTGTAAGAAAATAATGATTTTGAGAAAGTTTTGAGAATGTTGACTCTCTCTTTATTCTGTATATTGTTTTGGTTTCGAAAGAGTCAAGCATATAGCTGTTTTTGGATTTTTATGTTGATTTTTGTTTTAAAGCAAAAGGAACTTTACAAAATAAATGCAATAAATATTTTTGAAGATTTTATGAATGTTTTTGAGGTTTTTGAATAAATTGAAAGAAATACAAGATAATGATTTTGAACAAATATATACATGGATGAAATAATCAAATTTATGCATAATAACGTTTGAGATGTAAAATATTCATGGGTTCTTTAAGTTCTTTACCATCTAAGGTAGACAATTTATATGCTCTTGATTCAAATTTTGCGGTAATGATGTATGGTCCAAGCCAGTTGGGCTCAAATTTACCTTTCAGGTCTTTGGTTGCATTCGTATTCTTTTGATTTTATTTTAGAACAAGATCGCCAATCTCAAAGGATCGATGACGAACTTTCTTATTATATGCTCTTTTAAGCTTGTTTTGGTATGCACGGAGATGCTCTAAAGCATTGATGCATTTTTCATCTAGGAGTTCCAGCTGACTGAGTCTGCCAGCACGATATTCATCTCCTACTTCGGTGTCTTGAAGTAGCAGAGCCAAAGAAGGAACTTCTAATTCAAATGGAAAAACTACTTCAGCACCATATACAAAAACAAATGGTGAAGTGCCCGTGGGGGTTCGAACACTAGTTCGATAAGCCCACAGGGCTGGATATAATTGAATATGCCGATCACGGCCGATTTTATTGACTAGTCTTTTGAGAATTTTGATTAGAGTTTTTTTAGAATCTTCTGCTTGACCATTACCCTGAGGATAATAGGGAGTAGACCAGTGATGTTGAATCTTATATTTTTGACATAAGTTTTTAACATCTTTATTTTTGAATGGAGTTCCGTTGTCAGAGATGATATTTGCAAGAATTCCGAACCTGCAGATGAGTTGATTAAAAATGAATTTAGAGACTTGTGAACCAGTGCAGGAAGCTAAAGGCATAGCTTCAACCCACTTCGTGAAATACTCAGTGGCGGTTATGATGAACTTATGTCCATCAGAAGACACAGGATTAATTTTACCAATAATATCCAAGCCCCATTTAGAAAAGGGCCAAGGAGAAGAAATAGCCTGCAGCTCTTGTGCAGGCACATGGACAAGGTCAGCATGTTTTTGACACTTGTCGCAATGGCACACATATTCATGTGCATCCGTTTCCATGGTAGGCCAAAAGTATCCTATTCAAAGGAGCTTTTTAGCAATGACGCTACCACTAAAGTGTCCTCCACAAGATCCATTGTGGGCTTCACTCAAAGCTGATTTAGACTCTTCTAAATTTAAACATCTTAATAGGATACCTTCAAAAGATCTCCTATATAAAGCATTTCCAATGATTACGAATTGACTTGCTCGTCGACGTAATAACTGACACTGGTTGCGATTAGAATTAGTAGGGAAAGTCTCATTTTGGAGGAAATCAAATATGTCTGTATACCAGAGTTCATGAGTGGTTTCCTTGATTAGAAACACATCCAAAGGCTCTAAGCATGACTTATGTGAAGCGAGTTCCTGGAGTCGACGAATGATGATAGTAGCATATTCGTCGTCTAACTCCAAGGGTAGGAGAGATGCAGCGGCGGCCATAGCATCAGCTGCACGGTTGCTAGTTCGAGGAATGGCTTCCAAGGTAACTTGATCAAACAAGGCCATTAGTTGTAAAACATAGGCCTTATATGGGTGAAGTTTATCATCTCTGGTCTGATAAACTTCATTAATTTGGTTTATAACCAATTGGCAATCCCCAAAAACTAAGAGGTTTTTAATTTTAAGTGCTAAAGCAGCTCATAATCCAAGGATTAGAGCTTCATACTCAGCAATATTGTTGGTGCAAGCAAAGGTTAGTTTGAAGGACAGAGGAATAAGATGTTTTTACGGAGATATTAAAATAATACCCGCACTAGCCCCACTCATGCATCGGGCTCCATCAAAGTATAAGGACCATTTTTCAACAAGGTCTGCCTCTAATTGAAGGCATTCATCAGGAAACTCGATAATGAGGGGATGAGTAGACTCTAAGGGTGCAGTAGCTAATTGATCTGCTATGATTTGACCCTTAACAGACTTCTGTCCTATGAAGGTGAGATCAAACTCGCTTAGAGCAAGAACCCACTTGGCTGTGCGACCCGATAAATAAGGTCGACTCATGAGATATCTTAAAGGATCATATTTGGCAATGACATACGTTTTTTGGCTAAGCATGTAATGTCGTAATTTTTGCATAGCAAACACGACTGCTAGACATAACTTCTCTAACACTGTATAGCGGGTTTCATAACTGATGAAGGTGCGGCTAATGTAATAATTAGCACGTTCTCATTTTTCATCATCAAGCTGAGCTAACATAGCTCCTAAGGTAGAATCTGAAGCAGAAATATATAGAAGAAATGAGCGATCGATTTAGGCGGTGAAAGCATCGGAGGGTTAAGGAGATATTGCTTGAGAAGTTCAAAAGCTTCTCTACATTCTGTGTCCCAATTAAAGGGGACGTCCTTCTTAAGGAGTTTAAGAAAGGGACCAGTTTTGTCCGCCAGCTTATCAATGAAGCGACGGATAGCTTGAAGTTTACCTTGTAAACTTCGTAATTCGAATATATTAGTGGGTGTGGGCATATCAGTGATAGCCGCAATTTTGAGAGGGTCAATTTCGATACCACATAAAGAAACTAAAACCCCTAATAACTTGCCAGATTTAACTTCGAATATACATTTTGCTGGATTTAATCGAATGAGATATTCTCGTAATCGATTAAATACTTTTCTTAAATCGTCTAAATGATGATCTTCAATAAGAGAGCGCGTTATAATATCATCTACATAATCATGTAGGATATCATGCATCATATCATGAAAGATGTAGGTCATAGCCCGTTGATAACTTGCCCCGGCATTCTTTAGGCCAAAGGGCATCACTTTCCAGCAAAAGGTACCCTAGGGGGTAATGAAGGCTATTTTAGCCTGGTCTTCAGGAGCTATCCTGATCTGATTATAGCCGAAGAATCCGTCCATTAAGGACATCATCCCACTTTCGGCAGTAAAATCAATAATTTGATCCATATTTTGAAGAGGAAAGTCGTCTTTAGGGCATGCAGCGTTAATATCTCTGAAATATGTGCAAACCCTAACTTTGGTGGCTTCTTTCTTGGTGACTGGAACTACATTGGAGATCCATTCAGCATAATCAATAGCTTGTATGAAGATAACATTCAGGAGTTTTTCTAACTCCCCTTTGACTAGCAGAGCCACTTTGGGATGCATTTTTCTAAGTTTTTGTTTAACGAGTTTAGCATCCGGATGGACCACTAGATGGTGCATGACTACAGAAGGGTCTAGACTCGGCATATCTTCATATGTCCAAGCAAAGACATCTTCATGCTCTTTAAGAAATGCAATGTATTGTTCTTGTTTTTCTTGACTTAGTTCTGCTCCAATGTTGATTATGTGAGGGTTGTCCTCAGTTCCAATATTAATTTTAATGACATTTTCTACCTCCATGTGTAGATCTCTTTCAAAATTAGGTGGGGCGAGTGAAATGCCCAACTCTTGTAACTATTGTAAAGTTAATTTAGATAATTCGTTCTGAGGGTCAGCGGCCTCAAGTTGAGCTATGGTTGGTATAGAACCATCAAAATAAAACCCGTTGTACAACATCTCTTCAGCAGAGAAATCATGGAAGATATCTCCTTCCAACTCTTCATCGGGGTCAGAAATCATTTCAGGGTATGCTATGGATAGCATGTTGCATGAAAATGATAGATTTTTAAGAGGTAAATCAACATGTCTATCCAAATAGTCTTGATAGCATATGAGATGATCATCATCCTCAAAAGAAAAGGGTTGACCCTTACTAGGTAATAGGCCCACACCACATCGGGCAGGCCATGGTTCTACCTCGAAATGTTCTTTCATGCCATTTTGGAAAGGTCCTAAGCCTTTCCCTTTATATCCCATTTTAAGCATCATGGGTTTAGCTTTAATATAATCATTGGTAAAATAGCACCGAGCATATCCATCATGATGGGTTTTGGTATTCTGAGGGATTCTTCCCCAATCATATCCTTTGTACATGAAGGCGCAACTCCCGACTTGGTAAGTACTTCCCATAGGTTGTGGGAGGCCCAAAGTATGAGGAGATGGCGGCAATTGATTTAAAAGGTCTGAATATTGCATGAAAGCATTCATTTTTTCTGATATTAAGGTTGTAGATAAATCTGGTAAAAGATCATCAGAAAGGGCATAAGATGTAGAAGGCTTATTACCTATGTCTTGAGATGTGGAAGGTATGATAGATGTGTCTGAATGTTTTGAATTTATGGGATTAGAACTTGAAGAATTGGTTGTAGTTTTAAGAGCTTTTTGAAGTTCTACAGTAATTTGTTTAGAAGGTGGTTGATCTAGATGGGAAGATGAAGTTAATGGAGGGGGAATAGATGAAATGATGGGTTTATATTTCACAGTTTTAGATGAAGAAGAAGTAGGATATGTGGATGACGAGAGGAGGCAAAATTGCACTCCAACCGGTTCTCGCCAATGCACACATATCAAAAGGTCTAGAGTCACCATGAATAGTGACCAACTGATTTTTAAACTCAAACTTAACACATTGGTGTAAAGTTGATGGGACTGCTCGCATGGCGTTAATCCAAGGGCGACCCAAAAGTATATTGTACGATGCTGGGCAATGTACAATAAACATAGTTGTCTCAAGGGTTCTAGGACCAACTTGCAATGGGAGGGTAATGACTCCACACGTTTCTTGTGTTTCGTCATTAAAGGCTTTGATAATCATATCAGTATTCTTCATTTCATCACTTCTAAAACCAAATCGTTGGTAGAAGTCAAAGGTGCAGATGTTTAGAGATGAGCCATTATCAATCAAGACTCGTTTGATGACTACATCCCCAATTAAAGCTGTAATATACAAGGGATTATCCTTGTGTAAACGCGTGTTGTGGGATATCTTTATCCCGAAAGTCAATACAATCAATATCTCGCGTGATGATAGTATTGGCCATAGCTTCGGGTTGGATGTTTTGAGGTACTATCATCTGGCTCAAAGTAAGCATCAATTCATCCCTATGGGTGGGGGAGGATCTTAATAAATCTAAAAGGGAGATTCTAGCGATGGTATTAGACAATTGCTCATTAATGTTGTAAGGGGGTTTAGTTTGAACAATAGGAGCATGATTTCCTTTATTAGGATTTTTCAGAACAAATGGAGCTGATCCATCATTCTGGTTTGGTTCTTGTTGGGGATTTTGAGCTTGTTGTCGAGTGACAACTCCGATGGTACCTACAATGTTATAGTGACGACGTTGAAACGGTCTCGGTTGAGAATTTATGGCTTGTTCATAAGGAAGGACTTCATTAGAAGAAGGTCGAGTAGTGACTCTTCTGGGAAATGGTTCTTCTAGAACATTAGCATCTGTGATAGGTTGAATAGGATCTGATTCGTTTTCAGAACTATTCGATTGAATGGTGTCTACTTCACTCTCACTATCTGACTCTATATCACTAGAATCAGAAGTTTGAAAATTATGTAAGGGCCTGGTTGTAACCAGGGATAAGGTTGTGTCGAATGTGTGAGAGTCCTAAACAGGTAATTGCCCGCTAATGGTTCCTACATATCGGGTAGGAGGGGGAACATTATGATGTTCAATTTGATTGGCTACCTCTTTACCATGTCTTGGTAAAGGATGTTGAAATATGTCTAAATTTTGATTGGCATTCTGATTTTGATTTTGGGGAACAATCTTTTGGGTATTATTAAGAGGGTTTTGTTTAGGTTGGAAGGCTTGCACTTCCATTTCATTATTGTCAATCAAATCTTGTATTTTATGTTTCAATCTCTTACAAGCGTTGGTAGAATGTCCAGGACCTCTATGAAAATCACAGTGCAAATCAGATCTATATCCGGGTATGCTTGGGTCAGGTTCCCGGATAGCTGGCAGTTGTATTAAACCTCTTTCAAGAAGTTGAGGTAAAATAGTTGATAAAGGTTGGTTTAATCTAGTGAACTCTCGAGGAGGCTTATCAGGAGGTTTCAAGATGAATTTTTCTATTGTTTTTGTTGCATTGACATTAGCAACATTTTTGCTGTCAGTGACTCCATCACCGACAACCTGTTTGTTTTTATATTGATTTCTAGATGTTTTCTCATCATCCTTCTTTCTAATTTGGCCTCTCCTAATGAGGGCATCTTCTACTCTTCGATCTAAGTCTATATCTTGATCGAAGGTAGTCAAAGTAGCTGTTGATAGCTCATAAGAAAGTTGTTCTTGTAAATTGTTAATGAAAATGTCTAACATTTCCCTATAGGGTAGCACAAAGTGTAGTTTTCCTGTCAATTGTCTCCATCTTGCTAAGAAATCAGCAAAACATTCGTCTTTATCTTGTTTTAAATTGTATAGGTCTTTAATAGTTACATGCCTCTCGATGTAGGCACTAAATTGATGAACAAATGACTCAGCTGTTTCTTCAAAGTTTCTTAAGGAATGAGTGGGCAATTGATAATACCACTCTAATGCCATTCCACCTAAACTTTTGGGGAACATTTTTAGTAATAGCAAGTCGTTATGCGATATGTCGTGACATGCTATCCTAAACATGCGAAGATGTTCTATGGGATCTTCGGTTCCTTTATAGATAGGCAGGACGGGCATGGGAAAATGTTTAGGGTATGGTTGAGCTACCACTATGGGATCCAATGGTTGGCTACAAATCTCTCGATAATTGTACGAGGGACGGTAGGGATCTATCCGGTCCATACGTGAAGCCAATTGTTTCACCATAGCTTCCAAACTACTAGTTTGCCCCCCATATTGATTCGGTGGGGCATTGCCATAAGTGTTATGGGAGTAGGATGGAGGAACATGCAGATTAGATGCCATGTTACTATTGTGTAAAACATTGGTAGGAAAAATATTATGGAGGAGTTTTGAAGTTGGATTGTGTTGTATTGTAGATTGTTGAAAGTTTGTATTTGGCTTTGTTTTAAATTTTTGTCTATTTAAAGCATTTTGCTCAACATTTTGGAGGAAGGAAGTAGTGAAGGGAATTTTCTTTTGTGCGGGAGTGATTTTAGGTTGAGTAACAGGTTGCTTAGGAGGTTGGGTGACCTGTTGTTTGGTCATGGCTTGGGCTATAGTGACCATATTCGCATTGGATGGTCCACCCTTATCACTTTCTTGATCAATGAAAGACAAGGGATTAGTTTGCATGTCAAGTGCCCGATCTAAGGCTGCTTGAGCATCACTAATTTCCCCTTTATCAATACAGACTGCCACATTAAGGACGTCGATATGTTGATTAAGAAATTTTTGAAAATGTTCTGCGTTGTCAAAAGTGATGCCTCCATTTGGAGCTATTCTAGGGGACGAAGATTATTTAACACTTCCTTCTTGTTCCTTATCTTCACCTAAGTCTTCATCTGATTGACCTAGAGTTTCACCTTCCGGATTTGTATCTCCAAGAAGGACATTTGGGTTTTCAGTTGTATTTTGTAGCCAATCTTCTCCTTCTCCTAAAATTTCTTTACCATTCCTAAGTTTAGTCATGGTGCTAAGTTTTGATTTCAAGTAATATATATATATATATATATATATATATATATATATATATATATATATGCAACAAATTAAAAGGTATATATTTATATATACCTAATGCAATATTGTAAATGAAATGTTTAAGTTTTTTACTATGTTTTTTGATTTTTTGATTTTGATTTTTAGTTTTTTAGTTTTTCTTTGAAACAATATAATAAAGACAGACAAATGAAACAATAAATGCACATAATAATAATAAGGCTGAAAGTAGATGAACTAATCTTCTATGAATAATTTATGAATATCATTAATAGGTTCAAGTCCGTTCGTGGGTCATGAAATGTTCTTCTTCAAATTGAAAGTTTTCTTTTAAGAATTTGATGAAAAGGGCTATGGTGATATTGTCTGTCTCAGATGCTGGTTGATAAAAGTAAATCTCATGGCAATACTCTCGATATAGCATAGCTCGTGGAACTCTACTCCATATTTCCCTATCTATGAGAACAACTTCTTGGTCCTCTACAAGGCCTAGGAATCGGTGTACAATGTCTGCATTCTCGAGGTATTCCTCGAAGCTGAACAACTCTGAAGATACTAAAGCTCTCCTATAGGCTAACCACCTATGGAAAGCTCTCTGAAGTTCATGATAGAACACTAATTGATGAGGATCCAGGATTCTATCCAAGACTAGCCTCTTAATCTGTTTAAGTTGTGTGGACCTAGATGAAATGATACTAAGTCTCCTGGATAAGCTCGTCCCACAAGGATTGATTTCTACTTGCTTCGGGGACACTAAGGACAGAATTAACTTCTATGGCCGCTAATTGGTTTACTACGTTTATAGTAACTGCTAAGCTCTTTTTAGGAGCTACCATCTAAACATGATTTTGAACCTTAAATGTTTTAAAATGCATCTAAGTTTTAGTTGTTCTAATTTTTTTTTTTTTTGTATTTGTTTGTTTTTGTTCAAAAGGTTATGATGCATTCACGTCGGGTTCACCAAAATGTATCGCTCCAAATTTTTCGCACCCCTACCTTCAGGCTATTGGATCCGCGCCCGAAAGGAGGATGGGAAAAGGATGGCGCGGTACCTCGGATGAGAGGACTTTGCGAAGGTCCCACCTCTCAAGGGAGGTGCATTTTGGTGATTTTTCGACGGATGGTGGGTTCACAAGGAAAAATTTGACGGCAGTTTCCACGCCTAGGTTTTGGGAATGAGTTTTGATGAGTTCGTTTTATTTTTAAACATTCATCCTAGGTTTGGTCGAATGATTCTAACTTAAACTACATGAAAATGCAATTTAAATGCATACAGCAAATAGAAAGGAAAATAGAAACAAATAATTTGCAGGAGGCCAATGAAGATTACCTGATCCGAAAGTCTGATGGAGTTTCTGAAGCTTGAAGCAGTCTGGATCGTCTACAATTCAACAGAATCGCCTTTAATTTGATAAAATCATCTAAACTGACAGGATCGTCTGCAATCTGACGAATTCGTCAGACGAATTCATCAGAGACCTGCAAAATAGCAAACAGATGCGAAATACAAGAAATTCTATTTTGCAAACAGGGGCAAACTATATGAAACAATAATAGGAGTATTTGAACAATATGCAAGAACAAAATTAAATGCAAATAACTGTGTTTAGATAGCAGAATATGATCTTAATATGCAAACTAGAAAAAATGGGTGAACTCCAAATGCAATATAGTATAAAAACTGAATAAACAATCTAATTTATAGCATAAAATGACAGATAAAAGAGACAGAAGAGCAAACTCTAGGCACTGATTGCCTCGATGTGTGCTGCAGTCAAAATCGTCTCGCATCAGTACGAGATCGTCCCGAATTTGACGAGATCACCTCCGATCTTGACAGGTTCATCGGCTGTGATAGGTGCGGGCTCCAGCTGAAAACCAGTGGTGTACCTGCAATGAAATGACTATAGGACTAATGCAAAATATGAATTACGATTTTTTAGAGCATAAGGGTTCAATTTGCATAAAAATTCAGCCAGGGGTTGGGCAGGGAAAAGTCTTAGAGTTAAATAGGCATAGGATAGTTGTTGGGAGGTTGGAGATCATCCCAATTTGGTAGATCTCCAACGGGGGAAGGGTCCCAACGGCGCAGACACGCTTCTGCCCAAATTGGAGACCCGTTGGAATGAATTCCAACTATGCAAATTTAGTTTTGCAACGAAATCGTCTGGACGTTCTAGTCCAGACGAAATCGTCAAATCTAGGGCGATATCGTCTGATTGGAGACGATATCGTCAAACGTTCAAAACAACTCTAAAAATGGTGCAGAAAATGAGGAAATGGGTTTCTCGGCGGTTAATGGGCGGTTTGGGAGGTTAAATTTGAATTTAAATTTATTTACTAAGGTGAATGTAATTATTCCAATTTTACTACGCCAATTTTAGGGTGCTACAGAACGTTAGGAGAGATGGTAGGTGGTGGCCACCCCCTAGAGGAGTTTTAAAAATTAATATTGATGGATCATCCAAGGGTAATCCTGGACATGTTGGCATTGGCGGTGTTGGAAGAGATTCTATCGGTGGTGTTAGTTTTTTATTTTCCATTTATAAAGGTGTAAAATCCAAAAATTTTATGGAAGCTCTTGCAATTCTTGAGGCCTTATAGAGGGGGTTTTCTCTTGGCTGGCATAGGATTATCTGTGAGTCTGACTCTCAAATTATGGTTAATATTTTAAATAGTAAAAGGGTGGAGGAAGTTAATTGGTAGTTGGCCTCTGTAGCCGTTCAAATTATCAAAATGAGTGAAGAGTTTGAATTTATATCCTTTGTGCACATTCCAAGGGAATAGAATGTGGTTGCTGATTACCTGGACAAAAGGGCTTCTGAGTTGTTATATCCTTGGAGTATCGATAATTGGGAGAGTCTCCCATCTAGGGACACTCGACGCCTATAGGAGTTGATCCACAAGGATGTATAGACTTAATGTGGTTTATTCTTGTTGTCTTTTCTAGGTGTCATTCTAGTCTAGTGGTTTTAGCCTATTTGGTTGTTTATTTGAGTCCTGGTTGGAAGCTCAGTTGTACTCTATAATCCAAACTTTTTATCAATAAATTTTTACCCCTTTATTTAAAAAAAAAAACACTATAATATATTGTTCAATACCATAATCAATGCACATACCTAACATCTCCATTTTTTTCTCATGAATAATTGAATATTTTATTATCCTTTTAAGTGTTATTCTTGTGTCAACCTACATTATTCCATTATTCATACCTCATACAATATGCTATCAAATTTATCTTCTTCTTCCTTCCATTAATTTTCTCTTCAATATTACTGCTCTTTTCTAGAAACTTCCTTTTAAATAACCTTTTAATTAGTCTATTTTAAACTAAAATATATTTCTACCAAAAAATTATGAGTCTTTGCTTTTATCAAACTATAATATATGTGTCAATACCATAATCAATGCACATACCTAACATCTCCACTATTTTCTCATGAATAATTAAATCTTTTATTATCCTTTTAAGTGTTATTCTTATGCCGGCCTACATTATTCCACTATTCATACCTCATACAACATGCTATCAAATTTATCTTCTTCTTCCTTCCATTAATATTCCCTTTAATATTACTACTCTTTTCAAAAAGCTTCCTTTCAAATAACCTTTTAAATAATCCTCTTCCAAATAAAATATATTTCTACCAAAAAATTGTGAATTTGCTTTAATTAAAATTCAATATATGTGTTGATACCATAATTAATGTGCATACCTAACATCTCCAATATTTTCTCATGAATATTTTAAACTTTTATACTCCTTTTAAGTTTTATTCCTATGCCAACCTACATTATTCAACCACTCTTCCACATGTTCCTTGAACAACATTGCATATTCTATTGTACATCTCTTAGACTATAGCATTCCCTTCAAAAAAAATCTCTAGGGGTGCTATATACTTCAATTTTATACTACTTTGTTGATGGCACTCTTCTAAGTTTTGGTGGCATTCTAACATGACCTTTATTAGCCTACTATTATAGTGTTCTATCTCTATCTTCTTTCTATGGCACTCTTACTTTCTTAGGCATCCTCCTTTCCTGAATTATGCAAAAATATTTTCTAATTTCTTTAACCAACTAGCATAACTCATCTCTTTGGTTGCTTCAATATTTTTTTGCTCATATTTTAGGTAATGTGTGTTGGTTTTAAATCCAATAGTTGTCTTTGTAACATTTTGCTATAATTTTTTCTTCCTTCCTATATTGTGATGCTCTTCATCTTGGCACTTGAATAATGCTACCTTCCTTAATAATGCAATATCATTAACCTTTCTCTCTCACCAAGAACTTCCATTGTAGCTCTCTTATTTCCATACCTTTCTTTGATTCACTTTAACTCTCATGATCTACCTTTTCATTCTATCTCCTCTAATGCACTACTCTTATGGCACTCTCACAACTTAGTCTATGGTAGCTATGATACTACTTTTAACATACAAGCTATTTTCATATAAGATATCAAGCTTAAATTTGTCACACAATTATACACATGTTCAAATAAAATAAATAAGCTTACTATATTCCCACATATTACACTTAGTATTCTAGTATTGATGAAGTACTAAAATTTCCATTACATCCATCTTCCATGTATGCTCTACATATAGCCTTTACAAAGACTCTTGACATTTCATCTTATTAGACTATTCATGTTTCTTATATGAGAGATATATTTTATTCACTCCTAATAATAACAAACCTCTAATGATTACTAAATGATAAACTCTAAATGACTCATATTTACAAGACTCTTTTCACACCACATATTTACAAACTATTTACAAAATATTTATAAGTACTAAATAATGTAATAAACTCCAACTATCAAATGATTGATTCATCAAAGTGGGGACCAAAATAAAATAGTTTAAGGCTTGCAGAGACTATTTTAAATGAAACACCATAGAATTTTAGGTTCTAACTTAGATTATTATTCAAAATAAAAAATCTATTTTGAGAAAAGAAAAAGTCATGTGACTAGAAAAAATATTTCAAATTGATCTAAAGGTAGAAGATTGACCATCAAATAAATTTTATTGACCAAATTACGCTTTGATTGCATTTCTAAATAAAAATTATCACATAATAAAATACATAATTTAGCTTTCCAATAAACTTTAGATATATTTGATTTTATAATATGTGCTAGAACACATTACACTAGATCCTTTCATGATTTTTGAACTTGTCTATTCTATTCTTTTTCATTTTTAGTCATTGTACTCAAAATTAGTCTTTAATAAATTTTATAATTGTGCTTACCTAATATATATATATATATATATATATATATATATATATATATATATAGTGTGTGTGTGTGTGTGTTATATATATATATATATATATGTGTGTGTGTGTGTGTGTGTGTGTGTGTGTGTCTTTAGGACTATGGTGATAAACGTTCTTTATTTTATTGTTGTGGGTAAATGGATAAATTAGAATTCCAATTGTTTCGGCATGCCTTTGTGATTATTGGATTAGATAAAATCATACCTCTTCAATATTTTTATTTTATTGCATTTATTTCTAACATTTTCCTCTAAAAAACCTAAAATCAAGGACTCTACTCTTTTTGGAGGTTGATTGAGTAAAAAAATAGTCTTTGAATCATAGGAAGATCAACACCACTTTAAAGGTAACTCATTTTCAATAAAGATATATAGCTTAATAAATTAGTGGAAGGATTAATAAGATATGAAAATAGTCAAAATTCTAATATAACCTTCATTTATTTGTTCAATTGTATTTACAAGGTATAAATGAATACATGAGAAAATATTTGATGCCATGCATAATTATCTCAATTTTATTTTGTATTAATCATTATGATATAGTGCATAAGGATTACAAAATAAATCCTTTAGAACATGTTGCACCAACTCATAATGTCCATGACTCCCAAAATGATGAACTTAAAAAAACTACAAAAAGTTAATTTTTAGAATTAAGAATTCTAATGCTAATCATATCTTCAGTAAGATCATTTGAGAATGGATGTGGTCTTCTTTTCTTGGATGGAAAATTCTACTCAAATGATGTATATTTAGTTTGATATTATTTTGGTGGTTGTATCTTTAGTTGCATGACTTATTTGCTTTAAATTTCCTTCCTTGCATGATTTTCCTAAAGAATTTGCATTGACATATTTGTCATTGGATACTTTCCTTTAAGATAGATGTCTTGTTTTTTATGAAATCCAATAAATTGGTGCTTTAGACTTATCATTTTATGGATTGAATATATAACACTTAAAATTCTTGCCAAAACTTTGTTCTCCTATCAATCAACTTATGTGATATCATGTTGATGTTAGAAAACTAACATAGTTAATGCATAATGATTGGTTTGGTTTTGTTCTCCCTAAAATATTGACTTATTAACACAATTAATTGGTTGGCATCACAAATATATCATTTCTTTATCATTCAATGCACCAAAGATCAATAGGTTCTATGGATTAAGATCTTATGAATCAAATAATCCAATGGAAAAGACTTGACAATTTTTTACTAAAATTTCAACGTTGTTCCTTTGATTCAATTGACTTGACAATTTTCTCTAAAGGTTGTCATGCTTGAAAATCACCATGAATTGATTGGTAACCTTTACCAAAATGGTTATGCAACAATAGTGGGTGCAAATCACTAGGATCACTTAAAGTGTTGAAATTTTATGGGTAGTATGTATTTCATTTTTTTTATATGTTTTGTTTTATTATTACTAGATTGTAAATACAATTTTTTAAATGTAGTATTAAAGGTACATGAGGCCATATGTCATATGGGATGATCCTCATGAAGATTGTTGTTTTTCCAATATGTATTTATCCAACAATGTTCTAGGTAATTCAAATTCTTGTATAAAAGCATGGTGAATAACCCTATTCCTTATGAAATTTAAACCTTCAACTTCTTATTCAAAGTTTCAAAGCCTTCACCATATAAATTCTTTTTTAGAAATATATTTTTGAAGATGTCAGCATTACGTGCTAAAGTCCGTCGGGGTCCAGTGATGATCGACCTTATTATTTGTTCCCTATGTCAGAGTCAAACACAGAATGCCAAACATAAGAAAACCAGCTTCTATGTATTCGGAAGGAAGATTCAAAGACCGCCCCACGCGGCAACCAAGGCTTTTGTACGCGCATTCTTTGGCGTGTGTTTTTTTGTTTTTTTTTTCAATCGTTTACTGATGACTTCTTTTAATTCGCGTGAAAGACTTCGTTTGGGTTGATAGGAAGACAAGTCTCTACTGAACTCTCTCAAAGTCACACAAGTTGCAGAAAACGTTGTGCATATCAAGATCCATTCAACATTTATCGCCCTCTGCACCCCGTTTTTTTACAATTTGGAGTGCATTACAAAGACTTTGGTTAAGCATTGCCAACTATTTTAAAGATTTATTTCGGTCTTTGAAAGAGAAAGCCGTAACAATCGGTTAAACGCAATATCAAGACTTTGCGTGAAAGTCTCCGTTTGGGTTGATAGAGACAAGTCTCTACTGAACTCTTTCAAAGTCACACAAGTTGTAGAAAATATTGTGACTATGTAGCTATCGGACATTGTATATCAAGATCCATTAAACATCTATCGCCGTCTGCGCCCCGTTTTTCTACAATTTGGAGTGCGTTACAAAGACTTTGGTTAAGCATTGCCAACTATTTTAAAGATTTATTCGGTCTTTGAAAGAGAAAGCCGTTCTTGTAGGATTTAAAATTAAATTTATTCCAGAAATATGAAGTAACGTCATCTTCACTTAGTCTTATCGGTGTTATTCAATGTTTGTTCATATGGAAGCAGATAGTATGTAGCTATTGCAGGTTGCACATCAGTGCCCCTTAGAATCCGTCTGTCTGCATCTCTCTTTTCCACATTTAGCGAGGGGTTTCAAAGACTTTGGTTAAATGATGCCAACGACTCAGAAGACTTATCTCCGTCTGGGGAAATGGAAAGGTAGCGGGCTATATAAAGTCCTACCCATATGCCTCGTAGCCCCATCGAAATCCTACAATGGTTAACCATGTTTGTACTATGTTGCGCTGCCTTCTCTTCGTTATGGGTTGGCTGTGTAAAAAATAATGCTGGACGAAAAATTGAAAAGACAGAAAAAAAAAAGTTTGTTTGAGAAAAGATATTAAAAAATATATTAGTTTTGAAAACAGGAAAAGAGATAACTAAAAAGAAAAAACAGATGTAGAAAAGTTTTCTTACTATTAAAACTGTATATATATTTTGGATGTTAGGTTTAGCTGAAGTTTGGATGTAATAAATTCAAAAGAAAGAAAATAAAGGAATAAAGTCTTTTGTTTTATAAGTTTTTTGGTTTTCATTTTTTGTTTTATAATAATATTGTAGTTGTATATTTGTAATTTTTTATTTTATTTTTATATTTAATATCAGCAATTAAATTAGAGATCTAAAGATTATTTTTTTAATAGGAGGTTAATTTTAGAAGTGTAAAAATTAATTGTAGCAGCAAATTTTTTATTTGTCAATTCCTCCATTCAACAAAGATCACTGAGTATTGGATGATAACGATGCAAATATTGATGGTTTTAAAGAAGCATAAGATATAGTCCAAGTAGAAAATGAAGAGCCTTAAGATTGGAATGAGTTGATAGCACAAGAGAGAACTAAGAATGCCTTAGTTATGTTTTTAATTAAAAGTGATTTAGATGTAAGCATTTTTTCTAGAATTGCTAAAACTAAGAATGCCAAGTAAGCTTGGGACATATTGCAGTTTACTTACCAAGGAACTGAAAAAGTCAAATTAGTTCATTTGTACAATTTGCAAAGAGATTTTGAATATCTTCAAATAAATGATAGTGAGAAGATTGTTAATTATTATGTTTGAGTTCAAGATATTGTTAACTAGTTATGGAGCCATGGAGAGATAGTTTGTGAAAATATTCTTAGATCTTTACGAATAAAATAGAATTTTATTTTTATTATAATAGAGAAAAATAAAGGTTTGATGACATTGGAGATGGACTCATGGGATCATTGTTATCTCATGAAAGAAGATTGGAGAGAACTCTAAATACTATTGCATGAGCATTTGCAGCAAAGGCTAAATTTGGAGAAAATATTTACTACAATAGTTGACTATGGAGATAGAGGTCATGGACATGATAGTCTAAATAAAAAATATATAGTGCCATTATTGTAAAATATTTGGCCATTTTGAGAGAAAATGTAGGCTCAACAAAAGTCACATGTAGAATAAGAATGCAAATTTCATACAAAAGGATGAAGAACATTTTGGACCTAACATTTTTCTCTTAATGTATGGTAGATAAGTCTAATGATGATATTTGGTTTTTTAAATTTTGGTTGCTCATTCATATGACACACAACAAATAATTATTTGTGAAGGTTGATGAAACAACAAAAAGTGAAGTGAAGGATGGAAACGGTAAGAATGTGGAAACTATCAACAAAGGCATGTTGGTTGTGTACACCAAGCAAGGAAAGTTAAAAAAATTTCAAAATACTTTGTTAGTTTATGGTCTTCAGCACAATATTTTTAGTGTAGGCCAATCGGTTGAAAAGAATTGTGAAGTTTTATTTTCTAATGAAGAATGTAACATCTTTGATAAAAATGATGATAAAAATATAGTTGCAATAGTTCCCATGATAGCAAGTAAAATGTTTTCAATGAAGACACATTCAATGCACTCAAATGTTCTACAAGCAACCATTGAAGATAGTAATTAGTTGTATGGTCATCTAAGTGTTAAGGGGTTGAATATGTCATATACAAAGAAAATAATTGAAGGCTTAACTAAAGTTGAAGTAAAGGGTGAGATGTGACTGGTTGTGCATTGGGAAAGAACATAAAAATAATTTTTTAGTTGGAAAATCATGGCAGGTTTCATGACCATTGCAGTTGATTCACTTGATTTTTGTGAGCCTATGTAGACACCAAGCATTGGTAGTTGTTTTTATTTTTTTGACATCAATAGATGATTTTACCAAGAAAATGTGGATTTATTTCTAGAAGAATAAGAATGAAGCATTTAGTTGTTTTATGAATTTAAAATCCTTAGTTCAAAAACAAGCTAATTATCTCATTAAAATTTTGAGGATTGATTAAGGAGGTGAATTTACTTCTAAGATATTTAATGCATATTTTTCTAATAATGGAATCAAAAGGTAATCTGAAGAAAGAGGATTGATGAGCAAGGAATTCATTTATAGAGTGACCAGGGCATAAATGTGATTAACTGATTCTTATCCCAGTTAGAATTTTTGGGCTGGGTACCCAAGAGATCTTCAAAAAAATAAGAGGCTTCATCTCAAATTTCAAAAATATCCCTGGTATTGGAGCCATCACCTCTAGTCAATTCCCTAATTTTGTTTGAACTTTTGTGCCTGAGGATGGAAGAATGAAATTTTTTTATATTGGAATCACCCACCTTGAGCCAAAGGGCCCTAGATATCTACCTCCAGAACATCTCCTCTTTGCCCAAAATGCTATGATACTTTGCTAAAATTTGTTTCTTCTTAAATATGATTTGGTTACTTAGTTGTCCATTATGTATTTGTTGTTCAATGCTTTTTAGCTTATCCATAATCTACTTTTTGCTTTAAAAAATATCATCAAAAATGTCCCTATTCTAGATTTTAAGGTTTTCCTTGACAACATTGAGTTTGTGAGAAAAATGAGTAATGAAAGACCTAGAAAAATCCCGCTACCACCAATCAGAGATTCAGTTATGAATATCAGGGTGCTATGTCCACATGGCTTTGAATATCAAAGGGATATTGAAATTGGGCCTTTGTCAACTTCAAACAAAAGGGGAAAATGATCAAAGCCAACTCTTGGGAGACAAATGAGATTAGCATCACCCATAACAGGAATAGCCTCTTGAGAAAGAAAAATCTATCATGCTTAACTTGGATATGTTAATCCCCAAATCTCTTGTTGATCCATGTGTATTTTGCTCCTTTAGTTTGAATGTTCATAAATTCACCGCCAGTTACAAAATTATGAAAATCTTCAATGCTTCTAGATGGAATGATATTTCCCCCTTGCTTATCTCATATGAAAAGAGGGGAGTTCAAATCTCCAGCAAGGATCCATGGAAGATTTTTGAAAACATTCCTCATGTGTCTCAAGGTATCCCATAAGGTATTTCTATTGGTTGGATTGTTGGGTGTGTAAACATTGGATACAACCCATGAATACTTGTCATCTTTACAGTGGAACAAAATGTTCAAAATTCTATCTGATAAAAAAATTACTATACCTTCAACTTTAATGTAATCGTATAAACAAATTAATCCCCCTAAAGTGCCTTGAGTAGGGCTAAAATTGAAATCACTATTCTTCCAAATATATTTAGCAATTTTTTATATTTTATTTTGGTCAATCTTTGTTTCTTGCATAATCATGATAGTGGGCCTGTATTCCTTCCTCAAAGTGCATGCAAGTATCTTCTTGACAACACTATTGAGGCCTATCACATTCCATGAGAGGATCCTCATTTATAAATTTTGGAAAGAAGTTTACCTACTTTTGACTATTGTAAGGGAGGTTTGGATATTTTTTATTCATCTTTATTGGGATTGAAAAGGTCCTAGAAAAGAGTCTTTTGAATGCCATTGGCAATTTCATTATTTGTTTCTTTCTTTTTTTAATAATTTATAGGTCTTCTATTTTTTTCTCATTTTTGGTATCTATAAAGGCTTTCTTGTAACTTCTAGTGTTGATAGGGTTGAACTCAAGTTTGGCTGAGTTAGGGTTATAGTATATATAAAGGCTTTCTTGTAACTTCTAGTGTTGATAGGGTTGACCTCAAGTTTGGATGAGTTAAGGTTTCAAATTCAGTATTGATAGGAGTAGGATTACAAATTTCAATATGCCCTTCAAGGGTAGGTAAAGGTTTAGAAGGAATATGGGAAGGTCTAGATCTGGACAGGGAGTGGGTTTCCCATTGGATAATAGTGATGGGTTCAAGGGGTACAGACTTGTGCAATAGGGTTTCAGCAAAGGGAGTAGACTCAAAAATAAAAAATTTAGCTAATACACCAAAATTTTTAGGGTAATAAAAGGGAGAGCTAACCTGAGCTTGGTCATCCACCAGATCTAAAATTGTAAGTTGCCCCATTTTAAGCGTAGTCAAACTTGAATTATTTTTTTGGTAAGGCCTAGTATGGTTCTGCTTTCCTTGGAGCCTATCGCCTAGATGCCCAACATGAGACCTAGAGCTAACCATTTATTTAGAGGGTTTGAGAGACAGAAACTAAGATTTGAGGTGATCTTGAGTTTGGCACTCAATACAAAATGTGGGTTTATTGTCATATTAAATAGCTTGGCATCTATGATATGAGTTGTAGACTAGGTTAATATGAATTAGTAGGTGAGAATCCAAATTTGAATTGATGCATATTCTTGCATGAATCATGTGAGTTTGAGCTTTAGTGACATGATTGATATCTACTAATTTTGTAATGGATTTAGAAATGACATGCAAGATGTCTTCATGCCAGAACTAGATAGGCAAATCTGGAAGATGAACCCATAAAGGAGTTTAGTTAATACTTTGTGTTTATAGGTTTGAAACCTTCTTCCTAATTTCATAGAAAATAACTTTTCCAACCATAAAACTATGTCCCACCTGTGAGGATTCAGGAGACATCATCCTGTTTATTAATACAAATAAAAAAATCCCAAGATAAGGGAACCAACTCCATGGTACCTAGGGTTCTCCACTTAGAAAAAGCCCACCATCGTATGGACTCCATGTTAGGTCTACCTCTAATAAATTTCTTAACTAGAGTGTGGAACTCAAGAAAAATATATTCAATCATGGTATTGTCAAGGATAACCAGATATTCACCGTTGGAAATTAAGGTGTTAATATTACTTTTTTTGGAAATATATTTATCCCACCCTTTAATTTTTTTTGCAAAGTTGAGCAATGGAAAACAATATATTTGGGGCCTCACTCTGTTTTTCCAGAGGGTATTTTCATTGAAAAGCTTCTGCATTCCCTAAAAAACCCATGCCATCTAATTTTGAATCGAGGTTTGCTTTCTTTCCATCACATGCATTGCCTATATCTGATGAGTTCTGAGGGGAAAATCCACTTGTAGATATTTGAAAATTTATATTTTTGCCTCCCCGTCACTCCCATGAAGTCGTTCTATTGCCTAAAATTTCTCGTTCGCTCGCCATCACCTCCACTATTGCTCAATCCAGATGAAACCCTCGCACAATCACATGCCAAAAATATCGTTCACACATAGGGATGCACTAGGATATGTGTTGCTCCAAATGATATAAAAATTTGTGGATACGTTCTAAGGTTTGTCAAACATCTACCCTCAAAATGTTTACTCAATATGAGTCCGTATTAGTGAAATATGGCTGAAACAAGTTTGACAATTTGTATAGTCCTTCAAAAAATGTCCTCTCCTTCTTTCCTTTGAAAGGGGGTTGTGATTATTAAATATGAGTTATTTTTAAACAATGTTAACTTTAAGTTGAGTTATTTATACATCATTCATCCATGATTGTTAACTTTATTTAGAATTAATAGCAATTATAATATATGGGCATAGTCTTCTAATTGCATTGTTCTAAAATAATTGACCTTATATTAATTAATCAATTTATAATCATATATTTTACAACAAAAAAAGGAAGTAAAGTATTTATTAGTAGCAACATTCTTGCTTAATGTAAGAATCCTAAAGTAAAATCTTAAATACGTTTGTATTTGAGGTGTACTACTAGCTTGAAAAAATAAGTAAATACCATAACCATGAAAAAGAAGAATATGTACATAATCACCAAAATAAAATTCAAACTAAACCCTATTTTTAATTTATTTTTAAATATTTTTATTTATAAATAAATAAATAAAATTATTTAAAAACTAAATTTCATTCCATAGACTACTATCTAGACTACAAAACCCTCTTAATAATTGGATTCTCTTGCATAAAATCTAAACTACAAAATCCTCTCCATAATTAGGTTTTGTTGTATGTTTAAATGAATAATATAGAAGACGTTCTAGGGGACAGTGTAACGGTTTGAGTTTTGGCTCTTTTCAAAAAGTTCAAAATTTGAACGATAACGTGAATAAATATGTATATGTGTTCATAAAAAAATAACATAAAAAACCTTCAAATTGAAAAATTTTATGAGTTGAAAAATTCCTTCCATAAGATTACCAAATAGGGTTGTTCAGAATACTTCAAAACCTTAAGCAAAAAGAGTTGGGAGTGAAATAGTATATAGAGGAATTCTATAAATTGACCATAAGGGTGATCATATTGAAGATGATGAGGAGAAGTTGGTGAGATATATAAATGGACTAAGGTTATCCATACAAGAAAAATTTGGGATGTTTTGAATCAAAACTATTGAAGAGGCATATCAGTATGCGCTCAAGGTAGAGGAAAATTTATTGCTTAGGCAACAAAATAATGTGAGAGGAAGAGGATAATCATGTTGAGGAAGAGAACAAACAAATAATGGTAGAGGTAATATTTGTGAGAAGGATAAGTCAATCATTATCAAAGTTATTTCTACCAAAGTACCCAAGAAAAGGATGAATTGTCAATATGATGAGATGGAGGAAGAGGACATGGTTTTAATAACAAGTGTTATAGGTGCTTGAAATAGGGACATAGAGCTTTTGAATTTCCTCAAGCATAGAAAACTAGTGGGATTGGAAGGGAAGCTTGTAATCAAAATATACAAGTAGATGATGACAACGTGGGGTTGGAAGGGAAGCAAAATAGTGGGCTTGGAAGGGAAGCCTGTAACCAGAGCACATGGAAGAACCAAAACAAGGATAATCCCTTATGATAAAAAGGGTATTGTTGAAAATATTAAATGAGTTGTATGAGAGTAAGCATATAATAAGATTTTTTAGAATGATTTACAAATCAAGAGGTAAATGTTGTAAGGTGATTATGGATAGTGGAAGTAAAAATAACTTGGTATTAATAGGGATGAAGGAAAAACTTTGTTTGAATAATATTGATCACAAAAATCCATATAATATATCATGGTTGGGAAGGGAACACCAAATATTGGTAACTAAACAATGTATGGTAGATCTTCAAAGTGGATTTTACAAGAATAAGACACTGTGTGATTTTATGTTGATGGATGCTTGTCATGTCTTGTTGGGAAGAGCATGGTAGTTTGATGAAAAGTTAGTACATAATTGTAGGTAGAACACCTTCAATATTGAGAAGGAATGCAAGAGTTACACATTAAGTCCATTGAAGGACAAATGGAAAGGAGTGGATAATAGTCCTATAGTGTGTTTGAATATAGATAGAAAATTCTTGAAGGCTTGTGAGACCAATTTGAAGGAAGAATAACTAGTGTTGAAAGAATTTATAAAAAAAGTGGAGGATCAAACAAAAATAAGCAAAGTAATAAGCATAGAGATGAGGTCACTAGTAATAGTGACAATGACAATGCTAATATTGTGATTGCTACTATAGATAAGGAGAAAGAGAAAGAGAAAAAAAAAAAGATATCAGAGGGAGAGAAATGTTAGGATGACATTTATTGTCTTGTTAGCCATGATAAATGTCATGTTGTCATACTTGATATGACAAATATCGAAGTGGGAATGAAGAGTATGAGTGTTTTGAAAGGCACACCAAAGGTATTAGCTCCAAGTTGATGAGAAGAATGGGGTAGAATGGTAAAGGATTGTGAAGATATAGTGAAGGTGTAAAAATAGTGATAATGCCAGATGTAAGACTAAGAAATGAAAGCCTTGGATATGCATATTTGAAGGGAAGTAATTGGACTAAATTTGTGAGAAGAGAGAATAGTATAGGGGATAAATATCCTAGAAGGATTTGTTGTAGTCAGTGTCAAATATTTGAAAATGTTACAACTAGGTGTTGGAACTAACATCCTTGTGATATTTATGGAGGACATAATCACTCTACAAAAATATTGTTGGCACCAAGAGGAAGTTGCCAACAAAGTGAATGTTGATTGTGGTTGGATGAATGTACTACAATGGGATAAGCTAAAATGAATATTGAGTGCATTCTATGAGAAGAGATTTTATCCTCAAAGGAAGTCCAAGACAATATAGTGAATTTGGTCATATGAAGACATCCAAGCTAGAGTGGTAATAGCTTGGAAGAACACTTCATAAGCTAGATCTCATTGAACATTTTCTCTTACCTAGTGAGTATGATACGAACATCATACAACCTTTAAAAATGTTTGGCAAACCATTTGTATAACCACTAGATGGAAAGGGAAATTATAGGATAGAAGATGAAAAAATAAAATAAAAAAAATGTGCACAATGAGAAGCAGCTAGAAGAGAAAACAAAGAGGAAGTAAAAAAATAGAAGCAAAAAAAAGGGAAAAAAGAAAAGGAAGTGATGAAAATGGAGAAGAGAAAAACAACAAGGAAGTAGAAAGTGAAAGAATGGATAATGTATGCAAGAAGAAAAGAATGATACAAAGCATAAAAGACTCATTAAAGAATAAAAATAATAAATTTTAGGATAAAGTTCTAATGGATCAACGAGAAAATTCTAAGAAGCTTTAGGGGCCAAAAAGAGAGGAAAATAAATATTCCTAGGGAAATAGAAGCCTAGGTAGACAAAGAAAGGGTTTAAAAAACTCTACCTTGTATTCTTGAGTGAGAATAAATGAATAACATTTTTTCTCGTAAATATTTGAGTTTATGTTATTGTTGAATGTGAGACAGTTCAATTTAGAAGAATGTTGTGTTGTTTTTTAGTTGTGTGCAGGTGGAAAGGAAGAGGGACAAAGCCTAGAAGATCATAGTTGAATAACATTTTTTCTCCAAAGAAAGTAAAACATACAAAAATTTGAATCTCTAGTCAAAAGAATGATTATATCACAGACAAAGGATGAGCATGGTAAGGTGTCTAGCAATATGAAAGATAAAGTGTGAAAGTAAAATCATTTGAATATGGTATCACTTATTCTTGTAACAACACAAGTTCCAATGGTTGTAGCCCAACATCATTACCAATAACTTCTTCAAATGAAAGGACAAGTCTAGCATTAGCCCCAAGGAAGGTAAAAAGTCTAAATGAAATTCATTAAAGAATTGTCAATCAAGAAGGTATGTAAAAATTTGTTAATTTTATATTATTTCCTCAAAATCTTGTTGAACATAGATGTTATGAAGATGTTGTGAAGCATATCATTTGGCATGATACAATGGAAGAAGAAATAAGGATATTTGACAATAATAAAACTTGGGAGTTAGTTGAATTTCCAAAAGATAAGAAAGTGATAGGAGTGAAATAGATATATAAAAACAAGTACAAGAGTGATGGGACCATTGAAAGGCATATGATAATGCTCCTTACTAGGGGATATGTAGAGGTCTATGAAATAGACTATGAAGAGACATTTACACTAGTCCCTCAATGAGACACAAAATAATAGTGTTGGCACTAGTAGCTCATAATAAGTGGGTAGTCTAATAAAGGGGTGTAAAATCAACATTCTTGAATAGTTTCATTGAGAAGAATTTTATGTGTAAAAATTGCCTAACATCATGTCTATAAATTGAAGAAGATAATATATGGTGTGAAATAGGCTCCTAGAGATTGGTATTTGAGAATTCATAGTTATTTCTAATGGTATGGATTTACTAGAACAAAAATGAGCCAACAGTATATGTACAAAAATAACTAATCAAATTTTGATTGCTTGTATTTATGTACATGAATTTATTTATTTTCATAGGTAACAATTCCAACATGATGGATGAATTCAAGCAAGGAATGATGAAAGAATTTGAGATGACCAATTTAGGTCTAATGCATTATTTTCTTGGTATGGAGGTATATCAATGGACTGATGGTATCTTCATTTTTCAAGCAAAGTATACCCAAGATCTATTAAGACGATTCATAATGGAAAAGTGTAAGATGATAGCAACCTCGATAGAATAAGGTAAACAACTAAACAAGGAAGTTGAAAACAACAATGTTAATGAGACTTTATTTCATAGATTGGTTGGTAGCTTGATGTATCTTACAACTACTAGACTTCATATTACCTTTGTTGTGAGTCTTATTTCTAGGTTCACGACAAAACCTCATGACAATCATAGAAGAGTATTGGAAAGAATAGTTCAATATATCAAAGCAATAGTAGATTAGTAGATGATTGAAAATCAACTTTAGAATATTCCTTTAGTCTTGGTATTTGTCTTATTTCATAGTGATCAAAGAAGTAACAAAGAGTTTGTCTTTCCATAGTGAAGGCTGAATATATAGTAGATGCTTCAATAAGTTGTCAAGCAATATGACTTCAATGAGTTTTAAATGGATTGTAACAAGAGATCCATTCCTCCACTCCTATATAATGTGATAATAGTAGCATTCTTCAATTAGAAAAAAAATATATTTCATTAACAAACTAGGTATATAGATACTGGTCATCATTTCATTTGGGATTTCATGAAGGAAGAATAATATAATTGCAATTTTATAGGATAGAAAATAAATTGGTAGATATTTTTACAAAAACATTTTAAAAAATAATATTTATTTTACTTTGTAAACAATAAAAGTTGAACTACTAAATTTTAAAGAAAAAAAATGTTAAAAAAATAATCGTTAAAAAAAACTAATTATAAAATCTTATTAAAAAAATAAAAATAAATTTAACTCCCAAAATACAAAAAGGAAGTTAATAATTAAAAACAAAGGATTAAGATATAAAATATCCTTGCTATTTTTATTTTTAGTGTGTACGATGTTTATATATAAGATGTTAGGCAGCCAGACGATTCGTTGTAACTTTATACAATAAATTTCGAGAAAAACATATGAATAAAGTTTTTTCATTTATTATACAACAATAATGTAGTGGCATACATATTTATTTGGATTGAATTGTAGATTTTACCCAAGACGGAAACAAATTGAACTCTTCGTTTTTTAATTCGTGGCATCCCCATACAAGGTTTTGGGATCGTCGACTGAAATCAACTTGTATATAACATCATCAGTAATCAGATCCCTGATAGCAGACCACTGATTGATAACATACCATACACTCGTGACCATTATTCTAGCCATCCATTCCCTTATCCTGAACATAGCCGTCTATTCCCTTATCTGAACATCCCAGATCAACTGGCTTAATACATGGCTATCATGAATCACATGCTATCTTCGCATTGGTCTCATCAATTGGCCCCGGAGGATCAAAATACTAAAAGCATCGATGCATATAGAGATGGATGCAAGAAGTCTTGTTCTTGGGCTGTTAGTCTTTTTATTCTCCTGTCATATGTGCAGAATCGAGGCTGGTACAGGAGATGTGGAGCGTGCGTCAACGTATATTGTCCATATGGATAAATCTGCAATGCCTAATGTTTTTGCAACTCACGAAGATTGGTATAAATCGTTGCTTTATTCTGTCAAAGGAGCACGGGGCTGGCAAATCAAAGCGATCGAGGATTCACATCTTTACACCTACGATAATGTCCTGCACGGATTCAGCGCAAAACTCTCACAGTCAGAGCTTGATATGCTGGAGGAGATGCCTGGACATGTAATAACATTCCCTGATCCCGTAGGCAAAATGGATACGACTCATTCCATAGAGTTCCTAGGATTGAGCCCCGACTTGGGTCTGTCGCCGGCATCCCGCTTCGGTGACGACGTAATCGTTGCCGTTCTCGACACCGGTATTTGGCCCGAAAACCGAAGCTTCCTCGACAATGGAATAGGGCCGGTGCCCTCCAGATGGAAGGGAACGTGTGAGAATGGCACAGCTTTCGACCCTGCCCTCTGTAACAGAAAGCTTATAGGAGCTCGCTATTTCAACAAAGGCGCGGTAGCCATGTACGGGAATATCGACCCTGGATCAGACTTCGACTCTGCACGGGATTTTGACGGGCACGGAAACCATACTTCCTCCACCGTAGGAGGTAACTACGTCGATCACGTGGATTTCTATGGGTATGCCCAGGGAACCGTCAGGGGCGTCGGTCCGGCAGGCCGAATCGCAATGTACAAGGTGTTGTGGTCGAACGGGAGTATGGGATCCGACGTACTGGCGGGTATGGAGAGAGCCATTAACGACGGAGCTGAAGTTTTGTCTCTCTCGCTCGGCTTTAGTTCCTCTCCCTACTTTCAAGACACCATAGCCCTTGCAGCCTTTGAGGCCATCAAGAGAGGCGTGCTGGTTGTTTGCTCTGCAGGCAACGAAGGGCCGGAGCGCGGATATATGCACAATGGTGCCCCCTGGATCTTCACCGTCGGAGCCAGTACCATCGACCGAAATTATGCCGCTTCGTTGACGTTGGGCGACGGCACCCTCATGAATCCTTCTTCCTTCTACATCAACACCAACCTGACGGGGAACTTGAGAATATCTCAGGCTCTACTTGTTTACCAAAGCAGAGATCCTGCGTGCAAGAACGAGCTCGATCCTGCGACAGTCGGAGGTACGGTGATATTGTGCATGAATACAAACTCATCACTTTTGCAGGCTGCGAAATCCGCGGGAGCGCAAGCGTTGCTGTCGGCCGTCAACACAGAGAAGTTTAGCTTGTTGTTCCCGGAGGGATATTTCCCTGTTGTACATTTAAAAAGCGGACAGAGAGCAGCCTTGGTGAACTACGCTTCTTCCACCCCAAATCCGGTGGTGGAAATTCAGTTCGGCGTCACAGTGCTTGGCGCTAAGCCCGCGCCCGCCGTGGCTTCATTTTCGTCTCGAGGGCCGTACGAAGCTAGCCCCAATATCCTTAAGCCCGACGTCATAGCCCCCGGCGTAGACATCCTGGCGGCGTGGCGGTCCAACGTCACAGAAGAACCGGATTACAATATGATCTCTGGCACGTCCATGTCGTGCCCGCATGTGGCCGGTCTGAGCGCTCTGGTGAAAGCCGTTCACCGAGACTGGAGTCCTGCGGCAATCAGGTCTGCTCTCATGACCACTTCCTACACGGTAGACAATTCCAATAACCGCATTATAGACACTGGCAACCGAGGCAAGTCGGCCACGCCTCTAGCTATGGGCGCAGGTCACATCGATCCAGAGAAGGCCATCGATCCCGGTCTCGTCTACGACTTGACCGCGATGGACTATCTCAACTTTCTGTGCACGCTCAATTACACGACAAAGCAAATTCAAATCATCGCCCACACTGCCGTTTCTTGCCCTACTGGCGTCGACTTCGGTTCGGACGCGTTGAATTACCCTTCCTTCACTGCGATTTTCAAGAAGAACGCCACCGTATCTTCTTCCGTGACGTTCAAAAGGACGTTGACAAACGTAGAAGAGGAAGCATCGTATTATGAAGCAGTGGTGGAGGCTCCAAGAGGAATCAGGGTTCAGGTCTATCCTTCTGCTCTTGAGTTAAAAGAGAAGTTTCAGAAATTGCATTTTACGCTTACAGTGGAGACAGAGGGAGGTACAAGCGCTGGGGACGAAGACGTGAGATATGGATATTTGAGTTGGATCGATAAGAAAGGTCATGTTGTGAAGAGCCCATTCGTAGCGCTCATTCAATAAGAGCGAGAATCCGTTACCATATGTGCTAGGAAAAAACTAAAAAATCAATAGCTGCGTTATTGGAAGGTCATTTAGTTTAGAGGGTTTCATGAAATTTACTTGTTAATGTTGGGAATATAATAAGTGGTCATTATATGTTTTTCAGCTAATAATTTATAAGAACTATTTCTATAGTAGAAAAGTTCCTGTTTCACGGAACCAAAGTATTTATTTGTTTAGCATCTTCATCAGCGGTTAACCTCGTTCATGCGTTTACTTTACTAAATATCTTACAGGTCTGAAAGACACATGCCATGTGCCGTGGCAAAAGGATTTAAATGATTACTCTAAATAATGCAAGGGAAGTATGTGCTCCTCGTTATATTAAATTAGGTATCAAGAGTGAGGAGTGCGTATTCAATGAGGCATTCGGTAATCACAACGAACACCATGGCATACCAACCTCTGTATGACTGGGATGCAGTCTGTCCAAAGAAAGGGCAATTCCGACTGTTAATTAATTTAACATTTTATTAAGAATGATGGAATATTTTATTTCTTAAAGAGTGGTTTTAATAATAAGGATAGGAAAGGTTTAAAGAAAGAAATGGATTTAGACCACAATTCAGCATGGAGTTATGAGCTCGAGCCGATTGTACAAGCGCTCAAGAGGCAGGAACAAGGTAAGAGATTGCCCACGATAAAAGGGATCCAACAATTTTAAAGACGTTTTTTCTTTATATAGAGAATTGGGAACTCTATTGGTTAGGTAAACTTAACTATCTAGTGAATATTTTATAAATAAAAATATATATTTTATAAATATTTTATTATTACTATTTAATTTATATTTTATATAATAATTTAAAATTTTAAAATATCCAAACCTTGTCCTTAACGTTTAAGAATTTAATAACCTATTAACTGGAAGAGGGTTGGTTGTCATCTTGACATAGAAGACAACCATAGTGCCGTGTCATTTTGAAAATCCACATTGAAATTGAAGAGTGGACTATAATCGTAGTGCCCACTTTCAATGAATCTCTGTTCAGAAATCTCAACATGCCCCCACTTTCTTTATCAAAGACCATTGACAGGGATTCTCAATTAAGAAAAAGGCATATTCCCAAAGATTAAATTGGTCGCAATGTTGCCCCGACGAGGTCGTTTTTTTTGTTTCCATTTTTTTAACCTAGCTGTGAAAGAACATAAATTGTCTTGTTAGTTGGAAGTAAATTAGGAAGTCTAATACCCATACATATATGGTACCGATAAATTAGGAAGTAAATTATATTTTAATTACTAAGTTGAGTTATTTTTAAACAATGTTTGTTGCATATTATTTATACATCATTCATCTATGATTGTTAACTTTTTTCTAAAATTACTAGCAGTTATAATAAAGAGTCGTAGTCTTCTGATTACATTGTTCTAAAATAATTGATATTTTTTATTAATTAATCAATTTATAATTATATATTTTACAATAAAATAAATAAATTATTGATTAATAGCAACATTCTTGCTTAAGGTAAAATATTAAATGCGTTTGTATTTGAGGTCTACTAGCTTGAAAAAAATAAGTAAATACCATAAACATGAAACTGAAGAATCTGCAATAATCGCCAAAATGAAATTCATTCTAAATCCTAGTGATATTATACAATAAAAGTAGAATTATGATGCTTAGGCATTTATTGTTGCATTACCCAATAGAGAATATATTTGTTTCTCATTATTATATCATGTAGTTTAGCAACATTAGTTTAGCATGTGATCTCATCTTAAAGTTGGGATTAAGGGTTTTATAATCTCCTAAGTTTTCTTGTTAAATGATTTACATGTTTTATTGTTAATAAGTTAAATGAGGATTTTTTAAATGACTTTGATGGATATCAAGAAGTCATCTCCTAGAAATGTATGAGGGTTACTGAAGCAATTGTGCAAGGGTTTCATTTGGGTTGAGTGCAAGCAGCTCTAGAGGTAGTTTTTCAAGACCTTCAGGCCCTAGTGGCCAACATTTTTGTGGATTTTGATCAAGATTTTAGAAGAATATGTTGCAAGGGATCCAAGATGGGTTAGAAATATATCTTTCAACAAATATTCATGTTGTGAACTTGATTGACAACGGCTTCCAATTTTTTGCACAAAAGAAAAGTGAAAATTGTACCTTTCCTTGGTGTCCAATGAATGGATTAAAGAGATCATGAAACAAGTTTCAAGCAGCTGATAAAAAAGAGGTTCAGATCTCAAGCAAATCTGGTGCTAAGGTGCACCCACAAAATAAATCTAATGTGGAAACATCTTTCAAGGGTAAGAATTTCCAAGACTCAACACCAAAAATGAATTTTAGGGATGCCCTTCATGGTGGATAGCCTTAGCCTAATGCTAATATTAATCATAGGGCTTCTCGTAAACCTCTAAGAATACCTAAAATTGATCTTAGGAAAATGGAGTTAGGTTGTCTTAGGGAAGCTAATGGAACTCCTATTGTTAAGCTTGATATGGCAACATTTAGACTAGTATTGAAGATATGGAAAAAGAGGACTTATTTGTCATTTCATGGATTTTCATCTGAGCCTATCTAGTTTCAAATCCTGGGTTGCAAAAGACTAGAAAACTAAAGGTGAGTTACAAATATTTATTTATCCGAATGGTTAATTTCTTGTTTTATTTTCTAATAATAAAGATAGAGAGAAAATATTTCAATGGGGTCCTTGGTTCTTTGGAAGGGCAGGGCTTTTCATGAAGCCCTAGCATACTAAATTTAAAGCCAAAAAAGAGTTGCCTTCTATAGGTCCCATGTGGGCTAGACTCTTTGGCCTCCCAATTGAATTCTGGAATCTGACTGTTTTTCTTCAATTGGAAACTCTTTAGGAACTTTTATAATGATTGCTAATTGTACTCAAATATTTGAACATATTTTCCTTCAATTATCCCCTTTAATAATTTTTCCTTTCTTTTTTCTTTTCAATTTAAATTCCTTCAATATTTTCTTTCATATAATTCTTCTTTCAATTAACCTTTAATTTTTTTATTTTTTTATAATTAATTTATTTTCCTTTAATAATTCTACTTTCAAATAAATTCCTTCAAATTCTTCTTTCCAATGAATTCACTATTAATTCAAAAAAATAAGTTTCTTTTCTTTTTCTTTAATTAATTTGTTTTATGAATTTCTTATATCTTCCTAATTATTTTCCTTTAACATTCTAAACATAAATGGAGGTAAAATAATGTTTTGTATACATCATAAAGCATGCTATCAAATTTATCTTATTTTTCCTTCCATTAATTTTCCCTTCAATATTACTGCTCTTTTCTAGAAACTTCGTTTCAAATAACCTTTTAGATAATCATTTTTCAAATAAAATATATTTCTACCAAAAAATTATGAGTCTTTGGTTTAATCAAACTATAATTTATGTGACATTACCATCATCAATGCACATACCTGACATCTCCATTCTTGGCTCGTGAATATTTAAATTTTTTATTATCTTTTTAATTGTTATTCCTGTGCCAACGTACATTATTTCACTATTCATACGTCATAAAGCATGCTATCAAATTTATCTTCTTCTTTCTTCCATTAATTTCCCCTTTAATATTACTGCTCTTTTCAAAAAACTTCCTTTAAAATAACGTTTTAAATAATCCTTTTCCAAATAAAATATATTTCTACCAAAAAAATATGTAAGTCTTTGCTTTAATAAAACTTTAATATATGTTTCAATACCATAACCAATGCACATACCTAACATATCCAATCTTTGCTCATGAATATTTGAATATTTTATACTCTTTTTTAAGTGTTATTCATGTGTCAACCTACATTATTCAACTACTCTTCCACATGTTCCTTGAACAACATTACATCTTCTAGAAGACATCTCTTAGGCTCTAGAATTCCCTTCATAAAAAATCTCTAGGGGTGTTATATACTTCGACTTTGATACAAATATTATTATGAGAAATTCGAAAGGAAAGGAACTGTGTATTATTATGCATAAAGGGCCTTTAAATAGGCAAGTACAATTGGATAAGAACGTAGCTGTCAAAATCTTATCCATGAACATAGTACAAAATAGAAATTATATCAACATATTAGAAAGTATATCCACATATTGCAAAATAGAAAGTTTATACGGTCATTCCCTATCATTCCTTCCCATCGTAAGAGCATTGGGCTTAAATGCGATCAAAAGGGAAATGTTGTGAGGTAAAACTACATAGGAAAACTAAATAGGAAAACTACATAGGAAAAATATGGGAGGTGGCCATGGTGGGGAACGTGTTGGATGGGGAGCACACAAGGTAGGGCCAAAATAAAATAAGAGCAACACAGAGTAGTCAGAGAGGAGGATAAAGTCATAGAAATATTTAGGGCCATAATTTATGTTATTGATGAAGGCAAGTGATGGCTAGCGGACTACAGAGAATAAATTGAGGCAGCATGGGAACCACAAACTCCTCTTCTACGTCGTTGTAAGACAAATCAAGAATTTGAATCTTGTCAGATTCAACTTCATGGGATTCATTAGGAGAGTCCTCAAACGGATCTAAACTTTTTAAATCTCTACCAAACAAACCTACAACATTATAAGGTAAAATAACATGATTTTCATTTTTCTTTTCAATGGGAGTAGCAGTATAGTCTAGTGGAAGGATAATGGGCTTTTCACCCATAAACCCTGGTTCAATTGCAGATGCTGTTGTATGATATTTCTCCACAATAATTCCTTCATCATCTAGAAGAATTTATTTTTCTTTCTTAGCATCTTCTTCCTTTTTGGCAAGAAAAACTTCATCTTCAGCAGATGCCATTTCTTCTGCTAGCATGGCAACAAGAATGGACTCAAAATTCATCAAGAGTGCTTTGGCTCCTTGAGAGATCTCTTTGAGGGAGAGACTCTTTTTAGGAAGCATGTTGCCTTAAAAAAATAGAAAAAGAGCAGGAACGACTGCTCTGATACCAAACTGATATGGATATTATTATAAAAAAAATTTAACGAAAGGAATTGTTTATTATTATGCATAAAGGGCCTTTAAATAGGTAAGTACAATTGGATAAGAACGTAGTTGTAAAAATCTTATCCATGAACATAGTACAAAATAGAAAGTATATCAACATATTAGAAAGTATATCCACATATTGCAAAATAGAAATTTTATACGTGTGAATCCTTATCAAACTTTCTCCTACTTTTTTGAGGGTACTCTTCTCAGCTATGGTGACATTCTAACATGAACTTTATTAGCCTACTCTTTTAGTGTTCTATCTCCATATTCTTTCTATGGCACTCTTAGTTTCTTAGTCATCCTCCTTTATTGACTTATGCAAAATTCTGATCTAATTTATTTAACCAACTAGCATAATTTATCTCTTTGGTTGCTTCAATATTTTTTTGCTCATATTTTAGGCAACGTGTACCGATTTTAACTCCAATGGTTGTCTTATTAACATTTTGCTATAATTTGTTCTTCCTTCCTATATTGTGGTGCTCTTTGCCTTGGCACTTGCATAACCCTATCTTCCTTACTAATCCAATCTCCTTAACCTTTATCTATCACTAAGAACTTCTATCATAGCTCTCTTATTCCCATAATTTTTTTTATTCACTTTAACTCTCATGCTCTACCTTTTCTTTCTATCTCCTCCAATGTACTACTCTTATGGCACTCTCACAATTCAATATATGGTAGCTGTGATACTACTTTTAACATACAAGCCATTTTTACACAAGATATCAAGCTTAAAGTTCTGACACAATTATACATATATTCAAATAAAATAAATAAGCTTACTATATTTCCATATATTATAATTAGTATTCTAGTATTGATGAAGTACTAAAATTTCAATTAAATGCATCTTCCATGTATGCTCTACATATAGCCTTTACAAAGACTCATGACATTTTAACATCATCTAACTATTCATCTTCTTAGACTATTCATATTTCTTATATGAGAAATATATTTTATTGACTCCTAATAATGACAAACCTCTAATGATTACTAAATGATAAACTCTAAATGACTCATATTTACAAGACTCTTTTCACACCACATATTTACAAACTATTTACAAAATATTTATAAGTACCAAATAATGTAATAAACTCCAACGATAAAATGATTGATTTGTCAAAGTGGAGATAAAAAAAATAGTCTAAGGCTTGCGAAGACTATATTAATTGAAACACCATGGAATTTTAGGTTCTAACTTAGATTTTTATTCAAAATAAACAAGCTATATTGAGAAAGAAAAAGTCATGCGACTAGAAGAAATACTTCAAATTGATCTAAAGGTAGAAGATCAACCATCGAATAGATTTTACTGACCAAATTAAATATTGATTGTATTTTTAAATGAAAAATATCCCTTAAATAAATATATAATTTATCTTTCCAATAAAATTTAGAAATATTTTATTTTATAATAAGTGCTAGAACATATTACACTAGATCCTTTCATGATTTTTAAACTTGTCCACTCTGTTCTTTTTCATTTTTAGTCATTGTACTCAAAATTAGTCTTTAATAAATTTTATAATTGTGCGTACCTAGTTTATATTTATCTATGTCTATATTTATCTTACCTCATAAATAGAAATTAGATTAGGACTATGGTGATTGAGTTTTGATCCTATTATTTTCTATTATTCCTTTTATGAATAATAGTTCTTTATTTTATTGCTAAGGGCAAATGGATAAATTAGAATTCTAATTATTTCGACATGCCTTTGTGATTATTGGATTGGATAAAATCATAACTCTTCAATATTTTTCTTTTATTGAATTTATTTCTAACGTTTTCCTCTAAAAAAAAATCTAAAATCAAGGACTCTACTCTTTTTGGAGGTTGAATGAATAAAAAAAATAACCTTTGAAACATTCTATAATCGAGTGTGTATAAATAATATTAGGCATATCAACACCACTTTAAAGGTAACTCATTTTCAATAAAAATATATATCTTAATAAATTAGAGAAAGGACTAATAAGATATGAAAAGAGTCGATATTACTGTTAGGAGCTAATGCATAAGGATTACAAAACAAATCCTTTACATCATGTTGCACCAACTCATAATATCCATAACTCCCAAAATAGTGAAATTAAGAAAACTACAAAAAGTTAATTTTTAGAATTAAGAATTCTAATTTTAATCATATTCTCAATAAGATCATCCGAGAATAGATGTGATATTCTTTGCTTGGCTAACAATCCTTGCAATCATCATCATGTCCCATCAAACTGATGTTATAGTATTTTAACGCGGATAGAAAAACCTACTAGATAAAGAGATGAAAGGTACAACTATAGCCATTGTCTAATCTTGCTGGTAACTACTTCAAAATCTGTACATGGACAACTTCAGTGGCAATGATGTCTTCGGTAACGATAGCTTCAGGGTGGAACATTTTACCATTGCGAATTTATAACCCATAAAACTAACAAAAGGAATCACTTCTTCAATTAACATCACACCACTAATTTCATTCTGACTACTGTAGCGGATGATGACCGGATTTATATGGTAGAGAAGCCAGAATACAATAGCAGGCCTGTCTAAAAACATTCAACTATCGGATTATCACCCTAGTCCTGTCTGCATTTGCTGTTCAGCATATGTGTTCACTTGTGTAAGAATATATAAACATTCTCACCTTGCAATTCCATCACCTACAATTTTGCTACAGATTACTATATACATATTTCGCTGTATATATTGTTACAGCACTACCACAAACTCCTCTGATTTGTCACAACTATTGTCATCTAGTGAATTTGTTTACGACATAAATTTTATTCACTTCAATTGCGCGGGAGTCCACTTTTTAGGATACTTCCAACAGTTGTGTATACTCACCACGTCCTTCCCTATGTCACATTATTTCTTAATAATCTGTTTGTCAAGTTAGATAAACATCGATATGCCCTCCATGTCATTGGTGATCTTGGCAATTTTAGTGCCTTCGAAACGTGACATGTTTTTGTGTATGAGGGTACCTGCGTCTGTCTTAGTGTTCGTCCAAATTCGTGAGGATCCAATACTTCTTTTAGGCCTTTAATAATTCATAACCTACCCAATAACAACAAAACAAACAAACATTAATTAATATATATACAAACCAAAACAAAATAATACAAGATAAAATAAGACTAAAACGCCCACACTTGACACATATCAAAATAAAATAACTATCTTAACATAATAAAACAAACATAAACAAATCACATAAAATATAACTTAGACATAAAACATATAACTTTACTAACACGTAACCTTCAATATAATAAAGCATAAAAAAATATAAACAAATAACCTAACATATAACTTAAACACAACATTTATAACTTTACCAACGTATAATTTAAAAGAACAAAATATAACACAATAAAAACAATGAAATAAGACCACACTTAATAACTTACAAATTACAATTAATACTATCAACATATAAAACTAGACATAAATAAACTTAACAAAACAACAATAACTTCATGTCAAAGTGATGGAATCACAAAGTTCTAGGATTAAAGTATAGATCCAAGCTTTCACACCTTTTGGTGAGCTAAACCCTGCTATACGACCTTCCTAAGGAACACCAATTTTGCGATATTTCATATGGTAACAATGATAAACTAAGGCTGCAATCACTAAATTACAATACGACCCTGCAAACATAACTCAAAATCTTTTAGATCTCAAGGTGAAATTTGACAATGCACTTGCGATAAGACAAAACACATCAAGATGAATATTCTTGACATTCAAATGGTGACAATATGAACTATAAACACAGGTAATGCATTAGCATCAACTTTTAAATTTCAAGTGTGTCCCCAAATTTTGGGGTCATTGTGAAGGAGTCACAACAAATGGCAACTCTACTGGTAAATATCCCCGAACATTTTGGACTTAAAAACCAAACTCTAAAAACACACAAAATCCAAATATTAGAATTACAAGCATTAATAAGTATCTAAAGAATGAGAATAGACCAATTTGACATGAACTACCAGAATCATTCAGCATCAGCTCAGTGTGAGCGAAGTGATTCATTACTTATCACTTGAAACCATTCAACATTCCATCGTCAATTCCACATTTTAGACTATGAATAATTCCTCTTTGAAGATAAAACCTACACCCAATTCTATTTAGATATTTGCTCTACTACCATTCGAGTGTCTATAGATCTGATAGAGATTATTTGAAATATACAGATATTAGGTGGACATTGCATTTCATTTACTCTAAATATTGCTTCACTGTCATTTCAGCATCTATAGATCTAGTGAAGATTACTTAGTTTTGGATGATAGATTTATCATTATCGCTCTTCATGACCTTTCTTCTAGACCTTGCTTCACTGCCAACCGAGCATCTATAGCTCCGGTGAAGACTATCTTATTTTTTTTTTAGTAATAGATTTGACTCTATTTCCAACTCTTTTTTTTTTTTATCTCTTTTATTTTTCTCTCTTTTTACATCCGGTAGAATGGTACTTTGCAACAAATCCACCTGCCACCTGGGTTAGAGATGAGGTAAGGCTGTAAAGAGTATATAAGATATTTCACCATAATTTGCAAAACCAACAACTTCACGCATCCAAATTTAAAACAATATTCTTTAATGTGTTCTGTGATACTTGTGGAGCTTTTGCAATACAATTCCAAATTTTCATATTTGCCTTATCTTAGTTCACATTCATGAGGACATAAACCAATATCTCATTTTCCTTTTTCTCTAGGTTTCATAGGTTTTCAAAACAGGTAACTTCACCCTATTCGGTCCAGGATCAAAAAACAAACACAGCCAACAAACGACCAGTGTCTCCATCACAAATACCTTACTTTTGAAACACCCACCTAATATTTGTGCCAATTTAAATCACATCCAAGTCATGAAACTCCAACAAAATTTGGCCAAGTCAATTTGTCATTAAGCTCAACAAAATACACCCAAAAAGTAACAAAACATACGAAATGCAAACATAACAACAACATCAACAACACAACATCATCACATAACACCAACACATAACATGAACAACATGACACAACAAAACAAGTATATACAACAATATACAAGTGAGATTATTTTCTCCTTGGATCCCAAATATTATCATCACTGAACAAACAATCCCTTTCATGGCATGCACACCCAAAATCTAACCACAAGGTAATAAATCAACCAAAGACCCTCATTTTAGTTCCTTCAATAAAATCATAATGACATGAAAAATTAGTAGATAAGAAAAACAATGAAAAATTCAAAATTCCTTCTTGTCTAATCCCTATAATATAAACATCATAAATCAATTTCGATTTGAGGATTAGATGAGTTGTTTCAAACATGAAATCTTGCAAGTAGGAATTTATTTGACATAACTTCTCAATAAATTACTTTCCTTTTATCAAATTAACTGCCAAAATTTTAGGAGTTATATTTAATTTTTTATCAACCATATAAAATTTCCAAGGAACATCACACCACTCATTACCTGAAGTTAACATAAATAACAAAAGTATAGATTCTACCTCATTCTCTAGGACCAAGACACCATGATTAGCATTTACCAAAGTTTGATGAATCATTTCAATTTTCTCCTTTTCTTCATAAACTCTATCATGATCATCTTGTAATATTTCATTTTCATCCACCACTTCATCCACTTTTGTGATTGGCACACCATTTTTATATTGTGCAAGGATTTCAATATCTTCATCTGAGGTAAAATTTTCAAAGACCTGCACATCAAATGAGACAGAAATCCCATCAATAGAGTTATGAGCAACTAAGGATTCTTCATGCTTTTTCAAAAAATAAGAATAATCATCTAAACTCATGGGAAGAATCTCTATTGCATCTTCTTCATAATCATCAAGCTCTTCTAGGAACTCTTCTTCAAAATCCTTCACAACTGCTTTTGGTGAATCTGAAACTTTTATTTTCGAATCAACATCAAATGTGTATATGCCTAGTTCAATGTCATTACAAAGTATCTCATTAAACTCCTTATCATAACTCATGATCATGTTCTTTAACCTAGGTTCTCTTTCAACATAAATATGATTAGCTACGCCTTTCCAGGGCAGCCATAAGCATGAAAAATCTATGGAAAAGTATCCGTTCAGATGCCTGCTCCATTCCCTGCTCAGTAACAAACCATACTTGTCAGGGATATCAACAATGTGAATATCAATATAATGTTGTATTCTAGGTTCTGATGACAATTGTATATGCACATTCTTAAGCATACCAATGACCTTTACTTCTATTTTATCCAATTGCACAACAATTTTATTTGAAGAGGTTGGTTTAAAACCTAACTTTTGACAAACTACAAAAGGCATCACATTACCTAAGGCTCCTGAATCCACCATGCAATTGTGCAACTTTCTACCTGCAATTTTAATCGTTAATAGAAAAGAAGGAGCATCCTATTTCTCTTTTCGTGCAGCATATTGTATTTCAGTTACTTTCCCACTTTCTTTGGTGTTTCGATTATCAAAAGCCTCCATTAGTAATTTTTGTTGATTAGGTAATTTTGCAGCCTCGAACAGACTGATGTTAGCCTTATTTTTCTTAAGATCTTCGATGATGTTGTAAGTCATTTCTTTGTTATCAGGTACCTCATGTGCAATTTTAGATGCATTAAGAGAAGATGGAGGAATCAAATTATTAACATCAGAAGAAATAACAACATTGTCAGGAGGAGTAGAAGTAGTTTTGAAAGTTTTACTTTTACTTCTCAAATTATAATTATGACTCCCCTTTCTATATTGTTTTAGGGTATGAATTTCTTCAATACCTTCTTCCTCTTCTTCATCTTCATCGTCATCACTTGAACCAATGATATCAAGATAAAAAGTAGAGCTTTTGCCTTTAGTATTTTCTTCTTCCTCATCATCTGGAACCCATTCCATTTTATCCAATCCCTGTTGAATACAATTTGCAACACAACTAAACTCATTACAATCAAATTCATTATGATCACTAGTGTGATGTAACCTGCACCAACTATCCAATACAACTTCAGATACATTGACAGTTGTTGTCTTATTGGAAGCATTACTATTATTAGTAACGAGAGTTGGAACTCCTCCATTATTCAGCCTTGTATTAAAATGTTTCAGCTTTTGCATGGTAAACCTTCGATTTGATTGTGAACTTTGTGCATTCTATTTTTGCATTTGAATGAAATCATTACTTAATTTTTGGTATTTCCTTGTCAGATCTGCTAATTGAGTAGTTAACAACATTAGAAGAATTACCTTGGTTTTGATTTGGGATGCTTGGGTTTGGTGAAGCATTTTGTGTACTTGAATTCAACCAACTTGGGGTACTCTGATTAGGCATGACATTTGAAATGTTTTGATGAGGTAGAACATTTACAACATTTTTATTAGATACAAAATTTGGCAAATTATGATTAGGTAAAACATTTGGATTCAACCATGGGTTTGGATACATAAGATTACCTGGTTGCATTTGCAAATTTTGTGGGTTTTGAGTAAATACAGGGTTACTCTGTTGTGCTTGCAAATTTTTAAAAGGATTCAAGTTTTGTGTTGGTGCAACATTTTCAAAATAATTAAACTAAGAAGTATCATTATTTCTAGTTTTATGCACAACATAATGGCTTTCTAAAAACATTGGATTATTTTGTGGTAAATATGCCATTTGGTTTGGAATTTGAGGAATCATGTTTAAAATTGGAGTTTGATTCATCAAAGCATTATTAATCATGGGGATTTGATTCAGCATACTCGGATATCCAATAGAAGGCAATTGATCGAGCCCACAACTTGAAGGCATCATCTATTGCTCCACCATGAGAGCTTCCATGTAAGCTCCTGTAAGTGTCATTATCTACCCTGCTCTCCTGATGAACATCATTGTTAATGGATCCAAAGCTCCAAAGTATATTTGGATTGTAGCTACTTCTACAATATTATAAGGAGTAGTTAGTCGTGAATACATATTATGGAACCTAGTATTGAATATACGTAAAGGCTCGTTAGGTTCTCTATGAGTGGAAGCAAATTGTAGATAAACTCTAGTAGGATCAATTATAAATTTAAATTGAGTAATGAAAGTGTTTTTAAGAATATCCCATGAATTTATTGAACTAGAAGGTAGAAAAACATATCATCCATAGGCTATCTCATCTAAGGTTAGAGGAAACAACCTACATGCGACATCCTAATATTCAACTTGTAATCTGGACATGGCATCTGTGTATGCTTGTATGTGTTCTTATACTAATCGAGTGCCATCATGATTGTAATTTGGTAAATATTTCTCCACATTCTTTGGCATATCATGTGTACCACCTGCTATATTTAGCATAATTCACTGATTTCCCATTCATACCAAATTTGTAGTAAGCACAACCATATTGACAAGTGGGTAATTAAAAAGTAAACTTAGATTAATGTTAGAAGTAATGGGGGTAATCATAGTTTATGTCTTACTTCGTCTATGCTTCTTTGTTTGGTACAAACTCTGAAATATCATAGAAGTAGTAGACTTAGACCTAGTGATGATTTCTTTAGACTTAATACAATACTCGAAATATAACTTTTAATGAATTAATGCAATTGTAATATTCAAGTATGTAATGAAAAATTCAAGAACGAATGTGTAAATGATTGAAAAAAATTGCATGAAAACTGAAACCAATTACCAGATTTTCATCTTCGGCCCTCCTTCTAGCACCAATTTGTTGAGGTGTGATTTTTTCCAATCACAAAACCACTTGACAAACTTAGAATTTAAATTATCTCTTGCAAAGAACGTAATGCTTCTCCAAGGTTCTTACTTTAAATTTAATGTGTTATGCATATATGTTTGGGTAAGTGCTTGAAAAAATCCCTCTGGTTTGTAAATTACTGTTAACAAGGGGCACGGGAATCATGTAAATTATTTCAAAATTATCATGTGACAAATAACTAACTTCATTCTTTAAACACAACGATACTTTGGGAAATACAAATTTGTTGTGAAACTATAAATTTTGATACCTTCAATTCATATCAATTATTGGGACATATCTCAAAATATTTAACCTTAGCATTGATATTATGAATGAATTATTTGAAGCAAGTAATCAATAATGAAACAAAACTCAATTATAAAATATGAATACTTTATATTAAAGTTTTGTAAACATTTGAAATGCACAAGATGTTTTGCTTCTTCTCACAAGGCACAAATTTTGTTTTATGTATTCAAACTCTAATTATAAAGTCTACACTTTATAACATAAATAATAGAGTTCAAAATAAACTTTATATCCAAAATTTATTTGTTTCAAATATTTATTTAAATAAAATATTTGAATACATAAACAGAATGAATTATGTAGAAGAATTTTAATTATGAAGCCTTTTAAATCTATAATATAAAATCAGACTTTTCTTTTCTTTTTTTTTGAAATTTATTGATTTGAATATTTATGAATTTAAATATTCAACTCAAGTAAATTTAATAAGCCACTATTGATATAACCTTTTTGAAATCTGAACTAAAACAGGGCTTATGACATAAGGAATGTGAACTTTAAACGGGCATTAAATATGACCTTCCTTTATTTACTCAGAATATTTATGAAATTAAATATTGAGTAAATAATTATCAATTGACCTAGTTATAAAAATTGTTCTGGTTCATGAAAATAACTAGGCTTTACACCATAACATAATGTTTCAAATAAAATCAAACAAATTTGAGGAAACTAAGATATTTCAAATGATATATTCAGACAAAAATTACTACAACACAGAGAAAAACCAAACTTTAAACCAAATTCATGCAAATCAGATTTCACACAATTTTACATGAATTAGATGCCAACTTCTATGGAATTTTAAAATTAAAATTTACATCAATCAATTCGTGCACTAAAAACACCACCTTCATGCTTGCTTTTAATAAAAATTTGATTTGATGTAAATAAAAGTTATTACAATAAACATCAGAAAGTTCTTGTGTTCTTCCTACGATTGTAGCCCTATGCAACTTTTATCTCTTCCTTCAAGCTTTCCAAACCGTCGTCACTTGTAATCTACAATTATCGGACCGCTTGTCTTATATTTCATTCTTTATGTATAGATGAATAAATTTCATTTTAGTAGTTGTATACCTCTTTCTTTCCGTTGATGCAGTTCCAAAATGTTTTAAAATAACGAAGTTTCACTTTCTTCTTTTCTTTATAATTTCATCACATTATTTTAATGAACCCTTTCCATAGCCCACACAATTTTTATATCGTAATAAAGTCTAATGTCGTCGTTCATTCCATGAAATATATCACCCACTGTGCTATTGTTGTGCTGCTAGTGTGCTCTTATTTTTATATTTTTTTTGCCCCTCACTTGTATGTCCTTGTCATCCCTGTTAATTTTTTTAATTATAATGACTCGGCATAATACTTGTCCTCTATTCCTGTGATAACGTTTCTTTTAATAATTAGATATGATAAAATAATATCTCATCTTGCTTGACAGACTCATTCTGTGTGGATCCATAAATATTAACGACTTCTTAGCGGCGACGAATTGAAAAAAATAACAGGCCCTATGATATTTGGGATTTTCAATGTGAAACGCGTTTCAACCTTCCTACCAGTCATTTAACCTTTTTATATTTTTCAATTATCATCTTGAACATTCTTCACTTAATGTGTGAGGCATCAACCTGCGAACAGAAACCTGATTTCCATCCTTCATGATGATGCACGCTTCCCTATTAGATTGGTTTGGTAAAACATGCCATTATGCAACGTTGTCCGTCTTGTCAAGTCTGTGTTAAGAATCTGCTTACAACCTGTTATTTATGTTGGAATTTGCGTTCCACTTTAATACATCTTCATAAATTTAAATCGAAACCTTCAACATTCATCTTGAGATGATAGTGGCAAACCATGACAGTGATTCCATGTGTTTTTTATTAAACTATTGTAACCATCATTGAACACGTTCATCCATCTACAATGATTCCATGTGTTTTTAATAAAACCATTGTAATCATCATTGAACACGTTCATCCATCTACAATGATCTGGTTTACCTCTGCGTGCTCACTCCACTCTTCTAGAGTCAATCTCCATAATACTAGCAAATTCTAGAACTGAATTCCTCATAATAATGAACCGAAAGGATGAACTGCATCTTCTTGAGACCTAGCTTGAATTAAATTTACATGTTGATGTTTTGATCTACTTTCACATAAACTATGTGGTCTGTTGAAAATACCATTATTTTAGATTCTTCTAGAACTCAATTTCTTTGGCAGCGATATGGAATCAGACATGGAAGATACAGGTAATTTGAATTCCCCTAATCTTTTTGGTAAGAAAAACACATCACCAATCCATGTTGCTCTTGTATTGCATGTTAATGGCTATGAGGAATGAATCCCATATTTACGTTGAGGATGTCATGATATACTTGGTGGACGTGGCCATTTATCCACATGTACTCTTGTACATCTTCTTCATCAATCAAACGCTGCTCAACAAAACTCCTGCTATTACGCATCACTAATACCACTACACACAGTAAAACTTCCTTTTATCACACCCAACTATTTAACACGTTAAATCCATTGCCTAAAAATCCTCACAATCATCATCATGTCCCATCAAACTGATGTTTTAATATTTTAACACAGATAAAAACCTGCTAAATAAGGATATGAAAGGTACAACTATAGCCACTGTCTAATCTTGCTGGTAACTACTTCGAAATCTGTACATGGAAAACTTCAGTGGCAATGACATCTTCGGCAACGACAGCTTCAAGGTGGAACATTTTACCATTGCGAATTTATAACTCATAAAACTAACAAAAGGAATCACTTCTTTAATTAACATCACACCATTCATTTCATTCTGACTATTGTAGCTGATGATGACCAGATTTATATGGCAGAGAAGTCAGAATACGATAGCAGGCTTGTCTGAAAACATTAAACTGTCAGATTATCACCCTAGTCTTGTCTGCATTTGCTGTCCAGCATACGCATTCACTTGTGTAAGGAAATAAAAACTTTATCACCTTGCAATTCCATCACGTACAATTTTGCTACAGATTACTGTATACATATTTCGCTGTATATATTGTTCCAACACTACCACAAACTCCTCCGATTTGTCACAACTATTGTGATATAGTGAATTTTGTTTATGAAATAAATGTTATTCACTTCAATTGCATGGGAATCCACTTTTTAGGCTACTACCAGCAGTTGTGTATACTCAGCAGGTCCTTCACTATGTCACATCATTTCTTAATAATTTGTTTGCCATCTTAGATAAACATCAAGATGTCCTCCATGTCATTGGTCATCTTGGTAATTTTAGTGCCTTCGAAACGTGACATGTCTTTGTGTATGAGGGTACTTGCGTCTATCTTAGTGTTCATCCAAATTCGTGAGGATCCAATACTTCTTTTAGCCCTTTAATAATTCATAACCTGCCCAATAACAACAAAACAAACAAACATTAATTAATATATATAAAAACCAAAACAAAATAATACAAGACAAAATAAGACTAAAACACCCACACTTGACACATATCGAAATCGAAGAACTATCTTAACATAATAAAAAAAACATAAACAAATCACATAAAATATAACTTAGACACAACATTTATAACTTTACCAACATATAATTTAAAAGAAAAAAACATAACACAATAAAAACAATGAAATAAGACCACACTTAATAACTTACAAATTACAATTAATATTATCAACATATAAAACTAGACATAAATAAACTTAACCAAACAACAATAACTTTATGTCAAATTGATGGAATCACAATGTGCTAGGATTAAAGCATAGATCCAAGCTTTCACACCTTTTTGTGAACTAAACCATGCTATACGACCTTGCTAAGGAACATCATTTTTGTGATATTTTAAATGGTAACAATGATAAACTAAGTCTTTAATCACTAAATTACAACACGACCCTGCAAACATAAATCAAAATATTTTAGATCTCAAGGTGAAATTTGACAATGCACTTGCGATAAGATAAAACACATAAAGAGTAATATTATTGGCATTCCAATGGTGACAATATGAACTATAAACGCAGACAATGCATTAGCATCAACTTCCAAATTTCAATTGCAGGCAATATTTTGGCATCAAATTTCAAGCAGGTCCCCAAATTTTGGGTTCGTTGTGAAGGAGTCAAAACACGAATGATCTTCAAGGCCATGGGTATTCTTGTATAATTCCCACCATACAAACTAGAATGGAACTCTTCTAGTCTTTTTTGCTTTTCGGATTCTTTTACACATCTCAAGAGTACTCCATATATATTTTTGTGGAATAGTCCACTTGGCTACACGATGTACTTGAGCACTTGCAATCAAAATCTTCTTATTTAAAAGGGATTGATGTGAGGGGGACATCTTCCCAATGTGAAGAACTCAAAACAGCCTTATGTCTAGTCACAATCACTTGCAGCTTGGTTTATGAGATTACTCTCACCGATAACCTCATCATATAGTGGCACTAGCTATTGAGAAGTTGCACTTTTGGCCAACTCTTGACAAAGTGCCCGACCGTGAACCAAATTGGTCGGTCTGATCTCCACATAATACTCTTGGATCTTTAAAATCCAACCTACTATTTTATCACCAAGCTCTCCTTGTATAATAAAATTTCTAACGTCTGGATGGATGACATAGACAATCATTTTGCTTTGGGAGACAAAGCGTCAGAATTTCTTAAGAGACTTCATGAACGCATACACCTTATTTTCAATAAAATTATATTTTTCCTATTTTGGATAAATAACTTGGCTTAAGAAAGCAATAGGTTGTTCCTCTTTCGTTCTACATTAATACTTATCTATCTATCTATCTCCATCATCTTGCTTTTGTGTAAGAATTACAACATAACTCTCTTGCTCACCTACTACATAAAGAATAAAATCGTTGGAGTAGTTTGGATTGATTAATACAGATGCTTGGATTATCCTTGATTTAATTTCTTGGAACACCTATCTCTTCTTTTCTATCCATTTAAAATCCACTCTTTTCTTCAAGATCTTTGTCATTGGTTTCACCACTTAGGCAAAGTCGACAATAAATTTATGGATAAAATTGATGGTCTAAGAATTACTGTAGGTATTTTTTTTGGATGGTAGTGGAAATTTTAGAAGAGCTTCCACTCTTGTAGGGTCAATAGCTGGCCCATCCTTTGAAATCACATGTCCCAAAAGTTTTCCTTCCTTGACAGTGAAAATAGACTTTTTTAGATTACTGGAAATACCAAATTTTTGGTACTTTTTGAACACTTGTGTAAGATAAGAGAAATGCTCTTGTAATATGATAAAATAGTCATATAGTCAAGGTAAATTACAATAATATTATTTAACAACTCACCAAAGGTGACATCCATAGCTCTTTTAAAAGTGACATCAGTATTAGAAAGACTGAAAGGTATTCTTTGATATGAAAAAGTGCCCCACTTGGTAGTAAATGTTATCTTGTACTGGTACTCATCCTTTACCTAGATCTGATTGTAGCCAAAGAAACCATAAAACAATGAAAATCTATGTGCTCTAGAGACAATGTGAAGAATTTTATCAATATATAGTAAAGTGTGGTGATATTTCAAAGATGCTTGATTCATATTGTGAATGTCCATGCACATGTGAATATCTCCATTCTTCTTGTGAACCATAACAAAGTTCACCATCCAGGTCAAGTTCTTGATAGGGTAAATGATTTTTACCTCTAGTATTTTTAACAACTCTACTTTCATGAGTACCTTAATATTTAGATTAACAGACCTCTACTTTTATCGAAAAGGCTTCACACCTTCCTACAACTCAATGGTGTGTTGGATTACATCCTTATCATATCCTTTCAGGTTGTGATAGATCTATGCAATGATGTTGAGGAACCCATGACATATTTCTTTGATTCCTTCAAGCTCCCCAGGAGAATAATTTATCCCAAATTTGATGACTTTGTCAGGTTCTAGCTTTAGCTCAATGTATTCCTTTTTATCCACCTTGATTCAATGTTTTTATGCTCTATCATTCTGATCAAAGATACATTCTAATGTAATCAATCCTTTTGGGATATAATTATTTCTAAGCTGGATCAAGCCTTTAGTTTCTTCTTCATATAATGTTCTTCCTTCCACACCATTGGTTTCTTTAATCAAGAAGTTTAAAATTTGTTCATCATTATCAAAAAATTGCTAGTATATGTTCTTGTCAAGGACTGAAGGTCTATAAATCAACCTTATAGTCTTGGGTTTTCGCACCACACTCTCAATTGAGGAGAAATTTACACCAAAGGATGATAGGAGATCCGCGTGCATATTTTGTTCTTGCAAAATTGCTTGAATATTTAATGCATAAAATGACTTGAAAAGACCCCATACCTTATTTTGATAAATTTTTTTGTAATGCGGCTTATAAACACACCTATTGGTCATTTAATTGATAATCACCTTGAAATTGACAAAAATCTACAACTGTTTAATCCCAAGTTTCTTTGCTTTATTTAGGCCCAAGCATAGTGCTTTGTACTTGACAATAGTGTTTGTACAACTCCAGCTTAGTCAATATGAATAGAATTTTTAGATTCCTGAAGGAGATATGAATACCACTCTAGCTTTGGCAGCATTCTTGCATTGGGCATTGTCAAAATATATTTTCCATAACTAGTCAAAGATGGGATCCAGATCGTTAGCCATTTTCTCTCTACCCTTCTCAAGTTTAGTGATGGTATAGTATTGAATATTTATTTCCATCATCACATTGAAATCAAGCATAGAAAACTAATCCTCTAACTGCAGTTCATCCAAAGCTTCCTCCATAAAGTCTATCTCTTCCAACTCTTCGATCACCAGATTTACTGAATTTACAACCTTTTCTTCATCTTCAATATTTTTGATATGGCACGAGGAGGGATTTTCATTATATATTTGTATTATTTTCCCTTTGAATAGAAAATTTAGGTGAGAATAGTCTAATTATAGGTAACCTCCCAACTTAGCAGTAAATTCTCTGGATAAACGCATACTAAAGTATGGTTCCAAGTCTATCAAAATGACCTCTTGTATAGCAGTAATCTATGATATGTTATGTAGAACAATTGGGATATCCTTGATTACTACTACTATCTTTATAAGAGTACCATCCAGCTACAATATGCCTAGGCTACATCTTATATATTCCATTCCCATGACTTCACATACCGCATTTGGAATGACAATAATTGTTGCACCAAAATCGATCATGCAATTGTGTACAATAAATCCCTCCATCCTGAGAGAGATAAAATGGTGGAGGTTTATTTCTTCCAGTATCTGAAGTAGGAAAAGTCTAGGCCAATACTGTTTGAGCAGGATTTTTCATTTTATCCTTCATGAATTTCAATGATTTTTGCAATAGACCTACTTGTCCAAGAAACTATAACGCATCATAGAGACTCACCCTGGTAGGAATCCTCTTCAGTTCATCAACAATATTATACGAGTGTGCATTGGAATCCTTTAATTCGCTAGCATCTTCGTATCTACTCAAGTAATGTTTTGTAGCCTCCACCCTTTGGTGCTTGATTAAAGATGGGTACTTGAGCTTTTCCTTCACATTTTCCTTTATTTTGATTTACATTTGTGCAGTGGTAGGTTGTAAATTTGAAGATTTTTCTTGCATTATATCCTTCATTGGGGCAGGAAAAAGGTATTTCAATAAAACAAGCTCATATGCTTTTAATATTGGTACAGGCACTTTCGCTTGGGGCTTCCACTTTTCATATTGTGTCTTCTACTTAGCTGGTACCTTGAATGGTTCCATTTTGGCCGGATCTACGATAATATATTTTTCCTTGATCTCATGAGTTTTGAAACTTGCTCAACCAATGTAACCATGAAGTTGTGATCAATTTTTGAGATCATATTAACATGACCATCGGTAGTGCTTTCGGCCAATGTCTACACATAGTTCAAATGAACCATGTAGGTATCTTCTACATGAGGATCATTGCAAATAGAGCACTAATACTTCCACTCTGATATACTCACCTCTTATTTAGCCAACATGGTTGTGTTCTTCTTAGCATCCCTATTGGTTGAAGTTGCTTTTTCTCTAGTAATTGGCAGAGTTTGAAATCTTCATGATCGAAACTCAGCCTTAGCTTGCTTCTTCTTCATGGATGTAATTTTATTTGATATTATCCTCATTGTTGAATTTAGTGATTGCATATCTTGTAATATTTGCATGTAAGTATCAATATTTGAGGGCATAAGAGGTGCTAGAAAAGGTAAGGGTACTGGCAGAGAGGGTAATATTGGGATAAAAGGAGGAGGAGGTAAGTACAGAATAACAAGTGTAGGTAATTGTAGGATAGTTTGAGTGGGTATTTGTGGAACTAGAAGTAATGCAATTTGAGGTGAACCTGATATCCATGAAGGCATGAAATACATGGAAGGCATGGGTTGTGAAAACGCACTAGAATACAAATGTTGTGGAAGATCTAGAAATATAGGTATTGTTACCTTTGAAGGCAACTTACTTATTGCAATCAAATCTACTTTGGTATTTTGATCTTGCATATACAAATCTAGAAATATGTGGACATTGGCCTATTGAACCACCATACCAATATCAAAATTGAAGGCTTGAAGATAGTAAAATGTAGCTTGTTCATGGGTCGATTGAATACCATTAGGGAATATTTACCAACTTTGAGTGAATTTGACTTTGAAATCTATGATTTTCTCTTGTAGATGCCTCTAAATATTTATAAATTAATGAATTAATGAAAATGAATCAGCATGCTCATGCAAATTTTTAATCAACTCCACTAACTGATCCCATGTGGTGATAGTGGCGGGTGGTAAGTACCAATACCAGTACAATAATTTTTCTCAAAAAGACAACACGAGCAATATTACCATAATATCTTCATCTGTTATGTCATGTATTGTCATCAAAAAATCCACATCTTGGATGTGTTCAAAGGGAATTTTACCCGTACCATCATAGGTAGGTAAAGCCTTCAAATATACCTGAGGGACTAGGTTTTGAGCTTGTATATTTAATGCTATAGAGCTATTCCATGCTAGAAACTACCTTGGTGGTAGATTTTGAGCCATATGGACTGGCGTGCATGGTTGAGAAGATGAAAAACTAGTATTTGTACTAGTAGGACTCATAGGAATAGAAAACACACCAGCTAACTAAGAAGATGTTGTAGTGGATGGGACAACCAGAGGTACTAACCTAGGGTGTTCTCCTAGCTCTTGAATATCAAGTTCATAAAGCATAAAAAAATATTTCAGATTCTTGGTATTAGATATTGTAATGAAAAAACATTTCACTTACTTCATGCTTGGAGACTTCTAGGTAAAGTTGAGTTGCCAAATGTTCTAATCCTATAGTACAAGGTGAAAATCAAAACTTAATACTATTTTCAGTGGAAATTTTTTTGATTCCCACCGAGCATGCCAAAAAATATTGGTCATGAATTTGAATAGTTACAAGATCTATGCCTTGTGTGACCTATACCCGGCCAACATTGAAAGGTCAAAGAAAATAAATGGCTCCCTTACTAATCCTGCACTGGGTATAAGTTTATATAAATAGGAAATAAATTGGAAATATGGCTATGAGCTAGTAGTATAGGATAGTGATAGACTAACAACCAAAGTTACACTAAATAATTAAAAGCATTCAAAAAAAACGTAAGCACAAAAACTTTTGATGATCACACAAGAAAATAACCTCCCCAAGCGTATTTCAGTATTCACTCTCCACACTAGAAAAAATTAAATTTAGTAGCATAATTTACTCACATAAAATAATGGGAAATAAAAGCTTTAGAAATAACACATAAAAACCTTATAACTTTAAAATCGCTTGAAGAACCAAAAGCCTAGTTGTTTCTATTAATGCAAAAAATTTGAAGTATATTTCTACAAAGTGTCCAACTTTCCCCCCTTTTACAATGAACAATGATTAGTCTTTTATAGAGGGATTTCACCTTTATCATTTAATGCATGCACAAAAAAATGCTAGTAGATCAAAAACTAGTGTCCATACTTTCCTCATTGAGATTAGTGGTGTTATGATCACAATAATTTACCAAGAAACCATGATTTGACTTTGGAAGAATAATAGCACAAAGAAGTCAACAGGAGTAAATGCTTGAAGCAACTAGGGACATCGGTGCATTGTGACATAGCAAAATTACCTGAGAATTAGGTAGGAACTCATTTTGCCTTGTGCGTTAGAAATTTAATTTCACCAAAAAAATCCACTGAGCATTAAATTTTCTTTGAAAATCACCAAGGGTGAGAGTTATTGCATTATAAGTGAACACAAATTGCCCTTGATCTCTCGACATTAGAGTATATAATCTGGAAGTTCTTTCCTGCATCGCCTCCAAAATTAAATTCTATCCTTCCTTGAAGAATTGTGAAAGCGCACGGTCGGGGATATATCTCTGTTGAAAAGTCATCGTCACTCAAAGAAGGGGCAAAACCCGCTTGTCGAAGAAACTAGAGGTGACAACCAAACCTGAGATTCGAGCGCCTTCATTTTTTTTTAATTTTTCCTTATAATTGCCTTTTTCATTGTTGTCCCAAAAGAGGGTTATAGGAAATTTCGTCCTTCTAGAGGGGTGACGTCACCTATCAATTCAACCTGAAGCATTATGCAATGATCCTTGCCCAAAACTAAACATCCAAAACTCCATTCACCCCTTGGAAATGCGGGTTTAATTTACTATGTTTTGAAATCTTCGAGCTCTCTATTTTGCCTTTGCCCAATCATGGATGAAATTTTTGGTCGTATTAATCTTTAGAACTTTAAAAATACTATTTCATCTCAAGAAGGGATGACAAGGGACTTCACTCCTTAGTTGGGACGAAAGTGCTTCCTTTTATACTCACGTTGGGTGTTCAACATTTTAAAATTTACTTGCCATACGTTTCACCCCAATGAGGGGCGATAGAGGGTTTCGCCCCTCACTTGGTGTGAAAGTGCCTCTTATAGTCTTTTAGCGCTTATCTTGTGAAGTAGCTTTTAATATTATGTTTTCATCCCAAGGAGAGGCAACACAAACTTTCATCCCTCACTTGCGGCGATGACACATTTTAAAACTCCATCTCAAAGTGCGAGTGTTCATCCCTTACGATGCTTCTTTTGCCTTATGCATCATCCCAAAGAGGGGAACCAAGGAGTTTCACCCCTCTATTGGTACAAAAGCACTTCCAAATTTAATATAACACTCTTTTATTAACCTTCATCAAGGTTGGTGCCTTAAAACATTTTTAAAACAACTTTCATACCAAAGAGGGGTGATAGGAATTTTCACCCCTCTCTTGGGGTGACAGTGCCTCAAACTTATCTTCATTTCTTCGCATCGAACATATTCAATTTTTTTGCGTCCAAGAGTTGCAATGAAATGTTTACCTCTTAATTGGGGTGAAAGCACCATTTTCTTCCTGAGATCCAATCACAACTTTAATATTTCTCTGGGGAGATACTTTGGGTGAAAGCCCCAATTTTATCACTCTTCCCCCTAAAGCATTTCTTTCCTTAAAATAGTTTTCTTGCCAACATCACATCCCTTAAAAAAATTCCTTCACTACTTACAATACTTCAACATATTTATAATAATACAATATTATGAAAATAAAAGGCAAGAAACTAAACAAATTGTATTCAACAAAACTACCATGCCTTCATTAACAAATGCTGAGAAAATAAAAGGCAGGAAAAGATATCATGATTATGGATCCCCTTGGAAAATACCATACCCACTTCTAAAGTAGCCAGCAGGGACTTTATTTACCAAGATTGAACATAGTAGATGAAAAACTCTTTTTAACCAACACCACCAATTTATTCTAGAAACCAATTTTCAATAGGACTTTGGTCAAGGAGTCCCAAGAAACGCAATTGTAAACTTTGTTCATATCTAACTTAAGAAGCATACCAACCCTATTACTTTTTTCTATAGAATGAATAACTTCATGAATGGTAATTATGCTATCCAAAATTTATCGATATTCAACAAAACCACCTTGCTGGTATACCACAATAAAAGGCAAAACCTTCTTTAACATATTGGCAATAGTCTTGGATAAAATTTTATAGATTATGTTGCACAAGTTGATAGGGTCTAAAAATTTTACGATGTCTTGCTTCTTAAATTTTGGGGATCACAACCAAAAAAGTAGAATTAACATCCTTAGATAGGTATTGAGTTATTTTGATCTCCTTTATAGCCTCTATAACATCTTATCCTGTAATATTCTATTTGTTCCTAGGGACTTTTCCCCACCCAAACTAAATGTGGCCATTCTAGTTTTCTCATTCATAAAGGGGGTCATACGAGATGAATTCATTTGATCAGTCACCAATTTTGAAATATTAAGAAGGAATGTGCTTTCAGCTTCACCATTTACTACCACAAATTCTCCTAGGAGCTCTAAAAATAACTGACAAAATTCTACCCTAATAACCTCTAGTTTCACAACCACTAAGATATCATCCCTAACCAACTCTTTTTTCTTATTGTTACCTGTATGTCCTAGGGTGGACACATGAAATAATCTAGTGTTTTTAACACCTTTGTTAAGCCAAACTATTCTTGATTTTTGTTTATAAAACACTTCCTTGCAAGCCATTTTTTTTTAGATCATTTGTCAAAACAATTATAATAAATATGCTAACTATGTCATATTGAAATGTGAGTTGTTACGTGTACAAAATATATTTTTATTTGAAAATTTGAAAATTATTTATATGAATTAAAATAACATAATATATATTGGATATGCCTTTTAAATGTTTAACTCATATATTTTAATTGTTTTATTTAAAAAAAATAAGAATACATAGATTGCGTAAAATATTTAAAAGTGTATATGTTTGAAATGTATACAAAATATTAAATGTAGTGATCTCAAGAAGATAAACACATGGACTTTCAAGGTGAAGTTTATATGAACTTTCAATACATATAATAATCATCAAACTATATCGAAAATTTTAAAAAACAATATTATTATTTAATTCTTGTTCAATGTCCCTACGATGAATCAATTTTCCTATGTACATACTCACACAAAAACACATGCACACACGCACACATATGAAACATTTTATTCACATGAACAATATTTAGTTCAGTGTTATTTTTTAAATACACTTCTTATACTTAACCCTGAATTTCTTGTCCTTTTCTTAATCCAATAATTTGGCATAACCTTCATATTTAGAGGTTCATCTTCAACACCTAACATTTTTAATAACCTCTATATTTAAAGGTTCACGCATTGGTAAATTTAGTTTCGAGCAAATTTATCTACATCCAATAATTTGTAATATATCATATGTAGGAGGTTGATATTATTTAAATCAAATTATATCATATGTAGGAGGTTGATATTATTTAAATCAAATCCATATAATTTGACAATCTTAACTTCTTAAAATTTCTCTCATATAAAGATTAGAGTTTTTAGCTTCTTTTTATTTCCAATATTAAGGGGATTAGTTTTTTTTTTTTTTTATAACTAGATTAATTTTCCGCTCTTAGCTTCTTTTTATTTCCAATATTAAGAAGGGAGTTCTTAGCTTCATTTTATAGCTAGATTAATTTTCTTGCCTATGTACTTTTGTGGGATTTTTTCGTGACTTATAATTTTTTTACCATCAATGGATAATTAAAAAAATATGGTATATATTTGTATCTAAAATGATAAATTTTTCTATAGGTTAGTCTTTAAAAATTATTAATTTTAATTTTATATTAATAACTACAACATATAGGTGCATAGAAAATTAATTGTGAATTGAAATGAAAGAAATGACAGATTTTGATTTATCACTTGGACTATATCCCATGCTTCTTTCAAAACCATCAATGTTTGCATCTTTATCGCCAAGTACTCATAATGATTTTTGTTGAATTAGTAATGAAGAATTTGTTGCAACCATCAATTTTGCACTTCATCTTTAGAGATTGACCTTCTACAAAAGAAAAATACTCTTTGGATCTCTCTAGTCTAGCTACTCTTATAATAGATATAAAGAAAAAATCAGTTATAGGTATACTCCAAATACAAGATTATTGCATAACATAGAATAAAAATAGTGAAAACTCATAAAACAATGTGCATCATCTATTTTCTTTTGAATTTATTACATCCAACTAAATATTGTGTTAACCTATACCTAACATCCAGTACATATATCCTAAATTTTAATAGTAAAAATACTTTTCTAGATCAGATTTTTTTTTATTAGGTAAATAAGGGTTTTTAAAAGGATCCCTAAACCTAAGATCCAGGAATACAAGTATCCAAAGAGATACCACAATAAAACACAAGGATATCTGACCCACCCAAGGGAAATAGAAACTAAACTTTAGACAAATATAAAACCATCTTAGTCAACTCTTGCCTAAAATGAACCAAACATGATCAAATTTAAATCAAATCGTACCCAAACTGAAACCACAAAGTTGGGCAGCCAAAATCCATAAGATAGATTGAAAACCAAACCAAAAAACTAGGATCTAGGAGACCAACTAGATCTTGAGGGTCTAAAACAAACATCTTCAAACTGAGGGATAAACAAATCGTGAATGCCAAGAAAATATCAAAATCCATGAATCCATGAAATTCGATCCCCAAAATATTCCTGCCCTAACTTGGAAGATTTTAAAATCAAAATCATAGTACAACTTCCCACCCAAGCCAAGAATCACCTAACTACTCCAAGAAAAAAAAAAAAAAAATCAAACTTCCAATTTCCCACCCATAGGGGGAACATGCATCCAATTCAAGAAATTCAATAAGACTAAAATGAAAATTTCTTGCACTAACCACGGGAGAAGGGGGCTCACTATAGCAATACGTGTCAAACTGAACAACACAAACCGAGCATAAGACAGTGGGTACTGCAGTAGGAAGACAACATGAACTAAGAATATGGGATTGAAATAGGACTATCCAGTAGATCTAGATTTACTTCCAATAAAAAATGACCAACATCCTAGAGAAGAGGCCTTGAATGAAGAACCACGGAGAATTCCGCTAGTTTGGTTCTAAGTATAAAACAAAATAAGAGACTCCAACCCTCCCTAGCTTTGGATAAATAAAATCCAACATTAAAAAAATGGATATTCTTTGGATCTACTAAAGGTCCCAACATTTGCAAGATCTAGAAATGCTCAGGATCCACTAAAGGAACCATGATGATAGGTAAAGCAAAACAAGGTCTAACAACAAAGTTAAGGATGAGATCCCTCTCACAAATGAACAAGCCCTTGAAAAGAACCAACATCCACAAGTTTTGCACACTAACAAACAATGAAACCACCAACGTTAGTTGTTGCTAATGTGAGACACCAAAGACCATCATACTGAACACTATAATTGTAGCGCTAGGAACCATGGATACTTCCAAAGAAATACCATGGGTATTCCTATCCTAGCCAAGCACCAAAAATGAAAACCCTGAGATCCCAAAAAAAGAGGGGAGATTTACCTCAATCCCTATGGGTTCTAACCCCATAGACATACCAAAAATGAAAACAGGTCCAAAGCACCACTGTAGATGATAAACTAACCATCCACTACAACTCTAAATTTTTCCACCTCTTTGTCAACCTCACTAACCTAGCCAACTCCCCAACCTACAAACCAACAACTCTCGAGAAAGAAAGACCACAACCAAGAAACCAAGAACAAAGGGATGATGAACTTTCAATCCCAGGGGTAGATCAACACTACCCAAAGGAACACCCGATTCATACTAGCCAATCCCCAGCTTCCTGATCAAACTATATAAAGAGACAAATATCACCATCATTATCTCACTTGGTAGATTTATTGTAGCCAACAATAGTTCAACGCCAACAAGACCTTCAATTTTGAGGGAGAAAACCAAAAGATTTCTTGGAACCTCAAAGATCCCCTAATTGTTGCTTGCACGTCTAAGCTCCCTTTCCACCAACACAATCTTCTCACTCTACCATCTAGATTTGGTCCCAATATCTATAAGGATCATATCTTCCCAATTTAAAATGCAATATGGATCTTACAATCTTCATCCCCTCTTCTCTTCTTCCCTAAAACGATTCATCATAGGACTAGGGTTTGCAATTTCTAAAACTTTTAGGTTAAAAAGAAACCTCTAGAGCTGCTCTTAGTTGATCAACAATGTATTTATACCCATAGTCAATGTTATGCTTCATAGACATGAGAGAAATGAAAAAATATATATCCAATTAAAATATTAAAACATGTCATCATAGGTCAAATATATACTGTAAGGCAGTTTCTAGTGACATACGGTGAAGTTTCATTAATTTCAATCCTATCCTTTATAGTTGAATATTTCTTTTTCCTATTTTGAAAATTAATATATTTTTTAATTTATTTTTCAAACAACTTTTTCCTTTTAAAAAAATATTTTTTTTAATAAAAGTTTTTTCAAATTTTCATTAAGCATTATTTTTTTACCAGCCAAGCCATAACGAAGAGAAAGCAGCGTAACATAGCACAACACATCCTTATCCATTGTAGAATTTCAATTATATTAAGTGTGACAAGTAAAAAAAAAAAAAAGGTAAAATAAACAAATGTAAGTAGGATTTCGATGGGACTAAGGTACGAGTTTATGAAGCCCGCTAGAACGGCTTTCCGTCTCCCAACGGAGATAAGTCTCCTGAGTCATTGGCATCATTTAACCAAAGTCTTTGAAACCCTTCGCTAAATGTGGAAAAGAGAGATGCCCACAGACTGATTCTAAGGGGCACTCATGTGCAACCTGCAATAGCTACATAAAATAATTTTCCATATGAGCAAATATTGAATAACACCGATAAGACTAATTGAAGATGACGTTACTTCAAATTTCTGAAATTAATTTAATTTAAAATCCTAAAAGAACGGCTCTTTCTTTAAAAGACCGGAATAAATCTTTAGAATCGTTGGCAATTCTTAACCAAAGTCTTTGCAACGCACTCCAAATTGTAGAAAAACGGAGCGCAGACGGCGAAAGATGTTTAATGGATCTTGATATGCAATGTCCGATAGCTACATAGTCACAATATTTTCTACAACTTGTGTGACTTTGAAAGAGTTCAGTAGAGACTTGTCTTCCTATCAACCCAAACGAAGTCTTTCACGCGAATTAAAAGAAGTCATCAGTAAACGATTGGAAAATGCGCGTACAACAGCCTTGGTTGCCGCGAGGGGCGTCATTTAAGTCTTCCTTCCGAATACATAGAAGCTGCTCTTCTCATGTTTAATGTCTGTCGGTCATCAGTCGACCCGGACGGAGTATTCTATTCATGTAGTAAATGGTAATTCTTGGACAAGTTTTGAGTATTAGTTTTAATGAAATTTTGATTTTTCTTTTTTAAACTGTTTAGAATTTTTTCCTAGATTTTAAAAATAAAAATTATTATTTAATAATATTAATAACGTAAATATATATAGAGAGAGAATGGGATGAGAGAAGATGGGTTAGAGGCTTGAGTGGTAGGGTTCTAGGTATGAGAGATGGTAGGATGATAGATTTATTTGTGATAGTTATTGAAGGATCATTATTGCGCATCCGGGTTTTGATTGAGAAAAATATGTTGAGGAGAAGATGGCTCAATTGTAGTCCATGAAAAAATAGACCTCCTTCAAACCCACTGGTATTGGTACTTCTGCTGATTCCTCTTCCAGTCCTACCGAGGTTACTTTTTTGTCGGTGGTCCAAGCTTTCATTCATGCTTCACACGTGTCTGCTTCGGTGGCGTTAGGTGTCCTCTGTCCAGCTGGTGAGTTTTCTATTTAGATGTCTTCTCCCTTGCCCTCAAGAGACGATGTTGTCTCTCTTCTCTAAGTGGTTGGGGGTGGATCGAAGGAGGAGTTGTTTTGAATGGACTCTATGTTGGAGGGCAATGGGAATATCTTAGGGTTGGTCCTTTTGAGATGGGCATTTATCGAGGGATAGTCCTTTGTGAGGTGGAGGGGACTCTTGTGGGATCCTTCTCGACATTTGAGGTGGATCATATTTTGGAACAAATTATTGAGCTTGAGGTGGATCATGCGATTGAACCCTCTATAGTTGGTCAAGTGGACCCTATTGTGGAACAAAGTGTTGAGTGTGAGGTGGAACATGCGCTAGACTCTTTTATGGGTGGTCAAGTGGATCTTATTGTGGAACAAAGTGCTGAGCATGAGGTGGAACATGCGGTAGAACCTTTTGTGATTGGTCAGACATACCCTATTGTTGGAAATTTTGAGTATATTGTTGTCATTGATGTCAAATAATTAATGACATAAGTTAAATGGCATTGGTTGTCATTTATATAAAGGAAAATAAAGGTTTATTGGTTTTACCATGATGACATTTGCAAAAGAAAAATGAAGAGGTTTTTTTTTGATGGAAAAGACTTTTATCCAAAGAAAAAGTCCAAGAAGAAAAAAAAGAAATTGGAGATTTATATAATTATAATAATAAAAAAATTAAAAGGGCCCAAAGGTTAAAATAAAAATTATAATATTTAGATCTACCTTAGATTTAATTTATTATAATATTTTTAACAAAGTTTAGATGGCACCAAAATTTGATTTTGCATGGAGGTAATTTTCCAAGTTGAGCCGACGTCCAAAGTCAAATGCCAAAGTGTATAAAAAGATTAATCTTATGCAAACAAAAAAAAAAAAAAAAATGATCCCTGAAAATTAATTTGTATTTCACTCAGCAATCGTGGAGGTAGAGAGAAAAAATTTTGTGAATTTCGAGGGCAGCACATAGTCAAAGATGGAGGATGCAAATTCCATCCCACGTGGGTGGATAGCCTAGTTGGCAAGCTTGGCTTGTGGAGTGCGTTGCAGACGATAGGTTCGGCGTTCAAATCGCTATGAGTTTTTTTGCATTGGTTGAAGGTGTTTGCGCTAATTTCAATGGAGAAGAAAGAGCACATGCTCCTTTGTGCTCGTGTGGGTGTCTAGCTCATGTGGTGTTCGCCCTTGTACTAGGGCATGGGGCCAACAAGGAGTCACGGGTTCGAGTAGCGATGGTAATGCTTGGCGTAAATTTTTTATAAGGTATGCATTTAATGTTTGACTTTGGGAGTTATAAGGATTAATTATTTTTAGGGTTTTGAGATGAATTTACTATGGAGTCATAAGGATAATAAATTGATTTTAAATATTGTTTTAAAGGGAAGTGGAAACTAAAATTCAGATTGTTGGTGCCTTGTTGATGCATGAGATAAAGTGATATTTTATTGGTCTTATTGAAATTTTATGAATGCATTATTTTCATAAGAAGGAGGTATAAGTTCTAAATGAGAAATTTATGTGTGTAATTTCTGGTTTGGCTTGTTGAGTATTGTCATGCAAGAGTAGGAGTAATAAGGTGTTATAGTGGTTTGATATTTTATTGTAATTTTTGTATGGTGGAATATATTTTGAGAAGAAAATTTATATGAATGTATTGAGAGAGTATTTTGATATATAACTCTTGAAGTGGCACTAGAAAGATAAATTGTTTGTGGGACAAATTTTTGAAGATATATCTTCATAAGAGAAATTAAGAGGTATGGGCACATTATTCCTTCTTTAAAGTGTTTGTTGAAGTGAATGTTTTGAAACATAAGGTGGAGTGAAAAGGATTGTTTGATAAGCATTGTTGGAAATATTTGAGTTAGGATTTGCACTTCATTGTTGAATGATTGTGGAAATATTTGGGTTAGAGTTTGAGAACAAGTGTGCTTCCATTGTTGAAAGAGTTTGAGACATTTTATTGTGAACTACTTGTGCTATGTTTGAAGATAAGTTTTGTATCTTTGTCAAACCCTTTTGAGCATGTGTTATGAGATTTTATAAGCATATTTTAGAGCACATTTGAGAAGAGATTATGAACAAGTTAGAGGTGGAATTTTGAACAGGTTGAGGTAGATTAGTGACTAGGTTTGAGGTAGACTTTTGAGTAGATTTGAGGTAGACTTGTGAGGAGGTTGAGGAAGATTTTGAGAAATAATTTTGAGAATATTTGAGGCAGACTGTGAGAATGTTAGAGGTAGATTTTTGAGTAGGTTTAAGAAAGTATTTGGAGCAGATTAGATCATATTTGTCAGTAGAGATGATCAAATTTGAGAAAATAATAGGGTAAAGATTTTTCTCATGGAGAGAGATCAAAAAAATAGAGTAGTGGGGATAGAGGTCTCCTATGGAGAGAGATCCACAAACCATAGCAGTGGGGATATCTAATGGAGAGAGATCCACAAACTAGAGTAGTGGAGACAAAGATCTCCTATGAAGATAGATCCACAGAACAAAGCATAAGGGGATTGGTGTCTCCTTTGGACATAGGCCCATAAACATTGTAATAGGTTTTTGAGTCCCAAAATATTCATTGAAAAAATTTATAAAGAATATTTTCTCCATGGAGTAGCCCACATTGGGTGAACCACGTTAAATCATGTCTCCCATGTATATGATGATGTGTGCATTGTTTACTTCTTTGATATTATTATTGTTATCATTTGGATTGAAAAGTAAAAGTTTTTATCTTATACTTTTCTGCACCCCTCTCAGTATAATCTTATGTTCTTCAATTGGTATCATAGTGGGTTCCTTCATGAAAAGCCTAAAAACTTGAAGTAAAATCCCACAAGAACATACATGACCTTAGAAAATGAAGAAGAGGCCATGATTGATATAAAAGAGGAATTTATTGTTGCTCTTACAAACTTGAAAAATTTTAGAAGGAAGAATTTAAGTTTGAAGGATCAAATCCAAGAGAATGAGGAAGCAAAGATGGAACTTCTATAAAAACTCACAGAGCTCAAGGTAAAAGTTGAATAGGGAAATAAAATTGAATAGGAAATGGCAAAACAGTTAAAGGCAAAAGAGTTAGAATGTGAAATATTGGAATCAGAAATTATCTCTCTAAGAAAGAAATTTGAAAGGACTAAGAGTAAGTTGCAGCAAGATATAAAGTTAGAAAAATAGAAAGAGGAGTCAAGATCCCAAGGAACAAATATATCAAAAGAAGAACCCATGACTTATGCTAATGCATTGAAAGACAAGAATCAAAAATGAAGAAGGCAAATAAGATCCATGGACAAAATTCAATTATAAGAACAACAAAGGAAGAAGCATGCAACCATATTATTCAAAGCACTCCAATAGGTTACAAAATCTCTTCCATGGCTATTGTTTTTTATGTAACAAATATTATCATAAAGTTGTACATTGCACTATTTATGTGAGAGATAATGTTGATAGAAATTTCAATTCGTTTTCACCTCTCATGAATGATAATATCATATGTTACAAATGCAATAAATTTGAGCACAAGGCCAAGTGGTGTAAAAAGGTATTTCTTGAATTAAGAAAAAAGGAGGAGGATTAGAAGGCTCAAAATAATACAACCTCAACAATTAGGAGAGAGAAAAAAGAGTAAGAAAAGGTGAAGTCAATGTTGGTACAAACAAATCTTCATGTGCAAGATAAGTGAAAATAGTGGTTTCATGATAGTGGTTGTTCAAGTCATATGATAGGAGATAATAGTAAATTTCTTGTACTTAAAGAAATCAATGGAGGATCAATAAAATTTGGTGACAATGGTTCAACAAAAATCTATGGGAAAGGAATCTTGAGTTTAGATAATGGAAAAACAAAGACAAAGAATGTATTATATGTTAAGGGATTGATGCAAAATTTACTAAGTGTAAGCCAACTTTGTGATCAGTGACACACGGTCACTTTTCATACAAATAGATTTGAGATAAAAAAAATCTAAAATTGGAAAGCTCATTATAGATGCCAGTAAAACTAAAAAGAACCTCTACATGCTAAGTGATATTAAGAGAGAAAAGTGTTTCTTATCATAATAAGATGAGAGTTTGTTATGGCATAGAAGAATGAGTCATCTGAACTTTGACAATATAGTGAAAATAAGTAACAATTACGCATTCAAAGATTTACCCAAGATAAAAATGCCACAAAACATAATTTGTGCTTAATATTAGGATGGAAAGGAAACAATAACAAGTTTTAAGTCAAAATAATTTACGGCATCTAAACCATTGAAACTAGTTCACAATGACCTATGTGGTCATACAAGGACAAAGACTCTACAAGGTGAAAGTTACTTCATGTTATTTATAGATGATTTCTATAGAATTACTTGGGTAGCTTTATAAATAAAAAATTCAAGAGCCTTTGATAATTTCAAGGCATTCAAAGAGCTAGTAGAAAATAAAACATGTACAAGGATTAAGTGTTTGAGATAAGATAGAGGAGGAGAGTTTACTTTAGGTGAATTCATATATTTTTGTGAACAACATGAGATCAAAATAGAATATTCAGTAGCAAGAAATCCTCAACAATATTGAGTAGTTGAAAGGAAAAATAGGAATATTGAGAATATGGCTAGAGCTATGTTAAATGAGTCTAAGATTTAAAATGGTTTTTGTAGAGAGGTAGTTCATACAACAATATATATCATCAATAGAGCTCAAGCAAGAGTAAATCATAACAAAATCTGATCTCTAGAAATGAAGAGTAGCTACTATAAAATATTTTAAAAAATTTGGAATAAAATGCTACATAATATGGGAAGAGAAAAATTTGGGTAAGTTTGATTCAAGATGTGATGAGGGTATTTTCCTTGGCTATTCCACTAAGATCAAATCTAAAGGTGGTATAACAAGAGGACTCATACAATTACAGAAAGTATAAATGTGGCAGTTGATGAACAAGCATGGTCAAAAGAACCAGCTCAAGAATTTGTGTATCGAGAAGAAGAAAGTTGCCAAGAAGAATTAGGTGAATAATCAGAAGAAGAGGAAACACAAGGAATGCCACCTAAGACTCCATCTAGGTATGTGCAAAAAAATAATCCAAGAGATCCAACTATTGGAAATCCAGATAAAATACAAACAAGGAGGAAGATAATAGGAACAAGTGAGCATGCAAATCTTTCTTTGTTGTCTAAAATTGAGCCCAAGGATTTTAGTGAGGCAAAAGAAGATAATTTTTGGGTCAAGGAAATGGATGAGAAATTGGATCCAATAGAAAAAAGTGGGACTTGGTAAATTATCCCATGACCAAAAGGGAAGAATGTAATTGGCACTAAACGGGTTTTCAAAATCAAATTAAATGAATATGGTTAGGTAGTAAGAAATATAGCAATATTGGTATGCAAAGGTTATGCATGGGTTGAAGGAATTGATTTTGATGAAAAATTTACTATTGTTGCATGACTTGAGGCCATAAGGATGTTTTTAGCCTTCTCAAGTTTCAATAACTTTCAGTGTATATCAAATGGATGTTAAATCAGCTTTTCTCAATGGTGTCTTGGAAGAAGAAGTCTACATTGAGCAACCTAAGGGTTTTAGTCCAACTGATAAGATAGATTATGTATGTAGATTAAAGAAGGCTCTTTATGGACTAAAGCAAGCTCCTAGAGCTTATTATTCAATATTGGACAAGTATATTTAGAAATAGGATTTCAGGAAAGGAATAGTTGACAAAAATTTATACATCAAAAATGAAGGAAATGACTCACTAATTATAGTTGTTTATGTGGATGATATCATTTTTGGAGATAATTATGATAAGATGTATCATAAATTTACAAAGATTATGCAAAATGAATTTGAAATGTCAATGCTTGGTGAGGTTTCCTTCTTTCTTGGACTATAGATTTCGCAATCTGAGAATGATGTATTTATCTCATAAACCAATTATATAAAAGAAATGCTAAAGAAATTAAAATTAGAATATTTCAAACCAGTAAGTATCCCCATGGTTATAGGATGAAAGTTGAGTAAATATGATGAGTTTCTTGAGGTAAATCAGACACTATATACATATATGATTGGCAGTTTACTATATGTTACAACTACAAGACCAGATATAATGCAGGCAGTGGGATTAGTGGCAGGATTTCAAGCAGCACAAAAGGAAACTCATGTATTAGTTATAAAGAGAATTCTTGAGTATTTAAAAGGGACTATGAATTTTGGACTCTGGTAACCTAAAAGTGATAATTTTGCTCTCATAGCATATACAGATGCATATTGGGCAGGTAATATTGATGACAAAAAAAGCACAAGTGGAGGAGCATTCTTTCTTGGAGATTGTTTAGTATCTTGGCTAAGCAAGAAACAGACATCAGTATCCATATCCATAGTAGAGGTAGAGTACATTATAGTGGTTTCCTGCTATACACATGTGTTATGGATGAAATAATCTTTAAAGTATTTTAAGATAGAGCATGATCATCCCATATCAATACTATGTGATAATACAAGTGCTATAAACATTTCAAAGAATCCAATGATGCACTCCATGACCAAGCACATTCTGATCAAATACCATTTTTTGAGAGAATATGTGATAAATAAGCAAGTCAAATTGAAATATATTACTACAAAAGAACAAATTACGGATATTTTCACTAAGCCACTTCCAAAGGAAACTTTTGAGTATCTTAGAAGGAAATTGGGAGTAGTTTTACTCCCACCCCAGAATTAATCACCTCAAGGAGAGGAGGTGGGGAGGGTGCTGAGCTAAGAGTCTTATCTTTAGCCCCAAATAAGTCCATTTTCCATTGATGTCAAAGAGGAGAGCATTCAATCAGGGGGAGTAGTTTCTCAAGGGAAGCATATTTGGAATCAAATGGTTTGGAAAAAGGAATTTTTAGAAAAGGATTGCCATCAATGAAAAAGGGGGATATTGTTGAAAATTTTGAGTATATTAGTGTTATTGATGTCAAAGAATTAATGGCATAAGTTAATGACATTGTTTGTCATTTATGTAAAGTAAAATAAAGGTTTAATGGTTTTACCATGATTGCATTCGCAAAATAAAAAGGAAGAGGCTTTATGATGGAAAAGACTTTTATCCAAAGAAAAAGTCCAAGAAGAAAAAAATAAATTATAATATTTAAATCTATGGAGATTTAAATAATTATAATAATCAAAAAATTAAAAGGGCCCAAAGGTTAAAATAAAAATTATAATATTTAAATCTACCTTAGATTTAATTTATTATAATATTTTTAACAAAGTTTAGATGGCACCAAAATTTGATTTTGCATGGAGGTAATTTTTCCAAGTTGAGCCGACGTCCAAAGTCGAAGGGCAAAGAATATAAAAATATTAATATTATACAAAAAAAAAAAATGATCATCGAGAATTTATTTACATTTCGTTCGGCAATCATGGAGGCAAAGAGAAAGACTTTTACAAATTTTGAGGGTAGCACATAGTCAAATACAGAGGATGCCAATTTCATCCCACGTGGGTGGATAACCTAGATGGAAAGTTTGGCTTGCTGAATGCATTGTAGGCGGTAGGTTCAACATTCGAATTGCAGGGAGTCTTTTTGCCTTAGTTGAAGGTGTTTGAATCGACTTCAGCTAAGAAGGATCACATGCTCCTTTATTCTTGTGTGGGAGGCTAGCTCACGTGGTGTCCTCCCTTATGCTAGGGCATGGCGCTAGCAAGGAGTCACAGGTTCGAGTAGTGGTCCCAGTGCTTGGGGTAAATTTTTTATAAGGTATACATTTAATGTTCAACTTTGAGAGTTATAAGGATAATAAATTGATTTTAATTATTGTTTTAAAGAGATGTGGAAATTAAAATTCATATTGCTAGTGCCTTGTTGATGCATGAGATAAAGTGATATTTTATTGGTCTTATTGAAATTTTATGAATGCATTTTTTTCATAAGAAGGAGGCATAAGGTGTAAATGATATATTCATGTGTGCAATTTCTGGTTTGGCTTGTTGAGTATTATCATGCAAGAATAGGAGTAATAAGGTGTTATAGTGGTTTAATATTTTATTGTAATTTTTGTATGGTGAAATATCTTTTGAGAAGAAAATTCATATGGATGTATTGAGAGAGTATTTTTATATCTAAATCTTGAAGTGACACTAGAAATATCAATTGTTTGTGAGACAAATTTTTGAAGATATATCTTCATAAGAGTAATTAAGAGGTATGGACACATTATTCCTTGTTTAAAATGTTTATTGAAGTGAATGTTTTGAAACATAATGTGGAGTGAAAAGGATTATTTGATAAGAATTTTTGGAAATATTTGAGTTAGGACTTGCACTTTGTTGGCAATTTGAGTTGTTTTATGTTGTCATTGATGTCACATTAATGTCACAAGGTAACATTGAGTTTTGATGACCAAAGCTTTCATATTTTGGAGAGAATGGATATATACAGGGTTTTTGTGAAAACCAAGGCAGGTAAAATAAAAGGTTTTATTTAAAACCATGGATGGCAGATTTGAAATGGGTTTTTCTTAAAACCCAGGTTGGCTTTTTGTTTCATCGAAAAATGTGCCCCAGAGATGGAGATATTCAATTTTGAATATTTGGTTTAAATTTTAATATTTAAAATTTAATTTTAAATTTTAAAATTAAAATTACCTCAGCGCCGACGTCATCATCAAAAAGAAATTAATTTAAAAGTGCCTCGAACGTTTGCAAAATTAAAGGGAAGTTGCATATAAATGCAAAGGCTTTTATTTCAAAAGCCTTGGAATCGAATGCAGAGGAGATAAGACGAAAAGCGCCAAAATCTTCGTGTGGTAGCATGGTCCAACGGTGAGTGAGGGGAGTGCAAAGGTTTTTTCTTGTGAAAGAGATGAGGTTCGATTCCCACGGGTTAGAGTTTCGAGCAAGAGAATTGGCCCATGTTCTTTTTTTGACGTGAGCAAGGGGAGAAGGACAAAAGCGCATTCTGCGCTCTTCGTCCTATGCGAGCATGTAGCTCGCGTGGTCTTTGGTGTCGTGGTTGAGGATTGTTTGGGCAGAGACGAGGGTTCGATTCCCTCCAAGAGGCAAGTAACATTTTTATTAATAAATTTTTTATTATTGCCTAATGTTGGAGGAATAAGGTGATGAGGGTTGATTTGATTTTTTATTGGAAGGCAAGTTTAAAAGCACTTTTAGAAAAGAAGATATTTCTGGTATTTTCCTTTTATAAAAGTATATCATATTATATATCATTGGAAAGCTTATTTCGAGGGCTATTTGACTAACTCATTTAGAAGGAGAAATAAGGTGTATGTAGAGAGATATTTCTATTTTTGTAAAGGGGTTCAAAAGTGAAGATTGTTGTGCTCTTTTCAAAGTGTGTTGAGTGTGGCATATTTCCAAAGGGGTTTCTTCACTTCATAAAAGGTATGGGCACATTATCCTATTGATTGTTTATGGTGGTTGATTTCTAAAATATCATTGGAGGGAAAAGGATTGTTTGTGGTTTCCTTTTGAAAGTGGTTGGTTGAATGCATCAAGGTTTTCTGAATTGAGAGTTGTGTTTAAACCTTGTGTTATAAGCATAGTGGTTGAAGCCCATTGGTTGTAAAAGAACTTGAGTTAGAAAAGAACATGAGTATCATTGTTATGTGATATTTGTGGTTGAGCATTATTGGAAACATTTGAGTTGGTTGATACATACTTGGACTAGGGTTGTGTGAGAGAGAGTTGTCCCTTGTGATGATTGGTTGAGTTGAGTTGATTGAGCCTAGTCAAGTGATGTGTGAAGTGATTGTTCAAGTTCTATGAAACAAACTATTCCATCATTCTATGTTGAGTTGAGATTGAGGTTAGAACATATTGAGTCTCTAAAAATTCTCTTTATGGTTCTATAAGACTTGAGTTGAGTTGAGGTTGACTTGAATTGAGTTGAGGTTGATTTGAGTTGAGAGTGAGTTTAGAACATATTGAGTCTCTAACAATTCTCTTTATGCTTCTATGAGTTGAGTTGAGATTGATTTGGGTTGAGAGTGAGATTAGAACATATTGAGTCTCTAAAAATTCTCTTTATGCTTCTATGAAGTGGATTTGAGTTGATATTGCCATTCATTGTTGAGTTCATTTTGAGTACTACTTGAGCATGATTGATTGAGCCTTTGAGAAGGCCTTTGGGACATATTTGAGGACAGATTTGGGACAGATTTGAGGACAATTTTGGGATAGATTTGAGGATAGTTTTGGGACATATTTGTGGATAGTTTTGGGCAAGTTCTTGGTGAGCTTGCTAGAGCATATTTGGGCAAGTTCTTGGTGAGCTTGCTAGAGCAGATTTGGACAAGTTCTTAGTGAGCTTGTTGGAGCAGCATTGGACAAGTTCTGTGTGAGCTTGTTATTCAACATTGGACAGGTTCTGTGTGAGCTTGTTATTCAGCATTGGACAGGTTCTGTGTGAGCTTGTTATTCAGCATTGGACAGGTTTTGTGTGAGCTTGTTATTCAACATTGGACAGGTTTTGTGTGAGCTTGTTAAGTAGGTTCTATGTGAACCTATTGAGCAGGTTCTTAGTGAGCCTATTGATAGAGCTTTGGAGGTGATATAGTACAGAGGATAGAGTCTCAGTGGATAGAGATCCAGAAACCAACATAGTTGAAGACAGATATGAGTGAGGAGTCTTCAAGTGGAGAGAGGTCCACCAATCAGTGCAATAGAGAGACAAAGTCTTCTAGAAGATCACATAGCCAGAGCAGAAGGGGAAAGAGTTCTCCTGTGGAAGAGATCCACGAACTTGATATTAGGGGATCAACATCTCCTTTGGACAGAGATCCATAAACATTGTAATTGGGAGTGATTCCCAAAGAGATTGATTGAGAAAGTTTTAGTAAAATATTTTCTCCATGGAGTAGCCCACATTGGGTGAACCACGTAAATTGTGGTGTCTCTATTATGTATGGTATTTTGTGCATTGCTTTGATTATTGCTATTGATACTGCTATCTATACACAACATAATATTGAATTGGAAGAAAAAGTAAAAAGTGGTCTTATACTATTCACCCTCCCTCTCAGTATAAGCTTGTGTTCTTCAATTGGTATCAGAGTGGGTTCCTTCGAAAAGGCTAACAACTTGAGGGTAGATTCTACAAGAACACAAATGACAAAGAAATGCAAGAGTAGAAGCATGAGACACAAGAAGAAAATAACACCTATGGTTATGAAATAAAAGGAAGAACATCTATTCCTAGGAATAGAAGGTGAAAGAGAACAATGCTTTGTGTGTGGTCAAAGAGATCACAGATCAGGATATTGCAATGGTTTTAGTGATAGTGAAGATGAAATGATACATCAAGGAAACAAGCATGGTCAAAGAAATCTTGAGAGTTTGTTTGCTATAGAATATTATAATGACAGTGAAGATGAAGAAAGTTTTTTCTATGGGATAAAAGAAGTAGAAGAAGAACTTCCACTCCAAACAGAACACCTATTCCTAGGTATTGAAGTTAAAGAAGAGGATATATCTATTGAATAACGACATGAAGAGCTTGCTATAGCCATTGAGCAAGCAAAAAGGTACAAGAAGGGTCTAAGAATACTAAAATGCTTCATATGCAAATACTTTGGGCATTTAGATGATGATTTCACATACTACAACAATTGCAACAAGAAAAGTTTATTTTTGGAAAAAGAAAGCAACAGTTCTAGTAATAGTTCTACCAAGAGTTCCAGTGACAATTCCAACAGTGGTGATGTTGAAGAAGAGGAAGATTTAGATAAAGAAAAGGAGGAAGCCACTCTTAAGGAACTTGTTGAATTGAAAAGAGAAAATTTAGAATTGAAGGATCAAATACAAGAAGATGAGAAATGTAAGACAAAGCTTCTACAGGATATATCTGACTTGAGAGATAAGGTTGAAAAGGCAAGAAGAGTTGAAAAATGTATGGTTGAACAATCAAAGGTAAAAGATAGAATGTGAAAGGCTTATGGTTACTCTTGAAGAATTAAAAAGGGAGAACTCAGGATTAAGGGTTCAAGCTCAAGAAGATGAAAAAGCAAAAGCAAGGTTTTTACAGGAACTCACCAACTTCAAAATCAAAGTTGAAGAGACAAGGAAAATTGAAGAAAGTATGGCCAAAAAATTAAAAACAAAATATCTAGAGTGTGAAATATTAGAGCATGAGATAGTTTCACTAAGGATGGAAGTAAAATGTTCTAAGGACAAGCTACACAAGTTTGAGGAAAATTCAAGGACCTTGGAAAGGACTATCAATGCACAAAGGTCATCAGTCATCATAACAAGACTTAGTTCTAAAGAAGAACAAGGGAAACATGAAGCACCTAAGTGTTATGAAGAAAGTTCCAAAGTTCCTATGGCTCCAAATATTCAGTTTGGATCTTGTTTTGAGATAGGTGAATCAAGTTCAAAAGAAATATAAATACTTGAAGAGGAAAGCAAGGAAGAAATTAAGGAAAAGGATTTAGATACTACAAAGAAGGTTCAAGAATGCAATGCACAAGTTGAAGATGATCATAGGGATAATGGTCAAGAAAGGTATGAGGAACCAAGGCATGAACAAAGGGCTTTTCAAGGACATTGTTTTTTCTTGTAATGGATTTGGACACAGGGCTATACATTGCAGGGTCTATGGATCAAAGAAATTTGATTTTGCTAGAAGAAACTTCAAAGGAAGAAGGTATGATTTTTAGGGACATTGCTTCTCATGCAACAAGATTGGTCATAGAGCTTCTCAGTGCAAAGGAAATGAGCAATATGGCTTTGGTTTTAGAGCTACACAATTCAGAAGTCATAGTCATAATGGTCATGAAAACATAACTTCACAATACAGGGTTCAGGAAAGGAATGGATATGGAAATTATTTCAAGAAATATTTTAGGATATGGGCACCATCCAAAGGCTACAATATCAAGTGTTTTAATTGCAATAACTTTGGGCATATTGCAAAATGGTGTAGGACTCAATTCCAAATAGGTTCAAGGCAAGAAGGTCAAACAGGTTCAAGGCAAGAAGGTCAAACAAGTTCAAGACAAGAAGATCAAGTAATTCATCAAGAGAAGGATATCAGAAAAACATGGAAGGAAGTTGATAGAGGAAAGAATCAATGTAGTATGGGAGTAAAGGTACTCCCACCCCAAAATTAATCACCTCAAGAGAGAAGGTGGTGAGGGGGCTATGCTTAAGAGTCATATATTTTAGCCCCATAGGTGTCCCTTTTTCCATTGATGTCAAAGGGGGAGAGATTTGAGTTAGGGGGAGCAGCCTCCAAAGAGAGTATTGAGTTAGGGAGAGCAACCTCCAAGGAGAGATTTGAGTTGGGGGAGCAGCCTCCAAAGAGAGCATTGAGTTAGGGGGAGCAGCCTCCAAAGAGATTATTGAGTCAAGGGGAGCAACTTTGATTCTCAGAGATGGTTTTTGTAGTGATTGTGGTTTTTGCTTTAGAGGTGTTGCCATCAATGACAAAGGGGGATATTGTTGGCAATTTGAGTTGTTTTATGTTGTCATTGATGTCACATTAATGTCACAAGGTAACATTGAGTTTTGATGACCAAAGCATTCATATTTCGGAGAGCATGGATATATAGGGGTTTTGTGAAAACCAAGGAAGGTAAAATAAAAGGTTTTATTTAAAACCATGGATGGCATATTTGAAATGGGTTTTTCTTAAAACCCAGGTTGGATTTTCGTTTCATCGAAAAAGGTGCCCCAGAGATGGAGATATTCAATTTTGAATATTTGGTTTAAATTTTAATATTTAAAATTTAATTTTAAATTTTAATATTTAAAATTTAATTTTAAATTTTAAAATTAAAATTACCTCAGTCGACGTCATCATCAAAAAGAAATTAATTTAAAAGTGCCACCGACGTTTGCAAAATTAAAGGGAAGTTGCATATAAATGCAAAGGCTTTTATTTCAAAAGCCTTGGAATCGAATGCAGAGGAGATAAGACGAAAAGCACCAAAATCTTCGTGTGGTAGCATGGTCCAACAGCGAGCGAGGGGAGTGCAAAGGTTTTTGCTTGTGAAAGAGATGAGGTTCGATTCCCATGGGTTAGAGTTTTGAGCAAGATAATTGGCCCACATTTTTTTTTGACGTGAGCAAGGGGAGAAGGACAAAAGCGCATTCTGTGCTCTTCGTCCTATGCGAGCACGTAGCTCGCATGGTCTTTGGTGTCACGGTTGAGGATTGTTTGGGCAGAGACGAGGGTTCGATTCCCTCCAAGAGGCAAGTAATATTTTTATTAATAAATTTTTTATTATTGCCTAATGTTGGAGGAATAAGGTGATGAGGGTTGATTTGATTTTTTATTGGAAGGCAAGTTTAAAAGCACTTTTAGAAAAGAAGATATTTCTGGTATTTTTCTTTTATAAAAGTATATCATATTATATATCGTTGGAAAGCTTATTTCGAGGGCTATTTGACTAACTCATTTAGAAGGAGAAATAAGGTGTATGTAGAGAGATATTTCTATTTTTGTAAAGGGTTTCAAAAGTGAAGATTGTTGTGCTTTTTTTCAAAGTGTGTTGAGTGTGGCAGATTTCCAAAGGGGTTTCTTCACTTCATAAAAGGTATGGGCACATTCTCCTATTGATTGTTTATGGTGGTTGATTTCTGAAATATCATTGGAGGGAAAAGGATTGTTTGTGGTTTCCTTTTGAAAGTGGTTGGTTGAATGCATCAAGGTTTTCTGAATTGAGAGTTGTGTTTAAACCTTGTGTTATAAGCATAGTGGTTGAAGCCCATTGGTTGTGAAAGAACTTGAGTTAGAAAAGAACATGAGTATCATTGTTATGTGAGATTTGTGGTTGAGCATTGTTGGAAACATTTGAGTTGGTTGATACATACTTGGACTAGGGTTGTGTGAGAGAGAGTTGTCCCTTGTGATGATTGGTTGAGTTGAGTTGATTGAGCCTAGTCAAGTGATGTGTGAAGTGATTGTTCAAGTTCTATGAAACAAACTATTCCATCATTCTATGTTGAGTTGAGATTGAGGTTAGAACATATTGAGTCTCTAACAATTCTCTTTATGGTTCTATAAGACTTGAGTTGAGTTGAGGTTGACTTGAATTGAGTTGAGGTTGATTTGAGTTGAGAGTGAGTTTAGAACATATTGAGTCTCTAACAATTCTCTTTATGCTTCTATGAGTTGAGTTGAGATTGATTTGGGTTGAGAGTGAGATTAGAACATATTGAGTCTCTAACAATTCTCTTTATGCTTCTATGAAGTGGATTTGAGTTGAGATTGCCATTCATTGTTGAGTTCATTTTGAGTACTACTTGAGCATGATTGATTGAGCCTTTGAGAAGGCCTTTGGGATAGATTTGAGGACAACTTTGGGACATATTTGAGGATAGTTTTGGGACATATTTGAGGACAGTGTTGGGACAGATTTGTGGATAGTTTTGGGCAAGTTCTTGGTGAGCTTGCTAGAGTATATTTGGGCAAGTTCTTGGTGAGCTTGCTAGAGCATATTTGGACAAGTTCTTAGTGAGCTTGTTGGAGCAGCATTGGACAAGTTCTGTGTGAGCTTGTTATTCAACATTGGACAGGTTTTGTGTGAGCTTGTTATTCAGCATTGGACAGGTTCTGTGTGAGCTTGTTATTCAGCATTGGACAAGTTTTGTGTGAGCTTGTTATTCAACATTGGACAAGTTCTGTGTGAGCTTGTTAAGCAGGTTCTATGTGAACCTATTGAGTAGGTTCTTAGTGAGCCTATTGACAGAGCTTTGGAGGTGACAGAGTACAGAGGATAGAGTCTCAGTGGATAGAGATCCAATAGCCAGCATAGTTGAAGACAGATATGAGTGAGGAGTCTTCAAGTGGAGAGAGGTCCACCAGTTAGTGTAGTAGAGAGACAGAGTCTTCTAGAAGATCACATAGCTAGAGCAGAAGGGGAAAGAGTTCTCCTATGGAAGAGATCCATGAACTTGAGATTAGGGGATCAACATCTCCTTTGGACAGAGATCCATAAACATTGTAATTGGGAGTGATTCCCAAAGAGATTGATTGAGAAAGTTTTAGTAAAATATTTTCTCCGTGGAGTAGCCCACATTGGGTGAACCACGTAAATTGTGGTGTCTCTATTGTGTATGGTATTTTGTGCATTGCTTTGATTACTACTATTGATACTGCTATCTATACACAACATAATATTGAATTGGAAGAAAAAGTAAAAAGTGGTCTTATACTATTCACCTCCCCCTCTCAGTATAAGCTTGTGTTCTTCAATTGGTATCAGAGCGGGTTCCTTCGAAAAAGTCTAACAACTTGAGGGCATATTCTACAAGAACACAAATGACAAAGAAAGGCAAGAGTAGAAGCATGAGACACAAGAAGAAAAGAACACCTATGGTTATGAAAGAAAAGGAAGAACATCTATTCCTAGGAATAGAAGGTGAAAGAGAACAATGCTTTGTGTGTGGTCAAAGAGATCACAGATCAAGATATTGCAATGGTTTCAGTGATAGTGAAGATGAAATGATACATCAAGGAAACAAGCATGGTCAAAGAAATCTTGAGATTTTGTTTTCTATAGAAGATTATAATGACAGTGAAGATGAAGAAGGTTTTTTCTATGGGATAAAAGAAGTAGAAGAAGAACTTCCACTCCAAATAGAACACCTATTCCTATGTATTGAAGTTAAATAAGAGGATATATCTATCGAAGAATGACATGAAGAGCTTGCTATAGCCATTGAGCAAGAAAATAGGTACAAGAAGGGTCTAAGAATACTAAAATGCTTCATATACAGAGAATTTGGGCATTTATATGATGATTGCATGTACTACAACAATTGCAACAAGAAAAGTTTATTTGTGGAAAAAGAAAGCAACAGTTCTAGTAATAGTTCTTGCGGTAGTTCCAGTGACAATTCTAGCAGTAGTGATGTTGAAGAAGAGGAAGATTCAGATAAAGAAAAGGAGGAAGCCACTCTTAAGGAACTTTTTGAATTGAAAAGAGAAAATTCAAAATTGAAGGATCAAATACAAGAAGATGAGAAATGTAAGACAAAGCTTCTACATGATATATCTGACTTGAGAGATAAGGTTGAAAAGGCAAGAAGAGTTGAAAAAGGTATGGTTGAACAGTCAAAGGTAAAAGTGATAGAATGTGAAAGGCTTATGGTTACTCTTGAAGAATTAAAAAGGGAGAACTCACGATTAAGGGTTCAAGCTCAAGAAGATGAAAAAGCAAAAGCAAGGTTTTTATAGGAACTCACCAACTTCAAAATCAAAGTTGAAGAGACAAGGAAAATTGAAGAAAGTATGGCCAAAAAATTAAAAACAAAATATCTAGAGTGTGAAATATTAGAGCATGAGATAGTTTCACTAAGGATGGAAGTAAAAGGTTCTAAGGACAAGCTACACAAGTTTGAGGAAAATTCAAGGACCTTGGAAAGGACTATCAATGCACAAAGGTCATCAGTCATCATAACAGGACTTAGTTCTAAAGAAGAACAAGGGAAACAGGAAGCACCTAAGTGTTATGAAGAAAGTTCCAAAGTTTCTATGGCTTCAAATATTTAGTTTGGATCTTGTTTTGAGATAGGTGAATCAAGTTCAAAAGAAAGATAAATTCTTGAAGAGGAAAGCAAGGAAGAAATTAAGGAAAAGGATTTAGATACTACAAAGAAGGTTCAAGAATGCAATGCACAAGTTGAAGATGATCATAGGGATAATGGTCAAGAAAGGTATGAGGAACCAAGGCATGAACAAAGGGCTTTTCAAGGACATTGTTTTTCTTGTAATGGATTTGGACACAGGGCTATACATTGTAGGGTCTATGGATCAAAGAAATTTGATTTTGCTAGAAGAAACTTCAAAGGAAGAAGGTATGATTTTCAGGGACATTGCTTCTCATGCAACAGGATTGGTCATAGAGCTTCTCAGTGCAAAGGAAATGAGCAATATGGCTTTGGTTTTAGAGCTACACAATTTAGAAGTCATAGTCATAATGGTCATGAAAACAGAACTTCACAATACAGGGTTCAGGAAAGGAATGGATATGGAAATTATTTCAAGAAATATTTCAGGATATGGGCACCATCCAAAGGCTACAATATCAAGTGTTTTAATTGCAATAACTTTGGGCATATTGCAAAATGGTGTAGGACTCAATTCCAAATAGGTTCAAGGCAAGAAGGTCAAACAATTTCAAGGCAAGAAGGTCAAACAATTTTAAGACAAGAAGATCAAGTAATTCATCAAGAGAAGGATATCAGAAAAACATGGAAGGAAGTTGATAGAGGAAAGAATCAATGTAATATGGGAGTAAAGGTACTCCCACCCCAAAATTAATCACCTCAAGAGAGAAGGTGGTGAGGGGGCTATGCTTAAGAGTCATATATTTTAGCCCCATAGGTGTCCCTTTTGCCATTGATGTCAAAGGGGGAGAGATTTGAGTTAGGGGGAGTAGCCTCCAAAGAGAGTATTGAGTTAGGGGGAGCAGCCTCCAAGGAGAGATTTGAGTTAGGGGGAGCAGCCTCCAAAGAGAGCATTGAGTTAGGGGGAGCAGCCTCCAAAGAGATTATTGAGTCAGGGGGAGCAACTTTGATTCTCAGAGATGGTTTTTGCAGTGATTGTGGTTTTTGCTTTAGAGGTGTTGCCATCAATGACAAAGGGGGATATTGTTGGCAATTTGAGTTGTTTTATGTTGTCATTGATGTCACATTAATTTCACAAGGTAACATTGAGTTTTGATGACCAAAGCATTCATATTTCAGAGAGCATGGATATATACAAGGTTTTTGTGAAAACCAAGGCAGGTAAAATAAAAGGTTTTATTTAAAACCATGGATGGCAGATTTGAAATGGGTTTTTCTTAAAACCCAGGTTGGCTTTTCGTTTCGTCGAAAAAGGTGCCCCAGAGATGGAGATATTCAATTTTGAATATTTGGTTTAAATTTTAATATTTAAAATTTATTTTTAAAATTTAAAATTAAAATTACCTCAGCACCGACGTCATCATCAAAAAGAAATTAATTTAAAAGCACTACCGATGTTTGCAAAATTAAAGGGAAGTTGCATATAAATGCAAAGGCTTTTATTTCAAAAGCCTTGGAATCGAATGTAGAGGAGATAAGATGAAAAGCGCCGAAATCTTCGTGTGGTAGCGTGGTCCAACGACGAGCGAGGGGAGTGCAAAGGTTTTTGCTTGCGAAAGAGACGAGGTTTGATTCCCATGGGTTAGAGTTTCGAGCAAGAGAATTGGCCCACATTTTTTTTTTGACGTGAGCAAGGGGAGAAGGACAAAAGCGCATTATGCGCTCTTCGTCCTATGCGAGCGCGTAGCTCGCGTGGTCTTTGGTGCCGTGGTTGAGGATTGTTTGGGCAGAGACGAGGGTTTGATTCCCTCTAAGAGGCAAGTAACATTTTTATTAATAATTTTTTTATTATTGCCTAATGTTGGAGGAATAAGGTGATGAGGGTTGATTTGATTTTTTATTGGAAGGCAAGTTTAAAAGCACTTTTAGAAAAGAAGATATTTCTGGTATTTTCCTTTTATAAAAGTATATCATATTATATATCGTTGGAAAGCTTATTTCGAGGGCTATTTGACTAAATAATTTAGAAGGAGAAATAAGGTGTATGTAGAGAGATATTTCTATTTTTGATTAGGGGTTCAAAAGTGAAGATTGTTTTGCTCTCTTCAAAGTGTGTTGAGTGTGGCAGATTTCCAAAGGGGTTTCTTCACTTCATAAAAGGTATGGGCACATTCTCCTATTGATTGTTTATGGTGGTTGATTTTTGAAATATCATTGGAGGGAAAAGGATTGTTTGTGGTTTCCTTTTTGAAAGTGGTTGGTTGAATGCATCAAGGTTTTTTGAATTGAGAGTTGTGTTTAAACCTTGTGTTATAAGCATAGTGGTTGAAGCCCATTGGTTGTGAAAGAACTTGAGTTAGAAAAGAACATGAGTATCATTGTTATGTGAGATTTGTGGTTGAGCATTGTTGGAAACATTTGAGTTGGTTGATACATACTTGGACTAGGGTTGTGTGAGAGAGAGTTGTCCCTTGTGATGATTGGTTGAGTTGAGTTGATTGAGCCTAGTCAAGTGATGTGTGAAGTGATTGTTCAAGTTCTATGAAACAAACTATTCCATCATTCTATGTTGAGTTGAGATTGAGGTTAGAACATATTGAGTCTCTAAAAATTCTCTTTATGGTTCTATAAGACTTGAGTTGAGAGTGAGTTTAAAACATATTGAGTCTCTAACAATTCTCTTTATGCTTCTATGAGTTGAGTTGAGATTGATTTGGGTTGAGAGTGAGATTAGAACATATTGAGTCTCTAACAATTCTCTTTATGCTTCTATGAAGTGGATTTGAGTTGAGATTGCCATTCATTGTTGAGTTCATTTTGAGTACTACTTGAGCATGATTGATTGAGCCTTTGAGAAGGCCTTTGGGATAGATTTGAGGATAGCTTTGGGATAGATTTGAGGACAGTTTTGGGATAGATTTGAGGACAGTTTTGGGACAGATTTGTGGATAGTTTTGGGCAAGTTCTTGGTGAGCTTGCTAGAGCATATTTGGGCAAGTTCTTGGTGAGCTTGCTAGAGTATATTTGGACAAGTTCTTAGTGAGCTTGTTGGAGCAACATTGGACAAGTTCTATGTGAGCTTGTTATTTAGCATTGGACAGGTTCTATGTGAGCTTGTTATTCAGCATTGGACAGGTTCTATGTGAGCTTGTTATTCAACATTGGACAAGTTCTATGTGAGCTTGTTATTCAGCATTGGACAAGTTCTGTGTGAGCTTGTTAAGCAGGTTTTGTGTGAACCTATTGAGCAGGTTCTTAGTGAGCCTATTGACAGATATTTGGAGGTGACAGAGTATAGAGGATAGAGTCTCAGTGGATAGAGATCCAACAACCAACATAGTTGAAGATAAATATGAGTGAGGAGTCTTCAAGTGGAGAGAGGTCCACCAATCAGTGCAACAAAGAGATAGAGTCTTCTAGAAGATCACATAGCCAGAGCAAAAGGGGAAAGAGTTATCCTATGGAAGAGATCCACGAACTTGAGATTAGGGGATCAACATCTCCTTTGGATAGAGATCCATAAACATTGTAATTGGGAGTGATTCCCAAAGAGATTGATTGAGAAAGTTTTAGTAAAATATTTTCTCCATGGAGTAGCCCACATTGGGTGAACCACATAAATTGTGGTGTCTCTATTGTGTATGGTATTTTGTGCATTGCTTTGATTATTGCTATTGATACTACTATCTATACACAACATAATATTGAATTGGAAGAAAAAGTAAAAAGTGGTCTTATATTGTTCACTCCCCCTCTTAGTATAAGCTTGTGTTCTTCACACTTCATCGCTGAATTATTGTGGAAATATTTGGGTTAGAGTTTGAGAACAAGTGTGCTTCCATTGTTGAAAGAGTTTGAGACATTTGATTGTGAACTACTTGTGCTATGTTTGAAGACAAGTTTTGTATCTTTGTGAAACCCTTTTGAGCATGTGTTATGAGTTGTTATAAGCATATTTTAGAGCACATTTGAGTAGATATTGTGAGCAGGTTAGAGGTAGAATTTTGAGCAGGGTTGAGGTAGATTTGTGACCAGATTTGAGGTAGGATTTTGAGCAGATTTGAGGTAGACTTGTGAGGAAGTTGAGGTAGATTTGTAACCATATTTGAGGTAGAATTCTAAGTAGATTTGAGGTAGACTATGAGCAAGTTAGAGGGATATTTGTGAGTTGGTTTAAGATAGTGTTGTGAGTATATTAGATCATATTTATGAGTAAAGTTGATCAAAGTTGAGTAGAGTAGATTGGAAATATTTTTTCCATGGAGAGAGATCCACAAACTAGAGCAGTGAGGATAGAGGTCTCATGTGGAGAGAGATCCATAAAATTTAGTAGTGGGGATAGAGGTCTCCTATGGAGTGAGATCCACAAACCAGAGTAGTGGGGATAGAGGTCCCCTATGGAGAGATATCCACAAACCAGAATAGTGGGGATAGAGGTCTCTCATGGAGAGAGATCCATAAACTAGAGAAGTTGAGATAGATATCTCTTGTGGAGAGAGATACACAAATTAGAGCATAAGGGTATTGGTGTCTCCATTGGACAAAGGTCCATAAATATTGTAATAGGTATTTGAGTCACAAAAGATTCATTAAGAAAATTTATAAAGAATATTTTCTCCATGGAGTAGCCCACATTGGGTGAACCATGTTAAATCATGTCTCTCATGTGTATGATGATAGGTGCATTGTTTACTGATTTGGTATTATTGTTGTCATCATTTGGATTGAAAATTAAAAGGTTTTATCTTATACTTTTCACCCCCTCTCTTAGTATAAACTTATGTTCTTCACCTATAGTAGAACAAATTATTGGGCATGAGGTGGAAGTGGAACATAAGTTAATAACTACTATTGGTGGCCATACTTACCTTAGTGAAGAGACTTATGAGGTGGTCAATTCCTTGGGGGTTCCATCTTCCACTATTGGGCCCAGTCCCCAAATTGAGAAGTCTTATGTTGTGATGGTCACTCAGAGAACCAAGTATGACTCTCTTTGGGACTGTCTCTTTGACCTTGATCCTGTTCAATTATCCCAAATTCTCTCTTTTGAACTATTTGTTTGACCTTGATCCTATTCAACCATTCCTTTTTGTGCCTTCAAAATTTATCAAGGCTATTATGGGAGAGGGTGAGACCCAAGGTTAAGCATAGTGTCAAATCATCATTAATTAATGAAGATTTGGATTTTTGAAATTTTAAACTGACTAATTTTTGGGACCCTTGATCAGGGTCTATTAGCCCAAAAAAATTGGGTGTAAATTTTTATTTTGGTATATTCACCCCAATTTTATAATAATTGGACCATTTTAAGTTTAAATATCCAATATTACCCCTAATAATAGGGGACATTTTCACCTTGAAATTATAAATAATTTTAGATTTTGAAACTAATTTGCCCCATTTTTATAAATATATTTTAGGGTCAACCCCTTATGCATAACCTAGTGAGGCCTCCCTTGTTGGGAGATTTCTTGGGAATTCTAGACCAAACTTGGACTCCATTAGGATATGGGCCTCATCAGTATGGTCTCAAAAATACCATATGGAATTGGTATCTCTTCCTAATGGATTATTTCTTATTAAACATTTTTTTGTATAAGATCTCAGATCCATTTTAGGTAGAGGTCCCTAGTTATTTGGTAGAAGGGACATTTTTCTTTGTAAATAGGGTTCGTATTTTGATCCAAACACCCAAAAAATTAACTCAATTACTATATGGATTGGATTTTTAGGGCTTCATTTTCACTTCTGGCATGAAGTGGTTTTGAGGGGTATTGCAAAATTGATTGGTGAGTTTGTTATGTTGGATGCTCCTACTAAAGCAAGATCTCGAATGGTTTTTGCTCATATGTGTGTGATTGTAGATCTGGATGCTGACCTACCCGAGTCTATAGAACTTTTATTAAATGCGGTTGATAGGAATCAAGCCATATTGTATGAGAACAAGCCTCTGGTCTACGCTCAACGTAATTCTTATAATCATATCTCTAGATGGTGTCACTAGAAACATACAACTAGACCCTTGGTAAAGGACCCTCCTAAGGAACCTACAAATGATACTATGATATTTTTAGATGAAAATGTCAATATTTATCTAAGGATGGTACCAAAGACTAGAATCACATTAATTTTTCAAAAAGAAATAGTTGCAAGGCCTTGGTTCCTCCTTCAATGCAGATTTTAGAGAATCCCTTTCCTTGTTTGGATGTCGATTCAAATCCTCAAATGGCGAAAGAGCCTATGATGGATTTGGATTTGATTAAGCTAAAGGACCTCATTTTGCCTTCATCAAAATCAAGTATTTTTAAAATACTAAGTCCTTGAGCCTTTTAACTTGTGGGAAAATTAAAGGTAATGCCGAAAAGGCCCCGTTGGATGCTCGCTCAACCTCAACTTCTAAAGCAGGAATAGGGAGACACCGAAAGTGATTTTCAACGTCCCTTTTTGACCGATGATTTTGGTGGAAACTTTTATTTAGATTCAATTGTTTTTGGTTTTTTTCCTATGCAGGATAGTGGCCTTTGTGATCAAGTTTTTAATGTCCTTTATGACTCTTTGATTTTTGGTTGGCTGGATTTCGATAGTAGTCATACCGGATCTGATGTCAAATTTAGAATTTGGGTTAAAACTTCTTAAAACTCAACTTACTAGCACTTTTTTTGGGAATGACAGTTGGTGGTGCCTATTTGGAATCCGTGTTAGGTTTCCAAGAGATTCCGCACCTCTCAGGGTGATTGTCTTTTTTTATTAGTGTTTGTGCCACTTTTCTCGTGTTGGGTTGTCTTTTTCCTATTTTTAAGCTGCTCTTTTGTTTCCTTTTTATTGCATGAAGGATGGATGAGGGCCATCTCTAGATGGGATAACTTTATGAGTAATGTTTGGATTTTAATGTAAAAGGTTGTGGATCCCTTTAAAAATATTCTTCTCAATAAATAAATAAATATATATATATATATATAAATTTATTTTTACATTTACTTAGACAACTCTTTGATAGATATTATATGGTATATGTTTAATCAATTGTAACTATTGTCGATGTACAAGTGTCACTAGACCATGAATTAAGTCACAAGATTTATGGTGTTAACAAAAATAAAACATATATTGGTAGAGTATCCATGTACTTTTGGATAAAGTAGTAAAATATACCTTTCTTAACTCATAACTTTGTCCAATTTGAAGGTATTCTATGTTAGTCATTTTAAGCATACAAGAGAATCTAATTACGAAGAGAATTTTGTTGTTTAGATAGTGGTTCATGTGATGAAATCTAGTTTTCAAGTATTTTAATTATCTATTATAAGTAAAAAAAATTAAAAAATATGTTATTTATGCACGTTAATAATTTAATAAAATTCATTTATGCAGGTTAACAATTTATTATATGTTATTGTTATAAAATACTAAAAAAACATGCCATGTAATAAATATATATTAAGACCACCATATGGTGGTCACACACAGCCTTGCCCATGCGGCTTGGCAAACCTGTTTGGATGAACGACTATCGATGCTAGTGGTGGGCCTCCAATGGTCGATGGTGGACCATCCTCCAACGGTCGGTGGTGGACCATTTGGCTATGTTTGACACTCTATGATGATTTCGTGCGGTTTTGATACTGACAGTTACGTTCATTCTGCACTGGTGGTTGGCGTATTTGACTGTTGATCCCGGATTCACCTGGTTGTTGACTGTTCGACAAAAATAATTGAAGAACCAAGGATTCACTTGGTTGTTGACTGTTCGAAAAAAACAATTAAAAAACCAATTTTAGGTTCGAGGTGTAGACCAATTGGTTCATCCAAACCCCATAAGGGGGCAGAGGTCCAAGGTTCAAATATCGGGCCTCGCCGGACTGAACACTTGTCCCTTTCCTGATGCTTTTAGCGACGTAAAAGGTTTAAAATAATTGTGGCATGGTGGTTATAGGGGTGGACTGCGCGAAGATCTGTGTGACGGCTTCTGGGGCGGACAGCGCAGAATACTGTGGCAGCCATAAAAAGCTGGACAGCCTGCCCAGATTTGTGGCGGCTACCGATTCCACAATGTAAATTCAAAAAATAAATAAATAAATAAATATATATTAAAAAAATTAAAATAATTATGACATGGTTATTATGTATTTTAATTACTAAGTGTATTTCAAAGTTTTAGTATGGTATTTTTGTAAAATTATATAAATTTCAAGGTGTACAATTAGTAGAGGATAAACTTGTCAAAAAAATTGATCCATCTATTATTTTAGCATGTAATATTGACATCTTCAAAAGAATAGATCCAAAAAAGAATTTATGTGTGTTGAAGACTTTGAAACTTTGAATAAGAGGTCCAACGTTCAAAATCAATAGGGGATAGGGGTCTAACCATGCTTCCATGACTAGAATCTAAAATACCTAGAATATTGTTGGGTAAACACATATTGAATACACGATATTCTTCATGTTGATCATCTGATCTAGCATATGGTCTCATCGGCCTTCAATACTACATTCCAAATTTTATTTCTTAAGATCTATTAGTAATAAAACAAAACATATAAGATATTTAGTAACATACTACCTATAAAATTTTAAGACTTTAAGTAATCCTAGTGGTTTGCACCTACTAGTTTTGCATAAGCATTTTGGTAAAGGTTACCAATCAATACATGGTGATTTTTCAAGCATGACAACCTCTAGAGAAAATTGCTAGGTCAATTCAACCAAAGGAACAATGTTGAAATTTTGATCAAAATTTGTCAAGTCTTCTCCCTTGGATTATTTGATTCATAACATCCCAATCCATAGAACCTATTGATATTTGGAGCATCGATCCACAAGGAGATGATATATTTGTGATGTTGTCTAATAAATTATCTTAATAAATCTATATTTTAGGGGGAATAAACCAAGTCAATCATTTGGTATTGGCTATGTTAGTTTTCTAACATCAACATGATGTGGCATCAATTGAATGATAGGAGAACATAGTTTTGGCAATATTTTTTAAGATTTCTATATCCAATACATGAAATGACAATCCTGAAGCACCAAAACATTAGATTTCATTTATTATATGATGGAAGAAAACCCAAGGCATCTATATTGAAGGAAAGTATTAAATATCAAATATGTCAATGCACATCATTCAATAAAATCATGCAAGGAAGAAAATTTTAGGCAAATAAGTCATGCAACTAAAGATACTATCACCAAAAGAAGATCAAACTAAATATATACCATTTGAGTAGAATTTTACAAACAATAAATTAATATCACATCCATTCTTGGTTGATCTTACTGAAGATATGATTAACATTAGAATTCTTAATTCTAAAAATTTACTTTTTGTAGTTATTTATTTTACTATTTTGGGAGTTATGGACATTATAAGTTGGTGCAACATGATGCAATTTTTTTTTGTAATCCTTAAACACTATCTCCTAAAGGTTAATACAAAATAAAATTTAGATAATTATGCATGACATTCAAATATTTTATCATGTATTTTTGTCTACCTCATAAATACAATTGAACAAATAAATGATGTTTATATTAGAATTTTCACTCTTTTTATATCTTATTAGTCCTTTGACACATTTATTATGCTATATATTTTTAATTAAAATGAGTTACCTTGTAAAAGTGGTATTGATCTGCCTAATATTAATTGCACACACTAGATCATATTTTGATTCAAATACTAAATTTTCACTCATTCAACCTCTAAAAAGAGTGGAGTCCTTGGATTTAGAATTTTTGAGAGGACAAATGTTAGAAATAAATGATATAAAATAAAAATATTCAAGAGGTATTATTTGATCCAATCCAATAATAACAAAGGTGTCAAAATAATCACAATTATAATTCATTCATTTACCCACAACAATAAAATAAAGCACACTTTTCATAAGAGGAATAATATAAAACAATAGGATCAAAACTCAATCACCATTGTCCTAATTTAGTTTTTTATTTATGATATAAGATAAATATATACATAGATAAATATAAATTAGGTAAGCACAATTATATAATTCATAGTATCATGTATTTTATCATGTATTTTTGTCTACCTTGTACATACAATTGAACAAATAAATGATGTTTATATTATATTTTTTACTTTTTTAATATCTTATTGGTCCTTTGACACATTTATTATGCTATATATTTTTAATGAAAATAAGTTACCTTGTAAAAGTGGTATTGATCTACCTAATATTAATTGCACACAATAGATCATAGTATGATTCAAAGACTATTTTTTTACTCATTCAACCTCTAAAAGGAGTGGATTTCTTGATTTTAAAATTTTGAGAGGAAAAATATTAGAAATAAATGGTATAAAATACAAATATTCAAGAGGTATGATTTTATCCAATCCAATAATAATAAAGGCATGTCAAAATAATTACAATTCTAATTCATTCATTTACCCACGATAATAAAATAAAGCACACTTTTTCATAAGAGGAATAATAGAAAACAATAGGATCAAAACTCAATCACCATAGTCCTAATTTATTTTTTTATTTATGAGGTAAGATAAAGATATATATAGATAAATATAAATTAGGTAAGCACAATTACATAATTCATTAAATAAAAATGTTGAGTACAATGTCTGGAAATGGAAAGGAATAGAGTAGATAAGTTCAAAAATAATGAAAAGATATAGTGTAATGTTTTGTAGCACTTATTATAAAATCAAATATATCTAAATTTTATTGGAAATCTAAATTACATATCTATATATGGGATAATTTTTATTTAGAAATGCAATCAATGCTTAATTTGGTTGGTAAAACCTATTTGGAGTATTTATTCTAGTTGCATGAATTTTCCTTTTATCAAGATAGCTTGTTTATTTTGAATAAAAATCTAAGTTAGAACATAATAATCGATGGTTTTTCATTTAAAATAGGCTCTACAAGCCTTAGACTAGTTTTTTTGGTCTCCACTTTTGACAAATCAACCTTTTGATAGTTGGAGTTTATTGCATTATTTGGCACTTATAAAATTTTTTTGTAAATAGTTTGCAAACATGTGGTGTAAAATAGTCTTGTAAATATGAGTCATTTAGACTTTATAATTTTGTAATTATTAGATTTTTGTCATTATTAGGAGTTAATAAAATTTATTTCTCATATGAGAAATATAAATAGTCATATTTATCAAAATATTGAAGAGTCTAAGAAGATGAATGGTTAGATGAAGTTTAAATGTCAAGATTATTTATAAAAGCTATATGTAAACCAAACATGGAAGATGTATGTAATTGAAATTTTAGTACTTAATACTAGAATACTAAGTGTGATATGTGGGAATATAGTAAGATCATTTATTTTATTTGAACATTTGTATATATGTGTGAGAACATTATCCTTTAAATATTTTGTGAAAATAGCTTGTGTGCTAATAGTAGTATCAAATCCACCATAGAATGGGTTGTGAGTTTCCATAAGAGTAGTACATTGGAGGAGATAGCAATAAAACAAAGAACATGAGAGTTAAAGTGAATCAAAAAAAGTTATGGGAAGAAGAGAACCATGATGGAAGTCCCTAGTGAGAGAGAAAGGTTAAGGAAATTGCATCAGTAAGGAAGGTATGGTAACAAAAGTTCCAAGGTGAAGAATACCATAATATTTGAAGGAAGAGAAGATTATAGAAAAATATTAAGAATATGAACATCAGAGTTAAAACCATCACATGTTGCATGAAATATGTACAAAAGACTAAAGTAACCAAAGAGACAAGTTATGCTAGTTGGTTAGAGAAATTAGATAATATTTTTGCCTAAGCCAAGAAAGGAGTATGCCTAATAAAGTGAGAGTGTCATAGAATGAATATGGAGATAGAACACTAGAATAGAATATTAATAAAGGTCATGTTATAATGTCACCACAACTGAGAAGACTGCCCTAGGAAAAGCAAGAGAATTTTGAAGTGTATAGCACCCCTGGAGATTTTTTATGAAAGGAATGCTAGAGTTTAAGAGATGTATGAGTTAATATGTAACATTGTCCAAGGAACATGCAAAAGAGTAGTGAAATAGCATAGGTTTGCATAGGAATAACACTTAAGAGGAGCAAAAAAATTCAAATATTTGTGAGAATTTTTTTTTTAATTTTTTTTTTTAATTTACATTGTGGAATTGGTAGTCGCCACAAATCTGGGCAGGCTGTCTAGATTTTTATGGCTGCCACAGTATTTTGCGTTGTCTTCCCCAAAAGCCGCCACACAGATCTTCACGTAGTCTGCCCCTATAACCACCATGCCACAATCATTTTAAACCTTTTACGCCACTAAAAGCACCAGGAAAGGGACAAGCGTTTAGTTCGACGAGGCTCGAGATTTGAACCTTGGACCCCTGCCCCCCTTAAGGGGTTTGGATGAACCAATTGGTCTACACCTCGGACCTTTGTGAGAAAATATTGAAGGTGCCATGTATGTGCATTGATTATGGTATTGATGCATATATTAAAGTTTGATTAAATCAAAGGCTCGCATAAGTTTTTGGGAGAAATATATTTTATTTGGAAAAAAATTATTTGGAAGGTTATTTGAAAGGAAGTTTATGAAAAATAGTAGTTAAATTGATGGAAAAAATTAATGGTTGGAAGAAGAAGACAGATTTGAGAGAATGCTTTATGAGGTATGAAAAATATTCTTTTACTTCCATTTATGTTAAGAATATTGAAGGAAAATAATTAAGGAGATATAAGGAATTCATAAAATATATTAATTACAGAAAAAGAAAGGAAATCTATTTTTTGAAGTAACAGTAAATTCATTGGAAAGAAGAATTTAAAAGTGAAATTTTTTAAAGGAAATAATTTGAAGGAATTTATTTGAAAGCAAAAATTATTAAAGGAAAAAAAATAATTATAATAGGAATAAATTTATTAAAGGAAAATTGAAAAAAATATTATATAAAAGAAAATATTGAAGGAAATTAAATTGAAAAGAAAAATAAAAGGAATAATTATTAAATGGGATTGTGGAATTAATTGAAGAAAAATATTATAGCAAAAATATTGAAAAAAAAATTATTATTGAAAGGAGAATTTGGAATGAATTATTCAATATTTTCTTTTACCGAAAAGAATGAAAGAATATTTTTGAAAAGAAATATTGAAAAAAGGAGAAAATGGCTTGCATACTCAACTCAATATTGAAGAACATTTGATGTTATACAAGAAAGGTATATTGTTGAAAATTTTATTTTTAAAACACAAAGATATTGAAGGCAAAGACAAGTATAAATTACTGGGCAAGCTTCATAAGGTATAATCTTAGCTTCCAAGGATCATTGAAATATTAAAAGGTATTAATTAGGGAGATAAAAGATCTACTTTTTCAAATTTGACATTTATTTAAATATTTGGAAAGACAATTAAAAGAGAATTCTTTAATTTTGACTTCATCAAAATATTCTTTCACAAATTCACATATGATTAAAGAGGTAAAATGTATTAAGAAAGAACTTTAAAATCAGAGAAAATATATATTTTTTGATTAGATGGACGAAGAAATTTTGAAAGTATCTCCAAAACTTGTACAAAAGAGACTAAACCCCACTTGAAAAGAGGGAGCCAAAATTACTTACATCTGGTAATAATCGAGGAATGACCAATCAGAGCAGTTACCCCTTCCAAAGCCAAACCAATACATAGGTAAGACCATACATAATTTAAAACTTAAAATAAGTTGAAATCAAATCAATATGTTAGAGATAACCAACCGAACATATATTAGTAGCAAGACCTGAACCATGATCCAAGCTATACACTAATTCCATTTTCCCCCATGAGGTCATTGCTTTCCCAAGCCTGCTAACATATTAGGGCAATAATTTCTTTTGCATTGGATATTGTGGCTTGTAGGGAGGAAATAATAGCTTAAATATATGAAAATTGGTACAAAAACCCAAAATCAACAAGCACCCCTAAGATTTGTAGCCAAGTCATAAACAACAACTCGACAAAAGTGGCTAATTGTGTATGAGGTCATTATTGATAGAAGCAATATACACTAGGAAATTATCTCACCACACCACTAAACCATTCTGAATAAATTCTTTGTTAGCCAATAAAGCAGATAAAATACTATCACAAACATGTTTTGAGATATAATTAATCACCATAAGCAAATCAAACAAAACCAAAAAATGGAGTATGAAAATAATTTTTGTTATATTTATTTAGGATCCATCAATCACATGACTAGAAACTTATATTGAATTGATTCTATTCAAGTAAAAATAAGTATACCAATTAAGATTACAAATGACAAAAACTATCAAGTCTAAGGAAGAGGTAATGTTACACTTAGTCTAAATTTTAGAATACACAATAGAGAATGTTTTTTATGTTCCAAGAATAAAAAATAACCTAATTTCAGTATCACAATTATCAGATAGAGGAAGAATAACAGAATTCAAATTCATTGATGGCAATAGGAATTATTTCATCAAAATATTAAAAAATATTGAAGCCCTTGTATCTTACAAAAATCATATACTTGCTTTAGATGTGATGGCACTCTCTCAAAAACATTTAGATAAACTTCTACCAGAAGAACATATTAGAAAACTTATTTAATTGAACACATATTTCTCATAGGAAAAGAACAAGATAGTGTATAAACAAAAGTAATCTACAAATTATTCTTAAAAGGATGATAGAAATTGAAAATTTTATTCATTAGTATACTACAAAGAAAGACACATGATCTTCATTAGAGGATTGATAGTCAGTATGTATTGAAATATAAAATGGTGGATGTAATATATGAAACCAGTTATTTAAGGGCTATAAATGTGTATGGCAATACTTGTATACATAGTAATGATTTGACCAGTATTTATGAGACTAAAATATTTACTAGTAGCCAAAATGGAAAACGTATTATTAGGGTTTTTGCTAGAATTGATTCAAGCATTTACGATGGTTCTAGCCTGAAATATGTTAGGATGGAAAATATTTATAATATGTTATATTGCAATAGGGACAATAATGATATGAGATATGTCAGTGATGATTAATATTATTGTGATGACTTGATAAAAAGTATGATAGGTACAAGTAATAGCTACTATCAATATTGGGATAGAGACGTACTACTTGAATAAGGACAAAGGCAAAGATCCAAAAATGATTAAGGTTTAACACCATGAAGAAGAACAAGAAGTGATCAAGAAGACCAAATAAAATGAAGACAATTGACCTTATACCAAATAATGTAGTACAAATGGGTGTTTAAGTTTATTATATTATTTGATACTTGTAAATAATTTTATAAATATGTGGTGTGTGTAGACACCAAAATAGCACCAATCTGATTATGTGATGACAAGCACTGATCGAATTGACATACATAGCCCCTAGGGCAGCCCCCAGAGGTTAAATAGTGGTCCTAACCACTCCCACAGCAGTTTTGGAAGGTCAGATGTCAATTTGGCGCCTTTCAAGCACTCTACTCCCTATTCGTTCCACCCTAGGATAATTACAAACTGGTATTCATCCCACCCTAGGACGATTAGCAACATTCGCTCCAGGGTGGGGCGAATAGCAGGTTTAACAAGAAAAAGGTCAAACCTTGACAAATGGCAACCCATATCTGCCACTCAACTCCACCTTTGATGCATGGGAGTGCGAGTGAGCATTTCAAATCTCAAAGAGGTAGTCATAGAGGCAGTCATGGAGCCCTTAATCAGGGAGGAATCTTTTCTCCCCTGAAAAGGCATGATGGCCAAGTGGTGCCCTTATAGGCACATTTAAAGCAAACCTTTAGGTTTATAAAATTTTGAGTCTTCTCACCCAAAAAAAGGACATATCAAGAGCATTTGGAACAATGGAGTGCTGCCAAATTATATCCTCACCCCTTTATTGTGCTTCCTACGTCGTTGATCTCTTTTGGAAGGGAGGTTATCGGGTGAATACCAAGAGCGCAATCTGGACACAAAACCCAAAACATTGGCCACAATACCACACCAAATTTGCCAACACAACCCCCTAGGAGGTTTTGGACCCATCCCAAGTGGATTGGTGTCAAAACCAGGCCCCAAACGATGGGCGTCTTGCCCTTGGGTGCCCCCGCACTACTACAGTCCTAATCGCCTCACCTTAGAGTGATTAGAAATATATAGTAGATTTATTCACTATTTATTTTTAATAATTTTTTGTGTGTTTCATATATTCTGTTGTTCCAATTTGAAAGCATTCTGACTTGTTTTGACTATGTTTTCATTGTTTTATGCTTTTACTAACCTACAAGGAGCACCTTCGGATATCGAGAAATATGGGTAGAATATACCAAACCCGACCTTCTGGGTCGTCTCAAAATGCCCTATTTTTCCTAACCCTAAGTTTTAGGTGTTTTTGAGGCCTCTGGATGGAACAATTTGGAGGTCACCTTTGCACATTTTATGACAGTCCTAATCGTCCCACCTTGGAACGATTAGAAATCTAAAACATATTTCTTGACTATTATTTTTGCAATGTGTTCCTGATAGTGTTTGCATGCTTCTATAAAAATTTCATCTATTTCTAACATGTTTTTATTACCATTTTAATTATTTCATGCATGCATTAACAGGAGGCCTTGGGGATTGCATGTTTCCCTCCATCTGCATGTGCTATTAATAATTTTCTATTTCTATGAATGCAAGATCTCGACACAGGAGGGGTATCAAGGAACTATAGATGCATTCACGCAAGCGATGGTGATGTTTGGCCTGCTCATTTCAAACGTGGGCACGCGAAAGATCCCAAAGGGAAGCATACCATCCGTGGTGTAGAAAAACTATATCTAACACACCTAGCCCCTAAAAAGGAAGGAGAAACATTGTAACATGATCTAAAAGAAAAATTAATAAAAATGGGGTTGCACTTTACATTTTCTTTATATCTCATTTCAGTTCGTTTGTTTTCTCTTTTCATGCACTTCAGTCCTTTCTTCATTCGTAGGAGCTAGCATTAATTTGCTTTTGTTTGCATCACACCCAGTACGCCATTGCTGCCATATCCTAGTGCTTTCAATGGAGATCATGGTGGGACCCTGTCATCTGATTTTGGGATCAAATTTTTGATCAAAATTTTTGTGTTTTTGCTTGCAGGTGTTAATCCTTCAAGCGCTGCACTGCTGCTCGTGCCACCCTATGATGAATACAGACTGGAATTTGTGCCACCCTGGGACAAATAATGCATTCATCCCACCCTGTGATGAATACAAGTCTACTATTCATCCCACCCTAGGACAATTAGCTCTCTATGCATTTTTTGAGAAGAAACTCAAAGGCATCTGGTGTGGGTAAGGTTGTAAGAACATCCTCTATAATTTTGTGTCTCTGTTTCTATGATTTTTTTGCTTTATTTGCTTGCATAGAGAATTTAGCTTCATGTTTTCTTTCTTTGTGCAAGTAAAAAGAACCACACACACCACGTGACAATATAAACATCAAGGAGTGGTCATAAAACCCCAACACTTGATCAAGACCAACGATGGATTTCATCACCACCTCGGCTTAAATTTTGCATACATAACCCTGATCGTGACTGTTGCTAGATGCAAATCCTGAAGAAAGTTGATCAAGTGTAGTGAAGGTGATTCCCAGCACATGAGGATAAGTCTTCTATGGTAGGTGTCAAAACAGAGCAATTCCCCTTCCATACCGCCTATGTTCCATGTACTGTTCTGCTATCACGTACCAATAGTCTCCCTCACATAAGGAAATGTATATAGAGAGGTTCGGTATAATGGCCTAGCAGTGGTATATTGAAGGGGCGACCATTTTTGGAGATATAAGAGCCCTCATATTGCATGTACAACAAAATTTTATTTACAAGGCTTTCAAAACAAAAATCAAAACACACTGAACCAGATCTAGGGCACATCTTTAATCTATAAATGAGATAATCATTGCTTTGATTGTGTGGTCCCTTTTTTTTTAGTGTAGCACAAAAAATCGTAAAGAGGATAAAAACGAACACATATTTTAGAACCACCATGGTGTACACCCATAGCCAAGCCCAATAATGGGCAGAAGCTACGAAAAGTGTACAAGGGGGCACAAGTCGCATCTGCTATAGCCCCAAGGACTTGATCATACCACCTTGGCAGCCTAACCCACAAAATAGTCCACATCATACCACTATAGAAAAGGACTATGGAGGCACCCCTTTGAGGGGCACTCCTGATCAACACATACCCTCTCAGGAGGAGTACACACATAGGAGGTCCCCCTTAGATGCTCATTATGAGTGGCCACTGCATGACGAAGTGCTATAGAAACATAGGGTTCACAAGGAGGGGCCACATGATTATATCATCCCTCCTCTACCCCTTATTGTTGTCAAAAACAATAGGCTAAATCCATAGCACACGGCTCTTCAGAGAGGGTGAGCCAACTCTACCCACCCCTTTCACATATACAAAAGGGAGCATGAGGAAGACCACTACATTCCTCAATATCAATATACAGTGTGGGATCAATGTGCTTCTGCACCTGCTATTTATCAGGATCACCTACTAAGGCTAGAGCCTTGGGTGAATGTCGCTAACCTTGATAGGGGGAAGCGACCTATAGAGATATTGGATCACCACGATCGAGATAGATGTATAGGAGAGGCATCTAGGCCTCCTAGACTTAATACGATAGAACAAATCGACTTGGCATTTGCCAAACATGCTGCCCACCAAGTGCAAATCATACAACTTGAGCAAGACCAACAACATTTAGAGAACTTGTATCGCCTTAGCAAAGAGCACATTCAATGTCAGACAGATGAGTTTCTCTAGAACACTTTGCCTAAGAGAGTCCCAACCCCTTGCATGCATAGGACAGAACTGTATGAAAGGGACAACCCCTTGGTGCGAGACAGGTCTCCACGACCTTATCAAGTGTTGCCTCCAAGACCTCCTAAACCTGAGCAGGAGACCACCCCTAGAGCCAATGATGGGCACCCTTCGTGGGCACCCACCCATGTTTATCGATCACACCCAGTAACTCCTCGAGAAGCCTATGAGGATTTTGATCAAGAAGAAGAGTAGGCTAAAATGCCCTACCAAGGCAGGGGGGCGCTATCTGGCTACCCCTCAATAGGCCTTAAGTTCCTCGCAATTCACAATGGGAACAAACCAAGGAGGAAGAGATCAAATCCTCTGATGCATACAAAGTGTTGCTGGAGCGCTTAGAGTCTATGGATACCAAGACTTCTAGGCCCCAAAATCCCACTTTACGCCAGCTCTGCAGTCACCCTGTGCATCCTTCAGTGCCTACACCCCCATACCTTAAAAACTTTAAAATGCCTCAATTGGCAATCTTTAGAGGGGATGAGGATGCCCAAGAGTACACAACAAGATTCCTAAGCCAATGCTTTGGTATTCAAGACAATGATGCTTTGCTTCTAAGAACATTTATACCCACGTTCGTAGACCCTGCCTTAGATTGGTTTACCCAGTTGTTGAAGCATAGCATCAGTAACCTGGACCAGCTAGTGGACACGTTCCTCGAACGTTTTGCCTTCAATACCAAGAAGAAGGCATCATTAAGTGACCTAGCTAGCCTTAGGCAGTATGAGGAGGAGACCATGGTAGCTTATGGAAATCAGTGGAGGACGTTGATTTGAAATCTACCTTACTTCCCTCCCATGGCCGACCTAACCCAAATGTTCTCGAAGAGTTTTTTGAGGTCAATCTCCATGCTATTGTAGCTACAACAATATGCCACTCGCGAGGAAACCTTGGTGCAAGCTAGAATAATTGAGGATATCAAGATACAAGATGGCGAGATTGCCAAGCCATGCAAGAAATAGTGGTCCAAAAATGCCAAAACTAGGTCAACACAATCGAAACCCACCTCGGTCAATCAGGTTGCTATAAACATACCTAAGCCTACATAGACAACACAGCCCCCAAAGGCTAATTATCAGGCAGTTCCTCTTGAAATCTATGAAAAGGAAAATCATAGGCAAGAGAAAAATCAGTAGTGTCACCCTAGGCGAAAATTCACACCCTTCATAGAGTCTAAAGACTCCTTTTTTGACCGCTTGTCCACGGTAAACTTGATAAACCTACCAAAAAGTCGACCCGTAGACCCTAATGTGCCAAAACCCAAGGGCTATAGGGAAGACTTGTACCATATATTTCATCGTTAGAAAGGACATGACCTTTACAGGTGTTGGAAGTTCAAAAGCTTAGTGCAAGACCTAATAGACAACAAAATGCTAGCGATGGATAATCTCATAGCACAAAACAACCAATATATGGAGGTTTTCAAAGACCCCTTGCTTGCCCATGATGCGTAGACAAAGACTCTACAAGTCAATGAGGTGACACAAAACTACCCTATGTAGGGATATGTAGGGATGATAAGCATAGTGACATGAAATAAGAGGTATCCAAGCACAGTTGCCCCTGCTACAGCTACAAGAGAGGTTCCATCAACATCACAACCTCAACAACACTTTATGCAACCTCCTCCGCCTAGACCAGTGGCCACGATTTGGACTAAACTTACCCAAATTTTAAGGACCATGTTGTCTAGGCTCTCCATCTATGAGCTCATACAACAATCACCGCCCCATTAGGAGGCTCTAATGGAGATACTCAAAGCCATCGAGCTAAAGCCCCACGAAGAAAATTATTTCAACAACTTTGTGGGACATGTAAAACGATATATAGAACTAGTCATCACCTTTAGAGAAGACAAACTAAAATCGATGACTAGTGATATGGCAGATCCACCCCTGCACGTCATTGCGTGGGTCAACGGGATTCCATTTAAGAGGGTGTTGGTGGACATTGGCTCGTCTAGCAATATAATCACATATAATGGCATTGAAACACCTCAAGTTGCCAGCATCTCATATTATGGCCTTCACCTATACTCTTTGAGCATTCAATGATGTGATATGCTCGATAGTTGGCATAATTGTCCTGCCCATCCAAGTGGGACAAAAGACTATCCCTATGTTGTGCCACATCCTGGAAGGTGAGATGGCCTACAACATCTTGCTGGGATGGCCTTGGATAAGGGACATGAAGTGTGTCCCTTCGATAGCCCATCAATGCCTAAAGTACACATACGAAGGGCAAGTGCATGTAGTCTCAGTAGACTTAGAGCCCTTCAAGTATTGCAATGCGGTGCAACTGATGTCATAATTGACCCTTCCATCGACACATTTGGAATTTTAGTTGAATCCATTAAAATAGGGTCTGATTCTGCATACATCCCCGTTATTAAGTCCCTCAAATCCCCAGTTGGGTCCATATTCATCATCTATTACTTCACCAACGATGCCACCTACGATGGCCACATTGAAGGATAATGGGAAGAAACCCCTCGAAGAGGCACCACCATCAGTATTAACCATATCTATTGAGGAGGTGCCTAGTCGAATGGAAGTTGAGATGCCTAGTTCACCCGACATGGAGTGGACTTAGGAAGAACTCCCATTCCCTCCCCCTCAACAGCCAATGATCACCATTGAGATAGCCAATACAGGAATAGGGTAGTATCTAGTATAGAACATCATAGCAACACCCACGCTTGAGTCCATGCAGGACATGGGGAGACCTCACCTCCCCATCGACATTATTGTCCCTTTAGGCTACACACCAAATTAGACAAATTTTGTATATGGGGGCCTCGACAACGACATTGAACCTTACTTGTGAGAGGAAGAGGACAAAGAGCCCTTTGCAGAGAACATAAACTATATGTCGAACCCAAACTTCACTTTGAAATACCTTGGCCAATGTAATTGGCATGGATATGGGTTGGGCAGATATGAACAACGAGTGTGTGTTCTTTGACAACCGAGATATCAGATGCCATATGACAAATCGGGAGTAGGGTTTAACCACCCTATGCCCCTTGACATATTGGTAGAGAACATGCAAGGCCTAGGGCTAGGAAATAATAATTAATTGGCACAAGATCCATATGCCAATCCTAACACAACATACACATTGGGGGATTATCTTCCATTGTTAACAACCAACCTTGTGGGCCTCAACAATTCCTCCTCTTTGATAGAGAAAGGGGAAAGTTCAAGAACTTGCCTCCAAAAGGGATATGGAAAAGGCTAAGAAGGATCTTCAGAAGACAAGTCAGAGTATGAGGTAGCACCTTGGGACCCTTTCGAGTCCGATAGCAATCACTCGCAAGTGATTCCCATAGATGACTATTAAGAGAACTTCATAGTGATGTTCCCCTTGAATGCTCTAATCGAGCAAATACCACCTCAAGAGAATCAGGTCCTCTTGTAGAGAGCGAAACAACCTCGATGGGACCAAATCAACTTGCTCGAGCAGAACGAGCCTCACATATCACAAATAGTTGTCAGATCCAATGAAGGCCTATGGATCTCTGACAGTGATTATGAATATGAGACTAAGATGGCCTATATCAACCATATGCGGTAGCATCAATACCCCATGGACATTGATAACATGTTTGAATATCTAAACATGGGGCCAAGGCATAGGTGGCACTTAAACCAAGCATAGTTAGACCAAGTGTTGCACTCACCACTTCAGGCATACTGAGAGCACCTTCCACCCAGATACCCTATAGAGCCATTAGTGCCAAGGGCAGACCCTATCATGTTATCCACACATAGGGCTGATCTATTTGTGCCAATACCCATAGAGCCAGATATGAAGCACAAATATCACCAAGGATGTCCAAGTCACCACCCGTAAGGTAATGGAGGCCAAATTCACTTCATCAACATGATATCCATTGACTTAACCACCCCCATCTATAATCCAGCCGATCCAAAATGACCATTGTATCTAAACCTATATGCCATAGATTGGGATCGCGCTAACTCACCACCATCCCCATCATAGTACTGGCCTTGCGATGAGATGCTTCATTTCACCCCAGGACCAACTCAGGATATCTTCCCTGCTGAAAAGGAACCCGACGTTCCAAACATAGATCTAAATTTTGCAAATGATATCAACCTGATCCCAACTCCACATGAGTTGGAGGACGGGTCCCACATGTCAGTAGAAGAGATGACTAACATAGACATTGGCTCTGATCTAATGAATACACAAATCATCAAGTTGGGGGTAAGTCTATCCCTCGATGAGCAAGTTGATTACATTACCCTTCTCAAAGAGAAGAAGGTTTTTGCATGGTCCTACAAAGACATGTCAGGTCTAGACCCATAGCTAGTCACGCATAATCTAATGCTTGATCTGAAATTCAAGCTAGTCAAGCAAAAACTATGTAAGATGCACCCAAAAGTAGCCTTAATGGTAAAATATGAGCTACAAAAGCTATTGGATGCATAGTTTGTCATCTACATGGATTACCCACCATGGTTGTCCAACATGGTACCCATCAAGAAGCCTGATGGGAGGATTCACATATGCACCAATTTTTGAGATCTAAAAAAAGTGAGTCCCAAGGATGATTTCTCCTTGCCTAGCATCGAATCATTGGTAGACACTACAACAGGCGATGAAATGCTTTCCCTCATGGATGGTTTCTTGAGATACAACCAGATTCGTATCAATCCTGAGGATCAACTAAAAACGACGTTCACAACACCCTAGGGGACATTTTGTTATGAGATCATGCCCTTTGGCCTTAAAAACGCTGGTGCCACCTACCAATGCACCATGACATACATCTTCCATGATCACATGCAAAAAATTTTGGAAGACTATATGGATGATTTGTTGGCCAAATCTCTTTTACGCCTAGATCATCTCGATGACTTAAGCAAGATCCTCGATCGCCTCATCGAACACAAAGTCAGACTAAACCCAAAGAAGTGTGTATTTGGTGTCACATCTAGAAAAATCTTGGGTTTCATAGTCTCAAAATGAAGCATCGAGGTAAATCCAAATAAATTCAATGCAATCCAATGATTCCCCAAACCACCATCAAGCAGCTCAAAAGCTTGTAGGGAAATGTCACGTCAATCAAGTGCTTCATAGCACAATTATCTAACAAGTGTCGACCCATGAATAAATTATTACACAAGGAGGTAGCATTTCATTGCGATGATGGGTGCTAGTAAGCCTTTGATGAAATTAAAAAATACTTGGCTTCGTTGCCAGTATTAGCACCACCTAGACCAAGAGTGTCATTCTATTTATACATCTCAGCTACTAAGGTGGCATTGGGCGCTATGCTAACCCAGAAAAATTAACTACATAAAGAACAGACTACTTACTATCTTAGCCACACCCTGGTCAGTTATGAAATTAACTATGCATACGTTGAGAAGCTATGCTTGGCGGTGGTATTTTCCACCAAAAATCTATGCCATTACATGTTGAGCAATACGATGTATGTTGTGTCTAAGGATAATCCATTACGGTACATGATGAGTCGTACTTATCATAGTAGCCACACGATGAAATGGATCATGTTGTTGACTGAGTTTGACATCAAATTCATTGGACAGAAGTCCATGAAAGTTCAATTCATTGTCAATCAACTAGAATAGGCTCCTCTCAAAGAGTATTAGCCTCTGACCGTAGATCTGCTCGATGATGGGGCCTTCCATGTCTCAGAATTGCCAGATTTTGATGAGCCTGAGTCATAGGCCGAAATAACCTTATTATTTGATGGTTCTAAATGTGAGCAAGGGAGTGGCACAGGAATCATATTCTTCACACCGCAAGGGACTCCAATTCCTCTATCATTTAAACTTGATTTCCCATGCACCAACAATAATGTTGAATACGAAGCCTTGCTCATACGTCTTCAGACATCCATCACCATGAAAATCAAGCACTTGAACATATTTGGTGATTCGTTGTTAATTTTCAACCAAGTGAAAGGGGTATTCCAATGCAAATGCCTAGTTTTACAGGTCTACAAAGCCCTTGTGTAAAAATTCCTAGCAAAGCTTGAATGGTACGACATTGAGGCACTCCCTCAATCATCGAATAATTTTGCGGACACTATGGCCTCCTTGGGGTCACTAATCCTGCAAGACCCTTATGGTGAGATGACAACCATTCAAGTCAAAACATTATCGCAATCCACGATGGAACATGCAAGCTCTGACATAATGCCAGGAATCAACCTGATCTAGATTGAACCATTTTAGGATAAGTTCTCTTGAATCCATGATAGTCTGAATCATGCCAACTAGGGGTCCTTGTTCTCCTTGACCCCTCTTAATAGCAACACAATGCTATTCTTACATGTTTGTTCCTGCTCAGCTTTTTCTAGGGACGAACTTCAAGAGGGATTGACAGTTCATACCATCAAGGTTTCTGATTAGTAGGATTCATACACATCCATAAGAGACTACCTCAAGCTAGGTAACCTCCCACTTGGATTGACACATGCCATGAAAAGATTATTCAAATAGAAAGCAGCAAAACATGTCTTACTAGGAGACATTTTCTACCATCAGAGCTATGAAGGGATCCTCCTTTGTTGCTTGGACCAACAGGAGTTCATTTGGGTGATCACCCAAGTGCACGATGGTACATGCGGTGGCCACTTCAGTAGTATGGCCATCGTAAAGTGCATTCTTTTCATGGGCTATTATTGGCCATATTTAGAGCGAGATTGTTGTGTGCATGTAAGGAAGTGCATGAAATGTCAACATCATGCTAATTTGACACACGTACCTTCTCAGGCCTTGTATTCGATCCAATTGACTTGGCTATTTTCATAGTGGGTGTTAGATCTAATCGAAAATATCTCCCCTGCATCTTTAGGCCATCACACATTTATCATAATAACCACAGAGTACTTCACCAAGTGGGTGGAAGCAATTCCACTTACCTCTACGACTGGGCCCCGCATTGTGGAGTTTATTTTATGTAACATCATATGTCATTTTGGTATTCCATCTAAGATCATCTCAAATAATGGGACGTCATTTAAGAACAAAGACATGCGTGCTTTAACAACGAAGTATAAAATTTAGCACAATTTTTTGACACCTTATTATCCACAGGCAAATGGGCAAGCAGAGGTGTCAAACAAAATACTAGTTACCATCCTTAAAAATATGGTCACAGATAGTCATAAGGATTGGCACATTCAAATCCTGCTTTCTCTGTGGGCTTATCGCACTAGCATTCGGATGCCCACTGGGGCAAATCCATTTTTGCTAGTGTATGGCTCCGAGGCAGTCATGCCTCTCGAGTTGGAAATACCTTCCCTGCTCATATCAATGCAAGAGTTCATCGATGATAACACTGCGTGACAAGCCCAGTTAGACCAGTTTACTTTGCTCAATGAATGACACATCAATGCCCTCGAGCATTTACGTATCTATCAAGAGCGACTTAAGAAAGCATACAACATGAAAGTCCACTTGAGGGACTTTTAGGTTGGTGACCTCGTATTAAAAGAGAACCAATAAAATTCTAACTTGCTGCCCCATATAAGGGATAAATTTATGGTAAATTGGTTAGTTCCTTATGTCATCGACAGTAAAATAGGACCTGGAACATACCGACTCACGTCTCTTGAAGGAATCAAGGAACTAGAACCCTTGAAAATCAGTCATTTGAGTCCATTCCACATTTAAAAGAGCCATGGCCCACCCCAAAAGCTCCAAGGATTCTCAAAATCGCTTGGTCAACCCCAAAATGCCCCAAAGGTGCCCATAATACCTTTGGTCAAACCAAAAGCTCCAAGGATTCCCATAATCGCTTGGTCAACCCCAAAATGCTCCAAAGGTGCCCATAATCCCTTTGGTCAAACCAAAAGCTCCAAGGATTCCCACAATCACTTGGTCAACCCCAAAATGCCCCAAAGGTGCCCATAATCCCTTTGGTCAAACCAAAAGCTCCAAGGATTCCCACAATCGCTTCGTCACCCAAAATGGCCCAAAGGTATCTATAATCCCTTTGGTCAAACCAAAATCCCCAAGGGTTCCCACAACCGCTTGGTCACCCAAAATGCCTCGAAGGTATCTATAATCCCTTTGGTCAAAACCTCCAAGGGTCTAAAAGAATCACTTGGTCCGCACCTACTCAAGATAAACCAACCATAACAAATTTTCAAAAACAATAAAATAATAAAAAATATTAAAAAAATTGCATCTCACTTCCATGCAAACTCTTAAAAATCAAAACACAAAACAATAATCTGCATTAGGCATCGCATACATACATTGCATATTTTTTGGTCATACAGGTCAAATGCACCATAGACTGTAATTACTCGGTAATTCCATCATTTTCTGCATTTATCCATTTTGTAAATGATCGAACAAAAATAACGCCATTCACATTTTTGCCATGTCCTAGTTAGTTGTCTTTTAATGTCCTTAGGGTTTTTTTCATTCAACTGTCTTTAGATTTCTAGCAAAATGCGGTACACAATCACACCAATTTTTATAAGGTAGAAATTTACTTGGATCACACCTTTTTACGTAGCATCCCAACACACTTAAAAAACATAAAAATTCCTAGGTTGTGTGAACAAAATATGAAACCTGCATAGTAGACTAGGTTACCATAAGCGAAACAGTTATCTTGCTCATCCCCCTGTGCAAATGACCCCAAGAATTCTGAGAGTTGGCAAAAGGACAAGCATCTTCCCTACCCAATTCCCCCAAAATAAATAGTGGTTTTTACCACTATCAAAAATCCCAAAATTATCAAAGGGTTGCAAGCATAAAATAATTGCAAACAGTCAAAATACAAACTCCAAATTTTAACATCAAAACCCACAGAGTGCATACATCAAAAATCACAAGAAATAATGATTATCATCTCTCAAAATTCAAATCCCTTGTTCAAAACAAAAGCAAAATAAACAGTGATTTTTATCGCTATATCTAAGAGCAAGTATCCCAATAAAAGTAAAGAAAAGAAGGGAGTCAAACTTGAATTCCTGGATCTCTCAGCATTCGAAAGGTCAAGAGGTGATCCTCGATACTAGTTTGGTGGATAGCCTACTGGTCACTAGCAGCAAACCTCCCACATGACAATATATATGTCACATTAAACTGTGCACATATCAATGTTTGCATGTGGATGAGCTAGCTTATGGTGTCCTAGATTGCATCGTAGATTAATCTTACTAAATACAACAAAGGAGTTAGTGGATCTAGTTAGGTGATCCTCAGTATAGGTTTGGTTGACAGCCTATATGGCACTAGCAGTATCCTGACAACTACCACATAAAAAAATTCAATCACACACACAGGGATGTGAAATAACTTGGTCAAACTCAAGTTTGATTCGTACCTTGTTCAAAAGTCTTATAAGCTAAATGTACAGTATTTGATAGTTAGTTAAAACATATGAGTCTCAAAAAAACCTTAACTACAATCTAAAACACCTGTGGTACATTCCATTATTACATTACCATCAGAAAATACAAACAAAAAAATATATTACACATGCAAATTCATCACATAGTACAGAAATCCAGTAAATCCTGTATAGTCTTATGGTGCCACCGCCAAGTTATCAACAAATCATTTCATCCATTCTATATGCATACATCATATAATTAGAAACATCACATTCATAATAACCCATGCATACATCAACGTAAATAAATGTGCATAAAAGTAACAATAAATCACGACAAGTGTATAATAAAAAAGAAAGTCATGTATATATATCACCAAAAATGCCCATAGGCTACAATAAAATGGTCCTCTGACCTCACAAAAAAATCAACACTCAAAAACCCCAAGCCTAGGGAGTCAGCCACCATGATCACATAGGATCGATGCTATTGGAACTACCCCCAGTGGTGTGGGTCCTATGGGACCTCTCAGGGTGGTTGCTTCTAGCCCTCGCATCACGCCCACTAGCGCTACCCTCACCCACCCACCTATGATGAGAGGAAGTAGACTGCTCAGTCTCATCATCTCTAATTCAATGCGAAGATCCACCTCCAGTGAGCTCAGGTAACTGTCCACCAAGGTAGATAATCTCAACCTCCAACTCCACATGAAATCGACCCCACTCCACATCTCGTCGATGGTATGCATCCAATGCTTCATTCCGCTATGCCAAATGAGCCCGTAGGTGATCCCTCTTGACACTATGCTCCTCATCCTGTCTCCACAACAACTCCTCCAATCATGCTATCTCAGTGTGATACCTAGCCTCCATATCCCTTAGGACTGCCTGAGGCATGGGCATCTCTGGGATGGCATGTTGCTCCGACACCCATTGCTCTAAAATGTCATGTGTATTTGACTGCTTCGAAACCTCTAGGTCATCCCCAGTCAAGTCCTCAACCTCCACCATCTCTACATCATCACGTGGAGCCCCCAAACCTCTCCTGGTGCCTCCATAACCCCACCAACTACTGCTGCTACATCCGGACCTCCTAGAGGCCCCTCACCCTGCCATCATAGCATCATCCACCACTGGTCATACTTTGCAGTCACCCCGACATTGTCCACATCGAGGACATCAATCACTACATCTAACTCCTCACCTAGCGAATCAATGATTAGCTAGGCCAAATTCCTCTCATCGTCCCCATGTCGATAGATCAAGGGCTCACCACGCAATCCCTAGTGCACCCCAAACTATCGATTCACTCAGATGTATGGGAAGTACTCTTGCTCGGTCTCATGTTGCCCGATCAGCCACCTCCCCTTGCATGCCCGCTGAAGCCACTCCCCAGCCTCAGGCTAGGTTGGATAGTCTTAGTATGGCCACAAAAATACCTCCCCTGGAGCAAGACGCAAGAAGACATTAGTATAGTGCCCTACGACACCTGCCCATCGCCGACTCTACCCCTGCTCCTCTGACCTCCACCATAGAGGAGCATAACCAATCTCCTTGTCCACTATCTCTCCCAAAGTAGTCCAAGGCAACCCCTGTAGTCACTCCATAGCTATGTGCTACCATCCCCAGTACTACAACAGGTAGTTGCACCCAATCCCCTTCCACCTCTAATAGCGAACCTCGTACAGCTCATCATAAAGTTGTGCTAGTAGCAGCTAACCCCACCTCATAATCCATGGCACTATTTTTGGACACTCCACCAGTCTAAACACTACCTCAAGTAGGTTCTAAGGGAACCTTGCACCTGAGGAATCAAAAAGTAGCATTTTGGAGATGATGGTCATGAGCAACACATGCCTCATCCCCAACACACCCTTCTCAAACCACCACCACACCAGGATCCCACCAATCAGGTAGTCCCCCTCTGCCCTCTCCATCGCCCCATCCACCCCCATCTCTGCTGCATGCCCAAAGAATTTTGTTAGCACCACCATCCACTGATCACGAGGAGTCATCCAAATGGGCAACCCGTATATCAAAATCTATAAAATCTGATAAACGTCCTCCAGAGTAACTGTCATCTCCCCTATTGGGAGATGAAAGGTGTTGGTACGAGGATCCTACAAATTGATCAGGGTAGTCATATATCCCCGATCCCCCACCATAGGCTCTAACCGAGTCACCTGCTTGAGCCCAAGGGCATCAAGCCAATCCCAGTACTGGCTCTTCACCACCTGCAAAACAAAACAACACAAAAACATTAAAACATGACAACAAAAAAAAAACTATACATCACTAAAACAAATATACAGCAATCTATACAAACTGTACAACAAAAAACATTTAATAAAATTTACAACAACATTAACAAAATGTACAGTACAAATATTCAAAAAAATCAATAAACAATGCAAAATAAAACCAAATTTTCAACCTAGGGTTTTTAACCTTAGTTTCAACTAAAAAACAAAAAAACAAAATAAAAACAAATTTTTAACCTAGGTTTTTTAACCTTAGTTTAAACTAAAAAAGAAAATATAAAATAAAAACAAATTTTTAACCTAGGGTTTTTAACCTTAGTTTAAACTAAAAAACAACACAAAATAAAAACAATTTTTTAACCTAGGGTTTTTAACCTTAGTTTAAACTAAAAAAAAAAACAAAATAAAACCAATTTTTTAAACCTAGGGTTTAATCGTAGTTTAAAATTAATACAAAAAACAAAATAAAAACAATTTTTTAAAAAACTAGGGTTTTGATCTTAGTTTAAACAATGCCACACAAAATACAAATACAAAACAATTAAACTAGGGTTTTGATCTTAGTTTAAACAAAAAACAAAATACAAAATAAAATAATTACGGTTTTGAAATATAAAATAAAAACAAACAAATAAAGTGAATGAGCACCTACCGGTCTTGCCTCGGATTCAACACTTGAATATCTAGTCTGTGCACTCATGGTATCCATGAAATCTTGACAACACTCTGCTATCCAGACTCGAAATCCTCCTCACAACTCCAAATCGCCAAAAAAAACAATTCCAAATGAGCCCAAAACCTAGTTTTGGCCCTTATATAGGCTTTTAGGCCTGTAATCGTTCCACCCTAGGATGAGCACTCTATTTAGTGCTCATAACACCCTAGGATGATTACAAACTTGGTATTTGTCCCACCTTGGGATGATTACAGAGCAAGAAAATAAAAAACAACCAAAACTGCATCTAAAATGCACCAAAAAACAACAATAAAACTTCCAAACAAAGACACCTTTGCGCCTGCGATTATTGGCATCCAAAACTGACATTGGGGTCATAAATCCTCACTATCCTACTCCTTAAGAAGGCTACCATAGCCATAATTCTCCACGGGAGGAAGGATTTTCAAGAATTTCATCCCCAAAAGGTGTCACAAAAAGGGTCCAAACCCACCAAAAAAAATAATAAAACTGCCAAACAAAGGCACCTTTGCGCCTATGCTTCAAGGCATCCAAAACTGACATAGGGGTCACAAATCCTCACTATCATATTTCCTAATAAGGCTACCATATCCGTACCGCTCCACGGGAGGAAGGATTTTCAAGAATTTCATCCCCAAAAGGCATCACAAAAAGGGTCCAAACCCACCTAAAAATAGCAATAACATTGCCGAACAAAGGCGCATTTGCGCCTAACATTATTGGAATACAAAACTAACGTCGGGGTCACAAATTATCAATATCCTACTCCCTAAGAAGGCTACCATAGTCGGACCGCTCCACGGAAGGACAAATTTTTGACAATTTCAGCTCCAAAATGCATCACAAAAAGGGTTAAAACCCACCAAAAATAGGTCCGATTGTTGGGAAACTACATAAGTGTTCAACGGAAAAAAATTGAAGGTACCCTTACAAAAGTCATCTTGGGTCAAGCGAATCATCATTTTTCTCATTTCGATCATTCCTTCATGGATTCGTCGCTTGAGGGGGTAGTCACACTTAGTCACCAATCAACAAATACACACCCAATCAAGGAAATGGCATGCATTCAAAGAATCATTGACAAAGACAATCACGCTCTTGCTTGGGATAGCAAACAAGCAATAATTACAATCTGATCAAACACTTGGCATTATAGAATCATGAACTCAAGGTTCCCATAGACAAAAGGTTGCACCCTTTGCCTATTCATTACTGAACAATGTCCAAGATTAAGTAACACCTCGCCAAAAAAGGTTAACACTTGAATTAAGCTCCTTAGCTCGTCAGAAGCAAGGATTCAAGAATGCGTGCCCTTTCCATACTTGGGGTATCAAAATTTTGTTAGGTTATTGAGAAACCCTAATCATTAGTGCTTTGGTTATCTATTTTTTCTTAGCAGTACGCCAAGCACAACACATACCAAAATGGGGCATATGTAGACACTAAAACAACACCAATCCGATTATGTGACGACAAACACTGATTGAATTGGCATACATAGTCCCTAGGGTAGCCCCTAGAGGTTAAACAGTGGTCTTAACCACTCCCACAACAATTTTGGAAGGTCATACATCAATTTGGCACCTTTAAGGCACTCTGCTCCCTATTCGTTCCACCCTAGGATGATTACAAAATGGTATTTGTCCCACCCCGGGACGATTAGCAACATTCACTCCAGGGTGGGGCGAATATCAGGTTTGACAGGAAAAAGGTCAAACCTTGACAAATGGCAGCCTAGATCCACTACTCAACACCACATTCAATGCATGGGAGTGTGAGTGAGCATTTCAAAGCTCAAAGAGGCAGTCATAGAGGCAGTCATGAAGCCCTTAATCAGGGAGGAATCTTTCCTTCCCTAAAAAGGCATGATGGCCAAGTGGTGCCCCTGCATGCCCATTCAAAGTAGACCTTCAGGTCTATAAAATGGTGAGTCTTCTCACCCCAAAAAAAGGATAGAGTAGGAGCATTTTGAGCAACAGAGTGCTACCGAATTATATCCTCACCCCTTTATTGTGCTTCCTACATCCTTGATCTCTCTTTTGGAAGGGAGTTTATCAGGTGAATACCAGGAGCACAATCTGGACTCAAAACTAGAACAATTGGCCACAATACCACACCAAATTTGCTTACACAACTCCCTAGGAGGTTTTGGACCCATCCCAAGTGGATTGGTGTCAAAACCAGGCCCCAAAAGGCGGGCGTCCTACCCACGGGTGCCCCCGCACTACTACAGTCCTAATCACCTCACCCCAGAGTGATTAGAAATCTATAGTATATTTCTTCACTATTTCTTTTGCATCATGTTCTGTTTGTTTCATATATGCTTCTATTCAAATTTTAAAGCATTCTGACTTGTTTTGACCGTGTTTTCATTGTTTTACGCTTTTACTAACCTACAAGGAGTGCCTTCGGATACAGGTAAATTTGGCAGAATCTGCAAAATATGACCTTTTGGGTCATCTCAAAATACCCTATTTTGCCTAACCCCAAGTTTGCAGGTGTTTTGGAGGCCTCTGGATAGGATATTTGGAATGTCGTCTTTGCACATTTTATGACAGTCCTAATCGTCCCACCCTAGAACGATTAGAAATCTACAACATATTTCTCGACTATTCTTTTTGCAATGTGTTCTTAATGGTGTTTACATGCTTTTTTTTAAATTTCATTCCATTTTGATAAGTTTTGATCAATGTTTTAATTATTTCATCTATGCATTAACCGGAGGCCTTAGGGATTGCATGTTTCCCTCCATCTGCATGTGATATTAATCATTTGCTATTTCTCTGTAAGCAATATATCAACATTGGAGGGGCAGCAAGGAACTACAGACGCACTCATGTAAGCGGTGGTGATGTTTGACCCACCTATTTTGAATGTGGGCACGTAGAAGATCCCGAAGGGAAGCGTACCATCCGTTGGTGTAACAAAATTGTATCGAACGCTCCTAGCCCCTGAAAATGGGGGGAGACGTATTGTAACCTGATCTCAAGAAAAATTAATAAAATAGGCTGCACCTTTGTTTTTGCTTTACATCTCATTTCATTTCGTTTGCTTTCCCTTTTTCATGTATTTAGCGTTTCGTTTACATCCACTTTTGTTTGCATCGCAACCGGTACGCCAGTGCTTCCGTAGACATGCTTTTAGTGTGAAATGAGTCTTGTAAATATAAATCATTCAAATTTTTTCATGTAGTAATAATTAGAGGTTTATCATTATTAGGAGTAAATAAAATATACTTCTCATATGATAAATTTGAAGAGTCATTTTTCTATAAATATTAAAGAGTATAAGAATATGAATAGTTAGATGAAGGTAAAATGTCAAGAGCCTTTGTAAAGTATTTATATAGAGAAACCATGGGAGATGTATGTAATTGAAATTGTTTTATTAGATAGAAATAAAGGATTTTGAAAGAATCATTAGACCTTTTAAAACCATATACAAGCCTCATAGAGAGAACACAAGGATAATTCCAAAAGAGAAGCATATAAAATACCAATAAGGATCTTTCCACCAAAGGAGGATCCTAATAGAGGAGATAAAGAACACAAAAAAATTAGATGAAAAGAAATAGAAAGCACCACACGAGTGAGAAAGAAATAAATATCCACATAGGATACTTACTAGGTGGTCTCCTCTTTAGGATCCTCAATCAAAGCATTAGAAAACATGAACCCTTGGTCATCATAGAAAACAATGGAGAGCAACTCCCATTTCCAATGCCACTTGGACATGTGCAAATTGGGACCCAAAAAAATACCTAATCATATTTACAGGATTATTGAAACTGTTTTTCCTTGACAAACCATTAGAAACCATTGAGAGTAGATCCCAAGTACATTTCCAAAAGGAAACTTAGCCATGAGGATTTCCCAAGGAAGTCCTGAGGGAAACTAACAAAATCGAGGTTAATAAGAAAATTGATTAGAATACTTAATGGTGACTTGAGTAAGATATTGGGGGAATATTTATCTCTATACTATGAGAGTTTCTTGTAGGATACCAAGGTTAGCCATAGAGTTGACCACCTTATTTTCTTTTGTATAAACATGTCTAATCTGAGAGTCTTTAAGAAGCAAAATGTTTCTTTTGGCTTCCTTGATAAAGTATTCAATATTCCAAATTGGGATTTGACATTCCTTTCATGGTGTTGATGATTTTTAGAGATTCACATTAAACAATTACTTTTTTGATGTTCATCCTTCCTAGAATATTCTATCCTTGCTTCTGCAAAATGCTAGTTTTTTGACAAAACAAGAACTTCTCCTTTGTCATCTCTGATGACTCCTACCCTAGATATTATTGGGTTCCCCTTAGTAGCCCCATAAAATTTTAGCTTTATCCAACCAAGAGGATGGAGAACCCATTTGAATTTGGTCCTATCAATCTTATTTGACTTTGGGGATTGTATATTTCTTTGGGGAAGGTCAAGGAGGTTGGCAATATGAGTTTCAATCTCATGTTTCCACTTGTTATTGAAATGTATGGTGGAGATATTTTCAATCAAAGCATTAAGGATTATGGATCCAATGGACTTATGATATCTTTTCTAATTCTTAAAATTTCTATTGTTTTTTCCTTTAAAATCTCCCAAAGGAAATGAGAAAGACTCAGAGTCCAAAGGGTGAGCAACTAAGAACCTTGAAAGGGAGGGATCCATTGTGAACACAAATCTCCAATGTTCTTAGGAGATACGTACTACACTTCAAATATATTAAGGAGAGCGATGAATATTTCTTGGAAAAATGGTAATTCTAGGAAAATATGATGAGAAACTTCACAATTGATCTCAAATAGGTAACATATATTTGGAATGGTCAAACCTCTTTTAAGGAGGTTATCAATTATGATAATATTTTTCTAAATAGCTAGCTAAAAAAGGAAGTTGATCTTTGGAAATATGTATTTAAGCAAAATATTTTTGGCCATGAAGTAGTCTTCATTCTCTTCTTCCTCCAAGTAGTAAGCTAATTTTACTAAGAAGAGACCAACTTTTTTGTCTTCCAAATCATATAATCTTCAATGTTAGAGTTCTTGATGAAATGGGTTATCAAGATTGGGGAAAGCTCTCTTTTGGCATTTTTTCCTTTGGCATATAAACCAAGGATATGGATGGGGTTCCAAAATTTCTTACCTTCAATTATATATATAAATTTAGAGACTCTAGATCTAAGTATTTATGAGGTAATAGGTTCTAGTACTGCTAGGTCGGGAATGCTTGATCCAAGGATATCTCCAAAAATCAATTTTGGATCCAGAGCCCAATTTCCATATTAACCATTTCTAGATCGGAATTTTGCTCTAAAGGAGGTTATTCTAGAAGGTCGACCCATGTGGGGGTTGGGTTCCTCAATAATGTTTCTTCCCAATCAAATATATTTAGCCAGGAGGATACAAAACCAATTTGAGTCATCTTGATGAAGGAGTTTCCAACCCTTTTTAGACATTAAAACATGGTTCATTTGTCTCATCTTCCTAAAACCAAGACCCCTTGCTTCCTTCTTTAAACATACTTAGTCCCAAGTGATAAAATGAAATCTCTTTTTTCTCTTGATCCAAACCACATGAAGGTCTTCTTGTTTTGTTGAATTCTATGACTTGTCTTCACTAGTAATTTGAATAAGGACATAAAAAATACTAGGATGCTTTGAAGAGTGGCTTTGACAAGTTGATCTTTACCTACTTGACTCAAGAGTGATCCTTTCTAGACTACTAGTTTTCTTTGAATTTTCTCTATAATGGGTTCTAGAGTAAATATTCTATTCTACCCTTAAATAAGGGCATCCCAAAATATCTTGAGGGTAGATCAACAATCTCACATCCAAGAGTATAAGCTATCCTCTATCTTCTCGGGGGAGTTTTGAGAAAAAATACTTTACTCTTCAAAAAGTTGACTTTTTGTTTTGTATCATTTTCATATTTTCTTAGGATGTTATTTATTTCTCTAGCTTAAGGAACTTAGGAACTTGTGTCTAGGATGGTGTCATCAATAATTTTTTGATGAGAGAGTATATTTAGGGAGGCAGTTGGTTTGATTTTGTCAATGATTCCTTTGGATAGATTGAACTTTGAAGGTTCTACTTAGAGCTTCTACCAAGATGATGAACATATAGGGGAAGGGGGGTCTCCTTGACAAAGCCCTCTAGAACTCCTAAAGTAGCCAATAGTTGCTCCAATGATGATGATAGAGAAAATTTATGTGGATATGCATTCTTTGGTGATATGAATCCAGTCCTAGGGGAAGCCAAATTTGGATATGAATTTTAGAAGGAAGTCCCAAGATACCCTATAAAATGCCTTGCTCATATCAAGCTTCAATAAAATATCAACTTTCCTAGTTTTATCCATAGAATAAATAAGTTCATGAATAGTAATGATGAAATTTATGATTAGTCTTCCTTCCATAGAGCTTCCTTGACTAGAATCAATAATAAAGGGTAAGACCCTTTTTAACCTATTAGATATGACCTTGGTCAAGATTTTTTAGAGAGTGTTGCATAAGCTTATAGGTATGAAGTCTTTGAATATTTTAGCTCTAGTAATATTAGGGATGAGGACCAAAAAGATGGAGTTTACATATTTTGGGATGTGGTAGGTTTTTTGGATATCATAAATGGAAACAACCACTTTCGTCTCAATTATGTGCTAAAATTTATGGAAAATAAGGTAGGCAAACCATCTAGATCTAAGCTCCTTCCCCAACCATAGAGAATATGAAATCCTTAACTTCCTCTTTCAAGAAATGACTAGAAAAAAAGGAGTTGAAATATTTTGTAAGAAGAGGAGGTATGTTGGAAATAATCCCATTCACAACCTAAACATCCCCTATTTCTCTAGGACTAGGCATATTTTCAAAGAAAATAATAACTTTAGCAAGGATTTCCAATGGGTCATTAGTCACAGATCCATCAACCTTCATCACTTCCCTAATTTTTTTGAAGCTCCTATGTCTTAAGGTGGAAGCACGAAATAACTTAGTGTTACAGTCCCCGTCCTTCAGAAAAAGGGTTCTTTATTTTTACCTCCAAAAATATTCCTCATAGGCTAGAGTATTGTGGTAGTCAGATAAGATATATATTTTTTTTTCTTTTATTTCAACAATTAGAATGCCTTCTCCAATTTAGGATTCAATTTTGATCAAATTCTTTTTCATTCATCCTTCCTAATAAAAATATCCCTAAAGATATTTTTATTCCATCATTTTAGGTTATATTTAACAAATATAAGCTTCTTTGATATTTGTGAGGCTAGAGGTCCATAGAATTATTGATACCACCATCCAACAACTTGGGATTTTATATCTCATGGTGAAACCACATCTCCTCAAATTTGAAAGGGCTTTTGAAATTTCTATTTATTGAGAAGGCTTCCAAGACTAGCAAGCTGTGATCAGAGCAAAATTTTGGGAGAGTGCTTAGGCTAAGGAATTTATCAAGTATGATTTGAATCAAGTGGTTCCTTAGTCTTATGTTGCTCCATGTAAACTTACTCCCTCTCAAGTCCATATCCATCAACTTGTTAGTATTCATAAAATGAGCAAAATCCTCTAATCCTTTTGACATAATAGTGTTGCCATATTTTTTATCTAAAATATAAATATGGTATTTAAATTTTACTACTAGCATATAAGCCTCATCTTTGAATACCTCTCTCATATTATTGAGATAGTTTCACATAGAGCATCTACCAAAAATAGATTTTGGGGCATAAATGTTAGAGAGGACCCATCTACAATTGGTATTTTTGCAAAAAAAAATATTGTTGGTTAATCTATATGAGGAGGAAATAAATCTACCTTAAAATTTTAGGAGATCCCAAAGAAATAAAATTTCACCTGAAGATCCATGGGCATGACTGGAATCCAAACTAGAATCCTTCCAAATTACCTTTTTAACCTTGTTAATGTTGGATTCTTCGACTTTGGTTTCTTGGAAAAAGATGATTTGGGGGTTTACTTCCTTTCTTAATGAATATAATCATTTATGTTTGGCTTGGTTATTTTGGCCTCTCACATTCCAACATAAATCTTCATTTCCATTATTTGGTGTGTTGTTTCTTCCCTCTATCCAAGGTTTTGGAAAACTAGGTTTTGAGGGCAGATTCACTACCTAAAGTAGGCTAAAGTTTTTCTCTCCTTCTAAAATTAGGATAGATTGTAAGCCATTGGAAATTTCCACCTCCATTTATCTCTTCCTAATATCTTGGTTTGAGGATTTACCCACTTTTAAGTCATTAGCAACATCTAATCCTCCTCTTTTTTGGATTTTGGTTATAGGGCCTAGGGTGACTATCCTTTTCATATCTTATAACTCTTTGGTCAAGGGATTTAAATCCTCAAGTCCTTATAAGGGGTAAATATCCTTTCTTACTTCATTATAGGAAACCATGAGGTTTTACAGAACATAATCCATATTTTGAAAGTCTTTTCTATCTTCTTTAGAATGGGTAAAAGATTATCTGAAACACTCATAAGAATTTTTTAATAGAGAGTCAAATAAGGAATATCTAGGATTGGGGATCAACAAGATTACCTAAATTGAGGGTTCCATAATCTAACCTTCTTCACTCACTTGAAAATTTCAAAGAAAAAACAATGCTTCTTGGTTATCTTAAGGATTTAGTATAGTTTCCTTGATTGTGCCTACTTTTTCTCCTTGACCAGCTAAGGGATCAACTAAATCCTTACAAATCCAAGCTTGCTTATGGATGGGAGCAAATTTATTTTTGAAGGGAACTAAATAAAATAATGCCCTTGTTTTTTGTAGTAGTCATAGAAAGAAGGCCTATTTTTGTATTCAATATCCTATACCCGAGTGCTTTGTTCAAAAAATATAGTACTTCATTGGTACTAAAATACTAAGTGTGATCCACGGGAATATAGTAAGCTCATTTATTTTTTTGAACACTTGTGTATAATTACGCAAGAAATTTAAGCTTGATATCTTGTGTGAAAATAACTTCTATGATAACATTGATTCATCATATTTTACAAATCAAATGCCTTAAGTACTCAAAATCATGGATCAACCCTTTTAAATTATTCAAATGAGATATCATTTATGCTTGTCCTTCCAATTTATTGTTTCATTATTCTTTAAACAATTAGTAGGATCATATTTCATCTTTGATGTCATCATCAATGAATAAATTATTTCGGGTTCTTTGCTTTGTGGAATAGTCATAATATCAACCTTAAATATTTTCGTTCGCTATTACTTGGTATACTAGTAGACCTATATAATATTTTTGACATCATCATTGATATATTGATGATCTTATTGAACAATATATGTTATTTACTCTAATATTATTGATCCTTAATTTTGATTGATTAATTGATATCATGATTACATTATCATCCTCATGGAATGGTAACAATTTATTTTCTTTTAGGTTTTTAGCCCCATTATATTGACAAATTGATTGTTTATGAATTATCAATATTTTATTTTTTCTCCTCATCAATCAATGTCCTATTGAGACTAGTTTCTTGCGTGTATATTGACACTCATAATTGATTTTAATCCTCTAAATATTTTTTTTTGCTAAACTTACTTTCTCTTAATTGGTGATGTCATTTCTAGATGGATCATACAACCATCATGGTGCAAACCACTATAGTTTTAGAATTTTTTGCGTACATATCACTTTCCTAGTGTTGAATCCTAGGTTTCTCATTCATTGGTTACATATAATTTAAATAATACCAATTTAAAATTGAATGAATGAAATAATTGATGAAGAATCAAGTTGCAATTCCCAAGGAAATCAATATAATTAATTTTATCAATTTAGCTAGAATTTTTTTTTTTTTATGTATATTTCAATATGTTTATATCTAGATTTCCAAATCTCTTATTCAAAATGTTTTAATTTCAATTTTTATTATCCTAACATCAACATACAACTTATGTAGTGCAATTATGGAATAAAAAATCCTCTGCACTTTTTTTATTATGGTCAACTAGACCATGCTTGGAATTTTAGACTTTCTTTCCTCTATTAGCTAGTCATAGTTGACCTTCTATTTCATATTTTTGTATGAGTCCCTCAGATTGTATATGTCCTTTATTATGATCTAAAATATTTTATATATCATATTGAAAGTATACTTCTTTATTCTTTCCTTAACAACAATACATTCATCTAGTTTTTATTTCTTCCATAGATTACATCTATATGGGCTATTGTTGATCCCTTATCATTAATGTCAACTTTTAAATATTGAAATAAAATTATTTGAATAGTTACTAGAAAATCTAAGGATTTAGGTAAGGCTTACCATTCAATTCTATTTTCAATTCTTCTATTACTTTTTCAAATTTCTTAATCAACTTTTTAGAGTTGTTGATCTATAACATAAATTTATCAAACTTCTTAACTTGAAATTCAATTCTATCTAAATAGCATTTAAATATTTTTTTAATGATATATGAACCATGTCCATTGATTTTCACCTCCTAAATATCCTTGTTTAATTCATCAATATCTATGTTAGGATCCTACTATAAAATAAACTCAAATAAACACACTCTCACACAATTGCTTGGAAATAAATTCACATAAACATCATATTAATATTCAGAACAAAATACACATTATAACATAAATTTGCATAAAGGAATAATCTCGCAATAATATAGAATTGCAGGCCTCTTCGAGGGGGCAACCTCCTTAAAAACTTCATTAATTTGCAAAAATATGAATACATTGGTGCCTTCTGGGGTATTTAAAGAGTTCCCTTCCATGGTTTTCTTACATGCAAAATGCCACCTAGATTACATGCATAATGCCACCCAAATTACATGCATAGTGCCACTCGAATTACATGCACAATGCCACTCGAATTACATGCACAAGGCCACCTTACATAACCTATCTACCATGTGTTACATAAAAATGGTGCCATTTGTCATAGCCACTATATAAGCTAAAACTTAGAACATTACAAAATATTAATCATGGGTACTACCCACGTTATTTAGGAATTATTACATCATGGAATTTATTACATTAATGGTTAGGATGGGATCCTAACATGTCCTTCCCCTTGAATAAGCTTTGTCCTCAAATCTGAAATGATGAAACTGTTGCTGGAGTTGGTGGAGAGATTCCCATGTAGTATCTTCAGATTGAAGCCTACGCCACTGAACTAGGATCTCTGTAATTGTACGATTGTAAAGAGTGTGAGTCTGAAAATCCAATGACTGCTTAGATTCAAGTAATATGGAGCCTTTTTCATCCAATTCAGGAAGTGTGGATTGAACCTGTAACTGTGTGCCCACAACTTTCTTGAGAGTGAAAACATGAAAAATAGTATGAAGCTTGGAAGTAGGTGGGAGCACCAATTCGTAAGTTGTGGAGCCAATCCTTTGTAGAACCTGGTAAGGACCATAGAATTGTACAACAAGCTTCTAGCACCTATGAATTTTTAGGGATGATCAGATACAATGGAGGTGGGCATGCCATGAAGGAAAAATATGGAGTCAATAAAAATTTGTGCAATAATGGATGTTGTATAAGGATGGGCAAGGGCACAAAAGTGAGCATACTTTGAAAGGCGGTCCACTACCATGAAAATAACTGACTTGCCTCCAGATTTAGGGAGCCCTTCTATAAATTCCATGGACATGTCAGTCCAAACCTGATCTAGGATAGGCAATGGTTGAAGAGTACCCAAAGAGCGCACTGTTTCACCTTTCATCCTTTGACATGTGTCATAGGTAGCAACAAAATATAGGATGTCATGTTTCATACCTTTCCAAAATAAGGTGTGCTTGAGTCACTCATATGTTTTAAGGAACCCTGAATGGCCTACAAAGGGAGTGGCATGCAATTCCTTCATGAGGAGCTCTCAAAGTGGGGACTTATGAGGTAGAACCAAGCATTTATGGTAGCGCAGATCATGGCCATTCCAATTATACCCTGGTGTAGAATTGAGATCATCCATTAGTGAGGCTATCAAAGCTTGAAAATTTACATCTTGACATGCTTCTTGATGCAAGGAATCAATACATTGGGGAAGCGGTTCTGATATGGCACACAACATACTTACGGTCTCCATTTGGTGAGAAAGAGCATCAGCCATAATATTCTCCTTTCCCTTTTTGTAGGTGATATCATAATCATAGCCCATGATTCTAGACACCCACTTTTGTTGGTCAGGCATGGCAACTCTTTGTTCCAAGAAATATTTGAGACTTTGATGGTCAGTTTTGATGTAGAAGTGACACCCAATGAGGTAAGGTCACCAATGTGTGACTACATGAAATATGGCTAACATTTCCTTAGCATATGTGGATTTCCCTAGATTACGATCAGAGAGTGCTTTGCTATTAAAATCCATAGGTTATCTTTCTTGCATCAATATTACCCCAATACCATGACCAGAAGCATCACTTTCAATGACAAATGGTTTAGAGAAATATGGCATGGCTAAGACATGAGTGGTGGTCATAGCATGCTTGAGTTCAATGAAGGCTTGGTTAGCAGGCCCTATCCAAGTGAAGGAATATTTTTCAACATGGAGGTGAGAGGGGCAGCAATATTCCCATAATTGTAGACAAATTTGCGATAATAGCCTATAAGCCCTAAAAATCCTTGAAGTACCTTGAGGGTGTAAGGTTTCAGCCACTCTTGAACTACTTGAATCTTCTTAGGGTCAACCTTGATGCCATCCTGTGAGACAATGTGTCCCAAATACTCTACTTCAATCAGACCAAAGGAACACTTGGAACTTTTGGAAAAAAGGTGATGGGTGACCAACAACTATAAAGTTTGATCCACATGATTGAGGTGCTCTTCCCATGTGCGATTGTAAATCAAGATGTCATCGAAGAACACAAATATGAACTTCCATAGAAAGGGTCGAAAGATGTTAAAAAGACTTTGGAATGTAGAAGGAGCATTTGTGAGACCAAATGGCATTACCAAGAATTCATAATGACCTTCATGAGTGTGAAAGGTAGTTTTGGGGATGTCCTCATCCTTGAGCCGCATTTGATGGTACCCAGAGCAGAGATTAATAATGGTGAAATACATGGTCCCATGTAGTTCATCGAGTAATTCATCAACCATTGGAATAGGAAATTTATCCTTTATCGTAGTCTTATTGAGTTCTCGATAGTCAATACATAGGAGCCATGAGCCATATTTCTTGGGAACAAGTAGGATAGGTGAGGAGTAGGGGTTAGTACTAGGCCGAATGACACCAGCCTTGAGTAATTCCTGTACCAAATTTTCTAATTCTAATTTCATGGCATGAGGATACCTGTATGGCCTAATATTTGGTGGTGCACTACCTAGGAGCAATAGGATAGCATGGTCATGAGAGCGACGCGATGGTAGTGTAGTTTTTTATACAAAGAAAACATCATGTTTGTGTAGAACTAGTTGTAGATCTGATGGAATTTTAGCCATTAGTGAAGTGGTTGGTTGGATGGAGAAGAGTTGTGCAATGACCCCATGTTTTGATTTCTTTAGGACTTTCTCCATACGATTAGAAATAATGAGGTGAGGTATTCCTACAGGGGAACCCTTGAGTAAGTGTGTTTATCCATTTAGGGAGAATTGCATCCAGAGTTCTGCAAAGTTCCAACTGATAGCGTCCAATGTACTCAACCATTGAGATCCCAAAACCATATCACATCCTCCCAACTAGAGGGAAAACGTGTCCTACTTGAGTTCATAGTCCCCTATCCTGATATTAACATTATGGTATTTTCATTTACAAGGTAATGTTCCCCCATTAGCTACCATGACCTTGAATGAATTACAAGTGTGGATATAGCAATTTTCCCACTTAGCAACTCAAGTATTAATGAAGTTGTGTGTGCTTCCTAAATCAATAATGATGTTAAGACATTGGCCCTTTAAAAATCCCACAAATTTCATGGTTTGTGGAGTGGTAAAGCCTACAAGAGCATGGACTAAAATCTCTGCCTCAAACCTCTCTGTATCTTATTCCTATGGAGAAGGTGTTTCAGGAGGGTCCTCATCCTCATCATTCTGATCAGTGTTAGCAAGTTCCTCAACATCTATAAAGAACAATATTTTGTTTGCACACTTATGTCCTTTAAAAAAAATTTCATCACAATTATAACATAATCCTTGGGCATGACATGCATTCATTTCTATGTAGTCAGTAACTTGGGTGTAGTAGGTTTACTATCCACTAAATTTTGGGTTCGAAAAGGAAATGAAGGTCAGTTTTGAGGAAACCACGGGGGACACCTTTGGCTTGATAGTTTGGATTCAACTAGATGGGCCAAACTGATATCTTCCATCATTGAATGTCATTTCAAAATCTTTACATCAGCTTGGAAATCCCTTTTTAACCCACTGATAAAACAACTCGTGAAGAACCCTTCCATCAATCCTCTTGTATTATTGGCCAAATTTTCAAATTGAGTTTGGTAGTCATAGACTAAGGATGTTTGTTGCAATTTGGTCAAGGCCCCTGTGAAGTCCTCATGCTCACTAGGCCCAAATCGAGTTAGTATTTGGGACTCAAAGTCGTCCCAAGAGAGATTTGGGTTGGAATTACGTAACCACTAGAACTGGTGTAGAGGCTCAGATTCCAAATTTAAGGAAGCCATATGAACTCGATGATATATGAGAACATTATGAAGTCTAAAGAATTGATCAACCCTACATAACCACCCATCAACATCCTTCTCATTAAATTGAGGGAAGTCCAATTTTGGCATTTTAAAAGATGGGTCATGGTCATCCTTGTAGAGTTTTCAGCTCGATTTTTTTATTTGAGTGGTCCCTTATGTAACTTGCTACCCACATCTATCATTGTTTCTTCTAAGCGAGCGCTAATGACCTCATGATCTAGACGAAGACCTTGGCCCTCTTCCCTTATGGAGAAAATTGCCAAGTTCAAATTCTCAATGGCTTTTGTTAAGGAGTCCATTTGTTCTAGCTCTTTTTTATGTCCATGGATACCCTGGGCCATTTTGGAACCTTTTGTGATTAGTTACTAAAATTAGAATTAGGTTTCAGTACTTACTATTTTTAGTAAGTGTCCAAAAAATTGCTTGGGTGCTATATATCAAAATGATCAGATCAAAGAGTTGGTCACAATGAGATATATCCCACAACACTACTTTTTGGCACCCCAGTTTTTTTTTTTTATCTCTTGTTTTGCTTAGTCTAATGGTGTTTACAGTTTTTGATTTTGAGCTATAGTGCAAAAATTGGATACTGGAGCACTATCTATAATTGGTCTCTGGTCACTTTCTCAATGTTTTGCTCAGCTTGTATAGTCTCTCTAACACTGCTAACCTCACTAGTCTGAAGATTCTCTGTATTGTGTAGGTTACTATTATGACAGTTCTATTCTAACACTGAAAACTATAATTTCGACTTGATTGTGCTTGACTGATCGACTTGATCATATCTTGCCACTGTAAATTAGACTGTTATTCTCCAGACTATCAACTTAACTATCATCCTCATATTCTATCCTGAATTTATGCAATTTATGCTATTTTTTGATAGAGGATTCCTTTCTCATATGCTCACTTTTGGAAATTTGGAATGCAAGTTTACAAACAGGGAGTTTTGGTTTACGATTTTTTTGTAGGTTGAAGTTTTAATAGAACTAGGGTATGCTAAGTAAAGGAGTATGTAACACCCATATGTGATACAAGCAAAGTCTCCCCAAGATCGAAGAATGCTCCACAAGATCAATCACACACAAAAAAGAAAAAACCACAACAACAATATTAAGTGGTAAAAACCTACTTCAAATGAAGAAGGGAAACATCCACTATGAATCTCACTATATTACTCAATGATTCAACAGTACAAGAATGCTTCAATGTTATGCAACAATATGCATCAACATAACCTACAACACAAGTCAATATGATAAGATACGATAAGATATGATATTATGTAGTAGAAAACACCCCTATTTAAAGAGAAGCTTTTCTACTACAACCCTAAATATTATCACAATCTATCAAATATTAGAAAGTGCTTTAGTTACTTTCTAATTTTATCACAATATAATCTTTGATATATGTGATAAGTGGCATCTATCAAATATTAGAAATTTATTAGTTACTTTCTAATATTTTCTAGAAAAGGAGGAATAATTTTTTTCCATAAATTAAATATTTATAGCACCTTTATTTTATTTAGGAATTGGGTGGAAATATTTTTACATAGAATTATTTTCTAAATATTATTCTTTAGACTTTATATTTTAGTCTAAGAATAATTTACACAATGTTGCATTACATATTCCAACACTCCCCCTTAATGCAATATTGGGAAAAGGAATTATGAGACAAAGAAACATTCTCCCCCTAAAGATACAAACAGGGATGAGAATCAAATGAGTAATATAGTTACAATGAGCTTCTATGACCAAGAATGGTCTATAATAAGGCACCAATATAAAATGGGCTAAAATGAGACTGCAAGCCCCAACGGAGTAGCTTCAGATACAAGCAGCTTACAAATCCATCCATCAACCACAAGTGGTCGCAAATGACAAGAAGAAAACATCACAAGGGTGTCTTCAGTAAGCCTACAAAACCTCAAACGAAAGTACCTACAAGCTACAAGCAGCTCAACATAAGATCTATTAGATACATCATCATAAATATATTCACCACATCATATATGAATATCCAAAGATGATAACAAAACTGATTTAACAAATAGTGAACTATAAGTCATCACAAAAAGATGCCAATCCATACTTATAGTCACGTGCTATATAGTTGATCAAAAAATATCATGTACAAAGTTGCATAAAGCAAACAAGGAGTACCATGATAATGCAAACTCTAAAGTACCATGTACAAAAGTAGCACAAGGATAACAAAAAAGTACCATGTACAAGAGTTGCATAAGGTATATGAAAATAATAGTGTGTACACTGGTTTCATAAAGCCAACCATAAAATATCATGTACAAAAGTAGCATAAATGCTAACAAGAAAGTACCATGATAAACCAATTGCATAATTCCAACTACATAAAAACATGTACAAAGTTGCACAAGACAACAAGAAAGTACCATGTAAAAGAGTTGCATAAAGCCATAATGTATATGAAAATAATAAAGTGTGTACACTAGTTGCATAAAGCCAACCATAAAATATCATGTACAAAAGTAGCATAAATGCTAACAAGAAAGTACCATGATAAACCAATTGCATAATGCCAACTACATAAAAATATGTAAAAATTTGCACAAGACGACAAGAAAATACCATGTAAAAGAGTTGCATAAAGGAATTGCATCATATACCATAATTGCACAATGCCATCTACAAAGTAACATGTACAAAAGTTGCACAAGGCAAACAATAAAGTACCATGTTCAAAACAGATGCAAAAAGCAATTATACCACCAAAGATCAACTAATATATAGCACAAAACACCTTATAAGGATGAATTTGTCATCACATAAGTGTAACTACATTTCATTCCCCCTTGAGGACAACTTCACCAAACCACGTGAGTCCCTCAGCTTACAAAATTGCTCTTTGGGAAGAGGTGTGGTGAACAAATCAGCAGAATTAAAAGATGATGGGCAATACTCCAAATGAATAGTCACATCCAATACCTTCTCTTTGATTAAATGGGCTTGGATTTCAACATGCTTTGTCCTTTGATAGATTACATAATTTTTAGCCAAGGCAATAGTTGATTGATCATCATGAAAGATAATCATGAACTACTATAACCATATTGCAATAAACTATAACCATATTGCAATTAAATAAACCAAGATCAACTTGTAATAAATTAACTTGCAATAAGAAGGTAACTAACCATAACAATCATCTTGCAACAAAATAAACTAACTTGAATTGAACCATAAGACATTTGTTAAATGTTAGATAGTCAATAAGATTGTAAGTTAGTGTTCATTTTAGGTTTTGCAATAGCCTAATGAATTGCCAATTCATATCACCCAAGGTCAACAAAGCTACCCAAAAGGGTATGGGTACGAGGACCCGAAAATGACTTGCTACCGATAGAGCAGATTCTTTTGGATTCAATAGGGGTTTAGCAAATATAAACTGTGTTGCAAAATTAAGTAAATTTTAATCAAATACTAAAGTTGTGGTTAGGAAGTTGATTCATTTTTAACCTTCTTGATTAATATGAAAAATAGTAAATTGCAAGTTAGTTGGTTAGTAGATTGTTTAGTAGCAAGTTAGTAGTTAGATTAGTTGAGATGCAAAATGTAAGAAATATGAACAAGAGATAGTGGAGACACAAAGCAAAACACAAATACACACACACTCTCTCTCTTTCTCTCTCTCTCTCACTCTCACTTTCATTCTATTTTACTTTCATAATGAGAGATACAAGTTACATTAATTTACAGTATGCTTCAAGCAAATACTAGAGAGAGATTAGAAGAAATTAATAAAAATAGGGGAAGAGAGTGAAAAAGTTGATCCAAAATTGACTTGTATACTCCAAAACATACTTGGATAACCTTGCAAAACAAGCAAACTCACAAACAACCATTGTTAATACGATAAAAAAATATTGCATTTTAAGGAGAATAATAATAATTTTTAATACAAAAAATTGCTTAAAAAAATGCAATTTAATTAATAAAATTTATTTTATTAATAAAAAAAAATGCATGAAAAAGTTTAAATATTTTTATAAAGCAAAAATTTTTCAAAAAAGAAAACTGTTTTTTTTTTTTTTAAAACAAAACTGTTTATTAAAAAAAAAAAAAACAAAATAGTTATATAAAGAAAAATTGTTTTTTTTTTTTTAAAAAAAAACTGTTTTATAAAGCAATTTTGTTTTTGTTATATATATATAGCCGGCTGTTTTTTTTTAAATAAATAAATAAAATGACTATATATGGAAATAGAGGTTTTTGGGTCTTTCGGACACAACCATGGGGTCTGTTTGGCTTCAAAAACCTTTCCAGCAAAAACTTAATGCCAAAATTTTTTTTATAGATTTAAAATGAAAATATTGTTTGCAAAAGATCTAACAACTAGATCTAAAAACATAATAAATCTATAAACCCTAATGGCAGATTTACAAAATAATTTTACATAAAATACCCAAATATCAAATGCATATAAAAAAAAATATACCTTAATGGGGTTTTCACCTCAAAGGGGTGAAGACACTTGATAGAGATCCCAACCGCTCTGATACCAAATGTGAGACAAGCAAAGTCTTCCTAAGATCGAAGAATTCTCCACAAGATCAATCACACACAAAAAAATAAAAAACCACAACACCAATATTAAGTGGTAAAACCCTACTTCAAATGAAGAAGGGAAACATCCACTATGAAGCTCACTATATTACTCAATGATTCAATAGTACAAGAATGCTTCAATGTTATGCAACAATATGCATCAACATAACCTACAACACAAGTCAATATGACAAGATACGATAAGATATGATATTATGTAGTAGAAAACACCCTATTTAAAGAAAAAATTTTCTACTACAACCCTAAATCTTATCACAATATATCAAATATTAGAAAGTTCTTTAGTTTCTTTCTAATTTTATCACAATCTAATATTTGAAATATGTGATAAGTGACATCTATCAAATATTAGAAAGTTATTAGTTACTTTCTAATATTTTCTAGAAAAGGGGGAATAACTTTTTCCCATAAATTAAATATTCCTAGCACCCTTATTTTATTTATTAATTGGGTGGGAATATTTTTACATAGAATTATTTTCTAAATATTATTCTTTAGACTTTATATTTTAGTCTAAGAATAATTTACACAATGTTGCATTACATATTCCAACACCATAGGCCCTCTGTTATACCGCAGTGATGAACAATAGTGCTCAGACAAATATTTCAGGGCACTACCCAAGGAGGATTCCACACATACCCTTGAGCACACTATCTACCTCTCTGATAGTACAAGAGGGTAATCATCCGGGATGCTGTGTCCTGTAGACTATGGATGATACAAGGCCGATAAGTTTCCTATTGGATAAAATTTTGTTAACCCTAGAATGCTCACCCGATACACTCGAATATGCGTGGGAGCTCAAGTTCATGCACGAGTTTTGTCTAAGGCCTAGGTATTGGAGCCTGATCGCCCCTCACTTCACTAGATGTTGTATGGGATATCTAGCTTAGCCAATAATGATAGATCCTTCATAATATTTTAAAACCCCCGGCACAGGGTTTCTACCTACTCAACTAAAAAAGACTATTTTTTTTTACTGGTATTTGTCTTTTTTTTTTTGATAATAGTAAAAAAAAATTACACAAAAATAATAGAGGATTATACCTAATAGGCAAGAATCATTACTTTTACAGTAGAACTTAGCCCTAGAGAGCGCTCTGATGCCACTTGTTAGGATCCTACTATAAAATAAACACACTCTCACACAATTGCTTGGAAATAAACTCACATAAACATCATATTAATATTCAGAACAAAATACACATTATAACATAAATTTGCATAAAGGAACAATCTCATAATAAGATAGAATCACAGGCCTCTTCGAGGGGGCAACCTCCTTCAACACTTCATTAATTTGCAAAAATATGAATACATTGGTGCCTTCTCGGGTATTTAAAGAGTTCTCTTCCATGGTTGGCTTACATGCAAAATGCCACATGGATTACATGCATAATGCCACCCGAATTACATGTATAGTGCCACTCGAATTACATGCATAATGCCACTCGAATTACATGCACAAGGTCACCTTACATAACCTATCTACCATGTGTTACATAAAAAGGGTGCCATTTGTCATAGGCACTATATAAGCTAAAACTTAGAACATTACAAAATATTAATCATGGGTACTACCCATGTTATTTAAGAATTATTATATCACGGAAGTTATTACATTAAGGGTTATGATGGGATCCTAACAATCTACTTGGTTATTAGTGACTATTTTATCCTTTTCTTATTTCTCTTAGCCTACTTCCTCCTTTGTGATTTATACTAGTATAGACAATTCCTCCTTATCATTATTTACTCCCTCTATTTTAGTTTTGTATCTCATTGATTTTTGCTCTACATATTTTATTTTACTATATTTCTTTTCCATTATTGGCCTCGTTCTTGCAACCATATGTTTATAAATTCTAACCTTTTAGTAGTTAATTGATACTACCTTTATACTTTTATCAACCAATTAGGTTTTATCTTTGGTTTTGGTTAAATATTAAGCCTAGGGATAATATTTAAGCAATGAAATTGAAGGGTTGTAACTACTATATTGGTACACTGAGAACCTTAAGATTTATAGTCATAAAATTACTATCCCTTTCCTCTCATTTGTATCCTCAATTAGGTTATCAATAGCAATAGAAATGACACAAAAGAAATTGTCTAAGGAATACTTTTATGATATCTTGATTTATTATAATGATAACAATGCCTCATCTGTGGTTTTTCATTGGGAAGCAAAGGTCTATCCTAGTAGTTTAAATGAACTATATTAATTAGAACAATGTGTCACTGGCCATATCTTGCTTAATTCACAAGGGATGCTAAATTCTTCTCTTGAGAAAGTAATTATTGTTGATGATTATGGAACTATAATGAATGTATTTATTTTTTGGAATTCATAATATTTTCCAAAGATATTCTAAAACATACATTCACCATGATCATATATGCAAAAAATAAAAAAAATAAAAAATAAATAAAAGGGAACTAAAGATAACAATGATAAATGAGTGAGAGAGAGAGATATAATATGATATGATTTTAAAGAAGTAATTAGGGGTGGGTTCCCTTATAAACCCCATATTATCTTCAAATATCATGTACTAAAACAATGGATTAGTTATTTGGGGTATTTATAGTGGTATTGAATCCCTAATTAATTGTTAACCTCAAGTTGATATAACCTGACTTGAAGGTTAAATAATAATCATTAAATATATTAAACCCTTTAATCAAAGTTAACCATAGATGTGGTTTAATAAATATCACTAAGGTTGAATACATCAAAACTACTTGTATGATTTTATAAAGGCCTAAATTCTTACATAGAAATATGCACACAGGTTAACATAGAAAACTCAAAGGTTTACATAGAATTGCATGTAGACTACATCAAGATCTCCTTTAGTTTTATGTTGTAGCTTGGATTTGGGTAATGTATTATCTATGGTAATGAATATATTTTATAGATTGGATTATTTAATTGGGGTTTGGAAAAAAAAACCATTATAATGAATCTTCGAGACTTACGTAGCTCAATGAATCATTATACAGAGAAGTATGGGATTCTCTTTTAGAAGTTGGGTTATTGGACTTTGGTTTTGAAAAAGAAACTATTATAATGGTCCTTGAGACTTGGGTAAAGGAACCATTATAGAAAGAGGAATTATGGAATCCTCTTCTTGATGGATTGTTTTATTATGTTTATGCATGGATGCTTGCATAGTAGAAAATGTATGATTAAGTTGCATTGCATTTAGAGTTGTCCTGATCCCTAAGTATTCCTCATGAGCTATGGTGGGTTCTCTATCATGAAGAAGCTTACAAATTTTTATATGGATTGAATATCCTTGGGTAGATGATTTTATAGTACTTTGAATGTATAGGTGATATAGAAAATAAAGGCTATGTAAAAAATGTTTTGTTAAATTGAGTTTTGTAACTTGATTATTGTACAAACTAAAATATTATGTTGCTTTAATGTTACCTTGGGTTTTGTACATTAATGTGATTGAGAAATATTTTATTTGGATAGATAGTATTGATCTCTATAATTTTTTGGAATGCATATTCATGTTAAATACTTGATTTATTCATGCTATTACATATAAGTTAAAGGAATGTATATTTTGAAGTTTTAAATCAAGTATTTGAGTTAAGCAAAATGTGGCTTTTAATTAATAAGAATCCTTGTTTATCTATTATAGCATTTTGGATTAGATAGATTATGACTTGTGTTAAAATGCTTTTGATATAATGTTATGCATGTTGCTTTACTTTAGAACTATGTTTTAAAGTGCAATATTTATTTTTGATAATATTATCTTGGGGTGGTTAGAATATCTTGTGGACCCGAGTCAAAATAAAGCCCAATATTGGAAGGAGTTGCATGAATGCAATAACTAGGTATATATGAGTCTTAGGAGTTGTGAGAATACAATAGCTAAGAAATCATGAAATATGGAGGATTTTTGTGAATACAATAGTCGGGTTTCATTTGAATCATTGCACCTTGAATGAGTAGGATCAGGTTTATTTTAACTAAGATTTATGAAACCATTCATAAGACAATAGTGGTGATCACTTGAACGTGTAGGATAAAGTGATCATGTTCATTACTGATGAAGTGATAATGACCAGTTAACCCATGGACGTGTGGTAACTAAGAACCAAGGCTCTACACCTAATTAACCTACCTAGATGGACTTAGAGTAAGGTTAGGGAATAAGATTTCCTCTTTAAGTGTTAGGGGCATTAAAGGATAACCCCTACATCATGGTCACATTATCCTATATTAGTGAGGGTATGAGAAATGTGGGGGGACCACTTTCGGCATCCTTCTAAACATGTAGGTTTAGTAAGGTGAACCCCATAAGGATTTGGCCAATCCTTTCCATTGAGTGTCATATGTCATGACTTAGAACTCAAATGTGGTGAAGCCTTTTATGATTGAAATATAAAATTAGGGTTTTTACTTGTGAATATTTGCTTGTAATCATTTAAAAAAAAGGGTCGGTAGTTTTGGGGTGTTATAGTTGGTATTAGAGCTCTAGGTCGTAGGACTAGAAGCTTTGTAGAATGTGCTTAGGTTGAGCCTTGAATTGATGTGCTAATTGGAATTGATGTGCTAATTGGAAAAATACACCTTGTAGAGAGGCAAGTGTAACCCTAGTCATTATATATAGAGAGATAATGGTCTATGTGAATTCATAAGAGAATGAGATTAACTATTTGTAAGTACAATTGAGGGAAAATTGTAACTTATCCAGCTCCATTTTTGTGGATAGGATACAGTGCCTACTTAGAAAGTAATTTCATCAAAGAAAACAAAAATGGTTGCACAAAAAGGTAACATAGTGTAAAATATTGGACAAGCCATGGACTCTAGCAATAAAACTAGGATAACAACAATGCCTAGTAATGTTGGACATTTTGAGTCATTAAGTCAATGTTGTCATTGATGTCAAGAAATATGTCAAGGAACAATGCAAAGGTTAAAGACAAAAGGGATTCATAATATTTTTAATTTTATGTGGAAGCGTAAGTTAAAAGGTTTTTCATAAAAACTAAGGAAGTTTATTGCAAAGCTAAAGGAAGGTTTAATATTTTTTATAAAATATTTAAATTCAAATTGAATTTAAATTTTATAAATAAATATTATTTATACAAATTTGTACAATGAGAGATGGCCTTAATAAAACCAAAGGGTTTTAAAGAATTAATTTATAAAATTTAAATTCAAAAGAATTTAAATAATTTATAAATTGATAAATTTTAAAGGAAAATAAAAAGCGTGGACGCCTAAGTTTGAAGGAAATTAAAGCACCGACATGTATGCATGAAGTAGGAAATCAATATATATACCCATGCCTTAGAGACATTAAATTTATCCTTTTTTATTGAACGTTAATTCATACAATTATGTTGAGAGCTCGTGCGAAAAAAAGAGAAGCGAATTTTGTTTTATGTGCCTACGAATAGAGACAAAAATAAAAAGAACCAAAAGTTGGAAGCCATCTAGGTAGCATGGCCTAGTGGCAAGAGGGCAGTGGTTAGAGTGTTTGGGTGCTTGGTGACCTACGTTCAAAACATGGCAACAACATGTTTTGGTGATTTTGTTTGTTTTGAAGAGCCAAAGGGAAGGCACATGTTTTGATTGGAAAAGTGGGGAGATTCATAGAGTAAATGCTGCTCTCCACTCCCCAAGTGAGCATATAGCTCACAGAGTGGTTGGAGCTATGGCTAGGGCGTTGGTTGAGGCTGCATTGTGAGTTTGATTCCCACCAAGGCCAAAGTCATAAACTTTGATTATTAATTTTGTGTTACCTAAAGTTTGACATGAGGTCTTAGGGAGTTAAAAGGGTTGCTTAAAATATTTTTTATTATTTTCATAAGTTGGAGGAATAAGGAGTTAGCTTTATTTTTTAATAAAGTATGTGTTACATTGATTTGTTGAAGTTTTAAAAGGATAAAGGGAACTTCTTGCATTGAATTATTTTTAAAAGAAGAGTAAATTGAATATTATTTCAATTGGGAGATTATAAGGTGTAAGGGGTGAATTATTTTTTGTAAATGTTGATGATTGTTTTCTTAAATATGGAGTGATAAGGTGCATATGTGTCTTGATATTTACATTGTATTTTTGAAGGAGTTTATCATCTTATAATTTCGTTGATTTTGGCAAAGCAGTTTTTGTGATTGTGGTAGATTTATGAGATTCCTTCATCATCAAGAAAAAGGTATGATCACATTCTTCCATAGTTAAATTTATTGGTTGGTTTTCTAGAAAATAAGTTTAGAGTGAAAAGGACTTGATTAGGATTTCCTATTGAGTGTGTTGAGTTAATGCTTCAAGGTTTTATGGAATAAAGAGTTATTAAAACCTTGTTTTATAAGCATTATTGTTGAAGCCATTGGTTGTATGAAGAACTTGAACTAGGGTTTGAGTATCATTGCTATCTGAAGATTGTTTTATAAGCATTATTGTTGAAGCCATTGGTTGTGTGAATAACTTGAACTAGGGTTTGAGTATCATTGCTATGTGAATATTGTTTTATGAACATTGTTGTTAAAGTAAGTTTTTGAGCAAAGAACTTCAACTAGGGTTTGAAAAGAACATTAGTATCATTGTTATGTGATATTGGTTTTTGAGCATTGTTGGAAATATTTTAAGTGAATGTCATATTCTTAGACTAGGAATTGTGAGCAATAATTATTTTGTTGAGAGATTGGTTGAGTAGAGTTGGTTGAGCCTAGTCAAGTGAGTGTGTGAAGTGATTTTTCAAGTTCTATAAAATAAACTATTCTATATTTTGAATTGATAATTGAGGTGAATAAGAAGCATATTGAGTCTCTAAAAGTTCTTATATTTTCTAAGAGAGTGATTGAAAATTAATTGAGCATTGAGATAAGTGTAGAATATATTGAGTCTCTAAAAATTCTCTTTATGTTTCTATGATATTGGACAAGTTCTTGTGTGGACTTGTTGAGAATATTTGAGGTAAGTATTTGAGAAGACTTGTGAACAGATTGAGTAAGCTTTTGTGGAAGCTTACAATACAAATTGAGAGTAAACTTGGACAAGTTCTAGAGAGGACTTGTAGAGCATATTTGAGCAAGTTCTAGAGAGGACTTATGGGCAGATTAGTGTGAGATTTTGACGAAGCTTACAAGGTATATTTAAGATAAGTATTTGATAAGGCTTGTGAGCAGAGTTGATTAATTGATTTATTTAAACCTTAATTTTAGGTTTAGGGCAGATCTAGCAGAGTTGATTTGAGATTAAGTCAAGATTTGAGTTAAGGATTGAGGATAGATATTGAGAATAGAGTTTGGTGTATATTTGAGGATAGGTTTATGCCAAACCAAAGATATATATTGAGCATATTTATGCTAGATCGAAGGACCATATTTAGTACAAATTTGAGATAAATATTTAGAGGTGACAGAGAATAGAGGACAGTAGTATCCAGTGGATAGATATCCATTAGCCAAGGCAGTGAGGATAGGTATTTTGAGTGAGGAAAAGAGTATTCATTGGAGAGAGATACACAAGCTAGTGCAGTGGAGGCAGTACTCTTCTAGAGTATCACCAGCTAGAGAAGAGGAGAAGGAATTATCCTGTGGATAGAGATCCACAAACTTGATTTAGGGGATTGGTATATCCTTTGGAAAGAGGTCCATAAACAAGGTAATAGGAAAAGGATTCCCAAGAGATTTATTGAGAAAATTTTAGTGAAATATTTTCTCTATGGAGTAGTCCGCATTGGAGTAGCCCACATTGGGTGAACCACGTAAATTGTGATGTATGTATTGTGTGTGGTTATTTATGCATTGCTTTGATTACTACTATTTATATTGCTATATATATTGCATAATATTTATTGGGAAAGAAAAGTAAAAAGTGGTCTTATACTGTTCACCCCTCCTCTCAGTATAATCTTGTGTTCTTCAATTGGTATCAGAGCGGGTTCCTTCATAAGAGTTTAATAGCTTGAAGGAAAAGCTAATAAGAACACAATGGATTCTAACAATGTGTCCTCAGATAATTTAGCACTAGTATTTGGTAGAACCCTAAATATTTTAGCACAATTTTAATAAATAATTAATTAAAATAACATCTAAATTAAAAGAATCACTTTTATAAAGAATCACTGTTTCACTGGTAGGAAGGTCCCTCTAATGCATTTAATAAAAAATTATATATTCTTATTCATGGCTGATTTGATATGGATTCCTCTCATATCATATATATACATTTTCAATCTTGACCTTTCAATCATGACTTTTCAATCATGACATTTCAATCATGAATTTTCAATCATGACTTTTCAACCATGATTTTTTAATAATAATAAAATATATAATTAAAGTAATAAATAATTATTAATAAATAAAAATATCTTTGTCCTAAAATCTCAAAGTAAGGAGCTTCGTTTCTTGTTTTCCCAGTTGAATTTGTTCAAGTTCTTGTACTATCTTAATGTCACTTTTTCGAAGGCAGGGATATCTTGAAGGTCAAAGTGTTATTGATGGGTTTCTAAGAAAAATAGTAGAATATTCCTTAGGAGAATCATGATGATTATTGGAGGGCAACCATTGGTATTCCTAAAACACTTCAATATGATGCATCAAAAATGATGGTAATGCTTTCATATCCTTTTGTGGTTCCTTGGTAGATCTAATTGAGGAGTGTGTAGTCACTTTGCGTTGGTTCTGAATAGGTTTGGTCATGTGGTGGGAATTCACTATTGATGAGGAAGGTGTAGGTAGTTCTTGTAGAGTGCATGTCTACCTAGCATTTATCACTTTGAGTATGTCTACCTCATCCTTGCTTGGTGCATCAATCACTTCCAACATATCAACCCTATTGATGAAATTGGTGGGATCAAATATTTTGGGTATTTCTTGCTCATTGTCCTTGTTTTCTACATCTTCCTCATATTTCTCATCTTCCTTAGATTCCTTTTTGGTATTTATTAGATACTCGATATCGTTCAAAATATCGTCAAGAATTTCAATGCTTTTGCTTTTATAATCTTGTTCATTCCTCCTTATTCCACATTGAGTATTTAATTTATCTTTCATTATTTTTTCTAATACAATGGTCTGCATCATGGTATAGGGTTTTAAATTCACCACCTCTATTTTAATTTCCTCTTTCAATCCATTTATGAATTAATATATGAGAAATTATTCATCCAACCCTGTGTTGTATTTTGTGATATCCTTAAATCGAATCTCATACTCATGCATGGTAGTGTTTTGATGAATAACATTAATCAATTCCCACATGGTTGGCTCTCACATGGCTCGGATACCAAATGGAATAACCTTGAAGGTTCAAGCACAATTTAAATAAATAAATAATTAAAATAGCATCTAAATTAAAAGAAACACTTTTATAAAGAACTGCTATTTCACTGGTAGGAAGGTCCCTCGAATGCATTCAATAAACAATTATATATTATTCTTCATAGCTGATTTGATATGGCTTCCCCTCATATCATATATATAGAATTTTTCAATCATGACCTTTCAATCATGACTTTTCAATCATGACTTTTTAACCATGAATTTCCAACCATGAATTTTCAATAATAATAAAATATATAATTAAAGTAATAAATAATGATTAATACGTAATTTTAGGTTGTGGGATCCTAACAGTATTTTATGGAAGTGACTATATATATTGGAGTATGAGAATTAATATCTACCTGACGGAACTTGGCAATAAAATTTGGGAAGCAATTGAATTTAGACATGATCCCTTAATTAATCCTCCTACATATAAGGAAGGTAAGCTCCTACATCATTACAATTCAAAAGCAATAAATGCACTTTTGAAAGGGTTGAATAGAACAAAGTCTATAAAAGTTATGCATTGTCAAACTGTAAAAGAAATGTGGGATAAACTATAAAATATATATGAAGGAGATAAAAGTGTCAATAAAGCAAAGATATGAAATCTCAAAGGATAATTTGAAGCATTAATAATGAAGGATGAGGAAATTATTAGTACTTATCTACTTCAAATTGATGAGTTTGTTAATTATATGCAAGGACTTGGAATTAAAATTGGTGAATCAGATGTTTGTGACAAGATCTTAATAACTCTTCCAAAAAGATTTAGTGAAAAGGTTTCTGCTATAGAAGAGTCAATAGATGGTGATTATTTGACAAGAGATATGTTTCTTGGTATTCTTACAACATTTGAGATGAGAACAAAAGAGGAACCTAATCCTTAGAAAGAAGCATCATTCAAAGCAATCAGGAAGATAAAGGGTAAGAAGTCAGAATCAAGAAATGAGTCATCGAGTTATGAAGAAGCAAATTATGGAAAAAGGAATATGGATTCAAAAAAATCTAGAGATACAAGATCTATTAAAGTTTTTAATTTTTGAAAGTATGGTCATTATGCAACTGACTGTCATAAGCTAATACCAACAATGATGAAGAAAAATGGGACCACAAGAACAGGGAATCATAAAGATACATGAACCAAAGAAAAGCAAGTATGGGCAAAGCAGACAAGGAAAAAAATCATTTCAAAAATAAAATATAAGCTACTATTTGGATAAGGCAAGTAAGTACTCAAGTTATAGTGATGCTAGTTTTTTGGATAATTATAGAGATGAAGTCCTATTTATTATTGAAGAAAACAAACAAGTTAAGAAAATGACTTCAATAATTCTCAAGTGTTTTAGATGTGGTAACTTTGGACACCTTGAAGATAGTTGTACAAGGTATGGTTATAGTTTCAGTGATGATGAATATGAATATACACTTGAAGGACCAGAAGAGAATATTCTAATGGCACTAGAAGAGGGAGAATATGATCCTACAAAAGACAAGCCAATAGAAAATAAATATGTGGACAAAGGCAAACAAATAGAGGAATATTAAGAGAAATATGGATATGATCTCAAGGGATAACTTATTTATGCACTTGACACAATGAAGAAGGTAAGAAAGCAACACTCTAAATTTAAAATTCAGTTTCAAGAATGTGATTAAGAGAGAATATATCTTATAGAGGATTTTTAAAAATCAAAGGCTAAGGCAAAAAGTTTCAAGGATAAGTTAGAATAAAATTTCTTAGAATGTGAAAATTTAGCATGAGAAGTGACACTACTAAGAGAAGATTTAGAAGGCTCCAAAGTCAAGCTAAAAGGGTTCAAAAATAGATCAAAGAAATTGGAAAAGTTCATCAAGTTACAAAATCCTACATCAAGCAAAATAGATCTTGGATTTGAATAGGTTCAAAAGATATGGGAAGGATAGTCAACCTCAAGTTTTGGAGGAGAAGAAACTTTAGATGAATATACTTAAGAAGAAGACAGTGTAAAATAAAGTGAGACATTTGAAGATGAGTTGGAAAATAGAGATTTCAACAAGAATAGGAACAATGCACAAAGAAGATACAAATGGAGTATCAATCAAAATAGGTCAAGAGAGACTAAGAGACCGATGAGGTCAAGACAAAAAAAAATCAATGGAAGATGTTTTCATGTCATAGGTTTGGGTACATGGCTTCACAGTGTATGACACATGAAATATAGGAATATGGGAACAGATAACCTTTCCATGGGTATTGCTACTCATGTAATCATTTTGGTCACAAGGCAATAAATTGTAGGGTTCATGATAGAAGAAGGTATGGCTTCACTAAGGAATAATAACATTAAGTGTTATAAGTGCAATAATTATGGTCATAAAACAAAGTGGTGTAGAGAAAACACTCCAGAATCAAGCAATAACAGGAATAGGAATAAGAACAGGAACATGGATATGAACAAAAATAGGAACATGGATATGAAGAGGAACAGGAACAAGGACAGGAATGTAGACATGGAAAGGAACATGGACATGGAAAGAAACAATCAGAGAAGATCAAATAAGAATGAAAGAGAATAAAGGTAAATAACCATGCTTTATAGGAGTAGAAATGCTCCCATCCTAGAATTAACTACCCCAAGAGGAGGTGGGGGAGAGGCTAAGCTAAGAGGCTCATTCTTAGCCCCGAGCCCCAAAGGTGACCCTTTGCCATTGATGTCAAAGGGAGAGATATTTTAGTAAGGTGGAGAGATTTGGTATTTGAGTAAAAAAATGAGAGAGCATTGAGCCAGGGGGAGCAATGTCCTAGGGGGAGCAGAACAAAGAAAAAACCAAGTTTTCAGTAAAAAGAATTTGGGTTGCCATCAATGACAAAGGGGGAGATTGTTGAAAATTTTGAGTCATTAAGTAAAATTTGTCATTGATGTCAAGGAATATATCAAGGAACAATGCAAAGGTTAAAGGCAAAAGGGTTTCATAATATTTTTAATATTATGTGGAAGCATAAGTTAAAAGGTTTTTCATAAAAACCCAAGGAAGTTTATTGCAAAGCTAAAGGAAGGTTTAATATTTTTTATAAAATATTTAAATTCAAATTGAATTTAAATTTTATATATAAATATTATTTATACAAATTTGTACAATGAGAGATGGCCTTAATAAAACCAAAGGGTTTTAAATAATTAATTTATAAAATTTAAATTCAAAAGAATTTAAATAATTTATAAATTAATAAAGTTTAAAGGAAAATAAAAAGCATCGACGTCTAAAAGTTTGAAGGAAATTCAAGCGCCGACGTGTATGCATGAAGGAGTAAATAAATATATATACCTATGCCTTAGAGGTATTAAATTTATCCTTTTGCTCGAACGTTATGCGTGTAATTGTGTTGAGAGCTCATGCGAAAAAAGAGAAGCAAATTTTGTTTTATGTGCCAGCAAATAGAGACAAAAAGGAAAAGTACCAAAAGTTGGAAGTCATCTGGGTAGCATGGCCTAGTGGCAAGAGGGTAGTGGTTAGAGTGTTTGGACACTCGGTGACCTACGTTTGAAATGCGATGGTAGCTTGTTTTGGTGAATTTATTTGTTTGGAAGCGCCAAAGGGAAGGTGCACATTTTGCTTTACAAAGTGGGGAGCTTCATAGAGCACGTGGTGACATCCACTCTCCAATCGAGCGCCTAGCTCACATGATGGTTGGAGTCATGGTTAGGGTGTTGGTTGAGGATGTGTTGTGAGTTCGATTCCCACTAAGGCCAAGGTAAAAAAAAAATTATTATTAATTTTTTGTTGCCTAAAGTTTGACATGAGGTCTTAGGGAGTTAAAAGGGTTGCTTAAAATATTTATTATTATTATTTTTGATAATCTGGATGAATAAGGAGTTATCTTTATTTTTGAATAAAGTGTTTTTGTCACATTTATTTGTTGAAGTTTTAAAAGGATAAAGGGAACTTCTTGCATTGAATTATTTTGAAAAGAAGAGTACATTGAATATTATTTTAATTGGGATATTATAAGGTGTAAGTGGTGAATTATTTTTTGTAAATGTTGATGATTGTTTTCTTAAATATGGAGTGATAAGGTGTATATGTGTCTTGATATTTACATTGTATTTTTGAGGGAGTTTATCATCTTATAATTTATTTGAGCTTGGAAAAGAAGTGTTTGTGATTGTGGCAGATTTATGAGATTCCTTCATCATCAAGAAAAAGGTATGAGAAGATTCTTCCATAGTTAAATTGATTGGATGGTTTTATAGAAAATAAGTTTTGAGTGAAAAGGACTTGATTAGGATTTGCTATTGAGTGTGTTGAGTTAATACTTCAAGGTTTTATGGAATAAATATTTGTTGTTAAAACCTTATTTTATAAGCATTGTTGTTGAAGCCATTGGTTGTGTGAACAACTTGAACTAGGGTTTGAGTATAATTGCTATGTGAAGATTGTTTTAAGAGCATTGTTGTTAAAGTGAGTTGTTGAGAAAAGAACTTGAAATAGGTTTTGAAAATAACATGAGTATCATTGTTATGTGAGATTGGTTGTTGAGCATTGTTGGAAATATTTTGAGTGAATATCATATGCTTGGACTAGGGTTTGTGATAAAGAATTATTTCATTGAGTGATTGGTTGAGTAGAGTTGGTTGAGCCTAGTCAAGTGAGTGAGTGAAGTGATTTTTAAAGTTCCATAAAACAAAATATTCTATATTCTAAATTGAGCATTGAGATGAATAAGAAGCATATTGAGTCTCTAATAATTCTCCTTATGTTTCTAAGAGATTGATTGAAAGTAATTGAGAATTGTGATAAGTGTAGAACATATTGAGTCTCTAACAATTCTCTTTATGTTTCTATGATATTAGACAAGTTCTTGCATGGAATTTTTGAGCATATTTGAGGTAAGTCTTTGATAATACTTGTGAACATACTGAGTAAGCTTTTGTGGAAGCTTACAATACAAATTGAGAGTAAACTTGGACAAGTTCTAGAGAGGACTTGTAGAGAATATTTGAGCAAGTTCTAGAGAGGACTTATGGATAGATTAGTGTGAGCTTTTGAGGAAGCTTACAAGGTAGATTTAAGACAAGTCTTTGAGAAGGCTTGAGAGCAGAGATAATTAATTGATTTGTTCAAACCTTGAGTTAAGGTTTAGGGTAGATCCAACAGAGTTGATTTGAGATTGAGTCAAGCTTCGAGTTAAGGCTTGAGGATAGATATTAAGGATATATTTGTGCTATACCAAAGGAATGTGTTTAGTGCAGAATTTAGAATAGAGTTTGGTGTAGATTTGAGAATAGGTTTGTGCCAGACCAGAGACACAGATTGAGCAAATTTTTTCTAGAATAAAGGACTATGTTTAGTACATATTTGAGATAGATCTTTGGAGGTGATAGAGAGTAGAGGACAATAGTCTCTAGTGGATATATATCCATTAGCTAGGGTAGTGAGGATAGGTCTTCTGAGTGAGGACAAGAGTATTTAGTGGAGAGATATCCACAAGCGAGTGTAGTGGAGGCAGTAGTATTCTAGAGGATCACCATACAGGATCAGAGGAGGAGTTCTCCTATGGATAGATATCCATGAACTTGATTTAGGGGATTGGTATCTCCTTTGGACAGAGATCCATAAACATTGTAATAGAGAAAGGATTCCCAAGAGATTGATTAAGAAAATTTTAGTGAAAGATTTTCTCTATGGAGTAGCTCACATTGGGTGAACCACGTAAATTATGGTGTATCTATTGTATTTGGTGATTTATGCATTGCTTTTGTTACTACTATTGATATTGCTATCTATACATTGCATAATATTGATTAGGAAAGAAAAGTAAAAAAGTGGTCTTATACTGTTCACCCCCCCTCTCAGTATAAGATTGTGTTCTTCAAGTAAAAGGACTAAGAGGAAAATAAACCCTAATAAATATACCAAGGAAGTAACATGTTATTATGGGATGGTATAAGATCTCTCCTTCAACAGTGGTTAGAGTAACAACACAAATTTATAGAAACCTTGATCAATAAAGAAGCTAGTACTAGAAATGCAAAGGTTAGGTAATAAGAGAACCCTATTAGAATAATCCAAGAGGGCAAAGACCTGATAGAGGTTGAGCTAGCAAGAGACCTTAAGAATGTGAAAATAGAAAAATTTAATAGGAAATAAGGGGGGATTTGGATGAGTCATGGTTGAAAGTGTTAGAAACCTTATTTTTCCATGAAAAGTTACTCCCTTGAGATGCAAACTATGTGGGCTACCCTTCATATTTTGAATGTGATCCTAGAGTGGTGGGGCACATTTAGTATAGGTAAAAATATCCAAGCCACAAAACTTAAGTGGGATGATTTCATTGGGGATTTTAAGAAAAGGTTTATTTCAGAGTAGTTTTATGTAGAGAAATTTGAAGAATTCTCTATGCTTCAACAAGGATAACTATCAATAGATGTGTACTTTTAAAGATATATGAAACTTCTAAAATTATGTACCAAAGTATGAGAACAATGAGGACTTGAAGTTGCATAAGTTAATTCTAGGGATAGACCCTAAAATAAGGACAATGATTAATCTACTCAAACCTAAAAATCTGCAAGAGACAAGTGACTTATTTAGATAAAAATAATCTAATATCCAAACCAAAAAGTCTTTATTCAACTATGTAGGGTTGACAAAGTTAGAAAGATAAGAACTTAAGAAAAGAAACACTATAGGAATTATGAAATGGGATATGGAACAAAAAAAGAGAAAAAAATGTAACCCAAAGTTTAGAAATAGGAACAATGGAAATCATGGGTAAAATAAGCAGAAAATTTAAAATAAGAATGGCTTTTTTAGAATATGTATAGATTATACAATTCTGAACAAGGTAACCATTAAAAACAAGTATTCTTTACCAAGGATAGATTAACTTGTTTTACTAGCTAAAGGGTGCCACCCTATTTTTTAAAATAGATCTAAGATAAAGATATCATTAGTTAAGGATTCAATAAGAGGATACTTAGAAGATAATATTTAAAATCTGATATGGGCATTACGATTTTATAGTATTACTATTTGGGTTGACAAATACACCAAATAGATTTATGAATTTGATAAATAGCGTGGTAAAAAAAATACCTAGATTAGTTTATATTTGTATTTTTATATGATATTATCATATATTATTGTACTAAGGAAGAACACGACATCACCATAGGTTGGTATTAGAGGTACTAGGAAGAACCAGTTCTATGGGAAGTTGTCCAAGTGCAAATTTTATACCCCACAAGTGCAGTACTTGGGACACATCATCTCGATAGAGGAAATTTTTGTGGACCCAAAGAAAATTGAGGCTATATTAAGTTGGCCTCCACCAAAAAATGTGATAAAAGTTAGGATTTTCATGGGACTCATTGGATATTATAGGAATTTTGTGAGAGATTACTCTAAGGTTACCTATTCTATCACTAATATTTATAAAATGGGGAAAGAGTTCAAATGGATAGATAAGTGTGAGGCCGTATTAGAGGCTTTAAAAAATAATTTATCAAAACCAATTCTCAAAATACCATATCCTCTTGGAAATTTTATCATGTGTATAGATGCTTCCCTAGAAGGTTTGGGTAGGGTATTGTCTCAGGAAGAGGCTATAGTAGTTTATGAGTCTATAAAACTCAAGAAGCATGAGGTAAACTATGCTATGATCTATAATTAGTAGTAGTTGTGCATGCCGTAAAGATATAGAGATATTATTTGTTGGGTAGACCATTTGAGCTAAGAATAAACCATCAAAATTTGAGGTTTATTTTTACCCAACCTATGCTAAATGCAAGAAAAATAGAATAAGGTTGCATATGCCTTGAGTAGGAGAAGGCACATAGTTGCATTGACATGGAACCATATAGATTTGATGGATAAGGTCAAGGAAATGCGTCTACATGATCCATATTGCATAGAAATCCAAGATAAATCTGAGAGAAATCTTGAAGAGAATAAGATTTTCAACATAAACTATGAACTATTATACCTAAAACTGGTGATTTGAGGATATTTATTATGCAAGAGGTACATAATTCTCCTTATTTTTCTCATTCGAAGGGTTATAAATGAAGGAAAAAATTAAAAATGCCTTTTATTAGGTTATAATGAAGCAATATATCACTATTTTTATTGCAAGGTGTTTAGAATACCAAAAGGTGAAGGCAGAAAATTTACACCCAGAAAGGAAATTGTATCCACATGAGGTACCTATGTAGAAATGGCAAGTAATATCTATGGATTTTATTATGGGTTTACCTAAGACTAGGTACCAACATGATGTAATCTTGGTAGTGGTTGACAAGTTGACCAAGGTTGCATACTTCATATTAGGGAACATCAAGGATGATGCGCTAGTGGTGGCAAAAAATTTTGCCAAAGAAATCATCAAGTTACATGGGTTTCTTAAGGTGATCATATCATACCAGAATTTTAGTTTCATGTTAGAATTTTGGTAGGCTTTACACCATGCTATGGGCACTAAGCTGAATATTAGTTCTACATATCATCTTGAAATAGATGGTCAAACCGAGAGGGTAAACTAGGTTTTAGAATATATATTGTGTATTTATTGCATGGACCAAAATTCAAAGGGGGGAGATGTTGTGGCTACTGAGATGTTGTGGCTGCTCCACAACGTACCCCAAAATTGGGGACCCACCTTTTTTGCATGCTTTCCAAGAAGACCGAAGTGGCCCATATGCTAAAGCTCAAAGAAAAAGCAAAACACCGCAAGGATGAAAAAAGTGTCGCGATATCGCGACATGTTGCATGGTCACGGCCAAAAGAGAAAAAGTGTCACGATATCGCGACATGTTGCATGGTCACGACCAAAAGAGAAAAAGTGTCGCGATATCGCGACATGTTGCATTTTCGCGGCCAAAAGAGAAAAAGTGTCACGATATCGCGACATGTTGCATTTTCACGGCCAAAAGAGAAAAAGTGTCGCGATATCGCGACATGTTGCATTTTCACGGCCAAAAGAAAGAAAAGTGTCGCGATATCGCGACATGTTGCATTTTCGCGACCAAAAGAGAAAAAGTGTCATGATATCGTGACATGTTGCAGTTTCGCGACCAAAAGAGAAAAAGTGTCGCGATATCGCGACATGTTGCATTTTCGTGGCCAGAAGAGAAAAAGTGTCGCGATATCGCGACATGTTGCATTTTCACGGCCAAAAGAGAAAAAGTGTCACGATATCGCGACATGTTGCATTTTCGCGGCCAAAAGAGAAAAAGTGTCGCGATATCGCGACATGTTGCATTTTCATGGCCAAAAGAGAAAAAGTGTCGCGATATCGCGACATGTTGCATTTTCACGGCCAAAAGAGAAAAAGTGTCGCGATATCGCGACATGTTGCATTTTCACGGCCGAAAGAGAAAAAGTGTCGCGATATCGCGACATGTTGCATTTTTGTGGCCAAAAAAGAAAAAGTGTCGCGATATCATGACATGTTACATTCTCATGGCTAAAAGCAACAAAAGAGAGCAAGGAGGCAAAAGTGTCGCGATATCGTGACATGTCCGATTTTTGCCAAGGGAACAGAGTAGTTGACAGTGCGTCTGATATTAGTGATGAACACCAGGACAATGAAATTGAAGACTGCATAGTGACGTGGACATAAGGACAAAATCCAATGAATAAGACAAAGTGTTACATAAGGAATCTTTAATGATTTGAGATCATTTAAGATTGTCGTTACACATGGAAGGAAATGGACGCAAGCCCATGTGGAGAAAATGAAACGAAGGGCCGCAAAATAGAAACGAAAAGTCTTTTTGGAAATCAAGACACATGCATGCAGAGGGAAGGTGAAACGAACGGCCATTGGAAAATGAAACGAAAATCTTCCTAAAAATTTTAAATACGCCATTCAAAGAGGCCAGAAGGGGCTGGAAATTGTAGAAAAAAAACAAAGACTATCTTTCGGAATAAAGGAGTTTTTTTTGGCAAGAGCAACTCTTGTGTGTGAAATCAAAAGGAGATTGAAACTAAGACTATTGCTATTTCTGTAAATCTTTCCTTTGCATTATTGCTTCTTGTATCTATTCGTTGACGCCATAAAGTGGGTTACGATAGGTGAATGATGGAATGATGCAATTATTTGTTTCCTTAGAGTCTTGCATCTGATCTAATCTGATTGTGTTTATGTTGCAGGTCTGTTAGGTCAGGTAGTCTTAGAATTTCATCTCATAACTTGGGGTTTTGCAGGGAGGAGATTGCTAACCAAATTAATGTCCTATTTTGTTTTTCCAGCTAACTTTTGTAGATAATGTTTATGTTTTATTTTTTGATATTTGGATTAACCTCGTCTTAAAATCTGCTTTTCTGATTCTGGTCCGTTCTAGAATTTCTTGCATCTCCAAACACCTTCATCTAATTTTTAGATAAGATATGGGTTTAGGAGGGCTACTAATTCCAAATGCACATTAAATCAGATTAAGTGAATGAATCCTAACATTGCTAACTTTACTAACACCAAATGCTAACATAGGGATAGTGGAACACTTTTAAATGAAGATAAAATGAATCCGCTAATTCTAAAAATGAACCTCATGTTAAAGGCACGGAGTTTAAAATGAAGTGGTTTATACCACACACTTTCTCATTTGGAATCCTTTTAAGTTGAAGATAAAAGAGGTTACTAACTGGGTTTCGGGTAGATCACTTTAATCTCAGGAACATTAAAAGAAGCTATCTTCACATTTGGTCGATTTAATGGATTATGGTTGCAAAGTACTCGTTCGAATCATTAAAGGCCCCTTGTTAACTGTTACTTGCATGGTTTAGGTTATTCTGGCATACATTCATTTATTTGCTTTAGTCTTGATTGATTACATGCACATGAATGTTTGTTCACAAGAACCTTGGAGAAATGAGTAATGCTACTTAATTTCTTTGCAAGAGAGAGTTTCCTGTTTGAGACTCTAGTTGTGGTGATCATTTTGCTATAGGGCAAAATATCCACTCAACATTTTGGCGCTAGAAGGAGGGCCTTCTTTATTGCTTTGTGATTGCGATCTGTTCTAACGATTAACGTGGGTAGTTTTGTTTCCACCTATTGTGCTTGCAGGTATAACATTTATTTGTTTCATTTTGCAAGTGAGTTGAGAGAAGTCTTTTAGAGTTCTAGAGTTTTCAAGCTGGCCCAACCTGAGTACATAGCTACTAGGTCCAAAACCACAGGGGAAACTATTTTCCAAAGCCTTTCTCCCACTGGTAGGAAGCCGAGAAACAAAACATTAGAGATCGAAATACCACCCAGTGTACTTGAGTTAGGAGCTTCTTTAGACTCAAGTACGTCTAGTGGGCCTGAGCCCACAATTTCAAACGTGACAGCTACACCAAGTGCGTCTGTCCCCATCATTACAAGTGTCACCATTGTTCCTATAGGGTCGATACCTTTGAATAACATGGCCCAACAACAACAACAACAACAACCACCTGCCCTTTGGTATGGTGCACAAAGTTCTCCCTTGGATATCCCTGGGGTAGTCCATGACTTGCCTAGAAATATTGAAAGGGGATTGCCTAAATTCGTGCATGATGGTCCCATAACAGCCGAAGAACATGTCCAAATTTACAAGGATTACATGTTTAGACAAGGAGTTACCCATGAAGATATCGCTTGTCAAATTTTCCCTGCTAGTCTAGACAGTACGACCAATGAATGGTACAGGAATCTTCCCGCAGGGTCCATTACTTCATGGGCCCAATTAGAAACTACCTTTATTAGCCAATTTCGAATGTTGTTGGATCCTTCCATAATTTATAATTTATTCGTATCATGCAAAAGGTTACCCAATGAGCCCATAAGAACATTCAATCAGAGGTTCCAAAAGCTATATACAAATTTGACTCGCCACTTTGTAGTAGATCCTGCGGTGGCCCTGCAACTATACTTTGGAGCTTTAGATCCGTTAACATCCTTGTTGACTAGAAGGAATCCTCAGGTTACGACGCTTTCGTTAGCTTATGCGGAGACAATGACCCTCGAACAACAAATGAATTTACCAGGAGTAGGGTTGTCTCAATTGACTGGGATGGGACAATATGGTCCATACAGTCAATTCGCCATGATGAATCAATTAATGGCACCACAAGTTCCAACAATGAACAATTTCCAACAACCATCTCAAGTCGCATCATTTCCCACTTATCCTAATGCCTCTGTTCCAACACAGGCTTTGATTCCAAATAACCCGATGACCTTGCCTGGGTTCAGTATGGGCAATAACTTGTTGACCATACCTGGGTTCACTCCGATTAGTATGCCAAGTCCAACGACTTATCCAACAATCACTCCTATTCAAAGTGTGAATCCAGGATGGAATCAAAGTGCCCAGACCCAAGCCATTGTACCTATTCCAGAGGTGGCTAATGCAGCAAATACAGTTGGGCCCGGAATTACAGTGCCCCAACCACATGGGCCTGAATCCGTGATAGAAGACATGAAGGAAACATTGGCCAAAGTTTTGGTTACTGTGGGAAATGTTAATAAAAAAGTTGACCAAGTCATGGGTCATAACCGACCTCATAACCATAGAGGAAAAGGAACATACAACACACATCCTAATAATGGATGAGTACCCAATCCCGTAGCCAATCAGGCAGATGTCTCGAAAGATTTTGGAGAGTCAGGATCTTGTGATAATGATTGCCCGCATTGTTGCCATGGAAAGCAGGAGTCTATATTGACTGAAGTTATATATTCCCAAGAAAGTGAAGAAGAGGAGGATGTGGAGTTCTTTGGAAAAGAAGATGAAGAAACATTGGAAGTTCATGCCAATAAACGTTTTGGGAAAGGAAATCACAAGTATTACACAAGGAGTTCTAAGGATCCCAAAACTTCCTCTACCCCTCCAAACAACCCATTACTTCCTCCCGATCTCAAAGGAGATGTTAATCCACCTCCTCCATCAATGGCAGAGAAGTCTAAGTTGGTGCAAAACATGTCAAATTTGGAAAAACCCACCTATGACTTGATAGAAGACATGAAGAAAACTAAGGCCAATGTCTCAATGTATGATATGTCCCAACTTTTAGGCCAAGAAGTAAGTCCACCAAAAGGTTTGGATCCACCTACCCAAGTTCATGAAGCTAAGGGTGTTGAATCCAAATTGGTTTGGAAAGGGGAAAAGCGAGACGTGCCCCCATTTCTCATAACCATTAGAATTGCTGGTAGAAATCTACACAATTGTCTAATAGATTCAGGGGCCTCTGCTAGCATTATGCCCCTAGAAATCTATCAAAAATTGGGACTTACACCAAAACCTTCTAAAAGCAAGGTGGTGCAACTGGATAGATCGGCCATGGAGGCAGAGGGAGAATTAAGGGATATTCTTATTCAGGTCAACTCAGAACCTAGGGTTCAACATCACATAGATATATTGGTACTTAACATTCCTATCAAATATGGCATGGTGTTGGGAAGAGATTGGAGCAAGAACTTAAACGGATACATTGTAACAGACTCTTCACATATGTGGTTGCCTTGGAGAGGAGTGGCCAACCAAATTCGAATTGATAGTGAACCTAGGCTCAAGGAAATGATAACAGAATACAACAAACCTAATGAGATTCAATACATTGAAACTGAATTAGGAGCCTATTGCTTGGACGTAGAAATTCTTGAGAGTTCTCAAAATGGAAGGATTGGATGCAATGATTCTGAAGAACACCATAAGGTTTGGACTTTAAGATTTGATGGATCCAAGTCCAAACAAGGGGCGGGAGCTGGTATTGAACTTTCATGTCTAGACAAAAAACCTATGTTGGTTGCATATAGATTACAGTTCCCAACCACCAACAATGTGGCGAGAATATGAGGCCTTGATTTTTGGACTTCAATTGGCCCTTCGAAAGAAAATCAAATGTATCAAGGTCTTAGGTGATTCCGAATTGGTGGTAAAACAAGTTAAAGGACAATATGCATGTAAGAACAAGCGGCTCAGCCTTTACCGAACCAGAGTTAGAGATTTAATAAATGAATTTGATGCTTTTAACATATCTCTAATCTCTAGAAAAGGCAATCGTTTGGCAGATTCTTTAGCCGTAGCTGCTAGCATGCTTAAACCAGCGGATCACAAGAAGTGCAAGAAATTTTCCATAGAATTAGTCCCTTGCCCCTCGATACCTGATAACGTCATGAATTTCCAAGTCTTTGATAGTGACAGACATGTATTCAATTTTGTCACTAATTCTGGTATCTTTGAAAATCAGGTTATTGATGAAGACGAGAGGGGGCAAGAAGAGGCAGGTTTGAAAATGGAAGCTACTGGAAAATGGAATGAGATGCCAAATGGGATGGCCTCATTAGAGAAAATGTTTGATATTGGATACCAACCGAAAGGAGGGAGAAAAGTTCCACCTCCCAAAGAGGCTTGTGACTCAGTCAATATTGGAAGTGCAGAAAACCCTCACGAAATACTCATTGCAAAGGCATGTACCGAATATGAAAAGAATTCCATTGCCAATGCATTGAAGGAATACATAGATTGCATAGCTTGGAGCTATAAGGAGTTGAGAACTTATGATCAGAATGTTATAATGCATACAATCCCTTTGAAACCGGACTCCAAACCCTTTAGGCAAAGACAGAGGCCAGTCAATCCGTTACTAGAGCCCTTGATAGAAAAGGAGGTAAAGCGACTATTAGAAGCTAAAATCATCTTTCCTGTTAGGCATTCCACATGGGTTGCTAACTTGGTCCCTGTGAGGAAAAATAATGGAGAGATAAGGCTATGTATTGATTTTAGAAATCTGAATAAGGCCTCACAAAAGGACAATTACCCTTTACCTACCATTGACGAAATCCTTCAAAAGGTAAATGGGTCAGAAATGATGTCATTCCTAGATGGCTATTCAGGATACAATCAAGTCCTCATCCATCCTAATGATAGAATGAAAACCGCCTTCACCACAAAATGGGGCACGTTTGCATATAGGAGAATGCCTTTTGGATTATTGAATGCAGGTGCCACATTCCAACGAGCCATGGACTTTGCCTTTAAGGGGCTCATCGGTAAGTGCATTATTGTCTATGTAGATGATATTCCCGTATTTTCTAAGAACAGGGAGAACCATGTCAAGGATCTAAGGAAAGTTCTCCAAAGGTGTAGGGAACATGGCATTTCACTCAACCCAAAGAAGTGCATTTTTGGGGTAACGAAAGGAAAATTATTGGGACATGTAATATCCAAAGATGGAATTTCCATTGATCCTGAAAGAATAGATGCCATACAACAGATTCCTTTTCCCAATAGCAAAAAAGAATTGAGATCATTTTTTGGGAAGATTAATTTTGTTAGAAAATTTATTTCAGGTTTTTCAGAAATTGCAAAACCCTTGAACGATATGTTGAAGAAAGAGGTCCAAATCAAATGGACGAATGAAAACAGGGATGCTTTCCAAAGAATCAAGGATGCGATTTCTAGAGCCCCGGTTTTAGTGAGTCCTGACTATGCGAAGCCTTTCTACATTTACACATTTGCTTCAGACCATTCCTTTGCGAGTGTTCTAACTCAGAAGAGTGAACGCAACATTGAAAATCCCATTGCCTTCCTTAGTACTCCTCTCAAAGATGCGAAATTGAGATATTCCATCTTGGACAAGCAAATGTATGCCCTATTTAAGACTCGTAAAAAAATTCAGACATTATATAGTCCACAGTAGGGTGTTTGCTATAGTCCCGGATCCTGCAGTTAAATCCATGTTTATACAGAATGAACTGGGTGAAAGGCGAGGTAAGTGGATCTCAACTCTTCAAGAATTTGATCTTGAAATTCAATCTATGAAGATAGTGCGGGGACAAGGGTTGGTTAAGGCCATAGCAAAAAATGATCCCTTAATTTCCTGTCAACATTATGAAATAGCAGATATAACTGAAGATGAGTGGTATGTAGATGTTGTGTATTTCTTACTAAATGGTAAGTGTCCACCACATTTAAATTCTACTCAATGAAGAGCCTTGCATCTAAAATCTGCTAATTTTCTAATCAGATCCGGTGCGTTATACAAGAAAAACCATGAAGGAATTTACCTTCGTTGCGTTGATCGAAAAGAGGCAGCTCAAATACTCGAGGAGTTCCATGGTAAGTATGGGACAGGGCATGGGTCTGCTAATGCCACAGCCCATCAAATCCTTAGAGTCTGGTTACTATTGGCCTCAAGTGTTTAAAGATGCTCATGCTCATGTGAGGTCATGTCATACTTGTCAAATCATGGCAAATAGAGAAAGGGGTGCTTCTATGCCATTACAATCTGTAATCGAGTCTAGACCTTTTGCACAATGGGGTTTGGATTTTGTTGGGATCATCAGTCCCAATTCATCCGATTCCCATAAATACATTCTCATGGCTACAGATTATTGCACAAGGTGGACGGAAGCTATTCCCACTAAAAATGCCACTTCAGAAGTTGTTATCAAATTCTTAGAGGATAACATTGTCACTCGATTCGGAATGCCTAACTCCATTGTAAGTGACAATGGTTCCGCTTTCTCCTCTCTGGAATTTGCAAATTGGGCATTCGACAACATGGTGAGTTTGAAGTTTTCTTCAAATTATTATCCACAAGGTAATGGATTGGTTGAGTCTTCCAATAAGAACTTGTTATGTGTCATTAAAAAGTTGCTTGAAAGAAATCCTAGAGATTGGCATAACAAACTTAAGTTGGCTCTTTGGGCTGATAGAATTAGAATCAAGGAATCATTAGGAACATCTCCTTACCACTTAGTTTATGGACAAGATCCTATTTTTCCCACAAATCTTAAGTTACAAACATTACATTTCATGAAAGATTACCTTGGAACTGATAATAAACTTGAAGCTAGACTAACACAATTGATGCATCTGGATGAAAAGAGGGATGAGGCTATGCTTCACTTTAGTAAACACCAAGATGTAGTAAAAAGGTGGTTTGATAAAAATTCTAGAGTCAAAACATTTAAAGTTTCAGATTTAGTGTTGTTGTGGGATAAGAGACATGAGAGGAAAGGAGATCATGATAAATTTGATTACTTATGGTTGGGTCCTTACCAAATTTCAGAAGTCCTAGGTGAAAAAAGTTTTAGATTAAAAACCCTGGACGAAAAATATTTGGCTTTACCCATCAATGGGCTGCATTTAAAGCACTATTTCCAGGCCTGAAATGGCAAGGCCTTGTATTATATGTAAATATGTCATGCTTTGTTTTTGCGTGTGTAGATTTGATTTTCTTAGGTGTGTGTTAGTTTTTTTGCTTTCAACCTTTATTTTAGCATGAGGAGATTGTTCTGAACGAGGTTTTGGAGGCATTTTGATTGCATTGTTCTTTTCTTAGCTTAGTGTGTTGGTCATGGGACCAGTTTTGGGCTTGATAAAAAAAAAAAAAAGGGATAGCAAAGTGGTTAGTGTGTATCCTTAGCAATGTTCTAAAACTAGAAGTATATGAAACAACATAATTGTTTTACAGAAAGCTCCACGAGCACTGCAAACACATTAAAGAATATCGTTTGAAATTTGGGATACATGAAAGTTGTCAATTTTGCAAGATAGGGTGAAGCATTTTTGTATAATCCATCTTACCCATTTGTGTTCAGGATGCATTGCATAATAGCCTCGAGTCTCATTCCATCCCATATTTCAAAAAAACAACCACCAAAAGCATGTCAGACCCTCTTAGGATCATTGCACAATAAACATTAAGTAAGGTCTTGGGGTTGGAAACTGATGCCGCATTGTCTTGAATTAAACACGTTCTGCACATATAAAGAACATCTTGGGAAAAATGGTTGAAACCTTACTTGGAAGAAAAGTTAGGCGAAAAGAATTTTTCTTGTCTGTCCCATCATGCAAAACATAGTCCATGAAATAGTGGTTTTCACCACTCCACCTCCATAACATCACTTGGATTGAAAGGATCATACTACGTGTCCCTCATAAGGATGAGTAGTCATCCCTAAGATTCAAGGAAGCCATTACCACTCCACCTCCATAACATCACTTGGATTGAAAGGATCGTACTACATGTCCCTTGCAAGGATGAGTAGTCATCCCTAAGATTCAAGGAAGCCATTACTACTCCACCTCCATAACATCATTTGAGTTGGAAGGATCGTACTACGTGTCCCTCACAAGGATGGGTAGTCATCCCTAAAATTCAAGAAATCCATCATTAATCCACCTCCATCATATCATTTGAGTTGGAAGGATCGTACTACGTGTCCCTCACAAGGATGGGTAGTCATCCCTAAAATTCAAGAAATCCATCATTAATCCACCTCCATCATATCATTTGAGTTGGAAGGATCGTACTACGTGTCCCTCACAAGGATGGGTAGTCATCCCTAAAATTCAAGAAAGCCAAAGCCAAAGCCTGGACTATGGGGCTGATCTCCATCGGGGCTATAGATGCCTGACTGGCAGTGGAGTAGGCTCATGCGTGGCGACATGTCTCATTTAAAAGCAAGACCTCTGACCGCTCACACGGACAGGCTAGCCTGGTAGTTATCCATAATAGGTTTAATCATTTTGCTTAAGATGAAGTAATGAACTCAAATCAGAGTAGTAAGGATAGGGTTAAATTCTCATCATGCTTAGGTTGAGAATCTGATTCCCCAAAGCTCTGATTTCACTTACACATGCACATTGATTCAATATGGCAGTGGCGCATAACCAACCTTGAGATTGGGTATATGAACTCAATTCATGCATGTTTGGTCCTAAGAGGGTTTGATAGTTTTAATGTTTGTGCTCGTGCTACTAAAAGTTAAGAGTCTTGGTAAAGCAGGTCAGCCATAGTTCATTATGCTGGCAATACATTCGATCTTGCATAGACCCTCCACTATTCATTATATGCATTCATGTGAAATTGGCAATAGAATGGGGAACTATTTCAAATGATAAAGAATGAATCACTATGCACACATTGAGCGGATGCTTGAATAATTCTAATGTTTCATGTATTTCTGGTTTATTTACATTCTTTGGATATTTGCTAATGCTTGCAGTTGAGTTGTAGGTTTTCAGGTTGGGTTTCTCACCGAAATGCTCAGGAGCATTTCCCAGCAGAGTCACCATTTGTTGTGGCTGCTCCACAATGTACCCCAAAATTGGGGACCCACCTTTTTTGCATGTTTTCCAAGAAGACCGAAGTGGCCCATATGCTAAAGCTCAAAGAAAAAGCAAAACACCGCAAGGATGAAAAAGTGTCGCGATATCGCGACATGTTGCATTGTCACGGCCAAAAGAGAAAAAGTGTCGCGATATCGCGACATGTTGCATTGTCATGACCAAAAGAGAAAAAGTGTCGCGATATCGCGACATGTTGCATTTTCACGGCCAAAAGAGAAAAGTGTCGCGATATCGCGACATGTTGCATTTTCACGGCCAAAAGAGAAAAAGTGTCACGATATCGCGACATGTTGCATTTTCATGGCCAAAAGAGAAAAAGTGTTGCGATATCGTGACATGTTGCATTTTTTCGGCAGAAAGAAGAAAAGTGTCGCGATATCAGACGACATGTTGCATTTGCGAAAAGAGAAAAGTGTGATATGAATTATTTGGAAAAGAGAAAAAGTGTCGCGATATCGCGACATGTTGCATTTTCGTGAAAAGAGAAAAAGTGTCGCGATATCGCGACATGTTGCATTTTCAGGCAAAAGAGAAAAAGTGTCGCGATATCGCGACATGTTGCATTTTGGAAAAGAGAAAAAGTGTCGCGATATCGCGACATGTTGCATTTTCACGGCCAAAAGAGAAAAGTGTCGCGATATCGCGACATGTTGCATTTTCGGCCAAAAGAGAAAAAGTGTCACGATATCGTGACATGTTACATTTTGAAAAAGTGTCGCGATATCGCGACATGTTACATTTGGCTAAAAGCAACAAAAGAGAGCAAGGAGGCAAAAGTGTCATGATATCGCGACATGTCCGATTTTCGCCAAGGGAACAGAGTAGTTGATAGTGCGTCTGATATTAGTGATGAACACCAGGACAATGAAACTGAAGACTGCATAGTGACGTGGACATAAGGACAAAATCCAATGAATAAGACAAAGCGTTACATAAGGAATCTTTAATGATTTGAGATCATTTAAGATTGTCGTTACACACGGAAGGAAACGGACGCAAGCCCATGTGGAGAAAATGAAACGAAGGGCCGCAAAATAGAAACGAAAAGTCTTTTTGGAAATCAAGACACATGCATGCAGAGGGAAGGTGAAACGAACGACCATTGGAAAACGAAACGAAAAGCTTCCTGAAAATTTTAAATACGCCATTCAAAGAGGCCAGAGAGGGCTGGAAATTGTAGAAAAAAAACAAAGACTATCTTTCGAAATAAAGGAGTTTTTTTTGGCAAGAGCAACTCTTGTGTGTGAAATCAAAAGGAGATTGAAACTAAGACTGCTGCTATTTCTGTAAATCTTTCCTTTGCATTATTGCTTCTTGTATCTATTCGTTGATGCCATAAAGTGGGTTACGATAGGTGAATGATGGAATGATGCAATTATTTGTTTCCTTAGAGTCTTGCATCTGATCTAATTTGACTGTGTTTATGTTGCAGGTCTGTTAGGTCAGGTTGTTTTAGAATTTCATCTCATAACTTGGGGTTTTGCAGGGAGGAGATTGCTAACCAAATTAATGTCCTGTTTTGTTTTTCCAGCTAACTGTTGTAGATAATGTTTATGTTTTATTTTTTGATATTTGGATTAACCTCGTCTTAAAATCTGCTTTTTTGATTCTGGTCCGTTCCAGAATTTCTTGCATCTCCAAACACCTTCATCTAATTTTCAGATAAGATATGGGTTTAGGAGGGCTACTAATTCCAAATGCACATTAAATCAGATTAAGTGAATGAATCCTAATTTTCTAACTTACTAACTTTACTAACACCAAATGCTAACATAGGGATAGTGGAACACTTTTAAATGAAGATAAAACGAATCCGCTAATTCTAAAAAATGAACCTCATGTTAAAGGCACGGAGTTTAAAATGAAGTGGTTTAAACCACACACTTTCTCATTTGGAATCCTTTTAAGCTGAAGATAAAAGAGGTTACTAACTGGGTTTCGGGTAGATCATTTTAATCTCAAGAACATTAAAAGAAGCTATCTTCACATTTGGTCGATTTAATGAATCATGGTTGCAAAGTACTCATTCGAATCATTAAATTCCCCTTGTTAATTGTTACTTGCATGGTTTAGGTTATTCTGGCATACATTCATTTATTTGCTTTAGTCTTGATTGATTACATGCACATGAATGTTTGTTCACAAGAACCTTGGAGAAATGAGTAATGCTACTTAATTTCTTTGCAAGAGAGAGTTTCCTGTTTGAGACTCTAGTTGTGGTGATCATTTTGCTATAGGGCAAAATATCCACTCAACGGAGACTTTTTGCATCTTGTTGAATTTACATATAATAATGGGTATCATGCATCATTGGGGATGACACAATTTGAAGCCTTGTATGATAGAATATGTAGAACACCTCTATCATGGGATAATCTAGAGTATCAGGTGATGATCAAATTGAATACTATCTAAGATATGGAGGAACAACTCAGAGCAATATGACTTAGGCTCAATTAAGTGACCAATCACCAAAAGAACTATGGTAATCTAAAAAAATCACCAAGAGAATTCTTTGTGAGGAAAAAGTCTTCTCAAGAGTAAGACCCATAAAAAGTTCCATAAATTCAACTAAATTGGATCCTTGCAATGTTGAGTCCTTTGAGATCATTGCTAAGATTAGTCCAATGGCCTATAGGTTCGCTTTTACCTATTAAAGATCCATGATACTTTCCACATATCCTTGCTTATGAAGTATGTTGTCAATCCTACTCATGATTGGAATATTTCTAAATTGTAGATGGTAGATCCTCAACCATTAAGGTGACACCAATAATGATTCTAGGGTTTCATTCCAATATTTTTAGGAAATGAACCTTAGATCAATGTAAGGTCCATTGGCACCAGTATTTTGAGAATTGTGCCACATGGGAATACCAAATGAATGAGACAACAATTTCTATACTTATTTGAATGAAAATAATTGTTTACTCACTTAAAGGAAACATAAAGGATTGTGTTTAGTCCAAGAGGGGGAGTATGTAACAACCCTCCTTGGCAAAACTCTTTATTGACAATGAACTATGTATTGGTGTGAATGTTTAATTGCATAGATTAATTTTATGATGTCTATATTATGGGATGATTGCATTCTTTTGAGACTGAAATATGGTACTATTGATGTATTTTTGGATGCAAGACCAATTGCTCTCTCTAGTGGAATCATATGGGTGAACCACCTACAATGAGAGATATTTTAGTAAATGATGGTGATGACTTACTCATCGACAACTAAGGATAACAAATACCCTTCATGTAGATGCATTTACATTTTTCTCATTTTCATGTTCACACCATTGGGCCAGGAATTTGCTTGTGCAATGAGTCTCCTTAATAGGTTGGTGATAACATTAGACTATCTTAAAGGAAACTGCCTACTTAAGGATAAAACAATGGTGTGTAATATTTTTGGTGTGAATCTATGTTTGTTTAAAGTATGCATAGATGTTTTTAGTAAGAATTATTAAGTGTTATTTAATACCTTGGAAATTAATTAAATGATGGCTTTAATACTTTATGCTAGTAAAGTATTAATTAGATTGGTGACATTAATATTTGGAAATATTAATGTCAATATTAAAAGTTAATATTAGCAATTGAAAATTAATAAAGTGAATTATTGAATTAATTCTTGAAGATACTTTCATTATTGCATTATTCCTCTAATTTTTGGGATAAACATTGAATGGCTTACAAAATTTAGTTTTAGCCTTCTTTTGTAATGGGTGTGTTTGGATGGTACCTTTATGAGAAAATTTGGAGTTGTTTAAGTAACATCATCTTTAGATTGAAAGAAAATACCACTTACTCCATGCAAGAAAGGTGGCTCATTCTAAATGAATGTAGTAGAGCACTTGGGGAGAAAAAATAAGGGAGGAAGACCATTTTTTTGGAATATCATTGAAGTAAAGGAAAAATTTGAGCAACATGACATAAAACAAGTATCATTGAAAGCTTGTCTTAGGTGCATTTTATGCTTGGTTGAAATGTGTCTTTCTATAGCTTAAATATTTTCTTTGGATGTTGGTTCTCTTGTGTTGGCATTATTTTTATCATTCTCCTTCCATTGTGTTTCTTTGATATTAATCTAAGTCTAGCTACATATTGTCTAGTAGACTCCTTATTTGTTGTTTGGATCTTGGATTTTAGTTTTTCTTTTATGCTGAGTTTGGTCATTTTTAGGAGTCGAGGGCATGCTTTTGTTAGTAAGTTGATTTTTGCAGTGTCTTCACTTGTGAGTATGGCTATCTACCTATAAAATATTTTTCCTCCTTTCTATTATGCTAGTCAGTGTTATCTTTAATATGTGTACCACCATCTCTTTAACTTGTGTATAAGTATTTAGTAAGACCATTAAGGTAGCTCAATTTTCCCTGTAGCTACAGGTCATCTTGGTTTAGATCACAATCATCTTTGTTGGTAGTAGTAGATTGGCATGGGTTTCTATTTAAGTTGCTTGTACTAGTCTTTCTCTTTCATTCAATGGTTGGTCTATGTGTGGGTCTTGGAGGTTAATTTTCACGTGGTTGTGGAATGATCATTAGTTAGCTTAGATGTGCTTTATTTTTAATGCATTAGTTTTTGGTTATAAACATATCTTTGGAAATTAATGAGAAGTAAGATTTGTTACTTTAAAAGTTAGTAATGGAAATGTTGTTGGTTGCAAAACTATAGTTGGATATTATCGAAATAGAACTCTTTTAGTTTTATGTTGTAGCTTGGTTTTTGGGAATGCATTCTCTATGGTAATGGTTTTATTTTATAAATTGGATTATTGAATTTGGGGTTTTGAAACAGAAACCATTATAATAATTCCTAATACTTATGTAGCTTAAGGGGTCATTATAAAGAGAAGTATCAAATTTTGTTTAATAAATTAGATTAATGGATTTGGTTTTTGAAAGAGAAACCATTATAATGATTCATGAGACTTATGAAGGTTAAGGGATCATTATAAAGAGAAGTATGGGATTTTATTTTAGAAGTTGGATTATTGGACTTTGTTTTTGAAAAATAAACTATTATAATATCCCTAAGACTCATGTGGGTAAAGGAACCATTATAAAAAGTGGAATTATGGAATCATTTTGTTGATGTCTTGTTTTGTTATGTTTATGCATGGATGCTTGCATAGTAGAAAATGCATGATTAATTTTCATAGCATTTAGAGTTGTCCTAATCCCTAAGTATTCCTCATGAGCTATGGTGGGTTCCCTATCATGAAGAAGCTTGCAAATTTTTAGATGGCTTGAAGATCCTTGGGAAATGGTTTTATAGTACTTTGCATGTATGTATTATATGGAAAAACAAAGTCTATATAAAGAATATTTTGTTAAATTGAGTTTTGTAACTTGATTATTATACAAACTACAAGATTATGTTGCTCTAATATTATCTTGGATTTTTTACATAAAGGTAATTGAGCAATATTTTATTTGGATAGATAGTAGTGAGCTCTATAAATTGTTGTAATGCATCTTTATGTTAAATGATTCATTTATGGTATTGCATCTAAGTTAAAGGAATGCATATTTTGAAGGTTTAAGTCAAGCATTTGAGTTAAGCACAATTTGACTTTTAATTAAGATGCATCCTTGTCTATATATTATAACATCCTTGTCTATATATTATAGCATTTTGGATTAAATAGATTATGACTTGTGTTAAAATGCTTTTGATATTTTGTGATGCATGTTGTTTTACTTTAGAACTATGTTTTAAAGTGCAAGATTTATTGGAGATAACATTATCTCGGGGTGGTTAGAATATCTTGTGGACCTATTGTGACTATCGTACAACTCATCCCAAAATTGGGGATCCACATTTTAATTTTTGTGTTTGGGTGTTTTTGTTTTGTTTTGAGTGTCTAGTGGGTTTGCTTTGTTTTTATGTTGTAGTTTTTTGTTAGTTTGTTGTTAGCAATTTTTTGATGATTTTTATTGTCAATTTGTTGCTAACAATTTTTATTGTTAATTTGTTGTTAGCAATTTTTTGACGATTTTTATTGTCAATTTGTTGTTGATGATTTTTATTGTTAATTTGTTGTTAGCAATTTTTGACGATTTTTTATGTCAATTTGTTGCTGATGATTTTTACCGTTATTTTTTTGGTATCAATTTTTTGACGATTTTTATTGTCAATTTTTTGCTGAAAATTTTTATTGTTAATTTGTTGTTAGTAATTTTTTGACGATTTTTATTGTCAATTTGTTGCTGACGATTTTTATTGTTAATTTGTTGCTAACAATTTTATTGTCAATTTGTTTGTTGTGATATATATTTTTTTTTTTTTATTAAAATATTTATAATTCAAGCGTTAACAATTGTTTATTTCATGTTTTAATAAAATTATATATATATATATATAAACATTAAAAAGTTTTAAAATTTTAAATTAAAAAATATTTAATTCTATATATATAATTAAATAAAATATATATAATAATATACTTGTATATATATTATTATATATAAAAATTATAAAAACGAAAAAAATAAACAAAGGGAATTTATCTACCCCTTTCTTATCCCCAATTAATATAAGGTTCATATTGGTTATTACGATGTTGATGTACTAATGCAAGATGTATATGTTTACAGGTAAAATGAAAGGAGATGTGGACCACAGTCCAAAGAGTTATGTCCACGCTCGACTCCAATGAACGAAGTGGATGCATGCGAATGGCCAGGTTCTTATCTTTGCATTACGATGATGAGTAGAAGTGTAGATCGGTGATAGCACAGGTGGATAGCATAGACAACGGTGGGTTCGAAGGGACCGATATGGCCAGATGGAGCAGTGTTTATGCAAACGAGAGACACCCAGTGCGCGGATGATGTGGTATTTCAGACATAGAGCATGACATGGAGGTACAATTCTCGAGAATTCCCAAAATTGACTTGGCTGAGCTCCCATCGAGTGGACCAGGGTTTTAGGGCAGCGGATAGCGCCAACATGGGCAATAAATTGGATGATTCTCGCCACAGAGGGTGATGACATGGATGCCTTGAGATGAGATACCACTGACGTGGACCCAGACATATTGATATGTGGAGTCTGTTGCATTGCACAAAGTGGACATAGCTCGGATGGACTTCAAGCTCTTTTTCAATTGTACATAAAATTCAAGACAATGCATACAATGGGGGAAATTAGCAGTATCAACAACATGGATGGTTGGCCCTCCAGCTCGTGGGTGAACACTGAAGACTACACGTGGACGTCATGGATGTATTTTCACTTCAAAGTAGTAAGGCATCATCTACATGGGAGCCGAACAGAAGAAAATATGGCAAATCTAATGCAAATCACAGTGGGACTCAAACCCGGTGATGGGGAGTGATCCATGATAGTGATGATGCAGCAATGGGACATGAATCCTAGTATTAAAGTGTAATGAAATTCCAACCTAAGAATATTTCTCTATAAATAAATAGTTTGTATAAGAACAACAGTGAGGTGATGTTGGGGTTATTTTGATGGAAAGCCAGAACCAGTGAGCATTATTGCTAAGAAGGACAACTTCAGTTTCGTTGTTGAATCAATAGGGGTAGTTAAAGCCTCACAGATAATTATTAATGCTATTGATATTCTTAAAAAGAAGCTTGATGCTATTTGTTTGTCATTAGATACTGAAGAAGTTATTGAACAGTAGTGATGGGCTCCAGAGAAGATTCAGATGATGAGAGAAATAACAATGGGCAAGCTAGAATGTTATGAAAGAGTTTCAATAGTGGCAGAAAATTGATGAACCCGATGGACGTGGATAAGATTGAGCCAGTAGAAGAGGTATTAAAGTCGAACAAAATTCCAATATGACAATATACGAGATAGCACATTTGCTAGGTGTGGTTGGAAATATCTCATCAATTGGCATCTGAGAGAAAACCAGCGACTATATTACTATAGGCTGCGATTTTGAGCGAATATCAGTGGGGCGCAACGTGAAGGTAATGGGCGATGAATTGGAATCACCTGACCCAAATTATGTGTTGAATACATACAACGTACTGCAGAGATGAAGTGGATAGCATAGAGTGCATGGTGGCTACCGAATACCTACCGAGATTGTTACACTACTGACTGAACATTGCCGCATTGTCACTACTAATAACAGAGAGCTCACATGGGTGAGCATTTACATTTTATGATGGTGTGATGGTGTTGTGGTTTCACATCCTGGTCACACCACCAATAGACGAGCACAGCTCACCAACGACACCAACGTGAGCTATCCCAAGGAGAATAACACTCGATATGAAGTGATGCCATATGAAGGAAAGATTTCCCGATTTTAATTTTCCGTCGGCTGAAATGCGGACAGCGTCGCGCGCGGGAGCGAAGTTCGAACAGCGCCAGTTCACAGGGCGAAGTGCGGTCGTCGCCGGCTCATGAGCGAAGTTCGTCACTCGCGAGCGCAGTGCGGACTGCGCTGGAAAAGCTGGCGAAGTGCGGGCTTCGCGCGAAGTGCGAACTTCGCACTTTCAATATGCGAAGTGCGGATTGCGCAGCGAAGTACGAACTTCGTCGGATCACAAACTTCGCCGAACGCAGGAGGGAAGTCGGCTGTTGCTGGCGACTTTCACACAGCGCAGTCTGACGAACTTCGCTCAGTGCATACTGACAAGCTTCAGACTTGGCCAACTTTGGCCTTCGACTTCTTCGTCTTCCACGGCTGCTGCTTGGTTTTGCCTGGCTTGGCAAGACCCGTATGAGAGGAGAGAATCACCGAAACAGAGAACAACAAACTGCAAACCCTAAAGATGCCTAAAACAAACAGCAAACTTTATTCATATGAACAACTAGGGTTACAGAAATTCCTCAACCGAGGAAATAACAACATCTAGGCTACGCTGCAGGATAAACTAAATAGGGAGAAATGTCGAGTCTGCTGCTCGGACATTAATCAGCTGAGCCACACTGCTCACTGAATCGCTCTGCTTTCTTTCTCTGCTCTATTCTCTGCTTCTTCTTTCACGAACTTCTCTCACACACGCTCTGCTTCTCTTTTTGTCTGAAGACCCGAACTGCCCTTTTATAGCCGCGGGGAGAGGAGGATAAGGTTTATCCTCTGACAGCTTCGGATAAGGGTTATCCTCTGACCGGCCCTCATCTAGGGTTTCTGACAAACGTCGACTTGGCATTAACTCCTGCGGAGATCGGATCTGTCAGGTGTCAAATCTGTCAGAAGGTAGGTGTGACATCATGTCACACTTTTGTCGGGATCCCGGACTGCGGCAGCGTAGTCCGACTTCGCCCATGTCTGGAGCGCAATCCGGTTTCGCCCAAGGTTCGGAGCACAGTTGGGCATAGGCATGAAATCTGGGTTTATTTTTCTAACACCCTCCTTTAAACCTGATTTCACAAGCACTTTGACTCCAAGCTGCTCTCGCAATCTACTGAAGTCTTCCTCCTTCAAAGGCTTCGTGAAAATATCTGCCAACTGCTCCTTGGATCTACAAAATTGCAGATGAATTTCTTCGGACTTCACCAACTCTCTGATGAAATGATAACGAATATCAATGTGCTTCGTCCGGCCATGGAACACGGGATCCTTTGACAGTGCAATGGCTGAATTGTTATCACAGAAAATTGTTGTCGCGCCTTCTGGAGGATTGTGTAGTTCACTCAGAACTCTTCGTAGCCATACTGCCTGGCATGCGGATGTCGTGGCGGCGACATATTCTGCTTCGGTTGTGGACAACGCAACGATGGGTTGCTTCTTGGACACCCATGAGACTGCCCCTAATCCGAGATGGAAAGCATACCCGGAGGTGCTCTTTCGATCATCGATACTGCCAGCCCAGTCACTGTCTGTGTAGCCTACCAGTTCCAACTGGTCCCGTCTGGCATAAAATAGGCCATGGTTTCGCGTCCCGCTGACATAGCGCAAGATCCTCTTGCCTGCTTGCCAGTGCGTGTCCTTCGGAGTCTCCATGAAATGGCTGATCAGACTGACTCCGAACATCGGATCTGGTCGAGTTGCAGTCAAATACATCAGACTGCCAACTAGCCTCTTGAACAAGGTTGGATCTACAGACCTCCCTGTATCCAACTTGCTCAGCTTCAAACTTGTGGCTACAGGTGTGATGGCAGGTTTGTTGTCCTCCATCTTGAAGTGCTTCAGGACATCCTTCGCATACTTGCCCTGAGAAATGAAGATGCCATCTGCTGATTGGTCAACTTCAATGCCGAGAAAATATTTCATCAACCCCATGTCAGTCATTTCAAACTCGGACTTCATGGCTGTTCTAAACTATGCAAATAGGTTGCTGCTATTGCCAGTATATATCAGATCATCTACGTACAGGCAAACGATGATGAGCTCACCTGCTGCATTTGTCTTCATGTATAGGGAGTGCTCATATGGGCATTTTTGAAACCCATTCTCCTAAAAATAGCCATCAATACGGCTGTACCATGCCCTGGGTGCTTGCTTCAACCCATACAGGGCCTTCTTCAGTTTTAGGACTTTGCCTTCTTGCCCTTGTATTTCATAACCGGGTGGCTGGTCTATGTAGACCTCTTCTTCCAACACTCCATTGAGGAAGGCAGACTTGACATCCATCTGGTACACGCTCCATCCTTTCTGAGCTGCCAGTGCCAAAATCATTCTGACTGTGTCAAGTCGGGCTACAAGTGCATACACCTCATGATAGTCAACTCCCGACTTTTGCTTGTAGCCTTTCGCCACTAATCTGGCCTTATGCCTGTCAACTTCTCCTTGGGCATTAAACTTCATTTTATATACCCACTTGACCCCAATGGTCTTCTTTCGTGCTGGAAGATCTGTCAGCTGCCATGTCTCATTCTTCTCAATGGCTGCTATCTCCTCATCCATCGCATTCACCCATTTGCGATTCTGACTTGCCTCTTCAAACTCCATTGGATCACATTCAGTAAAGAGAGCAAAATCAGAATAATCTTCATCTAACTAATTACGGGTTACCTCATAGATGTCTTGCAAGCTCCGAGTCTTTGCAGGAGTCCTCAGGTTTTGAATTTTGCTTGCAAGTGGAGGTGACAGGGATGATGAGGGTGTGCTACTGCTGGCACCACTGTTGCTACTTGAAGGCACAGGTGGTTGGACACTGTCTTCCTCCAAGTCTATAGATTCAACAGTTGCTGGTTCAGACTGACCAGTCTTTGAATTCCAGTTCTAGGCTTCATCCTCCAGGAACTTCACGTCTCGGCTGATGACAAGTTTCTTTGTCACAGGATTGTACAGCCTGTATGCCTTTGCTGGTTCGTTGTATCCTGTGAAGATGCACTTTTCAGCTTTGTCATCCAGCTTCTGCCTTTTCTCATCTGGAACATGTGCATATCCTATGCACCCAAAAACTCGCAAATGAGCCACACTTGGCTTCAACTTGCTCCAGGCTTCCTCTGGAATTTTGTCCCTCACACTCTTGGTGGGACATCGGTTCAACAGATAAACTGCACAACTTATAGCTTCTACCCAGAACTCATGTGGCAAACTTTTTGCCTTCAGCATGCTCCGTGCCATCTCCATGATTGTTCTGTTCTTCCTCTCAGCTACGCCATTCTGCTGTGGCGTGTATCTGGCAGTGAACTGCCTTCAAATTCCATGTTGTTTGCAAAAGTTGTGGAATTCGTTGGAGATGTATTCTCCACCTCCATCAGTTCTGAGAGTCTTCACATAATGACCGCTCTGTTTCTCAACCAGAGCCTTGAACTCCTTAAACCTTGCAAACGCCTCTGACTTCAACTTGATTGGATAAATCCAAGTCTTCTGGCTGAAGTCATCAATGAAGGTCAGGAAATACTTATTGTCGGCATATGAGGTGGTCTGCATGGGACCACAGATGTCTGAGTGCACCAACTCCAAAGGTCGTGATGCTCTCCAAGACTGTCCTACAGGGAATGCATCCCTGTGCTGCTTGCCAACCAGGCAACCTTCACAAACTTGATTTGGTTGCTCTATAAGGGGTAAACCCTTCACCATCTGCTTCTTGTGTAGCAGATTCAAGCCACTGAAACTCAGGTGACCGAATCTGAGATGCCACAGCCAGGTAGCATCCTTCTCAACTGCACTCAGAGACATCAAAGATTCATTCTGAATCTACAGCGAAAACATTTTGTTTTTCATCATGGACACAGTTGCGATTTGTCCATGGACTTTGTCTCTGATGGAACAGACACCATATTTGAACAGTACAGTGTGCCCCTTCTGCACAAGCTGTCCAACACTTAGCAGATTGTGCTTCAACCCAGGCACATAAAAAACATCTTGAATTATTTTTCTATCACCGTGTCGGGTGCGGATGAGGATCTTTCCTTTCCCCATCACAGGAACTTTGATGTTGTTCCCCATCTTGACTTCGGACTGGACTGTTTCATCCAGTTGTGAGAACATCTCCCTGTTCCCAGTCATATGGTTGCTGCAACCACTATCAAGATACCAGATGTTTTTCTTGCTCTCCTCTTCAATACTACAAGTCAGCAGCACATTTCCTCCTATCGCATTTTTGGGTTCCTCCGTATAATGGGCTTGCTGCTGATTCTCGTTCGCCATATTCTTTCTACACTGTGTGGCATAATGGCCGAACTTGCTGCAGTAGTAGCATTGGACCTTTGACATGTCCTTCTTCTGTTGAGAGCCACCTTGCTAATTTTTGCCAGTGCCTCTTCCTCCTTGCTGATGAAAGTTGCAACTTGGCTCAGCGTCTTGAGGGTTTGATCTCCCTCCTTGCTTGTTCCTTCTCCCACGCCTGCTTCTGCCTCTTCCTCCTTGAGAACTAGAAGTGTCATTGTGGGAGTCTTGTCTGCCATTGTCTCGGACTGAGACTTGCGCTTTGAAGGCTTGCTCCAAAGAAGACTGAGTTGAGCGGCTCAGCCTCTGTTCATGGGTCTATAGGGAACCCATGAGTTCGTCTGTCGAGAGGGTTGTCAAATCCCTCGACTCTTCGATTGCTATCACAACCAAGTCAAACTTGGCAGGCAGACTTCTAAGAATCTTCTCCATGATTCTCTGGCTCTGCACATTTTCTCCGTTCAACCGCATCTGGTTGATAATGTCCGTCATCCGGGTGAAGAAATCACTCATGGACTCGGACTCAGTCATCTGCAGATTTTCAAACTCTCTCCTAAGCATCTGTAGTTTCACCAACTTCACTTTGTCGGTGCCCTGATACGAACTTGCCAGGGTTTCCCAGGCCTGCTTGGCCTTGGTGGCTGATGCAATCCGTGGGAAGATGGTCTCCTCAACCGCTTGCATGATGTAGAAGAGGGCCTTCTGGTCCTTCTTCTTGTGCTCTTTCAACAGATCCTTGTCTGCTTGAGAGAGGGCGGCCAGTGCTGCTGCATCTATCGATTTTGGGTAGCCGTTCTCGACTAACTCCCATAGCTCTTGAGATCCAAATAGGATCTTCATCTGGATGCTCCAGTAATCGTAGTTCTTACCGTTAAATTGCGGGATCTGCAACTACAGCGAGTTTCTCTCGGAAGCCATGCTTCTATCTTCGTGTCACGGCACTATCAGCTCTGATACCAATTTGAAGGAAAGATTTCTCGATTTTAATTTTTTGTCGGCCAAAATGTGGACAGCATCGTACGCAAGGCGAGCTCCAAGCGACGGGAGCGAAGTTCGAACAACGCCAGTTCATAGGGTGAAGTGCAGTCATCGTCGGCTCACGAGCGAAGTCCATCACTCATGAGCGCAGTGCGGACTGCGCTGGAAAAGCTAGCGAAGTGCGGGCTTCGCGCGTAGTGCGGACTGCGCTAGAAAAGCTAGCGAAGTGTAGACTTCGTGCGAAGTGCGAACTTCGCACTTTCAATATGCAAAGTGCAGATTGCACAGCGAAGTACAAACTTCGTCGGATCACAAACTTCGCCGAACGTAGGAGGGAAGTCGATTGTTGTTGGCGACTTTCGCACAGCGCAGTCTGAAGAAATTCGCTCAACATAGACTAACAAGCTTCAGACTTGGCCAACTTTGGCCTTCGACTTCTTTGTCTTCCATGACTTCTGCTTGGTTTTGCCCGCTTGGCAAGACCCGTATGAGAGGAGAGAATCATCGAAACAGAGAACAACAAACTGCAAACCCTAAAGATGCCTAAAACAAATAGCAAACTTTATTCATATGAACAACTAGGGTTACAGAAATTCCTCAACCAAGGAAATAACAACATCTGTAGGCTACGCTGCAGGATAAACTAAACAGGGAGAAATGTCGAGTCTGCTGCTCGGACATTAATCAGCTGAGCCACACTGCTCACTGAATCGCTCTCCCTTCTTTCTCTGCTCTATTCTTCGCTTCTTCTTTCACGAACTTCTCTCACACACGCTCTGCTTCTTTTTTGTCTGAAGACCCGAACTGCCCTTTTATAGCCGCGGGGAGAGGAGGATAAGGTTTATCCTCTGACAGCTTTGGATAAGGGTTATCCTCTGACCGGCCCTCATCTAGGGTTTCTGACAAACACCGACTTGGCATTAACTCCTGCGAAGATCGGATCTGTCAGGTGTCAAATCTGTCAGAAGGTAGGTGTGACGTCATGTCACACTTTTGTCGGGATCCCGGACTGCGGCAGCGCAGTCCGACTTCGCCCATGTCTGGAGCGCAATCCGGTTTCGCCCAAGGTTCGGAGTGCAGTTGGGCACAGGCATGAAATCTGGGTTTATTTTTCTAACAACATACATGTCAAGTCCATATGCAGTGGGTAGAGGATATCTGCAACCAAGGACAATGCTTAAAGTAAATGGGTGCTGGTTTGAGTGACCAATATTTACAGGAGTGTGCAGACATGAAAATTACGAGACCCAAGTATATCCATTCAATGAATATTTTTATTGTTTGTTTAATTATTATTCATTACCTAATGATACAAGATGAGTATATGTTAAAAAAAAAGCCTTATTAAACTAAATTGAAAGGGAATAAAAGCCATCCCGACCATTAATAAATGGTGAAATCATGAGTGGCGTTACCAAAATGATGATAAGGCATGAATTATTATATGAATTGGTTGTGAAGACAAATGAAAATAGTAGCATAGAGGCACAATGGCAAGCAGCTAAGATGACGATGAAGGAGAATAAGATAAAGAAGCATTATTTTGATGTAATGAGTAAAACAAAGGGATTGTTACCTATTTTGCATATGGAATGGAAGGTGTTTCTAGGCCGAACGAGATGAAACAAAAAGCAAAAGGAGACAAAATATGAAATGAAAATTTGGTTGCCTTATTAAATAGGCTATTGAAACTGAATACGGGGAATTTTTGTTTAGAACCAGGCTGGAATTTCTGTAGACCAGAGGCTGAGCATTTTGGGAAGCCATGGCTGGATTGTTTTGCTATATTGTTAGAATTTTTTTCATCAAATGATGTTGTTGCTTATTTTGAGGTAGAGTTTTCTACACACATATTTAATATTGAAGATATTTTCTACAATATATTGCATATACATCAAAATTATGCATTTTAATGGTTTTTTTGTGTTCTTATTTGATATATTGCACCATTTTCTTAGAATCTTGCACCGTATTAGTTGTTTTACTGCATGAATTCGGGTAACACTAATGCTGGTTTTTGTGCAGAATACTTATGCTTGTAGGGTTTGTGGAAAAATTATGGGTTGCAGCATTTCTATTATTTTATTTTTTTATTTTATTTTTCTAACTCTTCCTTTTCAGATTTTTTTAAAACTTTGAGGATTAAAATAAAAATTGAAAAAAATTAAAATGATAAAAATAAATACATGGGTGTGAAGAATGAGCTTCAACCTTTCATCCGAAATAAATTTGAACTCATTCTGAAGCCATTTTGATTTTATAAAAATTGTTGAAAATCATTATTTTATGAGGTTTTTATAATTTTAAAAATTCACATTATTTCATGTTTTGGAGGCAAATCAGATTTTTAAACTTTGCATTTCCATTCATAAGCAATAGATGACCTTCCCTTTATGAAAAATTCAATTTCATCAAAGGGAGGTAATTTAAATGGTATTCCATAGGCCATACTTTAAAGTAATAAATGACTTTCTCTTTATGAACATTATGATTTCATCAAATAGAGATAATTTATCATTATATTAAAGGCTAGTGTTTTAAAGCATTATATTATTCCTTCTTAATGAAAATTAATTTCATTATAGAAGCATAATATCTAATGGTATTTTAAGGCCTTTACATTTCATGGTTATTCATGCATCTTTATTTCCTTTTATGTTATTCATAAAAGTAAACTAAAAAGAATTCATTCACAATCACTTGCTTTAAGTTTCATGAACAATCATTATCATAGCATAATAAAATAAACCAAACGGGCCCCTTGTTAACAATTACTTGCAATCACTAAGGTATTCCTAGCACTTATTTGATATATCTTCACAAGATTATAAATACACATGTGCAATGCTTACATAGCAAAATCTTGGAGAAGTTGTTTTTTTGTTTTAATTTATTTGCAAGAGAGGGTTTTGTGATCAAAATCCTAAGGGTGAGTGTGGTTTTGAAATTGGATAAAATTACCACTCAACATGATTCATATCAAAATAAATCCCAATCCTGGAAGGAGTTCCATGAATGCAATAACTAGGTATATATAAGTCTTAGAAGGAGTTGTGAGAATGCAATATAAAAGAACTCATGAACCTAGAAGGAGTTATGTGAATACAGTACCCAATTTTCATGTGAATCATTGGACATTGAATAAGTAGGATTGGGTGTATTCCAACTAAGAGTTGTGGGACATTCACAAGAGATAAATTATGATCTCTTGAACATGTAGGATCGAGTGAACATGCTTATTTCCAATGAATTGGTAATGACCTTAGTTAACCCATGAAGGTGTGGTAACAAAGCACTAAGGATTTATGCTTGATTACCCTACCTAGATGGACTTAGACTAAGGTTATAGAATAGGAATTTCCTTGTAAGTGTTATGGGCCTTAAAGGACAATCCATATGTCATGGTCACATTTGTAACACCCCTCCTTGATAGAACATTTTAAGGAAAATAAACTATTTTTTTATATAATTATGAGATGGCATAGTTTCTCTCTTGATGATTAATAGAATTATTGTTTTTTTTTTTTAATTTAGAGCATGGTACTATTGATGTATTTATGGGTGCAATATCAGGTACCTACTCCATGGTGGGACTATGAGAAAACCACCTACCATGAAGGATACCTAGGGAAATGATGATGATGACTTGCTCATCAAACAACTTAGGGTAACAAGGAAATTACTCTTCATGTAGATGCATTGCAATTGTTTTCTTCCATAACTCACAGCCTTGGACTAGGAAGTTTCTTGCAATGAGCCTCCTTAGCCAGGAAGTTTCTTGCAATAAGCCTCCTTAAAATTGGTTAGCGATGGCATTAGTCTATCTTAAATGATATTACCCATTTAAGGATAAAATAATGGTGTGGAGCTTTTATGGGTGTATATTTATGTTCGATTGTATTATTCTTAAGCTTTCCTAAGATTTGATTACCTTATTTTGATTGGAGGTTTATTTGTTTGTTTGTAAAGTAGTTTTAATACTTTAATTTGAATAAAGATTTAATTAACTTAATAATTTGAGTTTAAAAATTTAAAAAGCAATTTATTGTTTGGCTTGTTGAAAAGGTAGTTTTACATTATCAAAGTTTTTTTTTTATGAGCGTAATTGTATCTCATTAAAAGAGGAATGCTAACCTAATGGTGCCCATAGTGTATTAGCTTTTGATGCTAGATACTTAATGAGAAATAAAAAATGAGATATAGAATGAGTGTGTAATATTAAATATTGATAATGCTAATATACTAAACAAGTAAAACTCATAAGAAAATTTTGTAACTACTCATAAAAATACCATTAATGAAGTCTCACAAAAATAATATAATAATATAAAATGGAGGTCTCATACTCTCCATATTTCTTACATGATCTACATTGTATCTAGCATATCATCTACTGCTCCTCTACCTTATGCTATCTACATTCTCTTTTAACTTATCTACCAAAGGCCTATATATATAATGAGATGTGACTCTTGGTCTTTCACCTAACTATGACTCTTCATATTCCTATTCTATGGACTCATGTACACATGGACAACATGCAAATTTACATCATCAAGTATTTTGCACATTCTAATGATACTTGTACATTTATTAAATTGCATAAAGTAAATACTCAAACCCCAAATCTAAGACACACTCCTAATCTAAAGCTGTATCCAAGGTGGTACATTATCATGTACCAAATAATATAATATATTACAACACCCTCGTATTACATTCTTTGGTTATTGAATACTTTAGTCTTAAATCTGTATCTTCATCATGTCTTCCATTCAATTTGTACTATATGCCTCCTTGGTAAAGTTCCTTCTATTCTTGCTTATCTTCATCATTAGGATCAGTATTTGTGCTTTCATGATCTGTCATGTTATCATCAAATTCCTATAAAAATATTTTCTCTTTGCCTTTGTCCTTATCACAAGTCTTATTTAGTATACAATATTTTAAACAATCACTTAAAGCATCATGATAAGATATTAAGTTAGAAGAACTTGAAGTATCAATACTACATGAAGAATGAAATATCTTCTCTAAGAAGGATTCATCTATTTTTATTTTCTCTTTAAATGATTCAATCAATTCCTTATGCTCCATATTTTCTTCTTTGTAATATTTGAATGTAAGTAATGCCATATATAATATGCTACCAATGTATAAAGGAATTATAATAACATCTTTTCCAATTGCTTTAATTCTAGCATGTAGATAATATTCCAAAATTTTAAAGTTTTCTTCTATGGATTCATTATAGATCGATTTTGAAGTAAGATCTAATTTTCCTTCAGTACTTGTAAGTAAATTCTTTATTCCAATTTTTATAATATTTACCCTTCTCTTTCTAATGATGTTTTTCATATCACTATCCATTAAAATATTTGAAGTAAACATTCCTTACATCTCCCTAGTAAAATATATTGAGAATAGTTTTTGATAGAATCTTTTATCTTTCAAAACCGTTGAGGTTGACTAACTTATGACTCCCCAGTTTTGAGTGAGTGATCAAATTTAATAAGATATTTTAAGTTCTCAAGTTTTATAGAATAACTTGTATCTCCCAAGTATGTTGAATATAATATGGCTTTGATAAAATTCTTAGCTTTCTAGGTTTTTCTTTGAGTTGAATCCCTTTTGTCTCCCTAATGTTCAACTTCAAGACAAGCATTTTATTTCTCCCTATAGAAGGTTAAAGATAATTTTGATGCAATTTCAATTGATAAAATTTTCTATGTTTAATTTTGATTCCTTAAGTCCTTCAATTTGAATAAGAGACTAATTCCAATGTAGTTTTCAAATTTTCTAACAACTCTATGTTGTGCTTCCTGTATCTTTCATATTTTAAATAATATAGTTTCTAAATTTTAAGAATCTATGTTGGTGATTTATTCTTAATAACTCGCTAATTAGAAATTTAGAAAAGATATTTACAAATTCAATATTTTAATTTTGATGTATAAAACCTTATTCCTCCAAGTTAAATAATTTGCAAATATTTCTATGCTTGAATTTCAGATAAAGCAATTTCATAAAGCTTTCAATAAAATCCTCCTTGCTTCGAAAGTATTTCAAATCATTCAATAAATCATCTAAGGTTGTAATTCATTAATTCACTTCCTTATATCTCCATTCATTTAATAAATATTAAGCATAATAGATTAACTAAGCCTAACCTTAGTATTGATATACCTTGTACCTCGACCTTTACGAAATGCAAATTTATTTAAATATTTTGTACCTTCTTGAAAAAGGAGTACTATGTATTTGATTTACTGCTCTTGTGACTGCAACTTGCATTCTATTTTAGGCTCTATCCACCTTTCAGTCTTCAATGTTGAATGATATCTTTTCATAGCATTTAATGTCTTTCCTTGTGTATGGCTCTCTTTCCTTAAACTTTGATTGTCCTCTTAGTACTTTTTATTCGTTATATGATCATTAATTATGCTTAATATGCCCATTGAATATTTTTTGGGCTCTTTAAACCTATAAATATTCCTCTTCTCATGTGCCACATAGAATTTAACATCTTCTTTAGGAATATTATTTTTGTTACGTTACTTTTGCCTAGTTTTGTGATATTATGACAATATGAACGTTACCTTTGACAAGTATCTTCCTTTCTAAAAGAGTGCATATAGTTTATTTGAAGCATTTTCTTTCCTTAAATCATTTTTGGCACTCCCCTTCCTCTACGCCAAGTGGTATCCAAGTACTATCAGGTTCTTAACCAAAGTGACAAGTGGTGGATACACTCCTCTCAACAATTTCATGTGATTATATAACATCTTAGCTTTATTTGGTGCTCAAAATTACTTGCCCTTTCATAACGCTATCAATATATTTTGGTACTTGATTGTTATAACTTCTATGTCTTATTTTCTCCAACATGCTTTGTAACTTTCCAATGCTTTCTAGTACTTCTTTTTTTCTAATGCTTGGTTGTGGTGCTTCCCCGTCAATGGTTTATCCTATTATACAATGGTGGGTCCTCCTTTGGTGGTGCTTAAATAACTCTTCCTTGGTGGCTTTTCCACCCCTTTGCTTGATAGATTCTCAATGTTGTTTGGCTAGATATCCAGGCTTCTTAACTTGGGTAAAATATTTATCTTTTTTTTTTTTAATTTATTTATCTTCCAAAAATATTGCACCTTTATCCTTGCATTGGCCTTGTCCTTATGTTGAATCTAACTTCTTTTTTCTGTAGGTATTAACCCAATGTGAAAACAACCTTATTAAAGTTTTTATGCATTTACTTGGGGTCTTTAGACACCTTGATCATGCTAACTTTGAGAACTTATTTGGCATTTCCTTAGATAATAATTTTCCCTCATTTTTTGTCTTGAAGACTCTTTATTTTACATATTTTAATAGCTCTAATATGGTACTCTTATAAATTTTAACTAAAATTATTGTACCACAAATGTGGCATATATTTTGGCCTATTTTGTATCTAATATTCTTGGTGATTTGATTCACCTTTTTGCTGCCCTAAAATTGTAAAATTTGTAGCTCTCCTTTCTACTCAATTGCTGCCTCAAACTTGTTGATTCTACAACTCTAATTGCTTCCAAAAAACTCTCTACATTTTAGCCTTTAGATTGTTTTTACAAGAGCTTTAATTTACAGATTTCAACGCTATTTAGGAATCAGCTTCTATGCATTCCAAATGTCTTTATAATTTTCAGCAATTATCCTTCTTAAAATTCTGCCCAATAATTTGATTTTTTAGCTTCAATAATCCTCCAAATTCATTCTCTCGAACTCTGAAAATTTGCACCTATTTGTGCAGTCCAAATACTGCTCTCTTTCTGTCCAAAATTTACAAATTTTGCAGCTTCAAATGCAGCCAATTCCTCCTTTGTTTTACTTTTCAAATATTTCCCGAAATTCTCCAAAACACAGCTCTAATATCTTCTCTTAATTCTTCTCAAATTTGCAGCTTAAATCTCTTCAAATTGCTGCTTCAAAAATCTGATTTTTTCTCGTTATCTTTCTATCCAAGAATATCTCCTAATCTCCAGATTTTTGCATTCTTTTGTTGTGAATCCTTCCTTAAATTGGTTGTTTAAGGGCACTTCAAAATTTTCCCAAATATTCTACAATTCATAGCTATATTTCACCTTCAATTTTTTGTCTTGTGACTCTTCAAATTCTACTGTAAAAATCAACAATCTTCTCCTTAGAAAATTAGCCTTCAAATCCTTTGTGGATGTCTTCAAAACTTTCAATCTGGTGGCATCTTCTAGCTTCTTTCTCCTCCAATATCCTTATTGAATTCTGACTCTGAATTGGGTCTATTTGTAGGCCTTGGTTTCAAGAATCTAAATGTCTTGAGATATTCAAGAATCCTTTCTAAAATTTGGAAAACTTCTTGCCAAATCCTTATTCCTTTTGGGCTTGTTGTCGGATGGTGACAATTATCCCAAATTCATCTTTTCATGAGTCTCTCCTACTTGCAATAATCTCCAATGAGATTTCTTCAAATCTTATCCAATGGCCACTTCTTCAAATTCTTCAATAGGTATTTTCTAGCCTCCTTCTTTCTCCTTCCAAGTTTTGTTGAGACCTCTTCTCTTGGGTCTTCAAACTCTATAGATTATTCAATAGGACTTTTCGTAGTCCTTCTCTATATTCAATATTCTATCTTCTAAATCTAGAATATTTTCAATGGGACCTCTTTCTTAGGTCTCCTCCTTATCAATATATAATAAATGTGTTTTCTTCTTTCTTCAATATTCGATGGGAACCTTCTTCTTGGGTCTCCTTAATCTCCAATATTCTATGGGGACCTCTTTCTTGAGTCTTCTCTTTCTATAATATTCAGTAGGGATTCTTTGACCTCTTTCTCTCTTCTCAATATTCAATCTGAAATATTCAATGGAGACTTTTTTCTTGGTTCTTCTCAATCTTTAATGTCTACTTTTTTTTGCAAAAAAGAACTAATTCCTGCATGAGGAAAGTAGATAGACTTTCAAGAAATCGAAGATGAAACTATTCTCTATCCATTGTAAGAAGCTTACCAACTTATGAGAACTAATTTTCTACAACAAAAAAATTAGACAATAGCAATAAAATACATGCAAATTTCTAGATCTCTAAAAATCAATAAACTTCACTAGTTATCTTTGAATCTAGTGGAATGAGATATTTATTGAGTCCTAGTTTTCACAAGTTTTCCTGCAACCTTGTGGAAATACTCTAGAAAAAAAATAACTTTAAATTTTTTTTGAAATCAAATATCCCTATCTCCTCTCAATCTCTCTTGTGTCTCTCCCTATCTCCTATTAATCTCCCTTGTGATTTGATACCACTATTATCTTTTGATGTTATATAATTAATGATAAATCAACCACAAGATATAAATTGAACATGCAATATTAAATATATGATAATGGTAATATTTTTTTTAAAAAGTGAAAAAACCCTTGCGGGGCCGCCTTGGTCTAAGAGACCATGAACATGGGGTTCTACACCATCAAAGTCACCCAGGGGTTGCACCCAGCCCTGCCTGCACCACCATTATCAATTGGATTTTGGGTACCCAATTCATCTTTTTGGTAGGGTGGAGATTCAAACCTGGGACCTCCCTTGGAGGATTACCCTCTCCTCTCTAACTCACCTACAACACCTAGGTTATGATAATGGTAATATAATAAGCATGTAAAACTCATAATAAACTTTTGTAACTACTCATAAAACTACCATTAATGGAGTTCTCATTATCTCCATATTTCTTACATGTTCTACATTGTATCTAGCATATCATCTACTACTCCTCTACCTTATGCTATCTACCTTCTCTCTTATCTTATCTATCAAAGGCCTATATATAATTAGATGTGACTCTTGGCCTTTCACCTACCTATGACTCTTCATATTCCTATTCTATAGACTCATGTACACATGGACAACATGCGCATTTACATCATCAAGTACTTTTTACATTCTAACAATATTTTTGCTTTTATTACATTGCATAAAGTAAATACTCAAACCCCTAATCTAAGACACACTCCTAATATAAAGATGTACCCAAGGTGGTACATTAACATGTACCAAATAATGTAATATATTTCAATAGGGTGGTGAAGGTCCTTTAAGTTAACACCTTCTTGGGAATTACACAGTGACCTTTCAAGCATGACTTGTTGTCATCTCTCCTTACTTCTAAAGGAGGATGTCAAGTGGTTTTAGTGAGCAAGGCAAGGAGGAAAGGAACTAGATTTTGGAAGAAGGTAAGGTCATGAGGAATGCTACATACCAAGAGGAGAAGTTGAAGGTAAGCTTAAGGAACATAGATGATGTATTTTGACGTTGGCAACTATGTTGTGTGCTTTCCTTTTTGTGGCTACTTTCTCGGTTGTTTAGCTCTATCTGAGTGGTTTTTGTGTATGTTGCTTATTCACCTTGCTTTGGTGATATGCTTAATACTTTTAAGTTTATCTATGTGGTACATTTGGTTTTCCTCACTACGTGAGAATATTCTATTAAGTTATAAGTATTTTACCTTTATGAGTATTTCCTTCTTAGTTGTTATCTTGTGCATCAACTTTGCTAGTGGTTTGTGTACCCTATTTGTTCTCATGTTCCTATGTAGGGTGCTCACTATGTATGTGGTAGTCTCTTATGTATTATACCTATTTGTTATATTTTTTTGATGTCATCGTTGCTCATTCGACCAAGTGTTGAGTGGTTTCCTAAGTGCATTTGTTGTTTGGGTTGTTTCATCCACGAGATTATTGTGCATTCTAGGTGGTTAGCATTTCCATTTTCTATGGTTATATGTTGTAATATAGGCCTTCGGATTTTCTTTGCATGCCTATGCATTATTTTACCCTCACCTTTTCATTGTAGTCTAGCTTGCTTTGTGTTGCACTATCGTGCATCAATATTTATGTACTATATTTTGTAGGGTTTGTATCCACTTTGGTGTTTGGGGTGCTAGCACCATAATGCATGGTTGATTTTACCTTTTTTCTTGAAGATGTTTTTTGTAGCATGTTGTGTATATTGGCATTTATGTTCATTTTTAAGCTTTTGTATTATTTTTAAGGAACCCTTACCAATAGTTAGTGCTTTATATGCTTATGTAAGTTAAATTACTATAGTAATTTTTGAGATCCATGTGGGTTAAGGAATCATTGTAGTGAGAAGTATGGGCTTCTCATGCTTGTTATGTTTTTTTATATGCTTATGTAAGATAAATTATTATAGTGATTTCTGAGATCCATGTGGGTTAAGGAATCACTATAATGAAAAGTATGGGCTTCTCATGCTTGTTATGCTTTGTTTTTATAAGCTTATGTAAGTTCAATTATTTAAATTGATACCTAAGATCCATGTGGGTTAAGGGGTCACTATAAAATAGAATTATGGGCTTCTCATACTTGGTATGAATCATGTAAAATGATTTTGTAGAAGGTTATTATGTATATTTATTCCTAATATACTTTGAGGATTAAGGATCAATATAAAGAAAAGTATGAGATTTTCTTGTTTGATTTGATTAGCATGTTGGCTTGTAGAGAGAATTTATTTATAATGTATCCCAAGATATATGTGGATTAAGTATCATTATAAAGAGAAGTATGGGCTTCTCTAAGTTATGTTATGTGATTATTGGGATCATTATTTTAGATGTGGAAACTATTTTTTTTAATATTTCTCATGCATGGTTTATGCATAATAGAGAAAAAAATAAATTTAGTAGTCTTGCATTTAAAGTTGTTCTAATCCCTAAGTAAAATTCAAAATAAATGGTAGTTCTTTTCTTCAAAGAAGCTGGTAAAGTTTTATATGGCTGGAGATTGAAATTTGTTCTTAGCATTTCAAAGAAAGAGAATGATATTATTGTCAATAAGCAAAGGCTTATTTCTATTTAAATGTGTAATCTTGACTCTTGTTTTCCAAAATATGTTTATGATAAAATGAAGAAATGCTTTAATATTGTTCATTGCCAATTTAATTGTTATGGTTGATTGGATTGAGCCTTGAGATAGATGGTTTATAATTCCTTTAATTTTTGTAAGGATTTCTTCTACGAGAATTAAGTTATATTTATTGCATAGTTATGGATGGAAATACTTTTGAGATTTATGTTTTTCTAATAGCATATATTGGGTTTATGATTAAGATGAAATCCTTTGTTGGTACTCATATTTTGAGTTGATTATCACAATGCCTTATGTTTTGGTTTATCTTGTGGTATTATTGTTCTCTATCCTTGGGGTGGATAGGGTTATCTTCCTATTTTTAAAAACATAAAACCTAAATATTGGAAGGAGTTGCATGAATGCAATAGCTAGGTATTTGAGAGTCCTAGAAGGAGTTGTGAGCATGTAATAGCTAGGACCTCTTAAAATTGGAAGGATTTATGTGCACAATAGTGAAGGTTCTTGTGAGTAGTAATACCTTGACCAAAAAGGGTCAAGTGTGTGTAAAAATTTATTTCACAATGCAATAGTGGTGACTCCTTGATTGCAAAGGATCTATAGATCATGTTAGTTGTTTTTTTGAGTGAAAATAATCATAGTTATCCCATAGAGGTATGGTAATTAAGCATAAAATCTCACCTATCTAGGAGTAGCTATAGTTAGGTTATGGAATTTACATCCCCTTTTAAGTGTTATGGGACTTAAATAATAATTCCTATGTCATGGTCACATGGTCCTATATTGATGTATAATATAGGAATGGTGGGGGGCCATATATGGTGTCCTTCTAAAAACATATATTTAGCAAGGTGAACAAAAAACATCTACAAGATTTAGCCTCTCCTATCCATTGAGTATCATCTATAGTGACTTGGATTCCAAATGTGGTGAAGCCTTGTATGTTGAAATGGTGTTAACCCTTGATATTATTTATAATGTAAGTGTTCTCTTTCAAAAAATTTGGGTTGGTAGTTGTAGGTTTTTACAGTTGGTATCATAGCTCTAGGTTATAGGACTAGAAGCTTCCTTGGAGTATGCTTAGGTTGAGCCTTGACTTGATCTTATGATAAGGTAAGAGTGATCCTACTGGATGTTAAGACCATTATTTCTTGTGTCAAACAAAAACTAACAAATATAATTGCTTTCCCAGACTACTTTTTTGTTAATAGTATTTGGCACCAGTTTTGAGGTCTTCCAAAAAAATGAACATCAAAATAATCTCTCTAAAAGAGCCTAGATATAAGAGGCATTGGGTTAGAGAAAAGAGTGAGGTCTTATCTACCCACATAAATCTTGGTAATATGAAGGGATATAGAAAGGGCATGAACTATGGGGTACCCTACTCTAGTAGCTTTAAAAAAATATTAAGCATTTAGAATTGGCAATAAGATCATTGCAATACCAAACTGGTCAACATCAATTAATACTAGAAATAATTATCAAATGAGGTTACAAGGGAGTTAGAAATTGTAAGAAGAGAATGGAAAGAAATTTTTTTCCTATTTAATATGTTACACCTACAAGGGTACTCACTATGCCAATAAATATCCTCAAAGAGCAGATTCAGTCATAGAGTGGAGAAGACATCACACCAAATTTATGTCACCATTGAAATTCAAACATTAGATGGGTAGGCAACAGCGATGCTACTAATTGGTAAGTTGTTTACCAAAGAAATAAAAATTTTGATTGATAATGGGACTACATATAGTTTTATTTCCACTAGTATTATCGAGGATATACTAGAAAGACCTAGATTTTTGGCACAAGGATTGAAAGTTGAGTATGGTTCTAGGAAAACCTACTCCATGGATAAATATTTAATTATAACTAATATAACCTTACCTAAGGGATGTACTATATGCAACTTGTATTTAGTACCTCTTCACACCTTTGATATTATCTTAGGGATGGATTGGTTGAAGGCACATGGAGCTTTAATCAATTTTCAAGATAGGTGGATGGATTTTATCAATAGAGATAAGAGGAGAATAAGAGTTCAAAGTGGGAAAGGTTATTTACAACCCCACTTGCTCTTAGCTATGTAGTTAAATAAATCTATCAAAAGAGGTAGTTTACTCTATGTAGTGAAGATCAATGGTAGGACTAGAGAAAAAGGATATGAGAAATTTTTTAAGAAGCATTCAATTCTTCATGAGTTTTAGGATGTATTTCCTAAATACCTTCTAGGCCTACCACCTCAAAGGGAATTCGATTTCACTAATGAATTAATTCCAAGAGCTAAACCTATCTCTAATATACCTTATATAATGACTCCTATTGAGTTATACGAGCTAGAAGTTCAACTTCTAAATTTGTTGGAGAAGTGCCTAATCAAACCAAGTGTGTCATCTTGGGGTGATCCAATGTAAATTTGTCAAAAAGAAGGATGGTTCCCTAAGAATATGTATAGATTATAGAATGATAAATATGGTAACCATTAAGAACAAGTTTCCTCTACCTTAGATAGATGACCTCTTTGATCAGCTGAAGGGTTCTACCATATTTTCAAACATAGATTTGAGATTCGGTTACCATAAACTCAAAATTAAGGAAAAAGAAACCCATAATACGACCTTTAAAATTTAGAATGGACACTATGATTTTATAGTATTACCATTTGGGTTAAAAAATGCATTGATTGCTTTCATGAATATAATGAATAGTGTGTTAAGGGATTATCTTGATCAATTCATCTTAGTATTCTTATATGATATATTAATTTATTCTTGAACTAGAGAAGAGAATGATCCACATATCTTATTAGTATTAGAAGTACTAAGGAAGAATCAATATTTTGGGAAGTTATCCAAGTGTGAGTTCTATGCCCCACAAGTATAGTACTTGGGTCACATTATCTCAATGAAAGGTATTGTTGTAGATCCATAGAATATTAAGGCTATACTAAATTGACCTACACCCACAAATATTTTAGAAGTCAAGAGTTTCATGGGACTCATAGGATATTATAGGTATTTTATCAAAAATTACTCAAAAATTACCTACTCAAGCACCAATCCTTAGAAAAAGAGAAAAACGTTCAAATGGATAGATAGATGTGAGGTCGCATTGGAGACTTTAAAAAACAAGTTGACAATGACACCCATTCTAAATATTTGAGGCCCTATTGGAAAGTTCACGATGTGTACAGATGCTTCTATGGAAGGTTTGGGTGGAGTCTTATCCAGGGTTATGCATAGTGGAAAATATTCACAAATTGGACGAATATTAGGATTTCCAAAATTGAAAATTGGCAAATATGAGAACCCTCAACATCGGCCCATTCGCAAAATATTTTTGGGACCAATTTTTTCTTAGGATCAATTTGCCATAATATATATCCAAACATAGGCATATTTGTACTCATTGGAAAGCTCTTTTTGATCCTGATCTAATGGTGGTATTTTTATAAAGTTATAAGGTGATTTAATAAGTCAAAATTTATCCCAAATATGACCTTAATGTTTAGAGCTTCAAATACCCCAAAATTTTGGTGTGAAGATGATTGATTTGATTTTCTTAGGATTCACCTTGATTTCAATTATGATTAACCATTTTTTGACAAGTATATTTTGGGTCCTACCCCTTATGCATAACCTTGGTCTTATCTCAGGAGGAAGTTATAGTGGCTTACGAGTCTAGGAAACTCAAGAAGCATGAGGTAAACTATGCCACCCATGACCTAGAATTTTTAGCCATTGTACATGCCCTAAAGGTTTGGAGGCACTACTTGCTAGGTAGAATATTTGAGCTAAGGACGGACTATCAAAGTTTGAGATATATATTTTTTACCCAACCTTTGTTGAATGCAAGATAGAGGATATGGGTAAATAAAATAAGGTGGTAGATGCCTTGAGAAGGGGAAGGCATGTAATTTCCTTGAAGCAATGTAGATCTGATGGATAAGATCAAGAAAATACAACTCCATGATCCTTATTTCTTATAAATTAAAAAATATATATTGGGTTCTTCAAAAGCGAATAAAGGTTTCAACATAAAGGATGAGATTTTATATTTTAAGGATCATGTAGTCATACCTAAAGAATATGATCTAAGGATGACGATCTTGCAAGAGGTACATAATTCTCCCTATTTTTCTCACCTAGGAGGGTCAAAATGATGGAAAACATGAAAAAGACCTTCTACTGGGATATAATGAAGCAAGATATCACTAAATTTATTTTTAGAATCTAAAATACTAGAATATTAAGGAAAAACACCATCACCCAACTAGAAAATTATACCCACATGAGATAACTATGCAAAAATAGAAAGTGATCTCCATGGAATTCATTGTGGGGTTACCCAAGAATAGGTTCTAGCATGATTTCATCTTGGTAGTGGTTGATAAGTTGACCAAGGTCACACACTTCATACCAGGGAACATCAAGGATGATGCTCCAATGGTGGCACATAAGTTTACCAAAGAAATTTTTAGATTACATGGTTTTCTAGAAGTAATTGTCTCTAACAAGGATTTTAGATTCATGTTAGAATTTTGGCAAGCTCTACATTGTGCAGTGGGCACTAATATGAAATTTAGTTTTACATATCATATTAAAACAGATGACCAAACCAAGAGGGTAAATAAATTTTTGGAAGATATGTTATGCATGTACCACATGGACCAAAAGTCAAAGTGGGAAGACTTATTGCACCTCATAGAGTTTGCTTATAATAATAGATACCATGAATCACTAGGGATGGGCCTATTTGAATCCTGGTATGGCATAAGATGCATAACCCCTCTATCATAGGATAATATAGAATATCAAGTGGTGATTAGACTCAATACTAGCCAAGAAATGGAGGATTAGCTCAAAGTAATCTAGCTTAGGCTTAAGTAACTGGTTGATTACCAAAAGAGCTATGCAAATCTATAAATATCCCCAATGTAATTATCTATGGGAGATAGAGTTTTATTAAGGTTTAGATCCATAAAAAGTGTCATCATGTCAATGAATTTGGTTCCTCACTACGTTAGGGCCTTTGAGATATTTGTGAAGGTTAGCCCAATAGCTTATAGGCTCACTTTGTCACCCAACCTATCAAATATCCATGATACTTTCCACATATCCCTACTTAGGAAGTATGTTGTTGATCCTACTCATGTGTGGAATATTTCTAAATTATAGATGATAGATTTTATAGCCATTGAGGTGTGGCCAGTTAATATTCTAGGGTTACATTCCAAGGTGCTAAGGAAATTAAATCTAGATCAATGTAAGGTCTAGTGGGACCAAAATTCAAAGAATTGTGCTACATGGAAAAATGTTGATGAGATGAGGCAACAATTTCCATTTTTGTTTGAATAATTTTATGTATGCTACTTTTATAAGAAACATAGAGGATTTTTTTTAGCCCAAGGGGGGAAGTATGTAACACTCCTTGGAAAAATATTTTTAGGAAAATAAACTATGTTTTGATAAAATTATGAGATGGCATAGTTTCTCTCTTGATAATTAATAGAATGATTGCTTTATTTTAAATTTGGATCATGGTACTATTGATTTATTTATGGGTGTAGTATAAGATACTTACTCCATGGTGGGACTGAAAAAACCACCTACCATGAAGGATACCTAGGAAAATGATGATGATGACTTTCTTATAAAACAACTTAGGGTAACAAAAAAATTTACTCTTCATTTACATGCATTGCAATTGTTTGTTTTCCATAACTCACACCCTTGAGCAAGGAAGTTGCTTGCAATGAGCCTCCTTAAAATTGGTCGATGATGGAATTAGTCTATCTTAAATGAGATCACCCATTAAGGATAAAACAATGGTGTGGAGATTTTTTGGTTGCATATTATGTTCTATTGTATAATTCTTAAGCTTTACCAAGATTTGATTGACTTATTTTGATTGGAGCTTTATTTTTTTTGCTTGTAAAGTAGATTTAATACTTTAATTTGAATAAAAAATTAAATAACTTAATAGTTTGAAGTTAGATAATTGAAAAGCAATTTATTGTTTGGCTCATTGAAAAGATATTTTTACATTATCCAAGCTTTTATTTTTTGAGCATAAGTGTAACTCGTTAAAATAGACACACTACCCTAATGGTGCCCAAGGTGGAAAACATCCTTTATGTTAATGCCTTCTGGGGCATTATGCAACAACCTTTCATGCACCACTTATTTTCCTATCTCCTTGATTCTTAAGAAGGATATCAAGGAATTTTTGGGAGTGAGGTGACGAGGAAAGGCAATAGACGTTGGAAGAGGGAAGGTCATGAGGAGGAGGGAACCCAAATTTTGTATTTTGAGGTTGGTAACTATGTTGTGTACTTTCATTTTTAGAGCTATTTTTACTTGGTTTTTTTAGCTCATCTAAGTGGTTTTTATGTATGTTACTTATTTTCCTTGATTTGGTGTTATGCTTTATGCTTTTGAGTTTTTCCTTGTGTACCTTTGGCTTTGCTCACTGTGTGAGAGTCTTTTGTTAAGCTATAGGTGTTTCCCTCCTATGAGCATTCTCTTCTTGGGTAATATCTTGTGCATCAACTTTGTTAGTGGTTTTTATACCCAATTTTTTCTCATATTATTGTGTAGGGTGCTTCCTTTTGTGTCTCGCAGCCTCTTATGTGTTATAGTCTAGCTTTCTTTGTGTTGCATTATTGAGTGTCGATCTTTGTGCATCTTGTCTTTTTTAGGGTTTGGATCCATTTTGGTGTTTAGGGTTCTAGCATCATCATGTCTAGTTGGTTTTGTCTTTTTTCTTGAATACCTTTGTTGTAGCATGCTTTGTATCTTAGATTTTATGTTCCATTTTAAGCTTTTGTATTATTATAAGGAATCCTTAGCAATAGTTAATGCTCTATATGCTTATGTAAGTTAAATTATTATAGTGATTTTTGAGATCCATGTGGGTTAAGGAATCACTGTAATGAGAAGTATGAGCTTCTCATGCTTGTTATGCTTTGTTTTTATATGCTTATGTAAGTTAAATTATTATAGTGATTTCTAAGATCCATATGGGTTAAGGAATCACTGTAATAAGAAGTATGGGCTTCTCATGCTTTTTATGCTTTGTTTTGATATTCTTATGTAAGTTAAATATTTAATAGTGATTCCTAAGATCCATGTGGATTAAGGGATCACTATAAAATAGAAGTATGGGCTTCTCAAACTTGGTATGAATTGTGTAGAATGATCTTGTAGAAGGTTATTATGTATATTGATTCCTAAGATATTTGGGGATTAAGGATCAATATGAATAGAAGTATGGGCTTCTCTTGTTTGATTTGATTAACCTATTAGCTTGTAGAGGAAATTTATTTATAATGTATCCTAAGATCTATGTGGATTAAGGATCATTATAAAGAGAAGTAAGGGTTTCTCTAAGTTTTGTTATGTGATGTTGGGATCATTTTTTTAGATGTGGAAACTCTTTTCTTTTATCTTTTTTGTGCATGGTTGATGCATATTAGAGAAATAAATAAATTTAGTAGCATTGCATTTAAATTTGTTCTGATCCCTAAGTAAACTTCAAAATGGATGGTGGTTCTTTTCTTCAAAGAAGCTGGCAAATTTTTATATGGTTGGAGATTGAAATTTTTTCTTAACATTTCAAAAAAAAAGAATTATACTATTGTAAATAAGTAAAGGCTTGTTTTTCTTCAAGTATTGTAATATTGACTCTTGTTTTCAAAAAATATGTTTTATGATAAAATGAAGAAATGCTTTAATATTGTTCATTGTCAATTTAATTGTGATGGTTGATTGGATTGAGCTTAAACTCTAATTATTGGTTTGTGCAAAAGAATATTTCAATGGTTCATGGCTGGTGAGCAAAAAATGATGTTCTATAAAATAATTATTTTGCTTTCATTTAATTATCAATTCATGATTTTTTAAACTTGTAAGTACTTATGCATAGTATATTCCTATAGTAGTTGGGATATGAGTCCTATATATCAATTGGTTTGGGGGTGTGTTTGTTTGTGTAGTTTAGTTTTATCCAAACAAATAAAAACTAAATGTAGAAAATTAAAACACACAACTAAAAGAAACTGTAGGAAGTAAATTGCTAAAATTAAAATGCAAAAATCACACACATGACTAAAAGAAAAATTGCTAAAATTAAACATACAAAATTAAAATGAAATTGCAAAAAAAAAAAACACACAACTGAATTAAATAAAACATAAAATAAACACACTATAGAAATAAAGAAAACAAGAAATAAAATAAATAGGAGAGGATTATTGCCTTGAGTGGGCCCAAGATCTCGTAGACGGTCCACCCAGCTAGTTACTGACAAATAAATCTTACAAATACACGTGAAAAAAGAACAATTGAAACTTTATTAATATATATGTAGTATAGAATAATGAAACTTCATGAAATTTATTGATCTCTATTTTCAAGGATGGCCTACATTTTTATACAGAATGGGGCCAACCCTTATTACAAAAATATTTTGTACTAATTTCAATCATGATGTGATTCGCTATGGTTGGTTCATGCAAATTTATAATTATCATCCATTAAAATATTGACCATTTCTAAACTTAATTGTGAAAGATAGGAATGACTCTCCCTAAGTTTAAATAACAGTTATTTTCTAAAATTTATGTGATATTCTGATTAACCGATCAATGTGTAGGACAAAGGTGCTTTATTCCCATCGGATATAGGCACCTTCTAGCTTGTCACCAGAATATAGGCACTAAGAGATAGGTACCTTATGACCACCGAGAGGTAGTCATTAAGAGATAGGCATTGATAGATAACCACTTTCCTACCTACAACTAAAAAATAGTAGTTTTTTACCGCCAAGAGAGGTAACTTTCTACCATCGAGATATAGGTATTGATATATAGGCACTGACCTGTGCCTAGGATATAAGCACCAACCAACACTCGAGATATAGGCACTGATCCTTAACAAACTTTAGACATCCATTTTTGGCACTACAACCTCCTTCATTCCTTAAACACATTATAATTGTTGTACAATGCTAGGTCCATGTGGGACCTCAACTAAAAGATGTGTAAAAAGTAACAAAAATTTGCATATACACACATTTCCCACTAAAAATATCAGTCAAGCATAATACGTCAATTTCCATTAAATATATGTAATAATTACAAAAAAAGACACTTCTAATGTTAAACATGCCATACAAAACCCATTTTAAACATGCATAAAAATAAGTATTTTTGGTTCTCATCATACCCCCATGCCTAAGAATTTGGTGGCCCAAAAATTCCTTGTTTCATTGATAGCCTTCCAGTATGCTTTATTTTGGTGTTGTTGCTGGACCTATTTTCTTGGCTTGATTCTTTTCACATCGACCATACTGGTTGGTTCAACTATGACCTATGTCCTATTTTGGTGGTCCAAAAATTTTAATTGCATATCATTCATGGGATAATGTGGCCTACTGCTAGAGTAAGTGAACGTAGTTAATCACTATGGTACTTCAATCTAAGGTCTATCCTATGGTAAAAATTATGACATATAAACTAATCATGCTTTTAGTATATTTACCACTTGTGGATCCTCTACTACTACTTCCCTATATGCAACTTCATATTTGACCTTCACTTTAGATTTTATAGGGTTCAATGGCCAAGGTGGGGTTGTTATAACTGGTGGTGGCATCATATGAAAGTATTCCATAATTCATGATGGATGTCCATTGATATAACCATACAAGAATTTAAATTATGCTATATATGTTGGATTTACACTGATGGTTGACTCTTTGGTTGCTCGCTTGTGAGCTCATTGTATTTCCCTATTCATCTTTAGGCTCTCCTTGAGCACTATGAACTCCTATCTGTGGATGGAAAAACCTTCAAGTGACACAAACCACTCTTAATTAGAGTTGGAATCATGCTATGATATTATTATTTTTATTCGTGGTCATATTGCCATAGACTTTTGCCTTCATTTCTTTATTGCTTGTGGTGCATCTGCATATACTAGCACCGTGAGACCAAGAACCACTTCTCTTATTAGAGGTGATACTTCCTAAAAATATGGTGGTTCTATCTATAGTATGCACTAGCTTAAAAGCATAGTAGGAAGAGGTTCATTCATTGGGTGGTCAATATTTGGTTGAATAGTTGACTAGGTAGCCATAGAAGGTTCTACGAACTCCCCTACTGACTATGACGTATCATTTTATTGAGTTGACTTCCTAGTTTATTTGGTAGAATCATCACCTGTAGCTGAATTCTTAGCTTATTGGATAGAATCCTTACTTAGGGGTGACTCCCCAGTTGACTTGGTAGTCACATCATGCTCTACTGGTGATTGACTAGCTAACTAGGAACCCATTACATCTTCATATTCTACTGGACCAACTAACTGGGCACTATAAAAGTGCTCTTCTAATGCACCAATTGACATGTCAACCCAAATATCCTTATCATATGATAGCTCAACAAATATGGATCCACTTGGAAAAACATGGATCCTCTATTCCTTGGAAGTGTTTGCCATAGGTGCACTTGGCTACTTGCTTGTGTTAGACAATTAAATATTTATGCCCTCCTAGAATCTGAGTGGTATGCCCCCATGAATACCATATTCTCTTCTAAGTTTATGCAGAAATTTTTTTGGGTCCATGGCCTATTCTATCTACACAACAACATCAATCTTGTCCTCCTTTATGATGAGCAATTAGTACAATTGCTACACCCTATTCTCTAGCTACTGTATTTTCTCTATTAAATACCATACATTAAGGTTTAATTCTCATTGTTCTACTATGGTATCCCATATAAATTCCTATAATTAAACCTGTATCAAATGGTATTTTTCCTTGCAACTGGAGGCTTATACTTTAAATTCCTATAATTGGTCATGGAGGTCTTCCTCCAAAAATTAGTTGCAGGTTACTCCAATAGAGCCCAAGCCCTGCAACACTTGGGTAAAATATTCATCCTTCATGGTGTGGTTCTCATCACCCTCTGATGAACTATAATCAACCAAATTTTCTATTATCACCCCTCCTATGGATGTAGGCAATGATGTGGCCCAAAACGAGCTCAATTCAAGCCACTCTACCTCCCCTTCTAAATGAATATATTGGGATATAGGCACCTCTATTTCCTTATATTGATTATCCTCTTACCACTCACTGGATTATTCAGATACAAATTCCTCTACTACATTGACTGGTGGTGGTGGAATAATCTGTTGTGCTTCAACATGCTGAATTAGGGTTGAAATCAGCCTATGATGTCCCAATGTTACTATTGTGCTTGCTTGGTATTGTATCGCTCCAAATTTTTTGCATCCCTACCTTCAGGCTATTGGATCCGCGCCCGGAAGGAGGATGGGAAAAGGATGATGCGGTACCTCGGACGAGAGGACTTTGCGAAGGTCCCGCCTCTCAAGGGAGGTGCATTTTGGTGATTTGTCGACGGATGGTGGGTTCACCAGGAAACATTTGGCGGCGGTTTCCACGCCTAGGTTTTGGGAATGTGTTTTAATGGGTTCGTTTTATCCTTAAACATTCATCCTAGGTTTGGCCGAATGATTCTAACTTAAACTACATGAAAATGCAATTTAAATGAATACAATAAACAGACTGAAAGCAAAAAAATAGAGAATTTGCAGGAGGCTAATGGAGATTACCTGATCCGGGATGTCTGATGAAGTTTCTGATGCTTGAAGTAGTCTGGATCGTCTGGGATTCGACAGTATCGCCTACAATTTGACCAAATCGTCTGAGACAGACAGAATCGTCTCAAATCTGACGAATTCGTCAGACGAATTCGTCAAAAACCTGCAAAACAGGGAACAGATGCAAAATACAAGCAATTCTACTATGCAAAACAGAGGCAAAATATGCTAGAGAACAAGGTGAATACTAAGCAATAATTTAAAACAGAAAGTAAAACAGATCACTGCATTATGATGGCAAATCATGAATTTAATGTGCAATCTAAACTAGATGGGTGAACTCCAGATGCAAAGTAGAATAAAAACTAAATAAATGATCTGATTTATAGCATAAAATGACAGAGAGAAAAGAGAGAAGAGCAAACTTCGAGCACTTGATTGCCTCGATGTATGCTGCAGTCGAGATCGTCTCGCATCGATACGAGATCGTCCCTAATTTGACAGGATCGCCTCCGATCTTGACAGGTTCGTCGGCTGCGATAGGTGCTGGCTCCGGCTGAAAACCAGTGATATACCTGCAATAAAATTACTATAGGAATAGTGCAAAAAGCAAATTTGAGTAGTTCTAGCACATAGGGAGTCGATTTGCATAAGAATTCAGCCAGGGGTTGGGGAGGGAAAAGTCTTAGAGTTAAATAGGCTTAGGGAAAGTTGTTGGGAGGTTGGAGATCTTCCCAATTTGGGAGATCTCCAACGGGGGAGGGTCCCAACGGCGCAGACACGCTTCTGCCCGGATTGGAGACCCGTTGGAACAGAGTCTATCTATGCAAATTCAGTTTTGCGACAAAATCGTCTGGACGTTCTAGTCCAGACGAAATCGTCAAATCTGGGGCGATATCGTCTGATCGGCGACGATATCGTCCAACGGTCAAAACAACTCCTAAAAATGGCACGAAAAAAGGGGAAACGGGTTTCTCGGCGGTTAACGGGCGGTTTGGGAGGTTAAATTTGAATTTAAATTTATTTACTAAGGTGAATGTAATTATTCCAATTTGACTGCGCCAATTTTAGGGTGCTACATTTTGCCCCCTCTTTAGCGAATTTTTCAAAGAAAATGCGTTAAAGAAGAGTTCTTCTCGATCTACGAGAAAGCAAAAAATTATTCCCATTTTTAGGCGACGATTCTTGGTCGAATCGTACGACAGCTTACTATGGTGCCCCCTCCGTGTTTTTACCCAAATCGAACGTTTGAGGTAAAAACGCGAAAAAGCAAAAATTATTTGTGAATTATTTTGAATAAAATTAAGAAAAATAGGGTAAAACCCTAATTCATTGTTACTGTTCATTTTACTATTTTTAGAGCTCTGGAGCAAAAATGGTAGAGACAGCGCACAGATCTGCAGAGGTCCGCCGCGGTCTACGGGTAAGGGTTTAAACTCAATTTAGATTGATTTAATTTGAATTTTACATGCTTTTTAGAGGAATTTAGGATGAATTTTGAGCATCGCGGCCGTTTTTGGCCGTCGACGTCGTCCGGACGAAATCGTCCCTAGTTCGACGAAATCGTCTCAAGTTCGTCAATTTCGCCCAAGGGCGAAATCGACGAAAAAGGGACGATTTCGTCAAATTAGAGACGATTTCGACACGCGAAATCGGAGACGATTTTGCTCAAATTTGGGACGATATCGTCCAATAGTGGGCGATATCATCAATTGCAAAAATTTGATCTTTAAGTTGTATTTTTGATTACTGAAATTGTTATTAATGATTGTTTGTTGTTTTGATTGTTTATGTTTGCAGAGAGGACTACTAAAGAGCAGAGAGTGGAAATACGACGGGCTGAGAGACGACTTGGCCGCTCTCACCCAGGAAGAGCGGGATCTGCTGGCACAGGCCGGCTTGCAGCATGTGGCAGAGATGCCGTAGGTTTCTACTGACATGGGGCTACTGACGACCCTAGCAGAGAGGTGGTACCCGGGCTCTTCATGCTTCCGGTTACCGACAGGGGAGATGACTCCCACACTAGAGGATGTATGGAGGATTCTTAGAATCCCCATACAAGGGAGGATGATCACACCTGTGGCCAATCAGGGCCACGCGATGGGACGACTCTGCGATGACCCGAGCTTCGCCCTGGAGAAGGGCGGAGTGAACATCGAGGCACTACGCCAGATGCCTGGGGCATCTACACTGACACGAGTTTTGGCTGGGGTGGTTGGTGGACTTCTGTTGTGCCACCAGAGCGGATGCAGGGTGCCGTGGATGCTCGCAGATGTGATCTGCGATATGCGCGACCATGGCTACAGATTTTCTTGGGGCAGCTTTGTTCTATGCCGGTTGTACAGGATCCTTTACGGGGTCGTGTACAAGGGCGGGCGGTGTCTGGTCATGACATCGCTCCTACAGGTTTGGTGCTGGGAGCACATTGCGGTGCGGAGGCCGGTAGGGCTTCCACTGACAGGGGTTGACGGGGAGAGGCCCCGAGTCTTCTACTGGTGGCTCCGGAGAGGGGCACAGCGACGGATCGACCTGCCGGTGTCCCGGAGACTACTGGATGACTTGGTCCCAGACCAGATCACCTGGAGGCCATGGAGGCAGCATCCAGGGTGGGCAGAGGACGCACAGGAGCTGGCTCGCATCAGGCGAGTCTGCTGGCTGAGGATGGAGAGGGGAGAGGTGGAGCTCCACCGCTACGACCGGGTTTTACGATAGTTCGGTCTGCAGCAGGGGATCCCATCTCTGAGGGATTACGAGTTTTCCTGGACTATCCGGGATAACACCACAGTTAGCAGGGCTCCAGCCGACATGCAGCGATTCTGGAGTCAGGACGCGGACGATGCCCCCATCCAGCCAGTGGATGGGGACGACGCAGGAGTAGCCGATGGCTACGATGCCTGGTACGCAGGCATCCGCCCTCCTCGGATGACGAGGGCACAGGGTCCGATCCACGCGGTTGTGCGTCGGATAGGGAGGCGGCGCCAGGCAGCGATAGAGGCGGCCCAGGGTCACGGTGGGAGAGAGCAGAGGAGGCCACGGGCACAGGAGCGGCCGCGGCAGAGGGAGAGGGAGAGGAGGGAGGCGAGACCCCCATCTCCACAGAGGCCACCATCGCCCGATAAGGGCAAGGGCATGGATACAGGAGAGAGTAGCGAGATGGCTACTCTCCGGGCAGAGAGGGATCATATGCAGACTCAGGTGCAGACACTACAGGATGCAGCTGCACAGCACCAGGCTGAGGTGTCGCAGCTGCGAGACGAGAATGCACGTCTCAGGGCACGAGGCGGAGGGGTGAGCACTCAGGAGCTGCTACGGTCGGTTTCTCAGACCGCATTCTATCAGGCTCTATACTACCAGGCGGTGCCGGAGGGCCAGAGGGTACAGCTGCCGACTGCCATAGCCGATCCGATCAGGACAGGGTCGACGAGGAGCTCATCCCGATCGACGACGAGGACTCGCAGTACCACACATACTGCGATGGGACCACCTCGTCCTCCGCAGGGCGGGGGAGGAGATGAGGCCGAGAGCTCTAGAGGCTCTCGAGGCTAGAGGGCGGGATATTGCTACTGATATTGTATTATACTTGTATTGATAGAGGATTGAGTATGCCGAGGTACAGATTGTGGTATACCAATCCAGCTTTGATGATGTATATATTCTGTTGATATATATAGATGAGATATTTTTGAGTATATGACTTGTCTTATGTGATACTTATGATGCTTTTTATGTTTGATGTAATTGATTGATTTGATTGATGTAATGATTTTATTGATGATTCATGTAATTATGTCGTTTTGGAAAATATTATAACTTGGATGTCATGCTATAAATATTTTAAATGAAATAATCTGATGTAACAAATTGATTGGTTGTAATGAAATGTAAAAATAAAAAGAGATTTCTAACAATAATTTCAAAGGACATTGTCGCTATTATAGACCATTTCATGGAGTCGCTGCTCACTCGGTCGTCAAGCTAGTCCCAGGATAGAAATATTGTTAAAAGAAAAGAGTGCTTAAGAGACTGTCTTAAGACTTTGTTGTGATGATGCAAATGATGATGATGATGGTTTGCTTTCAGATTTCCATAAAAATATTATGCATGAAATATTGTAAAATAATTTTTGCTAGGCATAAATTCCTAAGTGTGATAAAATTGTTGAATAATTCCTTAGGAATTATACCGTCATTGCAAAATGTAAAGTTGACATAATGACATAACATAGTGAAAATGTATTTGCTTTCGAAAAAGCATAATTTGTGTAAAATGAAGTCATATGTTTTGTATGATTTTTGATAAATTGGGAAAAAAATTGTTACAATGGTTTGCGCTAGGCATAGAATATGTAGGTATAGACTTATACCATCATCGCGAAAATCCAAAAAAGGATAGTTTTATTGCATGATTGATTTTTGATGAACAGAAAATATGATAATGAGGACTTGCGCTAGGCATAAAATTCCAATTTTGGTTTTGAAACTATACCATCGTTGCGAAAGTCAATCAGATATGTATATTTTTAATTGTATATTTTTGAAAGAAATTGTTGATTTTTGCTATTATATAGTTGTCTTTGTGGAAAACAACTGTATTTGATTTATTCCAAACAAGTTGCAAAAATAATATTTCAAAGTATTTTGAAGACAAAAGTTAGATTTATAAGGAATCCCATGTGCATATGTGAATTCATTTCCCATCTTGATTTATCATAATGATAGACAAAATCTCTCAAATACAAATGTGTGTGCAATTGCATGGTTCAGTTACCAGGTTTGAGCAAGATACTATGATACAAGTGATTTGAAGAAACCAAATAAGTGTTCATTAACCATGATGTAGATGCATATAACCATACTAGGCTACTATGTAGATCGGATTATCAAGAGCTAGCTAATCCATAAGCAGACATAGGTCTGTACAAAAGAAGGTCGCTAATGTGACAGACATATCGCCACGCTAGGAGTTACCCAAGGCCAAGCAGGTTGGGCACAAACCACCTGTTATGGGGCTTACCTCACACTTTTCGAATAATTGAGAATTCCAAGGATTCAAGCTCATCAACCCTTCTTTTCTTTTCAAAGGGTAGGGAAAGGGATTTTATTGCTTTCTTGCTTTCTTTTGAACTTTGCTTATTTTTTCTTTTTTGTATTTCTTTTGCTTGATAATGCTTGGAACATTGCTGAATGATATAAAAGAACATTTTTCTTTTCTCTTTTTCTTGAATTTTTCTTTTCTTTTTCTAGGGATACTTGCTCGGATTAGTTGTAGAGCAAGGGATTTTTATTCTGGGTAGGGGTGAGCTTGTCCTTTTGCCAATTCTCAAAGATTCTAGACCATGTGCATGATAGGATAGCAGGGGAAACTTTTCACTCAAGAAATCAGTTCTACTATGTAGCAAAACATGGAAATTACAAATATAATCATTTTATTGTGAAAAGATGTGCTTGGTTTAAGTAAATAACAAGATCAATTCTCTATGCTCAAACTTTCTTTAATTGAAATTTGTGAACTTTGATATAAGAGAGATTAGTAATCATGCCAGATAAAATCAAGATATTTATTGTTGTGATTGTGCAAGTGAGGGATGCTAAATAAATGCTAATTTTATCCAAAATAAGTTGAAACATATAATTGCAATAATTGTAAGAAAATAATGATTTTGAGAAAGTTTTGAGAATGTTGACTCTCTCTTTCTTCTGTATATTGTTTTGGTTTCGAAAGAGTCAAGCATATAGTCTGTTTTTGGATTTTTATGTTGATTTTTGTTTTGAGCAAAAGGAACTTTACAAGTGCTTTAAATAAATGCAATAAATATTTTTGAAGATTTTTGAAGATTTTATGAATGTTTTTGAGGTTTTTGAATAAATTGAAAGAAATACAAGATAATGATTTTGAACAAATATATACATGGATGAAATGACCAAATTTATGCATAATAACGTTTGAGATGTAAAATATTCATGGGTTCTTTAAGTTCTTTACCATCTAAGGTAGATAATTTATACGCTCCCGATTCAAATTTTGCAGTAATGATGTACGGTCCGAGCCAGTTGGGCTCAAATTTACCTTTAAGTTCTTTGGTTGCATTTGTATTTTTTTGATTTTCTTTTAGAACAAGGTCGCCAATCTCAAAGGATCGATGACGAACTTTCTTATTATATGCTCTTTTAAGCTTGTTTTGGTATGCACGGAGATGCTCTAAAGCATTGATGCATTTTTCATCTAGGAGTTCCAGCTGACTGAGTCTGCCAGTGCGATATTCATCTCCTACTTCAGTATCTTGAAGTAGCAGAGCCAAAGAAGGAACTTCCAATTCAAATGGAAAAACTGCTTCGGCACCATATACCAAAACAAATGGTGAAGTGCCTGTGGGGGTTCGAACACTAGTTCGATAGGCCCACAAGGCTGGATATAATTGAATATGCCAGTCACGGCCAGTTTTATTGACTAGTCTTTTGAGAATTTTGATTAAAGTTTTGTTAGAAGCTTCTGCTTGACCATTACCCTGAGGATAATAGGGAGTGGACCAGCGATGTTGAATCTTGTATTTTTGACATAATTTTTTGACATCTTTATTTTTGAACGGAGTTCCATTGTCAGAGATGAGATTCGCAGGAATTCCAAACCTGCAAATGATTTGATTAAAAATGAATTTAGAGACCTGTGAACCGGTGCAAGAAGCTAAAGGCATAGCTTCAACCCACTTCGTGAAATACTCAGTGGCAGTTATGATGAACTTGTGTCCATCAGAAGACACAGGATTAATTTTACCAATAATATCCAAGCCCCATTTAGAAAAGGGCCAAGGAGATGAAATAGCCTGCAGCTCTTGTGCGGGCGCATGGACAAGGTCAGCATGTTTTTGACACTTGTCGCAATGACGCACATACTCATGTGCATCCGTTTCCATGGTAGGCCAAAAGTATCCTATCCGAAGGAGCTTTTTAGCAATGACGCTACCACTAAAGTGTCCTCCACAAGATCCATTGTGGACTTCACTCAAGGCTGATTTAGACTCTTCTAAATTTAGACATCTTAATAGGATACCTTCAAAAGATCTCCTATACAAAGTATTGCCAATGATTACAAATCGACTTGCTCGTCGACGTAATAATCGACGCTGGTTTCTATTAGAATTAGCAGGGAAATTCCCATTTTGGAGGAAATCAAATATGTCTGTATACCAGGGTTCAGGAGTAGTTTCATTGATTAGAAACACATCCAAAGGCTCTAAGCATGACTTATTTGAAGCGGGTTCTCGGAGTCGACGAATGATGATAGTGGCATATTCGTCATCTAACTCCAAGGGCAAGAGAGATGCAGCGACGGCCATAGCATCAGCTGCACGGTTGCTAGTTCGAGGAATGGCTTCCAAAGTAACTTGATCAAACAAGGCCATTAGTTGTAAAACATAGGCCTTATATGGGCGAAGTTTATCATCTCTGGTCTGATAAACTTCATTAATTTGGTTTATAACCAATTGGGAATCACCAAAAACTAAGAGGTTTTTAATTTTTAGTGCTAAAGCAGCTCGTAATCCAAGGATTAGAGCTTCATACTCAGCAGTATTATTGGTGCAAACAAAGGTTAGTTTGAAGGACAGAGGAATAATATGTTTTTGCGGAGATATTAAAATAATACCCGCACCAGCCCCACTCATGCATCGGGCTCCATCAAAGTATAAGGACCATTGTTCAACAAGGTCTGCCTCTAATTGAAGGCATTCATCAGAAACTCGATAATGAGGGGATGAGTAGACTCTAAGGGTGCAACAACTAATTGATCTGCTATGATTTGACCCTTAACAGACTTTTGTCCTATGAAGGTGAGATCAAACTCACTTAGAGCAAGAACCCACTTGGTTGTGCGACCCGATAAATAAGGTCGACTCATGAGATACCTTAAGGGATCATATTTGGCAATGACATACATTTTTTGGCTAAGCATGTAATGTCGTAATTTTTGCGTAGCAAACACGACTGCTAGACATAACTTTTCTAACGCTGTATAGCGAGTTTCATAACTGACGAAAGTTTGGCTAATATAATAATTAGCGCGTTCTCGTTTTTCATCATCAAGTTGAGCTAACATGGCTCCTAAGGCAAAATCTGAAGCAGAAATATATAGAAGGAATGGGCGATCAGATTTAGGCGGTGAAAGCACCGGTGGGTTAATGAGATATTGCTTGAGAAGTTCAAAAGCTTCTCTACATTCTGTGTCCCAATTAAAAGGGACGTCCTTCTTAAGAAGTTTGAGAAAGGGACCAGTTTTGTCCGCCAGCTTATCAATAAAGCGACGGATAGCTTGAAGTTTACCTTGTAAACTTCGTAATTCAGATATATTAGTGGGTGCGGGCATATCAGTGATAGCCGCAATTTTAAGAGGGTCAATTTCGATACCACGTAAAGAAACTAAAACCCCTAATAGTTTGCCGGATTTAACTCCGAATATGCATTTTGCTGGATTTAATCGAATGAGATATTCTCTTAATCGATTAAAAACTTTTCTCAAATCATCTAAATGATGATCTTCAATAAGAGAGCGAGCTATAATATCATCCACATAATCATGGAGGATATCATGCATCAGATCATGAAAAATGTAGGTCATAGCTCGTTGATAAGTTGCACCGGCGTTCTTTAGGCCAAATGGCATCACTTTCCAGCAAAAGGTACCCCAGGGGGTAATAAAGGCTATTTTAGCCTGGTCTTCAGGAGCTATCCTGATCTGATTATAGCCGGAGAATCCGTCCATTAAGGACATCATCCCACTTCCGACAGTAAAGTCGATAATTTGGTCCATATTCGGAAGAGGAAAGTCATCTTTAGGGCATGCAACGTTAATATCTCTGAAATCTGTGCAAACCCTAACTTTGGTAGCTTCTTTCTTGGTGACTGGAACTACATTTGAGATCCATTCAGCATAATCAATAGCTTGTATGAAGATAACATTCAGGAGTTTTTCTAACTCCCCTTTGACTAGCAGAGCCACTTTGGGATGCATTTTTCTAAGTTTTTGTTTAACAGGTTTAGCATCCGGATGGACCACTAGATGGTGCATGACAACAGAAGGGTCTAGACCTGGCATATCTTCATATGTCCACGCGAAGACATCTTCATACTCTTTAAGAAATGCTATGTATTGTTCTTGTTTTTCTTGACTTAGTTCTGCTCCAATATTGATTATGTGAGGGTTGTCCTCAGTTCCAATGTTAATTTTAATGACATTTTCTACCTCCATGTGTAGATCTCTTTCAAAATTAGGTGGGGCGGGTGAAACACCCAATTCTTGTAATTCTTGTAAAGTTAATTTAGATAATTCATTTTGAGGATCAGTGGCCTCAAGCTGAGCTATGGTTGGTATAGAACCATCAAAATAAAACCCGTTGTGCAACATCTCTTCAACAGAGACATCATGGAAAATATCTCCTTCCAATTCTTCATCGGGGTCAGCAATCATTTCAGGGTATGCTATGGATAGCATGTTGCATGAAAATGACTGATTTCTAAGAGGCAAATCAACATGTCTATCCAAATAATCTTGATAGCATATGAGATGATCATCATCCTCAAAAGGAAATGGTTGTCCCTTACTAGGAAATAGGCCCACACCACAGCGGGCAGGCCACGGTTCTACCTCGAAAGGTTCTTTCATGCCATTTTGGAAAGGTCCTAAGCCTTTCCCTTTATATCCCATTTTAAACATCATGGGTTTAGCTTTAATATAATCGTTAGTAAAATAGCACCGAGCATATCCCTCATGATGGGTTTTGATATTCCGAGGGATTCTTCCCCAGTCATATCCTTTGTAAATGAAGGCGCAACTCCCGACTTGGTAAGTACTTCCCATAGGTTGTGGGAGGCCCAAAGTACGAGGAGATGGCGGCAAATTATTTAAAAGGTTTGAATCTTGCATGAAAGCATTCATTTTTTTTGATATTAAGGTTGTAGTTAAATCTGGTAAAAGATCATCAGAGAGGGCATAAGATGTAGAAGGCTTATTACCTATGTCTTGAGATGTAGAAGGTGTGATAGATGTGTCTGAAGGTGTTGAATTCATGGGATTAGAACTTGAAGAATTGGTTGTAGTTTTAAGAGCTTTTTGAAGTTCTACAGTAATTTGTTTAGAAGGTGGTTGATCTATATGGGAAGATGAAGTTAATGGAGGAGGAATAGATGAAGTGATGGGTTTATATTTCACAGTTTTAGATGAAGAAGAACTAGGATATGTGGATGACGAGAGCAGGGCAAAATTGCACTCCAACCTGGTTCTCGCCAATGCACACATATCAAAAGGTCTAGGGTCACCATGAATAGTGACCAACTGATTTTTAAACTCAAACTTAACACATTGGTGTAAAGTTGATGGGACTGCTCGCATGGCGTTAATCCAAGGGCGACCCAAAAGTATATTGTACGATGCTGGGCAATGTACAATAAACACAGTTGTCTCAAGGGTTCTAGGACCAACTTGTAAGGGGAGGGTAATGACTCCACAAGTTTCTTGTGTTTCATCATTAAAGGCTTTGATAATCATATCAGTCTTCTTCATTTCATCACTTCTAAAACCAAATCGTTGGTAGAAGTCAAAGGTACAAATGTTTAGAGATGAGCCATTATCAATCAGAACTCGTTTGACAGCTACATCCCCAATTAAAGCCGTAATATACAAGGGATTATCCTTGTGTAAACTGTGTTGTGGGATATCTTTATCCCGAAAGTCAATACAATCAATCTCTCGCGTGATGATAGTATTGGCCATAGCTTCAGGTTGGATGTTTTGAGGCACCATCATCTGGCTCAAAGTAAGCATCAACTCATCCCTATGGGTGGGAGAGGATCTTAATAAATCTAAAAGGGAGATTCTGGCGGTGGTATTAGACAATTGCTCATTAATGTTGTAAGGAGGTTTGGGTTGAACAATAGAAGCATGATTTCCTTTATTGGGATTTTTCAGAACGAATGGAGCTGATCCATCGTTCTGGTTTGGTTCTTGTTGGGAATTGTGAGCTTGTTGTCGGGTGACGACTCCGATGGTACCTACAATGTTATAGTGACGACGTTGAAACGGTCTCGGTTGAGAGTTTATGGCTTGTTCATAAGGAAGGACTACATTAGAAGAAGGTCGAGTAGTGACTCTTCTGGGAAATGGTTCTTCTGGAACATTAGCATCTGTGATAGGTTGAATAGGATCTGATTCATTTTTAGAACTATTCGATTGAATGGTGTCTACTTCACTTTCACTATCTGACTCTATATCGCTAGAATCAGAAGTTTGAAAATTATGTAAGGGCCTGGTTGTAACCAGGGATAAGGTTGTGTCAAAGGTTTGAGAATCCTGAATAGGTAATTGTCCGCTAATGGTTCCTACATATCGGGTAGGAGGGGGAACATTGTGATGTTCAATTTGATTGGCTACCTCCTTACCGTGTCTTGGTAAAGGGTGTTGAAATATGTCTAAAGTTTGATTGGCATTCTGATTTTGATTTTGGGGAACAGTATTTTGGGTATTATTAGGAGGGTTTTGTTTAGGTTGGAAGGCTTGCACTTCCATTTCATTATTGTCAATCAAATCTTGTATTTTATGTTTCAATCTCTTACAAGCGTTGGTAGAATGTCCAGGACCTCTATGAAAATCACAAGTGCAAATCAGCTCTATATCCGGGTATGCTTGGGTCAGGTTCCCGGATAGTTGGCAGTTGGATTAAACCTCTTTCAAGAAGTTGAGGTAAAATAGTTGATAAAGGTTGGTTTAATCTAGTGAACTCTCGAGGAGGCTTATCAGGAGGTTTCAAGATGAATTTTTTTGTTGTTTTTGTTGCATTGACATTAGCAACATTTCTTTTGTCAGTGACTCCATCACCGACAACCTGTTTGTTTTTATATTGATTTCTAGATGTTTTCTCATCATCCTTCTTTCTAAGTTGGCCTCTCCTAATGAGGGCATCTTCTACTCTTCGAGCTAAGTCTATAGCTTGATCGAAGGTAGTCAAAGTAGCTGTTGATAGCTCATAAGAAAGTTGTTCTTGTAAATTATTGATGAAAATGTCTAGCATTTCCCTATAGGGTAGCACAAAGTGCAGTTTTCCTGTCAATTGTCTCCATCTAGCCAAGAAATCAGCAAAACATTCGTCTTTATCTTGTTTTAAGTTGTATAGATCTTTAATAGTTACATGCCTCTCGATGTAGGCACTAAATTGATGAACAAATGACTCAACTGTTTCTTCAAAGTTTCTTAAGGAGTGAGTGGGCAATTGGTAGTACCACTCTAACGCCATTCCACCTAAACTTTTAGGGAACATTTTTAGTAATAGCAAGTCGTCATGCGATATGTCATGACATGCTATCCTAAACATGCGAAGATGTTCTATGGGATCTTCGGTTCCTTTATAGATAGGCAGGACGGGCATGGGAAAATGCTTAGGGTATGGTTGAGCTACCACTATGGGATCCAATGGTTGGCTACAAATCTCTCGATAATTGTACGAGGGACGGTAGGGATCTATCTGGTCCATACGTGAAGCCAATTGTTTCACCATAGCTTCCAGATTACTAGTTTGCCCCCCATATTGATTCGGTGGGGCATTGACATGAGTTTTATGGGCGTATGATGGAGGAACATGCATATTAGATGCCATGTTACTATTGTGTAAAACATTGGTAGGAAAAATATTATGGAGAAATTTTGAAGTTGGATTAGGTTGTATTGCAGATTGTTGAAAATTTGTATTTGGCTTTGTTTTATGTTTCTGTTTATTTAAAGCATTTTGCTCAATAGTTTGGAGGAACGAAGTAGTGAAGGGAATTTTCTTTTGTGCGGGAGTGATTTTAGGTTGAGTAATAGGTTCCTTAGGAGGTTGGGTGACCTGTTGTTTGGTCATGGCTTGGGCTATAGTGACCATATTCGCATTGGATGGTCCACCCTTATCACTTTCTTGATCAATGAAAGACAAGGGATTAGTTTGCATATCAAGCGCCCGTTCTAAGGCTGCTTGAGCATCACTAATTTCCCCTTTATCAATACGGACTGCCACATTAAGGACGTCGATATGTTGATTAAGAAATTTTTGAAAATGTTCTGCGTTGTCAAAAGTGATGCCTCCATTGGGAGCTATTCTAGGGGATGAGGATTCTTTAACACTTCCTTCTTGTTCCTTATCTTCCCCTAAGTCTTCATCTGATTGTCCTAGAGTTTCTCCTTCCGGATTTGTATTTCCAAGAAGGACATTTGGGTTTTCAGTTGTATCTTGCAACCAATCTTCTCCTTCTCCTAAAGTTTCTTTACCATTCCTAAGTCTAGTCATGGTGCTAAGTTTTGATTTCAGCAAATATATATATATATATATATATATATATATATGCAACAAATTAAAAGGTATATATTTATATATACCTAATGCAATATTGTAAATGAAATGTTTAAGTTTTTTTTTTTTACTATGTTTTTCTTTGAAACAATATAATAAAGACAACAAATGAAACAATAAATGCAAGCAATAATAATAATAAGACTGAAAGCAAATGAACTAATCTTCTATGAATAACTTATGAATATCATTAATAGGTTCAAGTTGTTCAGGGGTCATGAAATGTTCTTCTTCAAATTGAAAGTTTTCTTTTAAGAATTTGATGAAAAGGGCTATGGTGATATTGTCTGTTTCAGATGCTGGTTGATAAAAGTAAAGCTCATGGCAATACTCTCGATATAGCACAGCTCGTGGAACTCTGTTCCATATTTCCCTATCTGTAAGAACAACTTCTTGGTCTTCTACAAGGCCTAAGAATCGGTGTACAATGTCTGCGTTCTCGAGGTATTCCTCGAAGCTAAACAACTCTGAAGATACTAAAGCTCTCCTATAGGCTAGCCATCTATGGCAGGCTCTCTGAAGTTCATGGTAGAAAACTAATTGATGAGGATCCAGGATTCTATCCAAGACTAGCCTCTTAATCTGTTTAAGTTGTGTGGCCCTAGATGAGATGAGACTAAGTCTCCTAATAAGTTCGTCCCACAAGGATTGATTTCTACTTGTTTCAGGGATACTAAGGACAGAATTAACTTCTATGGCTGCCAATTGGTTTACTACGTTTATAGTAACTGCTAACCTCTTTTTAGGAGCTACCATCTAAACATGATTTTGAACCTTAAATGTTTTAAAATGCATCTAAGTTTTAGTTGTCCTAATTTTTTTTTTTTTTGGTTTTGTTTTTGTTTTCAAAAGGTTATGATGCATTCACGTCGGGTTCACCAAAATGTATCGCTCCAAATTTTTCGCATCCCTACCTTCAGGCTATTGGATCCACGCCCGGAAGGAGGATGGGAAAAGGATGATGCGGTACCTCGGACGAGAGGACTTTGCGAAGGTCCCGCCTCTCAAGGGAGGTGCATTTTGGTGATTTGTCGACGGATGGTGGGTTCACCAGGAAACATTTGGCGGCAGTTTCCATGCCTAGGTTTTGGGAATGTGTTTTAATGGGTTCGTTTTATCCTTAAACATTCATCCTAGGTTTGGCCGAATGATTCTAACTTAAACTACATGAAAATGCAATTTAAATGAATACAATAAAACGACTGAAAGCAGAAAAATAGAGAATTTGCAGGAGGCTAATGGAGATTACCTGATCCGGGATGTCTGATGAAGTTTCTGATGCTTGAAGTAGTCTGGATCGTCTGGGATTCGACAGTATCGCCTACAATTTGACCAAATCATCTGAGACAGACAGAATCGTCTGAGACAGACAGAATCGTCTCAAATCTGACGAATTCGTCAGAAACCTGCAAAACAGGGAACAGATGCAAAATACAAGCAATTCTACTATGCAAAACAGAGGCAAAATATGCTAGAGAACAAGGTGAATACTAAGCAATAATTTAAAATAGAAAGTAAAATAGATCACTGCATTATGATGGCAAATCATGAATTTAATGTGCAATCTAAACTAGATGGGTGAACTCCAGATGCAAAGTAGAATAAAAACTAAATAAATGATCTGATTTATAGCATAAAATGACAGAGAGAAAAGAGAGAAGAGCAAACTTCAAGCACTGATTGCCTCGATGTATGCTGCAGTCGAGATCGTCTCGCATCAGTACGAGATCGTCCCTAATTTGACAGGATCGCCTCCGATCTTGACAGGTTCGTCGGCTGCGATAGGTGCTGGCTCCGGCTGAAAACCAGTGATATACCTGCAATAAAATTACTATAGGAATAGTGCAAAAAGCAAATTTGAGTAGTTCTAGCACATAGGGAGTCGATTTGCATAAGAATTCAGCCAGGGGTTGGGGAGGGAAAAGTCTTAGAGTTAAATAGGCTTAGGGAAAGTTGTTGGGAGGTTGGAGATCTTCCCAATTTGGGAGATCTCCAACGGGGGAGGGTCCCAACGGCGCAGACACGCTTCTGCCCGGATTGGAGACCCGTTGGAACAGAGTCTATCTATGCAAATTCAGTTTTGCGACAAAATCGTCTGGACGTTCTAGTCCAGACGAAATCGTCAAATCTAGGGCGATATCGTCTGATCGGCGACGATATCGTCCAACGGTCAAAACAACTCCTAAAAATGGCACGAAAAAAGGGGAAACGGGTTTCTCGACGGTTAACGGGCGGTTTGGGAGGTTAAATTTGAATTTAAATTTATTTACTAAGGTGAATGTAATTATTCCAATTTGACTGCACAAATTTTAGGGTGCTACAGGTATCTACTAGGCTCATATTGTAGGGTACTCACCAAATAATATGGTACATTTATATGGTTCTCATGTAGCATATGATTCAATAATCAAAGGTGGTTTCCATTGATATAGGAATATTTTCTAGTGCAAGTGAAGAACCTTACAAATTTCTCAAACACCTATCGCCATGCTTCTAGGACATACTATTTTGGCAACCCTAATCACATCAACTACATCTTGGGTTGCCTAAAAAGTATTTGGGTGCAAAAATCAATATTATCCCCCTTGTATATTTGGTACCCTTTGCATGGGAGGTCAGTGACTTCTGCTACATATTCTTCCATCGATGGTATTACTAACCCCCACATCTGCACAATTCCATCATCTATTGAAGTTGCAAATTCTTGTTTTGTCATGAGATCTTGGCCTTGGTTGACCAGGAAATAATAATCCCCCCACAGGTTTAAATTGGTCCTTGATCAATCTTGTAATTCCTGAGAGATCTATGGGCTCATATTTTTTTGTGCATGATTTTGCAAAGGTTCTCCCATGGAATCTGCTCTATTTTCTAGATTTTTTGGTTGTAAAATAGGCACCTATATTTTTTTTATCATGTTGAAGCATACGACTATATCCATGAATATAGTAGGAACCTATATCTATAAATATAAATAATTATGGAATTTATGTAATTAAATTTGAAGCATGCACCCAGATATAGTTGGATAGTTTGATTATCCTCCATGCCTAATTAGGTCCACATGGTGACTTGCTAACATGGGATTACATGATTGGACAACAAAAATGTGGGGTATGTTTTGGCACATAACATAGAAATATTTTATGTGATAACCATGCACATACATAACAAAATAATTAGTACATACTTGGATAATTTTTTTCAAAACATGATGTGTAGGCACCTAGCGGTGCAACTTGATTGATCAAAGCATTGATTACAGTGTACCAGGGTGAATCAGGGACATGTATTTTTTCATGTAGAGTAATCTCATCAAAGTAAATTTAATTTGGTACTACATATTTATTAGTTTCGAGGTCTCATATTGAAAATAAAACTTTTTATTATTTATCATAGCATAACACACATTTGCATTAGAATTCAAAAGTAGTGTATCCTATTGTCAACATCTTGGGAGTAAGCATACTTTGGCATCAGTGATTTGAAAGTAGGCATACTCTATCATTGGAAATTTGAATTCATAATTTGTGTATAAATATAGGAACTACTTCTAGATATAGGCACCACTTCTACTCTAGATTAGATGCTTTCCTTCAAATATAAGGTATACACTTCTACTTTGTTTTGATATAGGCACCTTCACTATTTTGGTTTTGAATATAGACACCCCTAATACTCTAAATATAGGCACTTTCCTTTGGATGAAAGGTAGGCACTTTTGCTTCATTTGGATATAGGCACCTTCAATGTTTTGGATATAGGCAATTTATTCTAGATATAGGTGGATGTGTTCTAGATATAGGCACTTGTGTTATACCTCTAAAGATAGGCACCACATATAGGCACCTTTATCTTGGTCCAAATATAGTCATCGTTACCCCTAGTGGAATATAGGAACATTTGTGGAGGATTGAAAATAGGCATCACCCTCCTGGTGGAAGATAGGCACCTTTTTCCTTAGCTCGAATACATGCATCATCCTCCTAGTGGAAAATAGGTGTATACCACTTGGTCTAGATATAGGATCCTACTGTCATTGGGATATAGGCACCTTTTCCACATTTCTACACTTATAGAAAGTAAAAAAAAATAGGGTGACATAGCTTCAAACCTAATGGGCATGTTTGACCCCGATGCCTACAACTATGTATTTGACTCCAAATGGCCTTACAAAACAAAAAATAATAAAATAAAAATAGGGCAACATAGCTTCATGCCTGATAGGCCCATTTGATTTGGATGCCTACAACTCTACATCTGACTCCATGTGGCCCTACAAAATAAAATAATAAAAAGAAAAATATATTCTAGCACCGTTAGAACAATATATATATATATATATATATATATATATATATATATATATATATCAGTTTTTTTTATTATTTTCTTTATTTTACAGCGAACATGAAAGTTTTAGATGAAGTAATGAAATATTTTTAGAGAATTGGGGATTTTCCCATGCCTATGTTTGAGTCGATCATGTTAATTAGAGGTGCATGGTAAGGTCATAAGCAATGGTTTTTTACCATAAAAACTATGTCGCTATCATTAATGGTTCTAACATGGATAACATTATTGTTGATTACCTCAATTACCTCATATGGACCCATCCACCCCTACATGAGCTTTCCCTTTTTCTCCTAGAACTGAGAATCATATAACAATGTCTAATCTCCTTGTTTAAACCATTTTGGTCTTATGTGGTGGTCATGCCACATTACCCTCTGCATTATTTATGTGCACTGCACTACATCTTGCATATATTTATCTAACTAATTTAGCTAGCAAATATTTTTTTTTTGTGTAGTATATAAATCCATATTGAGCTCCACAGTAGTTTATAGAGTTTTAATTTTAAATTTGATTGGCATCATTACATTTTTACTATACACCAACTGAAATGGTGTAAATCCAGTTGTTTATTTTCACATGGTCTGATATGCCCATATTGCTTTCAAAATATGTTTCTCCCAATCCTTATTGTGTTGCTAAAATATCTTAGTTAGAATTTTCTCCATCTCTTAGTTTGTAACTTCTACTTGGCCATTTTCTTGTATATGGTATGGGGTGTTGTATCATTTCTGGAACTACTGCATCAATTCCTGAATCATCTTCTAAGTGAACTGAGTTCCTTGGTCAGTGGTAATCTCCTTGGGAACTCCAAATCTTGTGAAATAAATTCATACAAGAACTATGCTATATTATCTTCTTTTGCATCCCATAGTTCTTGTACTTAAACCCACTTAGTGACATATTTAGTACATACTAAAATATACCTCTTCCCATTATATTTTATATTTATAGGCCCACCAAAATCTATCCTCCATTTATCAAATGGTTCAATATGCACATCTGGATAAAGGGGTATTTCATCTCATGGAGTTGGTCGACACATTCATTGATATTGATCGCAATTGTTGACATAGTTTATTGCATATGTAAATAATGAGTGCCAAAAGTACCCTAATTATAAAACTTTGAATGTAGTTCTTTTTCCTACAAAATTTCCACCACACATTTTTTCATGATAGGATTTTAAAATTTTTGTGGTTTCATTTTTTGCAACACATCATCTCATGAGTTGATCAGGGCTAGTTTTAAATAAGCAACCATCAATCCATGAAAAGGTTGCACTCTTTTCATTTAATATTCTAGCTTATATTGGAGTGAGTGTAGGAGATATTTTACCAATGGCTAAGTAATTGGCCATATTGGTATACCATGTTATGTGATTATCAAGAGAAAATATATGCTCATCCGATAATCTATCCTTAGTGGTAGTGTTATCATGAGTTATTAACCTAGATAGAAAATATGCTACAATTTTATCCTTATCGAGTTTGTCAATAATAGTTATATTAAATTCTTTTAGGAGTAATATCCATCTAATAATTATTCCACTTACCATTGGCTTGTTCATAAGATATTTGATGATTGTATGTGTAGACACCAAAATCTAGCCACTTATCATCCATTCGTGTCCTTCAATCACAACCATCCATTATTTATATATATGTATTTGTTTAATATATATTTAAATATTTATATTTTATATATTATATTTATATATATGTATATTTTTAAATTTAGCAAAAAACCTCTTGTGGAGCCACCTTTGTTTGAGAAACCACAACCAAGGAATTCTACATCAAAATCACCCGAGAGTTGCACCCATCCCTGATCGCACCAACATTATCAATTGGATTTTGGGTACCTAATGTGCATTTGGTAGGGTGGATATTCGAACCAGGGACATCCCTTGGAGGATTTCCCTACCCTCTCCAACTCACCTACAACATGTGGTTTATATATATATATATATATATATAAATTAATCCTAGCCCTCCACCATGTTTTAATATCAACCATCCATCCACCTCAATCCATGCCACTTATCTAGATTTAATCTCCACACTTCCTCATGTTTTAATCTTGGCCACTCATTTTGTATTGTCAAAACCCTAATATGTTTAAGTGAAGATTATAAAAGAGGAGCCATTTTGATGACTTAGATCCCTAAGATTCTGGAAGCTTGATCCTAAGTCCCTAATCTTCTAAGGTTGAATTTTTTCAATGAATATTCACAAAGAATTATTAGATAACATTAAGCCTTTCTATCCTAGCCATCTCATCATCATTCCTACCCTCCATAATCACGCCCTCACCTCATTCACATCCGCCACCACATAATCCATGCAATGTCAAATATGGTTCTAAGATACTTGCCTTAGCCCCTAAACACCCGGGTGCATATGCTACAACCACAAAATACCTCTGGGTATTTCCTATAGTAGATCTACAATATGCTAACCCTTAGGCACCATTTAGGTTTCCCGACAACTATTATTGATTGAAGTAAAAATAAAAATATCAAGTGATAAGGTAAATAGTTTTATGTGCATTTATTTTAGATTCTTATATTATGTTTATAGTTTCATTATACAGCATCTAGGGTTAGTAAATTTTATTCTTATGAGGGTCTCATGTAGTGGATCCGTCATAGGTATTACTGACTCTTTGTGCTTTATACTATTTGTAGGTATAAGGATCATATTTTTGGAATATGTTGAAGCTAGGGTGCTTTGTCACATGCCATCTCATAGCATAGGGCTACTCCCTATCCCATACCACAACAGGTAAGACTATAGGTTGAGCCACAATGAAGTGCTCCTAGCCCCAATATTGTCGTAGAAAACTCCATCTCAACCCCTTCTTACCCTACCTCCTCACCTCATATATCTCCTTGTATAACTACACCAACAAAGTAGGTTCCCATGCATACACCCGAGGCATATCGATCATGTCAAACACTATCCCAATCATGTTCCAAGGGAATCGATAGCCAGTGCTATTTGGGGCCACTATGTGGACCAACATGAACATGACTAAGGTGTGTAATGCATCCAATTTATTACACACATACATATCTAGGTATCTTATCCCTCCACCCTTCATACTCACACCTCACCATCCATCTCCAAAGATACGGCTCATATCATGCCCCTTATCATGTCCAACCTCAAAATGTAATCCCTCCTCTAGTAACTTGAGGCTGTGATATACATCTCTAAGTGTCACTGTTATTTCTCCATTAGGGAGCTGAAATATCCCCCTATCTAGATCCCATATCTCTGCTAAGGTAGAGAGATACCCCTCATAAGCCCTCACCACATCTACCTTAGTTACCCTAGTGAGCCCCACATCCTCCAACCACTTCCACTCATCATCCCACAATGCCTTTCACACCCCAAGTATGAGAGATGAGAATTGATGTTAAGCCTCCAAGATCCTCAATTGTAGCACAACACATTCATAAAGCAATTACATTAAAGTCACATTCATTTGCATAAATAAAATAAAATAAAAAAATTTGTAGAAGTCCAAGCAAAGAGTGGCAAGGCCACTTGCCTTAGTAACATGCACCTCTAATCCTACTACCACATCTACATTCTCCATCACCATAGCTTCCACAACCCCACATTCCTTTACTTCACTTCACCTCACTCACTCCCTCAGACATAGCTTATGAAATTTGTGAACGTAAGAATAAATCTAATTTCACATTTGTAAGCCATTTATAGCAATTTTTGGTGCACTGGAATGCCCATGGATTTTCATAGGTACATTGAGACACTACCTTGCATTTGCAGAATGAAAAAATATGGCCAACATCAATGCATGTTGTGGATGCCCTTTGGCGGTTGGCGTTAAAATTAGAAAAAATATGAAAATGATCCAAAAAGGTAGCTTACCTCCAAAAAGTCACCCCAAATTGCATCCATAAATTCAGTTCATCATCATATCATATTTTGTGAAAACAAAAATTTATTTGGGAGCTTAATTTTTTCTTACAATCAAAAGTCGCAAAATCGCCTTACAAGTTTCAAAACACATCAAAATAGTCCAATTTTTCACAAAAAAATCATAATAATCATTCTCATAATCAAATATTCATTTCAACATCATATTCATCCATAAATCATTACATTTACATATTTTTCTAAGTTCATATACAATTTCAAGTGAACCTCGTATCTAGTGGTCTATTCTATCTCCTTGGCGATTGTAGCGATTGGTTGTCCATGCAATTCGATAAGATGAGTAAATCACCATAAGGACACTTCACCATATTCATCATATACTATTTTATTGTTCCAAAACAAATTACTTTTGGTCCCTCATATTTTTAGTGAGACTATTCTAAGACCAATTTGTTCAACAACTATCATTGATGTTCTTTTCCATGGGGTTCCCAACATGGATAACATTCATCATTTTATTTGCAATTACACCAGTATCTGAGGATACAGGTCGAGTAAAGTGATTGAGCAACCATTTAGGAATTCCATATGGGAATTATCTACAATCATGAGTGGCCTTGAGGTCAGACTATTTTCTTCTTTTTATGCATGTGCATTTTTGCATTTCAATGGCACCAAAATGCACTTTCTTCAACAACATGGAATCACCCCAAACTTGGGGTAACCACATTTTATTTTGATTTCCCACAATAGGATAAATTTTACATGATCATGGCATTTACACTTGGCAAAGAACTTTCTCTATTGGGGAAAAAATAGAATCAAGCACTTGCATTTCACAAAAATCCCCTTTCTCCATTGGGGCAAAAATGGAATTCATTCATATCATCCGCATTTACATCATACATTTGCACTTACACCATTCAACTACATTTTCACCTCATAATTCTATCAATTGGTTTGTGAGATTTATTCTTCACTCATTCACCAATTGAGGGGGTAATATACACATAAAAATTCTTTTGTCTTCAAGTTTGTCTTTGCATTCCAAGGAAATATAGTTGCTTCTTCATTATGCCAAAACCAGGTGTCTCATATTTTTGCACATTGTGTTTCACACAATGCAATACAAAAAGGGCCATCTGTAGACACCAAAATCTAGCCACTTGTCATCCATTCATGTCCTCCAAATACAATCATCCATTATATATATGAATGTGTTTAATATATATTTAAATATTAATATTTTATATATTATATTTATATATATTTAATAAATAAATATATATATATATATATGAATTAATCCTAGCCCTCTGCCACATTTTAATCTTAGCCATCCATCCACATCAATCCATGCCACTTACCCATATTTAATATCCACCCTTCCTCATGTTTTAATCTCGATCACTCATTTTGTGTCATCAAACATCTAACATGTTCAAGGGAAAATTTTAAAAGAGGAGTCATTTTGATGACTTATACCTCTAAGATTTTGGAATCTTGATCCTAAGTCCCTGATCTTATGAGTTTGAATTCTATCAATGAATATTCATAAATAATTCTTAGATATCATTAAGCCCTTCTGCCCTAACCATATTGCCATCATTCCTACCCTCCATCATTACCCTTACCTCATTCACATCCACTACCACATAACCTGTGCAAAGTTAGATATGGTTTTGTGACACTTACCTTAGCCCCTAAATATCCTGGTGCATTTTCTACCATTATAGAACACCTATGGGTATTTTTTGTAGTAGATCTACACTCCTACAATCCTCAAGTGACATTCGGGTGTCCTCACAACCATAATCTATAGAAGCAGATGTAGAAGTCTCAAGTGACAAGGTAAAAATATTTTATTTATATTTATTTTGTATTCTTATGTTCTATTTATAGTTTATTATTATAGCATCTAGGGTTTAGTAATTTGTATTCTTCTGAGAGTCTCACGTAGTGGATACCTCATAGGTATTACTAATCTCTATTGTTATTTGTTGTTTACAAGTATAAGGATCACATTGTTAGAAGCTTTTTAAGCTAGGGTGGCCATTTTAGGATACATAAGCCCACCTATAACCTCATTGGAATCGAATACAAGCACGAAGACACTAGCCATTATTTTCAGCCAGGGTTTCAAAAAACCTTGGCAATTGTAAAAATCTATATCACACAAAAAGCATTGTAAAACCCCATATTTTGGGTACATTAATTGTATCATTTTGAGATCCATCCACAAATAAATATTTTATATATCTTGTGCAATATTTGTGTTATAATGTGCTTATTGTCATTTTATCTTTTTGTATTGGTGTTGCTTGATTTTTTATTCATATTACGGTAAATGTGTACAAAGATTTTATAGTCCATGATATAATGGTGAAATTTATTAATGACATATACAGATACTAAGAATTATTTTTTTGTGATAGTGTAATTGATTTTAGTGCTCGTAAGATTTTTACTAACATAGTATATGGCATATACCTTGTTTTATTCTTTCTATCCTAGTGCTACCCCTATGGAATTGTTGGATACATCCACATAAATGTGGAAGGGGAGGTTCCAATCTAGACCTCTAAGCACAAGAGTAGTTGTTAATTTATCTTTTAAGGTTTAAAATGTTTACTCACATTCATTTTTCCAAATAAACTCAACATCTTTGGTTAACAATATGTGCAACGGTTTGGTAATTTTGCTGAAATCTTGAATAAATAATCGATAGTATCCAATAGAGCCCAAGAAACTTCAGATATTTCACTGGATTTTGGGGGTTGGCATTTTTTGATAACCTTAATATTTTTCTTATCTACCTTTATCCCCTCAATAGAGATGTGGTGTCCTAAAACTATCCCTTCCATAATTAACAAAAAAAAAATTAATATTGAGGGATAGGTTTGTTTCTTGGCGGTGTTGGAGTACTTTCTCTAGATTAGTTGTAGATTCTTAAAAAATTTCATCATTCACGGTGAAATCATACATATAGACCTCTACAGTATCTCCTACCATATCTGAGAATATACTAAGGATTATCTACTGGAAAGTGGTAGGTGCATTACATATCCCAAAAGGTAAGACACAGTAGAAAAATGTACCCTAAGGATAATTAAATGTTGTATTTTATTTATCCTCTCCCCCTATTTGGATCTTATTGTAGCCACTATACCCATCAAGGAAATAAAAAATATTTCCATCCTACCAAGGTATCTAGGACTTGGTCTATAAATGGTAAGGAAAAATGATCTTTTATGGTGGATGTTAGAGTTACTATGTTAGTAACTATGATTATTACCTCATTTAGGTAATTTGTAAATTTCACGTACGTAGAAGTTGATTTACCGCATGGTAAAAAGTAGCTTGTTACTTTTTACCACTAGTAAATTACCTATTACTATTTACCTAGGGTTAGTTAGTAGTTGTAGTCATTTTGACTACGTAACTAGGTTAGTAGGTTAGTTGTTAGATGAATTAGGGGGGAGGACTCCTAATTCACTCGCTTCCTACCTTAGGGGATATTATTTCCTAAATATCCCTAATGCTATTCTAAGCTACCTATTGTATTATTTAAACCTACCACATCAATAATATTGTGACTAATGCTTTACTGTCTAACATTGGTATCAGAGCAGTAACGGGAGGCGAGGCGAAAATTTTTTTTGGTCCCACCTACCCAGGTTAAGTTTTTTTTCTCCTGTCCCGTAGGACAAGGTCAAGGGAGGGCCCGCAGGAGCTTTACTGGCCAAGTTGAACTCCTTGTCCAGTCTCACAGCCCATAGGAGGATTAGCCATATCGGTAGAGACCCGATCCCCCTCATCCAAGGTGGATCACTACTGTGATCAGGCTACGTCTCGATCCCTCAAGCCCATAGACCTACGTGGAGATGTCCCACAGGCCCATAGATCTGATAGCAGGTGGTTTTCAAACCTGTCAGGCCTGACAAGCCCGTGTGGAGAGGCCCACAAGAGGGCCAATGCACCCCTCTGACCATCGTCGATCGGAGAGGAGACTTCGATAACCGACGGTCGGATACAGGTGACCGACCCGCCAAGGAGGGCAGGATAGCCCTCCCGTGGAGCGGGTATTGGACTCAGATTCGGTGATCAGAACATGAGGGTAGGTGCACCCTCCTTATCCAGCAACCAGATCGACCCATCACTGGTAGACAATGAAATTCAATGATCCAAGGGACCCACATGCACCCGGGCATAGATCTTGAGGTACTGACTCAGACCAACGAGTGACTGACACATGGTACTACCACCTAGAATCAGATGTTGATTGCACCATTACACATGGACCAAACATGTGGACCTGACTGAGCTAACATGGCAGACAACCACTACATGACAGACTGAACTTAGACTAGACATGTGGTGGCTACATGGTAGACAACCACGTGTGCTACCTGACACATGGACCCCTCCGGTCACGCCACGTGGGCGGTAGCAAAAGGGGTCCGACTGGACCCTGATTTCCTGAGGGCAATCAAAGCACTTCTCATGCTTTGCTGCTTTTATGCAGCATTAACATTGTCGCATGGGCAATGTGGGACTAAATGTCCCAAGCCTTTTTTAAAAGGCTTACGAGCGCGCGCAAGCGCGCTCGCTGCAGTTCCACGGGAGGGGGAGCCTTCAACATGAAGGCTACTCCCAATAGTCTCCGTCGGGCCAGCTAGCCCGACCGGTGAAAGGGCCAGCTCTAAGGCGCTGCTCGACGGGAGGTCAGGAGTTTGACTCCCGTCGGGGCCGAGCGCTCTATTCTTTTACACAGGGCCGCAACAAAACCTAAGGTAAATTTTTTTTTGCAATTTTAATTAAAGTTTTTTTTTATTTTTTTTAATAATTTAAATTTTAAATAATGTTTTATTTTTTAAAACATTTATTTTAGTTTTTATTATTAATTAAAATGTTTTGAATTAAACTTTCTTTAAAATTTTGCAAATTAGAATTAAATGAAATAGGGCTATTTTTTTTGCAAACTACCAATTCTAAGGTGCTTATGTTTTCTCACAAACTGGAGATTAAGACATAGAAAGAGCACACTTTTGTTGCAAATTAGAGAGCCCTTATAACTCTTCTCAAACCTTGTCAATTTTGCACCATAAAAGGGAGACAAAAATCAAACACATATTGATTCTTTATTGCAAAATTAGAACACAAGGAGACACCAAAACTTGCAAAATTCAAAGACAAACATTTGTGCAATTGTTTTCTCCAAGGAGGGATAAAAGACAAGAAATTGCACATCTTATTTTTTTTTGCAAAATTGAGAAGAAATTGTAACCTTGGGTCCACAAAAACTAAGTCGTGTGTCGACTAGTTCTGGAAGCCTTCCAAACGCGGGTCGTGTGTCGACTTGTCTTGGAAGGAGTGCTCAAATTGTTCATTTTGCAAAATTCAAGGGGGAAGACAAAATTGTACTTATTTTGCAAAATTGGAAAACAAAGTAGGAGACATAAAAATATCATTTTTTGCACAACACAAAACACACATTTTGTTGCAAAAATTTAAAAAGGTGCATTATCGATTTTACTCGACACCTTAATTGGCAAACTAGGTGATAATAATTTTGAGGCCATTTCTTGTTTGATTGTTGCATCATTCTTTTTGCAACTATAATTCATATAATAAAGAACATCCAAACCTCAAAATTTCACAAATTTGTGTACATCCATGCACAGATTTAAAGCCAATTTCACTTGATATTCTCTCCTAAATCAACAAAACCCCTAATTCACTCTTATTTGTTTGGCTTAATTTCCTCCAAATTCTCATCCTTCTTGAAGGGTGTTAAGGCAGGTGCCATTAAATATTTGTTTGAGTGAATTATATTTTGGTACTCTTTTAGGGTAATCAAAAGAAAGAACAAGTTTTTTGAAAATAAGGAACCTTAAAAAGTTGCAATCCTTTGCACTAAAGGGGGATAATTCCTTTCTTCCTTCAAACATAGTTTTTGATAAGAGGGAAATAAAACTTGTAAAGGCAATCATAAAAGTAGAAGTCATCATACAAATTATACCTTTTCTTTTAGACTTCATAACAACAATCATGCTTGAAGTTCTTACAATAAGGAAGGATGATTTGGTGAACTTTTTGATAAAATTGCCTAGAAAACCATAGTTTTGCAAAACTTGTAAAAATGAAAACCAAGACACCATTCAGTGTTGGTTTCAAAACAAGCAAAACTAAAATGGCAAAGGCACATCACAGAAGCCATATTTCTAGTGAAGTGTCTCATTCGGATTCTGATTCTGGTTCAGAGAAAGCACTCAGAGTGCTAATTGCTAGAACAGTTTTGTAGAGGGAAAACACATGTGTCCCTTGGGCAAAAGCACCATTTTCTCTCTCTCCTCTTTTTGGCTTCATAAATAGCATAAGTATTTTGTTTGAAGACCTTGCAATAAGGGGTGCTTGTACCTCTTTAAGGCTTCATAAATAGCAAATTCTAGGTGTTTGAAGTACTTGTAACAAGAGGAGCGACTTTTTGTGATGTAAAATTGTCTAGGAGGCAATATTTGTAAAATCCTTCACAACACTCTTGCATTGCACACTTTTTGCAATTGAGGGGGGATATAAATTTCTTTTCTTCACATTTTTTGTAAAAAGGGAAGATGGCTTATAAAGGTGCATTTTTGGCTTTGACCGACACCTTAGTCACACTTCCTTCAGAAATTAATTACACTATGTTTTGCAACGAGAAGGGGGGAACTTATAAGGGTGAATTTTCGATAGCGAACGACACCTTAGCTACCTTATCTTTTGCAAATTCATATTGTAAATGAATGAACCTTGTATGAAGTGATCTATTCTACTACACCTAGTGATTGCAGTGGTTGGTTACCCATGCAATTCGGTTGGATGATGTGATTACCATAAGGACATTCGTTGGCATGAAGACAAAGTGAGGAATGACCCACTTTTTGCTTAGGAGAAGCCAGAGCACTGTGACAGAGCAAAGCAAAGAACCAGCAGATCAACATCTTCTTCATTGTATTGGGGCAATTATATACTTTACCCAAATATTGTTGTATAGAGGGATATGTATGTATTACCCAAATAATGTAATAAGGGGGGATGTTAGAGTTACTATGTTAGTAACTATGATTATTACCTCATTTAGGTAATTTGTAAATTTCACCTAAGTAGAAGTTGATTTACCGCATGGTAAAAAGTAGCTTGTTACTTTTTACCACTAGTAAATTACCTATTACTATTTACCTAGGGTTAGTTAGTAGTTGTAGTCATTTTGACTACGTAACTAGGTTAGTAGGTTAGTTGTTAGCTGACTTAGGGGGGAGGACTCCTAATTCACTCGCTTCCTACCTTAGGGGATATTATTTCCTAAATATCCCTAATGCTATTCTAAGCTACCTATTGTATTATTTAAACATACCACATCAATAATATTGTGACTAATGCTTTACTGTCTAATAGTGGCTTTATTCAACATCTTATAGTCCACACAAATTATCCATTTGTCATTCTTTTTTGGAACTAATACCAAAGGTGATACCCATTGAATATCAAATATGGGATAGATCAATCCCACAAATAAATATTTTTGCAATTCAGCCTTTACAATTTCTTTTATGGATAGATTCATCCACCTTTGGGGTTGTCTTATCGATCTTGCATCATCCTCTAGATAAATCCTATGGGTGCAAACCTCGAGGAAAATAACCCTCATGTATCTATATTCTCTAGTGAAAGTAGTCTTATATTTATTTAATATTCCTTTAAACTTTTCTTTTTGATAAATTGTCAAGGAATTATAAAATTTTTAGTGTTCATCCAGGTTCTATTTCAATATGTTTAACATGATTTTCCTTGCTACCAATGAGTGGAGAATCCATATGAGGATGCAAAGATTCTCCTTTGATAAAGTTCATTATGATTTGATGTTGATTCACTTCATCCTCTACTTCATCTAGATTCATCACTCATTGCATCATAAGCAAGGCATCATCATATTCAAATTTAGAAGTAGGATCTCCTAATTCAATGGTAGATTATGCAGGAGGGTAAATGACTAAATTTTTTACATTTTATCCATTGGATATTATAATTTATCTCATCCTATAACTTATTTAGGCATAAATTTTTGCTAGCCAAGGACATTCTAATATGAGTGGATAATCACCCAATCCTTATTTTGACTTCAGAACTAGGAAGTCTACTAGATATTACCATGCATCCATAGTTACAATCACGTCTTCCAGCATTTCATTTAGGAGTATTATAGACTGATCTACCAATTGTAAAACTATTTTAGTTGGCCTCATTTTTGTTAATTACAGTATTTTTATGGTTTCCCTAGGTATATCATATATGGCTACTCCTAAATATACTAAATTATTGGGTAGCATCAAGCCTTCAATTTGAACTATTAAAATCAGGCTTCTTGGATCAAAATATTTTTGGTGATAGGTGTTCGCTAACATTAAGTTAGCTAACTGATCTACCATATGAATTGCTTTGGACTCTTGTCTTTTACCTGATCTCTTAAGACATAATTCTCTAATGGCTTTTATATAGATATACACAACTCGTATAGCCTAATAGAGGGGAATTATGATAGTTAGGTTTTTCAATCATTCCATTATGTCAAATTTTGATTGCATCATTTTTTTATATTTTTGTAATATTTTGGGAAAGGGTGGAACCCTTTTATTGTTGGATTGTTCAATAGTTAAAAATTTCTTCCACTCCCTCTACTAGAGGTGTTGGTTCTTCTACTTCTAGCTCTATTTCCTCTTCCTCCACTATTGGAGATGTTGCATCAACTCCTATTTCTCTACTTGATATAAGAATAATTGAACTACAATATATGCTAATATGATACATAGGGTACATCCTCGTATCTACCTAATATGTTGTTTATTTTTCTTATTATTATTTGAATTTGGGGTTGGTTGTGCTAGTAGTTGTTGTGGTCTAGAATTAGGTGGTGTTGATAAAATAGGTTACAATGGGGATTATGTTGTTACTTGTGGAGGTGAAGTCCATGTATTATATTTTTACCACTATGTTCTAGCTTGTTGGTATGGTAATCCATGGATAAGGTGTTTAAGGAGTTTGTCCTGCTATTCTTCCAAGGAGGTTGATCCCACCATCCCATATTGGGTGTTTGAGTCTACCCTTGGTGCATAAAATAGAATCCCCCATAGGGTGGTACTCCTCCTGGCATCTTGCCTCCCATACGAGATAATTGCTAGTTTCTCATATTACCCATAAAATAAGTTTTAGCTACTTCTAGTTCTTCTTTCAAATTTTTTAATTTTGGGCACAACTTCATTTTGTGATCCATTTGACAAATGGCACACACTCAAACCTTATTTTTGAATATTCATTCCTTGGGTGTTTCTTTCTACATCTTGGGTAGAAAAAAAATCAATGCTACCTCAGTTTCCTACTTATTTTTTTGAAGCTAGAATGTATCTCTTTGTATTGCAAGAGATGATAAAATATCACTCTTCATGTCTTCTAGAAATGCACCTATTTCTACTTTTTTTATGGATGTTGTTTTTGCTTTATGGGTGATGGTTTTACCTTTTTTCCTCGAGTAATTTTGATAAAATTGTCAAATATATGATATTTGGCTTTGGTAAATATTACCTCTTACTAACAACTTTAAGGCTTGTAATGACTATTTTGTGAGACCCCTTAAGAATATATTTCTCAAGGATTTCTCACCAAGTTTTGCATGGGGTGAACGTTGAAGATTAAAATTAAACCTACCCTAGTAATCCTACAATGATTTTTCCTCCCTCTATGCCATGTCTATGACTTCTTCTCTAGCATCCCATGCCCTACCAAAATCTTGGCATGATTTTAAAAATATTTTCTTCATGTCCTCCCATATGGAAAATTGTTTATTCCCTAAACCAATAAACTAGTGTAATGTTGAATCATCTAATGTAGAGGTAAATAGCTTTATTTTTTAGCATCAATTTTATAATATACTGATATACAAAGCGCATAAAATTTAAATATAAACATATTAGGATCTTCGGTTGGTAGTCCTCTAAATATGGGAGGGTGTACAAGAGATATATGTTTCATTTTAATGTCTCATCTAGATTCTTTTATTGGAAAGTCAAAATTGGTGGAACCATCATTATTCCCACCCATGATTTTAGATGATTTATATGTTAAACCTGATGCTTCTACAACAACTAATAAATCTTCACACTCATTTCTTATGTCTTCAAATAGTAAATCTAAATCAAATCCTGAGGCAAACCCTATATCTAATGTTTTCTACCTTGGATTATTTTTAAATAAATTTTATCCAAATATTGGATTAATATGCCAAGGTGTGTCAGGTGGAGAGGATGGTCCATCAATGGGAAGTGTTTTAGACTCTTCAAAAGGTATTTCAGGTGGTTTCGAGGTGACTTCTACTCTCTTAATAAAATTTTCATTCGATCCTCATGGTATTTCTAGGATCATACATTCTTAGGTAGGGGATCTATGGGTGAGATAGTCTGAATAGTTATTTTCAAGTTGACTAACTATAGATCCTAAAATACAACAATTGGCACTCCCAAGAAATGACACCAAAATTATGAGTAGAAAATGGTGTTCTATAAAATATTTATTTTGCTTCCATTTAATTATGAATCCAGGATTTCATAAACTTACGATTACCTATGCATAGTATATGCCTATAGCAGTTGGGAGATTAGTCCTATTTATCAATTGGTTTGGAGGATGTGTTTATTTGTGTAGTTCAATTTTATCCAAATCAATAACAACTAAATATAAAAAAAAAAAAACACACAATTGAAAGAAACTACAGGAAGTAAATTTCTGAAATTAAAATGCAAAAAATCAAACACATGACTAAAAGGAAAATTGCTAAAATCAAGCACACAACATGAAATGAAATTGCAGAAAATAAACACACAACTGAATTAAATAAAATAGGAAATAAAAACATTGTATAAATAAAGAAAGCAAAAAATAAAATGAATAGGGGAGGATTACTACGTGGAGTGGTCTTAAGCTCCCACATACGGTCTACCTAGATAGTTAATAACAAATCACTATTGCTAATACATGTGAATAAAGAACACTTGAAACTTTATTAATATTTATGTAGTACAAAATAATGAAACTTCACAAAATTTTTTAATATTTGCTTTTAGGGATAGCCTACATTTTCATACAAAACATAGTCAACCCCTTTAGAAAAATAATTTGTAAAAATTTTAATCGTGACATGATTCACTATGACTAATTCATGCATAGTTACAATCATCGTCTATTAAAAGAGCGACCATGTCTAAACTTAATTGTGAAAGATAAGAATGGCACTCCCTAATTTTACATAAGAATTATTTTCTAAAATTTGTGCGGTCTCCTAATCAATTGGTCAACATGTAGGACAAAGGTGCTTTATTCCCATCATATATAGCTACCTTATAGCTTGTTTTTATTATATAGGAACTGAGAGATGGGCATATTTTGGACACTAGGATGTAGTTATCGGGAGATAGGCACCGATATATAGTTGTTTTCTTACCACCAAAAAATAGTCACTTTTTGCCATTGAGAGATAGTTATTGAGAGATAGACACATTTCTACTGCTAGGATATAGGCACCAAAATATAGGCACTAGTCTATGCCTAGGATATAGGTATCATCCTATGTCTAGGATATAGGTATAAATCCTTAGTGTAATTTATACGTCTATTCCTAGCACCACAACCTCCTTTGTTCCTTAAACACATTAAAATTTTTGTATAAGGTTAGGTCCATGCTGGACCTCGACTAAAAGATGTGCAAAAAGTAATGAAAATTTGCATCTACACACATTTCCCACTAAAAACACCGATCAAGCATAATACGTCAATTTCCATTAAATATATGCAATAATTACACAAAAATACACTTCTAGTGTTAGACATGCCATACAAAATCCCTTTTAAACATGCATAAAAATGAGCATTTTTGGTGCTCATCAATGGCTACTTGGAATTGGGATTCCATGATTTTTGATTAATCTCTTATGATAGATGGTTTATAATTCCTTTAATTTTTGTAAGGGTTTCTTATACGAGAATTAAGTTATATTTATTGCATAGTTATGGATGGAAAAGCTTTTGAGATTTATGCTTTGCTAATAGCATATATTGGGTTTATGATTAAGAGGAAATAATTTGTTGGTACTCATATTTTGAGTTGATTATTGCAATACCTTATATTTTGGTTTATCTTGTGGTATTGTTGTTCTCTATCCTTAGGGTGGGTAGGGTTATCTTCCTATTTTTAAACATATAAAATCCAAATCCTAGAAGGAGTTGCATGAATGCAATAGCCAGGTAGTTGAGAGTCCTAGAAGGAGTTGTGAGCATGTAATAGCTAGGACCTCTTGAACCTAGAAGGATATGTGTGCACAATAGCCAGGGTACTTGTGAGTAGTCATACCTTGATTAATAAGGGTCAAGTTTGAGGTCAATGGGCTAACTAAGATTATTCAAAGATCTTGTTAGTTGTCTTTTGAGTGGAAATAACCTTAGTTAGCCCATGGAGGTATGGTAACTAAGCACCAAGGCTCTACATTGAATAACCTATATAGTAGTAGCTAGAGTTAGGTTAGAGAATTAATGTCCCCATTTAAGTGTTATGAAACTTAAATAATAATCCATATGCCATGGTCACATCGTCCTATATTGATGTATAATATAGGAAATGTGGGGGGACCACTTATGTTGTCCTTCTAAACATATAGGTTTAGCAAGGTGAAACCCAAAGAGCTACAATATTTGGCCTCTCCTATCCTTTCAGTGTCATCTATAGTTACTTGGCACTCAAATATGGTGAATCCTTGTATGTTGAAAGGGTGTAAACCCTTGAGAGTCTTTGTAATTTAAGTGCCCTCTTTAAAAAAAATAGGCTGGTATTTTTGGGTTGTTACAATATTATCCTATGCTAGTGAGGGTATGGTAAAGGTGGGGGGACCACTTTTGACATCCTTCTAAATGTGTAGGTTTAGTAAGGTGAACCCTAGAAATAGTGGGAGTTGCCCATTCCTATCCACTAAGTGTCATTTGTGGTTACTTAGAACTCAAATATGGTGAAGCCTTGTATTCTAGAAATATGAAATAAGGGATTTTCCTTGTTAACCTTTACTTGTAATCATTCTTTTAAAAAAAATGGGTTGGTATTTTTTTTGGTGTTATAGTCCTAGGTTGCATTCCTTGTGGAATCTCAGTCTCTCTCACATTCTATGGGGAATTTGGAATGAAAGGAATAATAGGGTGCTCAATTATTCCAAGAGAGATTTTGCTTTGATTTAGGTCAAAGTCCTCTCAAAAATAGTGGAGAAAGTATCTAGATTGACTTGGGTTAGTTCTTAAGGTTCCAAGGATGATATCCAAGTGGAGTCTAGTTTTGGGCTCTAGTCTATTAGGAGAAGGGTAGTTCGATCTTCATTTTTTCTAAGAGCTATAACCAAATGGATTCCTCCTCCTCTACACTAGATCAAACTTAACTTTACTGATGTATCTAAAGGGAACCTAGGGAAAGTAGGGGATGGAGGTTTGTTTCAAAATAATAAAGGTGAGATCATTCTTGCTTATTCAGAGAATCTGAGTTCCAAAAATTGTAATTTTTTGAAAGCTAGATCCCTCAACCAAGGTACTATGCTAATTTTTTTATTAGGGAACAAAAAATTTATCATTGAGGGATACTTATTAAATACAATTAATATAGACAATATGATAGGATAAGTTAAATGTATTATCCAAGCCCTAGAAGGTATTCAGGTGAGACATACTTATAGGGAATGTAACAAGTATGTAGACTTCTTAGCTAATTTGTGCCTACTTCAAACATGTTCTATTTGATAGGAAGACCTACCTCAAGGCCTAAACCAATTTTATTAATGATATTTTGGTTGCTTGATTTCTTGTTGTCCTATATGGGATTCATTTTGCTTACCTTTACCATCAAATTTGGGTATGTTGATGCATTTCTCCTAGTTCTTGGGGTTCCTTTTTTTTGGTTTCTTGGGAATATATGGGGGACATTGGTACCATTCATTGGGATTGGATGTTCATTTCTCCTATGGAACTTGATGGGAATTATTTGGAATGGAGTCATCCATCGGTTGATTAGGATTTTGGGTATCAAATATTTAACCCATGGTGGATCTAAAAGGTTTTGAGACACACTACGAGTTAGAAGGAACTGAGCATCGAAGATGAGTCTTCCTACTTGGCTAGTGGTATCAAGTTGTGCACTACAATCCTATCTAGTGGTTGGTTCCATTTTTTTATATTGATTTTTCATGGAATGGTGGGCATATGTATTGTATAGATATTGGGATTTATAGGATCTATATAGTCTTTGGTTCTCTTTGTTTTTCAACCTTTATATTTTCCTGAGGGGGACTATTATTTTGGTTGTTGGACCCATGGTGTTATGTAGCTTTTTCTCTATTAGTTTACGGTTCCTCTCTTGTAGGTAGTCATTATTTCCTATAAAAGGTTTCGAGATCATTTCAAAAACCCTTCATTTACCTAATAAAAAATAGTATGTCCTTATAAAAGTTAGCATGCCTTCATAAAATATGATAAAATACATGTTTCTCATCAACTTAAACCCATAATCACTTAGTTGTGAATAGGTCACTTTACTACTATACTATCATGTCATGCTTGAGGAAAAATAATTCTAAAGTAATAAAATACATAACAAACCCAAAATACCACACAAGAAAAAATGAAATAGTGCCAATGATATTTGAACTTGAACCTCTACCATGTTATACATATGGCTTACCATTTTTCCATTGTTAGACAACAAAATATCACTAACTATAGCAATAGTTTTATTGTGTCAAAATATTACATATTTTCCATTCATGTCGAACCTTTCATACATTCTCCATATAAAAATTATAATATTATATAGTATATTCATTTTTAAAATTTTCAATTTGGAAGGAAACAACAAAAAAAATTAAATGCAAAAATAGGTATCAAGACAATGAAATCCCTAAAGATGCTAAATAGGGACCCCACCAAATTTTCACAAAAATTGAATTAAACTGGTTATTTTATCATATATACCATTTTTTCCCTATATATTCCATTTGTGTGATTAAGTGAAGTTTATTCTTATTGTCTCATTTACCATGTTGAAATTCATAATATTTTCCAAAATAGTTCCTAAACATTACATTCACCATAATCATATATAGAAAAAGGAAGAAGAGCAAAATAGAAGAACATATGATGAAAATTTACAAAGAGATAATATATGCAAATAGATGAAAGGAATCATGTGGGGTTCCCATAAGTACCCTCATGATATCGTATATGACAAACAAATGCAATGGATTAGTATTTAAGAGGTAATTATAGTGATACCAAATCTTGAATTAAAGGCTAACCTATAGCCAATATATTTTGACATGAAGATTAATTACAATATAATAAACATATTAAACCCTTTAATCAAGGTTAACAATATATGTGGATTAAAAAATATCACTAAGGTTGAATACATTAAAACTATTTATAGGCTTATATAGAACGATGCTTATAGATAGACATATAGAATGCTTATAGGGTTACATATAGAATACCCTAAGTATTATATAGCACTTGCCTATAGGCTAGATCAAGAGCACCCATAAGTACTTCATCACTACTGTTGGCCTTGTCCTAATAAAATATTATTATAATAATTTAAACATTATTGTGATAGGATTGTGCTTTTCAAAGAAGTCATTTCCAAATTTTAGGTCGATGGTGTGGATACAATTGAAGCCATTGTGTAAAGGGAAATTTATGTAGTTATAGATGTGGTAGTGAAAAAGACCAAAAATATAGAAGAGTGATAAATAAAATATGGATTTTTAGTGGTTAATATTGTTGTATTAATAGCATAAGAGTGATTTAAATGATTATTGTGGCAATTTATTACAAAGATAATTATAATGTGTATAATATGATTATGATGGGTACATCCATTATGGTAGTCAATGATGCAACCATAGTGGATAGAGGTGGTGAAAGAAGTGGTAAATGAAGTGGTTATCAATATAATTTTGTGTGAAGTAGGATTGTAGGTGTAAGAGAAGTAGATGGGATGGTACTAGAAGGTGGAATGGATGAGGTTGTGATGGAAGTAGAGATTAGATCAAAAGTTGTGATGGTGGGTGTAGAGGTGGAATCTTATGAGGTTGTTGTCATATTTATATCAACATTGCTTATCATAGTTTCTAATGATCATATGCTTATGCTAGGATCAATAAGAATTTAATGTACAATTTATGATTAACTCTTAAAAATTACACTATATTTACAAGGATGTTGAATCCCACTATTAAAATTACCATAATAATTAGGGTAGTTATCAAATAGAAAGTACCATCCATATCAATTCTTGGATTATTAATTAATAAAAAACAAATAACATAAACAATTTTTATTTATCTACCATTCCTAATACTTTTTTTGGTGGAACAATGGATACATCTGCCTCTCCTACATTGCTAGTTTTGTCAAAACCAAACTCATAAATACCATTGCTCTAATGAATACAAACTCAAATCTATTATTTTTATGGATAGAGGTTCCAAACTTGAACCAATTATGTCTCATCTTGAATGCTTCATTGACATCATCAGGGCATCACATATTCTTTATATTTGTTGACACAATAACTCTTATATATCAATTTTGAAGAACACAAGCTTACACTGAGAGTGGGGGGGTGAACAGTATAAGACCTCTTTTTACTTTTTCCTTTATACTTCAAAATAGTAAAGCAATATATCCAAAGCAATATCAAAGCAATGCACAAAACCATCCACAAAGTGACACAACAATTTACATGGTTCATCCACAAAACTTTTCTCTAAAAGTTATCTCAAAGTTCTTTGGGAAACCTTCCCAATTACAATGTTTATGAGCCTCGGCTCAAAGGAGAAACCTTCCCCCAATCTGAATTTATGAGCCTCTGCTCAAAGGAGATACCTTCCCCTACCTCCTGCTCTGGCTGGTGATCCTCTAGAAGACCTCTGCCTCCGCTGCCCTTAGCAAATGGAACTCTATCCACAGAAGACACCTGTCTTCCCTGCTCTGGCTGGAGACCTCTGTCCTCAACTCTATCACCTCAAAGCTGGTCCTCGAATTTGCACTAAACACAGTCCTTCGGTTTAGCACAAATGTCCTCATCCTCTGTCTTTGATCAGCACCAAACACAGTCCTTCGGTCTGGCACAAATCTGTCCTCAGGTTCTTCTCATAGAACCAATGCACCTCTGTCCTCAAGTTCTCTGATAGAACTATCAACCTCAGCTTCACAAGTCCTCTGCTAAGACCTGTCCAAACCTGCTCACAAGTCCCCACAGGAACCTGTCCAAAACCTGCTCACAAGTCCTCAATGGAACCTGTCCAAAACCTGCTCACAAGTCCCCAATGGAACCTGTCCAAAACCTGCTCACAAGTTTATCAAGAACACTTGCTTGGCATGAACCCACAAAGAGAATGGTTAGAGACCCAATGTGATTCATCCACCTCATAGAAGCATAAAGAGAATTGTTAGAGACTCAATATGATTCATCAACCTCATAGAAGCATAAAGAGAATTGTTAGAGACTCAATATGTTCTATACTTAACTCCCAATCTCAATCTCAACTCAATCTCAAATCTCAAAAGAATAAGATAGATGTAGTATGCTTTTCTCAAGAACATGAAATACAACCCAACAATTGCCAACCATGCAATATCTCATATAACAATGATACTCATGTTCTTTCCAACAACCAATATCTTTTCTCAACCAATTAGGGCTTCAACAACAATGCTTAAAGACAAGGTTTAACCAACATCATTCAACTCAACATTAACCTTGAAGCATTCAACCAATCATCACAAGAAAAGGAAACAAGTAGAAATCCTTTTCCCTCCAAAGATATTTGAACAAAACAGCCACCAACACAATATCACCAAATGCATAGAATAACTTGTTCAAATCAACTCAATGGAGTAAGCCCAATATCATGTATCAAGTAAAGCATTAACTTGATCAACACAACCACTATGGAAGCACTCATCCATCAATATCAAAACAGCCAACTAAGGGTTTCACCAACTCAAAGCAAGTAGCAAGACTCACAATCATAAACCCTAGTGCACAATGCTTCCACTACCTCAAACCAGAATTATGCATTCACCAAAACTCTCATCAATGATAACAATGCATAAGTAGTCTTCAACAAACCAAAAACTAGGACTTACACTCAACCAAAGGAAACCTTGTTGAAAACCTTTTCACTCCAATCTTATTTCAGGAATAACATACACCAATCATACTCATAAGAAGAATGTGCCCATACCTTATTGAAGTGAAGGAACCCCTTTGGAAATCTGCCACCATCACAACTTTCTTTTGCCAATCTTCACAAGGGTTAGTAGATTACAAAATAATCAACATTATTCCACCTTTCAATAATCATCACCAAACCCTTTAATTGCACAACTCCCTTTATCTCTCCTAAAACCACTTGTACCATAAAATAAAATAAATCATAACATTGCATAACCTTATAACTCCCAAAACCACTTATACTATAAAATAAAATAAATCACAACAATGCATAACCTTATAACTCTTTCTTCCTTTTCTCAAAATTAATTTTTCATACTTCTATAACAAAACAAATACCTTACACCCTTATTACTCCAAACCTTAACTCTTTTTCTAAATACTCAAAAAGAAAGATCCCAAACAATTTAATATTACAACAAAATATATATTATTTTTTATACCTCCAATATCTAACTTCCCTTCTTTATATTACAGCCAAAAACCCTTATAACTCGTAGGCTTACCTAACAACGCGTATTACTTCCCATCCTTCCATAAACATCCAAAATAGAATAAAATTTAAGAATAATTTAAAGCACACCTTAGCCACAATTTGCGCGTGCTTCTTACGCAAATTGAACTAGAGTCCTCCGCACCCATGTAAGACAAAAATGGCGCACTTCAACTTTTGTCTTTCGTTGCCCTTGGAATGCGCACGAATTCTTCTTCCTTTTATTCACGTGTTTGAGTGGATGCGAAAATATATATTGTCTCATTTTTTTATTATCCCTTGCCTTATTTTATATGCACTTTCATTTCGCCTTTATTTCCAAATACGTCGGCATTTTCAACCACGATGGAAAATACATTAATTTAATTTTAAAATATTAATTTAAATTTTAAAAATAAAATTTAAACTAAATATTTAAAATTAAATATCTTCATCACCGGGGCACCTTTTTCAACGAAACGAAGAGCCAACTTGGGTTTTAAGAAAAACCCATTTCAAATCTGTTGTCCATGGTTTTAAATAAAACCTTTTATTTTGTCTGCCTTGGTTTTCACAAAAAACCTTTCCGCTTCTTGACATCAATGACAACATCAACACTTGAGCAAAGGCAATGTACCCAATGTACCCAAAATTGCCAACAATCTCCCCCTTTGTCATTGATGGCAAAACTTTACTAAAAACACATCTTCAAGAGCCAAAACTGAAACCCACAACTGAGAATCTACCTTTGAAGTTTTGCTCCCCCTGACTTGAAGCTTTCCTCTTCACTTGAAGCTCTCCCCCTTACTCATATCTCTCCCCCTTTGTCATCAATGGCAAAGGGCCACCTTTGGGGCTCGAAACTAAGAATGAGCCTCTTAGCTTAGTCCCTCCCCCACCTCCTGTTGAGGTGATTAATTTTGGGGTGGGAGTAAAACTCCCATTAGGCACTGATCATCATCAACGTCTATAACTTCCTTGTCGGGCCTTCTCTTGAACTCTCTGTCCATATTCTTGTTCTTGTCATTGTTCTGATCCTTGGACCTGATCATGCCACTGTTCCTGTTCCTGTATTCTAGAATCTCAGCTCTACACTGTCTAGCTATGTGACCTTCATTGTTGCACTTATAACAAGTAACAATGTTATTTCTTTGAGGCATACCTGTTCTTTGAATCCACTTGTTCTGACTAAACCTGTTCCTATTGTTTGCCTTGCAATGAACCGCCTTGTGCCCAAACTGATTGCAAGAGTAGCAATACCCATAAAAGAAATCACCACTTCTGAAACTGTTATTTACCTTCTTCACCTGAGCCATGCAATGTACAGCCATGTGACCAAACCTGTGACAAGCAAAACATCTGCCTTGAAACTTTCCTTTATTTGACTTCTCAGGTCCTGAAAACTTCTCCTTCTTCTCATTCCGAAATCTGTTTTCTGTTTCTATGCATCTATCATTCAAGGACTCATGATCTGAAATATTTTCCTCATTAGAACTCTCTTCCTTTTGGAATCTCTTACTAGACTCTCCAACTTGTTTCTTGTGAGGCTTAACAAAACCAAGACCTATTTTATCTGTTGGATTTCTTTGACTTTGGATGAGAGACTTAACCTTTTTGGAGCTTTCTTGAAACCTGTACAACTTATCCTTGTACTTTTTATTTTCCTCTTTCAAAGAAGCCATTTTCTGTTCTAATTCACTATACTCAAGCACCTTAGATTCTAACTCATTCTTGAGTTCTTGTGCATTAGCCATAGAGACATCAAGACTTTCTATAAGTTCATCTCTCTCCATACAACATTCATCTAACTTATCCTTGAGTCTAGCATTCTTCTTTCTTTCCTTTTTCAAAACACTAAGAGCATTTGTAAGTTCACATTCAAGATCCTCTATTTGATTGCACTTTGAATTATCAAGGCCTTTTTCAGATTTCTTATCACTAGAGGTGCTACCCTTTTCAAAAACCATACATGCATCTTCCTTATCATTTTCTGAAGCATCCTCATACATACTAACAACCAATTCATTATTTGTGCAATCATCCTCAAGGTGACCAAAATTTCCACATCTAAGACATTTCATGATAATGAATCTATGTTTCGGTTCTTCCTCTTTTTCCGATATGAACAACATCTCATTTTCATTATCACTTGAAGAACTTTCACTATCACTGCTAGAACACTTACTTGCTTTGTCTAGGTAGAAGCTCTTCTTGTGCTTGTGAGAATACCTCTTTCCTTTATTGTTGTGCTCATCTTTGTTCTTCCTTTGATGCCTATGCCTTTCAGAATCCTTGCTCTTACAATCTTGTTTAACTTCATCACTTTCATCCTTGGCAACGATACAGTTAGTAGCATAATGACCAAACTTTCCACAATTGAAACATCTCACATTTTTCATATTTTTGTGCTTTCTAAAGAACTTGCCTTTCTTGTCTGTAATATGCCTCTTCATCACCAGAAGACTCATCACTCTCTTGAAGTTGTTTACCTTTGGAATTCTTGGTAGTCTTGAAAGTTGCCTCCTCCTTGACATCAACCTTCACTTGAGTTCTCAACTCAAATGCTGCAAGTATACTATGGAGCTCATATTTTTTTAACTTATCCAAATCTTTAGCTTCCTCAATAGCAAAAATATTTTCACTAAATCTATTAGGAAGAGATCTTAAAATCTTATCACAAACATCATTTTCAGCAAGCTCAAAACCTAAGTCTTTCATGGAGTTAACAACTTCATCCATACGAAGCATGTAGTCACTAATATTTTCATCATCATTCATTTTGAGTTGTTCAAACATACCTTTGAAGTGTCTCAACTTGGCCTTTCTGACATTTGTATCACTTGTATGAACCACCTTCAACCGATTCCACATTTCACTAGTTGTCTTGCAGTGAATCACTTTGGTGAGATCTGCTTTCCGTAAGCCTTTCAGGATTGCATTCATTGCTTTTGAATTGCTGTGATGTAGGAGCCTTTCTTCTTTAGTATTAGGACCATGTTCAGGAATAGTGTACTCATCTTCAATCACTTCCCAAACCTCATTCCCAAGTGCCATTAGATGAACCTTCATCCTTGCACTCCAAAGACCAAAATCTGATCCATCAAGAATAGGTGCTTGCATTGCCACTTGAATGATCCATTGTGTTCTTTACTAGCTTTTCCTTCAAGTTGTTAAACTTTTCGAAGGAACCTGCTCTGATACCAATTGAAGAACACAAGCTTATACTGAGAGGGGGGGTGAACAGTATAAGACCTCTTTTACTTTTTCCTTTATACTTCAAAATAGTAAAGCAATATACCCAATGCAATATCAAAGCAATGCACAAAACCATCCACAAAGTGACACAACAATTTACATGGTTCATCCACAAAACTTTTCTCTAAAAGTTATCTCAAAGTTCTTTGGGAAACCTTCCCAATTACAATGTTTATGAGCCTCTGCTCAAAGGAGATACCTTCCCCTACCTCTGCTCTGGCTGGTGATCCTCTAGAAGACCTCTGCCTCTGCTGCCCTTAGCAAATGGAACTCTATCCATAGAAGACACCTGTATTCCCCTGCTCTGGCTGGAGACCTCTGTCCTCAACTCTATCACCTCAAAGCTGGTCCTTGAATTTGCACTAAACACAGTCCTTCGGTTTAGCACAAATGTCCTCGTCCTCTGTCTTTGATCAACACCAAACACAGTCCTTCGGTCTGGCACAAATCTGTCCTCAGGTTCTTCTCATAGAACCAATGCACCTCTGTCCTCAAGTTCTCTGATAGAACTATCAACCTCAGCTTCACAATTCCTCTGCTAAGACCTGTCCAAACCTGCTCACAAGTCCCCATAGGAACCTGTCCAAAACCTGCTCACAAGTCCTCAATGGAACCTGTCCAAAACCTGCTCACAAGTCCCCAATGGAACCTGTCCAAAACTTGCTCACAAGTTTATCAAGAACACTTGCTTGGCATGAACCCACAAAGAGAATGGTTAGAGACCCAATGTGATTCATCCACCTCATAGAAGCATAAAGAGAATTGTTAGAGACTCAATATGTTCTATACTTAACTCCCAATCTCAATCTCAACTCAATCTCAAATCTCAAAAGAATAAGATAGATGTAGTATGCTTTTCTCAAGAACATGAAATACAACCCAACAATTGCCAACCATGCAATATCTCATATAACAATGATACTCATGTTCTTTCCAACAACCAATATCTTTTCTCAACCAATTAGGGCTTCAACAACAATGCTTAAAGACAAGGTTTAACCAACATCATTCAACTCAACATTAACCTTGAAGCATTCAACCAATCATCACAAGAAAAGGAAACAAGTAGAAATCCTTTTCCCTCCAAAGATATTTGAACAAAACAGCCACCAACACAATATCACCAAATGCATAGAATAACTTGTTCAAATCAACTCAATGGAGTAAGCCCAATATCATGTATCAAGTAAAGCATTAACTTGATCAACACAACCACTATGGAAGCACTCATCCATCAATATCAAAACAGCCAACTAAGGGTTTCACCAACTCAAAGCAAGTAGCAAGACTCACAATCATAAACCCTAGTGCACAATGCTTCCACTACCTCAAACCAGAATTATGCATTCACCAAAACTCTCATCAATGATAACAATGCATAAGTAGTCTTCAACAAACCAAAAACTAGGACTTACACTCAACCAAAGGAAACCTTGTTGAAAACCTTTTCACTCCAATCTTATTTCAGGAATAACATACACCAATCATACTCATAAGAAGAATGTGCCCATACCTTATTGAAGTGAAGTAACCCCTTTGGAAATCTGCCACCATCACAACTTTCTTTTGCCAATCTTCACAAGGGTTAGTAGATTTGCAAAATAATCAACATTATTCCACCTTTCAATAATCATCACCAAACCCTTTAATTGCACAACTCCCTTTATCTCTCCTAAAACCACTTGTACCATAAAATAAAATAAATCATAACATTGCATAACCTTATAACTCCCAAAACCACTTATACTATAAAATAAAATAAATCACAACAATGCATAACCTTATAACTCTTTCTTCCTTTTCTCAAAATTAATTTTTCATACTTCTATAACAAAACAAATACCTTACACCCTTATTACTCCAAACCTTAACTCTTTTTCTAAATACTCAAAAAGAAAGATCCCAAACAATTTAATATTACAACAAAATATATATTATTTTTTATACCTCCAATATCTAACTTCCCTTCTTTATATTACAGCCAAAAACCCTTATAACTCGTAGGCTTACCTAACAACGCGTATTACTTCCCATCCTTCCATAAACATCCAAAATAGAATAAAATTTAAGAATAATTTAAAGCACACCTTAGCCACAATTTGCGCGTGCTTCTTACGCAAATTGAACTAGAGTCCTCCGCACCCATGTAAGACAAAAATGGCGCACTTCAACTTTTGTCTTTCGTTGCCCTTGGAATGCGCACGAATTCTTCTTCCTTTTTATTCACGTGCTTGGGTGGATGCGAAAATATATATTGTCTCATTTTTTTTATTATCCCTTGCCTTATTTTATATGCACTTTCATTTCGCCCTTTATTTCCAAATACGTCGGCATTTTCAACCACGACGGAAAATACATTAATTTAATTTTAAAATATTAATTTAAATTTTAAAAATAAAATTTAAACTAAATATTTAAAATTAAATATCTTCATCACCGGGGCACCTTTTTCAACGAAACGAAGAGCCAACTTGGGTTTTAAGAAAAACCCATTTCAAATATGTTGTCCATGGTTTTAAATAAAACCTTTTATTTTGTCTGCCTTGGTTTTCACAAAAAACCTTTCCGCTTCTTGACATCAATGACAACATCAACACTTGAGCAAAGGCAATGTACCCAATGTACCCAAAATTGCCAACAAATTTGGTCTTGCAATGGTCACTTTTGGTCCATATTAAGATAGGTACCATGGGGTGTATGAAATTAAAATCCAATATTATATCAATAATGATGATGTCGCAAAAGGTTGTATGGATTATAAAAAATATACCATGGAATAGGGTTAGATCTATTTGGGATCTTCTATTAATTATGTTGTAAAAGGATGTGACTACATCAATATTTGCAATAAGGCATTAGATAAAGTTGTGTCTGTTGGGATCTTCTAACACTTTATGATTTAGTTGTATAGGATGGAGCTATTCTAAATGTGTGGCAGTATCCATCATTGTTATGGATTAGGCTCTACTAGTACCAAAGGCTAGAGTCAAGGGGTCCTCATAACTAGCTTTACCTTTGTCATATTGTTCCTAATAAGTTGACTAAGTGAATATTATCTTGGGATGGTTATTTTTCTATATAGCACTAAAAATTTTATCAATTTTTGAGTTAGATACATCAATACATATGATTTAATTTTAATTCGTATGTGCTAATATTTAAAAATCATCTCCATGATCTACCCTTTACCCTATATGGTTGATATATTTTGGTATTTTATTTTTTATGCCCCTAGGTCATGCTCTTACTTATTTATGTAGATGTAAAAGTGGGAAAGCATTTAGGATATAATTTTGTAGTAGGCATCCTCTTAACTATAGTATGTATCTATATTTTCTTTGGACACACCATTGTTAAGGTTATTTTATGTTTCAAACTTGATACTAGGATCATATATATGTTATCATTATAGAGTTTTAGATGGCCAATATTTTTTTCTTGGGTTGTATGTACGATTATTGTTCAACTTCTATAGCCCAAGTTACACTAGCCTTTTTCTCTAACTTATTTTAATATTTATGATTCCAAACAACGATTACTATATATTTAACATGAATGTCATAATAGGTCTTTGGCATCTATCATGCATAATAATTATGACCAATGTGACCTAATTATCTTGTATATTCATGTGAGAGTAAGTGATTGAGGATAATTATTGATAGAATATATTAACGGGATGTATATTTATAGGCATGAATAAAAGCCTTGGTACTACCTAAGTACTAATCACCAACCTTATTATCCTATTCCATCAATATCCAAGACTATATGGGAATTTTGAGCAAGGGATAATAATATTATGCATGGTCAGAGCATATATCTCTTATTACATTCATTATTGAAGGATATTTTCACCTTTCTTAGTACTATGGTCTCATCAATAACAAGTGGTAGATTCCCATATTCATTTAATAAATTAAATTTTAATTATGGGAACCAACATAGCTTTTGAAATAATAATCAATTGTGCCAAGTATAAAGTCATTTATTTGTACAAATATGTTAGATTTAGATTATTCTTATACCATCTTCTTGATAATATGAATAAATTTAATGTAAGTGATCATATGTAGGAATACAAGTAATGTTTGTTTTTGATTGGTTGGTGTAAGGGTTTTAAGGGAACCCAAGCATTTACAAAAATATAAAGGTCTCAGAGAGGGCCACCACTAAAAGTAGAATAGGGGTCCCACAAGTGGGACACACAAAGATATCATTCACACAAAGGAAATCAGGGCTCACACAATAGGCACGAAGGTAGGAAGACACAAAAAATTAGAAAAAATGGATATTATCACCTAAAAAAGGGAATATTACTCAAATAAAAATATGAAATTCCCCCCCCTCAAGAGGATCTCTCCAACATGAAGAACATGTTTTTATATTGAGAGGGGGGTGAAAATATAAGATAAAACTTTTTGATTTTCAAACCATATGAAAAGATCAGCAATATTAAAGTAATAAGTATCACACAAAGCATCACACACATGATAGACATGATTTAATGCAGTTCACCCAATGTGGGCTATGTCCACGGAGAAAATATTTCACTAAAATTTTCTCAACAAATCTCTTGGGAATCCTTTCCTATTACAATATTTATAGACCTCTATCCAAAGGAGATACCAATATCCTAATCAATCTCGTGGATCTCTATCCACAAGAGAATCATTTCTCCTTTGATATGGATAATGATATTTCTATAATACTAATACCTCCACTACACTAGCTTGTGGATCTCTTTTCATAGAAGACTCTATCCTCACTCAGAATATCTTTGTCCTCACTGCCCTGGCTAATGGATCTCTATACACTAGAGACTAATGTCCTCTGATCTATCACCTCTAAAGCCTACTCTTAATCTGCTCTATCTATGGATTAGATTTGTACTGAACACTATCCTCTACCCTACACAAATATGCTCAATCTCTATCTCAAATCTGCACTAAACATTGTATTTTATCTAGCACAAATATGCTCAATCTCAGTCTCAAATATGCACTAAACGCTATCCTTCGGTCTACCACAAATTTTCTCAATATCAGTCTCAAATTTACACTAAATATTTTCCTTCGGTCTAGCATAAATCTGCTCAATATCTGTCTCAAATATGCACTAAACATTATCCTTCGGTCTAGTACAAATCTGCCCAATATCTATCTCAAATCTACACAAGTCCTCACTAGAACTTGTCCAATCCACTCAACAAGTCTTCACCAATACTTGCATTAAATCTGATTGTAAGATTCCAAAAAATATCACACAAATATGTCCTTAAGATTTCACAAAAACTTTATTCAAATCAATTGCAAAACTAGCATACACAACTCAACTCAATCCTTTCAGAAAACCTCTTCAATCACACAAACAAGTTTCACTCAGAATCCTTTTTAATCATAGAAACATATAGATAATGGTAAGAGACTCAATATGTTTCACACTCACAAATCACTCAATCACCTTCAAACTCACTCTATGAATCTCAACCCTTGACTCAATATGATTCCACATTCACATAACAATGATACTCATGATATTTTCACAAACCTTAATCAGTACATGAAGGCACACTCAAATATTTCCAACAATGCTTATCAAACAAACCTTTTCACTCCAACTTAGCATTTCACAACACTCAACCCAAAACTATTTGACTGACAAGGAATATGTGCCCATACCTTTTGCTTTTATGGAGATATGTCTTCAAAACTTGTCTTAATCACAATTAGAACCTCTTTACCAATTCCAATATTAGGTGGTAAAATTTTATATCAAAATATCAACTCTAAATTCTCCTCAATATTTATTTCACCATACACAAATACCAAGTCTCACGTACACCTTATAATCTCCAAACTAACAAAGGTACAATCAACTTAATTTCACAATAATCCACTTCAGAATTTTAATGCATAAAACAATCAAATTAACTCCCTTATATCTCCCTACTAAAAAATGCATTATCAAATAAACACACCTTTTCAAAAATAATTCAATTCTCTTTTAAGCCAAATAAAATATTTCTTAATCTTCAAATTAAGACAAAAATAAAATATATTTTAACCACCTTATATCTCCCAACTTTAAATTGCATTTCAAAATAATTAACACCTCTTATCTAGAAATAATCCAATTCACTTTAAAACAATAACTAAATTCTTCACGACCTTTAATAAAAAATAAAATAAAATATTTTTAATCACCTTATATCTCCCAAGGCGCTCAAGATATGACTTTATACCACATGCACATATAACAAAAATAAAGTACCTTTGCACTCCTTGGTGGGATTCAATCCCGTGTCAAGCCACTACCTATGCCCTGGCCACGACCTAGCTACCGTGTGAGCTAGGTGCTCACGTGGGAGGAAAAATCACTTTGAGTGCTTTGTCTCTTCCTCTGACACAAAAGCCACCAAAAGGATTTGTCCCTTCGCAGCTACCAAGACTCGAATGTGGGTCTCCCATGTACCGTACGCCTTACATGCCAACAACTTGCCACTAGCCCAACCACTTGGTTGGTGTTAAACCTTTATACCCTTGTCACTTTTTTTTTTAAAATGAAAAACCCCTTGTAGGGCTGCCTTGGTCTGAGAGACCACGAACAAGGGGTTCTACATCATCAAAGTCACCCGGGAGTCGCACCCGACCCTGCCTGTACCAACATTATCAATTGGATTTTGGATACCCAATTCAGATTTTTGGTAGGGTGGAGATTTGAACCTGGGACCTCCCTTGGAGGATTGCCCTATCCTCTCCAACTCACCTACAACACCTGGTTATGCCCTTGTCACTTTGACCTTCACGTTTCAGCTACAAATAAAATAATATCCTCTTGTCTTGTTTTTCTCATGATTTTTTTGCATTCCACAATAATCACATGTGCTCTAAAATATTCGAAGAATTTCATTTGTGAGAAAAATGTTATGGTATTTATACCATATGCTTCTATCCTTCGAACATAGATGGGGGAATAAAAGTTTAAATTAAATTTGTGCCCAACCCAACTTTAGGTTTTAATAATATTATTTTTATAAATTAATTTATAATATAAATATTATAAATTATTTATAAATTACCTTAGGCTTTAATTTAACCTTTAATATTATAATAAAAATGTTATAATATTATTTCCATTGGGCCTAGGTATTTTTCTCTTTTGCCCTTAGACCTTTTTTGACTGCCTTTAATATTATAATAATACATATTATAATATTATTTCCTTCAGGCCTTTTCTTCAAGGTATTTAACTATCATTTTGACCAATCATGTGAAGCTCTTAAACCAAATATCTTGGGCTTAAAATATAAATATTTTAACCCTTCTTTTGCCAAGTCCTGCACTGATTCCTAATACTGACTCTTGACATCAATGATAACACAACTAACTCAAAATTTCCAACACAATATGATCAATAGGTGGGATCACTCCTAATCCTGGTGCCAATCAAAAGCCACCAATCGTATATCTAAAGAAGCCTCAATCATAATACCATGGAGAAATATTTTAAAATTTGAAATTATCCCCTTCATGAGTGGTCTCCTAAAACATCCAAATAGTGTGAAACAAAGAGAAGCCAGCTAACTGAATCCTTGGATAATCCTGAAGATAAAACAATCTCAACATTCTCTTCAAACATCCATCGGAGGGAGGGCTTCTTCAGAGCTAAATGCGGAGTAGCATACCAAGAAGGATGTTCGATAGGAAAAATAGAAATTGCTAAAAATATTCCTCCAAATATTTAATAATAGCAGTTTGCACGCATCTAGAAGGTACAGGGTTTGCCTAGCCCAATGAAGAGTTCCCATGTTAATAGAACATAGACATGCATGAATCCACTAGAGAAGCCCTCCTAGAAAATGATTGCACATCGCATGAAAAAACAAGGGGTCTTATTAGATCCTAGAAAACATCTTAGGAGACTAGGGATTGAGTATGTGCTTGATCACCAGATATACCATATTGAGATGATAAAATAGATGCACATACTTAATGGAATATAGGGGGTCCTCCTGGTTCCTAGTGGAACAAATAGATGAAGCCCATAAGGAGTTCCAACTACAACAGAAGGCATAAAACAATGACCCAAGCACCTTTTTGAAATCCCTAAGAGAGTTTCATGAGAAAATCCTTCACGAAAGAGTAGTAGTACTAGGGGCATTTCCCACTGAGGTTAAGGGGTGGGAAGAGACCACTAGATGAACCACCAGCCACATAACTACTCACCACAAAAGTCTTTCCAAAAACCAAGGAATATGATAGAGGCTCTCCAAGAACTAGGAGAAGGAGGAACCCTAAAAACAAAAGGATTTAGACCAACTAGGAATACAATAGAAGAAGCCCCAACATTAGCCACCATTAGAAAAATCCCAAAGCATAGAAAAATGGAACACCAAAGAAAAGGGGGCTAGAGTCACCCTTATGCTGGTAGGCTCAAGACCAACCAAGACTAAGGTAGGAGAGACTCTCTAGATAGACCAACCACATATTCTCCTACACTAAACCTCACTCACTCTCACTCTTGCTCCCATTGCTACTCTCCCTCTCATCACTCTCTAGAATACAAGTCATATTAATGGATATATGACTTATGAATTAAATCATCTAGAGCCATGATAGTTATGTTTCTTCTAACTTATTTTTTTAGCAAAACAATTAAGACGTATTTTAGCCCAAATGAAATTACACATGCAAATTCTAAGGGGAAATTGAGGATTGGCATCTAAACTATGGACCACTTTAGTTTATGGATAGAAAAGGCATTATAAATAATTTTGTGTTCATATCTTTCTCCTCATAGTGGTATCTACAGTGGTTGTATGCTTGGAAAACTTTATCAAGATGAAGTCTAAAATATGGAGGACACACAAAGCATGCTCATCATAAGAATTTATTTATTAGATCTATTTGGTCTCATATGGGTTTTGTATGGTGTCATCAAGGGAATATTTTTGAATAATAATAACCCTTAGTCCCTAAGTATATTTTAGGAAAGGTGTTGAGAGTCAATATTGATTAATTCCTTATGTTTTTAAAATATATAATATATCATAAATAATTACTCTTATTTATATGGTTTATGTATATACTTGATAAAGCCTTGTAATTATTTAATAAATGTCTGATATTTATTTAGGTACATACTCATGGATCATCCCTTGATCAACATTATTATTTATAAGTATCTCAAGTAAACATTTATAATTAATTTATTTCCTTTAATTCTATAATTCTATAAGTCTATTTTATTTCCTTTGTTTATTTTAATTCTTCTAAAATACTTGACATTAGTGTCATTTTTGGGAAACTTAACTCTTTTCTTAAAAATAAGCATGATCCTAGAAAAGGATGGAAAATACATTATTAAAAGAATATTATATTTATTGTGGGACAAGTCAAAGAGGAATATCACGAAGGAGCCAAAGAAGAGGATTCCAAAATCTCTCCCTCTCTCTCTCTCACTTTCTCTCTCTCACACACACAATGTCTCTTCACTTTTTATCCTCAAAATTAGGGGATACTATGTGAAGACCTAAAACACTAATTTTAATGGATTGATTAGAAAAACCTATATTTCCCTAGAATCAACCATCTTAATCATCCAAGAAAAAAAATTGAAGAAAATAATTCCAAAAAAGTAGCAAAATAAATATGGAAGGATGCAGATTTTATTGCCATCCCAACCCAAGGAGCTTCTAGGGGTCTTCTCTGCATTTTGAATCCCTTACATGTGGAAGGAAGGCTCTTATCTATTTTTTATAGGGTTGTAAATATTCTTTTCTATTGTAAAAACACAAGGTTGAACTAGGTTCTTTCAAATTTATGCTCACAATTCTCCTCTTGGGAGAACCAACCTTTGGAACACTCTCAACCAAATTAGAAATATTTTTTCTAACCAGCCATGTATTTTGGTTGGGGAATTTAACTCATCCATCTACCCTATTGATAAGATATGGGTACATCTATATATCCAATAAATTATGAATAATTCAATTATTTTGTCAACTCCAATGAACTCATGGACATTCATCTCAAAGGATCTAGATACACATGGAGTAACAGAAGGATTGGAACCATGCACATCCAATTGAGGCTTGACAGGTTCCTCACTTCCTATGAATGCATCCCCTTATTCAGATATGCCACCCTTGACACTCTACCCAAAATAGGATTAGACCATAACCCACTAGTCTTGTAAGTGATCCATAAATATTCATTCAAGACCCCCTTCTACTTTGAAGCTATGTGGATTCAACACCCTGATTTGAGGGATCACATCTCTGAATGGTGGATACTACCTTCTCATGGAAACCCAAATTATCAAGTTACCAACAAAATCAGGGTCATTAAATACAATCTCAAAATATGGAATAAGGAAATTTTTGGTAACATATTCAAAAATAAAATAAAGACTTCAAATGATCGAGAACCAAATCTAGCAAGGGAGCATTGACACCAACACCAAGGATGAGGATATAAGATTATTGTTAGAATATCACAATATATTAGCAAGGGAAAAAACCTTCTGGAGGAAGAATTCCAGGGTTTAGTGGCTAAAATAAGGTGACACCAACACCAATTTTTTAAAGAATCCATGCTTAAGCATCACAGCTCTAACAGGATCAGGAAGTTGACTAAAGGAGATGATTCTTCCACATACAATATCCATGAGATTAGTATTTAGGTCGTAAACCATTTCCAATCCTTAAAGTTCTCCACACTATCTTTTATTCTGCTCACCAAACCCTTATATGTCACATCCCCAATTGCATCTCAAAGTATTTTAATCAACACTGCTTACAACCCTTCTCTGATGATGAAATCAAATCCACCTTGTTTTCCATATTGCCTGATTTCCCCTTAGTTTTTTCAAACTTTCTAGGAAATTTTTGGTCCCGATATTTTCTCTACCATCCACTTCATCCAAAGAACTAAAGTCATCCCCAGAGACATCGACTCAACCTTTCTAGCCCTTATCCCAAAATGAGCTCATCCCAAATCCCTGTTTGATTTTTGACCTATTAGCCTATGCAATGTTCTTTATAAAATTTTGATCAAAGCCATGTCTACAAAAATGTGATAAGTCCTCCCTCTCATCATTGATCCCTATAAAGGAAGCACTATCCAAGTAAGGAACATCACTAACGATGTCATTACCATGCATGATGTGATACATTCCATTTCTACGATCAGGAAAGCTAGATTTCTCCTCAAACTTGACATGAGCAAAGCATTCGATCGAGTCTCATGGGAATTTCTTCTTGTGGTATTTCTTAAGTTTGAGTTCCATCCATAGTGGTTGATCTCATAAGATCATGCATATACTTAGCATGGTTTTCAATCATCATCAATTGATCTATCATAGGCTACTTTAGAAACGATAGAGGGATCAAACAGGGAGACCCCCTATCACCATGCCTATTCATCATTTTAGTCGAGGCCTTGGGAAGAACTCTCAAAGTTTCTCATTATAGTGGGGCCATATTTGAAATCAAACCTACTTATCATCTTGAATTGGTTACCCACCAAAAATTCATGGATGATACTATCTTAGCTACCTTGGCCTCATTGGATGAAGCTATAACCATCAAGTAAATTCTCAATATCTTTGAGGATGCAATAGGAAAATGGGTAAAATACTCCAATAGAAAAATATTCTTCATAAACATCCCTCACACACACCAAAAATGGATTTTCCAAGTACTCCAATGCTCTATTGGTAATATGCCCACATATTACCTTGGTCTTCCTCTCTTCGTTGGAAGCCCTATCGATAGTATGTGGAATAATATTATAGAAAAACTCCTCAAAAATATCATAGGATGGAAAGGAGATCTCCTCAAACAAGCTACTAAAATAACCTTGGTTAATGTATATCTCCAAAGTTTCCCTATCTATTTCCTATCCATATCCAAAGTCTCATCACTAATTTGCTCAAAAATTGAATAAATCTAGAAAATGTGTCTATAGGCGAGGCTGAAAAATAGAAAAAGGATTCACCTGGTTGCTTGGAGAAAATATGTAGGCCCAAATATCAAGGGGGAATTTTCTTAAGGAGAATAAGCAAAATGAACTTTGCCCTCATAGCTAAACAAGCATGGAATGTATTTACCAATGTAAACTTAGAATGGGTCTTCATTGTCAAAAGGAAGTATCTGCAGCACTATAATATCTTAGAGGATGGGCCCCCCTTAGTGGTTCTACCTTCTGGAACTCAATTTCAAAAGATAAATATATCATATCTAAGGGCATCAGATGACATGTCAAAAATTATTGGACCATTGACATTTGGTATGACCCCTGGATTCATGACCAACCCCTCATCACTGACCCCACCCTTTCCCCCCTCAAGCCAATCACCAACACATTTTTTGGTTGCAAGGTTGCCAAATTCTTATATTTATTATTAGGAAGACCTTACTAGAAAGCCATCCCTACCTCATATTTGCCTCCTAACCTCTCCAATGTCACTACCACCCTAACTTCCATCCTTAACTATTTAATCATTCCCATCCCCATTGATTCCCCTGACCACCCCATTTGGAAAGAATGTGATGATGATCAATTTACTATTAAATTTGCCTATGTATTTATTGACCAACCCATTGTTTGTAGCATACTTGTTAATTCTATTTAGCTTAATAACCTTATCCCAAAAATTGGGTTCTTATATTAGTTAGCTGCCCAAAACAAAATTCTAACCTTGGATAATATCATAATTAGTGGGCTTAAGTAACCCAACTGTTGCTACCTATGCATGTCTGACTGGGAATCTGTGAGTCAAAAATTTCTTGATTATTCCTTTTTTGACTCAATTTTTAGCCCAATATTTACCATCTTCAACATTTATTGGGTTCGTACCTACACTATGGTTGACCAATTAAACAATGACCCAACCCCTTTTGAAACGCTAGATTTAAATCTCTCTGGTCTAAGTACCTTCACCATTTTTTGTGGTAGATATAACTCAATAATAAAAACCATGCTTTCTCCAATATTTCCAGGGATCCTTCTTTATTTTTCAATAGGATCCTCAATTTTTCCATTCAAAATGCCTCTTTGTGCCCGTGCTCTAGACCCCAAAGCCTTGGAATTGAAGCCTCCATAGCCTCCTATCTCCATCTATCCATGGATCCCTTCAACCCGCCCATGCATGCCAATACCAAATATAACTCTAAATGGACACCAACCCCATAAGTTTGGCTAACACTAAACTCTAATTGCACTTCTAGAGAAAATCTTTGTCAAGTTGGCAGAGGAGAAATTTTTAGAAATCTTGAAGGAAGTATAATTTTGGCCTATACCGAGAATCTTGGTACCCTTACCAATCATGTTGTGGAAGCTAAATCCCTCCATAAGGGACTATAAATTACAAGTAATCTTCAATGTAAGTTGGTAGTTGAAGGATATTTAATAAATATCATCAACTACTCCAAAAATAACAAGAACCCTAGCTAGAGGGTCAGGAATATTATTTCTAGTCATACGGCTCCTTCTTAGTCACCCCTATATTATTGTGCAACACATCTTTAGAGAATATAATTGAGTAACTTAATCCCTAGAAAATTTGGGCCACTCTCATATGTACCTCAATGTTTGGTATGATGCCTTCCTCATAGACCTTGTTAAGATTATCTCCTAGAATTATCTTGGACCATCTTAATTTTTGACCCCCACCTTGGCTGTTGGACCCTCTGGTTGGTGCTCCTCCTTCACATTCAATGTGTCACCCTTGCAGTTTCACCACTTCAAAACTATCAACCCCCCCTCCACTCACCCTCAATAGGCCTGACTTGCACTCCTTACATATCCACATGTATCCTATCCACCCTTAACCCCCTCGATTACCATTGATCATCCATCACCATCTCCCTCTTCTCCTTGTGCTTAGTCCTAAAATATTGTTCATACCAGATGCCAACTTCATAATTATTTTCATGCCTTAGTCACATGAATCAACCCTTGTGATCTTGATCTCTAGGCTTTGTCCAATCAGCACTATGTGAACTTCAGAACCTTGCCACTCCACATGTGTTTTACCAATCTCAAGCTTGATTCCCATAGAATGCATATGTGTGCCATATTTAGAAATCAAAGCATAGATATCACCCTAAATTTTTTAACTTCCCATTCTATGGTTGTTCATAATTTTAGTGAAAATCACCGATCCACCGATGCTCCTCCTCTATGCAACTCTTGAGTTTCTCTAACTGGCACACATCCTACAAGTCATTGACTCTCGCACCTTGTATCATTCCAGTGCTTCTCATATCTTGTCCTCTTTAGCATGCATTTTAGATGGATTGTTAAATAAAGTCTATGCCTGAACATTCCTCATTTTGACCACCCTCATTCGTATCTCATTTACCCAAATTCCAAACCCCCTTGTCCTTGTCTCTCAATGGCAATTCTTGAACCCTCAATTTTTAAGATCGATCCTATGGTTGAGGACATCCTAAATAATCATAATTGCTTTCTTTTTTTGAGAAATTTTGCTGGTAATAAGGAGGATATCACCAACACCATTGTTAGAACTTGGGAGGATGGTTGTGTCTCCATTAAGAGCCTCAATTTCACCATTGATGTGTAACTTCTAGTAGATGTGACTAGTCTCCCTATTGACGAGAGGAGTTTTCATCAAAATAAGTATTCCATGGTGACGAAGCTTGAATTCATCTTGGATAAAGGTAAGGACCTTCTCACCACTAACGAGGGCATTGAGAGAACCAAACTCCTTGGTCCTTGGGACCAAGTAATTATCCTTGTCCTCTAGTATTTTACCATTGACAAAATTGAATCAACTTTACATAGCTTTCATATTGCATTTATGAACCATCTGAGAGGCAATAGAAAAATAAATATTCTATATAATTTGTATAGGTCTATTGAACTTTCAGTCACTAACATCAAAAAAAGGAATGCCCACTACACCATCCATTAGGGCCTACATTACATTCTATACAAGCATACCCTTGATGCTTTTTCCATATGAGCCTTCATTACCATCACCCCCCATCCTACCCTTCCCACTCCTAGTTACTTCCACCATGCTTCCACTGGTCCCTCCCACCATGCTTTTGTTGGTCCCTCCTAGCATACCTCCCGATCCCTCCCACCATGCTTTTGGTATCCCATCCCATATCACCCCTCTAGCCCCCATCATCACACCCATTCACCTTCCACTACCTATCCTTCCACTTATCCTACCCTGGCCAAGTATACTAGCATCTCCAATACCAAAACCCATATCCAAGAGGTCCTCGACGATTACTCGAACCCTAATTTCTCCTTCCCTAACACTCCCAATATTAAAATTGAGGTCCCAAATGATTTCAAAACCAAACTGTGTAATGATCCTTGTCCTCTAGTATTTTACCATTGACAAAATTGACTCAACTTTACATAGCTTTCATATTGCATTTCTAAACCATCTAAAAGACAATAGAAAAATAACATTCTAGATTATTTGTATAGGTCTATTGAACTGTCAATCACTAACATAAAAACTAGGAAGGCCCACTACACCATCCATTAGGGCCTACATTACATTTTGTACAAGCATACCCTTGATGGTTTTTTGAGATAAGTCTTTATTGCCATCACCCCCATCCTACCATTCCCCCTCCTAGTTCCTTCCACCATGCTTCCGCTGGTCCCTCCCAGCCTACCTCTCGGTCCCTCCCACCATGCTTTTGGTATCCCCTCCCATCTCACACCTCTAGCCCCCATAATCACACCCCTTAACCTTCCACTACATATCCTTCTACTTATCCTACCCTGGCCAATTATACCAGCATCTCCCATAGCAAAACCCATATCCAAGAGGTCCTCGGTGATTACTCGAACCCTAATTTCTCCTTCCCTACGTCTCCCAAGATTAAAATTGAGGTCCCAAATGATTTCAAACCAAACTAAGTGTTGTTAGAATGTCTACATCCAAGTTCCTTCAAAACACCAGCCCTTCCTACACATTTATCTCCTCGCATCTGAAGAAGATTAAAATCGACTTGGCATCCCATACCAAAACCAGTGAGCTAGCAAATAAAATTGACTCATCCCCAACCAAGTCTAGTGAAGCAGCTAAGGACTTTGTCCATGCAAAGGTGAAGATGGATGGTAAAAGGGTCCAAGGACCGATAAAAGATGTTTGTAAGGAGGCTTCTCTATGCAACGCGATTCTCACTCACTTAGATAGTTTGGTGGCCACCCTCTCTATCGTTGTTGACATCATCAAATCCTAGTGGAAAATATTCCAATAGAAGACCAAAGTCCTTGAAGTTGCTCATGCTTAGCTCAGTATTACTTTTAGGGATGTAGAGGATCCTCATACCACCACTGATGGTAATTGATCATTTTATCCCGATTGAGGGGTCTCCCCCAGATGGGCCTAATCACCAAGATGTAATCATCCCTTCTATTCAGCTTGCTCTCTATTTTTTGTTCCATGGATTACTCATTATTTTTGTCTAATTTTCTATATGGATTGCTTTCTATTTTGGCTATTATTCCCTGCTTCTCTTTAATTCTATTTTGTATTTACCAAGGTTTTGGGGCCTCTTTTACAACCCTTCTATTAATGAAATTTTAATTTATTGATAAAAAAAAGATTCCTTGTAAGATTATTTTATGCCTAATGCTAGCCATAATCTCATCTACAATATGCACGCAAACAGATGCAAACATACACATGTAATACGATGATTTTTATTTTGAATGATAACTAAAAAGATACAATTTTCTTATTTTCAAGTAGGGATGCAAGAGGGAATGTAGCAATCACATCTAGCTTATAATGTGACCATATGTAGTTCAAAATTTCAAATTATTACCTAGGATAGAAAATTTAAATATTTTTTATCCCCTATTATAATATGACTAATTAGATTCAATTTTTTCTATTTTGTTAAATTAACATACAAAATAGAAACAAAAAATTTTAAAAACTTGAAACAAGTAGATTTAAGACCCTAACATACAAATTGACAAGGTTTGGGAACTATCAAACCTAATTTTTTTAGAAGAATAAACACCACCTACTTGTAGAAGCACTACTTGTGATTTTCTCCCTGCTAATGCTTTTTCTAAATCTTGAAATTTCAGTAGAAAATCTATAAATATAAACAATAAAAGATATGAGTGTAGAGGGGTCTATTAGGTCTCAACTTAAGACTGTATGATTCCTTGACTGAGATAATCAGACCCCCTATTTTCATAAGAAAACTAATTAATTATTGAAAAGGACAAAATACTAAGAAAATTTACAGATATGGTAGAAGCACCATAACTACTATACTTCTATTTTGTGTGAAAAAAAGTTAATCTACACAATAAATCAAGATTTTTAATGATACATTGTAAATGATTTATCCTAGGGAGGATAGAGACCTTGTAATATAAAAATAACAATGATTTAATTTATTAAATGTAATACAGTATGATTCAAATAGAAGGCTAATTTAAATGCAAAAAAAAAATATGAATAAAAGTATTGGGGTAAAAAAATGAAAGCTACAAATTCAAAATTACTAGGTTTAAAAGCTCTAAAATGAGAATAAAAATCAATGAGAAAATGAGAGGGCATGATCCAAAACCATGAATTTCCTTCACATTTTTTAGAAGAAACTTGTTAATTGCTCTTTCACTACTCTTGAACCTTGATAATCACCTTTATGGAAGCTTTATTGAGATGGCTTGATGATGTGATTGTCTTAATTTAGATTCTTGGAGACTTGTTCAAATGATTACCCAAAAAATAAGAAGGATTTTGCACGAGATACAAAATTAAACTCTTGTGAGAGTGTGGTAGGATATCAACATATTCTTGTCAAACACAATGGTTGAAAACTATGATTTGAGCAATTTTGACAAATTTTTATTATAGAAATAATGTCCTTCAAAGACCTCCCTAAGGGGTGGGTATATAGATACGTAAAACCCCCTTGTAGAATCCATGAGGGATCTTGGTAGAATTAGAAAAAGGGTGGTGTGGTAGGATTGCAATGAAAATTTGGAGTTGATGGAAGAAAATAATGTGATAAAGCACATGCATTTATCAACCAAGAAGTAAGACTAACAATTCAAATATTAAATTACTAACTAATCATGAAACTGAATTGGCAAATGGGTCAATGAGATAATATCTAATGTGGAAAGGTAATGATAGGGAGTTACAGGCCAAAAATATTGGTTTTGGCATCAAAGAAAATGTTCAATATAATAAAAGTGTTTGTGGTACTTCTATCATGGTGTTACCACTCCATGACCATTGGAGGTCAAAATTGGTTGGGAAAAATTCAAAATTTTATGACTACAAAAGCACCACTAGTGAAGCAAAAGTAACGTTGGCACTACTAGATAGGTCTTAGTGGTTATGCTTTTAGAGCAATAAATACCCCTAATTTAGGTATGAAAATATTTGAATTAGCTTGGACTATTTTAGGGACAAACTGGTAAGAAAAATAATAGCATTAATTATAGTCCTACATTCAAATTTTAGTGTATAAATTTACCCCTTTTTATGCACTTATTATATAATGAATACATCAAAAACTGATCTTGATATCTTATTTTAACATAATATTTGTTTTCTTGTTGTTCAAGATCAATGGTATAATATGGCCAATGGAAATATTGGTTGTTTGATCATGATGTTTTTTTTTGATAAGGTAGAAGAAGGGGTTTTGAAAGGCTCCCTAAACCTTTTACATAAAAAAAAATAGAGAAGCAAGAGAAATATATAAAAGGAGAAAAAAATATAATCTAGGATCAACCATCCAAAAAGGAATCCTAGAAGAGGAACACCAATAAAAGACAACATAACCAAATAGGAGAAGATTGTATCTAAGGATTAGAAGATCCATCAACAAGGACCTCCTAGATCACATATTTTCCAACTCTTTCACCTTGGGAATCCTAAACTAAACTAGATTCAGAAACATCAAAATTATTTTTAAGGGTGTTTAGGATATTTGCAACCTCATCACCATATATTTTCAACAAGTTGCCCATCCTTCTCAAAAGGGTGATGAAGTCCTTTAGGCAAAATAGGTAAGTCTTAAAGCCAAGTTAAGGGTCTAGATGCTCCACATACACTCTTCCTAAGGCCCTACTTGACCATATTAATAAGATAATAGAGACTTAATTTTCAGTGGGGAGATTGGTCTTGACTCCCTAGAGTCATCTAAATTTTTGTCAGAGCTGATATGCATAGGGGATCCATCCACTTTTTTAGATTTGGTCTTCAACCTCTTGGATATTCTATGTATTTTTGCTTTCTTTTTGGATCCTTCAAGGTCCTTAGCACTAGCACCAGGATCCCTTTTGATAGAGATAACAACGATTAGTGATACAAATACCTTTATGCATCATATTATTAATGGTTAGAATTCTTCCTTGGATAACCAACCATGAAAAGACTGCAATTTTTGGAATTAATTTTTTTATCCAAACTAAGTCCTTTTGGAGGACAAAATCCTCATCATCAAGCAGAAGCTTGTAAGCTGATTTAACAGTGAACTACCCATTTTTTGTAGGATCCTAGGTCATTTAATCTTCCTTGGGTCTCATGGGGATAAATTTTTGCCCGAGAACTTTACAAAGATCATTTTATTCTGCTTGAAATCCCTAAATCCTTATTTGTTTCCACTTCATTCTACCTATGTCCTCAACCATATAATCAGAGACTTTTCTACCAATGAGTTCTTCCATGATATCTCTAATTCGAGCTAAGTTAGGATATTGCATCAATGGTTCATCCTTAGCCCACCTGTCATTCTAGCAATTTATCCTCTCACCATTGCCTAAAACCCATATTAAACATTTTTTGATGATTTTATTACAATTGAGAATTGCTTTCCAAAAAGTAGAACCTTTGATTGGAACTGAGTCACTTAGAAATTCCATATTTTGAAGATAATTTTGTTTGATGATAGTTGTCCATTCATTTTCTTCACTAGAAATGAGGCACCATGCCTACTTAGCTAGTAAATCTAAATTCATATGAGCAATTCTCCTCATACCTAAGCCCCCATTTTCCCTGGGTCTACACACTTTGGTCCATCCTACAAGGTGTATCCTTTTTTTCTCCTCTGATCCGGTCCATAAATTTTTTTTTTGGAGTTTCTCAATTTTTAGGAAAATCTTCATGGGGGCTTTAAAAACAGAGAGAAAATAGACTAGAATGCTCTAAAGAGAGGCCTTAGTGAGGTTCAACTTTCCTTCTTGAGATAGAAGATGACCTTTCTATCCAGCAAGTTTTTTTTGAATTCTTTCATTAACCCCATCCCACATTGACTCTCTAGGAGAACCAATGAAAATAGGTATACCAAGATATGAATTGGTGAGGTTTGCTATATCACACCATAAAATTTCTGCAATCCTTCCTTACCTCTGAAAGGGGGTGTTCAAGAAATATAACTTGTTTTTACTGAAATTAACTTTCTAACCAACAGTGTCATCGTAGAGTTGCAAGATGTATTTAATTATTTTTACCTCAACCACTGATGCCTTAGTCAATAGAAGGATATCATCAATGAATTTTTGGTGAGAAATAGTCCTAGTCAGAGATGTTGCCTTGATTCCTGATATTAGCCTTGAATTGCAAGCATTTTTGATGGTTTTGCCTAAAGCTTCTACCACAATGTTGCATAACATGGGGCTGATAGGTTCCCCCTGCCAAATTCCTTTGTGACTTTGAAAGTAACCAACAGTTGTTCCATTAACCATAATCCAGAACCATACTTTAGAAATGCATTCTATGATCAAATTAACCCATTGGTGGTGAAAACCAAACTTAAGGAGTACAAAAATCAGAAAGTCCCAATTTAGCCTATCAAATGCTTTGTTCATATCAAGATTGAGAACAAAAATAGACCTGTTAGTCTTATGAGCAGAGTGGAGAGCTTCATAAACTGTGATAACTCTATCCAAGATTGAATTTAAATTCAAAATTTGGTGAAGAAGAAATAAACTCAAAAGATGTTTTCACATTACCTAATGATATAGGAAAGGTAATGTATATGGAATTACTTTCTAATGAAGTCCTAAAATACAAGAATAGAATACAAGAATACATGATTAAATTTTTTAAAAATAAGTTTATTGATGAAACAAATACTTTGAATAATAGGCTTGTTGATAATAGTAGTGAAGCATAAAAGGAGAATTTTCAATACTTTGGAAATGCATGCAATGTGTTATTAATGATTCTAATGATTGCTATGAATATTTTATTACTATACCTGTTAGTCTATGGATAATAATCTACATTGGAATTATCACTCATAATGTTTCTAATATGAAAAAACAAGAAAAGGATGAAGAGGTAGAACAAATCAATGACGAAAGATGCTTCTTGTGATACAAATGATTTAAGGCCCATGATGATAGATTCATGTTGCAATACTATAGAATCAAAACCTTTGACGATTGATGCATGTTGTGATACTAGTGATATTATTCAAAAAGAAAAAGTTTTAATTTATGATTCTTGTCAAAATTAAAGGAAATATTGTGATGCAAGCAATGACACTAGTGATTTAGAATTCATAACAACGGTAGAATAACCTATTACAAAAATAGATGTTATATGTGATACAAGTGATTTGAATACAATTCGTGATTGTTTAGAAAAAGCTTATGTTATCAAAATTGATGAAGGTATGAATTCAAATGATGATAAAGATAGTGATGCTTAAAGTTGTATTGATATTGATAAACATGATTCTAATGATTGTATTGATCATTTTGTAAAATATATTAAAGGAATTGGTTCAAAATTGACGAAGAAAATGGTATATAAAGATACAGGTTTAGGTAAACATGAATATGAAATGAAAGAACCAATTTTACCATTAATAAGAACTAAATGTGAATTTCTTGGATATACAAGTTAGACTAGTGGTAATGATAAAGGAACTAAGTTTGTAACAAGAAATAGTGACATCAAATCATTGATAGAGATTGATAGAATTAATTGCAATAATAATGAAGGACTAAATATGAAAAGGAATTTTACATAGAAAATAAATATAGTCATTGTGGTAGATATGGACATAATATAGAGAGATGTTGGTATCTCCATATTTTTAAAATTTATGGAGCACATAATTATTCACAAATATTTTATCTATAGAAGGAAAAGAAAGACTACAAAGTAAACGTTTATAGTGGAAGGATGAACATAGATGAATGGAATAAAATTAAAGAAATATTGTATGGTTTCTACATAAGGAAACCAAGTATAATAAAATATTGTTTACATAAAACTTGAAAATTACAAAAGAAAAGTATTACCACTAGATTGAAGGGAAACTAGTGAAGATAAGAATTAATACCACTAGATTGAAGAATAACTAGTGAAGAATAACTTTTAGAATTTTGAGAAAGAATCAATATAGGAAAATTATGTTGGAAATTTTGAGTAGTTATGTTGTCATTGATGTCAAAATTCAGTGCAAGGAATTGACAAAAGGAGGGTTAAAATATTTATATTTTAAGCCCAAGAGATTTGGTTTAAAGCTTCACATGATTGGTCAAAATATTGTCTAAATACCCTGAAGGAAGGAGATACCTAGGCCCAAAGGAAATAATATTATAATATTTATTATTATAATATTAAAGTTGTTAAGATAAGGCCTAAGGTTAAGAAAGGAAACACCTAGGCCCAAAGGAAATAATATTATAATATTTATTATTATAATATTAAGTGTTAAAATAAAAGCCTAAGGTTACTTATAAATTAATTATAATATTTATATTATAATAAATTTATAATAAACCCTAAGTAAGGGGTTGGCGCAAAACATTAAGTTTAAATATTTATTCCCATCGACGTTCGAGCAAGGAAGGAATATGGTATTTATACCATAAGGTTTGAAGGCTTAAGGTAAGTCTCCAAATGCACATGCAAATATTGAATTAATTTGTTGATGCGAATTTGTGAGCACAAGAGGACAAAAGGCTTTTATTTTTAAAAGAAAAGTGGAGCACGTGGAAGGATAAAGCAGCAAGGGTTCATGCCCCTATCACCAACCACATGGTTGGCCTAGTGGCAAAGCTTGGTAATGCTAAGTCGTTGGCGAACGATAGGTCTCGCGTTCGATTCCGATGGTAGTAGAAGGGAGAAAGTTTTTGTTTTATGCAAGTTGAGAGCCAATGAAAGGGACAAAGAGATCTTGGTGCTTTAGAGGTCTCAAGTGAGTACCTAGCTCACGCGGTGGTTAGGCCACGGCTAAGGCATAGGCAACGGTATAGCAAGGGATCGAATCCCATGGGAGGCAACATGCAAAGGTATTTATTTTGCTTTAATAAATTTGCACCTATGGTTCTAAGTTGTATGGTATGCGCTGTCGTGGAGGTATAAGGTGTTAAAAATAATTTTTATTTTTTCCATATAAAGGGTGTTGAAATAATTTGAGTTGTGATTTAGTAAGTGCATTGGAATATTATTTTGAATGGTGGTTATAATTATTTTGGAAATGCATTTATGATAAGTGGGAGATATAAGGGAATAATTTTTATTATTCTATGCATTTAAATTCTGAAGGAAGTTATAGTGAATTATTGGAGTCCTTGTTGATTGTGTTTTGAATGTGTTAAGAGGGAGTTAAAAGGTGTATGAGGTAATTTTGATTATTTGTATGTTTTGCTAAAATATTTTGAAGGGTTTGATTATTTTAGAAACCAAGAGAGTGGTTTGGAATTTAATTGGGCACATTTTGGAAGGAATACTTTGTGGATGTTTTGAAATAGATTGTTGCTATCTAACCTTTTGAGTGGCACAAGTATAATTGATTGTGAAACAGATTTTGAAGACATATCTCCATCAAAGTAAAAAGGTATGGGCATATCATCCTTTGATTGAAGTGTTGTTGGATTGAATGTTGTGAAATATAAGGTGGAGTGAAAAGGATTGTTTGATAAGCATTGTTGGAAATATTTGAGTGAGTTTTTATATGCTTGATTGGTGAATGTTTAGAGAACATTTGAGATAGAGATTGAAGATTATTTGAGTTAGGGTTTGAGACCCACATTGTGCTCTTTGTTTGAAGAAGTATGAAAACACTTTTTTAGGGTTTGTGAGCAAGTTGTGTTTCATTGGTTGAATTATTGAGTGAAATTGGTTGAGCATTGATCTAAGAAATATTTATTAAAAGTATGGAAGTTGTAGATCAAGCTTTGTGAAACAATTTATACATAATTCTGAATTGATTTGAGAGAGTTTTCTGAAAGATATTTAAGTTGTGTTTTGAATGCAAGTATTGAAGTTATTTGAGTAATTTTTTGTGAAAGCTTGTAGATAGGATTGAACAAGCTTTTGTGAAAGCTTGTGGATAGATTTGAGCAAGTCTTTGTGAAGACTTGAAGGCATATTTGAGGTCTTGTAAATACTTTATATAGCATTAAAGAGTATATTTGAGGATAGAGTTTGGTGCATATTTGAGAGCATATTTGTGCTAGAACTGAGATAGAGTTGAGAGCATATTTGTGCTAGATTGAGGATAGATTTTAGTGTAGATTTGAGATAGAGATTGAGTAGAGTTGAGAGTAGGTTTTGAGGGTGATAGAGTAGAGGATATTAGTCTCTAGTGGATAGAGATCCATTAGCCAGGGAAGTGAGGATAGAGGTCTTCTATGGAGAGAGATCCACAAGCTATAGTAGTGGGGGTAGAAGTCTTCTAGAAGATCACCAACTAGAGCAGAGGAGAAAGAGTTCTCCTATGGATAGAGTTCCACAAACCTAAGCATTAGGGGATTGGTGTCTCCTTTGGATAGAGGTCCATAAACATTGTAATAGGGAAGTGGTTCCCAAAATATTTGTTTGAGAAAATTTAGTAGAAATATTTTCTCCGTGGAGTAGCCCACATTGGGTGAACCACGTTAAATCATGTCTCTCATGTGTGTGATGATTTATGCAATGTTTACTACTTTGATATTGTTAATGCTATTGATTGGATTAAAAAGTAAAATGTTTTATATTATACTATTCACCCTCCTCTCAGTATAAGCGTATGTTCTTCAATTGGTATCAGAGTGGGCTCCTTCATGAAAAGCCTAACAACTTGGAGGAAGATCCCACAAGAACATACATGACCTCAAAAAATGAAGAAGAGGCCACAATTGACATAAAAGAAGAATTTTTTGCTGCTCTCAAAAATTTGGAAAAGATCAGAAGGAAGAACTCAAGTTTGAAGGATCAAATTCAAGAGGATGAAGAAGCAAATATGGAACTTCTACAAAATCTCACAGAACTCAAGGTAAAAGTGGAAGAGGGAAAGAAAATTGAATAGGATATGATAGAACTATTAAGGGCAAGAGAGGCAGAGTGTGAAATATTGGAATAAAAAATTGTCTCTCTAAGGAATGAAGTTGAAAAGACTAAGTTATGACAAGATATAAAGTTAGGGAAATAGAAAGAGGAGTCAAGCTCTCAAGAAATAGAGACATCAAACAAATATGAGCTCATGACTCATACTAATACTCTGGAAGGAAAAGGCACCAGGAAAGAAGAGGGTAAAGAAGATCCATGGACAAAATTCAATCACAAGAACAACAAAAGAAGAAGCACTCGACCATATTATTCAAGGCACTCCAATAGGTTACAAAATCTCTTCCATGGCTATTGTTTTTCATGTAACAAATATGGTCATAGAGCTGCACATTGCACTGGTTATGTGAAAAATAATGTTGATAGAAATTTCAATTCTTTTGCACCTCTTATGAATGATGATGTCATATGTTATAAATACAATAATTTTGGGCACAAGGCTAAATGGTGCAAAATGGTATTTCCTGAGTCAAGTAAAAAAGAATACAACTTCAACAATTAGGAAAGAGAGAAAAGAGCATGAGAAAGTTAGATCAATGTTAGTACAAACAACTCTTCATGTTCAAGATAAGGGAAAATAATGGTTTCTTGATAGTGGTTGTTCTAGTCATATGACAGGTGATAAAAGTAAATTTCTTGTACTCAAAGAAATTGATGGAGGATCAGTAAAATTTGGTGATAATGGTTCAACAAAAATCTGTGGGAAAGGGACTTTGAGTTTAGATAATGGAAAAATAAAGATAGAGAATGTATTGTATGTCAAGGGGTTGAGGCACAATCTACTAAGTGTAAGCCAACTTTGTGATCAGGGGCACATGGTTACATTTCATCCAAATAGGTGTGAGATCAGAAAGTCTAAAACTGGAAAGCTTATTGCAAATGCAAATAGAACTACAAACAACCTCTACATGCTAAGTGATATTAAAGGAGAAAAGTGTTTTCTATCACAAGAAGATGAGAGTTGGTTGTGGCATAGAATAATGGGTCATTTGAACTTTGAAAACATAGTGAAAATAAGCAATAAGCAGGTTGTCAGAGATTTACCCAAGATAAAAAGGCCACAAAACACAATTTGTGCACAATGCCAACATGGGAAGCAAGCTAGAACAAGTTTCAAGTCAAAAGGATTTATGTCATCTGAGCCATTGAAACTAGTGCACACTGACCTATGTGGTCCTACAAGGACAAAGAGTCTACAAGGAGAAAGTTACTTTATATTATTTATAGATGATTATTCCAGAATGATTTGGGTAGCCTTCTTGAAAGAAAAGTTAGAAGCTCTTGAGAAGTTTAAAGATTTTAAAGAATTAGTGGAAAATGAAATAGGTAGAAGGATTAAGGGTTTAAGATCAGATAGAGGAGGAGAATTTACCTCAAATGAATTCATAGACTTTTGTGAACAACATGGGATCAAAAGAGAATATTCAACAACAAGAACTCCACAACAAAATGGGGTAGTTGAAAGGAAAAATATGACTGTTGAAAATATGGCTAGAGCCATGTTAAATGAGTCTAAGATTTCAGATGGTTTTTGGAAAGAGGTAGTACATACAACAATGTATATCATCAATAGAGCTCAAATAAGAGTAAATCACCACAAAACCCCATATGAGCTTTGGAAAGGAAGACCAACCACTATGAAATACTTCAAAAATTTTGGAAGCAAATGTTACATAAGACGAGAAGAGAAAAATTTGGGTAAGTTTGACTCAAGATGTGATGAGGGTATTTTTCTTGGCTATTCCACTAAGAGCAAAGCCTATAGATGCTATAACAAAAGGACACATACTATTATAGAGAGTATAAATGTGATAGTTGATGAGCATATAGGGTCAAGAGAACCAACTCGAGAAATTGTGTATCAGGAAGAAGAAAGTTGTCAAGAAGAGTTAGGTGAAGAATCAGAAGAAGAAGAAGAAACACAAAGACTACTACCCAAAACTCCATCCAGGTATGTGCAAAAAAATCATCCAGGAGATCTAATCATTGGAAATCCAAATGAGAGACAGACAAGGAGAAGGATAATAGGAACAAGTGAGCATGCAAATTTCTCTTTGCTATCTAAAATTGAGCCCAAAGATTTCAATGAGGCAAGAGAGGATAAGTTTTGGATCAAGGCAATGAATGAGGAACTAGATCAAATAGAAAAAAGTGAGACTTGGGAACTTGTCCCATGACCAAAAGGTAAGAATGTGATTGGCACTAAATGGGTTTTCAGAAACAAGTTAAATGAAGATGGTCAAGTAGTCAGAAACAAAGCAAGATTAGTATGCAAAGGTTATGCACAAGTTGAGGGGATTGATTTTGATGAGACATTTGCTCTAGTTGCATGACTTGAAGCTATAAGAATATTTTTAGCCTTCTCAAGTTTCAAAAATTTCAAAGTATATCATATGGATGTTAAATCAGCCTTTTTAAATGGTGTCCTGGAAGAAGAGGTTTACATTGAGCAACCTGAGGGATTCAGCCTAATTGATAAACCAGACTATGTATGTAGATTAAAGAAGGCACTTTATGGACTAAAGCAAGCTCCTAGAGCTTGGTATTCAAGATTGGATAAGTATCTTCAGGAATAGGGTTTCAGAAAAGGAATAGTGGATAGTAACTTATACATCAAAAATGAAGGAAATGACTTACTAATTGTGGTTGTTTATGTGGATGATATCATTTTTGGAGGCAATAATGATAAGATGTGTCAGAAATTTGCAAAGAGCATGCAAAGTGAATTTGAAATGTCAATGCTTGGTGAGTTGTCCTTCTTTCTTGGACTTCAGATTTCACAATCAGAGAAAGGTGTATTTCTCTCACAAACCAAGTATATAAAAGAGATGCTAAAGAAATTCAAGTTAGAAGATTGCAAACCAGTAAGTACCCCCATGGTTACAGGATGCAAGTTAAGTAAATATGATGAATCTCCTGAGGCAAATCAGAAATTGTACAGATCTATGATTGGCAGCTTACTATATGTTACAGCTACAAGACCAGATATAATGCAGGTAGTGGGACTAGTGGCAAGGTTTCAAGCAGCACCAAAGGAAACACATGTAGTGGCAGTAAAAAGGATTCTCAGGTATTTGAAAGGGACTATGGATTTTGGGCTCTGGTACCCCAAAAGTGATAATTTCACTCTCATAGCATATACAGATGCAGATTGGGCTGGCAACATTGATGATAGAAAAAGCACAAGTGGAGGAGCATTCTTTCTTGGAGATTGTTTAGTCTCTTGGCTAAGCAAGAAATAGGCATCAGTATCCCTATCCACAGTAGAGGTAGAGTATATTGCAGTGGTTGCTTGTTGTACATAGGTGTTATGGATGAAGTAAACTTTAAAGGACTTCAAGATAGAGCATGATCACCCTATCCCCATACTGTGTGATAATACAAGTGCTATAAATATCTCAAAGAATTCGATGATGCACTCCAGGACCAAGCACATCCCGATTAAATATCATTTTCTGAGAGAGCAGGTGATAGATAAGCAAGTCAGGTTGGAATATGTTACTACAAAGGAACAGATTGCAAATATTTTCACTAAACCTCTTCCAAAAGAGACCTTTGAGTATCTTAGAAGGAAATTGGGAGTAGTTCTACTCCCACCCCAAAATTAATCACCTCAAGGAGAGGAGGTGGGGAGGGGGCTGAGCTAAGAGTCTTATCTTTAGCCCCAAAGGAGTCCCTTTGCCATTGATGTCAAAGGGGGAGAGATTTGAGTTAGGGGGAGAGCATTCAGTCATGGGGAGCAATTTCTCAGGGGAGTAGAATTAGAAAAAGGAAAAAGGAATGGTTAAGGAAAAAGGGTTGCCATCAATGACAAAGGGGGAGATTGTTGGAAATTTTGAGTAGTTATGTTGTCATTGATGTCAAAAGTCAGTACAAGGAATTGACAAAAGGAGGGTTAAAATATTTATATTTTAAGCCCAAGATATTTGGTTTAAAGCTTCACATGATTGGTCAAAAGATTGTCTAAATACCCTGAAGGAAGGAGATACCTAGGCCTAAAGGAAATAATATTATAATATTTATTATTATAATATTAAAGTTGTTAAGATAAGGCCTAAGGTTAAGGAAGGAAACACCTAGGCCCAAAGGAAATAATATTATAATATTTATTATTATAATATTAAGTGTTAAGAGAAAGCCTAAGGTTACTTATAAATTAATTATAATATTTATATTATAATAAATTTATAACCCTAAGTAAGGGTTTGGCGCAAAACATTAAGTTTAAATTTTTATTCCCAGTCGATGTTCAAGCAAGGAAGGAATATGGTATTTATACCATAAGGTTTGAAGGCATAAGGTAAGTCTCCGAATGCATATGTGAATATTGAATTAATTGGTTGATGCGAATTCATGAGCACAAGAGGATAAAAGCTTTTTATTTTTAAAAGTAAAGTGGAGCACGTGGAAGGATAAAGCAGCAAGGGTTCATGCCCTTATCACCAACCACGTGGTTGGCCTAGTGGCAAAGCTTGGCAACGCGTAAGTTGTTGGTGAATGGTAGGTCTCGCGTTTGATTCCCGATGGCGATAGAAGGGAGAAAGTTTTTGTTTTAAATATTTTGAGAGCTAATGAAAGGTACAAAGAGTAGTGGGTGCTTTAGATGTCTCAAGTGAGCGCTTAGCTCACGTGGTGGTTAGGCCATAGCTAAGGCACTGGCGAAAGTATAGCAAGGGATTGAATCCCGTGGGAGGCAACATGCAAAGGTATTTATTTTGCATTAATAAATTTGCACCTATGGTTCTAAGTTGTATGGTATGCACTAATGTGGGAGGTATAAGGTGTTAAAAATAATTTTTATTTTTGCCATATAAAGGGTGTTGAAATAATTTGAATTGTGATTTAGTAAGTGCATTGGAATATTATTTTGAATGGTGGTTATAATTATTTTGAAAATGCATTTATGATAAGTAGGGAGATATAAGGGAATAATTTTTATTATTCTATGCATTTAAATTTTGAAGGAAGTTATAGTGAATTATTGGAGTACCTTGTTGATTTTGTTTTGAATATGTTAAGAGGGATTTAAAAGGTGTATGAGGTATTTTGAGTATTTGTATGTTTTGATAAAAAATATTTGAAGGGTTTTATTATTTGATGCAAATTTGAGAAACCAAGAGAGTGGTTTGGAATTTAATTGGGCACATTTTGGAAGGAATACTTTGTGGATATTTTGAAATAGATTGTTGCTATCTAACCTTTTGAGTGGCACAAGGAGAATTGATTGTGAAATATATTTTGAAGACATATCTCCATCAAAGCAAAAAGGTATGGGCACATCATCCTTTGATTGAAGTGTTGTTGGATTGAATGTTTTGAAATATAAGGTGGAGTGAAAAGGATTGTTTGATAAGCATTGTTGGAAATATTTGAGTGAGTTTTTATATGCTTGATTGGTGAATGTTTAGAGAACATTTGAGATAGAGATTGAAGATTATTTGAGTTAGGGTTTGAGACCCACATTGTGCTCTTTTTTTGAAGAAGTATGAAAACACTTGTTTAGGGTTTGTGAGCAAGTTGTGTTTCATTGGTTGAATGATTGAGTGAAGTTGGTTGAGCATTGATCTAAGAAATATTGATTGAAAGTATGGAAGTTGTATATTAAGCTTTGTGAAACAATTTATACATCATTCTAAATTGATTTGAGAGAGGTTTTTTGAAAGAGATTTAAGTTGTGTTTTGAATGCAAGTATTGAAGTTATTTGAGCAAGTTTTTGTGAAATATTGTAGACAAGATTGAGCAAGCTTTTGTGAAAGCTTGTGGATAGAATTGAGCAAGTCTTTGTGAAGACTTGAATGTATATTTGAGCAAGTCTTGTAAAGACTTGAGACAACATTAAGAGCAAGATTTGAGGACAGAGTTTGGTGCAGATTTGAGAGCAAATTTGTGCTAGAACTGAGACAGATTTAAGAGCAGATTTGTGCTAGACCAAGGATAGAGTTTAGTATAGATTTGAGACAGATATTGAGAAAATTTGAGAGTAGGATTTGAGGGTGATAGAGCAGAGGATAGAAGTCTCTAGTGGATAGAGATCCATTAGCTAGGGTAGTGAGGATAGAGGTCTTCTATGGAGAGAGATCCACAAGCCAGTGTAGTGGGGGTAAAGTCTTCTAGAAGATCACCAGCTAGAGCAGAGGAGAAAGAGTTCTCCTATGGATAGAGTTCCACAAACTTGAGCATTAGGGGATTGGTGTCTCCTTTGGACAGAGGTCCATAAACATTGTAATAGGGAAGTGGTTCCCAAGAAATTTGTTTGAGAAAATTTAGTGGAAATATTTTCTCCGTGGAGTAGCCCACATTGGGTGAACCACGTTAAATCATGTCTCTCATGTGTGTGATGATTTGTGCAATGTTTACTACTTTGATATTGTTAATGCTATTGATTGGATTAAAAAGTAAAAGGTTTTATCTTATACTGTTCACCCCCCCTCTCAGTATAAGCGTATGTTCTTCAAAGTATAAGATAGATTGATTTTACCTATTCCAAGAATATATTCAAAATAGAATATAGTTTATAAGAAATGGAAAGAGGTCCCATAGTAGACAGAGAGAAAGAAGACCCAAGCATAGCTTGGAATATGGTTCATAGAGAAAGCATATATAGTGATGATCCTATAGATATGATGATTTTATACTGGATGAGCTAGAGATAATGATTTTCTAGAGGTGACCTGTTGTGGCTGCTCCACAACTATCCCCAAAAGTTTTGGGACCCACTTTTTGAGCTTCAATTTTGAGATTTATGTTTGCCTTCGAGTGCTAGAAGTTGATATTATTTCAATCATGAACTCACCCTGTGATTTTTGAGTCTCCTTGGTTTTTCTTGGCTTGTGGGGAGGAGTATGATTTAGCGATTTGATTGCAGTCATTATGGGCCATATAGGTGTTTTCCTTCGTTGGTTTAAATGCTTGGAGTCTTGATTGATTAAGAAGTTTGGGATCTTACTTCATGAGTAATACAAATTTCATGCAAGGTCTAATTATCTTGATATTTTTTTAAGCATAAAAGCAATTGATTTAAATTTAAACAATTGAAAAGTGGTGTCACTTAAACTAAATTTAAATCAATAACAAGCAAGTTAATTTGCTTGATAAAAAATAATAATAATAATAATAATAATAATAAAATAATTTTTGGTTACAATAAACAAATAATATATATTATTTTATATGTCATATATAATAATATATATTTTAAATAATAACATAAAATAAAAAGATAATATATATATATATATATATATATATATAAACGAAATGAAAAGTTTCATTTTCTTTAATAAAAATGAAGCTTTCTTGTTTTGAATTATTAATGTTAATATTAATTAGATCTTATTAATATTAATATTAATAAAGGTTTTGGGCTTTATAAAATATAAAGTGTTCCTTTTTATTATACCATAAAATATAAAGTGTTCCTTTTTATTATACCAACTCCTCTAATATCATACGCATTGTTTACTATGCAGGTTGTCAAATGAGCGAAGGGCTCACAGAGAAAAGATAGGGACCAGCCTGTAGGTGGCACTTTCCAACGAAGATAACACCTCCGGATGTGGCACGCGGGGGGCTCGAACCTGGCAGCATTCGAAGTGTCTCAAGTGGAGTACGATTAGGGTTTGACGATGATGTGACATGGACACTTACTGGTAGGTGATTGTGATTGTGGTGAATGGGGGACATGGCAGCTAGATGCCTATAAACGTATGTATTGAGGAAGGACGTGGTTCGAAAGGCAAGATACAACTCTCGAAGACTCATTTTTGACATGGAAGTATCCTTCAAACCTACAACGACCAAGGCAGCAGATAACACGGTGGGCCAGATCGTCAACAGAGGGAAACTTGCAGTGCATAGTTTAATTTCAATGGAATTCGAGGGTGGCTTTAACGTAGCTCCGGCGAGTAACTCGATGTCCAAGGCGAATGATAGTAGGGTGGCCGAACAGGGTGAGGCCCAACCAAACCACGGTAGATGTAATGACATGGCCTACCAATGAGGACGCATCAATTTGTAGAGGCAAATAACGCGATGATCTGGAAGGTTACCGATGAGACAAAAGTAAGCCCTGGTTGTGGCATTAGAGTGGAACGAAAATTCAAACTTAAATTTTATCGGGCGACCTATAATCACGTTCTGTGACAGGGATACAAACTTGTAAACACCACTAACGTAAGATGGTGAGACCGATTTTGACAGCGAATCCGACGAATCACAGCAAGTCACGGCGATGGAAATACTGCGGTAATCTTCGAACAACATGATGAAACTGGCGACGCATTCATAGAAGATAAAAGCATGAATCACGGCATGCAAGCCACTGCTATTTGAAAGACTAAAATGGTAGGGAAGTTATATTTAAAGAAATATTGAGCTAATATTCTGTTGTGTGGTGGTTGCAGGTCTGAAGGACATTCGCTGATTCAGCGCGGTAGACTAAGATTAGGGGACGTGGATGTATACCACGGTCACAGCGTGTCGCCCGAATAATGATAGCCGCGGCAAAGGTCCATGAACCTCAACGAAGGGGATGTGAACACCCAGCGACTTAGGGCAAGCTTGGATAGCAAGGCCACAAGAGACATAGCGCAGTGATTTTGGTGGGCCCGCAAGAGGAAATGTAGCCATCGAATGGCTTGCGTGTCAACGAAAACCAAAATGAGGGATAGCTAGTTGTCACAACGTGGGCGAATCGAAACGCACGATGGAAACATGCATTCCTACGTGGATGCAGTGGCACTTAGGCAAAAGAAAGACGTCCAGAGGAAACGTTCGCCGGATACAGCAGCGCATGTCAAGGCTGCAATCAATAGGATAGACGGTAGCGATAGGTGACTACAGATGAACATACGTAAAACCCTAAAAATTCTCATTCATATAAAAATCGACCAGCCATAGTGAAGTTTTTTTTTGCTTTTCGATGATCGAAAGTGGCAGAGATGCTGGGAGATGCGAGGAAACGTCCAGAGTCACGTTTCATGGCGGACGATTGGTTCACTCGAAAGGCACAAGGGTAAAAGGTTATTCCGTTGCTTCGTTTCTTGAAATTTTTTATTTACTATGTCGATTGCAGATCGAAGGATCATAACATGATAATGTTGTTATGTTTTGATGTTTATTGATGCGCTCTCGGAAGATATGAGGTGGAATGGTTACGTGAGGGATGGTTGGCTCTAATATTGAAACTATAGTATAAAAAGGTAAAATCTTTATTTTTAATTTTTTATATTATTAGTGTAATATGGGAGTCAGAAGGGTCTTATTTCATGAAAAAGGAAAGGAAAATATTATATAATATAAAATAGTCTCCTTTTATATTATATAAGGGATAAAGGTGTCTATTCAATATCATATATATTATAAGAGAAAAGGGGAGATATAAGGGTAGTTCGAAGCTTTATTCTTGTTCTTCTATGGTATCATGATATATATGATAGGAGTTACAAAAAAATGAAGATAAATTTTTTTTAAGGATGTTAAAAAGGGGAATAATAGATAAAATACTTCAAAGTGTTATTGTCTTACGTATATTTATTTTAACATCATTAGTAATAAGAAGTGGAAACGAAAGGACATAAAGATCCTTTAAAAGCCCAAGGAGGCCATGGTATAGGGGTTGGAAATTTTGTAATGAAGGAGATTTTTGGAAATACAAGCCTTTCATTTTGGTAATAGCAACTTTTGTGTGCAAAACCAAAGGGAGATTACGTCTAAAGCTATGGTTTATTGTCTATCTTTTTCTGCATTGTTTTTGCTTATATCTATTTGTAGATGCCATGAAATGGGTTGCAATAGGTGAATGCTTAAAATAATGCGAATTTTATTTTTCCTTTGAGTCTCGCACTTGGTCTAATCTGATTGTGCTTATGTTGCAGGTCCGTTAGGTCATGTTGTTTTAGATTCATCTCACAACTTGGGGTTTTGCAGGGAGGGGATTGCTAACCAAATTTGATATTATTTGCTTTTTTTTCCAGCTAACCTTGTAGATTTGTTTTCTATTTTCTGCATTTAGAGTAAATCTTCAATATTTATTTTAGTTGCACATTTCTATTCTGGTCCAGTCCAGAATTTTTGTTTCTCATTCTAGTCCTTCCAGAATTTCTAATTTTTCATTTCGGTCCTTCCAGAATTTTTTATTTTCCATTCTGGTCCTTCCAAAATTTTTGTTTGTTCTCATTTCTATTATTTTTCCATTCTGGTCCATTTTCTAGAATTTCTTGTTCATTTGTTTCTATTCTGGTCCTTATCCAGAATTTTTGCACCTCCAAATACATCAATTTAATTTTTAGATAAAATGCTGGTTTAGGAGGGCTACTAACGCCAAATTCACACTAAGGTAGATAAAACAAATGAACGCTGACATGCTAACTTACTAACTCTTACTAACACCAAATTCTAACATAGGGATAGTGGAACAATTACAATGAAGATAAAATGAATCCACTAACTTTAAAATGAATCACACATTAAAGACATGGATTTTAAAATGAAGTGGAATATTCCACGCACTTTTGCATTTGGAACCTTTCTAATCTAAAGATAAAAGAGTCTACTAATTGGGGTTCAGGGTAGACTATTTTAACATCAAGAGCACTAAAAATGAATCAATATTTTGCAGTTTGAAGGTTTTAAGATCATAATTGCTAAAGCATTATTTGAACTATTCAAGGCCCCTTGTTAACTGTCACTTGCATAGTTGAGTTTATTCTGGTATACATTTGTTTCCATATTAATTTTTCATTGATTATATAGAAATATATGCTTGTTGAAACCTTGGAGAATTAAGTGGTTTAACTTAATTTCTTTGCAAGAGATATTTTTCAAATTAATACTCTATTTGTGGTGATCATTTTGCTATAGGGAAAAATAATCACTCAACATTTTGGTGCTAGAAGGAGGGCCTTACTTATTGCTTTGTGATTTAGAGCTTGCTAACGGTTAACGTGGCTAGTTTTGTTTCCACCTTATTGTGCTTGTAGGTACAACATTATTTCGATTTATTTTGAGTTGTTTGTGAGAAGCCTTGTTAGGATAGTTAAGTTTCCCAAGCTGGACCCATCTGAGCATATTGCTACTAGGTCTAAAACTATCGGGGAAACTATCTTTCAAAGTCTTACTCCCAATTACAAGAAACCAAAAGCAAAACTCAAGAAATTGAAATCCCACCTAGCATACTTGATCTAGGGTCCCCTTTAGGTTCAAGTACACCTAGTGGGTCTCCACACACTAGGTATTTGTCCCCATAACATCAATAGTTTCAACTATTTCTGTAGAGCCGCTATCATTGCTTAATATGACCCAACAACAACAAAAACAACCCGCTCTTTCATGTAGTGTGCAAAGCTCTCCCTTGAATATACCTGGGGATGTCCATGACTTGCCTAGGCATAATGAAAGATCGCTATCCAAGTTTATACATGATGGTCCCGTTACTACTGAATAGCATGTCCAAATTTATAAAGACTACATGTTTAGACATGGGGTCACTCATGAAGACGTTGCATGTCGAGTATTTCCAAATAGTTTGGACCATGTGGCTAATGAGTGGTACAAAAATCTCCTCGCAAGGTCCATTACTTCGTGGGCCAAATTGGAAATTGCCTTCATTAGCCAATTTTGATTATTGATAGATCCTTCCATCATCTATAATATATTTGTGTCCTATAAACGGTTACCCAATGAGCCTATTAGGACATTCAATGCTAGGTTCCAAAATCTATACATGAATGTAACTCGCCACTTCACATTAGATGCTGTTGTGGCCCTTCAATTATATTTTGGAGCTTTAGATCCAGTAACATCCTTGTTTTCCCAAAGAAATGCTTAGGTCACAACCCTTGCTTTGGCTTATGCCAAAACCATGACCCTTGAGCAACAAATGAACTCACCAGGAGGGGGGTTATCTCAATGGCCTAGGATGGGACAATATGGTCCATACAATCAATTCACCATGATGAAATAGGTAATAGAACTCCAAGTCCCAACAATGAATAATTTTCAACAATTAGGTCCATTGACACAAGCGTATTCACCATTTCTCGCATTTCCTAACACATCCATTCCACCACTAGTGATGTTGCCAAAAAATTGGATGACCATACCAAGATTCAACATGCTTAACAATCAGTTGACCATACCTGGATTCAACACAATTAATACCCAAAACCCAATGGCTTATCCTTCGATCACACCACTTCAAAGTGTGAACCTTAGGTGGAACCAAAATACTCAGAGTCAAGCCATTATGCCTATTCCATAAGTGGCTAATGCAAGAAAGGCATTTGGACCTAAAATCACAATGCCCCAACCACAAGGGCCTGAAGCTAGGATGGATAAGTTGGAAGAACAAGTGACCAAGTTGACAATTAGCATGGGAAATGTGAATAAAAGTCTGGCACAATACTTTGGACATATCCAACCTCACAACCACAGAGGAAAGGGACCATAAAATAATCACCCCAATAATGGGCATGTACCCAACCCAGTAGCCAATCAGGTAGATGTTTCGAAAGATTACGGTGAGTTAGAACCCTGTGATGATGAATTGCCCCATTGTTGCCAAGGGAAGCAAGAGACGTTGTTAACTAAAGTTGTCCACATCCAAGAAAGTGAGGAAGAGGAGGATATTGAGGTTTTAGGAGAAGAATATGAAGAGACTTTGGAGGTCCAAGCTACTAGATGTTTTGGGAAAGGAAATCATCAATATTATACAAGAAGTTCTAAGGATCCCAAAACTTCCTCTACTCCTCCAAACAACCCATTACTTCCTCCTGATACAAAATGTGAGGTTAATCCACCTCCTCCACCGATTGTAGAGATGTCCAAGCCAGTGAAAAAGATAATGATTTCAGAAAAACTCACTTATGACTTAGAAGAAGACATGAATAAAAATAAGGCTAATATCTCGTTGTTCGAAGTAGCTAAACTTTTGGGTCATGAGATAGGTTCACCGAAAAACCCACCTAGTCAAGCCCATGAAGCTAATGGTGTCGAGTCTCAACTAGTTCTGAAAAGGGAAAGAAGAGAAGTACCTCCCTTTCTCATAACCATTAGGATTGTAGGAAAAAATTTACACAATTGTCTGATAGATTCAGGTGCTTCGACCAACATCATGTCCTTGGAGGTTTGCCAAAAGTTAGGACTCACACCAATCCCTTCCAAGAGTAAAGTGGTGCAATTGGATAGATCTATTATGGATGCGGTTGGAAGTCTAAACGATGTCCTTATTCAGATTAACTCAGAACCTAGAGTTCAAAATCACATAGATATATTGGTGCTTAATATTCCTACTAAGTATGGAATGGTATTGGGAAGAGATTGGAGTAAAAACCTGAACGGGTATATTGTAATAGATTCTTCCCATATGTGGTTGCCTTGGAGAGGAGTAGCAAATCAAATTCGGGTGGATAGTGAACCTAGAATCAAGGAGATGATAACTGAATACAACAAACCCAATGAAATCCAATATGTCAAAACCGAGTTAGGGGCCTATAGTTTGGACATAGAAGAAGCTACCGAAGAACCTCAAAAAGAGAATGTTTCTTGTAACACTTCGAAAGAGGATAATTTGGTTTGGACTCTAATATTTGATGGATCTAGGTCAAAACAAGGTGCTGGAGCTAGAATTGAGCTTACATGTCCTGGTAGCAAGCCTATACTTGCTGCCTATAGACTACAATTCCTAACCACCAACAATGTGGTAAAATATGAAGCGCTTATTTTTGGACTTCAATTAGCCCTCAGGAAGAAAGTCAAATGTCTCAAAGTGTTGGGAGACTCGGAGTTGGTGGTCAAACAAGTTAAAGGGCAATATACTTGTCGAGATAAAATATTAAGCCTTTATAGAACCAGAGTTAAGGATTTGATAGATGAATTTGATGCATTCAATATATCCCTTATCTCTAGGAAAAATAATCGCATGGTAGATTCTTTAGCTATAGCCGCAAGTATGCTTAAACCTGTGGACCATAAGAAGTGCAAGAAATTCTCAATATAATTAGTGCCTTGCCCTTCGATACCAGATAATGTTATGAATTTTCAAGTATTCAATAGTGACAGACATGTGTTCAATTTTATCACTAATTCTGGAATTTTTGAAAATCAGGTAATAGATGAAGAAAAGAGAGGGCAAGAAGAAATGGAATCACAATGTGAGGCAACCAGAGTGTGGAATGATATGTCAAATGGTATGGCTTCGTTAGAGAAAATATTTGACATTGGATACCAAGCGAAAAGAGGAAAGAAGGTACCCCCCTAAAGAATCTTGTGATTTGATCAATTTAGGGAATGCAAAAAATCCACGAGAGGTACTTATTGCTAAGGCATGTACAATGGAAGAAAGGGAGTCTATCACTCATGCATTAAAGGAATATATTTATTGCATAGCATGGAGCTATAAGTATTTGAAAAATTATGATCAAAATGTGATAACTCATACGATTCCATTAAAACCTGACTCCAAGTCTTTCAGACAGAGACAAAGAACGGTCAACCCAATCTTAGAACCTTTAATAGAGAAAGAGGTCAAGAGATTGCTAGAAGCAAAAATCATATTTCCTGTTAGACATTCCATGTGGGTGGCCAATATTGTCTCGGTGAGAAAGAAAAATGGAGATATAAGGTTATGCATAGATTTCAGGAATCTAAACAAGGCTTGCCAAAAGGATAATTACCCATTGCCTACTATTGATGAGATTCTTCAAAAGGTGAATGGGTTAGAAATGATGTCATTCTTGGATGGTTATTCAAGATATAATCAAATTTTAATTCATCCAAATGACAGAATGAATACAACCTTCACAACTAAGTGGGGAACATTCGCATATAGGAGAATTTCATTTGGGTTATTGAATACAGGTGCAAATTTCTAAATTTTGCATTCAAAGAGCTCATTGGTAAGTGTATTATTGTCTACGTTGATGACATTCCTATATTCTCCAAGAAAATAGAAGATCATGTCAGGGACTTGAGAAAAGTACTTCAAATATGTAGGGAACATGGGATCTCCCTTAATCCAAAAAAATGCATCTTTGGAGTAACAGAAGGTAAGCTATTAGGACATGTCATTTCCAAGGATGGGATTTCTATTGATCCAAAAATAATCTCAGCTATACTAGCCATCCCTCCACCTAATAGCAAGAAAGAGTTAAGATCCTTTTTTGGTAATATTAACTTTGTAAGAAAATTTATTTTAGGTTTTGCCGAAATTGCCAAGCCTTTGAATGATATGCTAAAGAAATATGTTCAGATCAAATGGACAAATGAAAATAGGGAATCTTTCAAAAGCATCAAGGATGCTATCTCTAAAGCCCCTATTTTAATTAGTCCAGATTATTCTAAGTCATTTTATGTATATAGTTTTGCTTCAGATCATTATTTTGAGAGTGTCTTAACCCAAAAGAGAGAGGGTAGCATTGAAAATCCCATAGCATTTTTGAGTTCTCCATTGAAGGATGCACAACTAAGATATTCCATCTTAGACAAACAAATGTATGCCCTATTCAAGACCATCAAGAAATTTAAGCATTACCTAGTTCACAGTAAATGTTTTGCGATATTTCCTAACCCGGTCGTTAAGTCTATGTTTTTGCAAAACGAACTAGGTAAAATATGGGGAAAATGGTTTTCGACCCTATGTATGCCCTATTATAATATTTATTATTATAATATTAAATTTATTAAGATAATGCCTAAAGTAAATGAAGGAAATACCTAGGCCCAAACGAAATAATATTATAATATTTATTATTATAATATTAAGTGTTAAAATAAAAGCCTAAGGTTACTTATAAATTAATTATAATATTTAAATTATAATACATTTATAACCCTAAATAAGGGGTTGGTGCAAAAAATTAAGTTTAAATATTTATTCCCATAGACGTTCGAGCAAGGAAGGAATATGGTATTTATACCATAAGGTTTGAAGACATAAGGCAAGTCTCCAAATGCACATGTGAATATTAAATTAATCTATTGATGCGAATTCATGAGCACAAGAGGACAAAAGATTTTTATTTTTAAAAGTGAAGTGGAGCACGTGGAAAGATAAAGCGACAAGGGTTCATGCCTATATCACCAACCACATGGTTGGCTTAGTGGCAAATCTTGGTAGTGCTAGGTTGTTGGAAACGGTAGGTATCGAGTTTGATTCATGATGGCAATAGAAGGCAGAAAGTGTTTATTATATACAAGTTGAGAGGCAATGAAAGGGACAAAGAGATATCAGTGTTATAAAGGTCTCAAGTAAGTGCCTAGCTCACGTGGTGGTTAGGCCATAGTTAAGGCACAGGTGAAAGTATAGCGATGGATTGAATCTCATGGGAGGCAACATGCAAGGGTATTTATTTTGCATTAATAAATTTGCACCTATAGTTTTAAGTTGTATGGTGTGCGTTGTTGTGGAGGTATAAGGTGTTAAATAAATTTTATTTTTTTCATATAAAGGGTGTTGAAATAATTGAAGTTGTGATTTAGTGAGTGCATTGGAATATTTTTTTTTCGTGCTTATAATTATTTTTAAAATGCATTTAGGATAAATGGGAGATATAAGGGAATAATTTTTATTAGTCTATGCATTTAAATTCTGAAGGAAGTTATAGTGAATTATTTTGAAAGTGAATTATTGGAGTCCTTGTTGAATGTGTTTTGAGTGTGTTAAGAGGGAGTTAAAAGGTGTATAAGGTAATTGTGATTATTTGTATATTTTACTAAGCATTTTGAAGGGTTTTATTATTTAATAAAGTAAGAGAGTGGTTTGGAATGTATTTGGGCACATTTTGGAAGGAATACTTTGTGGATGTTTTAAAATAGATTGTTGTTATCTAGCCTTTTGAGTGCCACTAGGAGAATTTATTGTGAAATGGATTTTGAAGACATATCTCCATCAAAGTAAAAATGTAAAGGCACATCATCCTTTGATTGAAGTGTTGTTGGGTTGAATGTTATGAAATATAAGGTGGAGTGAAAAGGATTTTTTCATAAGCATTGTTGGAAATATTTGAGTGAGTTTGTATATGCATGATTGGTGAATGTTTAGAGAACATTTGACATAGAGATTGAATATTATTTGAGTTAGGGTTTGAGACCCACATTTTTCTCTTTGTTTGAAGAAGTATGAAAATAATTGTTTAGGGTTGTGAGCAAGTTGTATTTTATTGGGTGAATGATTGAGTGAATTTATTTAAGAACTAATCTAAGAAATATTGATTAAAAGTATGAAAGTTGTATATTGAGATTTGTGAAACAATTTATACATCATCTGAATTTATTTGAGATAGGATTTTCTGAAAGAGATTTAAGTTGTGTTTTGAAAGCAAGTATTAAAGTTATTTAGGTAAGTTTTTTTGAAATCTTGTAGATAGGATTGAACAAGCTTTTGTAAAGCTTGTGGATAGAATTGAGAAAGTATTTGTGAAGACTTGAATGTAGATTTGAGCAAGCCTTGTAAATACTTGAGACAACATTAAAAAATAGATTTGAGGATAATGTTTGGTGCATATTTGAGAATAAATTTGTGCTAGAACTGAGATAGATTTAAGAGTAGATTTGTGCTAGACCAAGGATAGATTTTAGTATATATTTGAGACAAATATTGAGAAAATTTGAGAGTAGGATTTGAGGGTGATAGAGCAGAGGGTATCAGTCTCTAATTTATAGCTATCCATTAGCCAGGGTAGTGAGGATAGAAGTTTTATGTGGAGAGAGATTCACAAGCTAGATTAGTGGGGGAAAAAGTCTTCTAGAAGATCACTAGCTAGAGAAGTGGAGAAAGAGTTCTCCTATGGATAGAGTTCCACAAACCTTAAGCATTAGGGGATTGGATTCTCCTTTGGATAGAGATCCATAAACATTGTAATAGGGAAATGGTTCCCAAAATATTTATTTGAGAAAAATTAGTGGAATATTTTCTGCGTGGAGGAGTCCAAATTGGGTGAACCATGTTAGATCATGTCTCTCATGTGTGTGATGATTTGTGTAATGTTTACTATTTTAATCTTCTTAATTCTATTTATTGTATTGAAAAATAAAAGGTTTTATCTTATATTGTTCACCCCTCCCTCTCAGTATAAGCGTATGTTCTTCAAGTTATAAGATAGATTGAGTTTACCTATTCCAAGAATATATTCAAAATAGAAGATAGTTTATAATAAATGGAAAGAGGTCCCATAGCATACAGAGAGAAAGAAGACCCAAGCATAGCTTGGAAGATGGTTCATAGAGAGAGCATATATAGTGATGATTCTATAGATATGATGATTTTATAGTGGATGACCTAGAGATAATGATTATCTAGAGGTGACCCAGAGGTAGAGTTTCAAAGGTAGTGGCCTTGAGGCAATGATCCACTGGAAGTGACCTAGAGGTAGTGAAACAGAGGCAAATAACCAAAGGCAATGATCCAGATGTAGAACCAGTGGTAGTGACCCAGAGATAGTGACCTAGAGACAAAGATATTTTGGTGTCTAAATTGACACCAATGTAAACTCAAGTTGTGAATATCATCTACAATGGTTTTTTGGAAGGTGAACATCTGCTAATGATAACATTGAACCCAACATTAGATGGATCAAAATTGCTACTAACCTAACCTCTATAGTAGGATGGTATATGTTGTAAACTAATTGGATGTTGACTCATTTAAGCTTAGTTAAATGTATAAATATAGATATAGAAAGGGGAAAGGGTTAAGAAAGTAGTAAATCAATAGTGGACGAATAAAGCTAAAAACATAGGTATCTACAGAGAACTTTTGACAAATAATTTCTAGAAAAAAACACTTGTGATTAATGACATTCAAAACTTAGTGATATTTGAAATTAAGCTCATATGCATATATTCCAAACATCTAGGGTATATATAATCCAAGTTAAAAGAATTATATTGATACTATGGCAAATAAAAATAGAAATATTTACAAGCATACATTTAGAAATGAAGCATTTCAGTTTGCTCTAAGCTAGAAATCCAACATCAATAGAATAAAATAACCATAGAAGCAATAGTAGAAATGACTTCAAATATTGATAATCCACAATAAATAAGACACCAATCTCAGGAAAAAATCCAAGTAATGATCCTTCTATTGATTTTTAGAAAGTGTATACAGTAGGGCAAGTAAACACTTTAGAGTCGACCCTTTAAAGTGAGGGTTCAACCTCTATTTATAGTTTTGTAGTAATTTGAAAGAATAAGAAACATTACAAAGAATTTGGAATACTATATTAGTAAGATGTTTAGGTGGCAGTCTTCTATTTGATTCAAGAAATAAGGAAATAGTGCGCTCCTTCGATATTTTACAACTTGGCTTCTACAAGTTATTCATCTCTCATGGCTCCCAATTTTTTATCTGGTTAATCTAAAATCAAAGACATCTCTTATTCTTGTTGTGTTTGTTCTATCATATATCTAAAACTAAATCAGCTCATAAATCTTAATTTTCTATTGCTTCATCTTCCTAATCCTTAACTTCATCTTGAATATAATTCGAATAAGCTATCTTATGTCGCATTAAATCTTGCATTTATACATGATTCAATCCACATATTGATGTAGACTATTGATATACAACTGGAAAACTAAGATTAGATCTTTTAAAATCTTGGTGCACTTTTATAGTTCGTGGTCTAAAATTCTTTACGGCATAGAACCTATCACAACCTGTGATCACCTTGCCTTTTCAACTTCATCCCTCACGGTATAAAACATGCTCTAATACACAAATTGAATCTTTTATTTGAGTCTTTTGACTAATTTTATCACAATATAGAAAAATAATTTGTTTATCCCATAGATATACTCATAAAACTTTGTTCTAGGTCGTGCGGTGTAGAACCATGTTTTGGACTGCTCTTTTGATTTCCAAAGCAACAACTTTGCCATTACTAACTGCAACATAGAACAATGAGCTGAACAACACAGTGCGGAACCTTGCACTAAGTTGCATGATGGAGAACCATGTTTTGAGTAACTTTTTAGATTATCAAACTTGGAATTTTGATCGTGTTGACCATGGTGAGGAACCAAGCATTGAGGTGCAAAGTATAGATACATGTGTTGATATGCATGGTGTGGAACCATGTTTTGGATCACAATTTGAAGTGTCACCATGCCAACTTTGACCATGTTGATCATAGTGTAGAACCATGTTCTAGGCCACATGGTGTAAAACCTTTGTCACAAGTCATATTTTCCTTTTTTCCTCTAAGCCATAATTTGAAATGCATGAAGGGTTTGTTTGACTGAATTGGCCATGGTTTGGAACATGTTGCACTCAGTCGTTATTGCAGTCTAGAGCACCTCTTTGGACTTAGAAATTTTTTGAAGTTTTTAAATAAAATATTCTAATTATGTGGTCTTGGACTTACATTCTAGTGCCTCTTGAGGAACTTTGCTAGAAGTTGAGAACTTAAAGTCTTATCCTTTAGGCAACTAGAGTTAAAATCTTAATGGATATGTATTATGAAATGATTATGTGGATGGATGGAGATGGTGAAACTAAACAGAATAATGGAGTGGAATGAATGAATGCATGGATGGATGAATGAAAAATTAGGACAAGAAAGTGAAAATGAATATAGACTGAGGGGGATGAAAGATAGAATAGAATGGACTCCAACTAGTTGTAAGTTATGTCTCAAGGTATAAATTCACTATGACCATCACTCTCTTTAACATTTATGAATATATTCAAAAAGTAACAGTTCACATAAAAGCAATATAAGAGGCAAATATGTGTGCATCTTCAACAGGGTTGCTCCTCTTTTAAAGGCTCAATGTCATGACTCTTGCATGAAAGTTGTTTGTGCATGCTTTCCTTGCTACCTCTGACATTTGTTAGGATCAAAAATTTTGTAGAGCATGTCAACAAGACTTTTATAACAACTACAACATTCAAAACTATTTCAAACTTTTTTGTGGGAGATTCTCATTTCTTTTGGACTTCTTCTTGTTGAGTTTGTTTCTATACTTCTTTTTCTTGCACTTCCTTAGTATCTTGATATTATATTTTATGTTAGCGTCATCCTTTTTATTATATTCTACTTAATAATCGACCTCTTCCTCTTCATCAACCTCTTGCTTTGTTTTTTTCCAAACAATTGAATCATCTAATTCAATATTTCTAAGGCTTGATCCCAGGTTGATTTAGTGGGATTAGTTATTTCCATGAGTTGCAGGTGGGCAAACTATAGCTTGGTAGTTTCATCATAGGATATGGAATTTCCCTTCTACCAGATCTTCCATAAAATCTTTGAGTCTGGTTAAATATTTTATCAATTAAGAGACTTGATCTTGATTAATCAGGTCCTCTCAGGCATCTATTTCAAACTCATATTACATGATTGATGTTAATCTAGTTTGAAGGTCTTCTAGTGTTAAAAGGATCTCTTCATTCTAGAATCCTTCGAAATAATACTACATTTTTTCTTTATTGGAATCAATGATCTTCTATACCTTGCCTTTGATTATATCCATTAATAGCCACTCCTTTTGGATCAATTTATTTTTCTTGAGGATATTTCTAGCTATTAACATTGTAGTATTTCATGCTTTATTTAGGATGGTCTTAGTAGTAGCATTGAATATATTCTCAAATAACTTATATATTTATTCTACTTGTAACACCATTGGTTGTAGCTCTTCATTAGCCTTCTCAAAGTCTTCCTTGGTTGCTTGCAATAAATGGCTATCCTCGTCCATGTAATCAATTATAGGCTAAATCTGTAAACATTTCTCTAATATTTTAAACCATATTTGTTTTCTGATCTACTTTACCTTATCTTTGGAGAAACCTGTAGTTGTAGTATTCTCAACCTAAAGCTATTATTTTAAGGCTTGTATTCATTTGACATAAATCTCATTATTTTTCATTATCTCTTTAGCTTGCTCCTTGAATTTGATATCTTATTTATACGTGTTTTGCTAGTTCTTGGCTTAATTTCTTACAGCCTTCTCCACATTTTTCTAATAACTGATTGTCTTTTCCAACCTTTCAACCTTTTACTCAAGTTTCTCATATTTCTCCTTGCAAATATCACTCTAGACATAAATGGTCTCAATATGAGCCCTAGCTATAACCAATTCATCCTCCATGGGAAATTGAGAAATATATTCGATGTGCTCTTCCAGCTGATAATATTTCATAGTCATGTCTTCCTCTAGTTTTCTAACAAGAGGAGTGAGAGATATTATTGATATTTGCCTAGCCACAATATCAACAATCATAGTTATCCTCAACCTAGTAGTTTTCTTTGAGGGTTGGTTCAATTTCTTGCTCCATAAATTATGAGTTTTCTGTGAGACATTCTTGACCTTCTAAAAATAAGCTATTGTAGGATGATTTGTAGGGATGGAAGTAGTGATGAGTGAAGAGAAAAATGGGCTTGGAATATATGGAAGGGGTGTAGTAGTAATGATGGTGGAATCGATGCTTATAGAATGGGTGTTCACATGTGTTGGAATGGCAACAAATGTTACCATTTTGGAAGATGGTGGAGAAGATGGAAGTGCTTAGTCCCCTACTGATATGAGTGGTGATGATTTTTGAGGTGAATGGGTGTGAATAGGAGATGATAATATTGGAATTTCTACTAAATTATGTGAAAATGGAATGGAGTAAGATGATGGAACAACTAGTGAATATGATGGGGAATTATGAGATGGATATGCTATCTTTTGTTCATTTTGCTCTTGAGAATGGGAGGAAGAATTGTTTTGGGAAGGAGGAGAAAGAAAATTGATAGAGATCATACCTCCACCTACCAAGTTAGACTATTGAAATATGTTATCCACACTTTGTTGTTGTATTTATTGAACTGATTTCTCTATATTTATAACTTGAGTTTATTCAACTGCTTGTGTTTGGTATAGTTTCTTATTTTTACTAACTTATTTCTCTACCTCCTCTATTGAATCCTTTGCCTTCATTTTGAATACAATAGGCACTATAGGATTAAAATTTTTAATATTATCCTATTGTTGCATAGTTGGTAATGTAACCTATAGAACTAGATGATTTGAGGACTTGAGAAGGGTTACAAAAATAAATTTAATAGGATAAAATACTAAGTTGTCTTCTGCAACGTATCCCATTAGATCATGTGTACAAGTTTATACTCCAAAGGCCAAGCATTTTGGCCTATGTTCTACCTGAATATTTTCTATATTTTTTGTTTCATATTTGCCCATATCGCTACCATAATATTGTATCCTTTTCATCATTACAACACCCACAAAGTATTTTTGCAATTATTCCTCTGAAGGTTGAAAAGTAGACTAAACTTCTTTGGTCATTGGTGGTGAATCTATTGTAGTGTGATCCTACTGATGGGGTGATGATGAGAGGGAAGATGGAGCTGTTTGGTCTTTTTTTTTCCTTTTTCCTTTGGTCTCACCTTTCTCTATTTTCTTTGTCTCAACCCTTTTGTATCTCAATGCTAAGATCCTACCATTTTTGGCCTTCCAAGCCTTAATATGTTTTTCATATAACTCAGAGAAATCAGTATCGAATTGGCGATAAAACCTAGATTTTATAGTGTTTGTCTCTACTCTCATTTTCCACCATTCCAAAAGTTTACCCTCATCCTAACCATGTTTTTATTCCATTCCTTTGATTTTGGCTTCCTTCAGTTGGTTGGACTTTTATTTTCATTGTCATACTCAACTAACTCATAATAGTATCTCCAAGGGAAAATTTATTCCATATTTCTAACATTCCATTCTAATGAAGAACTCTCCTTATTATTTCTATAATTTTCAACATGAGGCCTAAAAGTCCTTTCAAAATTGGAATCCTTCTCACCATTTAGGGTAGTTATCTTCTCCAAAAATATATTATCTAGGTCTTATCTCCATATCTACGAAAGATAACTAAGTTCAAATTTCTCCAAATATCGAGTAATATGTTCATACCAACCCTTCCTTGTTACTGTAATATCATCCACATTGTGAGGGTTAGCCATTGTCTCTTTTCTTCGTATCCCAATGCCAAAAGTGACATTGATATAGTTAGCTTGTCTATAGTATTCCAATACCAACATTATGCTAGTGATAAAATGTGGCAGTAAGAAAGGTTTTCAAGTGAAGCCATAAATTCTAATGACTATGCTCTCAATCAAAATATACCAGTCACCTTCCTCAGCTTGCTTTGTTTACAATAGTTCCTTAGCTAGAGGATTAATTATAGGACATTAGCCATACGTAATTTTTAGGGCTGGCCCCAAATATTCCAAATTGAACTGCTATACATATAGTAGGATTTAGTATTTCTTAGGAGCTTAGTCCATGTATATATTGGTATGGGATTTTCATTATCATCCTTATCTATTACTAGGATCCAAGGCATCTCTTGCCTTACAGCACTAGGAAACATCCAAACAAAATTAAAGCAAATATGAAAGATGGGGCCTAAAAATATTTCTTCATTGTTACTAGTTGCTCATGCATTCTCTTGGATAGGTAGGCATACCAATCAAAGCAAATTGGTTTGTTATTTCCATCTCCCATAGGTGTTCTATACATATTTTCATTAGAAATGCAATAAACTACAACTATCTATCAATCTCTCACATATTGATCAGAATCTAAACTAGCCAGTGTCACTAGCATGGTGAGGAGTTCTGGGTAGGCAAATTGCTTAATGGCAATTGGGAACATGTTGTGAGTCGTCGTCTTTATTTTTTGTTTTTATCTATACTAAAAAGATAAAAGAAAGATAATATAATACAAATATGTACATATATTTATAAAAAAAGGATTTCTTATTCAAAGTACAACTTTAGATGATACCCATTAACTAGGATGGGTTGTACATTCTTCTCTTGATATTGGATTTTTAAAGTATTATTTTTCTTGACCTCAACTAATTTGAATGGACCATCCCAGAAAGAGTCAATTTTTGTATGGTTGCCTGGTTTGGATTTATCTACATTCCATATTAGGACTGAATCACCAACCTTAAATATTTTGAATCTAGACTTCTTATAAAACCATTATTTAGTGTCTATGGAGTGCTTCTAAAACCTTTCATTAGCTTTGGTCCTCTATTCCTCCAACTATAGGAGATGCATCAATCTAACCTCTGAGTTTATTCATCATCTTGGATGGCTAATATTAGAGCTGGTATTTCAAGGCGAGTGTGCATAATAGTCTCTTTCCCATACAATAATGCATAAGGATTTATTTTTATTGAATTCTTGATAGTAATACTATCTACCCACAAGGCTTGTTCTAGTGGAAGATGTCAAATTCTTTTGTTATCTATTAAAACCTTATAGGTTTTAATATAAATTTAATAAATAAATGATCAAGAATCGTAGGCCACTTCGAGGGGGCTTCCTCCTGAAATATTATATAATAAAATATTATTCTTATTCTTGATGCCTATTTCTTCTACTCGTACACATTATTATAGCCTAACTATCCTAACCCTACATCAATTACAATATGACAGTTCACATTATAATCCAATATAATAATTAATTATACTAATAATAATAAATAAATTTTAGGATGTGGGATCCTAACATGCCACCCTACTTGGAAAAAACTATCCTCAAAGTTGAAACTAAGGAAATCATTACAAAAACTGATGAAGTATGTCTCAAAGAGCATCCTTAGGTGACAATCCCTACCACAAAACTAGGACTTCGATGATAATGCAATAACACAGGTGATGGGTGTATCATGCCAATACTACTTCAAATTTGACCATGATGGAGCCATCCTCAATACTAGTGAAGAGAGTGCTTCCACAAATTTCACAAGTTCACTTTTCTGTAAGCAAGGGCATCGGTAAGGCCAAATATTTGGTGGTTGATTTCCTGGAAGAAGTTTTATAGCATGATCTTGACTATGGTGGGGGGCAACCCTTTTAGTTCTTCCTCCCTTATTGATTGAATGGAAAATAATTGTGCAATCATTCCTTTACCCCCTTTTTGAATAATATTTTACATGTAGTCAAAGCTCACTATCTATGAGGAACCTGCTTGTAGTACTTTTAGAGTGTATTTATATGCATCAACTATAAATTGGATCCACAATGTTACAAAATCCTAGAGTATTGGCCTAAGTGTTCACAACCATTGAGCACCTAGGACAACTTCATTTCCTCCTAATGGAAGTGCACTTATGTTACTTTTCATGTTGTAATCGTCCAAGGTGAGCTTGATATTTTGACACATCCCTTCATAGGCAATCCATTCTCTGGTACCAATCATCACCTCAAAGCTATTGCAAGGTTGTATATAAACAATTAGCCTATTTCACCACACTTGGATCAATGAAATTATGTGTACTTCTAAAATCAATGAGCACAATGATATTTTGTCATTTGAAGTGCCCTCAAACTTTTATAGTTTGTGGAGAAGAAAATCCTATGAGAGCTTTGAAATAAATTTTGGGGATATCGTCATTATTGTTATTAGGTGCATTTATCACTTTGCCCACTTCTACATTATCTTATTCCTATGTGGAGTGATAAGGACAAATGACATTCAATAAATATAACTTCTATGTAGTGCATCTATGATTTGGCCCATATTTTGCATCATAATTATAGTAGAGGCCTTTTGCACATCATTGCTTCATTTCCTTTGGGTTGAGTCACTTAACCTAGAAGGGTTGGTTAGGTTTTGGGGCAGTGTGCATGATTTGTGATTTTTCAATAGGTTGCTTCCCTTATCAATGCTAAACATTGAATCTATCTTCAACTAACTTGGCTAATCCAATGGCCTCATCATGTGTTGGGATTGAACATCTTCACCTCCACCATAATTTCTTCTCTCAATCCACTAATGAAGCAACTTTTAAAAAATGATGCATCCAACCCTATTGTGTGATTTGTGAGCTTCTCAAATTGAGCCTGATACTCATCCACTGAAGTGATTTGACATAGTTTGGTAAAATCCCCTACAAAGTCTTCAAAATCACTTTGGTCAAACTAGACCAACAATGTTTTCATAAATTCCCCTCAAGTATGAGTTCCATTAGTATTTTCATACCATTGGTACCATTGGATAACATCATGCTCGAGGTGGAATGATGAAGTACAAAATTTTGGCACCTCAAAAATATGGTTTAATGAGAAATATTGTTCCGCCCCTAGATCCAGCTAGTGGGATCTCCTCCATAAAATTTGGGAAAATCTAACTTAGTTATTCTTGTAAGGATGGATGTTTTTTGGCCCCCAATGTACACTTTATGCATCGATCCTCCTGTTTGTCCAAAATTATATGGTGAGCCTGAACCTTGTGTTGTTTGAGACTGATTAGCTACATTTGATTGTGTGATTCATTATACTTGTACCAAATTTTGATTCAAAAAGTCATATTTAGCATTCAATCCAACAAACCTTACCTCTATTTCTTGAAAAGTGCTCTTGATATTAAACTATAAAACAAAGTCCTTGATTTGTCGAATATCATAATCCAATTTTTCTAAACTAGGCTCTTGAGATCTTCTTCCCTTGACCATTTTTGTAATTTTCTTGTAAAGGGAGTGTTGGAACCAATTCTTGCATCCATAGGAAATCAATTGTCACGCTACAAGAACCCATTTGAAACCAATGAGCTATTATAGGCTCTGGTTGACCTACCTCATGTTCTGTTAAACCCAAATATTGCTATAAAAGATGGCAGAATGGGTAAGGAAACCCCAATGGTAATTCTATAATTAAACTTCTAATTTGCATGCTCCAGATTTATATTAAACTATAGTATTCTTATTAAAATGATCAAGCATGAAAATAACCAACTATTATGCCTTATGTAGACCAGTGCCTAGATTCATTGGGTTGTTATAGCAATTTAACAACAATTTTAATACGACATAGAGAGAAGGGGAGAAGAAAATTGGTGTTCTTAATCTCATTCGAATATTGTAATAAAATCAAGAGTTAACCAAAAAAAGAAATGTATATAATGCATTCAAATAATGTAACCCATCATACAGATACACACAATACTGAGATAAAGAAATGAGAAGAATAAAACCTAGAATTATATTGATTTCATAAAATATTACATGCAAAGTGGGCGGGATGCCTTTTAACTCTATTTTTTCTTAAAAAAATACATCAATACAATGAAGAGGACTCTATTCAAATAATGTAACAGGTCCCTCCAACTCTCCTTGTTCCAATATAGTAATAGAAGAATCTTTGAATCCTAGGCTCAATAAGGCTAGAAATATTCTCAGCTTCTTGAATGCTTTCCTATCATACAATCCTGCACATCAAGGGGAGGAAGAAATAATGAAAAAAATAAAATAGACACAAAGAAATACAACATCACAACTAATAGGGCACTCAAGTATACCTCTTAGAAAAAATGCTATTCTCTAATTGCTTGATGCAGAATCCAGACCTGCCTGCTTCCTTTTATAGTTTTTGGTTCTTGATTCTATTATTCTTGGTTGAATTTTGGTTGTACACTTGGTGGCGTCTGATTGAATCCATTCTATGTGTTGTCCAGCTAGCTTTGTTCTGAACTAACTATACCCTCTTCTTTGACTTGTTCAAACATATTCCCACTCAACTGGTGATTTAAGTATAAGGAGAACTTTTTCTCTAATTCAACTACTTCCTGGTGTCTTTTGAGTTACCTTTCCTTGATCCTTTGATCCTTTAACTGCCCCAAAAATATCTCCTATTTTTGCAACTGTTTGTCATGCAGAATCTATTTTTTGTTGGGTGCAAGTATTGACCCTTTTTCCCTTGAAACTCATTTGTAACCCTTTAATATGCTCATTGATCAACCTCCATATTTCTATGTCAAAAGTGGCTACAATCCTTAGCATATTCATTTCTTACGGAATTCAATTTTTCTATATAACAATAACAAGCATGTTTCTGTCATACTAAAGTAGTAAGGCTTCTGTTGCATTCACCATGAGCAAAGTTTGTTTAATCATATCCTCCTCATCACCTTGTTCATAGTCAAATATCTCAAGGGTTTCTTTGAATATCCCTTCTATGTTTGATGCTTCTAGGAATTGATCTAAGGATAGGACAATATCTATCATTTTATCTATAGCATCTTTTATCAGATCATTCATCTCAATCACAAAATTTGTCCATTTTTCTCGGTTTGATCCAAACAGGGCTACATTGAAAAATTTAAAATTGATTTGGATTTTATTGCCTTCAAGTGTTGTTATTTATTGTCCTTGCAGTTCTTCAAAATGATCCCCTATGTAGTCCAGGGTTGGGTGAATGATTTTAAAATATTTCTCTCTTTCCTTCATCAAGGTCATGATTTCTTGAGCAATTATTTGAATCACCCTTATTTTCCTAAAAATTTCAATAAAACCTTTGGCCTGAGCTTTTATTCTTTTGTACATGTCTTTCTTCATTACATTCAAATAATATACATGATCCTGAACTTTGGTCACTACAAGTGGCTAGGTAATTGAAGCATTTTTCTTATTTAATTCTTCCTATTGCTTACTTATCACAACTTTCAATTCTGCTTTTTCTTCTTCCTCTTGACTCAATTGTTTTTTTAGTGTTTCAATTTTTTCAACAAATTTTTCTGACTTGATTACTCATAGTTTTGGCAAGCTTTGCCATATCAGCTTCTTTACCTAGTTTTGATGATCCTATTGTTTCCTCATTGGTACTGAAGACTAGTGGGTTTTGCAGAGGAGGGAGATCAACCTTAGCAATATCTAACACAGTTGTCCCCATTTCTGCCTTTTTTGAAGATTTTTCTTCTATACTTCCCATTCCTTCTACTAACTGTAACTCTTGTTCATCTGTAGCAGTAAAGGTCGTCTGTTCATCTTTTCTTTCCAAAACAACCTTGGCAACAGGTAGAGATAATATGGGTTTCTTAGCTTCTATTGGAGCTATTTATGTTTGACTTTTCACTGAGTAGCTTTGGAAGAGGCCACCCAATCCACATTTCACTTGTATTACTATTGGAATTTTTATCTCATGTCCCTTTATATTTATAGAAGTCGAGATGACCATGGGTGCCAACTTCTTCACACTGGTCATAGCTAAAATAGTATCAGGTATAGGAACTACAGCCTACTTTGTTGATAGTGCTTTTTGAGAGGATGAAGTCACTATTTCTTTGCCCTTATCTATATAGGTTTGTCGAGGAGTTTCTTTTGGAGCTGCCTCTATTATGGGTTGGTTATTCACTGGGAGTTTAACCTGTTCTAGTATATCAACATTTCTAGCAGTGACCTCCATTAAGTCTATGTCTTGCTCCTCTATCAATTCCATTAAAGGGTCTTCTTTAATTTTTGGGTGTATCCTTGGCATGAAAAGTGCTCTACTATCCACTAAAATATCCCGAAGCCTTCTTAGTTTGGGTAGTCATAGGCTTCACAAACCTGTGTGCTACCTCTCTTTTTTGGAGGGAAATTATCCCATACTATCTGTAAATCTGATTTTTTTTATATAGCTTCTAATAAGTTCTCTTCAAAAGCATCTTCTCAATGATTGATTCGAGCATACTCCCTCTTCTCCATCATCTTGCTATAAATTTCTTTTGGGTCATAAAACCTCCATGACACTTCATCGAATCCCATATTGTCCAAGTCAAATATTCCCTTGAGTAGGGAAGGATATCCAACAAATACATAATCTCCAAAATGGCAAGGAACATCAAGCCAGGGGACTTTCCCATGCTTCTTAACCAGTCTCATTTTAGCCTCTTCTACCACTTTTCTACATAATTCTAGGGCTACTATGGACAATGGGCAGTACTGGGGTAACACCTTAGAAGGAATTTTAGCTCCATATAATTTGATGTAAGTAAAACCCTCTATGAAGAAGAAATATCCTATATTTTTTTCTTTAATGAATGCCCTTACCCCTGGCCCTAATATTTTTGGAATTAGCCAAGTTAAGGCCCAATGGATTTCTACCAAGAAGCGATCACAAAACCAACCCATGTGAGTTCATCCTTCATGAAGTCTCCAGAAGCTATTCTGTACATAGGGGCTATCTATGGATTTTAATCTCTTACGGGATTCTTCCCCCAATTGGCCTGCTATTAAGTGGGTGAGAAAATAATATTGTGAAAATTAAGGCATCTCCTACCTCTGTTCGAATATTACCCTCTTTAGTTCTACCATTTCTTTGTGTATTTGTAAGCTCAATTCTAATTCCCAAGCGTAGATAGGGGTGTTATGTCCTCTATTACATTGAGAAGCTAAATACAAAACTCTTTTCATTATTCTACTCATATCTTGTACTCCCAATACTATGTTTATCATGTCCCATAAGTCTTGTACCTAGGGTTTAAAAGTATTTTTATTAATTGGGATTTTTTTCTCTATTTATGCATATGTATAAAATAATTTTTAAAAAAAATTCATATCAGTAAACATGTGATATTGGTGTTCGATTACCTGGTCTACCATAAATGTAGTATACTTCATCAGTTTGAACACTTCCTAGATATCTTCGACTTTGGCACTAAACACCTTCTTATTCTTGTGGTCTCGAAAGGTCCTTGTTCTTTCATCATATGCCACTGCTAACCAAGCCATCAAATATAAGGAGAAATGCACTTTTGGGTATATCATATTTCCAAGGTTACTATTACATATGTTGTCTCTGGGGAAACCCTTATACTACCAGTTCTAAGCTTTATGGAACAAATATACCATTATCCACGGGGTTCTATTGTCTCCTTCCATCACTCGGGTGAAACTCTTAATGTAGGCATTGTCGATCTCATACAATTGAGTTGAGTTGGGTTTTTTATCTACCCCACATTTTTGGGCAAAATCATACATAGTGGTACCAGGAATAGGCAGTCCAAAAATCATAGAATAGGATGATTTATCTGTGATAAACTTTATGGCTTCTCATGTATCTGTAGGTATGAACACATCTCCCCATGATGCCATTTCCCTCGCGATTGCTAGTCAAGTTATTCTTCGAGTTCTCAGAAAACAAATACTCTCTTCCTTCTACACTTCTGATGTATCAATTCCAATTCTTGGCATATCAGTGGAGTGGCCTTCACTGGTTTTATAAGTTCATATACAGGGTGGTGTATTGAAATTGATAAATTTGCACTTTTCGTTATCAACCTGATGCCACCAACCATTGTTCAAAATTAGCCAATGGAATCAAGCCAAATCAGTATTTTTTGGAGTCTTGTTCTTTATTATGGGCGATATTTATTAACTTGTGATCCTGGATCCCTTTGATATGTGGGCTTGCAATCATTCATGCTTTCTATTCATTTGTCAATGGGGATATTTTAGTCTGACATGGAATGGTATGTTTTGGACCTTGTGCCATATTAGATCCAAGTGATAACTATATCTCTGGGATCCATTATGCCTCCCTAGGGGTCTTCATGATATTCGACTTTTGGTGTGAGTGTAGGTCTTTACCTATGATGTCCCTTTTTCCCTAAGTCAACCATGATTAATCGCAACCATCGGATTGATCTAAGATGAAGCGCATTTGTTGATCTCCCAAAAATTGTATGATAGTTAGTGTACCTATTCTCATGTAAACACTTGAAATAACGTGTTTTATTGGTCTTCAATTAATCATATTTATCCTATGTTAATCCTTATATTGTTAAACCTTAATAACTTGTTTTAATTGATGGTAATCATAAAATACACTTACTTTTATTTTACGATCGTCATTGGATATTATTGTGGTGAGGCACGACCGTTGGATCATACATATGCACATATTCTTTAATAAATAGAAAAAATTCATACATACCTCGACTAAATTAATCAACCCAATTCTTAGATTAACCTTTGATTATCTTCCAACATGCGCACCGTTGGATCTGGGTGGTCAATGTCCATCGTCATTCGATTTGTATGTTATAAGAAGGTCTTTATGTAGCCTTTGGATCTTTCTCACTAGTTGCAGGCCTTCGCATCCATTGATTCTCAATTTAGTTTATGCACTGCCATTGGATCACTGACAAGATGCATGCTAGATAAAGATGTTATAGACCTTTGCTTTTCCATTAATCATGATTAAGGCAAAAAGGGGGAAGATTATTCAATGTATTAAACCCTTACTAAACATGATTAATATCAATTAATTTTATCCTTACCCATGCCTTTTATGTTCCATCCTACGATTTTGGTGCGGTTGTCAGATCTGAGTGGAGACTAGTGCAGTCATTGGATCTAATTAACCTGCACGTTAGTTTAATCAAGCATTTATAATATTAATCATGATTAGGGTAAAAGGGGGAAAATTAGCCAATGTATTAAACCCTTTCTAATCATGATTAACTTTAATTAATTTCTCCTGATCCTTAACCCTCTTTAATGCATCTTTAATTAGTGTGCCACCGTTAGATTTAAGATCGATCGAGCACGGTCGTCCGATCTTGGTAACAAGCCTGATGATTAATCAAATGGGGCACATCCTTTTTAATATTAATTTTAAATTTTGTTTTAATCATAGCAGTCGCAACCGCTGATCTAAGATTTGTTTAGCACAATCATCTGATTTGTCAGACTTTCTCAGATTTTAACTTGGCATTTGAATTATGACGGCTTTACTTTAAACCTTTGACTCTTTAGAGGATGCATAGTCATTGATTTTATGGATGATTGAGTGTTGTCATCTGATTTGTTTATACTTACTCACTAATTAATTAGAACATTGACCATTATGACTCATGCTTAAAATTTTGACTTTTTGGATAGCCCGTGACCATTGATTTGATCCTCAACAAAGCGATGTCATTGATCTTGTTAAAGGTGCAATGATTTTAACTTTATTAGAGCCTTAGGTTTAACAATTAGAGTCTTTAGTGAGCGCGCGTCCATTGGATTTGGTCTTCGATGAAGCACTGCCATTAGATTGAAGACAATTTGCTCGATTTTTAAATCTTAGGTTAAGTTTTATTGACCATTTGACTTATCTTTCGAATTATTTTACGAGTGTGCATCCGTTAGATTTTCTCAGGCGATGTGCTTTCGTCCAATTAAGTCTAAGGTGCAACCTTTTTACTTCCTTGACTACACTTGACTTTTGACTTATCTTCAATTTGATTTTATTAAAGCGCTATCATCTGATTTCTCTGGATCGTGTGCGGCCCTTGGATTAAATCTGAGGTGCTCACTAGTTAGCTTAGCGGGGTGCATACCCTTAGGCTTTTAATCGATTAATATTTGTTTTAACCTTAGGTTTTTTGGATCATGAGACCATAGTGAAATGACTTAACTGACTTTAGATTAGAATATTTATTTGTCGGTTTAGGCCCAAGGAAAATATTTAGGAAGGTCAAACTTTGACTTGGGGATTTAATTTGAAATTTTCTTCCCTAACTATTCGAGGTACTTTGATCAATACAATGAAGCCCACATTATTAAAAAGGCTAAGGTTAGACTTTATCAAACCAACCAATGAAAAATTGAATTACCCACAACAACTATAAGCAATGACCAACAATATAAGTAGTTTGATTGAAACCAAAAATTTAAATTTGGGGGTTTCAAAGTTGAGTCAAATTTGGATCCAACATAGGCTCTTACTGGGACAATGTGTTGAAAACATGAAGCACTTGAGAACTACAAAATCTCTTGGTTTTATTTTACAAAAAAAATAACAAAAAACAACAAAATTTTGATTGCTAAACAAAACTTGAAATGCATAACAGAAAAAACTTCCTTCCTCTTTTTCTTTCTTTTCTTCATCATTTTTTATTATTATTTTTATATTTATTTTTATATTTTTATATATATATTTTTTTTATACTGAAAACATGATATCAAAGCAAGTAGAGTATGGAAAATTGTAGATCCATTTTCATTCAATTTGGAAACAAAGGTTAGAAAGTTTTAGAAATCGAAGAGTTTATTTTGAAATATTGTAATGTTTGTTTTAGCTAACTAATAAGATATTATTACACATATTTTGTCACAGCCATTTGTCTCATCATATTTTTTCCCATGTGTGTGTTTGTGCATTCTTTTTTGGATTTCTAAATATTTCAAAACTTTATCATATCTGAGAAAAATAGCCAAGCCTAATATGTGATTTCACTCTTTAAAAATTTTCACCATTCTACAGGGCTCCACTGCCAATCATGCGTCTATAGCCTCGGTGGAGTTGTTTCTAATCCCATATTAGTTTTACCCTATTGCTATTCAAGTGTTTATAGCCCCGATAGAGGTTTTCCAAGATATCCCAGGCAATGACTCAATTTTACTTTATTTTTTATTTTTCTTTCTCGTGAGAGAAGTGTTTGGATATATAAGTAAATTGTGCAATAAGTATGCCTAAGTTGAGGATTAGTTTTTGGCTATAAAATATGAGTTTTTTCTATCTATTTTATCTCATATCAAACAACTATTGCATAACACTCATTTTTGACAAAATTGTAAAGCTCATCAATATCTAAAATAAATTCCCTTTTTCCTTTTATTGTTTTTGGTGGAATCAACAGTTAGATATACTCATCAAACTAAAATATCATGTATACAGTAAACTCAAAATTATTCAAGAAAAAAATGAAAGATTTAACTAATAAACAAAATACACCACTCTATTTTTGGATTTTTGTTTTTCTATTTTTTTTTTTTTTAATACACTTTCAACAGGGATTGTACATTTTGAGGTGTTGGCCATTAATAAGGATAGCCATTATTTCTCCTTGCAAAGTCTATAGCTTGTAAGTATTTTGACTAATAACATGGGCAATTTGGTATGGACCAATCAATTTAGGTTCAAACTTACCCTTTTCGCCATGCTTATCATTTTTAGGATCCCAATAGATGACTATATCTCCTTGAGAAAAAGGAGTACCCTTGGATTTCTTATTAAACAAATTTACAGTTTTCTAAGCTTTTTCCATCATTCTATTGAGGGTCTCTCTTCTTTGTTCTTCTAAAAAGACAATTTGGTCAAGCCTTCTCTGAATGGGATCAGGGTTTTCATGATCTTGCAATAAAATGGAAAGTGCCATTTTTTCCATTTTTGGGGGCAATAGGGCTTTTTCTCCATAAACCATCTCATAGGGGGTTCTTCCTGTATTTCTTTTAATAGAAAGCCTATCAACCCATAAAGAAAATTTAAGTTCACTATCCCATCCCCTTTTTTTTTTGCCTAATGAAATTTTTATTCTTGTTATTACATTTTTATTTGATGACTCGGATAGATAGTTTCCTTGGGGATAATAATTAGCAGAATGAGATAATTCAATTCCATATTTAGCACAAAATTCTACCATTTCATATGACACAAAATATTAAGCATTATCAGTTACAAGCTTTTTAGGAATTCCATACCTAGTCAAGATATTTTCTTCTATGAATCTGATGACTATAGCATATGTAGATTTTCTCAAAGGTGCAACTTCCACCCACTTGGTGAAGTAATTTTTTGCAGTTATGATCCACTTATGTTGGCCAAATGAATTATACTAGATCTCTCCAATCAGGTCAATACCCCATTGAGAAAAATGTGCTTCAATGATTACTGGCCTGAGGGGCATGGTTGGTAGATGCTTTTTCCCTATAAAAACTTGGTAGTTATGACAATTCCTTACATATTTATATACATCCTTAAAATGGGATGGCCAATAATATCCTGCTCTCATGATTTTATTGGCTGTAAATATTGGAAAAAAATGTCCCCCATAGAAACCATTATCAAATTTATTAATTATTTTTGGGACTTATTTTTCATATAAATAGACTAATAAAATTCCATCAGGGTGTTTCCAATACAGCACACCATCCTGTATATAGTATTTTTGAGCTTGCAGCTGATTGACCTCATTCTATTTATTGACATGTTTTTAGGGAATGACAGAGTTTGTAGATAGGACAAAATTTCTTCATACCATTTACATTTTTCATTTTTTATTTTTTTGTCATCATATGTCTGATCTATGGTAAGAATATTTTCAAATTCTGCTTCTTCTTTGTTAGCCAATAGTTTAGCTAAACCCTGCCCTTTGACTGTTTTAACTATTTTTAATTCTACATCATATTGCAAAATTTTTACCATCCATATTTTTGGTCTTCCCAATGGCTTAGATTGATAAAAGATATTTTTTATTGCTATAAAGGGAATACAATAGTAAACTTTGTTTGAGCCAAATATACCTTTAAAGTGTTCCAAAGATCGGATGACTGCATAAGCATGTTTTTCTAGCAGGGTGTATTTAAAATTTACTCCTTTTAGACCCGATATCATAAAGGCTATTGGCATTTCATTATTTTAATTATCTTTTTTGAAAGGACTGCAGCAATAGAGTGTTTAGAAGCATATGAATAGATATTAAAATCCTTTGCATAATCAAGGCAACTTAAAGCTGGAGTGGTTGATATGGCTTCTTTGATCTTGTTAAATATTTCCATATTTTATAATGTCCATTTTATTACTCCAGTTTTCTTCACCATATTATTTGTGGGTTTGGTCATTTCTACAAAATTTGGGACAAATATTTTGATAAAATTTATTTTACCAAAGAATGATCTTACCCCTTTCATTTAGGCATGATATTATGTGAAGAAGCTCCACTGTCAAGCATGCAATTATGAATCACATATATTTCCCCTTCATCTAACTTATATCTTAATGACACGTAGAAGGGTCTGATAGAAGATGGTGATTTTGTATCATGTTGGTTTTGTCTAGCAGCATGACAAGTAGGGTCTTATTTCTGCTCTATTAATACAAAAGCTCTGCATACTTGTTCTTTGTATGTTTGAACTTTCATAAGTTCACCAAATGTGATATTAACTTTTTGCTTACTTAGTTCTGACCCAACATCAAATTCTATCTTCTTTATATCCAATGGTTTATTACTTTCTTCTTTGGGAACTTCTTCTATTGATTCTATTATCTTAGGAGTAATTTTGTTAGGGTTCCTATCAGTTTTCTCTTTACTGATATTTTTATTTGTGAAAGTTTGTCTTCTTGGTTCATTTGTAGATAATTTCTTTGTTCTTTCAGGGACTGTTTTATTCCTTCAATTTAAAACATGGGTTGCCTCTAATTCTTCAACCTCTTGAGCAGTGGGAATCAATTTCCCTTGCTTCATATTATCATATCTTGACTCATGTGACTTTTGCAATATTTTAGTTCCTTTAGTCACTAAGATCTGGGGATAATAATCTGAAGCATATATATCCATGTCTTCTTCAAATAGCCTTTCTCTGGATTCATCTTCAACGGACCAACATGCATTGATTCTTATATCCTCTTATGATTCTGCATTCATATCTACATTACGTTGATCACTAAGGTGTATTCCACATGCATCATGGTTATGGGGTGCATCACAAGTAGAGAAAAAAATAAGGAAAACCTTCAGCTACATTGGAAGATGGTATTGGGTTAGGGACATTGTTTTGATCCCTATCAGAATCTCTATTTTTCTAGTTGTTATTCCCATTACCCCTATTCATATTCCCTTCTTCAAAACCATTGTTGTTTCCTCAATTCTTGTTGTATTTTTTCTTAAATGGGGGAAGGTTATCAACATGTGGTCGATCTGTCTGTGAAGATTCACTGCTATTTCAATTTCTTTTTAATTCTTGCTAACCTGTTACTCATATTGTTGAATATTTCTATTATTTGATTGGTCAACTTTTCCATAGAATCAATTTCAATTCTTCTTTGTATATCAAAAGCCACTCTCTTAGGTTTTCTCTCAGGCATGTTAACCTCTAAAGAATAAGGCTTCATCTTACCACTATCAAGCATATTTCTTTCTATATCCATTGCTTTTTCCATAAAACCATCAATGGTAGTGGCTTTTTCTTGCCTTAATTCATATTTAAAATCTCCTTGAAAAGCATTCTTATAAAAACAAATAGACTAAATATCACTAGGCCTGAGGTTGGTAGGGATTTTGTTCCTTGTTTTTGAAAATCTCCTATTAAAATCACTAACAACCTCATTTTCTTTCTTCTTCATAGTGGCTAGCTCAGTTAATAATGATTGTTCATTTTTCCTTTCACCATACTTCTTTAGGAAAACCTCTTCCATTTTGGTGAAGTCTGGGATAGCATTGTTAGGAATGGAATTAAACCATTCTCTAGCATATTTTTCTAAAGTCTACAAAAACAATCTTAATACTACATCTTCATGTTCAACTTCTAGATTGTCCATTACATATAAGAAACTTTTGATATGATCCTCTCTAGTTATTGCACTATTTCCTAAAAACTTAGGGAGGTATTTATGAGCTTTAATGGATAAGGCATTTAAATTTACTGGTAATATAAAAGGTCTATATTTGTTAGTTCTCCACAAATGAACATTACCCTGAGCCATAGCTACTGTTGCATTTAATTTTATAGATGTAGTATCTACGGTGGTATGGATCTGGGTAGTTTGAATGTAGATTGATGATTTATCTACCTTTAAATGAGAATAATCACATATATCTTCTACTACCGATTTTAAACATTCATCTATAGAAATATCAATAGTAATAGTATTTTGGATTTTCTTCACATACCTTTTACTACTAGAATTTAATATACTATTATAAACGATATTATTAAAAAATGGAGTTTTTTGGGTATGTATAAATACCTATGTATTCTCAAGTTCTGAAAACAGCTCCTTACCACTTCTCCTGGTGTTCGCCAGCACGTTCTATTATCTTCTTTTTATTTTATTTTTCTTCTAGGTTTGTCTAACAGATTCACTAGCACTGGGGTGTAGAAAGAACATCGTATACTCTTATCAAGAATGCTTGATATCATATCTCATCCTCACAGGAGTGGGTTCTTTAGGAAAATCAAGAAAATAAAGAAACCAAAAATTTTAACAAAATGAATAAAGAGAAAATTACTTCAAAACATAAACTATGGACATAGGAAAAATAAAGAACTTCTAACGAAGTGAAAATTTAAATGTTGGTTCTTTACTTTAACTGATTGTCCGTTGATTAAAAGTAATCGTTGAAAAAAAAAATTAATAAGATAATTGAATCTTTTTAAGAAGTCATTCCTAAAAACAACGTCAAAAAATTGTTGGCATCAACTTGACGGGTTTAAGCACAAAATTATCATTGGGAAATAAACATATAAGTTCATTCCTCGAAAATGGTGCCGCCAAAAAACTGTTGGAACTGATTCTTGCATTCATATGAAATCAATTATCATGCTACAACAACCCATTTGAAACCAACGAGCTATTACAGGTTCTGGTCTACCTGCCTCATGTTCTGTTAAACCTAAATATTGCTATAAAATATGACAGAATGGTTAAGGAAACCCTAGCGATAATTCTACAATTAAACTTCTAATTTGCATGCTCTAGATTTATATTAAACTATAGTATTCTTATTAAAATGACCAAGCATGAAAATAACCAACAATTATGCCTTATGTAGATGGTGCCTAGATTCATTGGGCTGTTATAGCAATTTAACAACAATTTTAATATGACACAGAGAGAAGGGGAGAAGGAAATTGGTGTTCTTAATCTCATTTGAATATCGTAATAAAATCAAGAGTTAACCAATGAAATAAATGTATATAATGCGTTAAAATAATGTAACCCATTATACAGATACACACAATACTGAGACAAATAAATGATAGGAATAAAACCTAGAATTATATTGATTTCATAAAATATTACATGCAGAGTGGGCGGGATGCCTTTTAACTCTATTTTTTCTTAAATAAATACATCAATACAATGAAGAGGACTCTATTCAAATAATTTAATAGGTCCCTCCAACTCTCCTTGTTCTAATATGGTAATAGAAGAATCTTTGAATCCTAGGCTCAATAAGACTGGAAATATTCTCAACTTCTTGAACACTTTCCTATCATACAATCCTACACAACAAGGGGAGGAAGAAAGAATGAATAAAATAAAATAGACACAAACAAATACAACAGCACAACTAATAGGGCACTCAAATATACCTCTTAGCAAAAATGATCTTCTCTAATTGCTTGATGCATAATACATAACTGACTGCTTCCTTTTATAGTTGTTGGTTCTTGATTTGTTAGTTTTGGTTGAATTTTTTTTGTACACTTGGCAACATCTGATTGAATCCATTCTACGTGTTGCCCAGTTGACTTTGTTTTGAACTAACTGTGCCCTCTTCTTTGACTTGTTCAAACATATTCCCACTCAACTAGTGATTTAAGTATGAGGAGAACTTTTGCTCTGATTAAGCTACTTCCTGGTGCGTTTAATTGCTGCTTTACAAACTAGCCTCATTTGAGTTACCTTTCCTTGATACTTTGATCCTTTAACTTCCCCAAAAATATCTCCTATTTTTGTAATTGTTTGTGGTGCAGAATCTATTTTTTTTGGGTGCATGTATTGACCACTTTTCCCTTGAAACTCCTTTGCAACCCTTTAATATGCTCATCGATCAACCTCCATATTTCTATGTCAAAAGTGGTTGTAATTCTAAACATATTTATTTCTTGCAGAATTCAGTTTTTTTGTATAACAATAACATACATGTTTCTATCATACTGAAGTAGTAAGGCTTTTGTTGCATTCACCATGAGCGTAGTTTGTTTAATCATCTCCTCCTCATCACCTTGTTCACAGTAAAATATCTCAAGGGTTTCTTTGAATATCCCTTCTATTTTTGATGCTTCCAGTTATTGATCTAAGGATAGGCCAATATCTGTCATTTTACCTGTAGCATCTTTTATTATATCATTCATCTCAGTCACAAAATTTTTCCATTTTTCTCGGTTTGATCCAAACAAGGATGCTTTGAAAAATTCAAAATTGATTTGGATTTTATTGCCTTCAAGTGTTGTTATTTCTTGTCCTTGTAGTTCTTCAAAATGATCCCCTATGTAGTCCAGGGTTGGGTGAATGATTTTAAAATATTTCTCTCTTTCCTTCATCAAGGTCATGATTTCTTGAGCAGTTATTTGAATCACCCTTATTTTCCTGAACATTTCAGTAAAACCTTTGGCCTGAACTTTTATTCTTTTGTACATGTCTTTTTTCATTACATTCAAATAATATACATGATCTTGAACTTTGGTCACTACAGGTGGCTGGGCAATTGAAGCATTTTTCTTATTTAATTCTTCTTGTTGCTTACTTATCACAACTTTCAATTATGCTTTTTCTTCTTCCTCTTGACTCAATTTCTTTTTGAGTGTTTCAATTTTTTCAACAAATTGGTCTATGACTTGATTACTCATATTTTTATCAAGATTTGCCATATCAGCTTCTTTACCCAGTAGTGATGATCCTCCTATTTCCTCATTGGTACTAAATACTAGTGAGTTTTACAGGGGAGGAAGATCAACCTTAGAAATATATGATACAACTGTCTCCATTTATGCATTTTCTAAATATTTTTCTTTTGTACTTCCCATTCCTACTACTAACTGTAACTCTTGTTCATCTGTAGCATTAAAGGCCACCTGTTCATCTGTTCTTTACAAAAAAACCTTGCAACATGTAGAGATAATCTGGATTTCTTAGCTTCTACTAGAGCTATTTTTGTTTGACTTTTCACTGAGTAGCTTTGGAAGAGGCCACCCAGTCCTCCTTTCACTTGTATTACTATTGGAATTTTTATCTCCTATCCCTTTATTTTTATAGAGTTCAGGGAAGCCATTGGTGCCAACCTCTTTACACTGGTCACAACTAAAACATTATTAGGAATAGGAACTACAACCTACTTTGTTGATAGTGCTTTTTGAGAGGATGAAGTCACTATTTATTTGCCCTTATCTATACAGGTTTGTCAAGGAGCTTATTTTGGAGATACCTCTATTCTGGGCTGGTCATTCATTGGGAATTTAACCTATTGTTCTACTATATCAACATTTCTAACAGTGATCTCCATTAATTCTATGTCTTGCTTGTCTCTCAATTCTTGCAAAGGTTCTTCTTTAATTTTTAGGTGTGTCCTTGACATGACAGGTGTTGTAGTATCCACTAAAATATCTTGAAGTCTTCTTAGTTCAGTTGGGTAGTCATAGGCTTCACAAACTTGTGTACTACCTCTCTTTTCTAGAGGGAAAGTATCCCACACTATCTGTAAATATATTTTTTTCACTATAGCTTCTAATAATTTCTCTTCAAAAGCATCTTCTTGGTGATTGATTTGAGCATACTCCCTCTTCTCCATCATCTTGCTATAAATTTCTTTTGGGTCATAAAACCTCCATGACACTTCATAGAATCCCATATTGTCCAGTTCAAACATTCCCTTGAGTAGGGAAGGATATCCAACAAATACATAATCTCCAAAATGGCAAGGAACATCAAGCTAGGGGACTTTCCCATGTTTCTTAACCAGTCTCATTTTAGCCTCTTCTACCACTTGTATACATATTTATAGGGATTTTATGGACAGTGCGCAGTACCGGGGCAAAACTTTAGGAGGGATTTTAGCTCCATATAATCTGATGTAAGTAAAACCCTCTATGAAGAAGAAATCTCCTATCTCTTTTTCTTTAATGAATTCCCTTACCCCTAGCCCTAATATTTCTGGAATTAGGCCAGTTAAGGCCCAATGGATTTCTACCAAGAAGTGGTCACAAAACCAACCCATGTGAGTTCGTCCTTCATGAAGTCTCCAAAAGCTATTCTTTACATAGGGGCTATCTATGTCTTTTAATCTCTTACAGGCTTCTTCCTCAAATTGTACCTCCATTAAGTGGGTGAGAAAAGAATATTGTGAAAAGTGAGGCATCTCCTACCACTATTTGAATATTGCCCTCTTTAGTTCTTCCATTTCTCTGTGTATTTGTGATCTCAATTCTAGTTCCCAGGCGTAGATAGGGATGTTATGTCCTCTATTACATTGAGAAGATAAATACAAAACTCTTTGCATTATTCTACTCATATCATGTACTCCCAATACTATGTTTATCATGTCACAGAAGTCTTGTACACAGGGTTTAAAAGCATTTTTATTAATTGGGAAATTTTTCTCTATTTTTGCATATGTATGAAGCAATTTTCTAAAAATTTCCATATTAGTGAACATGTGAGATTGGTTTTTGATTACGTGGTCTACCAAAAATGTGGTATACTTCATCATTTTGAAAACTTCCTGGATATCTTCAACTTTGGCACTGAACACCTTCCGATTTTTGTGGTCTCGAATGGTCCTTGTTCTTTCGTCATATGCCACTGCTAACCAAGCCATCAAATCTAAGGAGAAATGCACTTTTGGGCATATTAGCTTTCCAAGTTTACTGTTCCATCTGTTGTATTTGGGAAAACCCTTGTGCTGCTAATTTTGAGCTTTATGGAACAAATTTACCATTATCCATAGGGTTTTTTTGTCACCTTCCATTACTCGTGCAAAACTCTTAATGCAGGCATTTTCAATCTCATACAATTGAGTTGAGTTGGGTTTTTTATTTGCCCCACATTTTTGGGCAAAATCATACATAGTGGTACCAGGAATAGGTGGTCCAAAAATCATAGAATAGGGTGATTTATCTATGATAAACTTTATGACTTCTTGTGTATCTATAGGTACAAACACATCTCCCCATGATGCCATTGCCCTCGTGATTGCTGGTCAAGTTCTTCTTCAATTTCTTAGAAAACAAATACTATCTTCCTTCTACGCTTCTGATGTATTAATTCCAATTAGTGGCATATTAGTGGAGTGGCCTTGACTGGTTTCATAAGTTCATATACAGGATGGTAGATTGAACTTGATAAATTCATACATTTAGTTTTTAACCTGATGCCACCAACTATTGTTTAAAATTAGCCAATGTAATCACACCAACTCAGTATTTTCTAGAGTCTTGTGCTTTATGATGGGCAATATCTACTAACTTGTGAGCTTGGGTCCCTTTGATATGTGGGTCTACAATAATTCATGCTTTCTATTCATTCATCAATGGGGATCTTTTAGTCTGACATGGAACGATATGTTTTGGACCTTGTGCCATCTCAGATCCGAGTGACAACTATATCTTCGGGATACATTATGTCTCCCTCGATGTCTTCGTGATATCTAAATCTTGGTGTGATTGTAGGTCTTTACCTATGATGTCCATTTTCCCTAAGTCAACCATGATTAATTGCAACCATTGGATTGATCTGAGATGAAGCGCATTCATTGATCACCTGAAACATGTATGATAGTTAGTGTACCTATTTGAAATAACATGTTTTATTGGTCTTCAATTAATCATATTTATCTGATGTTAATCCTTATATTGTTAAACTTTAATAACTTGTTTTAATCGATGGTAATCATAAAATATACTTAATTTTATTTTAGGATCATCGTTGGATCTTATGGTGGTGAGGCACAACCGTTGGATCATACATATGCACATATTATTTAATAAAAAATTCATACATACCTCGACTAAATTAATCAACCCAATTCTTAGATTAAAATTTGATTATCTTCCCACATGCGGACCATTGGATATGGGTGGTCAATATCCATTGTCATTCTATTCGTATGTTATAAAAAGGTCTTTATTTAGCCTTTGGATATTTGTCGCCAGTTATAGGCCTTCACATCCGTTGATTCTCGATTTAGTTTGTGCACTGCCATTGGATCACTGACAAGATGCATGCTAGATAAAGATGTTATAGACCTTTGCTTTTCCATTAATCATGATTAAGGTGAAAATGGGGAAGATTAGTAAATGTATTAAACCTTTACTAAACATGATTAATATCAATTCATTTTTTCCTTATCCATGTCTTTTACCTTCCATCTTGTGATTTTGGTGCGGTCGTCGGATCTGAGTGGAGACAAGTGCAGTCGTTGGATCTAATCAACCTGCACGATAGTTTAATCAAGCATTTATAATATTAATCATGATTAGGGCAAAAGGGGGAAAATTAGCCGATGTATTAAACCCTTGCTAATCATGATTAACTTTAATTAATTTCTCCCGATCCTTAACCCTATTTAATGCATCTTTAATTAGTGTGCCACCGTTAGATTTAAGATCAATCGAGTGTGGCCATCCGATCTTGGTAACAAGCCTGATGATTAATCGAATGGGGTGCATCCTTTTTAATATTAATTTTAAAGTTCATTTTAATCATAGTAGTCACGATCGTTGATCTAAGCTTCGTTTAGTGTGATCGTCTAATTTGTCAGACTTCCTCATATTTTAACTTGGCATTTGACTTATGATGACTTTACTTTAAACCTTTGACTCTTTAGAGGATGCGTAGCCATTGATTTAATGGATGATTGAGTGCTCTTGTATTATTTTTTTATACTTACTCACTGCTTAATCAAAATGTTGACCATTATGACTCATGCTTAAACTTTTGACTTTTTGGACAACGCGCAGTCATTGATTTTATGGATGATTGAGTGCTCTCGACCGATTTGTTTATCCTTACTCATTGCTTAATTAGAACGTTGACCATTATGACTCATGCTTAAACTTTTGACTTTTCAGATAGTGCACGACCATTGATTTGATCCTCGATGAAGCGTTTCCATTGATCTTGTTAAAGTTGCATGGATTTTAACTTTATTAGAGCCTTAGGTTTAACCTTTAGAGTCTTTAGTGAGTGCACATCCGTTGGATTTGATCCTCAATGAAGTGTTGCCATTAGATTGAAGACAACTTGCTTGATTTTTAAATCTTAGGTTAAGTTTTATTGACTCTTTGAAATATCTTTCAGATTATTTTGCAAGTGCACATCCATTATATTTTCTCATGCGATGCGCTTCCATATGATTAAGTCTATGTTGCAACCGTTTTACTTCCTTGACTACACTTGACTTTTGACTTATCTTTGGTTTGATTTTATTAAAGCACTATAGTCTGATTTCTTTGGATTGTGTGTAGCCCTTGGATTAAATCTAAGGTGCTCACCAGTTAGCTTAGCAGGATGCATAGCCTTAGGATTTTAATCGATTAATATGTGTTTTAACCTTAGATTTTTTGGATCATGAGACCATAGTGAAATGACTTAACTTACTTTAGATTAAGAGATTTATTTATTGGTTTAGGCCCAAGGAAAATATTTAGGAAGGTCAAAACTTGACTTGGGGATTTAATTTGAATTTTTCTTCTCTAACTATTCAAGGTACTTTGATCAATACAATAAATCCCACATTATTAAAAAGTCTAAGGTTAGAATTTATCAAACCAACCAATGAAAAATTGAATTACCCACAACAACTATAAGCAATGACCAACAGTATAAGTAGTTTGATTGTAACTCAAAAATTTAAATTTGGGGGTTTCAAAGTTGAGTCAAATTTGGCTCCAACTAGGAGTCCCAAAAATTTTATTGGTCACCTAAAAATTTTGTTGGTGCAGTAAAAAATTGGTTTTGTAGTCCCCAATAGTCAGATTTTTTTTAACTTTCTAATGATCAAATTTCAAATCTTGAATGTCGAGCCAGTGACTAGTGTGACATGGATGATGATAGACGATATGATTGTGACATGGACGACTTGGACATAGACTATGAAGATACAAATAAAGAGATTATAGGACTAGCATTGACATAGAAGGACCAAACTGACACAAATAGTGTATGGAGGACGAGACTTGAGTGCGGGACACGAAGGATAGATGTGAGTTTGATGTGATAGTGAACTAGAGACCTTGGTAGTGGGCAAGTGATATGAAAAACAATATAATAGGTACTTGAGGGAAGACATATGGGCTTGTGGTGAGCGAGCAGTTCTTGGTGGGCATGTGGGGGATTGACCAGTAGAAGTTGGTAAAAATACAATAAGTAGATTGGTGATTATAAAATTATGTGAAAACCCATGAGTAGTAAATGTGGGATAAATTATTCATAGAAAAAATATTTAAAATGTTTTTCCTTGCTAAAAAACATCATCATATTATGGTAGCCATCAAAAATAGGAAACATGCCTTATGCAGATTCGATTGCCACGTGACAGTTTCAGAGTTTGGAAAAATCTAGGGTTCAAAATATGTTTTATTTAAAATTTTATCCTTGGACCTTCGAAGCGAATTATTTCCATGGCATATTTTACCTATTGCATAGAGTTTTTTCTACTACTATCTGAAACACTTTGCAATTTAGTTTAAATTTTAGGGTTCTTTATGTTTCTAACTATGCATTCTCTATTCAGAACTCATGCACTGAATGCATTCTTTATTCAGACGTCACTCCAAAACTTTTGTGAAGGAATTTTTCTTCGAGCCTTATTAGCTAAAGCTTTGTATATTTTTCTCTCCTCATAGGAATAAATATTTATTGGCAACAAAAGAACTCACATACCATGGACTATCCAAATTTTAACCTATCATGTTGTATTTTGCCTAAGCTAGATACAAATTGTAATGTTGAATGGTAATGCGGAATGATGGTAGTCCTACTCTCTAGAAGTGTTGCTCTGATACCAAATGTTAAAAGATTATAGGTTTAATATAAATTTAATAAATAAATGAACATGAATCACAAACCACTTTTAGAGACTTCCTCTTGAAATCTTATATAATAAAATATTATTCTTCTTTTTATGCCTATTTCTTCTACTCGTACATATTTTTATTGCCTAACTGTCCTAACCCTATGTTGATTACAATATGATGGTTTACAATATAAGACAATATAATAATTAATTACACTATTAATAATAATAAATAAATTTTAGAATGTGAGATCCTAACATTATATTTCAGTGTTCTTTTAAAATTTTTGAGTAGATTCTTATTAGTGGATTCTTCTAATCCATTCCATTATGGGTATTATTTAGAATAATTCTTTAAGCATATTCCATATTTAATTGCAAACTCAATGTACCTTGCACCTATGAAATATGTACCATTATCACTTACCAAGGCTTTAGGGAGGCCAAACCGTGTGATCAAGCTTTCAGTAAATTTGATCACTACATCTTGATCTGATATCTAGGTTGGAATTACTTGGACCCATATGGTAAAGTAGTCTATAGCAGTGAGAATGTATTTTTGACCTACTAAAGAGTTAGGATTTATGAATCCAATGAAATATAGTCCCCATTGCTGGAAATGTTCTTCTACTTGGACAAGCTTAAGGGGAAATGAAGCATTTCTATTCCTCCCTACATACCTCTAACACTTATCACAAGCTCTTGTTAATTTGAAAGTGTTAGCAAATATAGTAGGCCAGTAGTAGCCTACCCTTATTATTTTCATAGCAGTAACTCTTCTTGAAAAATGTCCTCCTGATAATCCTTCATGAAATTCTTCAATGACCTATTTTTTATTGTCTTTCAAACATTTCAAAAGAACTCCATCAAGGTTATATATATATATATATATATATATATATATATATATATATATATATATATTCCCTTAGGTAAAAGGACATATTTAAAATCTTGAAGTCTATACCTCCTTCTTTATGAAATATTTTAATCTTGAGGGCATACTCCTATCTAGAAATAACTTGTTAACTGATCAACCCAATCTAAACCTTTTGAAGGAATATCCTCATTCTATCCAAAGCCTGATGGCTGACAAGATGATATCCGATTTGAGACTAATTTTGATGTCATTCCTTGACATTATGCTATACCTCTAACTAACTTTGTAGGATATATTTCTACATCATATTCCTAGATTTTGGTGATCCAACCAGCTCTTTTTTCATCGAGCTCTCCTTTTAAGATGAAACTCCTGACATCTGGATGTACCACATTAATGGTATTTTTACTTTGAGCCAAGTACTATCTAGATTTATTTAATAATTTCATGACTGCAAATACTTATCTCTCAATAAAATTATATTTAGTCTAGTACTCATGAGGATTTTGACTCCAAAAAAATATAGGGCACCCTTCTCCAACATTATTATTTTGTGTTAGTACCGATGCATAACTCTCCTTAGCTTCATAGGCATATAAGATGAAATATTTGTTGAAATCAGGATTTACAATTATTGGGGCAATAACAATGGCATACTTAATTTCTTCAAAAGCTTGCTTACTTTCTTTAGTCCATTTAAACTCCATATTCTTTTTTAGAAACTCTAAAATAGGTTTAACAATTTGAGCAAAGTTTGAAATGAACTTCCTTACAAAATTGATTTTTCCAAAGAAGGATTGCAAGGTCTTCTTATTCATAGGGAGAGGAAGAGCCAATATTGATTTTACTCTGTCAGGAACAATTAACATCCTCTGTTTAGAGACCACATGACCCAATAATTTGCCCTCATAGAGTATAAAAAATGACTTCTTTAGATTTAGGGAGATGCCAAACTCTCTATATTTTTTAAAAACTTGCTCCAATTGTTCCAAGTGAGCTTGTTTTTTTATGGAAAGATATAGTCATATCATATAGGTAGATTATAATTACTTTATTGATCAACTTCCCAAAAGCATAGTCTATGGATCTCTAAAAATTAGCCCCTGCATTAGATAACCTGAAAGGTATTCTTTGATAAGAAAAGGTACCCCACTTAGTATTAAAGGCATTTTTGAATAGATCTTCATATTTCACCCAAATCTAGTTGTATCCTAAGAAGCCATTTAACATAGAAAACCTCTCAACCCCTACAATAATATGTAAAATTTGGTCAATCTAAGGAAGAGGATAGTGGTATTTCAATGATTCTTTGTTTAGGTTCTGAAATCAACACATAAGTTAGAAGAAGAACACTAAAAAAAAAATAGTTATGAAGGATCAATCAAAGTCATGTGCTAATATGTTTGAAATCCTTTCCATAAATGATGTCCCAAGTGAGTAAGGGGAAATAGTGGAAATAGAAATATTAGAAACACAATATAAATATGAAGGGGAGAACTCAGAGATAAAACAACAAATCAAAGGTTTTCAACAGAAAAAATGGAGAATATTTACACAAGAAAAACAAAATTTTAAATGTCAAAACTTCAAATAATACAGGTCCCAATATAGACACTGTTGAACCCTCTAGTAAAATTTTGGTTGTGTATGAGCATTCTTCAAGGTTAGAAGCCATATCATATTCAATTGGAGTAAGTCAAGAAATAGGGAAAAAAATTGAAGATGGATTCTAATCAAAAGGCAGGTCGCAAGACCAATCAATATCATATGGTAAAAGAAGGTGAAAAGGTTGTAGAGGAAGGTAAGATTAATGCCCTTCCCAAATTTTTTAGCACTGGTATTAATGAAGATCATCACTTGGAATAAAATAGGACTCAATTGGAGTCTTTCAAAACAAAATGAAATTAGAATAATGATTCAAATAAATCGTCCACATATTTTTTTCCTTCAAGAAACAAAGATGTCAATGGAGGATATGGACTCAATTGCTAGTGAAATTTGGCCAGATGGAAAAGTGATTTCCCTTAGTTCCCAGGGGACTTCTGATGGCATTTCTTGTCTTTGGGATCCAAAAGAGGTAGTTATTCACCATATTATTGGCATTTGGGGTATTTTTGCTATAGCTATTCAAAGTAGACATTCCAACCAAATTATGCTCTACATTCCAACCATATGATGAGGAAAAAATAAGATAGTGGAAGAATACAACTCATATTATCTCTCATTTTCCTAAATCTTGGATATTTATTGGAATATATTTCAATACCATCCTCTCTCTAGATGCAAAAATAGAAGGAATAGAAATTTGGACAAAAGCACTGACCTCATGAGCGAATATATTTCAAACCTCCATCTTGTGGACATCCAACCAGATAATGGCCTTATGACTTTGTATAACAAAAGGTAAGGTTTAGCATGTATAATGGAGATATTGGATATGTTTTTACTCTCTAAAAATTTCTTAAGTCATGGTCACATTCCTAAAGTGAAGACTCTTAACAATGTTGGTTCGGATCACTGGCCAGTCATGGTGGAAATGTGGAAAACTAAAGTGAATTTCTCTCCTTTTTATTTTCAATTAATGTGGCTTAGAGACAGTTCCTTTAGAGATCATGTGCAATAATGGTGGAAGTAAGGTAAGCCTAGGCATGGGACTAAGATGTTCATTTTTGCCAAAAGACGACAGTACATTAAATCCAAAATCAAGACTTAGAATTGGAAGGAGTTTGGGGATGTTTATAAAAAAAATATGAATTTATTTCTCAACTTGAAAATTTGAATAATAAAATCCGTTTATATGTCTTCATAGAGAATAGAAGTGCAGATGAAATTAAACTCACAACTCAATTAGAGGAATGGGAAAAAAGATAAGAACTATTATGGAAGCAAAAATCTAGAATTCAATGGCTCAAAGAAGGAGATTGAAACACAAATTTCTTCCAAAAATCTCTTCTTGCTCGTAGATCTCACAACTTTATTTCTTCCCTAAAATCATATTATGGATATTTTTTCTATACTTGGGATGGCATGAGCTCTATTGTTATTGATTACTTTTCCAATATTTTTGTTGCTACTCCTCTTGACTCAACTTCTCAACAAAATGTTCTTCAAGCAATGCCTTCTATTATCACTTATGAGGAGAACTCTATTTTGACTGCTCCTGTTACTATCAATGAGCTTCAACTTGTAGTTTTTAAAATATAAAAATGGAAATCCCCAGGTCTTGATGGTTTTCCAATTGAGTTGTACCAAGAGTTCTGGGATATCATTCATGCTGATTTATTAGAGGTGGTGGAAGAAGCCAGGAAAGCCAAATAAATTTTAAAGGTTATTTATAAAACTTATATTACTCGTGTTCCAAAAGCTCAAGAGGTTTATCACATCTCAGCTTTTAGACCTATTTCTTTATGTAATGGTTTCCTCAAAATAATTACTAAGATCATGGCAGAAATATTGAAGCCTCTTTTGCATAATATTATTTTCCCTGAGCAAGGGGGTTATGTGGAAGGGCGTAAAATAGTAGATGAGATAGTTCTTTCTCAAAAGCCATCCATTCCATGGATATGCAAAAAACTCCTTCCATTTTCATTCGGTTAGACTTATCCAAAGCTTATGACAGAGTGGATTGGCACTTCCTTATCAAATATTTGAGGCAATTTGGTTTCTCTAAGGATTGTATGGATTGTATTATGGAATATATCTCTTTAGTTTCCTACTTAGTTCTTATCAATAGAATACCTTCTCAGTCATTCCCAGCTTCCAGAGGTATTAGGCAAGGTGACCCACTTTACCCTTATTTATTCATCATTCTTATTGAATGCTTGGGTAGGACTATAAACAAAAAGAGGGAAATCAAAACCTTTGATGGAGTTACCATTACTCATGGAGCTAGACCTATCTCTCATATTCAATTTATTTATGACTCTACTATTTTAGGTAAAGCTACAGTTAAGGAAGCTTCTAATATTAAGCAAATCATTAGTTGTTTTTCTAAGGCTACTGGGCAGTTGATCAATGAAGACAAATCTAAAGTTATTTTATACTCTACCAAATAGGAATCCATTATCTTGGATAAATTAAGATATAATAATTCCTCCCTTCTGATCACTTTTTCAGGTATTCCCATAAATATTAAAAAGAAAAAAAAAATATTGGAATTGGTTGTTGGACAAAGTCAAGAAGAAAATTGGAAAGTGGGCCAATAGGTGGCTTTCTTCTAGGGGTAGAATCACCTTGGTAAAATCAATCCTTCAAGATATTCCTATTTATTTTTATTCTATGTTGAATATCCCAAGGGTTGTTCTTCGAGAACTAGATCAAATTTGTCATCGATTCCTTTGGAGTGATACTAAGGAGAAAAGAAAATGGGCCTTAGTGATATGGGATACTTTATGTCTTTCTAAGAATGAAGGGGGGTTAGGATTCTGGTCTTCTATTAAATACAACAAATATTTAGCTACTAAATTATATTGGAGGATTTTGCATAACCTCAATGCTCTTTGGGCTAATAAATCCATGATAAATATACTGAGAACAAAAGTATTGAAGACCTTGTTCGCTATCATCTTCCTACCAAAGGTTCTTCTATTTTAGCAATTCTTAATACTGGTGAGGATTTGATAAAGAAAAATTATTTTGGATCATTCATAATGGTCAGCAGGTAAATTTTTGGACAGATTCTTGGGATGGTCACAAGCCTTTGATAACTCAGTTTCTTGATTGGAGACCTTGGATAGAGGAGCTTCACCAAGCTAACTAGATAAATGTGGCTAATTACTATCAATACCATACTGGTAATTCAAAGTTTGGTAGATATTGGATCCCTATTGAGTACTAGCCTATTCAAATCCTAGATTGGCAAATACAAGATATCCAAGGCATCCTTCATATGAGGTCTCTCTCTTGGTCCCATGAAAAATATTATTTTGGATGGAACAACACTACTAAGGGTGAGTATTCAGTTTCTCAAAGTTATTTGACCTTATACCATAATAATCCTAGCCAATATTCTAATATATTTTCTCATTTGTGGGCTCAAAAGCTCTAGCCTAATGTGAGATTCTGTATTTGGCTTTTATTGCATCATAGGGTGCTTACTGGTGAGCAACTTATGAAGCATAGTTTTCATGGCCCTTTTAGATGTGAAATGTGTGAAGAGAATGTAGAAACTCTCATCCATATTTTTATTGAGTGTAATTTAGCCTCCGAGTATGGAATAGAATGTCCACTTTACTTGGCTTACAGTGGTTCAATTTTTTAATGTTTGAACAACTTTGGAGGGATTGGCCTAAACAAGAGGGTGTTGATCATTTTATTAGGCAGTTAGTTTGGATGGGTTCTACCATTATTCTTTGGAATATCTAGAATGAAAGGAACAGTAAAATTTTTAATCAATATAGGAAGGATATTCACTATATTTGGCAAAATAGCATAGCCAACTTAGTTGAATCAGTCCATCGTCTCCTTAATAACCCCCAAAATTTCCACCAAATATGGGATCAAGTGATGCAAATATTGAAGATTAAATATTCTAAGTACAACCAACTTAAATGGAATGTAAGTATTTGTAATATGAATAGGGCTAGAAATTAGCAACCTCCTCCTAAGGATTTTGGTAAAGTCAATACTGATGGATCCTCTATATGGAACCCTGGAAAAGCTAGTGCAAGAGGAATTGGTAGACTTTCAGATGGCTCCCTAGTTTTTACTTTTTCTGAGAATTTGGGTATTCTTTCCAATAACCTTGTTGAGGGGTATGGTATCCTCAGAGGCCTTCAATAGGATACTAAGTTTGGGTGGGATAGGGTGTTAGTTGAGTATGACTCTCAAATCATGATTAATATTTTGAAGAATCCTTTTAATAATCACAAGGTTGATTGGAGAATAAAAAGAATTATTGAGAAGATTCAATTAATCTAGATGGGATTTTTGAAAGTTGATTACAATCATGTGGTCAGAAATCAAAACAAGAGTTTTGATGCTTTGGCTAATTGGGCTTTGTACAAAGGTGATCTTACTTGTTATGGCAATCCTCCTAGATGGTGGACTTCACAAATTAGGGAAGCTCTTATTTCTATCATTTCTTTAGATGGCTCCAGTTCTGAAGGTTCCTAGTTTCTTCTTGCTTTATTTTTGCTTCTCTTTGGTTCGATTAGGGTATTTTAGTTCCCTAACTCAAACTATTCTTTATTTTGTTTCTTATGTTGATTATTTCCTTAAAAGTCTTTTGGTCTAGAAAGGTCATTGTTATGTTCTTTTTTTTTCTTTTCTTTGTTTTTGTTTAATTTTTTGTGGTGTGTATGTTTTTTTGTTTTGTTTTGTTTTTGTGTTCTTTGTGTTGTTTTTTTTTGTTCTTATGTTTTTGTTGTTTTGTGTTGTTCGTTATTGTTCTTGTGTTTTTGTTGTTCTTGTTCTTGTGTTTATGTATGTTTGTGTTAATTCATGTTGTGTGTGAGTTTTTCTATGTTTTTTGTTTTTTTTACTGTCTATTGTTGTTTTTTTTTTTTTTTGTTAATTTTTAGGTTTTGGTTGTTTGTGTTTTTCATGTTTTTGTTGTTTATGTCTTTGTAGTGTTCTGTTGTTTTTTCATGTTTGTGTTTTGTTATGTTGTTCTTGTGTTTTTCTATGTGGTTCGTGTTGTGGTCTTTTATCTTATTGTGTGTGTGTTTGGTTGTGCTTTTTATTTTTGACACACTCAAAGAGCATATTTTATTTTATTTTATTTTATTTTATTTTTATTTATTTATTTATTTATGTGAATCTTATTGTGTGTTTTTTTTTTCCTTGAGTATGTCAAAGGTGGTAGGCCAGGATCGTACCCTGGATGATTTTAGCAGATTGGATACCCCTGCCTCCTTGAGTCTTACCCAAAAGTGGCATCCCTTTTGGGATGTTTTCCACAAATAAAAAAAAATCAACACATAAGTGAATATCTCCATTCTTTTTTTGACATATACTAGGTTAGCAACCCATGTAGAATATTTGATAGGGTAGATAATAATTGCTTTTAGTTTTTTGAGTAGTTCCTATCTCATTATGCATTCTATATTGGTATTCATAGACCTCTGTTTCTTCCTAAAGGGTTTTGCATCAGCTTCCAACTCAATAGTGTGCTAAATAATATTTTTATCATATACCTTAAGATCTTCATATGACCAAACTATAATATCTCAATATTTAAGGCATACAACCTTAATTTCCTCCACTTATTTTGGAGAACAACAAATGCCAATCTTGATTTTTTTTTATATTTTTCTACTTCAATCTCTTTATATATTTCATCATCAATTTTCATGGCTCTTTATTTCTTTCCATATTAATTATCAAATAGGTTTTCTAGTGTGATCAAACTCTTAGGGATATGATTATTCTTCAACTATGTGATATCTTGATAATCCATTTCTTTAGGGAGATATTCCTACATATTAGATAAGCAAGCTTCTCTCACTAGAAAGTCAATGATCTGATCATCATTCTCAAAAACCTTCCAAAAAATATTTTTGGAATTGTAGGTCTAAAGATTAATTTGACTCTTTTTTCTTTTTTTGATCCAATATCTGAAGAAGGACTAAAATTAGAATCAACCAACATATTTTTTTCTAGGAATAGAGTGGATGTTTAAATCATCAAAAGATTCCATCAAATCTCATACTATATTCCTATATGATTCCAATTAATGGTGTTTGTTGTTGCACTTCTCTATGAATTGATTAACTACTAGCTTTAAGTCACCATATATATCTAACATTTTAATTCCTATACTCTCTACTTGCATTAATCCTAAACATAAAGCCTCATATTCATCAACATTATTGATACAAAACCATGTCAATTTATAAGCAAAAATTTTTACACCTTTTGAAGGGTATTTCAAAATTATACCAGTATCAACCCCATTTTTGCATCTTGCCCCATCAAAATACATTGCCCAAATTTTTGATACCCTCAGTGATTGATTGGATATGGTGAGGGTCTTTTTCTCAGTCTCATAAATGATGCTATAAGCACCCATTCCTATCTTGAACAGGTTGTAGTCTTATCTGAATGGAAACTCATATTCCACTTCAAAATATTCAAAGCTCTATACCAATTTGGGATCATCCAAAAATGAGAGGTTACACATGTCTTCTTCTATTTTTCAATATGATAAGATAGTATTTTTAGGGTTTATCCTTATTCTATTACCTTTGTATGGAATCATCATGCCAAAGTTATCCAAATACATGTAATCTCCAACCTTAGCAGTGAACTCTCTGGAAAGACACAAACCAAAATAAGGCTCTAGGTCTACCACTACAATTTCTTGTACAATAGTAATATCTAGAGATTTTTTAATCTCATCAATATTTCCTTTACAACTCCAATGGTTTTAACTGGTGTACCATCCAACTACAAAACTCTTAGATATGAATGTGTACATTCCATTCCCATTTCATCACAGACTGCTTTAGGCATGACTGTGCTTGAAGCCCCTAAATATATCATATAGTTATGGACTATCCACCCTTCCATTCTCAAAAAAATATAAAAGGGAGGGGGTTTGTTTTTCAAGGCTGCAAGGGTCATATTTTCTTGTCCATAAGGCATACTCAAAATTTATTATAGTCTATTTTCAATAATAATTCTTGATTAAGGAATATTTGAGTAGATCAATCTAACCATGGATAAAGAGAGTGTCATAAAGACTTTATCTAGAAGGAGTCCTCTTTAGATATTCCACAATATAAAACTCTAACTTTTTGAAGGGATATTTCTCATACTTCCTCTAGTTCACCATACTTTTGCTTGTATTGTTGGGTATCTTCAATCCTCTGTCTCTTTGTGGATCAGCCTACGGATCTTGTCTAACCATAATTTGTTTTTGCTGCCATAACATGTTGACCCTTCCATTTTGATTCCTCTCATCTTTCTCCATGGCTTGTTGCACGTGGTGTTGGTACATAACATAGGTGTCAGAATCATGAGGATCATTACAAAATAGGCACCAAATATTTACCAAACTAGTCTTAGGGCTAAATTCTCGATCTTCTTGATTTGTGTTAACCTTGGGCCCTGCATTACTGCTAGTACTAGGATTCTGATACCTATTAATGTATGGGAATCTTCTCTATTGAGACCTTTCCACCTCTCTCTTTTCTATTGTGTTCACCTTGTTATTGATTGTCTTTAGGGTATTATTAATATAAAGCAATAGGGTAGATTCTTGGGGATTTTGATATGGGAGTGGGGGAAAAGGAAATGAGGTATATATTATTTTTGGAGAAGAAATTGGAGCTATTTGGGAAAGTGGTGATGATAAGTAAGGGGGGTCCATATATGAAGATGTAGATACTTTAGCCTAAAAATAAGGTACCTTAGAGAAATATGGTATGACTGTCTTTGGAGAAAGTGTTCCTACATCAATTAGGGTATTTTTTGCCTATACACTTGCATTGTATACTTGAGGAAAGGTAGTTACTTCTTACTATTGAGTTTGTAGCTCTAGGTATGACCCAAGGGATCTGATGTGATACATGAAGGCAAGGAGAGCTACTGGTGTAGCTTAGAGAGATATCCTCTTCCATGTCCTACTAAACCTTAGATTAAAATTAGAGACTAACTTCTACCGATGTTTCTACATAGTTGTGAATTGGTTTAGGAGGGAGAAAGGATTAGAAAATTCATTAAACTCTTCCACAAAAGGACCGTATAATGTGTCCCACTAATTGATATTGTTGTCTTTGATGGTTCTAAACCAGTGCAAAAAATTTTCTCTAAAGGATAGGGCTAGAATCCTAATAATGATATCTTCATTTCTAATATTGTGGATAGCTGCTAGATTCAGTATATCCTAATAGTGCTTATAAGTAGTTTTACCCAAACCATCATACATAGGTATATATTTGGATAAAAATTGGAGGATATCATGCATAAGGGTGAGTCCTAAAGGACCAATAATATTCCAATTGGGGTATTTCTATGAAGCTTGATTCTTATTTATATTATGTTGATGAGCCATTATTTTAGGGGTTTTTTATGGGGTTTGAATTGTTGAGAAATATTTTCTTGATGGTATTAAAACTTCTTCAAAGTATGAATCTAGGGATAAGCTTCTTATATACCTATATCTTCTATATGGTAGATCAAAAAATGGAGCAGGTTCTTGAATTTTCCTAGCACATGACCTGGTAAACATGAAAGAATGAGCTACTAAAAGGGCCTTCTAGGTTATTGATTTTAGGGAGTCACCAACTGAATTTAATTACATTTCTTTGTGATGTCAAGATAACTCACTAAATATTGATTCATTTGGAAAAATATATATATATATCTATTGGGTGAATGAACGTTTTGTAAACAGGGTCCTACTAGGCATGCTAGAAATTGTTGGCATCTAAATTGACATCAAAGTAAACTTGTGTTGTGACTATCATCTGCAATGGTTTTTTAGAAGGTGAGAACCCTCTAATCATAGTCTTGAATCCAACATTGTATGAATCAAAATTTCTTTTAACCAAACCTCTAGAGTAAGCTGGTATACCTTGCTAACTAATTGGATGTTGACTCATTTAAGCTCAGTTAAATGTATAAAGATAGGGATATAAAGGGGAAAGGGTCTAGAAAGTAGTGAATCAATAATGGATGGATAAAGCTAATATCATAGGCATATATAGAGATCTTATTAAAACTTAATTTCTAGCAAACAACACTTGTGATTAACAACACTCAAAACTTAGTGATCTTTGATAAGCATACATGCATACTTCAAAAAATATTCTAAACATCTAGAGTATCAATAATAAAAATTAGCAAAATTAGATTGATACTCTTACTAATAGAAATAGAATCCTTTACAAACATACATTAGAAATAAAGCATTTCAATTTACTCTAATCTATAAATCCAATATTAGCATAATAAACTAACCATAGCAGTAGTAGCAGAAATGACTTCAAATATTGATAATCCATAATAAAGAAGACACCAGTCAGAGGCATGCAATGGAGAATCATGTTCTAAGCCACTTTTTAGATTATTAAACCTGGAAGTTTGATCGGTTGATCACGGTGAGGAACCAAGCATTGAGGTGCATGGTATAGATACATGCACTGATCTACATTAGGTCATGATTTGAAATGTCACCATGCCAACTTTGACCATGCTAATCATAGTGTAGAACCATATTCTAGGTTGTGTGGTGTAAAATATTTGTCACAAGTTGCTTTCTCACTTTATGATCTAAGTCATAATTTGAAATGCATAAAGGGCTTGTTTGATTGAATTTATCATAGTTTGTAACATGTTGCACTGAGCCACTATTGTGATCCAAAGAACTTCTTTGAACTTAGAAAAAATGTTAATTTGTTTTGTAAAATTTTCTAAGTATGTGTCCTTTTGGGCCTACAAGACCTAGAGGTAACTCAAATACATTGATCCAGAGGTAGATACAAATTATTTTTTAAGCCATGATAGAGTTATATTTGAATATTAAAGAGAAATAAGACTCAAATATTCAAGGTAAAAATCCTTTCTACCAAATAATGTAATATAGAGGGGTGTTGGAGATATTACATTATTTGGTTCCCCTTTCAATATTAGTTTGGTAGATGATTTATATTTTTATATAATGCATGTGGCAATACGAGATGAGTGCAAAGTTTCAAGAGATTATGAAGAGTCACATGATATGTGTTAAGTTGAGAGATTTGTCTTTATTATAGGAATATGAAAAGATGCATCTCTCGGATGAAAGAGGAGAGCAATAGTTAGAGAACTGAAAAGTCATGAAAAAGGATATATTGGATGTAAAGCCCCATGTATTGTAATTTAGTTGTATCATTAATCTAATATCTATATATTGTGTTCATTTGTGCCATATTCCATGAGATATTATCTATAAGATATTGTTGTTATCATATTTTATTGTTAGTAGCTTGGTTTGATTTATCTTTAGATATTGGTTGAAGCTTTATGTAAGTTAACCTATTTAAAAAGCTAACGTTGTGAGGTTGACACTAAGTTGAATACTAGTTTTACATATCATCCTAAAATAGTATATTAAAGCTTGGTAGGGTCTACATTGTGTAATAGGCACTAAGCTGAATACTAGTTTTGCATATCGTCCCAAAATAGATTGTCAGGATGAGATGTTCAGCAAAATTTTGGAAGACACGCTACACATATACTACATGGACCAATAGTTTAAGTGGGAATAATTCTTGTATCTTGTTGAATTTTCAAATAATAATGGGTACCATGCATCATTGGGGATGTCCTCATTTGAAGCATTGTATGGTAGAATATTTAGAACACCTCTATCATGGCAAATCTAGAGGATAAAGTGATGATAAAATTGGATATTGTTAGAGAGATGGAGGAATAACTCAAAGTAAGATGACTTAGGATCAAGGAAGCTACCAATCACCAAAAGAGCTATGCTAATCTAAAAATATCACCAAGAGAATTCTTTGTGGGAGACAGTTTTCTTAAGGGTATGACCCATGAAAAGTACCATAAAGTCAACCAAATTGGATACTCGTTGTGTTAGGCCTTTTGAAATAATTGTTAAGATTATCCCAATAGCCTATAGGCTTGCTTTACCACCCAACCTATCAAATATCCATGATACTTTCCACATATCCCTTCTTAGGAAATATGTTGCTAATCCTACTCACATGTGGAATATTTCTAAATTGTAGATGGAATATCCCTTAGCCATTGAGGTGAGACCAATTAATATTTTAGGTTTTCTTTCGAATATGTTGAGGAAATAAATCCTAGATCAATGTAAGGTCCAGTAGGACCATTTTTATAAGAATAGTTTTACATCGAAAAATGCTAAAGAAATGCGACAATAATTGCTATATTTATTTGAATGAAATTATTTGATGTACTCTTTTGAAATAAAACATAGAGGATTGTGTTTACTTAAAGCGAGGACTATGTAACAACCCTCCTTGATAGAACTTTCATGGATAATGCACTATGTATTAATGTGAATGTTTAATGGCATAGTTTATTTAATGATGTCTTTATGATGGGATGAGTACATTCTTTTAATATTATAATTTGGTAATCTTGATGTAATTATGGATGTAGGACTAGGTGCTCTCTCTCACTAGTGGGATCATAATGGTGAACCATCCATAAATATATATATTTATATAAATGATGATGATGAATTGCTCATCGGTAGCTTAAGATAACAAGGAAAATTACCCTTTATGTAGATGCATTGCATTTTGTTTGCTTATATGTTTATACCATTGGATTGGGATGTTGTTTACGCAGTGAGTATCCTTAATAGGTTGGTTTAGCATTAGGTTATATTAAAAGAGACCACCTACTTAGGGATAAAATAATTATGTAGTACATTATTGATGCAAATCCATGTTTGTCTATATTATGCATAGTTTGATAAAGTTGATAAGTATTGATTTGTAATACTTTTGAATTTGCTTAAATGATAGCTTAAATACTTTAGTTAAATAAATTATTAAATGGATTTTTGATATTTAAGTTTTAAATGAAATTAGTTAATATAAAAGTGATAATTAATGCCACCCATTTGGTGGATTAAGGTAAGCTTTGGTTTCAATAAATATTAGGGTAAATTATCCTTTTTGATTTCCTATGTAAAAGTGTTGAGTAATGCTCTCTTGGGAATTTCATTCACATTCAACCCCATGCAAGGCTATGTCCCTTGCTTAAATCTTGAGAGAGATAGGCAAGGGGGGATTGAATTTGGAGGAAATAGTGAGAGGAAATTAGATCTTAGGCTAGAGGGCTTGCAACCTAGAGATAGCATAACATCAAAAAAGGAGGGACATAAGATGAGATCACACTACGTTGCTTCCTTGTTATTTTAATCCTTTTTTCTTTGCTTAGTTTCTCTAGTTGTTTTTAGATATTCGTAAGGTATTGCTTTGCTTCCTATGTTTGACCTAAACCAATGGATCATATGAGTTTAGATATGCACCTATCTATCTTGTGCTCTTATGTAGTAGTTTATCTCTTGGTTTGGAGTTCTTAGTATGCTTGGTAGTTGCACTACATTCTAGATTTTTTATAGCTTGGGCCATGGTTTCCTTTCCATCTTATATGTAAACCAATACTATGCACTATGTGCTTACACCTCATAGTCCATGAAGGACATCGTGTTGTTAGGTTTTTTTGTGTTATGTTGATTGGATCATCTTGGTGCCTGAGTTGAAGGGGATCACCATCTTGAGTAGTGTGCAATCCCCCTTGCTTGTGGCCTGTGTTGTCATAATTTTTCCTATGTCAACCTATGCAGTGCTTCTTTAGTGGCATCGATAGGTCTATTTGATATTTCTTTCTAGGTTTTCGTTGAACCTTAGAAGTATTTTATTTATGCTTTAATTTTAATTATAGTTTGATCCTTATTTGAATTTGATTTGGTTAAGCATATTAATGTAAATAAAAATAGATCATTTATAGCATTGGATTTTATGTTTAAGCATATTAATGTAAAGAAAAATAGATCCTTTGTAGTATCGGATTTGATTTATTGCTTAGGATAAGTTAAAAACTTATAATGAACTCTTGAGATCTATGTAGATAAAGGGTTCCATTATAAAGAGAATTATGGGATTATCTTTAATAAAATGATTTATTTTATGATGGTTTTGAAAAAGAAACTATTATAATAATTCTTGAGATCTATGTGAATTAAGGAATAATTATAAAGAGAAGCATGGGATTCTCTTAAATAAAATAATTTATTGTATGTTGGTTTTGAATGAGAAACTATTATAATGATTCCAAATATCTATGTGGATTAAGGGATCATTATAAAGATAAGTATGGGATTCTCTCTATGTTGGCTTGTTTCTCATTATGATATTTATGCATGGTTGTTTGCATACTAGGAAATGACATGTTTTAAAATTGCATTGCATCTAGGGTTGTCCTAATCCCTAAGTATCTCTCATAAGTTGTGGGTGGATTTTTTACCAAGAAGATGTTGCAAAGCTTTATAAGGCTTGGAGATATTTGTGGAGTGGCTTCATAGGCTCTAGAAATGTTTAGTTGATGAAAATGAATCAAAGGATTTGTAAGGAATACTTTGTTCAATAGCTTTGTAAAATTTACTATTGTACAAAGTTAAAATGATGCTTTTATTTTTGCACTCTAATATGTGTTTAGCAATTATTATCATGGATAGTTAGAATTGAGTTATTTAAAATTCTAGAATACATAATTATGATAATTGGATCTCTTGTGTTAAAGTATGTATGTTAGCATAAAGGATCCTTGGAGTATATGTTAAGCATTTGTAATATGTGCAATTTGGCTTTGTTGTATGTTGAATATTTATTATAAATTGTAGCATGTTGGATCATGTAGTTATTTAATAAATGATTTTCATATAGTGTAATATGTAATGTTTTATTAGAGAATTATGTTTTGATGCAAGTTTTATTACCTTATATTGGGGTGGTTAGAATTACTCTTGTAAATAGAAACATAACAAAACCCAATCCTTGAAGGAGTTGTGTGGATGTAATAACTAGGTAAATATAATATTTAGAAGGAGTTGTGAGGATGCAATAGCTAATATATCATAAAACTAGAAGGAGTTATGTGAATACAATAACCAACTATCTTGTGAATATTTATACCTTGAATTAGTAGGATCGGGTTTATCCCAACTAGGAGTTTGTGAATCATTCACAAGTCAACAATGGTGATCCCTAGATCATGTAGGATCATGTTAGTTGTTGTCAATGTGGAAATAACCTTAGTAAGCCCACAGAGGTGTGGTAACTAAGCATCAAGGCTCTACATTTGAATAACCTATCTATGGGTGATTTTTGCATACTACTCATCCACCCAACTCTCTTTGTTGTGATAAGAAATATCTATGGTTGCAAACAAGGATGATAGAGACAAATGCAATAGTAGGAGGATATGTTCTTAAAAGGAGCAAAGTAAATAGTTGATAGTTGCAAAAAAGTTAGAAGAACCAAGTTGAAGAGTCTTATTTTCTTATAGATCTAGGGGTCGCAAGATTGTAACATCGTGACTTATCATTGAGTGGTAGTGCAAAGTTTTGGAAGACTTTGTGAAGAGAAGGGTGTGACATCATGACTTATCATTGTGTTGCATTCACAAGTGCTCACTGATAATATCACATCATGTATCTATATCGTGATCATAAAAGTAAAGATAGCCAAGTAATAGAAGATGTCATGATATTGCAGCTTGTTTTCATTTCATGATCATGGGATACACAAATATCAAAGTGATAAGAAGAGGAACAACATCGTGACTTGTTGTCATATTGTGGTAATCAAGTTTTTTATAAAGTCATTAAAAGAAGGAAATTAGCGACATCACAACATGTCATTGTATCATGATTGCTAAGTCTAAAAGTCTAAAAAATATCGAGGATCATCACGACATCATGATGGGTCTCTATGTCATGTTTGCTAATGACAAAAAGGTCCAAAGACATGAGATAGACCATGAAATTCCAATGTATTTATGTCGTGGTGTGATGTGAGTTACAAAAGGCAAAACTTAAAGAAGAAATTCAATCTGATAGTGTTCATTATAGATCTACAAGGAGGAGGTTTTCAAGAATGAAGAATGGATTAGATTCAAGTTCATCTCCACTAACTTCCTTGCATGCATGAAGTATTCAATCCAAAAATAAGAATATTACACCATGTTATTTTTAGGATCAATGATGTTGCACGATGTTTATACCAATCCAGTCACCTGGAATTCTATTGTAATGACTTTGGATAAACCTATTTTTATATTTTTAATATTGTAAAGAATTTTGGAAGGAGCTATGCAATAGAAATATCTGTTTGACCTCTACTTCAACATCTTGTAGAAAATTTTTGTATGAATGGATGAATATTTATATTTAATTAGATGAATGTGCATGACATTAATTTTACTTTCTAGATTCTTGCACATGTTTGTTCTCTAGTTTTGGAATTGATAGGCTATGAAATTAAATATTTATTAAAGGTTATTATGCATAAGATAAAACTGGTTGGTCTATTAGAAGATTTTAATGACTATTTCTTTTTATGATCTTTATGTGTTTCTTGATGTTGTCTAATCCACACCATTACAATTTATAGCATCAACTATATTTAATCTCTTTCAGCACCCTTTTATCCTTACCATTGTAGTTTTAGCTAGTTAGAATCTCAAAGGAGCCAGCCTTCTCTAGAAATAGACCTGGTTAAGCTCTATAGCTTACCCAGTAATTAAATTTTGACCAATTCTTGGGTAAAATAATCAACCCTAGGTAAATTTTGGACCAACAAGTTTTGGCATGCCTGGTGGGACACTAAGGCCCCATGGTTTGGATAATTTAGGTATTGATGATATCTTGTGTTATCAGTTTCATTGAACCTAGATTATATTATTAGTAGCCTTTCAAAGGTTTAGAAACATATACCATAGATGGTGTAAGCCCACCATGAGCACACCCAATGGGACCTTTGTCTCACTTTTATTTATTCAAGCAGGAAAAATACCACCTAAGGAAAACCCCTATCCATTTCAAATTTTAGTCCCTACACCTTTCCATGGAGAGATCAAGTCACACTTGTACCAAGTCATAGAAGGAGGTTATCCCACTAAGTATTAAAAACATAGATGCCGAATAGAGCAAGAGTTCAAGATGGAGATTTAGAGGCTAGATAAGGAAGTAAGGAATATAGAAAAACAAATCTCATAGGATAGTAGACAAAGTATAAATGACTGGGAACCTATGGTACATCAATTTAATCGACCTCACTATCTTTAGTTAATAGCATAATTAAGAATAGACTCAAAAAGGTAGAACAACAAGGTAGTAACAAGAAATGTGAAAATGGTCAGAATTTGATTGTACCCCTATCCTATAATGTAATTCATCTTGAAAGAGAAAAGGGAGATTAGTTAGAGTAGGTAAAGAGTTTCTTGTTTATGAGAGAAATGATATCATGCAATATAATACAAAACCATGAAGATGTTAGTAGTTTACCTCCACCACCACAAGGTAATCACCTGAGTGATCAAATGCTTGTTCATAGTCCTTACTTTAAGGATAAGATATTAAATCAAAGGAGGTTAGAGACATGTAAAAATTTGTATTTTCCTACTATAGTATTTGAGTAGGGAGTAGAAACGGTGAAATAGTTTCACAACTTTTCCAGAAACTCAACCTTAGTGTTTGCAAAATTAAAAGAACTTTTGGTATCAGATCAGGTGGATTTAAGTAATGTTTCTATCAAAAAAATCCTAAACATCAATAATAGATCCATACATGTTTCTCTCCCCATTATCAAAAAATACCACTCTCCTCCTTTCTACTTGTCTTTTTTTCTATAGAATGGGATATTACATAACTGTGTAGTAGATCCAAAGACTCAAGTTTCAATTATTTCAATAGATATCTATAGAGGTTTAGTTCTAAGTCTAGATGTACAGGAGTTAGACATATTGTATTTCAAAAAAATCAATTGAAAAAGGTGGGGACACTACATAGAGTACCAATGTTGATATGCGAACATCCAAACTTAGTTGTAATTCAAGATATAGAAATTGTTGATGTACCTCCATTGTTTGGAATGTGCCTATCCCAAAGTTTTCTAAGATAGCTAGAAGGACGTGTGACTCAAGTGCAAGACCAGATATTAATATCATTGGACAAAGATATGATCAAGGTGCCTAATAAAATATTACATACTATTTGCATTAAAAATATACAAGAAGCAAGGGATGGTCCCTTTCAAAGAGCCCACATGTAGGAAGAAGGATGCAAATTTTGGTAATCCATCAAGAGCACATTCTACTCAGCTTGAATCCAATTTTTAGTTTCTCGATAAAATATCCTATAATGACTCGATAGCAAGTATCCAAAACCAAAGGAGCATAGAGGATTGTAATCCTAATTTTTGGGATGTGGTAGCTCAATATGTAGAGTTATTCAATGACCACAAGAATACAGATAATGGATAACATGAGATCCCAGAGAGAAGAAAATTTGCATATGTTGTATAGAATGTTAATTTTATTTATAAATCTAGTGAAGCGGTACTAGATGCTTTGAATATAATCATCTCATAATAGGTATTAGAAATAGAATATAAATTTATTAATGTTAGTGGTAGTTGGACACCATGGCAAGAATATCATGCAAAGCAACTCAAATTTGGTATCGTGTGGTCTAGGCATTGTAGGTTCATGGGGTAGGTGTGTAAAAGGCTTCAAAAGCTAGGCATGAGCATACATGTCATATTTTATGTACATAAATGGCATATATATTGTTACTAACTATAGTTATTTTGAACAAGTAGATCTATTCCATGTGAAATCATGTTCCCTGTAGCATCTAATACAAACACCTTGAATAAGTAAAAAATTGATCGAGCAGATCGTGTTTCACGTAAAATTGGAGGGGTTGTCTGATGCAACTACCAATATATGAAATACAAAATTACTCCTTTTTGTTTTTCTTTTTTCATATTTTTATTGTTATATTTATCTAATTATGTAGAACAATGGATAAAGGTAAGCTATTTTTTGAATAACATGAGACACACCCAAGAATGTGATATGGTGATGACAAGATCATTGAAGCACGTGCAAATAAATAGTAGTGTCATGAAATGCATAGTATGATATCATACTAAATTAGAAGAGATGTGTAAAAAAATATTAGCTTACGTAGAGGTAAATGGAGCTACACGAGTGAAAGGATTGGCTGATGCATGAATGCTAGCTTAAGCACCCCATATATTGATAAAATATATAAAGCATGGTTTTCTAGTCATCAAATGATGAGAGATTTTATCTCAGCTTAGCCTTATAAAAGGATGGTGCTCATATCAAATTAAGGGTATGGAATTTTAGTAGATGAGATGAAACTAGTAGCACAAACAGGTAGTTGTAGAGAAAATTTTGAAGCAAATAGTTGCCCATAAAAAGATTTCATCTCATGGAAAACTATTTGCTTTAGAAGCAACCTTGAGCCTTGTGGAATATATTTATGGAGGTAAAATGTTTGGGAAACAACTTCAAGCCCTAATGGAGTATATTTATGGAGGTATTTTATTGTTGGATGTTACATTGATTTGTGTGCCTCTAATTCCCTTGATTTATTGCCTTCCTTTCCTTTTCTCCAATACTGTAGTGTTGCTCCTTCTCACTCACCTATGAATATACCGTATTCTTATCATTATTTGGTACCCCCCTTTGTTTTTAGTAGATTTTTATACTACGTTTAATCCCTATGCATGTCCTCTCACTATAATTTTGTTAATTATAGGTGCTCCCTCGACCCTCGTTTTTCTATTTCTTCATGAATAATATTGAGCTTCCCATATTTGTATATCCTTTATTTCTTTCATAGTGGTATGATTTTGTAAGAGAAAACCTTCCCGTCCTCTTATAGTGGTTGCATTTTTTCTCAAATTATATTTTTTTCTTGTTAATTTTTCCCATGTCCTCTTGGTTTCTTTTATACTTAAAAAAGTGTTGGTATGGTAGCAAGGCAATCTAGGTTTTGTAAACCTTACAATCAAAGTTCCTTTGTGAGTCACCAAGAATGTGGGTGATTTTTGTGTACTACTCACTCGCCCAACTCTCTTTGTTGTGATAAGAAATATCTAAGGTTGCAAATAGGGATGATAAATATGAGTGTAGTAGTAGGAGGATATGTTCTTCAAAGGAGTGAAGTATATAGTTGATAGTTATAGATAAGTTAGAAGAACCAAGCTGAAGAGTTTGATTTTATTGAAGATCTAGGGGTCACAACATCCTGACATCATTACTTGTCACTGTGTCATGTTCACAATTGCTCATAGAATGGAAGGGTGAAATATTCTCATGATATTGCATCATGCATCTATATTGCAATCACAAAATTAAATACAAACAAGAAATAGAATATGTCACGACATCATGACTTGTTTTTATTTTGTGATTTTGGGATACACAAAGTTCAAATAGAGAAGAAGAGGAATGACATTACGACTTGTTATCACATTTTTATAACCAAGGTTTTGATTAAGTCAAGAAAATAAGAAAATACATGACATCGCAACATGTCATTGTGTGGTGATTGCTAAGTCTAGGGAGTCCAAAAAAGATCAAGGATCATCATGACATCACAATAGGTCTTTGTGTTGCATTCACTAATTATGGAAAGGTCAAGCATGAGGTAGACCATGAAATTCTCATGTGTTCCTATGGTGATGTTGTAATAGTTACAAAAGGTAGAATTTAAAGAAGAAAGTTAATCTATCAGTGTCCATTACAAATCTATGATGGAGGAGGTTTTCAAGAATGAAAAATAGATTAGATTCAATTTCATCTCCACTACCTTCCCTGCATGTATGAAGCATTCAATACAAAAATATGAATCTTGCACCATGTCATTTTTAAGATCAATGATATTGCAGGATGTTTATACCAATCCAAATGCCTAGAATTCTATTGTAACAGCTTTGGATAAACCTATTTTTGTATTTTTAATATTGAACCATAGAGGTTTTATAAATAAGAGTGATGGCCTCTTGTTTAAATGGGGATCTTAGGTGTTTACAAGTTGCATGTGTAAATACTTTTGGAAGGAGCTACACAATAGAAATTTTTGTTTGACCTTGGTTCAACATATTGCAAAAAATGTATGTATGAATGGATGAATATTTCTATTTAGCTAGATGAATGTGCATGACATTAATTTTACTTTATGGATTCTTGTACATGTTTGTTCTCTGGTTCTAGAACTGATAGGCTGTGGAACTAAATATTGACAAAAGGTAATTCTCCATATGATAAAAAAAATTGGTTCGTTAGGAGGTTTTAATGGTTGTTTCATTTCATGATCTTTATGCATTTCTTGATGTTGTCTAATCCACACCATTACAAGTTCTAGCATCAACTATATTTAATCTCTTTCAACACCCTTTTCTCCTCCCCATCATAGTTTTAGCTAGTTAGAACTTTAAAGGAGCCAACCTTATTTGGATATTAACTCGGTTAAGCCCTGCAACTTTCCCAGTCATTCAATTTTGGCCAAGTCTTGGGTGCAATAATCAACCTTATGCAGATTTTGGACCAATAGCTAGATGGAACTAGAGTTAGGTTAGGAAATAGGCATCCCCCTTTATGTGTTATGAGTCTTAAAGGGTAATCCCTATGTTGTGGTCACATGGTCCTATGCCAATGAGGGTATGGAAAAGGTGAGAGGCAACTTTTGGCATCCTTCTAAATGTGTAGGTTTAGTAAAGTGAAGCCCAAAAAATACAAGATTTGACCACTCCTATCTACTTGTTAGCTTTTAATGAAAAAACACTCAATAATATGGCCACAAAATCAATAATACTCAACTCAATATGAATAAAATAATAATGCTAATCAAATAAGCTTATATTCAGAATATGAAATAAATCCAATATTGCTAATGGCAAATGTTAAAAATAATAATAAACTCTTATTAAATAAAAGACCTCAAATACATCATATTACATCACCTTCCAGTGCTCCATGGGTGATGTCCCATCACCTGATCTTCCCTTTGTGATGCTATTCTATTACAACTGCACATCCATATATAGAATGGAATGTGACTCTTCAGAAGGTGTTTCTTGGCCTACACTCTTCATATGTCTCTTCATATTCCTATTATAATGACACATGTACATAGGGATAACTATGCACATTTACATTACCAAAATTTCATTTCTCACTTGTGCATTTATTACATTGCATAAAATAAATACTTTCATCCTAATCTAAGATACTCTTTCCTAATCTATAGATGTACCCATGGTCGTACATTGTCATGTACCAAATAATGTAATATATTCCAACATTACTAAGTATAATTTACAGTGACTTAGAAATCAAATGTGATAAGACCTTATATGTTGAGATAAATAAAATAAGGGTGTCCCCCTTGCAAACTTTATCTTGTAATCATTCTTTAAAAATAAAATAAAAATTAGGTTGGTACTTTTTGGGTTGTTACAGAGATGATGCCATCTAAAATTTGTCTACCGATGAAAAAACCTACTTGGTTGGGATCAATATTAAAGGGAAGGATGACTTTGATCCTATTAGCCATCACCTTTGTCAAGATTTTCTAAAGGGTACTCCATAGGCTAAAATGACTTAAATATTTAAAATATTTGGTTCTTGCCACCTTAGGGATGAGGACCAAGAATGTAGAATTGATATATCTAGGGATATGGCCAGTATTTTGAATGTCAATAATGGTTTTTATCAGGTCAGGCCCCATAATGTACCAAAATATTTGGAAATATAAGGTAGAAAAACCATATAGGCCAGGGGCCTTAACACCTTCCATTGAGGAAATAGATTTTCTCACTTCCTCCTCTTTGAAAGGGTTGATCATAAATAAATTTATTTATTTAGTTAGGAGAGTAAGTATGTTAGAGAGAAGCTTGGAGATATCCTACTCATCCTTACAATCTCCTAGACCAAGTAGATTATCAAAGTATCTAACAACTTCAAAACAAATTTCTTGAATATCTTTATAACTAGAGCCATTTGCCATAAGTATTTCGTTAATTTTATTGAAACTCTTATGTATTAGGGTGGAAACATGGAAGAATTTAGTATTTCTATCTCCATATCTTAGGAAAATGCTCTAGATTTCTATCTCTAGAATGATTCCTCACAGGCTAATAAATTATGGTATTCTACTAAAAAAAATCTCCCTATTTTTGGATTCAACTAAGAAGGTGCCTTGTTCAATGCTAGAATCAATATATGATAGTTTATTATTAAAATTTTCTTTCTTAAATTTTTTTTTTTGAAGATAGTCTTTGAAATCTCGAACGTGGGGTGACGGCGTGCCAGACTATGGTGCAAACGAAATTGATATAAAACAATGCTAAGTCCTACGAATGCGAGAAAAGCAATGCATGAAGGAAACGATGCATAGACGAGATGTAAGCAAAAAAAGACAAAGTGGGGCCTCTTTTTATTAATGTTGCTTTCAATCCGGTTACAATACATCCCCCTTTAGGGCTCAGAACGTTTGATACAATTCGTTACATCAACGGATGGTACGCTTCCAGTGTCTTCCGCGTGCCTCACATTCGAAATGGGCGGGCCAAAGGTTGCCACCGCTTGCATCCATGTGTTCATGTGTTCCTTGCTGCCCCTCCGGTGTTCCTAGTGGTGAGATCCTATGCTCAGAGAAACAGCAAATAGTTAATAGCATATGCGGATAGAGGGAAAAACATGCAATCCCTAGGGCCTCCGGCTAGTGAATACATAAAATAGCAAAACGATGGTCAAAACATGTCATAATGAACCCAAAATTTGATAGAAGCATAAAAACATCATCAGAGACACATTGCAAAAAGAATAGTCAAGAAATCATGCATGGATTTCTAATCGCTCCGGGGTGGGACGATTAGGACTATCATAAAACATGCAAAAGCAACCTTCCAAATGTCCTATCCTAGAGGCCTCCAAAACTCCTGCAAACTTGGGGTTAGGCTAAAAGGGAATTTTGGGATGACCCAGAAGGTCATATTTTGCAGATTCTACCCAGATTGTCCTATATCTGAAAGCGCTCCTTGTATGTTAGTAAATGCATAAAATGATAAAAACACAGTCAAATCAAGTCAGAATGCAATGAAACTTGAATAGCAGCATAAGTAAACCAAATAGAACATAATGCAAAAATAATAGTAGAGAAATTCTTCATGGATTTCTAATCACTCCGGGGTGAGCCAATTAGGACTACGATAGTTTGGGGGGCACCCGGGGGCAGGACGCCCATCGTTTGGGGTCTGGTTTTGACACCAATCCACTTGGGATGGGTCCAAAACCTCCTAGGGGGTTGTGTCAATGAATTTGGTGTGGGATTGTGGCCGATTGCTTGGGTTTTGGGTCAGGATTGCATTCTTAGTGTTCACCCGATAACCTCTCTTCCAAAAGAGAAATTATGGATGTAGGAAGCACAAAGGGGAATGTGGGTACAATTTGGCAGCACTCCATTGCTCCAAATGCTCCAGATCTGTTCTCTTTTTGGGGTGAGGATGCTCACCCTTTTATAGACCTAGGGTCTCTCTCTTTGAATGCGCATGCGAGGGTGCCACTTGGCTTGCCATGCCTTTTTTGGGAGAGAAGATTCCTCCCTGATTTAGAGTCTCCTTGCATGAGGCCTCCATGATCAGGGCATGCTTGACTGAAGTCCCTCTCTCTGATTTGAAGCCGTTCCTCACAATTGCATGCCCTGAAGGCATAGTTAAGTGGCGGACCTATCGAGGTTTGACTTTTTTCTAGTCAAACCTGCTAATCATCCCACCCTGGGATGATTGCTGCTAATCATCCCAAGGTGGGACGAATAGGATTCTAATCGTCCCAGGGTGGGACGAGTAGGGAGCAAAGTGCTTAAAAGGTGCCAAATTGACCTCTGACCTTCCAAAACTGATTTGGGAGTGGTTAGGACCACTTTTTAACCTCTGGGGGCTGCCCTAGGGGCTATGTATGCCAACTCGATCAGTGCTTGTAGTCGCATAATCGGATTGGTGTTGTTTTGGTGTCTCAGATGCCCCTTTTTGGGATGCGCTGTGCGTGGCATAGTGCTAAGAAAAAAATAGATAACCAAAGCACTTAATGATTAGGGTTTCTTAGTAACCTAACCAAATTTTGATGCCCCAAGTATGGAAAGGGCACGCATTCTTGAATCCTTGCTTCTGACGAGCTAAGGAGCTTACTTCAAGTGTTAACCTTTTTTTGTGAGGTGTTACTTGATCTTGGACATTGTTCAGTCATGAATAGGCAAAGGGCGCAACCTTTTGTCTGTGGGAACCTTGAGTTCATGATTCTAGAATGCCAAGTGTTTGATCAGCTTGTGATTATTGCTTGTTTGCTGCCCCAAGCAAGAGCGTGATTGTCTTTGTCAATGATTCTTTGAATGCATGCCATTTCCTTGATTGGGTGTGTATTTGTTGATTTGGTGACTAAGTGTGACTACCCCCTCAAGCGACGAATCGATGAGGGAATGACCAAAATGAGAAAAGTGATGAGTCGCTTGACCCAAGATGACATTTGTAAGGGTGCCTTCAGTTGTTTTCCGTTGAACGTGTGCAGTTTCCTAGCAATCGGACCTATTTTTGGTGGGTTTTGACCCTTTTTGTTGATGCCTATTGGGGTTGAAATTGTCAAAAATCCTTCCTCCCGTGGAGCGGTCCGGCTATGGTAGCCTTCTTAGGGAGTAGGATAGTGATAATTTGTGGTCCCGACATCGGTTTTTCATGCCAAGAATGTCAAGTGCAAAGGCACCTTTATTCGATAGAGTTATTGTTATTTTTGAGTGGGTTTTGACCCTTTTTTGTGACGCCTTGGGGCTGAAATTTTTGAAAATTCGTCCTCCCGTGGAGCGGTCCGGCTATGGTAGCCTTCTTAGGGAGTAGGATAGTGATAATTTGTGATCCCGACATCGGTTTTTCATGCCAAGAATATCAGGTGCAAAGGCACCTTTGTTTGGCAGTTTTATTGCTATTTTTGGTGCATTTTTTGGATTTTGTTTCTGTTGCTTTATTTTTTGCTCTGTAATCGTCCCAGGGTGGGATGAATACCAATTTGGTAATCGTCCCAGGGTGGGATGAGTGCTAACTAGAGTTCTCATCCCAGGGTGGGATGATTATGAGCCTAACAACCTATAAAAAGACCAAATCTAGGTTTTGGGCTCATTTGCAACATTTTTTTCTTGGTGTTTTGGAGTTGTGAGGAGGAGTGCGAGTTTGCGTAGCGGAGCGCTATCAAAATTTCATGGACACCATGAGTGCAAGGACCGGATCTTCGAGTGGCGGAGCCGAGGCGAGACCGGTAGGTGCTCCTTCCTTCTTCTTGTTATTTGTTTTTGTTTTATATGAAGTTAAAAAACTTGCACATAAAAATGTTTGTTAGCGTTATTCTGCTTGTTTTTTAGTTCATATTAAGGTTAAAAACCCTAGTATTAATTTTATGTTTGTATTTTATTTTTGTTTTTTTTGTTCACACTTAAGGTTAGAAACCCTAGTATGATTTTTTTTGTTTTATTTTATTTTTTGTTCACACTTAAGGTTAAAAACCCTAGGTTGATTTTGTTTGATTTTTTGTTCACACTTAAGGTTAAAAACCCTAGGATGATTTTTATGTTTTATTTGATTTTTTTGTTCACACTTAAGGTTAAAAACCTTAGTATGATTTTGTATGTTTTATTTTATTTTTTGTTCACACTTAAGGTTAAAAACCCTAGTTTGATTTTGTTTTATTTGTTTTTTTGTTCATTAAGGTTAAACCCTAGGATGATTTTTTTTGTTATGTTTTTTGTTCACCTTAAGGTCGAAACCCTAGGTTGATTTTGTTTTTTTTTTTTGTTCACACTTAAGGTTAAAACCCTAGTATGATTTTTATGTTTTATTTGATTTTTTTGTTCACACTTAAGGTTAAAAACCCTAGTATGAATTTTTATGTTTTATTTGATTTTTTTGTTCACACTTAAGGTTAAAAACCCTAGTATGATTTTTTTGTGTTTATTTGATTTTTTTTATTTTTTATAGTACAATTAATTTGAATGATGTATTTTGTTGTTTTGTTTTTTATTTTATTTGTTTTTTTTTGTTGTACGGTTTGTATTTGTTTTTTTTTGTTTTTGTACAGTTTATTTGATTGATCTATACTTTGTTGTATAGTTTTTTGTACTTTTGTTTTTCTATACTTTGTTTTTGTCTATAGTTATTTGAATGTTTTTGTTTAAATTAAGGTTGAAACCCTAATTTGTTTTTTTTGTTTTATTGTGTTTGTGTTTTGCAGGTTGTTAGGAGTCGGCACCACCAATCGACTGTGTTCTCTGATGCCTAGGAGGCATTGACAGTTGGATTGGGAGTGGCTTGATGCCCTTGGGCTCAAGCAGGTGACAGTTGGAGCTTGTGGTGGGGGATCGGGCATATCTGACTACCTTGATCAATTTGTGGGATCCCCACACCAACACCTTTCATCTCCCAATAGGGGAGATGACGGTTACTTTGGAGGACGTGTATCGAATTCTATGGATTTTGATAGATGGACTGCCCATTCGGATGACTCCCCATGATCAGCGGATGGTGGTGCTGACACGGTGCTTTGGGCAGGTGGCGAAGATGGGGGTGGATAGGGCTATGGAGAGGGTAGAGGTGGACTGCCTGATTGGTAGGATTCTGGTGCGGTGGTGGTTGGAGAAGGGCATGTTAGGGGTGAGGCATGCTCTGATGATGACCCTCATCTCTAATATGCTGCTTCTTGACTCCTCAGGTGTGAGGTTCCCTTGGAACCTGCTTGAGGTGGTGTTCAGACTGGTGGAGTGTCCGATAGTAGTGCCACTTATTATGAGGTGGGGTTAGACACTATTGGCATAGCTTTATGATGAGTTGTACGAGATCCGTTATCGAGAGATGAAAGGGGATCGGGTGCAACTATCTTTTGCAGTGTTGGGGGTGGTAGCACATAGTTGTGGAGTGGTTGTAGGGGTTGCCTTGGACCACTCGGGGTGAGATGGTGGATAGGGAGATTGGGTATGCTGCTCTATGGTGGAGGTTAGAGGAGCAGGGGTAGAGTCAGATGGGCAGGTGTTGTAGGGCACTATACTGATGCCTTCTCTCGTCTTGCTCTAGGGGAGGTGTTCTGGCGGCCATATCGGGACTGTCCAGCCTAGCTTGAGGTTGGAGAGTGGCTTCGATGGGTGCATAGGGGGAGATGGTTGATCGAGTGACATGGGACAGAGCAGGAGTACTTCTCGTACGTTCGGGTGACTCGATAGTTTGGGGTGCACCAGGGATTTCCTGGTGAGCCCTTGATCTATCGATGTCGAGGCGATGAGAGGACTCTAGCCTGGCCGATTATTGAGCCATTGGGTGAGGAGTCTGATGTAGTGATTGATGTCCCCAACATGGACAATGTCGGGGTGACTGTAGAGTATGACCATTGGTGGACGATGCTACGATGGCGGGGTGAGGGGCCTCTAGGAGGTCCGGATGTGGTAGCAGTAGGTGGTGGGGGTGCGGAGGCACCGATGGAGGGTTGGGGGGCTCCGCTCGATGATGCGGATATGGTGGAGGTAGATGACTTGACTGGGGATGATTTAGGGGTTTTAGAGCAGCTGGATACATAGGACATCCCAAAGCAGTGGGTGTCGGAGCAGCATGCCATCTCGAAGATGCCCATGCCTCAGGCAGTCCTAGGGGATATGGAGGCTAGGTTTCATGTTGAGATAGCATGATTGGAGGACCTACTATGGAGATGGGATGAGGAGCACAACATCGAGAGGGATCACCTACGGGCTCAGTTGGTGCAGTGGGATGACGCATTGGCTACGTACCATCGGTGGGATGTGGAGTGGGGTCGATGTCGGGTGGAGTTGGAGGTCGAGATTATCCACCTCGGTGGGCAGTTACCTGAGCTCACTGGAGGTGGATCATCGTGTCGTACGAGAGGCAGTGAGACTGAGCAGTCTGCATCCTCTCATCGCAGGTGGGTGGGTGAGGGTAGCGTTAGTGGGCATGATGCGAGGGCTGGCAGTAGCCACCCTGAGAGGTCCCATAGGACCCACACCATTGGGGGTAGTTCCAGTCGCACCGATCCTGCGTGATCATGGTGGCCGACTCCCTAGGCTTTGGGGATTTTGAGTTTTTGATTTTTTTGTGAGGTCAGAGGACCTTTTTATTGTAGCCTGAGGGCATTTTGACTTGATATATACATGACTCTCTTTTTGGATTATTTACTTTGTTATGGTTTATTGTTCTTTTTATGCACATTTATTTATGTTTATGTATGCATATGTTGTTATGATTGTGGATGATGTTAGCTATATGATATGGATGTATGCATATGGAATGGATGAAATGATTTGTTGGTATGCAGGTGGTGGCACCATAGACTGTATAGGATTTACGGCTTTCTGTACTATGTGATTGCTTTATGAAATAACTTTGTATTTGTAATTTTTGTTTTGTTATTTTTGATGGTGATAATGAAATGTACGACAATTGTTTTAAAATGTAGTTAAGGTTTTTTGAGACTCAAATGCTTTAACTAACTAATCAAGATTGTACATTATCTTACAAGACTTTCGAACAAGGTACGAATCAGACTTGAGTTTGACCAAGTTATTTCACATCCCTGTGTGTGCGATTGAGTTCGTTTATGTGGTATTTGTAAGGATACCGCCAGTGCTAGGTAGGCTATCCACCAAACCTGTACTGAGGATCACCTAATTAGCTCCACTAACTCCTTTGTTGTATTTAGTAAGATTAATCTATGGCGCAATCTAGAATACCATAAGCTAGCTCATCCACATGCAAACATTGGTCTACTCACATGCAAAGCTAATGTGATAGACATATCGTCATGCGTTTAGGATACCGCCATTGCTGGGTAGGCTATCCACCAAACCCGTAATGAGGATCACCTAAATGGTTCTTCAAATGCTAAGAATTTTAGGGATTCAAGCTCAGGCATCTTTCGGTTGCTCAACTTGTTGGGATACTTGCTCTCATACATAGTGATGAAAATCACTATTTATTTTTCTCTTTTGTTTTTTTTCTTGAGCAAGGGGTTTGAGTAGTGGTGATAACCACTATTATTATTTTTATTGTTGCCTTTTGAGGATTTAGATTTGGCATTTGATTTCAAAGTTGAGCTCGTGGGTTTTTGGCTTGTGAATGGCATTGATCCTTTTGGCCTTGGGGATGACTACCCATCCTTTTCAGGGACGTGTAGTACGAATCCTTACGACTTTGGGGATCAAAGGTGGTTGGGAATTTTTCTTTGGAATGGCATTGATCTTTTAGGCCTTGGGGATGACTACCCATCCTTGTCAGGGGCATGTAGTATGAATCCTTACGACTTTGGGGATCAAAGGTGTTTGGGAATTTTGAAATGGCATTGATCCTTTTAGGCCTTGGGGATGACTACCCATCCTTCTCAGGGATGTGTAGTACGAATCCTTATGACTTTGGGGACCAAAGGTGTTTTGGGGATTTTTGATAGTGGTGAAAACCACTATTTATTATGGGGAATTGGATGGGGAAGAGCTTGTCCTTTTGTCAATTCTCAGCATTCTTGAACCATTCGCACAGGGGGATGAGCAGGATAACCTTTCACCTATGGTACCCTAGACTGCTTTGTAGGTTTCATCTTGCGTTCACACAACTTGGGAATTTTTATGTGTTTTAAGCTTGTGTTGGGATGCTATGTAACAAGGCGTGATCCAAGTAAAACTCTACCTTGTAAAAATCGGTCTGACTTTGTACAACATTTGACTAGAAATCTAAAGACAACTGAATGATGAAAAACCCTAAAGACATTAGCAGACAACTGACTATGATATGGCAAAAATGCAAAGGGTGTTATTTTTGATGGATCTTTTTACAAAATGGATTGAATTTGGAAAAATGATGGAATTGCCAAGTAATTACAGTCTATGGTGCTTTTGACATGTATGACCAACAAATATGCAATGTATGTATGCGATGCCTAATGCAGTTTTTATTTCTTTTTTGTGTTTTGATTTTTAAGAATATGCATGAAAGTGAGATGCAATTTTTTTGTTATTTTTGATTATCTTTTGTTTTTTTTTGAATATTTGTTTTTGACCAAGCGATTGTGGGAACCCTTGGATTTTTTGGTTTGACCAAAGGGTTTATGGATACCTTTGGGGCGTTTTAGGTTGACCAAGCGATTGTGGGAATCCTTGGAGCTTTTGGTTTGACCAAAGGGATTATGGATACCTTTGGGGCATTTTAGGTTGACCAAGTGATTATGGGAATCCTTGGAGCTTTTGGTTTGACCAAGCGATTGTGAGAATCCTTGGAGCTTTTGGTTTGACCAAAGGGATTATAGATACCTTTGGGGCATTTTGGGTGACCAAGCGATTATGGGAATCCTTGGGGCTTTTGGTTTGACCAAAGGGATTATGGATACCTTTGGGGCGTTTTGGGGTGACCAAGCGATTGTGGGAATCCTTGGAGCTTTTGGTTTGAAATTATGGGAACTTGGGGCTTTTGGTTTGACCAAAGGGATTATGGATACCTTTGGGGCGTTTTGGGTGACCAAGCGATTGTGAGAATCCTTGGAGCTTTTGGTTTGACCAAAGGGATTATAGATACCTTTGGGGCATTTTAGGTTGACCAAGTGATTGTGGGAATCCTTGGAGCTTTTGGTTTGACCAAAGGGATTATGGATACCTTTGGGGCATTTTTGGGGTTGACCAAGCGATTTGGAGAATCCTTGGAGCTTTTTAGTTTGACCAAAGTGATTGTGGAATCCTTGGAGCTTTTGGTTTGACCAAAGGGATTATGGATACCTTTGGGGCATTTTGGGGTTGACCAAGTGATTATGGGAATCCTTGGGGCGTTTTTAGGTTGACCAAGCGATTGTTGGAATCCTTGGAGCTTTTGGGGTGGGCTATGGCTCTCTAAATGTGGAATGGCCTCAAATGACTGATGTTCAAGGGTTCTAGTTCCTTGATTCCTTCAAGAGAGGTGAGCCGGTATGTTCTAGGTCCTATTTTACTATCGATTACATAAGGACCTAACCAATTTGCTGCAAACTTGTCCCTTAAATGGGGCGGCAAGTTAGAATTTTGTTGGTTCTCTTTTAAGACCAGGTCACCAACCTGAAAGTCCCTCAGGTGAACTTTCATGTTATATGCTTTCTTAAGTCACTCTTGATAGATACGTAAATGCTCGAGAGCATTGATGCATCATTCATCGAGCAACGTAAGCTGGTCTAACCGGGCCTGCCATGTAGTGTCATCATCGATGAACTCTTGCATTGATATGCGTAGGGAAGGTATTTCCAACTCGAGAGGCATGACTACCTCGGAGCCATACACCAGCAAAAATGGAGTGGCCCTAGTGGGCGTCCGAATGCTAGTGCGATAAGCCCATAGGGCAAGTGGTATTTGGATGTGCCAATCCTTATGATTATCTATGACTATATTTTTAAGGATGGCAACTAGCATTTTGTTTGACGCCTCTGCTTGCCCATTTGCCTACGGATAATAGGGTGTCAAAAAATTATGCTAAATTTTGTACTTTGTTGTCAAAGCACGCACATATTTGTTCTTAAATGACATCCCATTATCCGAGATGATCTTGGATGGAATACCAAAATGACATATGATGTTATGTAAAATAAACTCCACAATGCGGGGCCCAGTCGTAGAGGTAAGCGAAATTGCTTCCACCCACTTGGTGAAGTACTCTGTGGCCATTATGATGAACGTGTGATGACCTGACGATGTAGGGGAGATCTTTTCGATGAGATCTAAGCCCCACTACAAAAATGGCCAAGCCGATTGGATCGGCTGCAAGGCCTGAGAAGGTACGTGTGTCAAGTTAGCATGGTGTTGACACTTCATGCACTTTCGCACATATGCACAACAATATCACTCTAAATATGGCCAATAATAGCCCATGCGAAGAATGCACTTTGCGATGGCCATACCACTAAAGTGGCCACCGCATGTACCATCGTGCGCTTGGGTGATCACCCAAGTGGACTCCTGCTGGTCCAAGCAATGGAGGAGGATCCCTTCGTAGCTTCGATGGTACAAAATGTCTCCTAGCAAGACATGTTTTGCCACTTTCTATTTGAATGATCTTTTCGTGGCATGCGACAATCCAAGTGGGAGGCTACCTAACTTGAGATAGTCTCTTATGGGTGTGTACCAATCCTGCTGATCAGAAACCTCGATGGTATGAACGACCGATCCCTCTTGAAGTTCATCCCTAGAAAAAGTTGAGCGGGAAAGAACTTGTAGAAATAGCGTTGTGTTGCTATTAAGAGGGGTTGGGGAGAACAAAGACCCCTAGTTGGCATGATTCAGACTATCATGGATTCGAGAGAACCTATCCTGAGATGGTTCAATCTGGATCAGGTGGATTCCTGGCGTTATGTCAGAGCTTGCACGCTCCATCATGGATTGCGATAATGTTTTGACTTGAATGGTTGTCATCTCACCAGAAGGGTCTTGCGGGATTAGTGACCCCAAGGAGGCCATAGTGTCCGCAAAATGATTCGATGATCGAGGGAGTGCCTCGATGTCGTACCATTCAAGATTTGCCAGGAATTTATCCACAAGGGCTTTGTAGGCCTGTAGAACTGGGCATTTGCATTGGAATACCCCTTTCACTTGGTTGACAATTAACAATGAATCACCAAAGATATTCAAGCATTTGATGTTCATGGTGATGGTTGTCTGAAGACCTATGAGCAAGGCTTCATATTCAGCATTGTTATTGGTGCATGGGAAATCAAGTTTAAATGATAAAGGCATTGGAGCCCCTTGCGGTGTGAAAAATATGATTCTCATGCCACCTCCTTGCTCACATTTAGAACCATCAAAGAATAAGGTTATGTCGGCCGATGACTCAGGCTCTTCAGAATCTGGCGATTCTGAGACATGGAAGACCCCATCATCGGGTAGCTCTATGGTCAGAGGTTGATCATCTTCGAGAGGAGCCTCTGCTAGTTGATCGATGATGACTTGACCTTTGATGGACTTTTGTCCAATGAATTCGATGTCAAACTCCATCAACAACATGATCCATTTCTCCGTGCGACTACTATGATAAGTATGACTCATCATGTACCGCAATGGATTCTCCTTAGACACAACATACGTCGTATTGCTCAACATGTAATGGCATAGCTTTTTGGTGGCAAATACCACCGCCAAGCATAGCTTCTCAACGTATGCATAGTTAAGTTCATAACTGACCATGGTGCGGCTAAGATAGTAATTAGCTTGTTCTTTATGTAATTCATTTTTTGGGCTAGCATGGCGCCCAGTGCCACCTCGATAGCTGAGATGTATAAGTAGAATGACACTCCTGGTCTAGGTGGTGCCAATACTAGCGGTGAAGCCAAGTATTGTTTGATGTCATCGAAGGCTGACTGGCACTCGTCATCCCAATGAAATGCTACCCCCTTGTGTAATAATTTATTCATGGGTCGGCACTTGTCAGATAACTGTGCTATGAAGCGCTTGATCGATGTGACCTTACCCTGCAAGCTTCTTAGCTGCCTGATGGTGGTTGGGGGAAGCATCTCAAGGATTGCCTTGACTTTGTTTGGATCTACCTCGATGCCTCATTTTGAGACTATGAAACCCAAGAGTTTTCCAGATGTGATGCCAAATACGCACTTCTTGGGGTTTAGCCTAACTTTGTGTTCGATGAGGCGATCAAGGATCTTGCGTAAGTCATCGAGATGATTTTGGTACAAAAGAGATTTGGCCAACAGATCATCCATATAATCTTCCAAAGTTTTATGCATGTGATCATGGAAGATGTATGTCATAGCACGTTGGTAGGTGGCGCCAATGTTTTTAAGGCCAAAGGGCATGACCTTATAACAAAATGTCCCCCAAGGCATCGTGAACGCCATTTTTAGTTGATCATCGGGATTGATACGAATCTGGTTGTATCTCGAGAAACCATCCATGAGGGAAAGCATTTCATGGCCTATTGTAGCATCTACCAATGCATCGATGCTAGGCAAGGGGAAATCATCCTTGGGACTCACTTTGTTTAAATCTCAAAAATCGGTGCATATGCGAATCCTCCCATCCAGCTTCTTGATGGGTACCATGTTGGACAGCCATGGTGGGTAATCCATGCAGATGACAAACTATGCATCCAACAACTTTTGTAGCTCATATTTGACCATTAAGGCCACTTTTGGGTGCATCTTACGTAGCTTTTGCTTGACTGGCTTGACTGTCGGATCAAGCGTTAAATTATGCATGACTAGCTATGGGTCTAGCCCCGACATGTCTTTGTAGGACCATGCAAAAACCTCCTTCTTCTCTTTGAGAAGGGCAATGTAATCGGCTTGCTCTTTGGGGGATAGACTTACCCCGACTTGATGATTTACGGATTCATTGGATCAGAACCGATGTCTACGTCAATCGTCTCTTCGACTCGACATGTGGGATCCATCCTCCAAGCTGGTGTGGAGTTGGGATCAAGTGGATATCATTTGCTGAATTTAGATCTACATTGGGAACGTCGGGTTCCTCTTCAGCATGGAAGATATCCTGAGTCTGTCCTGGGGTGAAATGGAACATCTCACCGCAAGGCCAGTACTCTGATGGGGATGGTGGTGAGTTAGCATGATCCTAGTCTATGGCATCTAGGTCTAGATACAATGGTCATGTTGGATCATCTGGGTTGTGGATGGGGGTGGTTAAATCAATGGAGATCATGTTGATGGAATGAATTTGGTCTCCATTACCATGCGGGTGTTGACTCGGACATCCTTGGTGATCCTTGCACCCTAGATCTGGCTCTGTGGGTACTGGCACAAAAGGATCGGCCCTATGCATGGATAGAAGGATAGGGTCTACCCTTGGCACTGATGGCCCTATAGGGTCTCTAGGTGGGAGGTGCTCTCTGTATGCCCGAAGTGGTGGATGAAGCACTTGGTTTAACTGTTCTTGATTTAAATGCCACCTATGCCTTGGTCCCATATTCAGTTGTTCAAACATACCATCGATGTCTATGGGGTATTCTTGTTGCCTCATGTGATTGAGATATGCCATCTCAGTCTCATCCTCATAGTCGCTATCGAAGATCCATAGGCCTTCATTAGCTCCGACAACTATGTGCTCTTCTTGTTGGTATAGCCTCCCACTAGGCATTTCTTGATCACTTGGCCTTATGGCCGGCATGGGAGGCTCATTTTGTTTGAGCAAGTTGATTTGGTCCCATCCGGGTTGTTTCACTCTCTGCGAGAGGGCTGGATTCTCTTGAGGTGGCAATTGCTCGATTGGAACATTCAAGGGGAACATTGCCTTGAAGTTCTCCTGATAATCATCAATGGGCATCACTTGCGAGTGATTGCTATCGGATTCAAAAGGGTCCCATGGTGCTACCTCATAAGCTGACTCATCTTTAGAAGACTCTCCTTGATCTTGTTCATATCCCTCTTGGAGGTTATCCCTTGAACTTTCCTCTTTCTCGATCAAAGGGGAAGGGTTGTTGAGGTCAACAAGGTTTGTTGTTAACAATGGGAGATAGTCCCCCAATGTATATGTTGTGTTGGGATTGGCATATGGATCTTGTGCCAACCCATCCTTGTTGCCTAGCCCTAGGCCTTGCATGGTTTCTACCAAGATGTCGAGGGGCAAAGGGTGGTTGAACCCTACTCCTGATTTATCATATGGCATCTGGTATCTTGGTTGACAAAGAATGCGCATTCCTTGTTCATATCTGCCCAATCCATATCCATGCCAATTACATTGGTTAAGGTATTTCAAGGTGAAGTCTGGGTTGGACAGATAGTCAACATTCTCAACAAATGGCTCTTCGTCCTCTTCCTCTTGTAGGTAGGGTTCTAGGCCATTCTCGAGGCCCCCATATACAAAGTTTGTCTGATTTGGTGGGTAACCTAAAGGGAAGATAGTGTCGATGGGGAGGCGAGGTCTCCCCATGTCTTGCATGGATTCGAGTGTGGGTGTTGCCACTATGTTCTGCACTAGGTACTCCCCCAGGCCCGTATTGGCCATTTCAATGGTAATCATCGATGGTTGAGGGGGAGGGAATGGGAGTTCTCCTTGAGTCCACTCCATGTTGGGTGAATCAGGTGTCTCGACTTCCATTCGGCTAGGCACCTCTTCGTTAGAGATGGTTGAGACTAATGGTGGTACCTCCTCTAGGGGCTTCTTCCCATTGTCCTTCGGTGTGGCCACCATAGGTGGCATTGTTGGTGAAGGGATAGACGATGAAGATGGGCCAGGTCGGTTACTTGAGGGACTCAACAGTGGGGATGTAGGCAAAATCGGACCCTGAGTGGATGGATTCAATTGAAAGTCCAAATGTGTCGATGGGAGGGTCGATTGTGGCATCAGTTGCACCGCATTGCAAAACTTGAAGGGCTCTAAGTCTGCTGGGACTACATGTACTTGCCCTTCATATGTGTACTTGAGGCATTGATGGGCTATCGAAGGGACACACTTCATGTCCCCTGATCCAAGGCCGGCCTAGCAAGATATTGTAGGCCATCTCACCCTCAAGGATGTGACACAATGTAGGAATGGTCTTTTGTCCTACTTGGATGGGCAGGACAATTGTGCCAACCATCGAGCATAACGCATCGTTGAATGCTCGAAGAGTGTAGGTGGATGCCACAATGTGGGATGCTAGCAACTTAAGATGTTTTAATGCCATTGTCATGATTATGTTGTTGGACGAGCCAGTGTCCACCAACACCCTCTTGAATGGAATCTCATTGACCCATGCGATGACGTGCAGGGGTGGATCCACCATATCACTAGTCATCAATTTTAGTTCATCTTCCCTGAAGGTTATGACCGGTTCTGTGCATTGTCTCACATGTCCCACAAAGTTGTTGAAAGAATTGGGTTCTTGGGGTTGTAGCTCAATGGCTTTGAGTATCTCCATCAGAGCCTCCCGATGGGGCGGTGATTGTTGGATGAGCTCATAGATGGAGAGCCTAGCCGACGTGGTCCTTAAACTCTGAGTAAGCTTAGTCCGAATCATGGCCATTGGTCTAGGTGGGGGAGGTTGTGTAGGGTGTTGTGGGGGTTGTGACATTGATGGAACATTTCCTGTAGCTGCAGTGGGTGCGGCCGTGTTTGGGTATCTTTTGTTCCATGTCACAATGCTTATCATCCCTACGTACCCTTGCATGGGGTAGTTTTGTGTCACCTCATTCACTTGTATAGTCTTTTCCTATGTGTCATGGGTAGGTAAGGGGTCTTTGAAGACATCCATCTGTTGGTTGCTCAGTGCTACGAGATTATCCATCATGAGCATTTTGTTGTCTATCAAGTCTTGCACCAAGTTTTTGAATTTCCAACAATTGAAGATGTCATGTCCTTTCTTCCAGTGGAATCTACAATATAAATCTTCCCTATAGCCCTTGGGTTTTGGTGCATTGGGGTCTATGGGTCGAGTTTTCTAGCAAGTTTATCAGGTTTTCCATGAACAAGCGGTCAAACAAGGAGTCTCTAGACTCTGTGAATTGTGTGAATTGTCGCTTAGGGTGATGCTGCTAATTTTGCTCTTGCTTGTGGTTTTCCTTTTCATAGTTAGTAGGAGGAACTACTTGATAATTAGCCTTTGGGGGTTATGTCATTTGTGCAAGCGGTGGTACAGTTATGGCAACCTGATTGACCATGGCGGGTTTCGGTTGCATGGGCCCAATTTTGGCATTTTTGGTCCACTCTTTCTTGCATGGCTTGGCAATCTCACCATCTTGAATTTTGATCTCCTCAATTATCTTGGCTTGTGCCAGGGCTTCTTCTAGGGTGGCATATTGCTGTAGCTGCAATAGCATGGAGATCGACCTTATGCAACTCTTTGAAAACATCTGAGTCATGTCGGCCATGGGAGGGAGGTAAGGTAGCTTTGAAAGCAATGTCCTCCATCGATTCCCATAAGCGGCTATGGTCTCATCATCATACTTCTTAAGGCCATGCTAGGTCACTTAAGGATGCCTTCTTCTTGGTGTTGAAGGCAAAATGTTCAAGGAACGCATCCACTAGCTGGTCTAGATTGTTGATGCTATGCTTCGGCAATTGGGTAAACCAATCCGAGGCAGGACCTGCGAACGTGGTTATAAACGTTCTCAGAAGCAATGCATCATTGTCCTGAATGCCAAAGCATTGACTCAAGAATCTTGTTACATGCTCTTGGGCATCCTCATCCCCTCTAAAAATTGCCAATTGAGGCATTTTGAAGTGGTCGGGGTATGGGGGTGCCAAAACTGAAGGATGCACAGGGTGACTACGGAGCTGGCGTAAGGTGGGCTTTTGGGGCCCTAAAGTCTTGGTCTCCATAGACTCTAAGCATTCTAACAGCGCTTTGTATGCATCAGAGGATTTGATTTCCTCTTCTTTGGTTTGTTCCCATTGTGCATTACGAGGAACTTGAGGCCTATGGAGGGGTAGCCGGGTAGCGCCCCCCTGCCTTGGTAGGGTGTTTCAGCCCACTCTTCTTCTTGCTCAAATTCCTCATAGGCTTCTTGAGGAGTTTTTGGGCATGACCTATAAACATGAACGGGTGCCCGAGGAAGGTGCCCATCATTGGTTCTAGGGGTGGCCTCCCGCTCAGGTCTCGGAGGTCTTGGAGGCAACACTTGATAAGGTCGTGGAGCCTTGTCTCGCACCAAGGGGTTGTGCCTCTCATAAATCTCTGTCCTATGTGTGTGAGGGGTTGGAATCCTCTCATGCATATTGTTCTGGATCAATTCATCTATCTGGCATTGAATGCGCTCTTTGTTAAGATGATACAGTTGCTCTAACTACTACTGATCTTGCCTAAGCTACATGATTTGCGCTTGGCGGGTGGCATGTTTGGCAAATGCCAAGTCAATTTGTTCTATCGTCCTATGTTTAGGAGGCCTAGATGCCTCCCCTACATGTCTATCTCGGTCATGGTGATCCGAGATCTCTATGGGTCACTTTCCTCTATCGAGGTTAGCGACATTCACCTGAGGCTCTGGCCTCAATAGGTGATCTTGATAATTAGCAGGTGCGGAGGTGCATTGCTCCCATGTGGTGTATTGCTCTTGAGGAATATACTAGTTTTCCTCATGCTCCCTTTCGTACATGTGAAAGGGATGGGTAGAGTTGGCTCACCCTGTCTGAAGAGCCTTGCACTCTAGATTTGGTCTATTAGTTCTAACAGTAATGAGGGGTAGAGGGGGGATGATATAATCATGTGGTCCCTCCTTGTGAACCCTATGCTGCTCTAGCACTTCATCGCATAGTGGCCACTCATAATGAGCATCTAAGGGAGCCTTCCCATGTATGTACTCCTCCTGAAAGGGTCTGTGTTGAATGGGAGTGCCCCCCAAAGGGGTGCCTCTATAGTCCTTTTCTGTAGTGGCATAGTGTGGACCATCGTTGTGGGTCAGGCTGCCAAGGTGGTATAACCAAGTCCTTGGGGCTATAACGGAGGCGATTGGTGCCTCCTTGTACACTTTTTATAGCTTCTACCCATGATTGGGCTTGGCTACGGGTATACACCATGGTGGTGGTTCTCTACAAGATATGTATGTTTTTATCTCCTTTACGATTTTTTATGCTACACCAAACAAAAGGGACCACACAAACAAAGAAATGATTATCTCGTTTACAGATTAAATGTGTGTCCTAAATCTGGTTCAGTGTGTTTTGATTTTTGTTGTGCAAACCGTGTAAAGAAAATTTTGTTATTCATGCATGATGAGGGCTCTTATATCTCCAAAATGGTCACCCCTTCAATATACCACTGCCAGGCCATTATACCGAACCTCTCAATATACCCACCCTTACGTGAGGGAAACTATTGGTACGCGAGAGAAATAGTACGTGGAACATAGGTGGTATGAAAGGGGAATCACTCTATTTTTGACACCTACCATAGAAGACTTATCCTCATGCATTGGGAATCACCCCCACTACACTTGGTCAGCTTTCATCAGGATTTACGTCTAGCAACAATAGCGATCAGGGTTATGTATGCAAAAATCCAAGCCAAGGTGGTGATGAAATCCACCGTTGGTCTTGATCAAGTGTTGGGGTTTTAAGACCAACTCCTTGATGTTAATATTATTACGTGGTGTGTGTGGTTCCTTTTACTTGTACAAAGAAAGAAAACATGCAACAAACTTCCCTATGCAAGCAAAGAAAATAGAAAAATTGTAGAGACAAAAATAGAAAAACATAGAGGATGTTCAGAAAACCTACCTCTTCTCTGCCCAAACCAGATGCCTCTGAGTTTCTGCTCAAAAAATGTATAGAGAGCTAATCATCCTAGGGTGGGATGAATAGTAGGTCTGTATTCATCCTAGGGTGAGATAAATTTGTATTCATCCTAGGGTGGCATGAATTCCAAGTCTGTATTCGTCATAGGGTGGCACGAGTAGCAGTCCAGTGCCCGAATGAGTAACACCTGCAAGAAAAACATAAAATTTTTGATCAAAAACTTGATCCCAATAGTAGGGGATAGGGTCCCACCATGATCACCACTGAAATCCGAATGCGGGGTGATGGCGTGCCATATTATGGTGCAAACAAAATTGATATAAAAATGCTAAGTCCTACGAATGCGAGAAAAGCAATGCATGAAGGAAATGATGCATAGACAAGATGTAAGAAAACAAAGATAAAGTGGGGCCTCTTTTATTAATTTTTCTTTCAATTTAGTTACAATACATCCCCCCTTTAGGGCTCAAAATGTTTGATACAGTTCGTTACATCAATGGATGGTACGCTTCCAATGTCTTCCGCATGCCTCACATTTGAAATGGGTGGGCCAAAGGTTGTCGCCACTTGCATCCATGTGTTCATGTGTTCCTTGCTGCCCCTTTAGTGTTCCTATTGGTGAGATCCTATGCTCAGAGAAATAGCAAATAGTTAATAGCATATGCGGATAGAGGGAAAAACATGCAATCCCTAGGGCCTCCGGCTAGTTAATGTATAAAATAGCAAAATGATGATCAGAACATGTCATAATGAACCCAAAATTTGATAGAAGCATAAAAACATCATCAGAGACACATTGCAAAAATAACATTCGGGAAATCATGCATGGATTTCTAATCGCTCTGGGGTGGGACGATTAGGACTGTCACAAAACATGCAAAAGCAACCTTGCAAATGTCCTACCTAGAGGCCTCCAAAACTCCTGAAAACTTGGGGTTAGGCTAAAAGGGAATTTTGGGATGACCCAGAAGGTCATATTTGGCATATTCTACCCATATTGTCCTGTATCTGAAGGTGCTCCCTGTATGTTAGTAAACACGTAAAATGATAAAAACACGGTCAAATCAAGTCAGAATGAAATGAAACTTGAACAGAAGCATAAGTAAACCAAATAGAACATAATGCAAAAATAATAGTAGATAAATTATTCATGGATTTCTAATCACTCTGGGGTGAGCCGATTAGGACTACGGTAGTTTGGGGGGCGCTCGGGGGCAGGACGCCCATCGTTTGGGGTCTGGTTTTGACACCAATCCACTTGGGATGGGTCCAAAACCTCCTAGGGGGTTGTTTCAATGAATTTGGTGTGGGATTGTGGCTGATTTCTTGGGTTTTGGGTCAAGATTGCGTTCCTAGTGTTCACCCGATAACCTCTCTCCCAAAAGAGAAATTATGGATGTAAGAAGCACAAAGGGGAATGTGGGTACAATTTGGCAGCACTCCATTGCTCCAAATGCTCTAGATCTATCCTTTTTTGGGGTGAGGATGCTCACCCTTTTATAGACCTAGGGTCTCTCTCTTTGAATGCGCATGCGAGGGTGCCACTTGGCTTGCCATGCCTTTTTTGGGAGAGAAGATTCCTCCCTGATTTAGAGTCTCCTTGCATGAGGCCTCCATGATCAGGGCATGCTTGACTGAAGTCCCTCTCTCTGATTTGAAGTCGTTCCTCACAATTGCATGCCCTGAAGGTATAGTTAAGTGGCGGACCTATCGAGGTTTGACTTTTTGCCAGTCAAACCTGCTACTCGTCCCACCCTAGGATGATTGCTGCTAATCATCCCAGGGTGGGACGAATAGGATTCTAATAGGATTCTAATCATCCCAGGGTGGGACGAGTAGGGAGAAAAGTGCTTAAAAGGTGCCAAATTGACCTCTGACCTTCCAAAACTGATTTGGGAGTGGTTAGGACCACTGTTTAACCTCTGGGGGCTGCCCTAGGGGCTATGTATGCCAACTCGATCAGTGCTTGTAGTCGCATAATCGGATTGGTGCTGTTTTGGTGTCTACAATATTATTCCATCCTTTCAAGTCTAAGTTTATGAACCAAATTTTATTTTTGATTTGAGATATTAGAAGGGGCAGAGAATTATTGTGACCACCAGCCAACAATTTGGGGTTCCAAATCTTCATGCTAAAGCCACATAGATTCAAATATAAACAAAGAAAAGAAACATTGTTTGGAATATAAAGCCTTTAGAACAAGCAATTTATGATCTAACCCAATCTTAGGGAGAGAAAATAGGGATCCATCCTCCAAATGAGTAAGAACTTCCTTGTATATTAAAACTCTATTCAGTCTAATGTAGACTAATTGATTACAAAATCTCCTATTGCTCCAAGTGTATTTTCTTCCCTTTAAATACATATCCATCAACTCTTTTTTATTAAAAAAATAAAGAAAATCATCTACATTATTTTATAAAATTTGGTTACCTCCTTTATTATCAGAGGGAAAAATATGAGAATTAAAATAATCTACCATCATCTAGGCTTCCCCTTTAAAGGCCTCTCTCATATGATTGAGGTAAAACCACAAAGAGCTTCTTTTAGAGATATAATTTGGGGCATAGATGATAGAGAGGACCCATATACAATTAGAATATTCACAATAAAAAAGGATATTTATCATTCTATCTAATGAGGAATTAACTCTACCTCCCACTTTAATAGGATCCCATAAACAAAGCAACCCTCCTGATGCACCCTGAGCATGGTTGGCATAGAAACATGACTCTTTATAGAAGATCGTTTTAATTTTTTATATTGGAATCCTCTATTTTAGTTTGCTAGAGAAGAATAATTTGTGGGTTTAAATCCTTTCTCATTGAGGTAATTAATCTCTACTTAAAATTGCCATTAAGACCTCTCACATTCCAAGATATGACCTTCATTTGTAGTATTTAGCTTGGATATTTTTACCCCCTCCAAGGGTAGTCGCTAAGTGGTTTCTGAAGGAATTTTCAATACCAAAGTCCACTTGATATTTATTCCTAGAAAATGACATTAATATAAATTGTGAACCATTGGTGATTTCCTCCTCTCTCTCCCTTCATATAATTTCTTGATTTGAGGGTTTTCCCACCTTTCGATCAACTCCAAAATCTAGATTACATTTTTTTATTTCTCATTTTTGACCTCAAGGTGGGAGAGAAGTTTTCACTTCTTGAATAATTGCCAAAGGGTTTAATAATTTCCAATGGGATTCCTATGAGGATCTTACAACATTGCTTTCCCTACTTTGGGTAATCAAAATTTTTCTAACAATCCTTTTAGAGCTTCTAGAGAATAAATATTTGGGTTCTTGTAGGCCCAAAATGGCCACATCCTTAGAAAAATTTAAAAAATATTTTCTAAAGCCTGAAGATGTTCCCAGCTACTTAAAACATAGTGTATTTTAAAATGGCATAGCACAAGCTATTCCATGTCACTAGCAGAACAACCAAACTTTCATTGCGATCATTTCGATAGAGCGAAATATGAATATTTTCTAAGGCATGAAGATGTTCCCAGTCGCTCAACACACAATGTATTTTGTAGCAGCACAGTGCAGGATGTTCCACGCCACTGGTAGAACAGCCAAACTTGCATTGCGATCACTTCGATAGAGTGAAATACGATATTTTTTCTAAGGCATGAAGACATGTTCCCAGCCGCTCAACACTTAGTGTATTTTACAGTGGCACAACAACATGTTCCACATTGCTATCAACTCAGGTCAAAGATGATGTCATCATTCTTTGATCAGTGGCCTAGCGCACATTGCCCTAGCCCGCACAATAAAATGACTAACTTTTTGATGTGTTCTATGCCATTGAGGTTCACATTCATTTTAGAGCGGATCAGAACACATGTTCCACATCATTGGTCAAAGAGGTCAAGATGCCCAAAATGAAGCACAAAGTAGCAATGCAATGCAAAATCTCATGAAAGATTATTTTACATTATTTCTTGAGTGGCCTGGTGACATGCTCTATTCCATGGTCAGATTTGGTCAAAACTTAAAGGAATGGATTTCAAGGAGTGGGCTATGAACAAAGTGTTCTACACCATGGATGCAAAAGTGTAATTAAAATAAAGTGACCTAGTGACATGCTCTATTCCACTCAGATTATAGTGTATTTTTTGATGTGCTCCACGTCGCGGTCAAAATGGTCAATTCAAGCGATAAGCCTTTCTGAAGAGTGGCTCAGTGACATGTTCTACGTCGCTCATCTCCAAGAATTTCTGAGATTTAATCGTAGCCATTCATGAGTGAATCAATGATCAAGCTTATGCTGACATTTTCTCAGGCATACAAAAGTAAAGTCTTTGCAAATAAGAACCAGTTGATTCAAGTAGGCAGATGAAGCATCCATGGAGCCAAGAAACAAGAACTTGGGTAGTTACAGATCTATGGCCAGATGAAGTCCCCAAGAAAGATAGATGACTTAGATCTAGAATCTAATGACTTGGAGCCTAACTACCATTGTAGAGTGAGCAAGTTGCAGAGTCGAGCTGCTATGGTGTGCGACATCGCATGGATTTTTTGGGCTTCAAAGGTGAATGAAATGATGCCACCTCAGCATTCTATCGATCTGGCATGGTTTTCTCCTTGTAATGTTCCATATTTTTCTTTCATTGTAAAACTATTAATAGAGGTTGAACCCTCAATTTTTAGGGTCGACTCTAGAGTGTTTGCTTGCCCTACTATGTAATATATTTTACAAATCAATAGAAGGAGCATTACTTGGATTTTTGACTCAAGAATTGGTGTCTTCAATATTTCTTTTGAGAGATTCAAGCTATGAATTACTTTTCTGTTAATGTTGCTATGGTTAGTTTACTCTACTATTGAATTACTAGCTTTAGAGCAATTGAAACCTTTTCATAATTGAATCTATGCTCACAAGAAGTTCATTTTTGTTAAATCTAGATACTGATCTTATTCTGCTAAATTGGATTATTAGTATTATGGATGTTGAAATAGCTTCTTGGAGTATATCTCTATTTTGTGTTTCTTGATGAAGATTATTCTATTTTTAGGTGTTGTTAATCTTGAGTGTGGGACACTAGAAATGATTTATTGAAAGGTTTTCCCTATGGATGCCTATGTTGTTAGCTCTATCCGACCACTATTTTAGTTATAATTCCTTAACCCTAAACCCTTTTCTATCCCTATCTCTTAAACAATTACTGAACTTAATTGAGTCAACACCCTATCAGTTGACAAGGAACCAACCTACTCTAGAGGTTGGATTAGAGCAATATTTAGTCCATCCAATGTTGAGTTCTGAGTTATGACTAGCGGGTGCAAGCCTAATCAGAAATTTGGAAGATAGACAGTCATAGTATCAAGTTTTTCTTGATGTCAATTTGGATCCCAATAGTTTTGGCATGCCCGATGGGACCTATTTACTAGAAACCATAGTTAACCTACCCTTGCTTTATTTTGTATCTTTTTCTTAAAGGAATCAATATTTGGTGAATTGTCTTGACCTTGTTAAGTGGTGAGTAGTAAATTCACCTGGTGACTCCTTGAATGCAAAAACTAGAAAGCCATCCCTATAGCTTGTAGTTTTTCATGAATACTAGGTCATCTGCAAGGAATAACCCTAGTTCTTTCATCTACTATGAGCTCCCTTTTAGAGGATCTACCATCATAAGAGATTTGAACCAAGATTTCCATTCAGATGAAACTCCTCCTGAGAAACCTACTATAGGGCCCCCAAGGCCACCTCCAACAAGAACTCCACAAGTAAATATGGCTCAAAATGTGCCCCCTAATCAGCCCCTACAGAAATATCCCAGCTGGAATACAATTGGTCCCCTAAGACTAGCCCATATGCATGATATCCCTCAGGATATGACTAAAGCCATCCCCACATATGATGGATCAGGCAAGACCACATATGAACATTGCCAAGATATTCTAAATTTAGCTGCCATCCATAACATAAAGAATGAATATGTCATCATCAAAATCCTAGCCCTATCCTTTAGAGGGAAAATCCTACACTAGTTCAGGACTTTGGAGGATAATACTATTACATCATGGGTAGCATTAGTAGAACCCTTTGTAGAAGAGTTCAATGAGTCTTTTGATCCCTTCTCCCTCCTCAATCAATTGACATCCATGCAAAAGCATCAATAGGAATCCATTTCAGATTTTAACCTGAGATTTAGTAGGTCTTAGAAAAGAATTCCACCTGAAGCCAGGCCAACTGCATCCCTTGCTTTCATGTACTACATTAGAGCCCTTGGGTCTGAATTGGGTCTACAAACTCAATAGTCAGGAATATGTACCTTCCCCCAAGTCTATAATGCAGTTGTTCAAGCTAAAAATACTCTTATTAATGTGGGAAGATTACCCCCTAAAACTATCATGCCCTATTGTTCAGAAATTCCCAATGTTCAAAACCAGGTAACTACATCTTCTTATATGGATCCTCCTTCTTTATCATCCCCACTTCCTCATATGACCCCTATTCCTCATCCCAAAGTGTCATCTACTATAGTTCCTTTCCCACCACTTCCTATTCAAACATCCTAGGAATCCACTGTGCTTCTTGATATACATAATACCCTTAAAATGCTCAGTAACAAGATGAGCTCAATGGAAAAAAGAGAGATAGAGAGATCTCAACAAAGAAGATTTCCCTATGTCAATAGGGACCAAAAACTTGGTACCAATAATAGCATAGGAATCAGAGTAAATACAATGCAAGAAGATCCAAGATGTTCCTCTGAAATAAGCCTGGTAAATGTGTGGTGCCTTGTATGCAATGATCCCCATGATTCAGAATCATGTATCATGTACCAACATCATGTGCAGTAGGCTATGGAAATGGTAGAGAGGAATCAGAAAGGCAGAGTCAATATGTTGTGGCAACTAGACCATATCATGATTGGACAAGACCCAGATGAAGAAGGGCCAATTTTAGTTATGACAAGATCAGGAAAGAAGACCTTGCAGGTTGATCCACAAAAAATGGGTCAATTTCAAGTTCCTTCCCAAAAGAAGAAGGATGCTCCCCCTCAAGGTAATGATATTTTCCCTATTCCTCAAGCAAAATAAAAGAGGGATATGGTCCCAAAGGGCCAAGAAAAGGAGTTCAACTTCCCTAGAATATATGATAAAGAAAATGATAAAGAAGGGATGAGATCCAAGAGTGAAGCTCAAGAAAATCTTAGATTCCCCTCCATAACCAAGAGGTAAAGGATTGAGGCCACACAACAATACAAAAGGAAGTATGGTGAACTTGAGAGAAGGTCTGAGAATTCCTCTTCAGTGAAATCAGAGTATAATATTGTAGAGGAGATGAAAAGAATACCCTCAAAGGCTAGCCTGTATGATACCCTATTTATTCCTGGCCAAATAGACCTATTGAAGGCTTCTTTAAGAAAATATCCTTAGGAAAAGTAGGCTACTACAATCCTCAGCATGCCCTCTAGAAAATACAAGATGTCCCCTACTACCTTGAAGAACAAACCCCCTCCCTTTTACATTTATTTGAGGATGGAGGGTTGGATTATCCATAACTGCATGATTGACTCAAGGGCTTCCACTACAGTTATGCCCAAAGCAGTCTGCGAGGAGATGGGTATGGAATATACCAGATCCTATCCTAGAGTTTTGTAGTTGGATGGAACCCTAGTAAAGATAGTAGGAGTGATAAAGGATGTTCTAATGAGGTTGCATAGAGCTCTAGAAGTAACCATTGTGCAAGAAATAGTGGTGGTAGACCTAGAGCCTTATTTTGGCCTATGTCTTTCAAGAGAATTCACTGCCAAGTTGGGAGGATGTATGTACATGGATTACTCTAGCATGGTGATTCCCTTTAAGGGAAAGAGAATAAGGATTACTCCTGAGAAGCCCGTGTCTTATCATATTGAAAAAATTGAAGAGGACATGTGTAACCTCACTCCTCTGGATGAGTTCCAACTGGTGGAAAGTTTTGAAGAACTAGAAGTTGAAGATGAACTACCTTTCAAAGAGGATTACAGCTAGTTTGGAATAGGCATGGGTACATATAGCATTTCCTTAGAAATAGAGAAAAGAGTCCCTACCATATCCAATCAGTCATTAAGGGAAATAGAGACTTGGACCATGCACTTTGATGGTGCAAGGTGCAAAAATGGGGCTGGTGTTGGTGTATTGTTGCAGTCTCAGTCAGAAGGTGCAAAGAGTTTCGCATACAGATTGACTTGGTCCTATACCAATAATGTTATAGAGTATGAGGCTTTGTACCTCGGACTAATGCAAGCTGAGAGTATGGGCATCAAGATATTGAATATATATGGTGATTCTAAACTAATTGTCAATCAGGTAAGAGAGAGGTGTAGTAGCAAACACCATTACCTAAAGGTATATAGAAATAGGGTATGGGATTTGATGGAATCCTTTGATGCCCTAAATATTAATTTTATTCCTAGAAGATAGAACACCTTGGCTGATTCCTTGGTAGTGAGGGGAGCTAATTTCAACCCTTCTGTAGATCTAGGAGTCACAAAAGATAAAGGGATCAAAATGATTTTTAGGCCTACAATACCAGACAAGCAGATCTTCTAGCAGGTTTTTGAAAGTGATGAATATATCATTGATTTCCTAGTGAGGGAAGCCTATCTATCAACCATTCAAGAGGAAATTCTAGATGATATAGACCAACAAGATGTCATCCAGCTAAAAAATAATCATATCCCTAGGGGGTTGGTCACTCTGGAGAGTTTGTTTGACAATGAAGATAGGAAGAAGATCAAATATATGGAAATCAATGAAAATATCTACAAGGAAATTGAGATCAAAAAGGAAAAGAAGCTCAAAGTTGGAGTCCGATGTTCTCTAGAAGAAGAGGAGGATATCAAAGTTCTATGCCTGAAATACCAAGACATTATGGCTTGGTCATATGAAGATCTTAAAGTATATGACAAGAAGGTGATCCAACATACAATTGAGCTAGAACCAAATGCAAAACCCTTCAGGTAGAAACAGAGGCCTGTGAACCCCAGGATTGAAGCCATAATGAGGGAAGAACTATTAAAGCTATTGAAGGCTAAAATCATATATCCAATCAAGCATTCGACCTGGGTAGCTAACTTGGTCCTAGTAAGGAAAAAGAATGGTGACATCCATTTGTGTGTGGATTTTAGGAATCTCAATCAAGCATCATTAAAAGACCACTATCCACTCCCTCAGATTGATCAGATCTTGCAGATTGTTGTAGGAGTAGAGAGGTTCTCACTGTTAGATGGCTTCTCTGGTTACAACCAGATTTGGGTGAAAGATGAGGATCAGTTCAAAATAACATTCACCACCAAATGGGGTACTTTTACCTATCATAGAATACCTTTCGGTCTATCCAATGTAGGAGCCACATTCCAAAGAGCAATGGATTATGCCTTTGGAGAGCTAATCAACAAAGTCATTCTAATCTACTTGGATGACATGACTATATTTTCTCATGAAAAGCAAGATCACCTGGCACATTTAGAGCAAGTGTTTAAAAAGTGTAAGGAATTTGGCATCTCTCTTAATCCAAAGAAGTCATTTTTTGTAGTCCATGAGGGAAAGTTGTTAGGCCATGTGGTCTCTAAAGAAGGTATGGCTATTGATCTAGATAGATTCAAATCAATCCTTGCTCTTCCATTGCCCATGAACAAGAAGGCTTTGTAGTCCTTCTTTGATCAGATCAATTTTATCAAAAAATTCATCTCAAATTTTTCTCAAAAGGTGAAACCTATCTTAGAACTATTGAAGAAAAATGCAGATTTCAAATGGACTGAAGTGAGAAAACAAGATTTTGAGATCATCAAACAATCCATTGCCACTGCTCCAGTTCTAGTGAACCCTGATTTCAGCAAATATTTCATTTTGTATGCTTATGGAGCTGAAGAGAGCTATGCATCTATGCTAACTTAGAAAAATGATGAGGGAGATGAACACCCCATATTATTTTGGAGTCAGACTCTCCATGAATATCAGGTCAAGTATAATTTTATTGAGAAACAAGTATTTGTAGTGATGAAGTCATTGAAGAAATTTAGGCAATACTTGGTTCAGAGTAAAACACTGGTATACGTAGTTCATCCAAATGTTAGGAGTTTCATTCTACAAGGTGAACTAGGAGATAAAAGAGTTGGTTGGATTACTAAGATCCAGGAATATGATATGGAAATTCATCCTACCAAGTTGGTCAGAGGTAGAGCATTATGCCAAGGTTTGATAGAAGTAATAGTTATAGCAGAAGTGATAGCCTGTCAGTCAGTAGTAGAAGATCATATTGAAGAACTATAGTCAGGAGAATCAGACTGGGTTGAATAGATGACCCAATACTTTCAGATAGGAGTCTATCCCCATAACCTTAATCCATCACAAAGGAGAAGATATAGGCTTCATGCTTTGAAATATGTCTTACTTCCAGAGGGACTATACAAGAAAAATCTTGATGGAGTCCTCTTAAAATGTTTGAAAGAAGATCAAAAGCAAAAGGTCATTGAGGAGTTCCATGGAGGATTATCTAGAGGACACTTTTTAGGAAGGGTCACAACTTTGAAGATCATTAGGGCAGGTTATTATTAGCCTACTATTTTTTTTGATACCTTCAAAGTTACAAGAGCCTGTGATGAATGCCAATGGTATGTGGGGAGAACTAGGAATGCATCATTCCCCCTCAAGCCAATTCAGGTTGAAGAACCTTTTCAACAATGGGGGCTAGACTTCATTGGGGTGATTAATCCAAATTCCTTAGTAGGACATAAATATATTTTGACTACCATAGACTACCTTACCATATGGGTAGAGGCCATTCCCATGAAGAAATCATATCAAGAAGTGGTTATTGACTTCATGGAAAGCTTAATCACGAGGTTTGGTGTCCTAGAAGCTATAGTAAGTGACAATGGCCCAAATTTTATAGGAGCTAAATACATTGAGTTTGCTAGCAAGTATGGCATCACTATAAAAAATACCTCCAACTACTATCCCTAGGGGAATGGATTAGCAGAATCAACTAACAAAAATCTGCTAAGAATCTTGAGGAGATCATTAGAAGGTAACAAGAGAAGTTGGCACCTATTGTTAGAACAAGCTCTATGGGTAGATAGGATCACTATCAAAAAATCCATTAAGACCTCTCCTTATGCTCTGGTGTATGGCAAAGAAGTAGTATTACCTATTCACTTGGAAATTCTAGCTCTCAAGTTGATAGATATAGAAGAAGAGCTCGAGCAGAATCCAGTTGAAACTAGGTTGACACATTTGCTATAGCTAGAAGAGAAAAGGACTCAAGCATATGAGGACTTCTAGAAGCACTCATTTGATATCAAGGGATGGTTTGACAAGAAATCTAGGTTTAGAGAGTTCAAAGTTGGAGATTCTATCCTAAGGTGGAATGTGGAAAGAGCTAAGCTAGGGCACCACCAAAAGTTTGATTCTTTCTGGGATGGTCCTTTCAAAGTAGTAGAGGTTAAAGAGAGCAATGTTTTCTAGCTTGAAGATCTAGAAGGAAACATGCAATTGATCCTGATCAATGGTTTTCATCTAAAAATCTACTTTGATTGAGATATACGTTCATTGTAACATATGTACATATTTTGTATTATATTGTTTTTCCTTTGCTAAAGTTTTCATTTTTGTAAAGTAAAAAAAAAGAGAAAATTTTACTTTAAAGAGTGCAAAGTTGTAAAATAAGCTAAGTATGGTAGTGGAATATGAAATGTGTTCCCTATCGCTCTCCAATAAGCTAAGAGTTATGCAGAATGCAACATGTGCTCTATGTTAAGAGTTCATTCTAGAGTGGATTAGACACATGTTCTATGCCACTCTTCAATGAATAAAAGGAGCCTTGGACTACCATGATTGACCTCTGCTACTCTAAGAAAAGGAAAGTGATGAAAAACATTGTGAGTTTAGTGAGTGCTTCGTGCCACAACCAATCAATGATGGACATAATGATTTTGGCCACCAAGATGCATATATTTGAATTGAAAAGCGTGCAATAGATAGATTCTCATATGGCTGCATTAATGGTGGAAGGTATACATGTGGGAGCATTTAAAAATTCAAAATAAGCCCATTCATTTTGTGAAGTGGCACTTACCTAGTAGAAAGAGCCAAGGAGTAGAGAGATGAAGCTCATAAAGAAGAAAGGAAGAAGTGCTCCAAATATTTTCATAGAAAATGGCTCCCAAAGTAGTAGAACCAGTGTTGTCGGCAAATGATGAGCTGGGTGGCTACATTGATAAAGCATAAGTAGTGGCTAACACTAGATTGGTTCTCATAGAGAGAACTAAGCTCAGAAATAATATCAATGATAAATATCAAAGAGGTGAAACAATGATAGTCCAAGGTAATTGTGTTGTCTTCCTTCTTGTATTTTTATATCTATGATTCGGTTCATCCCTGTCCAGAATTAATATCAACCATTATCAAGTTTTATGATCCTAGGGCAAAAGTAGTGAAAATAATTGATGGCAAAACCTTATTTAGTATCACAACCAAAGCTTGTCATGACCTTTTTGCTTTAGGAGTAGAACCACCTATAAGGCCTAAAATTTTTATGTGGGTGAACAAACTAGATATTATTCTCTGCAAAGACATGCTCATGAAGGAGAACCCTTTAGGAAGTGGGTTTATAGTCAATTCAAAACTATTAAGCTCAGAAGTGGACTCCCCAAAACCCCAATTCCAATTGAGCAATTCGCTAACCTAGAGCTCTTTTCCATGTTAGCCTGCTTAGAGGGTTTAGATTCTGACCAGTTGGTAAGAGATTGGCAAATAGCTATTGTATATTGCATTTCAAATGAGAGAATGTATAGACCTAAAGTAGAGGAAGAGGGTTTCAAGGTGATTTATTTTGATTGGCTAGCCTTTCTTGCTAAGTGAATGCATGAGCAGTTGGTTAGAATGAAAAGGGGTTCAGAATCCCCTTCTTTTTGGTACTATTCAAATTTGGTTTGGATGTTCTATGCTATTGTGAGGCACATGATGCCCTAGATTCTAGTGAAATAAAATAATGACAAAGGAGACCCTATCCTTGTGTATTATTGGACTACTCATTTGAGGAGCACAGAGTCATTTTATAGGTTCAATTTGGAATTCCTAGGGCCAACATTGAAAATCATGTATGGGAAATGCCCTAGATTGCCATATTTGGCTAGAGAATTATTAAGAGTAATAGATTGAAGAGGGAGATTGGTATATTCTCATAGAGGGCATTATCATCAGGCTCTATGGTTTCATTGGTAAACCTTTTCTACTGCTACATTTTATGACTAATAGGTTGTTGGCATTGGAGTACTTGAGGAGACTTCCTCAACATGAATTATGGCTCTAGAAAAGGAAGGAAATGTTTGTTGACCTACTCCTATAATGTTGATGATATAAAAATTGTTAGGGGTCAAGGTGAACAAATCACCCAATATTTGGATAGGTTGGGCCTATTTTACATCCCATAGAGGTGGAGGTATGACCCTGATGACAAATTCTCAAAGAGGAATATCAAACTTAATGGAGAAAAAGCCCTCAAGTTTGAGAAGACTTCGAGGCCTCATTTTGAAAAGGGGAGGAATAACAAAGAAAGTGCTCCATTGGATTGGAATGTCTCTAAAATGGAACAACTACCCCCATGGTTAGACTTCTATGAGTAGGTAGTTGATTTTGATCCTACTAACAATGAAAGCCATCATTTGAAGGAGTCCAAAATTAAAGATGTTGAAAAGAAAAAGAAATGGGATGAAGGTAAAATTGTAGATTGGTGGAGGATGAGAGTAGAAACTGGTATAGATAAGTCTAGATTCGATCGAATAATAGATGATGAGTTTTTTGATCGATATGACAAGCATATTAAGACCTAGAAAGCTAAAGATCCTAAGAATCTGGTATTGATTTATAATAAGACTCAAGTAGGGATAGATTCTCCTTCCCCACCTTCACAAGAGGAAATGCAAGAAGTAGAGACTAACGCCCCACCAATTACTGAAGGAGTCCCTAAGACATTTGAGCCCTCACAAGAGCAACTAGAGAAATATTCTAAAGGGGCCTAAATTATGAGTAAAATGCATTACTTTGATAGCAGGGCAGTAAATATAGAAGTCATTCAGATAGCTAATAGGCCCAAACATCTAGCCCTAGGTGGAGAGCCTCCTAGGACCGAGGTATATTGGAAGAAAAAGGATAAAGACTTTGTATTCACACTTGTGAGTTTCACTACTACAACTACAATTGAGTCAAACCCTACTACTAAAGATGTATTATAGGAGGAGCAATCCAAAGAGGATACAGAGAGTGATAAGCTGATAGTGTTTCAAGTTTTTAAGAGAAAGGCTAAAGATGCACTAGGAGAAACTCAGAAGGAGGTCTACAAGAATATGAAAGTGGATAAGGGGAAGATTGTTGAAAAGACCCCTATTTTAGTTGCAGAGCTACCAGTACAACAAGTACAACACCAAGGAGCAGAGGAGATTCTTGAACACCCTACTTCTGTAGGTGAAGGTACTATTTCTATCCCTTCTTCTCCTTCTCTTTCCCCAAATAAATCCCCTTCCCTTTCTCAAGAAAATTTTGATCAAAAGGTACCCTCTCCTCCTCATAACTCACCATCTATTTTAGTAGTTGATACAGAGGGTCAATCCAATCCATCCCCTCCACATTCATCTAAAATCCTAGTCACATCATCTCCTATTATTTCATCTCTACCTTCACAACCCCCAGTATCATCAGAAGGACAAGTGGTTTCATCCCCACCAGCTCATTCCATGAATTTTGCTTCCATACCCATGTCTCTCCCAAGTGCAACTCCAACAATAAGCATGGATTCAACTATTGTCACTACTACTTCACTACCACCAGTCTCTGAGTCTATCTTCCCTTATTTTATAACTTCCCCTCCCCCTATAAGTCATCCCACCTTGTCTTCCCTGTAGAAAGGAAAAGAAGTTTCACAAAAGATCCAAGATTTTTGGGCAGAGAAACTCTCTAAGCCTTCCAAGAGAATGGCTATGAAGAGGAAGACAATGACTATTGATCTAGTCACAAGGCAAAGAACATCTAGGTCTATCACTCCTCTGGTAAACAAACCTGAAGAAGAGATGATTGTTCAAGATTACCAGCTCGAGGAGTATATAGAAGACATTGAGCAGCTGCCTATAGAGGATGAATTGGTCATAGCGAAAGCTCATCTGGAGACTTTCTATGTCAAAGTTGATATCTATAGGGAGAAAGTTGGAAAGTTGGAGGAGAAAATAGAGAAGCTGGAGAAGACAGTCAACAATCAAAAGTAGGTAGAAAAGGCTATCAGAAATGAAGTTAAGAGCTGGCAGAATAAATATCAAGAGGCCATCAAGCTTAAAGACCAAGTTGAGGAGAAGAAAAAGAAGAATGAAGATCAGGCCAAGGAAATACAAGATTTGAAGCACCAACTTCAGATTGAGAAAGCCAAGTCTTCAGGCTTTTCAAAAGGAGTGAAGAAGGTCAGAAAAGAGCTTTGGTCTGAAGTCTTGGAAAAATGCTCTGAAATACAACCCATAATAGATTATATGGATGATGCTAGCCATCTACTCCAAAACATCAAAGAAGACCTAGATAAGTTGATTCCAGGAGCTACAGCCTATGGTGATTCCAGCAAAAAAAAAATTAAAGTTGTCTGATAGCAGGTTCAATGAGGCTACTAAGCCAATCCCCAACAAGGCATGGAATATTTCTAGACTGGCTGCTAGAGTGGTAGTCAAGAAGAATATATTGTTACAAAAGGGTTGGTTGTTATATGACAAAGTGGAAAGCATGATCCAAGATGTAGTTGACATCAACCAAGAGATGACTCAGTATGGTTTTGAAGGGCTCTAGGTCAAAAATAACACTTTATTGTCTAAGAAAGAGATAAAAAGAATGTAGCTTCAATCATCTAGGATGAATCTGAGGTAGATGCTTGGGAGGAGCCAATTGATCAAGAATAGGTCTCTTAGATGATAAAATATTTAACCAGGCTCAAGGATTTGATGGAGGACTTGGTGAATAAAGGAAGCTCTACAACTTATGAGGAGACCTCTGAGTTGGAGTTCATTCATAAATAACTTAAGGAGACTTCCAACCCTTCTGAGGTAGTTTGGAGTCAAGCTTTGTAGACTCTAAAATTGATGATTCAAATTTTTGGGACTAATGTAGAGCCTAATGATCGACAAGAAGTTTCACCAAAAGAAGAAGCTGATCAAGAAGAAGAAGCTAACCAGGAGTAGGAAGGCAATGATGAAGAAGCAACTTAGTAGGAAGAAGAACAATCAGATAAGGTTGTTGAAGATTTTGAGGAAGCATAGAAAGAATAGCTCAATGGTCAAAATTCAGCGAAGGAATAATTGGGGTTGAAAGTCCTGTAACTTAGTCATTTTTTGTATTCATGTAAAAAGTGTTGTATATTGTTTTTTATTCTGACACAGTCAAAGAATAATTATAAAAGCATGAAGTAAAAGAGTAGAAAATGAAAATTCCATGAAGATATTTTGATCATGTCGATTGGGCTTATAAGGGAGAGCATAGCTCTATTTTTCTTGACATGGAGTAGTTTTTAGTCGGAAGGAGTGGTGAATATCATTGTTTCTAGTATGATCTCCATATGAGTCGTTACCCTCTGAATGTCTTCACAAATATTCTAGAGGGTAATTATCATATAGAAATTATTCTATGAAGCATTGCTCATGGACTTAATTTTTTGACTCCTGATGCCCAATGGATAAGATTCTGAGTTCATCGACTTTGCAAGCAAATCCACCCGGGAGGCGCTAGAATGTAGGCCCAAAATGGCCACATCCTTAGAAAAATTTTGAAAATATTTTCTAAGGCATGAAGATGTTCCTAGCCACTCAACACATAGTGTATTTTAAGGAAATAAGGGAGAAGACATGTTCTATCGCTCAACACTTAGTGTATTTTGCAGTGGCATAGAAGCATGTTCCATACCACTATCAACTCGGGTCAAAGTTGACATCATCATTCTTCAATCAGTGGCCCAATACACATTGCCTTAGCTCACACAATAAAATGACTAATTTTTGATGTGTTCTATGCCATTGAGATTCACGTTCATTTTAGAGTGGATCAGGACACATGTTCCATACTGCTGGTCAAAGAGGTCAAGATGCCCAAAATGAAGCACAAAGTAGTGGTGCAATACAAAATCTCATGAAAGGTTATTTTACATTGTTTCTTGAGTGGCCTGGTGACATGCTCTATTCCATGGTCAACTTTGGTCAAAACTTCAAGGAATAGATTTCAAGGAGTGGGCTATAAACAAAGTGTTCTATATCATGGATGTGAAAGTGAATTAATTAGTTTTAAGAACTAAAGGGAGTGGCCTGGTGACATGCTCTATTCTACTCAAATTGTAGTGTATTTTTGTGATATGCTCCACATCATTGGTCAAAATAGTCAATTCAAGTGATAAGCCTTTTGGAAGAGTGGCTCAATGACATGTTCTATGCCGCTCATCTCCAAGCATTTTTGAGATTTAATCATAGTCATTCATGAGTGAATCAATGGTCAAGCTTATGCTGATATTTTCTTAGGCATACAAAAGCAAAGTCTTTACAAATAAGAACCAGTTGATTCGAGTAGGCAAATGAAGCATCCATGGAGCCAAGAAACAAGAACTCGGGTAGTTATAGATCTATGACTAGATGAAGTCCCCAAGAAAGATAGATGACTTAGATCTAGAATCTAATGGCCTTGGAGCCTAACTACCATTGTAGAGCGAGCAAGTTGTAGAGTCGAGCTGCTATGGTGTGTGACATCGCATGGATTTTTTGGGCTTCAAAGGTGAATGAAATGATGCCACCTCAACATTCTACTGATCTGGCATGGTTTTCTCCTTGTAATGTTCCATATTTTTTCTTCATTGTAAAACTATTAATAGAGGTCGAACCCTCAATTTTTAGGGTTGACTCTAGAGTGTTTTCTTGCCCTACTGTGTAATATCTTTTGTAAATCAATAGAAGGAGCATTACTTGGATTTTTGACTTAAAAATTGGTGTCTTCAATATTTCTTTTGAGAGATTCAAGTTATGAATTGCTTTTCTATTAATGCTGCTATGGTTAGTTTACTCTACTATTGAATTACTAGCTTTAGAGCAATTGAAACCTTTTCATAATTGAATCTATGCTCGCAAGAAGTTCATTTCTGTTAAATCTAGATACTGATCTTATTATGCTAAATTGGATTATTAGTATTGTGGATGTTGAAATAGCTTCTTGGAGTATATCTCTATTTTGTGTTTCTTGATGAAGATTACTCTGTTTCTGGGTGCTGTTAATCTTGAGTGTGGGACACTGGAAATGATTTGTTGAAAGGTTTTCCCTGTGGATGCCTATGTTGTTAGCTCTATCCGACCACTATTTCAGTTATAATTCCTTAACCCTAAACCCTTTTCTATCCCTATCTCTTAAACAATTACTGAACTTAATTGAGTCAACACCCTATCAGTTGACAAGGAACCAACCTACTCTGGAGGTTGGATTAGAGCAATATTTAGTCCATCCAATGTTGAGTTCTGAGTTGTGACTAGTGGGTGCAAGCCTAATCAGAAAGTTGGAAGATAGACAATCACAGTATCAAGTTTTTCTTGATGTCAATTTGGATCCCAACAGTTCCTTTGTGGAGAATTAGAAAATACAATAATTGAAATGGAAAACTAAGAAATTACTTGGGTATCAGGTTCTAGAACCTTCCCCTCTTTTACAGATAAATAATCTTCCTAATTTTGAGAGATTTTCTGGCCTTCCAACTATTCCTAATCCTCAATATTTTGAATCTTTTCCTCTTTAGAAGGGTTTTGAACTATTTGCTCTTAGGAGTATTTCTAGAGTTTTTTTTGCATCTAGATAACTTTCTTTCTATATGTATATTTATTCCCATGGGAAGAAGATGGATCTTGTACCTCCTTTTGCTACCACACTTTCTTATAGATATGTGTTTTCTTGCTAGATAAAATCTTTGAGGTATGGCCTAGATTCTTACAAATACAACAAAAAGGGGGCTTATTATCATACACAATATCTTGAACCTAGGAACTTAAATTTGACACTAGTTCAATGACAATGAGAGCTCTGCTTCTAGATCTACATTCACACATATTATGGCATATATATCATTCTTGATTTAGCTTTGGTAGCTGATTCAATCATCACCAACTCTCCAATCCCTCTTGCTATACCAAGAATAATATCATCATGCCAAAAATGGAATGGAAGCCTAGGTAGCCTTACCCATAGAGGAGCAGTATTAGAATTTTGGAAGTTAGGGTTGAAATCAAGACCTCATTTTCATGAGAAGAGGACTATTATTCCAAAGAACTAGGGAACTCCCCATAGGATTCTATCCAAATCATCATCACAACTGAGTTTGACAAGAAAGAAACCTTTTTGGAGGGCTATAATTTCTAGATTCCCTTACTTCTATTTCGTGAAGGCCAAAATATGGATGGAATATAAAATAATATGAGGATCTAAAAAATTTTCTACCAAGATATAGGCACCCCTATCCATAGTTAATTTTAGAATAGTTAAGGGGACACATATCTTACCTTGGTCATGCCAGAGGTTGAAAGTAAATCTTAAAGGTTTTTTAAACATACATAATGTCTACCAAAGAGTGTTATCCCTTTTCAAAAGGAATATGAAGAGACTATAAACTAAGATTTTCCACATCCCTGAACCATGCCAGATCTAAAAACCCCATACCTCTAGCATTTTCCACCTCACTCACAGATAAACTCTCACCAGATGTAAACCTGCCTACATTCCTACCATTGTTCATTTCAAAATCTCACCAAATTCAAACATAGTTTCTATATTATTTTAGTTTGTTTAATGTTGTTAAACATTATACTTTTATATAGTATTAAATGTAGTCATGCCCTAGTGTACCCCTTGATTTTTGGAGTGAAAAGCAAGTTCACTTGAGAAAAATTGACTTGGTTATGATTGATAGGGAATCAAGGAGGAAAGTTGGGTATAGAACACAAAAGATGTCTCAAGAAGTTGGGAAGGGGATTAAAAAGGGTGAAGGAAGTAAATGTGAAATTATTTTTACCATGGAGGTTAGAGGAAAGGAGCTCTAGATACTAGCTTTTAGAGAAATATTTGATGGTTTAGTAGGGATGACCAAGACATTGTACCAATGTATTTTGAGCATAATAATTGGGAGGAGATAGTAGCATCGATAAAAAGAAAAAACCCTTGTTTTTTTAGTTTTTTTACCCCCAAAATGTATTGAATAGATAGGGCAACATTTTTTCTTATGGACAATGCTTTTTTAGCCAGACAAGGCTTTTGTGTTTGTACAATGCTTCTATGGATATACAACACTTTCATGTTTGTATGATGTTTCTAAAATTTGGATTGATTTTTTGTGTTGGTTTGATAAGTCATTTTGGACTATCAAGTGAGGTAGTTGAATGCCTTAGAGATCATTCATGACTTGTTTGGGTTACATAACTATGGTCTCCTTATGATAGTAGGGTTGTACCAAGTAGCATAGATGTTAAAAGTAGAGTTTGATTAGATATTTCTCACATATTTAGTAGATTCTTGGTACTTTAAAATAATTACCTTCTAGCTTCCCATAGGAGAGATGACAATCACACTTTAGGAAGTATGGAGGATCCTCCACGTACCCATCAAGTGGATAGCAATTTGGGTTTGAGTCCCACTGGGTATGCCAGAGTGAAACAAGCAGAAAGATGCTATAACACTCATTCAATATAATGGAATCTACTACATTTTGTATTGAAATCATAAAAGGGTTACAAAATCTTGATATGCCTTTACAAATCTTCCCTGAAGGCTACAATGGGGTCTTCCCTAAGGAAGCCCTTTTTGGTTGGTACAAAAGCAGCAAGACTCATCCTTTTGTGTTCCTTAGTGTATGTGGGATTCTTACTCATGGGCCACTGCTTTTTGGATGTGTTATTGTACTTGTTGGACCTGTTGACCTATAAAATATTTTTAGTGCATTGGGGGGTCTAGCTCAATCAAACCCCATGGTTATGAATATAACCAAACTAAACGATCTTAAAACATGAAAATAACTATTGAAAACAACATAAAAATACTAAATTAAGCTATAATTACCTTTTTTTATGATACCTGTGGCATAGGTTCGTACGGGATCATGAGAATCGGTCCTAGATTGGGTGGTTTACATGGGGTCGTGCAAACCTGTCCTTTTCATACCGAATTTGCAATATGAATTTATTGGTTGTCCTAGAGCAGCTACTTCTTTGATTTTTGTGTGGATCACATTCAAAAAGTTCACTTTTCAAGAGATTATTGACCTGTCTCAATTACAAAGGAACATTATGAAAGTGATAAATCAATTGCAATGGGTATATAATAGTTGTGTGATGGATGTATGTTGGATGCAATGGTTGTAGTGATTTTGGTAAGAAAAATTTCATTCTTTTGAAAAGGTGAAAATGGCCTTCTATTTATAGACTTGGACAAGGTGAGAGGGAGGGCATGAGGTGTCCCCTGTGAGGTGGCAATGGTGAGGTGTCTACTTGAGAGGTGTCCCCTGAGGTGTCCTAGTTCATAAATGAGGTTGGGTGAGAGAATCCCTCACCCATACATAAATAATGATGACTTTATAAAAGTATACATTAGGAATTAATGAACACCTTTTTGGAAATATCTTTTGATAAAAAATTGCCTTTTATGTGCAAAAGTCTCCATCTTTCATTTATGACCCAAGGGAGTGTGAGGTGGAGAACTATTTGGGTAAGATGTGGTAAGGCTAGGATAGGCTAGAATAGGTGAGGTGGAAGACTAGTCTAGTCAAAGTAGACTAGGTGAGGTGGTAGGCTTAAATCAAATCAGGATTAGATTTAACTAAGCATGTGATTAGCCATAAAGCATGTTTTGACCAAAATTGTTGAATTTTGAGCATAAAATGCTTTTTGACCATGGTGAAGAATTCAACCTTGGTTGAGTTGGGAATGAGATCACATGAGGACCCAATATTAAACGTAGGAGGGGGCTTAGCTAGTGCAAAGGGGCTAAGGATGATGAATAGTGATTTTGATAAATGAATAGTGCTTTTTAGTCAATTTATGCAATTTTCAAGGGTTTTGCAAAATGATTGACCATGGAAATGGGGAGAGAGATAATGTGCGACTTTTGGGTGTCTACAGGGTTGTACCAAGTAGCATAGATTCTTAAAGTAAAGTTTTATCATACATTTCTCACATATTTAGCGGATTCTTGGTACTTTAAAATAAGTACCTTATAGCTTTCCATAGAAGAGATGACAATCACATTGTAGTAAGTATGGAGGATCCTCCAAGTGCCCATAAGGTGTATAGAAATTTGGATGGGCTATGAATAGTAATGGGTTTTGTAAAGGTTACAAGAAGAAGAGGACTTTCCACTTGTGCAATCTGGTATTGAAATTCATACCATGTATATAGGGTGTAGGTTGGAATAATGAACCAATCTCTTATTATGTTAGTATCATGGATATTATAGTGAATTATCACTACACTTAAAATATTACCATAGAAAGTCCTTGAAAGGTGACCAAGAAAAGATAAAGTGGAAGGGAAGCAAAGAAGAAATAATTAGACAAGAGAAAGCAAATATTTTGATTGAAGATGGGAGGGAAAGTTTTGATAGCTTGTATTTTTTGAAATCCCAAGAGTCAAAGGATGGCATAAGTCCTATAAGGCACAAAACCAAATACTAGAGGTTTTGAAAGGTCTAAAGGAAGGAAAAGAAGAAAATTTTGAACAACCATGAAACATATAAATGTTACAAGGTTAAGTAATGATAAACATTTTGAATCCAAATTATGAGCTCGAAAGGATAAAGTAACCATGCTCTAATATTTTAGGAGATCAAATTTTCCACAACGGCAAGATGGGATAGGTTTAAAGTCTTCTAAGATAAACAATGTTCCTCCTACTAGGAATACATGGAAACCTAGGAAAGTAGTTAGTGAACTAAAGGAAAAAAATATGGAAATCATATTGGGAGAAATACTCAAGCTTGATGACAATAATTTTCCATTATTAGACTTTGGAAATCCCCAAAAAGAGTAGATAACAATAACAAAGACAGATGATAATCTAAGGACTTAGAAAATCCAACATCAATGATTCTAGATCTGGAGGACTAAGAAGAATAGAAATTCAACCAATACATGACCTGGTTTGTAGGAGAATAGTCATTCTTAAAATCTTTGCATGATTTTGAAGGGAAAATTTCCCTGTTGTAATATATAAATAGTAGAAGTTTTATCTTTGTAAAGCTTCATCAATTTTGTAAAGCTTTCCTTTTATTTCTCTCCCTATCGTAGTTTGTAGAATCCTAAACAACCTTGTGGGCAATTGAACCTCCACACTAGGGAAAATATTATGTATTATAATTTGTTGCATATAAGAGAAGTGGGTCTAAGCATGATATCCATAGATGGTCTTCAAAGTATATGTATATATTTATGCATCTACTTTTAAGTCCATCTATGGATCTCATGCCTAAACCCACTTCTCTTATGTGTGTTTTTGCATCTTATGTTTATATGCTTATTTATGTCAAGGAGAGGACAACCTTCACATTGGCACATTGCATTCAGGGATGTTGTATAGGAATATATTATTTTATCTTTTTTACATCACCGCATTTTTAGCTTTGGTATTTTCCTTTTTAGTTTCTTTTGATTTATATATATTACATTTTTCCACAAATTTGTTATATTAGAAAGTGTGTCATAGATCCCCATATTATAAAGGAACCAACCTTTGTTAAAATTCTAAAGGTCATCAGCTAAGACAAACCCTACACTCTCTGTATTTATCCTAATATGTTGCTTCGCATGAGGTACAATCTACCCCATATACCTATTCCACACAACATCTAATACCTAGAATAATCAAAGAAGATAATAGGTCTTAGTTGGGGTTATGAGTAGGATACTGATGCTTTGGGGATGGGGAGAGGTGGTCACTCATATGTAGAACAAACAAACCATATTTTTCTTGGGGGAATTTATCCTAGCTTGACTATATTAGACCCTTCATAGATTCATATATTGAGGAGGGAGGATCTTGGTATACTACACCTTTATCCATGTGTGGATCTAGGAGCATTTTGTAATTAGGAGACCCTTGACATTTCCTAGGGGTTGGAGGATCAAGAGGTACCAAATTATTTTATATGGATTTGATACTTTGAGGAAATATGGGATAGGTTGGCTAAGGTATAGTTGGTGGTGAGGAGAGAAACCAATGATCTATATACTTGGTAGATTATATGACACCTTTATCATGAGAAATTGGGATGGAGTGATGATAAATTTGACTTAGCCTAAGTCATATGGGTTAAGTGGTTTGCGGAGCCATGAGATGAGATGGATCTACACTAGTTTGATTGACTTCTACACCTATTTTATGCTATGCAATACATGCAAGAGAGGCTAATGTGGTTTAGGAGAATCACATGGTAGAAAGGATTCGATGGCCCTTTAAATCCTAATACTTTTGTAGAGGATGATATGGATGATCCATTTATTATTTATATAAGGGAATATGATCCATAGATGGTATAGGTTTACTAATATTTCTATTTGAGGATTCGACCATGATGAGTGATAGTTCTTGGGGTATAACTATTGAGGCTAAGACAACTAATAAACCCATGTTTGTAGAGGTACAAAGGAGGTAAGACATAAATAGGTGAGTGAAGGGGCAATCACATCATAGGAAACATTGATAGTGTAACCACTTCTAGCATTACCTCCACCAATGGTAATCACAAGCAAATTTGGAGCTAGCAGGTTTGCTTGTGATGCCTTTGAGATAAAGTAAGAAGATTTTTGTACAATTGGTAGGAGAGTTGGAGACACCATTGGTGGGTGCAATGGTGGAGAGGGAGGATATATCTAGATAGGTGATGATGAATTTGAAGGAAAATTATCATTTGAATAAGGAGAAATAGAGACAAATGGTTGAGCTATACAGGGAGTAATATTAGTTGGCATAGGTAATAGTGATGTAGAATACTATTGATAGGTTGATCACTATATGGGATGCAATGACAACATAAGATATGGTGGTAAGGTCTAGGGTAGGGGTTGACATGATTAGAATACTCTTTGACTAGTTTTTACACATAGAGGGATAGCTAGGATAGGTACAGGGTGATCTTTGATCAATACATGGAAAGTTGCAAGCCACTTGGTATGACTTGTAGGTAGAGGTAGAGCAAGTGGTACATTATAGAGTAACCTACCATGCGAAAAAATATATAGAGTGACACATCTAATATCTGATAAGGACAAAAACATAAACCTACTCTAGGTCCATAATGTGTGCCTCCCAAATGTTGATGAAGATGTCATCACCAGGTGGAGGAGGGGATCCCAACAAAGGGTCATAGTTCTATAGTAAGGGTACAAATATTCTTGATTAATTTTAAGTGTCTTTGGATGATTATGTACTATTATTATAGAATTTATTGTAACTGACACAACTTTGATTAATGGATATGAAGACATTTATGATTTATTGATACTATCATGATGTGATTTCATTAATAATGTAATGTTTTTATGAAGATATGATATGATCATATGAAGGGAATACTATACAAAGATTAATATTTGAAAAATTTTCAATTCATATTTAAACAAGAACTTGTAATTTAATTCAATTCTTAAGCAAAGTTATCTACTTAAGAAACTTAAAAGAATATTTTTAATTTTATTATACTCAACATTCATGATAAAATTTTTATGAATTTTGATAAAATAAAGTAATTTATAAATTATTTTTTAAGAAAATAAATTTGGGCATTATAGTTAAATTAGTAACTCTAGTTGAGTCAGATTAATTTGATTTTCTTTGGAGGGGCTGGAATGAAATGTCCTTATTTGAGGTCACATATATTATGGGGGCTTTCAGGGAGCTTTGAATAATTATATATGAATTGCCATAAAGGCAATGGAATTTTGGCTTGGTGGATATTATACAACTTGGTACATACATGCATTTGTTGACATTTTATATGCCATCAACAAATAATGGGCTTCTATTAAATTGTAAGCATACAACATTTGGGAAATGTAATATTTGCATTTGGACCCATGTCTTGGAAATACATGACATGAAGAGCGTTTGAAGGGGACAAATGTCATTGCATTTGGGTATATTTGCATTTGATGCCATTTCGTATTTAAATATGGTGGAGCTTGGTAGGGCCATAGTCTATGTATGTGGGCAAAGTGAAATTGCAAGGAACCTTTGAGGCTATTGGAAATAGGTAAAATTAAATCTATGGAAATATTTTGACTTAGAAAAATGACTACCCTTCATAGACAAATAAGGTTGTGACTAGCCATTCTAGAAGATAAGATATGAAGTACAATAATAGAGTACCTTTGTGTAAATTGACTAACTTTATGGTTAGTAATGATGGAGATAAATTTAAATAAATAATTTAGTAGAATGTTAATGTGAATTAATTTTTCTCATGATTAATTTAGCATAAGGTTGTAGGGCATTTTTACACGTGATTATCTTTAAGTATGAACTCAAAGGATATTTTTGAGATTGGGTTAGCTTTAAGCATATATGTAGAGTACATATTTATAACTAACTATCTCTAGAAAATAAAATGTAAAGGATAAGTTTGTGAGTGATTACCTTTAGGAAAAAAACTTAAAGGATATTTTGGTTAATAAATTACCTTTAAGTGTGAACCTAAAGAACATTTTTGTAATTGGTTATATTTTAGAATGAAATTAAAGGGTATTTTGAAAATTGATTATCTTTAAGTGAGAAAATTAAAGGATACATTTATAATTGATTACCTTTAGGGGTAAACCTAAAAGATATTTTTATAATTGATTACCTTTATGAATAAACCTACAAGACATTTTATAGTTGATTACCATTAGGCATGAACCAAAAGGGCTTTTTTAGAGTTTGACTACCTTTATGCATGACCCAAAAGTTTTTCTTTTTTAATAGTTGATTATTTTTAGACATGAACCTAAAGGAAATTTTTAGAAGTTGATTACCTTTAGGCATAAACCTAAAGGACATTATTAGAAGTTGATTACCTTTAGTTATGGCCCTAAAGGATTTTTTTGTAGCTAATTATATTTAGGCATGAACCAAAATGGTGTTTCTAAAAGTTGATTACCTTTAGGCATGAAACTAAAGGAGATATTTAGAATTTGATTACCTTCAAGATTGAACCTAAAATATATTTTAAAAATTGATTACCTTTAGGCATGAACTTAAAGGATATTTTTGCAATTGATTACCTTTAAGCATGAAAATAAAGTACATTTTAGAGTATTTATTGAATTACCTTTAGATGAATGCCTAAAGGACATTTTTGAACTTTATTACCTTTATAAAAATACCTAAAGGACATTTTTGATTGGATTACATTTAGAAAAACATATAAAAGCTATTTTTGAGATTGATTACCTTTAGATAAACATATAAAGGGTATTTTTAATATTTATTACCTTTAGATGAATGCCTAAAGGGACATTTTTGAGTTTTTACTGGATTACTTTTAGGCAAATTCCTAAAGGATATTTGTGAAATTGATTACTTTTAGACAAATGCCTAAAGGAAATTTTTGAGTTTTTATTGGATTACCTTTACAAAAATACCTAAATGCCAATTTTGAAATTGATTGCCTTTAGACAAATGCTTGAAGGACATTATTTATTGTATTATATTTAAAAAAATTTCTCAAGTCCATTTTTGAGATTGATTACTTTTAGAAGAATTTCTAAAGGGCATCTATAAGTTTGATTTTTGAGTTTATCTAATTTACCTTACCAAAAAGTGCCTTAGAGAACTTATTCTTGATAGATATGGCAAGGAATGATACCTCTAATTGGGAATATATTTTATTGTTAATCAATTTCCTCCACACATAAGGTGTTAAGCTGGGAGAGCAAATGAGGAGATTGATTGGGTTATCATCACGTATAAAATCTCATAATATTAATCATGTAGCTAGTGAGAGACAAAAGAATATATTTTGATAATTTTTTCCATTAGCACTATGGAAATTTCACAATATTTATCATGGTATACATATTCAATATATATATGTATATATATATATATATATTATGGTATATATTTTTAATGCCTTATAAACCAGTGAAGAGATGGACCATATGGGTCCATTACTTAGCAGATCCATAATATGACCAAGAATGATAGTTCTTATGAAACCCATAACATCCATCATGTTGAAAGATAGATTGGTTTGAAAGACATGACAATTATGGTTTTTGAGGCAAATCTAATTGGATGGGCATGCTTCATACAACACATTTGTACAAACAATAAGGGATGTTGGAATATATTACATTTTTTGGTTCTTTACTAATGTACCATCATGGGTACATATTTAGATTTGGATTTTATTAGGACTTAAGTACTTTATTAAAGAAATGTAATAAATGTATAAGTGTTAGAATGTACAATGATGTAAATGTGCATGTACTCCACATGTACATAAGTCCTTAGAATAGAATAGTGAGGTTTCATAAGAATATTGGAGGCAAAGAGTTGAATCTCATTATAAATAGGCCTTCATAAAATAAAAGAGAGTGAGGATTTTCGATTGCATAGATAGAGTGGTAGTAGATACAATGTAGATCCATTTTTGCAAATATGGAGAGGTTGAGACCTCCATTGAATAACATTGTATATTTTCATGAAATTTCATATATGAGCATTTCTTGAGCATTGTATCAATTTTTCTATCATATTTTCATGCATATTAGTTAGACATTATCATAGTTATAACATTGCATGCTTATTTCCATACTTGTGGTTGCATTTCCTTTAAGTTTATAGCTTCAAAAGCTAACAGTTGTATCAAAGCACTAGGTAGATCAATAGGAAATAGAGAGAGCCATAAGAGATATTGAGAGGAGATTGTCAATATCATTTTTAGATTTTTAAATTTTTCTTTGGCTAGATTTTTTCTACAGAGTTGCAGAATTACTTATCAAGACTAGAACTCAACATTGTTTCCACTAGATTGGAAATCCAACTAGTGAAGATTATTTTTTATAGATTTATAGAAATTTATATTATCATTTTATAATACTTTGTTGTATAAAAATGAGATTCAAAGAAATTTAAAAAGCTTCCTACAATATCTAGGAAGAATATATTCTTTGGAATAAATCCAGTATCTGAAAGAAAAAGTTAGAGATTGAATATTTGGTGGCCTAAGGAGAAATATCCCATTACAATATTTGTTGATTTAACGCTCCAAGTTAGAAATTGAGGAGAGATATAGTTTCTAAGGAAGCCACATTAAAGGTTTAAAATCAAGTAAGAGTTCCTATAAAATAGACCTCATTGATATAAGAAGAGACTCTAGGAGAAGAGTCTTGGTGAAGATTGGATATTGGTGATCTCGATTGAAGTTCGAATAACTTCACATTGAAGAAGAGGTCCATAGAAGGTCCTATTGAAAAACTTCCATAGTGGAAGATTGGGGATAGAGAAGGATTAGAAAAAAGTTCCATTTTATATTTCATTAGCAGTGGATTTGGGAGATCCAAGAAGGATATCAATGAAGGTCTTATTGAAGTATTTTTTAAGCTACACTATTGAATACCTTGGAGAGGTCTCAAGGAGAAAAAATATGAAAGCTTGGAGAGCCTCTTTGAGGAGTTCCTAGAAGAAATCATTGGAGAAATTTACTACCAAGGAGAAGCTCCTGATAGTAAATAAATTGGGACATTTGTTGCCATACAACAAAAATTCCAAGGGAGAAATATTTGGTAAGAAGTTTATAAAATTTTGGAGTAGTTTGGAGAAGATATCAATACTTTTAAAATTCTTGAGAAGAAGATCTAGTTTGAAGTTAGAATTTGAAAAATATAAAGTAGATAGAGAAACCACAAAATATGAGAGATTTGGGGATTTTCATAGAAGGGTTCATGAGGAATATCTCAACTATTATTTTGAGGAGTTTCCTACAAAATTTTGAGATTCAAAATAGCATTTTGGTGAAGTTTTTGACTACTTTACAATCTGAAATTTTTCATATTTGAGGACAATGAAAAAACAACAATTTGGGTAGAATTAGTAGCTTCTAAGTTTTATATTTTAGAGGTACATTATAAAATAGAAATTAGATCCACCAAATCATAGTTTCAAATAGCATATTAGTGGTGTGTTAAAGCTGCAAAAAGGTGATCAAAAAAGCTATTTTTGGACAGCCTAGAAGAGTTGCAATATCATCTACAGAAGGCAAAAATTTAAGTGATTTAAATCATCATCATCATCTACCTAGGTAGAAAGGTATGCAAAAAGGTTTATTAATTGAACTTATATATTTGGTTCCTTATTAAGTTTATTGAGCAGCAGTTTCAAGGTTTAAAAGTTGCATAAATAGATACTCATTCAAATTCTTCAAGGATAAACCTGCACATAAGAAGAGAAGTTAGATATATATTGAGAGAAAGAAAAATATAAAAATTCTATTGAGTATTATAAGCAAGAGAAGACTCAAAAAATTTGCATATTCTATAGTGCAAAAAATATTGAAAAACTTGGATTATTAGTGTAAAAATAACCAAGTAAGAAAGTATTATCGAAGGTTTGAAGGTAACATTGAATTTTATTCTATCTTAGCATTTCGAGAAGCCAAGAGAATTGATTTAATAGCACATAGGGGCAAATGTATACACCATATCAGTATATATTTGCACATCATATCAATAGGCTCTAAAAGTAAAGTATCTCCAAGATAGCATTTACCTGCATTCATCACCCAAGCAATAACAAATATTGCTTTCAAGTAGGAGACAATGAAGAAGGTGAAAGCATAAGCAGAAGATTTAGCTAAGATAAGGACAAAGAAAAATAAATTCTACATCTTGGAAGCCTTTGGTGAAGGCAAAATAAGATACAGTGAAAGGTTGTTCAAGAAAAAGCAAGGTATCTTACGTATTCAATCACCTTTGGTGAAGGCATCACAAGGAAACTCAACAATGTCTACCTCTAAGCAATGCAATCGAACGACTCATAGGACACATCCCTATTCAGCCCATATAACTATGATTGGAAGTAGCTTTGTTGGAACTCGAACAAGCATCCAATTTTGGTCCACATGATTACTCTAACTTGCACCATAGCAAGGGTTCCATTCAACTTGGATATCTAGTATGGAAGACATGAAACATTGCAAGGCAAACTCAAAAATCCTGAGGAGATACAACAAACCATCATGCAATGCAAATAGCAAGGGTAAATTAGTTTCAAAGAATGTATAGTTTTAAATAAGGATATTCATAACCTAAATCCACCTCATAGTCTTGCTCAACACTCAATTACAACATTGGAAGAACAACTACTTGTCCTATCAAAGAAGCATTGGAAGTAGAGCAAGAAGAGCACAAAAAAAACATTCAAATAACCTACGATAGTTAGGGTAAAAGTGGTGAAATACTTACACCATGTGGAAGAAGGTTTTTCATGCAATCACCATGACATAAAAGATAATTCAAGAAAATAATAATCCTTAGACATCATTTATATAGTTCTCCTAAAGAGGTGTTAATTGCAAGTCATAGACATTTAAGGAATATATTAACTTATATAATACCACTTGTCATTTGGCATTGGAATAAGGTGAAGTGAAAGAATTTTTGAAGAGGCTATAAAATGCTAGTGCCACTTGGAACCATCCATAGCATACTATATTTATATCTAGAGATATGCCCTAAAAAATAAGTTCTTGTATAGCACTCATGAAAGCAACATCAATTAGAAGATAGAGGAGTGAACTTAAGAAGTATTTAAGAGGTAAAGCAATGCAGAAATCAAAGAGGAATATCTAAGTAGCACATAAATCAAATAGAAGTGCACAGGCTAGCATAATTACATTGAAGAGAAGCACGCCCAGTAGGGGATAGAAGTTCATAGACTAAGAAATTTGACATTGTAGAAGAGCACATCCACCTAGTGAGATAGAAGCTCACAGACCAAGCTAAACAATGTTTAAGAGGAGCACATTTTCCACCTGAATAGAAGTGTGAAGGTCAAAATATCAACACTTAATGAGAGTGCCAAGGTGATTAGAAGTGCATAGCTCAGAATATAGATGTTGGAGAAAGCACACAAATCGATTAAGAAAGAGAGTGAAAGATTTACATAGCACCTCAAAGTTGACAAGGAGTCAACTACCATTAAGTCGCAGGAGATCAAATTTGATTATAGAGAGCTTGCAAGTCCAAATTAAAGGTAAGAGTTATATTACAAGTTTATTAAGGTTGAAATCAACTAAAATTTATACTCTAGAGGTATTGAATTATAGGAGTAGTAAGGTGTTAATCTCTAGAAAGAATTTTGATAATCTTAAGACGTAGGAAATAGAAGCATTAAAATATTTATTGTTATTGTTTCAAATAGTTGCAAATACATATATTTTTTAACTAGGGAGATATAAGTAATTATAAATCAAATTAAAAAAAAAAAAATTGTAGAAACTTTTTCATATCATTGATTAAAAGATTGGAAAATATTGCTGATATTTATCTCATACTTATCCTACTACAAGATAACTTCATTAAATTTGAAAGTGCATAGTTCAATAGGAGAAATAAGGTAAAATAAGATTTTATTATTATCATTACAGAATAAAATAAAAAATATGAACTATAAATTACTAAGAACTTTATCAAGCTTATAGCTTATCACTAGGGAGACATAAGGAGTCCTACAAAACCTAAGTCTTGAAAAGGTTTTATCAAGATAGTTCACATTCTCTAAACTAGGGAGTTACAAGGAAACATTCTAGGACCATCATGACAACAAATAAATTCATTCTTACATAATCTAAACTACTTAAACGTTTGAACTACTTCTCATGGAAAAACAAAGGGCAATCTTGATATTTGAAAAATTTTGAAAAATTGTCAGGGGAACAACTACTTAATCTAATTTAGGTGATACAGATATTCAGAAGTTTAAATAAAATGATGCAAAATCATTAATAATAAAAAAATTTACCACCACAAATGAAATACAACCTTACATTAGCTCAATAGGCACATCTAAAAAATCTTGGAAAACATTAGAGAAAATATTTGAAGGAAAAAATAAAGCTACTATCCTAAATATTCAAACTCAATTACATTCCTTGAAAATGAACAATGGTGAAAGTGTAGAACTATTCCTAAGGAAGGTAGTAGATATTAAAATTATTAACCTTAGGAGAAGAGGTAAAATATAAGTTTCTTGTTCAAGTAACCATGAGAGCACTTCCTGATAGCTACAAGCATCTAGTTACATATTTACAAGTCCTAAGTAAAGATACTTCCTTTTATGAGTTAGTCAATATTCTTCAAGAATATGAGGTGGAAAACATAGTTAAAGATGAAATGACTTATAATGTTTTGGTCTCAAAGGATAATCCATAGGAAAATATTGCATCATCCTCAAAAGGATGAATACCTTGTAATAATCGATATTATCATGTATGTAGGAAGAAAGGACATAGTTCTAATTACTACATATTCAATCCTAGAAAGTAGAATTAGGGGAGTCAGATAAATTATAGAAATAAAAAAATAGGGTATTCCAACCAAGGAAGTATCAACCACAAAAGAAACAAATTTAGCATCCATATATTTTTCAAAGTTAGTACTCTCAATTGGAATATCATGGAGGTAATCATAAAGGATACTTAGATCAAAGGATTCAAGAACTAGAAGGAATAGAAGAATCTACAGATGAACATGAAGTTAAAGCTCTTTCAGCAAGAGTAACATATAAAGAAGACACTAAATATTTATTTGAATAGGACTTAGACAGCAGAGAAAGAGGATACAAAATATAGAACCAAGATCAATATTCTTATTAAAGATAAATATGAAGTTCTCATTGAATACTAAATTATTCAATACCCAAATAATGTAATACATGGGGATGTTGAAATATATTACATTATTTGATTCTTTACTAATGTACCATCATGGGTACATATTTAGATTAGGATTTTATTAGGACTTAAGTACTTTATTAAAGCAATGTAATAAATGCACAAGTATTAGAATGTGCAATGATGTAAATGTGCATGTAGTCCACATGTACATAAGTCCTTAGAATAGAATAGTGATGTGTCATAGGAATATTGAAGGCAAAGAGTTGCATATTATTATAAATAGGCCTTTATAGAATAGAAGAGAGTGAGGATTTTAGAGTGCATAGATAGAGTAGTAGTATATACAATGTAGATCCATTTTTGCTAATATGGAGAGGTTGTGACCTCCATTAGATAACATTGTATATTTTCATGAGCTTTCATATATGATCATTTCTTGAGCATTGTATCAATTTTTCTATCAATTTTTCATGCATATTATATAACCATTATCATAGTTATAATATTGTATGCTTATTTCCATACTTGTGTTTGCATTTTATTTAAGCTTATAGATTCAAAATATAACAAGGGAATGAGAATGCCTAATCAGTATTGAAATGATTATACAAAATAGATATAGGGATCACAATGATACCAAGAGATAGATAGAAAGATATATGGCCATATGAACCATTAGTTTATTCTTAGATAGGTGATTGGGAGGATGCTTGTGTTAGCCACCTAGTGTAAGTGTAGTAAATATATGAACTATACTAACTAGAATCATTATTTGTATCACCATGGATCCTTAACTTTATATATAATAACTAGTCCAAGCATAGATAAATATGATTTCAAGTAATAATGCAATGATGCAATCATCATACAACTAAATGTAAGAGGTAGTTGGTATAGACTCATATGTAATATTTATTAAGATGAATTATGTTAATTGGCTCTTTTACTTCATTCCAAATATGTGTAGGTAGGTGACAAGTTCTTGAAACAAACTTGGAGGGAATTATATTAGGCTTAATTCATATTCAATGATACTTCACCTAGTAACTATTCTATTGGCTCTATATGTAGTTTAGTTACAATGTGTCTTAATGGTATATGGTAATGTTGTTAGCCAAATATCATCCACCTTGAATCCAAAAATTCCATCCCCAACCCTTTATTTCATACTCTAATATTCTCCATCCTTTTATTTTTGTTTTACAATAAGGAATTGGCCTTCTCTAAAGGTTGGCTAAGGAGAGATCCTAAGCTATCCAATATTTATCCTTTGGTCAAATGATGCACTCACATCCATTAGGCAAGTCAAATACCAAGATGCACCTTTGAAGTTAGTGATCTTATTTTCAAGGAGAATAAAAAGAACATGAATTATAAAGTTTAAATCAAAGGTAAGTTTGAGCCTAATTTGTTAGGTTCATTCATCATAACTACCAATTTTGGTTCAAGAGCTTATCTCCTATGCATCCCTAATATTCTAATAGACTAGGCCTAACATAAAATCTACTAGACCTCCCAAAGTGATTTTACAATAATATATAGGGCCTATAGAGCATCCACATATGTAATATTTCAACAACATAATGCTAGAAACTATCAATGACAAGTTGATTCGTTAAAATTATAAAGCACAATTACATCATATAAAATAGGCAAACACTCAAATTGTTGACCCTAATATTCAGATAAATTCCACCATATATAGATTACTATACTAGCCTAGCTAATGATTAGAAGAAAGGCCTACCATATTCTTGACAATATAGGCACAACTTGGCCTAGTTTGAAGCTCGTGCTTGATAAACATGTTGGAAAGGAGTGGATGTCACTTTTTGCTCTAATTTTTCTAACTACTATATATCAACAATATCCGCAATCTATAGGCACCACATGTCTTCAGTAGATCTACACCACCTAAACATGCTTAACTTCTCCTATCATACCTCATTGGTACACCAAATATCAAATTTATAGGATTATTTGCTTATTATTAGTGGTAACCAATGCTATTGTAGGCTTTAGAAGACTAGTTTTCACTTTCCTATAACTACCCTATATTCGATGGTTGAGAAGTGTCTAGGTGTCCCTTGCCTTGGATATGCATAATTTCCTTTGAAAGAGACCTAGGCCAAAGCCTTCTTATTTTATCTTCATTTATTTATTTATTTAATTTTTAAAATGGTGGAATCAGTAGCCACCACGAATCCTAGTAGGTTGTCCAACTTTTATTGCCACCATAGTATTCTGCACTGTCCACCCTAGAATCCGCCACACAGATCTTCACGCAGTTTGGCCCTATAACCGCCATGCCACAATTATTTTAAACTTTTTTCTGAAAGCACTAGGAAAGGTACAAAAGTTCAGTTCGACAAGGCCCAAGATTTGAACCTTGGACCTCCTCCCTCCTTATGGGGTTTGGATGAACCAATTGGTCTACACCTCGGACCTTCAAATATCAGTGCTCATTTGAGCAAACACAAGAGGAATAGATCTCACAACCACATGGATGATAATAACTAGGCAACTACCATTACACCAAATGCCATTAGTGGGTTTTATTTTCATTTATTGAATGATTTTTTAGTTGTTGATATTCTAGAGAAATGGTTGGGGCTATTTTTGTAGTTTAAATTATTTGGCCACATACCTTTGGTCAAGACTAGCTAGGGCCACTATATACTTTGGGGGGTTTTGTCCTAAAAAATTATCTAGCAACCTTTTAGAATGATTGAGCCCTTTTACCTTAGTTAAATTTAGGTCCAATAGATTACCCTTGAGATCCTAGCCAATAATTACATGGTAGTTATCAAAAATTATTTTTGTTAACAAAATTGATAGTCTAGTAGAATGATAGGAACTATCTATGTGGAGGCTCTTATGGGTCCACATTATTGGTGCCTCTCGAGTATTTTTTTTGTAAAACTAAGGATCCAGGTAGCTTTATCCATTGTGTAATAAAGTCAAGCAATATTATAAAGAACAAGAGAAACTAAATACTACTTTATGTATACCATTATTGGCCAAAAATTAGGCTTTTTCTTTAATGGAGCTTGCACCACTTTTGCTATGTTCTTTTACCCCTTATGCTCTTTATAATAGCCTACCAAAGTAATTTAAGTTGTTACATTGCTTGATTTGTATTGTCTATTTTCTCCTTTTATGTTTCCAAACTCTATATTTGGAATGCAACAATGTTTGGGAAGCTTTTCTATTATTTATTGCCATGAATTCTATCGATTATATCTCCATTTTGAACCCAACACCATTGATGATGAGTGAGCTCAAAATGGGAGTATGGTAATTTTTCCTACTATTAGTACAACCTTTTTAGATATCACCAAAATGGATTTAGGGATTGTACTAATGGTACAATCTAGCTTATATGTCAATGATTTTGGTATGACATTGTCTTTCTGGTCTAATGGATCAACACCATTTTATGGCTTAGGTAGCTTCATATTTATCTATAATATTTTCTTTGCAACAATTTAGAAATTGCTTTGGCAAAGACCACTTTCTATATTTATGGTTCTTTTGGGCCTCTCATTTTGTTCAACTATGAGTAATGCTTTTAGATCCATATACTTCTCTTTATATGGGCTTATTCTTGGAGGATGCACAGAAAAATGCCTTATATATTGGGCATGGAGTCTAATAGAACCTTCAACACCAAAGAGGAAAAAGGAACTATCTCTTTTGTAAGGCATTCCTTAGTCAAAGATTCTAAAATTTTGAGAAAGGGAGCCTTATTATATAGGTTTCTTCGACCAATTGGGTTGTTGCAATCGCTCCTCTATTCATCATACTTTCCTATATTGATATTTTATAGCAAGCTTTTGAAAAATAGATCTTTAAAGTAGCTAAATCAATAAAACTTCTTTGTTTGTACCTACTTATTAGTATTTTTTTTAGATTCTTGAGCTTCTATATTTGTACTAGATTCCCTTAACACACATGGATTATCCATTATAGCTTTTTTGTGTTGGTGATACTTTGATTCCCACTTTATCCAATACTTCTTATGTTATCAACTTTATTTGCCTATCACCTACTTACACAAATTTTTGGCAAGATTTTATCCTACTAGATGCTTTTCTCATGTCACTCCCTATATTGTATCAAACCTTTATTTTTTATTTTTTTGGACACATGTCTTGTGTGAAATAAGAGCAATAATCCTACTTTATTTTTTCTTTTTTGCAAAACACACTTTTCTATGTACATTAATGATACAAATTAGCACATCCTCATTTTGTGCATAATGTGTCATGAATAATAGCCACTTATTAGTATTGGAAAATTCTAGCCATCGATTACTGCCAGCTCATATGCATTGCACTTATGCTTGTAGGTATCTTTCTAGGGTATGGACCCTATGGTATTGAACCTTTTGTGCTTCCCTGGTCTAGCTTCTTCCTCATATCAATGTTGTGGATTGTCCTTCTAGAAGTCTTGAGATCAAATATCCTTATCATAGTGATGTTTAGAAATATCTTATTGTTACCACCAACCATCAAAAACATTTTTTCTAGCTTCCTCCTATAGTAGTAGACCAATTATGCTCATTTCCCAAAATACTTACTTTAGAGTGGCCAGTGGTTACTAACCTCTTGTCCTTACATCATCATAAAATATTGGTTCCTTCTCAAACATAGCATTAAAGTTATCTAAGGATAATTCAACCTCCATTTGGAAGTTTTCAGTCACCTATTTAGAGTAACAACCATACTCCATTTGATATTTTTTGATCACTTATCAAATACAGTGTTCATCCTACATTTACTTTCTTTGATCACTTTACGGATGCAATGTCAATCTTGCTCAACCAAGTTGACCTCCTCAATAAAATCTAGATCATCCTATAGTAAGCTAACCTTTCTTCTTTAGTTTTCTTAATGTGGAAGGGAAATGGATTTTCCACATAGATTTTGACCTTTTTTCCTTTGTAAGGGATGACCATATAAGAATAATCTAGAAATAGATAACCTTCTAGCTTATGAGTGAATTATTTACATAGGCATAGACCAAAGTAGACACAAAGATCTACCATTACTACTTATTGAATAATTGTTACCTCCGATAGCTTGTGAAGTACCATAGATATCTCCTTGATTACCCTAATTGTTTGGACAAGGGTACCATCTAACTACAAAACTCCAAGGCTCAATCGAGTTTATTCCATTTACATTGCTTCACATAATACGTTTGAAATGATAATAGTGGTTGCTCCTAAGTTGATCATGCAATTGTATATTATCCATATTTTTACTTGTAAAGATATACAAAATGGGGTGGGGTGGTCAAGTATTACTCATGTCAGGGATTGGTTGATCCTAAGAAAAATTTAGGTTTGATAGCTTATCTTCTTCAATATTAATGTATTTTAATGCCTCTCCAAGAAAATAAATCTAAGGATTAGCAATGAATCATACATATTTACCTTTGAAGGAGTCTTCTTTAGTTCTTTAACATTATTTTATTCAATCACTCTTAACAACTTTTGTTCCTTCTATTGCTTATTTTATTCCACCCTTTAGCTTTTTTTCATAGAGGTATACCTTAACCTTATTAGATTTGACTCCTTAGAATTATTTCATAGGGATTTTATCTTTACTAGTTATGACATTAGTGAATCTGACATTGGCTGCTCTTTTGCTTGCTCTTTGAAAGGAACTTTAAATGGGTGTAGCTTTTAAGGCTCCACTTGTAAAGTCTTCTTTTGGATTTGGTTAGGACCTAGATATACTCTTTATCATTGGGTTGCTTGACCACCATGACTTATTTTGGATCTGAAAAGATGTTGGCCACTTCCCTCTATGTATTTTACTCTTTATATCGTCTTTGTTATTTTCAACTAAGATTTGTTCTAGTAGACCATATAGGTATTTACATTGTGAGGATAATTGTAGGCTAAGCACTAGTACCTTTCACAAGAAGTGGAAGTATATGACACATCCTCTACTTAATTGTGTGCAACATATATTTGTTTGGTAGAATTATTTTTAAAGTCTCCTTGATCCTTGGTGATAAATAAAAATCTCTTGGGATTATAGCCCTCATATATCTTCTTTGCATTATACCTCTCTAGCATAATGAATTTGTTATTCAATTTTTGTAATTAGATATAATAATTTTGTAATTTCATTGGATTTTGGAGCTAGCAAGAGAGGAAGAGATGGTGCAACATACTTAGGCAAAGCTCTAGGTACCAAAGTAGGAGCTCATTATGGCACATTAGTAGCTAGAAAATGTTGTGCAAGAAAATATAGAAAGTATGGTATAGTGATCTTAGGAGGAAGCTTGCAATTGAGATGAGTGCAAACTTCTATAAAAATTTCAACTTGAAAGAATTAAGTAAATATCATCTCATTGACTAGCTAGATCTAGAGGCCTAGATTCGGGTCAAATATTTGGATGTAATGAATATATACCTAGGGTTGGGAAGGTCTAATATCTTGAGGAATATACTTCTATGTTTTTTTGAATTTGATGTTGAAATCAATTATATTTTCTTATGGGTACCTTTAAAATGAGGTAAATTGAGTAAGCAATGAAAATGTATCTCCTACCTAGTTGAATTCCAAGATGATTGGTTTGGCAAGATAAGCCCATTTAGTAATATTGTTATCATCAAGGGATATATACCAAGTGATCGTTTTTCTTCTAAAGGATATGGCTAATAGTTGCACCATGACATCCTTATGCTGGATATTATGAATAAAAACAACAACAAGCATGTCTTGGTAGTGCTTGTATGCAATTTTCTCAATTCTATCAAAAGTTGGTAAAACTATAAGAGTAGACTGAGGGATTTTATGGAGATCTAGAAGGAGGGAACCATTGATATTCCACCTTGGATATATTTGTCCATATATATTTTCTAGGTGAGGAATATTACGAGATTTCCTAGGATAGTATTACCAAGAAAGAGGACTTTGAATGGAAGGTAATTGGAGAACAATATTTACCTAGTCTTCTATGAGTTTTCTGATTAGATAGTTTATCAAACTGCACATGTTATTTGAGCTTCTTAGCCTCCTATATCATTAGCACATAATTTTATAACTCATTCCTTTAGCAAAGTCATCAATCTTAGGTTCATTCAACATTGGAATTGCTAGGTGAAGATGTATTATTTACTTGTAATATTGAGAATATTAAATAGAATATTAGGTCCTCTGGATGAGTGAGAAAAATTGCTTTTTCATACCAATAATGCATTGGTATAAATAAACTAAATAGGTTTGGTCCCATCAGTGTAATGGATGGGAATGTGTCATTTAACTGTAGGTCCAATATTAGATGGCTTAGGATCTCTCCTTAGCCAACCTTTAGAGAAACCTAGTTCCTTTTTGTTAAACAAAAATACAAATATGGGTAAGAGGGTTAGGGATGGAAGTTATGGATTAGAGATGGAAAATATTTCCATATACCATGTAACACACAATGCAACTAAACTACATACATTGCCAACATAGCATTACTAGGTAAAGTATAATTGAATATGAATTAAGCCTAATATGATACCCTCCACTATTCCAATAAATCTTAGCACCCTAAGAAAATTTAACAAAAGAAAGAAAAACCACACAATTAGACACTAAGAATCCCTAATATTCCAATAGCTTGGGCCTAACAAATATTCTACTAAACCTCCTAAATGGATTTTAAAATTATATTTAGGGCCTACAAAGTTGTTGAATGGCCTCATGCTCCTTTTTGTTGGACGTACTAATAATAAAATTAGATTTTTTCTAGATCTTATTGAGTTATCCCAAAAATGCTAATATGAATTAGGCTAACAATATTAATAATTGAACCATTATTGATAATAATTCATTTCACTAAGGTATCACTAATATTTGGATTAGTTTTATTAATAAATCCAAGCTAATTATAGGACTCTTTATATTTTGATGTGTAAGTTATGAAGCACTAATTCCATATCAATAAATTTGATTGTGTAAGCAAGAAATTGCTTTTTTTAATCATTAATAGTTAAATTTTAATCAAGGAGGTCAAGCATTTTACAAAATATTCAAGAAGGGGGATTTTATTTATTGGGGAATCCTCTTCTAATTAATGAAGGTAATTGGGCATTCATGGGAAGGGAGTGATGGTAAGACACCCTCTCTGTATTCTTGAGTTTTCATGTGGAATGAATGCGGAAAATGTTGGAAGGCATGGATAGTTTGTTGGATCTTATTGTTTTGCCTAAGAGGGGGATGTGGAGAGTTTTGGAGGATACACAGCTTAAGTGATGAACCAGTGGAAGAAAGAAAAGAATAAAAAATTAAAGGATGTCACACCTACATTTCCTTGTTGTGGAACTGACATTTCTTTAAGGTAACTTTTGGCTAGCTCTTGTGGTGGCTTGTTATTTTTGCTACTGTGCTTTCTTTATCCTTGAAACTTTTATATTATATTTTTTTTGTTTTGAATTGACCCACCCTGGAAGGAATTGCTATATAAGATGGATTATGTATTGAAATATGATGTTTAATGCTTATCTTATTTATTTTTATGGATATATGATTCTATTATTGGGTCTATTTTATATAAGGATATGGTACTATTGATGCTCTGCATGGTTGTAGGACTAGGTACTCTCGTGGGTGGACAAGAGAATTGAACACAAGGAATGAGAGACCATATTAAAATGGAAATGATGACGATGACTTGTTCATCAAACAACTCAGGGTAACATGGATGAATACCCTTCATGTAGGTGCATTGCATTTTGTTTGTGCTCATGTTTACACCATTGGACTAGGAAGTTTCTTGCAATGAGTCTCCTTAAAGTAGTCGATGAGAGTTTAGTCTATCTTAAAAAAGAATCCACCCACTTAAGGATAAAATGATGGCATGAAACATTGAGATAATGATTCTTTTAATGGTTTATATATAGATTGACTTATATCTCTGTTTTCATGAAGCAGTACTTGGCTTGTGTTGCTAATATTTCAATCAAATTTAAAGATGGTTGAATAGTTCTTAAATTAAAGGAATCGGTCCTAATATTTGGATTAATTTTTATTAATAAATCCAAGGTAATTATAGGAATATTTATATTTTGACTTGTAAGTTATGAAGCACTAATTCCATATCAATAACTTTGATTGTGTAAGCAAGCAATTGATTTTTTTAATCATTAATAGTTAACTTTTAATCAAGGAGGTCAAGCATTTTACAAAATCTTTAAGAAGGGGGATATTATTTAGTGGGGGATCCTCTTCTCATTAATGAAGGTGACGGGGAATTCATTGGAAGGGAGTGATGGTAAGACTCCCTCTTCGTATTCTTGAGTTTTCACATGGAGTGAATGCAAAAAATGTTGGAAGTCATGGATAGTTTGTTGGCTCTTATTGTTTTGCTTAAGAGGGGGAGGTGGAGAGTTTTGGAGGATACATAACTTAAGTGATGAACCAGTGGAAGAAAGCAAAGAATAAAAAATTAAAGGATGTCACACCTACATTTCCTTGTTGTGGAACTGACATTTCTTTAAGGTAACTTTGGGCTAGCTCTTGTGGTGGCTTGTTATTTTTGCTATTATGATTTCTTTATCCTTGCAACTTTTATCTTATATATTTTTGTTGGTTCATTGGTAGCCACATTGATCCTTCATAATTTTTTTTTTGGCTAATGTTTTAGTTTTTCCTAGCATCACCCAAGTGTAGCTAAAGATGCATGTTTTTTCCCTTAATATTTTATGGCTTTAGCTATGTTATTTTGATCTACATGTAGCTTTGTTCAGTTGGGTTAACTATGTATTTGTGTGGCTTAACTATCCAAGTATAAAATTCTTTTGCTTATGGTTGTTCTAACATATTGATGCCATTTTTATGTCATGAGGTCTTGGTCATTGAGTTTGTGCTTACCATTTTCAAGTTTTGGATTGTTTTTTTGAGCATTGTTGCCTATGTTACTTGGCTTATGTAAGTTTTGCATTTAGATAGGTGGTTGCAAATCTCTTCCTTTTGTAGGCCTAAACTAGATGGTAATTCTTGATTGCTTCAGACTTACTTGGTTGAGTGCTAGAGTTACATGCCAATACTTTTTCATCAGATTTTATTTTGGCCTACTATTTGAATGTTTTTCTTAGTTGATCATCCTTGGTTTTGCATCTTGTGCATCCTTTTTTGCCTATAGAGTTGCATCTATTGACTACACTCTTTTTCTTGCATTGGATTTTATGATGGCATGCTTAATTCAATATATGTTTGTGATGTTTGATCATTTTATTTAAATACCTTGTTGCACATATTTATGAAAGGTCTATTTTCTTATTGTTTGGAATAAGTAAAATAATGGGTTTAATTTAACCTTGGTATTCCTATTTCAATACTTGATGTATGCATTATCAAATGGAGGATTTGTGATTAATGCTTAGCACTATTTTAAAGGGGAAACTTGAGCTATGGGGACCTTAGTTGGAATGTTGTATGTTCCTTATTGTGTTGTTGTGAGTTGGTCCCTTTGGTCAAACTAAATTTGTAATGTCATGCTTATGGCTATGAGCTTTGATTTGGAACTTAGGAAAGGGTGGAATCAAAGCAAAAAGAAGTTTATAGGGATTCCTTGGAAATTGCATTACTTAGTATAGGAATTTATGGGTTCCTATGAAATATTGATTCCACCTGGGCTCCTACGAAAAATAGACAGTTCACTATTAAATCAGCTTACAAGCTTTTGCTTGATGACGAGGATTTTGTCCTCCAAAAGGAATTAGTTTGGATAAAAAATTTAATTCCAAAAATTGCTGTCTTTTCATGGCTGGTTATCCAAGGAAGAATTCTAACCATTGATAATATGATGCATAAAGGTATTTGTATCACTAATCGTTGTTATTTGTGCAGGGCTAAAAGGGAGACCATTTATCACATTTTACTTGAGTGCCCTTTTTCCTTGACTGTCCTAAGTGGGGTATTTTAGGCCTTCAATGTTTCATGGGTTAAACCAACCATTGTACTTGATTTGTTCATCCAGTGACCTTGCCCCTTTTCAATCCAAAGACTTAGATACATGTGGAAAATTTTTCCTAATCACTATCTTTGGCAAGTGTGGTTATAAAGGAACCATAGAGTCTTTAATGAGTCTATCCATGATCATAAAACTATCATTGTCAGGATCCTATCCTTTGCCAATGAGAATGTGAACCTTATCCCTTTTGATAGTTGTAAACCTCATCTTCAGGAGACCACGATTGCTCAATATTTAAGCTTAACCTTGTTATATGAGTTTGTGCCTAGGGTAGTCAACCCTAGAGCTAATGTTAAGTGGTATCCACCTCCTACGGGTTGGTTTAAGCTTAATTTTTATGGAGTAGCTAAGGAAAATCTTGGCAGAGCAGGCACTAGTGGCATTATGCAAGATCATAATGGTAATATGATGCTTACGTTTTCCAAATATTTGGGAACAAGGACGAACAACGAAGCTGAAGCTAGAGCTATGTGGAGAGGCCTTCAAATGACTCAAGACTTAGAAGACAATTTTATCATAGAAGGAGACTCTATGCATGTTATAAATATCCTCAATAATTGGAAAACACCTCCTTGGAGGATTAAAACAATTTTTGAAGAGGCTAGGATCCTTTTCCAAGGAAGACAGGATAGAAAAGCCCAACATGTCTTTCGGGAAGCTACCAAAATTATTGATAAGCTAGCCAATTTGGTTGTCGATGGTGAAGGACTTTTCAAATGGGAATATGGTGTCCCGAGTGAAATAGAGAAGCTTATTCAACAAGAATGCCAATAATGATAGTCAAATTTACCAACAGGGAAGGCACTGTAAGTTTGAAGGCTAGGAGTATTTTCGTCTCTTTTTTGAGTTGGAATCACAATAAAAATTATTTGAGCTATCAGTCTTCATGGATGCTACTTGAAAATACCACAGAGACTAATGGGGATAGTCACATTTCAGATAACATGGCTCCTAGTCATATTAGTAATTTGAGGTTGGTTTATAATAATAGGGAAGGAAAGAAACGATAATATAAGACTTCAAACCAAAGCCATGTGGACCACCAGATAGCCAACACCATAAATCTAGCCAGCAGGTTCACTTCTCCAAGGTTGATTGGCCAAGACCGTATGTGGTACCAAAGCATGTCATATACGGAAGAAAGCAATTACCAAAGAATTATTAAGATTAATTGTCAATACAGAGCTTGTGGGAGTTTTTTCAATACTTTGCTATGTGTGTCTACAGATTTTTGTTTCTCCATTGTCTCAAGGAAGGGATCCGTGTCTATTTATTTTTTGTAATTATGATGCATGTGTGTTTTCTCGGGGTATACCCAAAATGTTGTATGGGAAGTTTCTTTTTGATAACAGGCTATGTGCCTTACCGGATGTAATGGCTTTGGCAACATGTAGATTTTACATATATAGGATCCTTAGTAAGGATATGTTCATCAAAAACCCTGGGCTGATTTTTGTAAAAGGTTTTGGGTCAACCTGTAAAACCCGGTATTAATGCTATAGTATCTTATCTACCAAAAAAAAATCTTGATTTAATGCTTTAAAGTTTGAGTTACTATTTTATGATAGAAATGCTAGATTAAATGGAATTAATATATAGTTTTTAGATTACTTAAATGTTATATTACATGGAATAAATCTAATGTTAGATTACTAGAATTAGTCTAATTGAATTAATCTATAGTTTGTTTTAGATTAATCAAATGTTAGATTTAGTAGATATAATATTACAAATGGTTAATAAGCTAATGATAGATTTTAATAGGTGAAATATTCAAAGTGTTTATTAATATAATTATGGATTAAATGGAACTAATCCTTAAATTTTAGATTATTCTAATGATGGATTAATTGGAATCAATCTTGGGTTTATAGGTTAATATTAAGATGGATTCAAAATATTTAGTCTTTGAATTTGATTTTTAACATAATTCTAGATTTAATGGATTTATATATCCAATGATAGAATCAAAGTGATACGCTCTTTAGATTGTTGAAATGCTACCTTAGAGGAAGATGATCTTTAGATGATTTGCTTATCTTGAAATAATATTTGTGGAAAATATTTTGAAAAGAAGTATGGGATTCTAATGCTTGTGTTTGATGTATTGAGTTGATACATATAGATTTGAATGACTTGGAAATGAAAATGGAGGAATTAAAAATATTTATGGAAAATAGTTTGGGAAAGAAGTATGGGCTTCTTTTGATTGTGGTTATTATGCATCATTGTAATGGATCATATAGAAAATTGCATTCATACCTTCAAATGATTTTTTCTAATATCTACCTTCCTATTAATATATTATGGAGGTCAAGGGAAGAAGATGATAGATCATATTAATAGATTCTTCAATTGTTCTTGGAATCCTATTTAAGGATTAAGTTGGAAATAACTCTTGTTAAAAGAGGATTTATTGTAATATAATAAAAGACTATTTATATGTATAACATAAATATTTAAATGAATTATTATGCTTGGTTTCATGTTGTAAACTTATCTATTATGGCTCTTATCTATGTTTTTGTAACTAATTATTTGGCTTAAAGGATTTTATTAGATTTTATTGCATGCTTTAGTTCACTTTAATAAGAAAGTAATTTGCTTCCAATCTAGATATTGCTCTCTTTTTTTTAAATGCTTGCATAGAGAGAGAGAGAGAGAGAGAGAGAAAGAGAGAGTTAGTTTAGACTTGAGGGTATTCTTTGGGAAGGGCTCTAAAGGTAACCTTGTCTAAAATCTCATTGTCAAGCTAACACAAGACTATTACAGGAAAGCAACACCTTATTTCCTTGTCTCCATGAGAAGATAATCATGTGGAGTGGTTGACGCTTAGTCACTCATCATGAATATAAGGTAGATAAGTTCTAAGTTTAAGGTATCAATATGGTTGTGTCGTTAAATGAGACTAAGGCATTACACTAAAGGACCCAAAATAGATTGAATTATGTCTAGTGGAAGAAATTGGTGTCTCCTTTCTCTAAGGATTGAGAAGGTATAATATTAATGCTAAGGTCAAGAAGATTGCATTTGTGGAGAATACCAAAAATGTGGAGTGACCTATTAAAAGTGTCCTCTATATTGCAAAGGTATACATGGTAAATCCCCATACCTACAGGAGCATGACCTCTTCTATACATTCGAGAGACGTCTACAAACATCATAGAATTGAAATATGGGTATGCCATGTCAATATATGTATTCCATGGATACTCATGTGAACATTATTGAGTTATTTAAAAAAACTATCCCTTGAATTGATTAGCTTTTGGGTTGTTATAGTTGGTGTCAAATCTCTAGGTCATAGGACTAAAATATTCTCTATAAAGGAATTAGATATGTTTTGAATTTATGGATGACTTGTTTGGGAAATAATATTCTCTTGAGAAATGGAATTTTATGAGGAAATAGAATGACCATCAATACTATCAGTGGATGATAGTATTTATTTGTTAGTAAATTTGGAAGATGTAACTAGCTAGTAGGTTGGAGATAATTTTAAGGAGGATTACAACCTAACCTAGGAAATTTTGTGTGGCTAGGAAGCTATGGAACCAAACATAAGGAGAGGAAGAAGAGGAAATTCCATACCATCAAGATAGACTAAGTCAGATCGTTCTAAGGCTAGAACCCTAGGGAAAGGTTTGGAAAATTCCAATAGAGATTTGGACAACCTCTCTACTATTGTCTCACTATTGCAAGAGAAAATAGAGTAGTAGAGGGAAAACAATGGATCAATAGAAATAGATTCTAGAAACTATAGTGATTTAGAATAGAAATATTGAGGTTAGATCAGAAGAAAACCCTCCCTCAGATGAGCAAGCAGTTAGATATCTATAGAGATAGAACTATCTAAGGATTTGAAGAATATTAAGACCTCCAAGTTCACTGAAAGATATGGGGGTGATTTAGCTAAATCTTGGTTGAATGATTTGGAGACATATTTCTCCATTAAAAATTATTCTTCAAAGACTCGAATGGTTTGGGCCACTCTCCACTTGCAAGAGATAGGGTTAGAATGGTGGAACACTTTAAGATATGGGCAAAAAATTCAAGCAATAAATATATCATGGGAAGGTTTTATGAAGGACTTTAAGAAAAGGTTCCTCACCTATCAACATTATATCAAAAAAATTGATGTATTTTCCACACATTTCCAAGGAACCATGACAATAAAGGTTTATTATTAGAGATATATAAAATTGCTTAAGTATGTGCCACTCTACAAATAGGATGAGTCTATGAAAGTATATAAGTTTATCTTGGGAGTGGATACTAAGATAAGATGAGTGGTAAACATGCATAAGCCTAAAAAATTGCAAACATTTTATGACCTATCTTTTTAGGCCCAATCCAATCTACATTTGAACAAGACACACTTTAACTATGTGGTATTGTTATAAGAGAATCAAAAAACCCTTAGGAAAAATAAAAGAGTTAGGTTTATGAAATGGGAACAATAATAGAGCAAGAAAATTAAGGATAACCCAAATTTTTAAAAGAAAAACAATGGGAAACAAGGAAATTCCAAGAATAAATTCTAGAAGAAGAAGGATAAAGATACCCCTTAGGCACAGAGGTGAATAGAACCATCTCAGACCTAGTAGATAGGGTAAAAGTAATAGGAAAAACACCCAAGTTCCAAGTGTGGGTGCTATGATTTTGGGGGACCTCACTATGAAAACAAAATTCCAAATCAATTCAGACCCAACAAAAAGATAGAGGAACCCAACCACATAATATATGTGAAAACTAAAAAATAGAATCTAGATGGCCAAGCCACACCTATTCTCTTGAATGGTAAATTTTTTGATAAGAAATTTAAAATATTAATAGACAGTGGAGCTACTGATAGTTTCATTTATTCTAGTATAGTCAAGGATTCGCTAGAAAGACCAAGATTTTTGGCACAAGAGTGGAAAGTTGAGTATGGGTCTAGACAGACCTACTGACTAGATCAATGTTTTCTCACAATAAAGAGTACCTTACCCAATGATCTACCTTATGGCACTTGTATGTAGCACCATTACATGCCTTCGATATCATATTGGTAATGGACTAGCTAAGGGATCATGAATCCCTAATTAATTTTTAATATAGATGGTTAGACTATATAGATAAGGATAAATAGAGACTAAGAATACATAGTGAGAAGAGGTCTTTTATCTCTCAAATAATCTCAATAATGACTAAAGAAAGCTATCATAAAATATGGTATGGTATATATCATTAAATTGAACCACAATATCAGGGATGATAGAAAGAAATAATTATTTAAGGAACACCCAATACTATAGGATTTTGGGGATGTTTTCCCTGAAGATCTTTTAGGGCTACCACCTAAGCATGATTTTGAATTCACTATTGAACTACTTCTAATTTTAGGACCTATCCAAAAAACTCCTTATAATATGAATCCTATTGAGATGTAGGAGTTAAAAGTGTAATTTCAAGGGTTTCTATAAAAGGGATTGATTAGACCCAGTGTGTCACCATGGGGTGCACCTATTATTTTTGTCAAAACAAGGATGGTTCACTAAGGTTGTGTATAGATTATATAATGTTGAATAAATTGACTATTAAGAATAAGTACCCTTTACCCAACGTTGAGGATTTATTTTATCAACTCAAGGGTGCCACCATATTCTCAAATATTGAATTTAAGTAAGAATACCATTAGCTGAAAATCCATGAGGAGCATACTCACAAGACTACTTTTAAGACTAGGTATGGGCGCTATGAGTTCACAGTATTACCTTTTGGACTGACCAATGCACTAGAAAAATTCATGAATTTAATGAACAGTGTGTTTAGGTAGAATCTAGATTAGTTTGTCTTAGAATTATTGGTTGATATTCTAATATATTCCTAGAATTAGGAGCATGATAAGCATTTAAGGAATGTGCTATAATCAACTCTATGGAAATCTATTGAAATGTGACTTCTATGTTCTAGAATTATAGTATTTGGGACATATCATATCCATAAAGGAGATAATAGTTTATCCAAATAAGATAAATACCATTTTGATCTATCCACCACCTACTAATGTGCCTAAAGTGTGGAGATTCATGGAATTGATAAGGTATATAGGCGGTTCTTAAAGTATCTTTTCAAAATAGCCTACTCCATAACTAACCCTCAAAGAAAATAAAAGAAATATAAATGGATGGACAAGTGCAAAGCCGCTTTTGAGTTGCTTAAGTAGAAGCTTACTACTACACATATTATCAAGATTCTAGACCTACAAGGGAACTTTTGAGTTTGTACTAATGCTTCTTTGGAAGGTTTATAAGGGGTTCTATTCTAGGATGATTCAGTTGTAGCATATGAGTCAATGAAACCCAAGAAACATGAGGTCAATTATACTACACATGATTTAGAGATGGTACTTGTGGTGCATGCCCTTAATATTTGGCAACATTATCTGGTAGGGAAGCCTTTTGAGTCGAGGATCAATCATCAAAGCCTAAGGTACACCTTTACCCAACCAATGCTCAATGAACAATAAAGAAGGTGGATAGAGTATTTAACAAAATATTATTTTGGTATAGAGCATATCAAAGCCAAGGAAAATATGGTTTTTATGCCTTGAGTAGGAGATGACATATAACTACTTTTAACCATAGTCACATGGACTTAATAGACCACATCAAAGAAATGCAAATACAGGACCAGTATTGCAATGAAATTTGGGCCAACATGGAAGGATATTCTAAAGAGAATAAAAATTTTGGCATAAAGGATGAAATTTTATATTTTAAGGATATGGTGGTGACCCCTAAAATTGGTGATTTAATGTCATTACCCTCCTTGATAGTACTAGCTACTCAGTTGGACTATGTATTAGAGAATGATATTTAATGCGTAGCTTTTTTGTTTTGATGGATATATTCTTTTAATATTACTATTTTTTTGCATAAGAATATGGTATTGTTTATTCTTTGCTTGGTTGCAATATTAGGTTCTCTCGTGGTTGGAGAAGATAATTGACCATAAGAAATGAGAGACCATATTGAAGGAAAAATGATGATGACCACTCATTCATCAAATAGCTTAAGGTAACATGAATGAAAACCCTTTCATGTAGGTGCATTATGATTTTCTTATACTCATGTACATGCCATTGGACTAGGAAAGTTTCTTGCAATGAGTCTCCTTAACATAATTCAGTGATATATTATGTCTATATTAAATAAAGAGCCACTCATTTAGGGATAAAATGATGGTATGAAACATTGAGATAATGCATTTGTTCTTGCATATGGCATGTGGGTTTTGAATATCTTTGTAGACACCAAAATTTAGCCACTTGTCATTTATCCATGTTTTCCCGTCATTTCCACCACCAAAACATAGTCATTTGCCCTCCACCCTAGCTTTCCTACCTTTTACCCATATTATATATATATATATATATATATATATTATGTATTTAAATAATAATATTTTATATATTTAATAAATATATATTTATATAAATAAATCAATCCCAACCATTCGATTTCATTTAATCATGTCCATCCATCCACATCAATCCATGCCACACCCTAGATTTATTATCCACCCTTAGATGTGCTTTAATCTTAGCCACATGATTAGTGTCATTAAAACCCTAGCACAACATATCCTTAAGATTTTGTGTTGTGTTGTAGCTTAGAATTTTGGAGGCTCAAGACCGGTTTTCACCCTACATCCCTAGGATGAGGAAGGAAATTACAAAGGAGGAGTGGGAGTTTCTAGGGGAGGTGGGGCTACCCAAGGTATCTGGAATAAATGTGGTGAGGGCCTATAATGGGTACCTCTCCACCTTGGAAGAGAGGTGGAATGCAGATAGGGGTACCTTTCAACTCCCCATAGGCAAGGTGATAGTTACCTTAGAGGATGTATATCGCATCCTCAAGGTATAAGTGGAAGTAATCCAGGTTGAGTTCGGGCTCAACCAAAAGATAGAGATGATGAGGATGTTTGGGGATGCATGGTAGGGGGTGAATGTGGAGTGTAGGGGTATACTCTCTTTCTCAATGTATGTGTACAAGAAGTTGGATATCATCCATGCTTTAGTGATGTTTGTGTTGGTCAACATTTTGGTCTCAAACAGTACCAAGTATAGGTTCCCTTAAAACCTGATAAGGGTAGTGAATGATATGCTCACTAAGAGATAGGTGTATGCATGGGATCTCACCTTACTGGAATAGGTATACTGGGATTTATATTATGTAATGAGGTAGGGGTGGAAGGGATTGGGATGCTTGTTGTAATGCTAGGTATGGGAGCATTTTAGGGTTGATAGAATAGAGGGCTTGCCTATGGTGGATTTTGGTAGGGAACATCCCTACTCTAGGTGATGAGCATTGGATGAGGAGGTACAACTGAGTCAGCCAATGAGGATGAGTTAGTGGTATAGGGGAGCTATGGGTACGATTGACATCTGCCTAAGTGGTGTGGAGGCCATGGTTGGATGCCCAGTGGATCGGGATGGAGAGCAGCTACTATGGGTGTGATAGGATAGGTGGGTGGTTGGAAGGCATAGGAGAAAGGTGGAGTACTTCCAGTTTTCATGAGTGCTCTGTTAGTTTGGTTTGAGGTAGGATATCCTTGATGATTTGGTGTGGTATAGGAGACATTAGGAGGAGACTAGGCTACCTTATGCAAATTTATAGAGGGTGGTCTTGGAGGATGATGAGGAAATGATCTCTTGACTATAGAGGATGTAGAGATGACCATGGAGTATGATGCATGGTTCATGGCTCAACCACCATGGGAACCACCTCAAGGAGTAGCTATTGGGGATGGAGGTGGAGAGGTGAGGGATGATGGTGTTTAGGAGACCTACGATGAGGGGACTCAAGAAGCCTCCAAGCTATAGTAGTTTCTTTGATCTGATAGTAGAATATGGAAGGCTAAGTGTACAACATAGTAGGATCTTGAGATTGGAGGAGACAAAGTATAAGGGGAGGATGTAGAGGCAGTTCCAGATGTACTCCTAGGCTGGAGTGAGGAGGATTGGGCACAACTAGAGTAGCAAGTGGAAGAGCAAGATGCGAGGATTGCGAGGCTCCAGGTAGAGCTAGCAAAGAGAGCGTTGGCATAATGTCGACATAACATACCTTTGGTATCAACATAGATATATTAAGGCATTAGAGTATAGGTTGATATAACATCATATTCCACTTACTAATCCTCCAACCTCATCTATGTTTGGGGGTACGAGGTGTAGCGATTCTAGACATAGATCTAGATCTAGAGTTCCTTCTAGGTCACAGGCTCCTGCTAGGTCACAAGGGTCCTCTTGGAGAGTATAGCTAGTGCTTAGATGCACTTTTGTATATGAGCCTTGATGCTCCATTGTATGTAACCTTTTGGTATTCATATATATATACATGGATTTTACCTTTTGTGTTATATTTTTGTGTGAATGCTTTTTGTGGAATGTATGTGTAATGTATGTTTATGCATATGATATGTTATGGATGATTAATGCAAGGTGGAATGTATGGATGACCATTTATAGCTTAGATATTTTTTTAGCCATTTTGTTAGCATTATTGGTTAATCAGGGGCACCAAACTTGGTGGCAAATGGGATGGGTGATCTTTAAACTGACATGGATGTCGACATGGATGTTGATATGGAAGAAGACAAAAATGAAACACTAGATACAACTAACTAAAAGTGAATAAACCCAGTAACACAAGAAATTGCATAATGGAATAGATCTACTATCATTATTTTTGGGGGGATCTTAGTACAATCAATTGTGACCCCAAATACAACAAATACAGTAAAACTAGGGTTCTCCAAAACCCTAGCCATCAATGCTTATGGTATCTGTAAAACTTGTTCTTGCTCCTAACAGAGTTGAGTGGACTTTAGATATTCGTTGAGCCGAGCCACTCCATCTTAAATAGTTGTCCAATGCTGATGAATCTCCAAATATGCACAAATAAAAATAATAACAGGGAGTCAGTAATAACTGTGAGGGCTCCACTACATGAGACCCTTAGTTATCAATAAAACCCTAGATATTGATAAATGAAATTGCATACAAATATGAAGATATGAAATGAATTAATAGAAGTAATTGATTTACCTTTTTCCTTGTTGGTTGTCCTTTGATGATTGGATTTGTTATAGGTTGATGGTGAAGGCATGCCCTAGAGTTATGTGAGGTTAGGAGGCTTTTTTGGAGGGCTTACGTAAAACACCCATGAGCATCTGATAGCTATAGAAAATGTTTATGGGTGTGTGGGTCTAGTAGGGAGGTACCCAAATGTGGCTAGTGTTGATAGAAAGAACCTAAATGTGCTTAGCGGGCGAGGGAAGATTTTGTAGAGGTATATCTAGTGAGGGTACGAAATGCAGCAATGAAAATGGTGAGTGAGGGAACTGGTGAATATGGTGGATGGAATGGGGTTAGGGCACAAAGGCTAAGTTGGAAGCTTAGGGCCTCCAACAACTTAGGAAATTTGAAAGCTTAGGAAATGACTCAAGGCACCTAGGGAAAAATTAGGGAACTTAAAAACTTAGGGGTTGATCCATCAAAATGGCTCTATTTATAATTCAATATAGGTCGTGCTAGGGTTTCAATGATACTAATTGTGTGGTTGAGATTAAAGCACATATAAGGGTGGATAATAAATCTAGGGTGTGGCATGGATTTATGTGGATGGATGGATAAGATTAAATGAAATCAGATGGTTGGGATTGATTTATTTATATAAATATATATTTATTAAATATATATAATATAATATATAAATTATTATTATTTAAATACATATATAATAAATATCTATAATAATAGGTAGAAATGGTGGGAAATCTAGGGTGGAGGGCAAATGACTATGTTTTTGTGGTGGAAATGGTGATAAACCATGGATGAAGGACAAGTGTCTAGATTTTGGTGTCTATAGATGCCCCTTTTTGTACTGCATTACATAAAACACAAGGTAGTGCAAGAATATGAGACACATGCTTTGGCCAGGTGTAGAATCAACTTCTCTTAGGATGTGGAATATGATATTGAAGACAAAAGAATAAAATAATTTAAGTTTTGCATAGCTTACCCCCTCAATTGGTGAATGAGGTTGCAGATGAATCTCATGAGCCAATTGAAAAATCTTCCAAATGTGCAAATGTAATGTGGACAATATGAATGATGTAAAATGTGATACCATTTTTACCCCCAATGGTGGGAAGGGGATTGGTGATGATGCATCTATTTTTACCCCCAAAAAGGAAGGGATTTGTGAAAATATGTAATGGAAATGTGTTTGTTTTTACCCCAATAGATGAAGGGATGTGTGAAATATGTGTGTCTATTTTTGCTCCAATAGATGAAGGGATTTTTGCCAAGTGTAGATACCATGATCATGTAATGTGTATCCCATTGTGGGAAATTGAAAACCAAATGTGGTTGCCCAAAATTTTGGGTTGATTCAAAGTTGGTGAAACATTTTTCCTTCTAGCATCACTGATATGCTAAGATGAAGATGCATATAAAAATAAAAAGAGTCAACCTTGGAGGGCTTGCTAGTGACTACTTGAATAATTCCCATGGTTGAAACCAATAATCCTAGCTAGTGCCTATCTTTGTGATGACTGTCAAATATATGTGTAATGGTGAAAGTTGATTTTTTTCGTGTTTTAAGCCCCACGAACTAGGCCATAAAAAACAACGTTTGTGCAAAATTGCTCTTGGGAAGGTTTCACTCAAAATGTGAAGTATCAGATATGATTGTGATCTCGAGAAAGGAGATAAGTGATGATGATCATGGAAAAGTGTCCTTATGGTAGGCTATTCATCTTACCAAATTACATGGATGCAAATCACTGCAATTGCCAAGTATATAGAATAACTCACTAGCTACATGGTTCACTTGAATATTGTTTAAACTTGGGAAAATATGCAAATGATGATGTGAAATTAAGTGAAGATGATGTATGGATGATGAAAAATATGATGATCATAATTTTGTGAAGATTTATATTATTTTAAGGTGCTTTTGTAACTTGGTTGGTGAATTTACAAAATGTGGTCACAAACGAGAATTACATGTCCAAGTTAGCTAAAATATTCACAAAACATAATAGAATGATTTAATGAATGCATGGATGTAGTTTGGATTGTTTTTGTGAAGTTAATAAATTATTTTATGCTAGTTTTATCTTTTTTCAATATTGAAATGAAATGCCCATGGGCTCTTGCTATCTACAGAAACACTTGTAGTCACTTCAGCATGCTAGAGAATGCCCATGGGCATCCCAAAGCACCTAAGGCAGCTATAAATAGCTTTTTTTTGGATGTGTCTCATCCTTTTATAGTGAAGTACTATATGCAAGGTATGGAAGGGTAAGAGGAGCGAAGCTCCTCAAAGGGAGGGTGAAGCCCTCCTAGGCCTAGATACGTCGAAGGCATATTTTTGGAAAAACTAGAAAAATATTTTACCCCCTTTTTCGGAGCGATTTGCAAAGCAGAGTGATTTTCAATATTCCCATGGTTGGTGGGTGGTTGGTGGATGTGGATGGTTTAGCCCATGGTGTTGTGCCCATTGTAATTCTAATACCACATAGTGGTTTAGGGTTGGAGGAGTTTATTTTATATTTACTGTAATATCCCATTTTTGGGAAATAATGAGAATAATAATATCAAGGAGGTGTGGCTCTTGTTTTTTTGGAGTAGTCCATATCGGGTGAACCACAGTAAATATCGTGTCTTCTATGTGCATTGTGTGGTGTCATTTCTTATAAGTTATTTATTTATGCTTTATTTATTAAATAAGTTTTTGTAAATCTCTTCATTTGGTATTAGAGACAAGTTGTTAGCCATAGGGGGGCACATTTATTTCTAGGGTTTCATTTCATTTGAATAGTTTCTAGGGTTTCTAAGAGTTAGAGAAAACCTATTTTGGAGTGTGAGCTTTTTGCAGAAGGAGCTTCAAGGAAAATTATGAGAAGTCAATCAAGGATAGATATCGAGAAATTTGATGGAAAAATATTTGAGATATGTAAGTTAAATATGGAGGATCTACTCATGAACAAATATCAGTGGGTCATTATTTATGAAAAACAAAACTTGCAACTACATTAGATGAAGATTGGAAAATTATGAATCAGAAAGCAAGGACTCTGATTCAACTATGTCTTGTAGATTCATTCCTAATCAAAATTTCTAGAGAAGCTACTGCAAAGGATATTTGGGAGAATTTAGGGGTTCTATATCAATCTAAGTCCCTAGTGAACAAATTATTTCTCCAAAAGAAACTGTACAATCTCAAGATGAATGAAGGGGATTCAATTGTAGATCACTTGAATGCATTCAATACAATGGTAAGTCAACTTACATATTTTTATATTAAGTTAAGTGAGGAAGATAAATATATTACTTTGCTATGCTCTTTACCAGATTCATGGGATAACCTGGTTGTAGCAATTGGTAGTACAACTACAACCATATTGAATTTTGAGGATGTTGTGGTATCTTTAATATAAGAGGATATGAGAATAAACTACATGGAGGACACTTCAAAGGATGCCCTAACAGTGATAGGTCATGCCAAGGAAAAGGATAAAACAATATTTGGTTATAGATCTAAGTCTTGAGGAAAGTTCGAGAGAAAATGTTGAAAATGTGGTAAGCTTGGTCACATGAAGAAGGATTGTAGATCAAATAATGTTGATTCTAGAAAGAGGTCTGATGAATCCACTTCCATAGAGGCACATAAATCCAATCATGAAGGAGGGAACATATATCTGGCATCTTGCTCCACACGTTCAGATAAAAATGATTGGTTGATCGATACAGGTGCCTCTTTTCATATGACCCCTCATAGGGGTTGGTTCAGTGAATATGAAAGATATGATGGAGGGGAGGTACTATTGGGAGATGATTCACCACTTAGAATAATTGGTCGTGGAAGGGTAAAAATATTGTTGCAGTATGGTAGGGTTAAAACCCTCCCTAGTGTGATGCATATTCCTAGTCTTACTAGAAATTTAATTTTTGTAAGCAAAATGGTTGATGCAACAGTAAACATCAATTTTAGTAAGGATTCATGAAAAATGGTTCGTGGATCGATGGTGTTAGCAAGAGGAGTTTGGATTGGAATTTTGTATAAGCTATTGGGAAGCACTATGAAAATTGAGTGCAATAGCTCAACTATTCCTGTGGTTGAATCAGATAAAAGCTCAACACTCTAGCATCAAATAATGGGACATATTGGATAAAAGGGATTGCATACCCTACACACAAAATGTATGGTTCATGGTAACCCTGATTGTTCAATGGTTTTTTATTTCTATGAACACTATATTTATGACAAATAGAATCATGTGAGTTTCACATCTAGTGTCGCTAGATCAAGAGGGGTATTAGATTTTATTCTTAGTGATATATTTGGTCATGTTCATATACCATCCCTTGGAAAATCATGATACTATTATTTTTTTGTCGATTATTTTTCAAGATATGAATGGATTTATTTTTTGAAAAGGAAAGATGAAGTTTTTGATAAGTTTAGAGAATTTAAAGCACTTGTTGAAAATCATTCTGGGAAAAATATTAAGGTGTTGAGGTCTGATAATGGAGGAGAGTATCATTCAGATAAATTTGAGGATTTTTGTAAGCAATGTGGTATTGTAAGACAGAAGACTACTCCATATACACCCCAACAAAATGGAGTTGCTGAGAGATTTAACAGATCACTCATGGAAAAGGCTAGAAGTATGTTGAGTGGTGTAGTTCTAGCATAGGAATTCTGGGTAGAGGCAGCGAGTGCAATTTGTTATTTGTGAAATCAATCTTCTACATCAGCATTGCCAGATCAAACTCCGTATGAAGCATGGTTTGGTAAGAAACCCTCTCTTTCACATCTTAGAGTTTTTGGCTATGATGCATACATGCATATTCCAAAGGAGAAAATAAGTAAGCTTGATAATAAGTTTGTTAAATGTATCTTTATTGATTATGAAGATGGTGTTAAAGGATACAAACTTTGGAATCCAGAAACTAAATGTACAGTATGTAGTAGAGATGTGGTGTTTAGATAAATTAAAAGTGATCATAGGAAGGAAGTAGCAAAAGAAGAACATGAAAAGGTCCAATTTGATTTCATGGAAGAAGATTAGACATAATATGATCTAGAAGAGGATCATATAGAAGAGGATCTGGAAGAGGATGAACAAGAAGTTCATACACCTATGGTAGGGATATCAACACGGGAAAGAAGGCAACTTGAAAGGTATAGTCCATCTGCTTTTCCTACTTCTTTTGTATTATATTGTTATCGATGAAGATCCTAGAACAGTTAGAGAAGCTATTAATTCTTAAGAGGTAAACTATTGGGAAGAGGCCATGGATGAGGAAATGATGGCCTTGAAAAAGAATAGAACATGGGATTTAGTGAAATTACCTGGTGGAAGAAAAGCAATATGTTGCAAATGGATTTTCAATAATAAGTAGAATGCTAAAGGTAAAGTGGAGAAATATAAAGCTCACCTAGTTTCTAAAGGTTATTCTCAGGTAGAAGGAATTGATTATGGTGAATTATTTTCTCTTGTTGCAAAGCTAACGTCAATTAGATTTATGTTATCTGTGGCTACTGCTTTTGATCTTGAAATAGAGCAAACAGATGTAAAAATTGCATTCCTTAATGGATATTTGGAGGAAGAAATATACATGAGGTAGCCTGAAGTTTTCATTGTTGCAGGAAAGGAGGATCTTGTATGTAAGTTTAAGAAATCTCTATATGGACTGAAATAGTCACCTAGAATGTGGTATCATAAATTTGATACTTATGTATTAGGAATTGATTTTGTTCGTAGCAATGCTAATCACTGTGTATATTCAAAGAAAATTGGTAATGTAATTGTCATTATAGTTTTGTATGTTGATGACAAGTTACTAATTGAAAACAATAAGAAAATGATTAGGTAAGTGAAATCTCAGTTAGCATCACAGTTTGACATGAAAGATCTTGGCCCTACAAATTTTATTTTGGGCATGCAAATAAATAGAGATCGTTCTAACAGAAAGCTATGGCTGGATCAAAAAAATATGTTGAGATAGTGTTGAAGAGATTTAATATGCAGGATTGCAAACTAGTGAAGGTATTTATTCCATTGGATGAAATATTTTCTACTAAACAATGTCCAAAAATAGAACAAGAGGTATAAAAATGTCCCATGTTCCTTATGTAAATGTTGTAGGTATTTTAATGTATGCCATGGTCTGTACTAAACCTAATATTTCCCATGCAGTGGGAGTTTTGAGTAGATATATGTCTAAACCTGGTAAATAGCATTGGACTGCTGTAAAAAGGGTTTTCAGATATTTGTGCGGTACATCTGATTTTTCTATCTGTTATTAAGGTACTAGAAAAGAAGACAAATCCTTGGATATAGAAGGTTTTGTTGATGCAAATTGGGCTGGAGATCTAGAAAATAGAAGATCTACTAGTGCATGTGTATTCAAATTGTTTGGAGGAGCTATTAGTTGGATGAGCAAAAGGTAAATTGTTGTTGCTCTTTCAACCACTAAAGTTGAGTACATGTCATCCACCGATTCCAGTAAGGAAGCAGTATGGCTACAAAGAATATGTGCTAAAATTGGGTTCTTTCAAGGAGTTGTGAAAATAAATTGTGATAGTTAGAGTGCTATATTTCTAGCAAAGAACCCTGCTTACCATTCCAAAATGAAGCACATTGATACAAAGTTCCATTTCAGCATGGACATGATTTAACAGAAGAAAGTATTGTTATAAAAAGTGGATATGAAGGAAAATGTTGTAGATTCTTTAACCAAGGCAGTTAGCATAGAAAAGTTCAGATTTTGTACAGTTGAAATGGGTCTAGAAAAGTATTCAAAAAGTGGGAGAATGTTGGATGTGTCTCATCCTTTGCTGGTGAAGTACTGTATGATAGGTACATATGGGAAAGACGAGTGAAGCTCCTCAAAGGGAGGGCGAAGCCCTCCCATGCCTGGATACACCGAAGGCATATTTTTAGTAGTTTTACCCCCTTTTTCTAGAGCAATTTATGGAGTGGCATGATTTTTGGGATTCTCGTGGTTGGTGGGTGTCGGTGGTTTAGCCCACGGTGTTGTGCCCATTGTAATTTTAATACCACATAGTGGTTTAGGGTTGGAAGAGTTTCATTTATATTTACTGTAGTATCCCATTTTTGGGAAAGAATGAAAATAATAATATCAAGGAGATGTGGCTCTTGTTTTGTTGGAGTAGCCCATATCGGGTGAACCAGGGTAAATATCGTGTGTTCTATGTGCATTGTGTGGTGTCATTTATTCTAAGTTGTTTATTTCTACTTTATTTTTAGAATAAGCTTTTGTAAATATCTTCACTTGCTGGGTGAGATTGAATCTCATTTGTGCATTTGGGATTTTGAGAAGTTGCATCTAATGAGTGAGAGGAAGTGAGGAGTGAAGTGAGGTAAGGCATTTGGAGCACGTAAGATATGGCAATGGAGGGAGTTGGTGCAGGGGTCGGGGCTAAAAATGGGGTACGAGATATGGAGGAAACATTATGCTTTTGTGTTGTGCAAAGTTATATATATATATCTAATTTTTAATAAATTATTAACAAATGTGTTGTGTTGTGTTGTGTTGTAGCTTAGGGTTTTGGAGGCTCAACATCAATTTTTACCTTACATGCCCAGGATGAGGAATGCGATTACGAAGCAGGAGTGGGAGTTTCTGGGGGAGGTGGGGCTAGCAGAGGTAGCCTGACTAGATGTGGTAAGGGCTGATAATGGGTACCTCTCTACCTTGGAAGAGAGATGGAATGCATATATGAGGGCATTTCAGCTCCCCACGGGTGAGGTGGTAATTACCTTGGAGGATGTATATTGCATCCTCAAGGTACTGGTGGAGGGGATTCAGGTTGAGGTTGGTCTCAACCGAAAGATGAATATGATAAGAATTTTTTGGGATGCATGGTAGGGGGTGAATGTGGAGTGTGGGGGCATACCCTATTTTCTCATGTATGTGGACAAGGAGTTGGACCCCCTCCATTCTTTGGTGATGTTCATGTTGGCCAACATTGTGGCCTTGAACAGTATTGGGTGTAGGTTCCCTTGGAACCTGATAGGGGTAGTGAGTGATATGCTCACTAAAAGATAGGTGTATGCATGGAATCCCACCTTAATGGTGCAAGTATACTGATATTTATATGATGTGATGAGGTAAGGGAAAAAGGGATTGGGATGTAGTTTACTATTTCAATTTTGGGTATGGGAGCACTTTAGATTTGTTCCACCAAAGGGCTTGCCTATGGTGGAGTTTGGTAGGGAGTAACCCTACGCTAGGCAATGGGCATTGGTTGAGGAGGTGCAGTTGAGTTAGCTAATGAGGATGAGCTGGTGGTATAGGGATCTATGGGTAGCATTGACATCCACCCAAGTGGTGTATAGACCATGGTTTGGTGCCTAGTATATCAAGGATGGAGAGCACTTATGGTGGGTGTGATAGGGTAGATGGGTGGTTAGGAGGCATAGGAGCAAGACATAGTACTTCTAGTTCTCGCAAGTGCTCCATTAGTTTGGGCTAAGGTAGGATGTTCATGATGAGCTGGTGCAATATAAGAGACATTGGGAGGATATCGAGATACCTTACACAGAGCCATGGAGGGTGGTCTTGGAGGATGATGAGGATATGGATATCCCCAATGTGGAGGATGTAGGGATTACCATGAAGCATGATGCATGGTTCATGGATTAGCCACCATGGTCACCACCTTGAGGAGCATCTAATGGGGATGGAGGAGGAGAGGTGAGGGATGAGGGTGCTCAAGAGACCCAGGATGATGGGGCCCAAGAGGTCTCCAAGTGATAACGATACCTTTTATTTGATAGTCGAAGGTGAAAGGCTAAGGGTACACCATAGTAGGATCTTGAGATTGTGGGAGAAAAATGAGATAAGGAGGATGTAGAGGTGGTTCTAGATGTACCCCCAGGTTGGATCGAGGAGGAGTGGGTATAGTTGGAGCATTAAGTGGTGAAGGAGGATACGAGGATCATGAGGCTCCAAGTATATCTAGTAGAGAGAGAGCATCGACATAATGATGACATAGCATACCTTAGATATTGACATAGATATATCGAGGTATTAGAGGATAGGTTTATGGAACGTCATATTACACTTCCTAATACTCCAACCTCATCTATGTCTGAGGGTACGAGGCATAGCGAGTCTAGGCATAGTTCAAGTTTTAGGGCTCCTTCTAGGTCACAGGCTCCTGCTAGGTCATAGGGGTCCTATTGGAGGGTATATTTAGTGCTTAGATGCACTTTTGTATATGATACTTGGTGCTCCATTTTATGTAGCCTTTTGGCATATATATATATATTATACATGGCTTTTACATTTTGTGTTATATTTTTGTGTGAATGCTTTTTGTGGAATGCTTTGTGTAATGTATGTTTATGTTTATGCATATGATATGTTATGGATGATTAATGCAAGATGGCATGTATGGATAATAAATGCAATATAGCATGTGCTAATGATAATTTATAGTTTAGATATTTTCTTGGCCATTTTTTTAGCATTATTGTTTAATTAGGGCACCAAACTTGGTGGTGAATGGGATGGATGACTTATGAACTAACATGGATGCTAACATGGAAGAAGACATGGTTGTTGATATAGAAGAAGACATGGATGTTGATATGAAAGAAGACATGGATGTTGATATGGAAGAAGATATGGATTTTGATATGGACAACTACTTGTTTTACAAAGACTCAAGCATCCTAGTGGCATCAAACAAACTCACTAAAAACTACCTAATTATTCTAGGACCAAATGTGTGTGCAGTGAATTCATTTATTGAATCAAAAGCATGGTAATGATCTTGGATAATTAAGAACTAGTGTCTGTGTAAGTGATTTCATTAATTCATCTTGAGTAAATTGGGTAAACCTATTATGGTTTAAACCAAGAATCTAGCTTGTCCATATGAGTGGTCAAAGGTATCTTTTAAAAGAGACATGTCACCACGCATGAGCATACTCCACTACCAGTCAAGATTCTATAGCTCTGGTGGAGGCTAATATCCATCGTCCATGACTTTTGTTTTTTATCTCTTAAGTTTTGGGGATGACTACCTAACTGTATGAATATAAATGTAGTACGATGCTTACAACCCAATTGATCAGTGGTGTGTGATGTAAAAAATTTAGAGTTTTTGTTAGGGATTTTCCCTACCCTTTATTTTATTTTTGGAATTGTTATAGTAGTGAGAACCACTATTTATATTGACTATGTTGCATTATGGGACTAGCAAGGATGACCCTTTTCACTTCAAGGTTCATACCAAGTATGGTTTTATCATTTTTTGACACAAGATATTTTTAAGATGTTTAATTGTGTCTGGTTCAAGAATTTTTTGAAGTCTATTCACAAAAATTGAGACTTTATTAGTGTATGTGTAGTGGTCCTAATAAGAAATCGATATGTATTCTATATTTTGCATAACATACTAGGTATGGTTGAGTGATTGAAAACACCTAGGACTTTTATGGAAATGTGGTTTGTGCAAATGGTAATTTGACTTGGTGAAATTGTGTGGATGACATTATGAAGGTACCCATGATTAAGGCAACATGAATTTTGTTAGACCAATTAAGATCTTAAAATTAATAAATTATCCCTATATGAAATATTAAACGTGGATGTAAATGTAATGTATGACATGTGATATGAAATGTGGGTGAATGAATTGTTTTAGGAGTGTTGAATGCAAGTGAAATGCAATGTTATGAATGAAGTTATGCATTTTTTTTGTGTATTAGCCATATATATATATATATATATATATATATATATATATATATATATAATAATCAAATCATGCATAGAATGCTCTCAAGTGTATAACATTAAATGGTTCGGGTTCTTCCTCTCCCTCTAGACTGGCAAGTCTATAAGTACCATTACCCACTCTTTGTGTAAAAATGTATGGACCTAACCAATTAGCCATGAATTTATTATGAATATGTAGCAATGAATTGGTATTTTACTGATTCTATTTAAGGACAAGATCTCCTACTTGGAATTCACATAGATGAACTTTGACGTTGTAAGAACATTTGAGGCGGTCCTGATAAACTCATAAATTTTCTAAAGCTTTGAATCACCTCTCATCAAGAAGTGTGAGTTGGTCAAGACATGCTTGTCTAGCAGTATCATCATCTATGAATTCCTACAAAGAAATTCACAATGAGGGGATATTGAGCTCAAGAGGTATAATTACTTTGGCTTCATAGACCAATGAAAATGGTGTTGCTCCTGTAGGCATGTAGATGCTTGTTTGATAAGCCCATAATACCAAGGGAATTTGTGTATGCCAATATCTATGATTTTATTTGACCAGTTTCTTGAGAATAGCAATTAAGGTCTTATTGGAAGCTTCAGCTTATCCATTTTCTTATGGGTAATAGAGGTTCAATAAACTACGTTGAATGCTATATTTCTTGCAAAGTGCTCGAACATACTTATTATTGAAATACTTGCCATTGTCTAAAATTATCTTTTAGAGATTACCAAAATGATAAATGATATGAAAGAGTATAAAATCCACAATTCTAGGTCTTGTCGTGTTGGTTAGAGGAATTTTCTCAATCCACTTTGTGAAGTATTTAGTGGCTGTGTTAATGAATGTATGTTGTCCAAAGCAAGGAGGTAAAATTTTACCAATAAGATCTAGGTCCCATTGAGAAAATGGCCAAAGGATTTGAATGGATTGTAATGCTTGTGATGGTACATGAGTTAAATTAGCATGTTCTTGACACTTATTGCAATGTTTAACATAGGTGCAACAATCACATTCCATTGTGGGCCAATAATAACCCATGCATAAAATACACTTTGTGAGAGAAATTCCACTAAAATTACCACCACACGTACCATCATGGTATTCATCTATGGCTCTTTGAGCCTCACTAGCCTTGAGATGACGAAGGAGGATTCCATCATAACCACATTTAAACAAAATGTCCCCCAAGATAATGAAATGGGTTGCATTTTGGTTGAAAGTGTGCTTGGACATCCGAGACATATCATATGGGAGAGTTCCAAACTTGAGAAAGGCTACTATTTGGCTTGACCAAGGTTCATATAAATCTGATTGGATAAAGCAAACATATTTTTCGTCTTTTAACTTAGCACGAGAAATTGCATATTTAAAGATCATTGAAATTATAAAGGTATGTACCTCTTCAAAGGAGTATTTTGGAATCAAAGATCCAAGGGAGGCCATCACATATGCAAATCTATTAGTCAAACGTGGCAAGCTATTGATTTCATACAAATTAAACTTAGAGATCAACTTCATTGATACATTGTGATAAAGATTAATGGTAGGTCCTTTGCATTGGTATTCTCCCTTTATTTTCTTTACAACAAGTTGAGAATCACCAAATATCCTAATATGCTTAATTATCATAGCTATAGTTGATTGAAGACCTAAGATTAAGGCTTCATACTCTGCAGTATTTTTTGTGCATTGGAAGTTTAGTTTGAATGACAAGGGGATAGGTACACCCTGTGATGTGTGAAATACGACTCTAAAACCTTGACCTTTTTTGCACTTAGAGCCATCAAAGAATAGTGTGATATCGATGTATTCCTCTAGAATGACATATTCATCTTGTTCAATGATAGAAAATATCGAATCATGTAGGAGCTCAATAATTAAAGGATGATCACTAGGTAGTGGAGCTTCCACAAGTTAATCGGCTATTACCTAAATTTTAATGGATTTTTGGCTAATGAATTCCAAGTCAAATTAAGGAGCATTATCCATTTAGCAGTGCGGGTGTTGTTGTAAGTATGAACATGTAACACAAAGGTTTTTCTATAGCTATCAAATATTTTGTGTGGCTAAGCATGTAATGTCAAAGTTTCTTAGTGGTTAAAACCACTTCTAAGCATAGTTTTTCTACATAAGAATATTTTGTCTCATAGCTTACCAATGTTTGATTAATGTAATAGATAGTTTGCTCTTTATTTTGTTCATTCTTTTGTGCAAGCATTATTCCCAATGCAAAATCTATTACTGAGACATAAAGATAAAATGGGACCCATGTATGAGGAGGAGCTAAGAATGGAAGAGAAGCTAGGTATTTCTTGATTTCATCGAAGGCTTTTTGACATTCATCTGTACAAGAGAATGACACCACCTTTTATAGTAGGTGATTGAATGGCCTATATTTATCAAAACGTTACGCAATGAAATGATAAATTGATTGGATATTTCATTTTAAACTATGTAATTCCTTTAAGTTAGTTAGAGGAGGAATATATAAGATATCCTTGACCTTGTTAGGTTCCACCTTAATGCGTCTTTTGGAGATAATGAATCCTAAAAGTTTACCTTAGGTAACCCCAAAGACATTTCTTGGGGTTCAACCTCACATTATGCTCTAGGAGTCAGTTAAAAACATTATCCAATACACCAATATGTTCTTATCGAGTTTTAGATTTAGCCAAGAGATCGTCCACATAGTCTTCGATAATATTATGCATATAGTCATGGAAGATGTATATCATGGTACACTGATAAGTGGCACCTACATTTTTGAGGCCAAAGGGCATCACCTTGTAACAAAAAGTTCCCCAAGATGTAGTGAATGATATTTTGTGTTGGCCATCAAGATTTATTTGAATTTGATAGTATCGTGAAAAACCATCCATGAGTGAAAGCATTTCATGGCCAGCACAAATATTGACAAGAGGGAAGTTCATGTCTAGGAGTTTTTGAAGCTCAATTTTTACCAAGAGGGCCATGGTAGGATGCATTCTCCTAAGTTTTTTTTTGACCAAATTAGCATTAGGATGTAAGGTGAGATTATGGATAACCAAACTAGGGTCAATACCGGGCATATCCTTATATGACCATGCAAATATGCCCTTTTTCCTCTTGAGTAAAGCAATAAATTGCTCTTGTTCATCGAGTGATAGAATTTTTCCAAGCTTGATAATTTAGGGTTTGTCTTTGTCTAAACTAATATCCACATCGATATTATCTTCAATAGACATGTGGGAACCTTCCTCAAGCTAATGGGACAAAGCGATCAGATGAATATTATCTAAGATGTCATAAAACTCTTCTGGCTTATCCTCATCTATTTTTTCTTGGAAAACCTCGGGATATGAAGGTGAAGATGAAGGCAGAGGGGATGCAGGAATGTAGTTGGTGAAAGCCCTTAACAATTTATTGGACAAGACAAATTTGGAAAAGGATGGAGGTGAGGAAATACGATCCATATCAATAAGGCTTATGTCAATTAGAATTGGCTTAACCGGGTCGTATGCATTACAGAGTAGGGTAAATAAATAAACTAGATTCATGTTGACTTATGGGCAAGGTGGAAAAGGTTGGATGGAATGGATGGAACCTAGAAATTGATGCTAGGAGCTTGGTTAACCTGAACAATAGCAATCAACACAAAATGCATTTTACTAAATAATATGTACATGCAATGCAAAGAAAGAAAACATGTTTTTGTTGATTTTTGATTGATTTTTTATTTTATTTTTGGTAGTGGTGATTTCTTATTGGTAGTATCCAATCAACACAAAATGCATTTTACTAAATAATATGTACATGTAATTCAAAGAAAGAAAACATGTTTTTGTTTATTTTTTATTGATTTTTTATTTTATTTTTGGTAGTGGTGATAACCACTATTTTGAGCTATGTACATGTTTTTGTTGATTTCTTATTGGTCATAGCCTTACATAAGCCAACTTCTACATAGCCCATAGTGGGTGGTAGCCTATACCTAAATGGTTATGCACCTCTTAATATGGAACATCGATAGGTTGATGCACTCCCTATTCATGCGATCCTAGGCCATAGCCTTGCCAATTGACTATGTGGAAATATCGATATGGAAATCCCATCATGTTTGAAATATTGGCAATTTTTGGTTCTTTGGGTTCCTCTGTGAGAGCTAGACTTGATGAAGATTCAATTTCACCATATACAAAATTTATGCTATTTGGAACTGAATGCATGTTATACACTACTCCTATTGCTAAATGTGGGTCACATGGGTTACCAAAATCCTTAGCACTAGGGATGGTGAGGGACGTGATGGTGATGTTATCAACCACATATTCACCAATACCAAGATTGATGAGGTGGAACTTGAATTGGGATGACATGGAAGGATTATGGTCAGGTGATGGATCGGGTGATGGTGAATATGGAAGTATCTCACAATCCATCAATTCAATGTGAATCATTGGGTGATGGCAATAGATTGACTTTGGAATATTGTGGAATAGATGATGATGATGAAGTGGATGGCAATTATGTTGATGATGTGGATTGAGTGTGACCACATGTGCATGTATTCAATTATGAAGATGATGGGGATGTGAAATTTTGATGAGGGTTGGTGATAGGGAGCTCTTCAGGAATGGAATCCTTTTATGAAGATATTGGTGAAGTGGTGGAGGGATTGGATGATGGAAAAAGAAAGAGGTGAGCGTAAGTGAGCATGGAATCATAAGGATTTTAAATAAAATTGTAATACTTAAATGGTTTGACATCCACCAGTATGCAATGACCTGTCCCTCATGAATATATTTTAAATATTGATGTAGTATTAAAGGGATGCATCTCATTTCCCTCATCCAAGGTCTTCCAAGGAGTACATTGTATGTCATGGATCCTTCCAATATGTGAAATATTTTGTGCAACGTTTTAACCCCTATTTCAATGGAAAAAATGATAGTGCCAACTATGGAACACAAAGCATCATTGAATGCTTTGAGAGTGAAGGATGAATTGGTAATGTGAGATGGAGGAAGGTTAAAATGATGAAGAGTGTATGTGGTTATGATGTTTATAGAGGAATCAATATCAATTAGGAATTCTTTAAAATACTTATTATCAATTAGAGCCATGATATGCAATGGAGGATCTACTGATTTCGATGATATTGGCTTAATATCAAAGTCATAGAATGTTATGGAAGGCTCCATGCATGTTTGGATGCTCCCTACAAAGTTGTTGAAGGCATTAGGATCTTACAATTGCAATTCAATGGATTTTAGAATATCCATTAATGCCTCATGATTTGGGGGAGATTGTTGTATTAGCTCATAAATAGAAAATTTAGCAGAAACCATTTTTAGACTTGTAGATAGTTGGCTACTCAATGAGATGACTGATCAAGGTGAATGATGAATGGGTGGATATGGTGGATTGGATTGGCTATGTACATGGATAGGTGATGAGGTATTAGGGGAAAATTTTATGGGTGGTGATGAATAAGGTTGTGACACACTTTCCTAAGGTGGTTTCCTTTGTTGGTTATTCCTTTGACCTCTAGTGACCACATGAATAGCCCCTAAAAAACCTTGGTATTGTTGAATGTGATTGACTTGGTTAGGAGGAGTTTTAGTGTTAGTTCCCCCTACATTTGGTTGCACCTCCTCATGATGAGGAAGTGGTGTTTGAAATATACCAAGGTTTTGGTTTTGTTGAGCAAGGGTATTATCAAGCTTGATCACCCCCAAGTCAATAAGGTCTTGGACTATGTTTTTAAACATATGGTAGTTGTTGATGTCATGCCCATTTTACCTATGATAAGGATAAAATAGGTGTTCCCAATAATTTTTACCATTTCTGGCAGGATCATCCGATATAATATTAGGTAAAGCAAGTTTATTTGTCTTATACAACCTTCTAAAAAAGGAGGCATATGAATCGGCTAATGGCGTATATTGGTGATTTTGTCAAATAGACTATCACCAAGATGGTATTACATAGCTGGCATTGTGTTCTAAATTATTGGAGCTTGTGTTGTCGAAGGGACCACAAGATATACAATTTTTTGTGGTGTTTGTTGACCAGGTTGTTATTGATCCATTACCGGTTGGCTCATGACCACTTGATTGAATTTATTGTATTGGGTGGATGGGATAGCCTGTGTTGATTTTTATTAGCCAAAATAGTTGGTTTTGTATTGGCCCTTATTCTACCATTCTTTCTTATCAGGCTTAAGAATGCCTTCTTGGATTTTGATATCCTCAATGAAACTATATCGAGCTAAAGCTTCTTCAGATGATTGATAATTTCATAGTTTGAACATCCAAGAGATAGGTTTTAAGCAACTCTTGGTGAATAGCTTAATTAGCTCATCCATTGGTAGGGTGAATGACAATTTAGTTATGATAACCCTCCAATGGTTTTTGAAATCATAGATATATTCGTCATCATGTTACTGTTGACCCCAAAAAGGTTAACCACCTTTTTGGAGCTAAGTCTAGAGTTATCCTTGGGGTGCACAACCTGTGCACCCCAAATTTACCCTATTCACTCCATTCCAATGGAGCACACTCCAAGTCACCTAGGTGCACAACTTGTGTGTCCCAAGCCAAGCCGATGCACTCCACTCCAATGGAGCATGGATTCCCCCAAGTGGGCGCATAGGGTTGTGCACCCGCCTCTAGCCTATGCGCCCCATTGAAGGAGGGGGTGCACAATATCCCTTAGGGGTGCACCACTAGTCTATGCACTGCACAAGGAGGTGGAGCTCATAATAGTCCTTTGGGGCACACAAGGTCATGTGCCTTGCATGCTCTGATGAAGCAGAGCACACTAAGTCCTTTGGGGTGCACAAGGTTGTGTGCCACACACACTCTGATGAAGTGGAGTGCACTCAGTAATTTGGGGTGCACAAGGTCATGCACCCCACATGCTCTGATGAAGGTAAGAACACTCAGTCCTTTGGGACGCACAAGGTAGTGCACCCCATGTGCTTTGATGAAGCGAAGCGTACCCAGTCCTTTGGGGCACATAAGGTCATGCACCCTATGCACTCTGATGAAGCAGAGCACACTTAATCCCTGAAGGGTGCACGACTTGTGCACCCCAAAGTTTGGTGTGCATATCACCATAGAGCACACTCAACCCCTCTGAGTGCACAAGATTGTGTGCTCTCCCCTAGCTGAGTGTGCTCCACTCTCAAGTGGAGCACACAAACTTATTTGGGGTGCACAAAGTTGTGTGCCCAACTCCAGGTTATGCGCTTCACTACGAAAGAGTGCACAAGGTCAAAATAGGATGCACAATGTGTATGCCCTATGGAGGCAAGCACGCTCCACTTCCTCAAAGGTCACACAAGCATAAAACCCTATGCACCCACCTTGAAAGCTATGTGCCCCACTTCCCAATGGGGTGCATGTGCTAAAATTAAACCCAATGTGTCTCAAGAAAGCACATACCTACCTATGCCTACCTTAGCCAATGCTAAACCACCATGTGTTCCAATCATTATTGGCAATCATAATTCATCCATCGGTGCAAAGAAATGATAGACGACATGGCACGCTCGACCAATACTAGTAGCTCATGAAAATAAAAAAAAGTGCATGTGCCATATCCACATTTAATGCATCTATTATAAAAAGAAGGTGGTGGTCATTTTTTGCATCATTCGTGTATGCATAATTGCCTATTGATGAGGTCGAGCGAAGCAAAGAGAGTGTAGAGAAACAATTATAGCTGAGGGGGTAAAAAATTTATGAAAGTTTGAGTAAGATGGCATCTACTAGCACTTCGACCCCTGATGCATCACTCGTCCATAAGAGAATCAATAGAATTACCTGAGCATGGCCTATTGACAGGAGGCTAGGGAGGGCACATAACCCCAAGGCATTCAAAATTTTTCCTAACTCTAGCAGGAATATCATCGAAGAACAACAAAAGGAGGTGAAAGAAGTCACCATCTACTCATTTTATCCCACAGATGAGGATAATTAGCACCACCCAATGCTTTTGAGGGATCTCTACATGTGGGCCTATTGAGACAGTAATAGACCTACTCTTGTTTGTAACAAATGGAAAATGAACCTTGGCTAGTTAACTTGTCCAAAGGTATACCACTCTTCAAATATGTTGGCATGGCTCACAATTTCCTATTACTCCAGAGCATGCACCATCCATGATTTCAATGGCAAGGCAGTGGCCCAGGTATTGGTCGACAGGATTCGACAATTTTTTGGCTTGATCATCGCTTCCAGGGTGGTGGATTTCAAAACATTGGCCCTTCAGGCCAATTATATGATGAATACGACATTCCCCCAGAGCTTGTTGAAGAGGGGGAAAATGAGAATAGTAAACATCCTCATAAAAAAATTCATACTTCGTCCCTTGGTATAAGATTACGCTGATATGATCAATCTAGCCCTAGGAGTGAAATATTTGGATTTGATGACTAAGAAGGTGATGTTTTTAATCCTCCAATGCAACCAGATAGACAAGAACCTTCTCTACTGATGGGAATATATTATCAGCAATAAAATAGATGAATAACTACGACTGTTTTAGGAGGTCGTGATGGCCAATAAGAGGGAGATGCCTCCCTTCTCATACTACTCCTTTTTCATTCATCTATTCATAGCATAGTTGGACAAGACCTTGGTGGCCCAAATGGGGGGAGTAAATGCGCCCACTGTACAGGATCAACTATTATGCATCCAGGAGGGGTGTTCCAGCTATACAACCTTCTTCGAGAAGGTCCTCCCCATAGTACACTTTTGGCTATGTGGGAATTTCCCAGATAGAATCGGGATGGGGGTCAAAGAATTTCTACACTAGGAGAAAGTAGGAGACTACTTTTACATAGAATAATTCTCCTATATCAGAATTTATGGATCAAAACTACCCCCTAAGGCATTACCTTTTCACTACCCAACTTCCATTGCCATCCTTGAGATCACTCGATAGATGGCCAAAGAAGTAAAAATTAGACACCTAAGGAAGAAAGGACCAGTAAAGTGGTTGTCCATTCCCTGTATAATGGGGCATTAAACCTATCTCAGCAACTTTTCTACATTGTGGGCCATCTGGAATATGGATACGTACTGCTTCCCCGAGGTAAATTAGAGGGCCTACGACCTGGATGACTACCATAGAAGAGAGGTTACTGATAAGCTAGCCCTTTTAGAAGTCACACACAATGGTGATGATTTTGAAGAAATGATTCAAGAGGCCTTTATAAATAATTAGACGCTATACTTGATATGGAGGATGCCCAAGGATCAGCATCCTTACAGTGGACTGGAGGTTGTCGGTGATTAAAGTGCCTAAATGAAGTAGCATCGAGGGTTGCTAGTGGACAAGATGGCCTCGTTGGTCCCAAAAACTCCTCCTAAAGAATTTGAAGACTCCACCCTCCAAATAGCTCAACAATATTCTAACCTCTTTGAGGTCATGATAAAAATATTTGATGAGCAGGCCAAGCTCCCCTCCTCTTCTAGTTCCCTTGTTGCCACTTCAAAAGGCAAGGAGCTGGCCATTAGCTCTTCTAAGTAGGTTGTTGCCTCATCAGCATTAACTTTGATAAGTCCACATGAGCAAGGACAATTGGCATAAAGTCAACCCTCATTGTATTCCACCACCCTAGTGATAAATCAAGAGGAGTGTCAAATAAGACCAAGGGTGATGAAAAATATAGCACAAGCTGGGGGGCTATCTAATATTTTGAGGGGTTATGAAGTGCAAAGCCCCACGTGGTCCCCCACTCATAAGAAGGCTAGGACTGAATCCTTAGATCGAGAAGTGGAAAAATTTATTATGGCTAGGGTCATTAACACTTGCCAATTCATAGCCGATGAAGAAGATCAGATCCAGGATATAGAAGAACAAAGGTCTCCAAGTAAGGGGATAGTCAGGCACGGGGAGGCAGCTAGACAAGAGACCACCAATACACCTGTTGCCTCTTTTGAGATCCCCCTACCACCTAGCATGAGGGAGGCCACTATAGATACTAGCAAAGGTGTCATCAGAACATCTATTGCACCCGTCCAAATGATGAAATCACAAATGGCCACTCAAGCACAAGTGGCCAAAGTAGTAGAAAAGGAAATTGAAGAATGGAAAGCCAAGGCCACCGAGGTTGAGCCACTACAACTCAGGGTCAAGCAACTTTAGGAAGAAGTTGATAAACTAAATATGCCAACTCCTCGCACTACACAGACTAGCGTCCAACTCGGGTCGGTGGATGAGCTCAAACAGGAGATGAAGGAAAAAGTCCAAGCTAAAATGGGGGATTTGGAGTCCATCCTAATAGATATATACACTGTAATATGAGCAGTAGGCCTCATCCAGGACAACTTACAGTGTGGGAGGCAAAGGATAGATGCAATCATGCCAATCTATAGGATATTTCAGGAGGACTATGTACCTATTTTTGGGATATCGACCACTCTAGTAGATGAATCCCCATGCTTATTTGTAGAAGAATACATCAAGGTCTCCCTATTTTTGTAGAATGAGCAAAATTGGCACCAGTGGGGCCAAGAAGTGGTAGAATCTAAATATGAGGCCAATTATGAGCTGGCCAATTGTAGCCTCTCCATTGAGGATTTTGGGCAAGCACCAGTCATCAAGGATTTTGTTTTTCAAAAAATCCAAAATTTTGATTTAGAGTCTGGTGATAGGTTGTCTAAATGCTTCATGGCTTTGGTGGAAATGGTAGACCGCTTGTGTGAGTTTACCAATAATAATTTACAGTGGGCTAAATATCAGGTAGTGGAGGCCACCCAATATTTGAATCTGCTCCTCTTCTCTCTAACCTTTCACAACGAGGCTTGGGAATTTATTGACCAAACCATTCAAAATTGCAGGGTAGGTGTAGGGTACACCACTGCTAGAACACATGCACTAGGAGGGCCACAACCACCAATACAAGGTAGTACCAGTGGGAGTGCACAACCTTCATCTGCATGAAGGGAACGTGGGATACGTGGCATTTTTTGAGTGCATCCCAAGCTTGGGTACAACATGGTCATTCCAACAGGACAAGTGGTCACAACAATAAAGCAACCTGTGCTATAAGAAGAAGACTACTACAATACCTTTTTTATCGAACCTCTAAGAGAGAAAATCCAGGTATACCCTTGTCTATTTGAGTTGTATTTTCCTTTATGTTTTTTGTGTCTGTTTCTTACCACCCTTCCTTTTGCCATGTCCAAGGATTACCAGGGAGTGTTGTTCACTAAGATCATTTCCTGTTGAATGTGTTGAGTTGGAGACTCTTACATCACTACAATTAGGATGGAGAGGAGTAGCCCCTTTGTTACGTTATTCGAATGGGGGTTTTATTATAAATAATTGGCATACAGGACCCTAGCACTCTGTTGGGCCTATTTTATGTAATATATTTATATTAATACAAAATCCAACTCATTCCTGGTTCATCTTCTATGTTTATGGTTTGTGTGATGCTCATTCATGTGTTCTTGCAATCAAAACCTATGAATGATGCTTTCTATTTTGCCAGTTTAACCATTTGTTTACTTTACATTATTTGACTAGGATAAAATGAACTGGTTCATCTTATTTTTATCTGTCTAAAGCCACTTATAAATTTGCTATGACTCTGTAATGGATAAGGCATCAGTATGGTTTTTATGAATTCCAATATTGATAGGTTTGGTCACTAAAGATATCAAAATAACAAAGTAACAACATTTTTGTTTGGCATAGTGAGCATGTGCACGATAGAGCATTAGTAAAAGGACCCACTGCTTGGGGTTTCCTTACCCAACTTGGTCATTTTAGAGCTATCAAAGGTAGTCTATTCCTAGGTTAATGAGGTGGATCTGCCAGAATCCACAGTGCTGGTTGTGATCTTCAGAGTTTTCCATGACGTGACAAATCTGCTAAGGGTAAGCAAAAAAACTCCACAATAGTACCTTAAGGCATAAAAAGCTGATAATGAGATCTTATTTTTAATATTTAGGATGAAATAATCAAATAATTGATCAATCAATTGCTCAAAAGTATAAATATTGTGGCTTTGAAATTTATTAAACCATTCTATGGCATCCCCTCCCAATGTTTGAGGAAAAGTTTGAAGCATGAGAGCATTATCGTCTGAAGCATGCATGAACAAATGTGCTCACATGTTCTTTGGGATCCTTAGTTCACTTAAATTTTTAAACCTTGGGTACCGTAAAGTTTGTCAAATATGGTGGGGATGGTATCAAAGGATGAATTGGTTGATTTATCAATTGGCATAAGGTTAGTTTCTGGTTTGAAAAACTAGGAGTAAATTGCATCAATTGATCTATTTGTTTCTGCATGGTCTCAATTCGATGGTATTTCTTAGGAATGTGGAAGCCCTAAATTACCTAATAATTTTGTGGTGGAGTGGAGAAATATTTTGGACTGACTAAATGATGAGGAGATTGATATTGATGGTTACGTGAAATGGATGGAATTTGATGAATGGAATATTGTTGATGAAAATATGGGGAATTATGGAATGATTTTTATTGATGAAGATTATGCATAGGATGGCCAATGGGAATAGTATGGGTAATGGCATGGATTGATTAGGGAACATGGATGTGTTAGTCTTACAATGACACTGAGTGGGGAGGGTGAATCAGTGTAGCTCTTTAAACTTGAATTTACAGCTCTTAATACCGCAACAATTAAAACTTATTACTAGATACACCAAGTATAACAAAATAGCATCACACAACACAAGATTTAATGAGGTTCACCAATGTGGCTACTCCTCAAAAATTGATTGCTTGGACTACCATCCAAATCTAGCCTTTGCAAAGCACCAACTTTACAATCAATTTACCAGTACCCATTGGAAGGAGCACCAACCCCTGATTTATATGCACCAACAGAAAGGAGAACCAACCCCTGATTTATCTGCACCAACAAAAAGGAGCACCAACCACTGATTTATCTGTACCAACAGAAGGGAGCACCAACCTCTGATTTACCTGCACTAACATAAAGGAGCACCAACCCCTGATTTACCAGCACCAACTGAAAGGAGCACCAATACCTGATGCCAAGCTGCAACATGGACTTCAATTTGAATCTATAAGTTTGACAGTAAGATACCTTTGCTTTTGCAAGACCCTGACTGGTCTTCTTCACCTTTGCATTCTCTATGCACTCTGCTTTCTCTGTGCAATCACAACAGCACCTAGTCAAACTTCAACCTTTTTGCTCTCTATGCACTCTGCTCTCTCTGCGCAATCACTTCACACACTCTGCTTTGTTACAGTCGAACTTCACAATTGTCTTCTCCCTTTTGCATACTCTACTATCTTTGAAAATTTCACCCTTAGCACAATTCGACATGACTTGCTCTCTATGCACAACAACCGTATTTCACACACATTCAACTCCTTCAATTCTCCAAACAACCCTCCTTTTATAACAATATTTTTATGATGAAAACCCTAATCTTAGTCGGTTGTAAATCCTAATCTTAGTCAGCTTTCATAACAACTGTAAATCCTAATTTTAGTCGACTGTCATCGATCTTCGTCGGCTTCAACTCAAGAAGATGTTCGGTTTATCCATCGCTTGATGATTTCATTCTGGACAGACCCTGTAACCACCATACTGACTTTTGATCACTCTTCATATTTTAGTAGTATGAAATCACTCTATAATTGCCCCTGTAAATGCCGTAGTGATGTCGGTCCACTATCATACTTCTCATTTTAGTTGGGTTCTCCTTCTTGACTTGCGCATTTATGACCTGTCGTAAAATCATGACATTTTTGCCTCTGTAGCTTCTTTTGTTGTTGTTGCCACAAAAATACATGTCACGATATCGTGACACTTTCGCCTCTATACGCTTTCTCTATTATTTTGTCATGATATTACGACATTTCTACCTCCGTAGACTTCGTATTTTCTTTTTTCATGATATCACGACATTTTTGCCTCCGTATACTTTGTCTTTGCTTTTGTCACAATATCACGACACTTCTACTTCCATAGACTTCGAATTTGCTTTTGTCACGATATCGTGACACTTCTGCCTCCGAAGTCTTCTTCTCTGCTTTTGTCATGAAATTGCAACACTTATGCTTCCATACTTTACTTCTTTGCTTTTGTCACAAAATCATGACAGTTCTGCTTTCGTACGCTTCCTCTCTTTCTTTTGTTGTAAAAATGCGACATGTCGTGATATCGCGACACTTTTCAAACTTACTTTCTCTCTCCTATTTTAGTCGTGAAAATGTGACATGTCACAAAATCGCGAAACTTTTCCAACTTACTTTCTCTCTCCTATTTTAGTCGCGAAAATGCGACATGTCATGAAATCACGACACTTTTCTTACTTGTTCTCTTTCTTCGAACTTGTCGTGAAATCGCGACACTTTTTCCTGCTTTCTCTTTCTCTTCCAACATGTCATGAAATCATGACAATTTTTCCACTTGCCTTTTTCTCTTCCAACATGTCACGAAATTGTGATAGTTTTTCTTGCTTTTTCTCTCTCTTCCAACATGTCACAAAATCGTGATAGTTTTTCCTGCTTTTTCTCTCTCTTCCAACATGTCATGAAATCGTGACAGTTTTTCCTGCTTTTTCTCTCTCTTCCAACATGTCACGAAATCACGACAGTTTTTCTGCTTTTTCTCTCTCTTCCAACATGTCATGAAATCGCGATAGTTTTTCCTGCTTTTTCTCTCTCTTCCAACATGTCGCGAAATCATGATAGTTTTTCTTGCCTGCTGTATATGTCGCGATATCATGAAACTTTTCTTACTTGTCTTTTTTTTTATCTTTTGCATATGGGCCACTTCGGTCTTCTTGGAAAATCACTGTACATACTCTGAATAACCTTTGAACTCTTGTCTTCTGCATCTGAATAGATTTTAAACTTCCTGTCCACTGCATCAACAAATCTATCTGATTGTGTTGACAAAAATGACAATACTGTTGCTGCACCTTGCTCAACAATCTTCCCCTTTGGAATTTTTGGCAACACATATGCAATTTCCTGTAACTCTTCTCCCCCTTTGACAATAATACCAAAGGGCTACTGTAGACTCCCCCTAAGTCCATGCACAACATTCTCAGGAAAAATTTATTACACTTAGCAAAAATCATGAACATGAGCAAAAAGATAATCAAATACTTAAATGCTCCCCTTGAGAATGTGATCCCTGTAGCTAGTCAATTCTTGGGAAGTGTGACTACTCCCAATTTATTGTGAAGGTACTCAAAAACTTCCTTGGGCAATGGTTTTGTGAAGATATCTGCTACTTGCTCTATAGTTGGAACAAAATCCAACTTAACCTCACCTTTTGCAACTTTCTCCTTCAAAAAGTGATACCTGATAGCAATGTGTTTTGTGCATGAATGCATAACCGGATTCTTGAAGATGTTAATGGCACTGGTGTTATCACACTTAATTGATATTGGATCACTGAAGCTAATATCGAGATCTTTCAAGGTTTGTTTCATCCACAATACCTATGTACAACATGTTGTCGCTGCAATATATTATGCCTCTATTGTTGATAAAGAAACTGACTCTTGTTTCTTACTTTGCCACGCGACCAATATGTCTCCAAGATAGAATGCACCTCCACTGGTACTCTTTCTGTCATCGACACCTCCTGCCCAATTTGCATCTGAATACAAAATAAGGGTGAAGTCTTTACCTTTCGGATACCATAACCCATACTCCATAGTACCCTTGAGGTACCGAAGAATCCTCTTCACTACTATCACATGAGTCTCCTTAGGATTAGCCTAAAATCATGCTACCATGCATACTGCTTGCAAAATATCTAGTCTGGTAGCTGTCAGGTACAGTAAGCTCCCAATCATAGATCTGTACATGGTTTGATCAACAAGTGGAGATTTGTCATCCTTGCTCAACTTGCAACCTGTCATCATGGGAGTGCTAACTGGCTTACAATCCTCCACTGTGAACTTTTTAAACATCTCTTTCACATATTTAACTTGAGAAATAAATATACCCTTCTTATTTTGATTAACTTGCAACCTGAGGAAATACAAAAGTTCACCAATCATTGACATTTCAAATTATTTCTGCATCTTATTTGCTAAATCTTTACATGACTCATCTTTGCTACTGCCAAATATGATATCATCTACGTATACAACAAGAACAATAAGATGCCCATTTTCTATTTTGACATACAAATTACTATCCACCATACCTTTCTTAAACCCTCGTTGAGTGATATAGTTGTCTAGCCTTGCATACCATGCTCAGGTTGCCTGTTTTAAGCCATATAATGCTTTCTTCAACTTGTAAACCAAGTTGGGATCATCATCAAGTTGGAAACCATCTGGTTGCTCAATATAAACCTCTTCTTCAAGTTTCCCATTCAAAAACGCTGATTTCACATCCATTTGATAAAATTTGAAATTATTGTAGACTGCTAAAGACAAAAATATTCTAATTGCCTCTAGTCTAACTACTGGTGCAAAATTTTCCTCAAAGTCAATGCCTTCAACTTGTGCATAACCCTTACATACCAATCTTGCTTTATTTCTGACTACCTGTCCGTATTCATTCAATTTGTTTCGAAAAATCCATTTAGTCCCGATTATATTTTTATTTGCAAGTCTAGGTACTAACTCCCAAGTTTCATTTTTCTTGATCTAATCTAATTCCATTTATTGCCTTCATCCAACTTTCATATTTGCTTGCGTCAGCAACATTTTTGGGCTCAATGCTGGATAATAGAGAGTAGTTACTTACTACTCTTCTTCTTATCTGAACACCAACTTTGGGGTCTCCAATTATTTTCTCTCTAGGATGATTTTTCTGCCAGCTATTTGTTTTGAATTTATTATTTTCTTCCACTCCTGAATCACAACTTAAATCATCTGAGTCAATTTTTTGTATCTTTTCTATTTTTTTTTCCTCATCTCCTTCAATAACCTCTTCATAAATTGGGTAGTTCTTTTCATAGCTAATTACTCGTTCTCTACCTTCATCAAATTTAACATCGACACTGTCCACAATTTTCTTTAGCCTCTTGTTGTAGCATTTGTAAGCTTTGATTTTTGATGAATAACCAAAAAAAATATCTTCATCCGCTCTATCTTCAAACTTACCAAGATTATCTTCAGTTCTTTTGATGTAGCACTTGCTGCAAAAAACTTTGAGGTATTTTTTTGTTGCCCTTTTACCGAACCACAACTCATAAGGAGTTTTGTTTTCATGTGTTCTCAGCATGTACCTATTTTGGATATACACCGTAGTATGGACTACTTCTTTCCAAAATCTATCTGCTACTCTGCTTTCAGCCAACATAGTCTGTGCCATTTCCTACACTGTCCTGTTCTTTCTTTCTACCACTCCATTCTATTGAGGTGTCCTGGATGCTAAAAACTGTCTCCTAATACCTTATTTTTCACAGTACTCTATAAAATCCTCTGAAATGAATTCTCCTCCTTTATCTGATCTTAAAAATTTGATCCTCTTTCCTGTTTCATTCTCAACTTGGTTTTTGAAAGTCTTGAACATTTCAAAAGCTTCTGATTTATGCTTCAAAAAAAATATCCATGTCATTCTAGAATAGTCATGAATGCACAACATAAAATATTTGTCACCATTTATGCTATGTGTTCTCATGGGTCCACATAAATCAGTGTGTATTAGTTCTAAAGGTTTGCTTATGTAGTACTCTTTTGTTTTGAATGAGACTCTAGTTTGCTTCCCCTTTTGGCATGAAGCACAAATGTTGTTTGTAGGTTTTCTGATGGTGGGAATATCTCTCACTACCCTTTTTGAGTTGATTTTTACTAGATTATCAAAACTGATATGACCGAGTCTCTTGTGCCACAACCAATTTTCTTCTTCACGTCCAATAAAACAAGTTCCTTCTAAAGTCTCTGAGAGCGTGTATAGGTTGCTAGATGTCCTTGATCCAGTTGCTATCAATTTTCCACTGTTTGTTTTTCTGACTTCATAACCCTACTTCTTAAAAACTAATTCATGACCTTTATCACAAATCTGACTTACGCTCAACAAGTTATGTTTCAAACCATCCACAAACAAGACTTCTTCTGACTTAATTTTTCTGTCACTAATTTTAACTGAACCTTTGCCAACTATCTTAGCTCCATCATTATTTCTAAACTTTACTAAACCACCTTCATATTTTTGTAACTTCTCAAATTTATGTTTGTCACCTATCATATGACTGGAGCATCCACTATCAAGTATCCATGGTACATATTTATTCTGTGCTTTAAATGCTATTTGTACGATTAAGGATTCCTTTTCTTCCTTAAGTCACTATTTTTCTTTCCACTCTATTTTGATAGTAGTTTTGGGCTCTTGTTTTGCCTTTCCCTTATCAATAGCTTGTGCATGTTTTTCAGGAAGTTTTCTATTTTGTCTCATCCTATTTGGTTGAAATTTTCTTCCCTAAAAATGATTTGATGCAAATGTACTTCTACAGTTTCTTGCAATGTGCCCAAAATTATGACAATTATAACATTCTACTGTATAATTCATCAAAAGAGAAAAATCATTTCTACTGGTGAAATTCCTTGGTCTTACATTATATTTGTAGTCTGAGATTTTATGTCCATAGCCATTGCATTTAAAACAAAAACCAGAAAAGGGATAATTGAACCTGGGTGATGGTCTTTGCCATGTTGTCATAGGAGCCATAGGTCTTCTTCTTCTTTGATGTGTGACATTGGTGAATCCATCATTGTCAATTCTCCTTTCATGCCTGGCATTATTGCTTTCTTTTGCATGAGATATTTTTCCTTGATCAACCTGTTTCTTATTTTTATTCTTTATGGATTCTATATTTTTGGCCTTTGATCTATTTGATGATTCTCCTTCGATGAAACCCAGACAAATTTGATGCCTACAGGACTTTGGTCATTTATAATTTTATCCAGCTTCATAGAACTTTCTTCGCATTTGTGATAGCAACTAATTTTGTGATTCATCTCTTCTATCTGCATCCGTAAACCAACATTCTCTTCTTCTAGTTTGCAACAATAATCTATTTTCATGGTAATTTTTACTTCAAGATCTTTAGATATTTTCTTGTATTCTTTTGTCTATACTTTTAGACTGGTTATGATTTCGTTTGCATCCTCAAGATTTTTTGAAATTTTCTTATTCTTTTTCCTCTCTATTTTCCACTCTTCAAGTGCAGAGATCAACTCACCTTCTAGATCTACTTCAGCCTCAGGGTTTTCACCACATGCTTCAGAGTTCACTCCTTCTTGCTTTTCTGATTTTACTTCTTCAAATGCCATGAAAAGAGCTTCATCTGTTTCCTCTTCAGAATCCTCATCGGAGCTGTCTTATGATGAACTGGCATTCCTGGAGATGAAAATTTTCTTCTTGAAGTTGCACTTTTTGAAATTCGTTTTCTTCTTCTAGTCACTTCTTTCTTGGTGTGATCCTTCATCATTTTTGTTTTTCTCATTAAGTGGAAATTTAGTCGCAAAATGCCCAACGCCTCCATAGTTGAAACATTTAAATGGTATATTTCCTCTATATTTTCATTTTCCCCTTTTTAGTTTTCTAACAAAGTTTGCTTCAATTTCATCTGATGTCTCTTCTTCCTCAGAATCTTGTTTTGCATTTTTATTTTTAAGGGCTTTAAAATCCGCTTCTATGTCTGTGGGTTTAGATCTTCCTATCCTCATCTCATATGCAGTCAAAGAACCATTCATCTCATCTATACTAAAATAATTTAGATTTTTAGCTTCTTCTATTGCTGAGACTTTAGAATCAAATCTTTGAGGAAGAGATCTTAATACCTTTTTCACGATGGCAGAGTCTTCAATATCCTCGTTGAGTCCTCTGATTGCATTAATGATTCCATTAACTCTTAGCATATATGCCTCAATGTTTTCATTGTCATTCATATTTAATGCTTCGAACTAAGCTCGATGTGTTTGTAACTTGGCCTCCTTGATCTTATCATCTCCTTCATGAATACTCCTTAGTTTGTCCCATATTTCTTTTGCCATTTTATAGATCATGATCTTTACTAGTTCACTGTCTGCTAATCCATATATGATAGCATTCTTTTCTTTTTAGTTATTTTCAAATAGTTTCTTTTCGTCAGCATCTTTTGGAGGAGTGATGGGTATTGTGTATCCACTAACTACTAAATTCTAGATGTTGTATCCCAAAGCACAAATATATCTCTGCATCCTAATTCTCCAGAACGCGTAATTAGATCCATCAAACAATGGTGTTTTGTTTGATGAGAAGCCTTCACCACCTGCCATTATGTTACTTCCAAGATCACCCTAGTTGGTTAAGCTTGTACAGGAACTTAGCTCTGATACCAATTGTTAGTCTTACAATGACACTTAGTGGGGGGGGTGAATCAGTGTAGCTCTTTAAACTTGAATTTATAGCTCTTAATACCATAATAATTAAAAATTATTACTAGATACAACAAGTATAACAAAAGAGCATCACACAACACAAGATTTAACGAGGTTCACCAATGTGGCTACTTCTAAAAAATTGATTGCTTGGACTACCATCCAAATCTAGCCTTTGCAAAGCACCAAATTTACAATCAATTTACCAGTACCCACTGGAAGGAGCACCAACCCTTGATTTATCTGCACCAATAGAAAGGAGCACCAACCCCTAATTTATCTACACCAATAGAAAGGATCACCAACCCCTGATTTATCTGTACCAACAGAAAGGAGCACCAACCTCTGATTTATTTACACTAACAAAAAGGAGCACCAACCCCTAATTTACTAGAACCAACTAGAAGGAGCACCAACCCCTGATGCCAAGCTGCAACCTGGACTTCAATTTGAATCTATAAGTTTGACAGTAAGATACCTTTGCTTTTGCAAGACCCTAAATGGTCTTCTTCACCTTTGCATTCTCTGTGCACTCTAATTTCTCTGCGCAATCACAGCAGCATCTGGTCAAACTTCAACCTTTTTTCTCTCTATGCACTCTACTCTCTCTACGTAATCACTTCACACACTCTACTTCGTTACAGTTGAACTTCATAATCGTCTTCTCCCTTTTGCGTACTCTGCTCTCTTTATGAATTTCACACTTAGCATGATTCAACATGACTTGCTATCTACGCACAACAACCGTATTTCACACACATTCTACTCCAATTCTCCAAACAACCCTCCTTTTATAACAATATTTTTATGATGAAAACCCTAATATTAGTCGGCTGTAAATCCTAATATTAGTCGGCTTTCATAACAACTGTAAACCCTAATTTTAGTCGACTATCATCGGTATTCGTCGGTTTCAACTCAAGAAGATTTTCGGTTTATCCATCGCTTGATGATTTCATTCTGGACAGACCCTATAACCGCCATACTGACTTTTGATCACTCTTCATTTTTTGGTAGTATGAAATCACTCTGTAACTACCCTTGTAAATGCCGTAGTGATGTCGGTCCACTATCATACTTCTCATTTCAGTCGGGTTCTCCTTCTTGACTTGCGCATTTATGACCTGTCATAAAATCATGATATTTCTACCTCTGTAGCTTCTTTTGTTTCTATTGCCACAAAAATACATGTCACGATATCGTGAAACTTTCACCTTCATACGCTTTATATATTCTTTTGTCGTGATATCACAACATTTCTATCTTCGTAAACTTTGTCTTTTCTTTTGTTGTGATATCGCAACATTTCTGCCTCCGTATACTTCATCTTTGCTTTTGTCGCGATATCGCGGCACTTTTTCTTCCATAGACTTCGACTTTGCTTTTGTCGCGATGTTGCGACACTTCAACCTCTAAAGTCTTCTTCTATGCTTTTGTCATGAAATCATGACACTTCTGATTCCATACTTTACTTCTTTGCTTTTGTCACGAAATCATGACAGTTATGCTTCCGTACGCTTCCTCTCTTTCTTTTGTCGCGAAAATGCGACATGTCGCGATATCGTGACACTTTTCAAACTTACTTTCTCTCTCCTATTTTAGTCATGAAAATGTGACATGTCGCGAAATCATGACACTTTTTCAACTTACTTTCTCTCTCCTATTTTAGTCGCAAAAATGCGACATGTCACGAAATCGCGACACTTTTCTTACTTGTTTTCTTTCTTTGAACTTGTCGCAAAATTGTGACACTTTTTCCTGCTTTCTCTTTCTCTTCCAACATGTCACGAAATCGCGATAGTTTTTCCACTTGTCTTTTTCTCTTCCAACATGTCGTGAAATTGCGACAGTTTTTCTTGCTTTTTCTCTTTCTTCCAACATGTCATGAAATTGTGATAGTTTTTCCTGCTTTTTATCTCTCTTCCAACATGTCATGAAATCGTGACAGTTTTTCCTACTTTTTCTCTCTCTTCCAACATGTCGTGAAATCGCGATAGTTTTTCTTGCTTTTTCTCTCTCTTCCAACATGTCGCAAAATTGTGACAGTTTTTCCTATTTTTTCTCTCTTCCAACATGTCATGAAATTGTGACAATTTTTCTTACTTTTTCTCTCTCTTCCAACATGTCACGAAATCGTGATAGTTTTTCCTGATTTTTCTCTCTCTTCCAACATGTCACGAAATCGTGACAATTTTTCTTGCCTGCTGTATATGTCGCAATTTCACAACACTTTTCTTACTTGTCTTTTTTTGATCTTTTACATATGGGCCACTTCGGTCTTCTTGGAAAATCATTGTACATACTTTGAATAACCTTTGAACTCCTGTCTTCTGCATCTGAATAGCTTTTGAACTTCCTATCCACTGCATCAACAGATCTATCTAACTGTTTTGACAACAATGACAATACTGTTGCTGCACCTTGCTCAACAGGATGGAAACCACATAATACTGTGGTGCCCATGATGGACCCTGGTTGACAAGGATAGTCTAAGTAGAGTTATATAAAGTCTTAGGGTTTACCTATACTTGTCGTTGAGTGTTTTGACACTTTCTAAGCAATTTTTTAGGTGTTTCCATGCCTCACTAATATATCTATCAGAGGCTAAGGTTATGGAGGTATATGGTCTAGAAGATGTGGCTTGGGTATAAGTTGCACTAGGTATGGCAACCTGTGAATATGGAACTTGTGAAGCATCATTGACATGTGCTTTATACAAGAGATTGGTGTAGGTTGAGGTATATGAGGTACTAGGAACACATGAAGGTTGGGTAATGGACACATGGGATGAAGGTGCAATTGATTCCTCAAAATAGGGTTAGTATGCACCTAGTTAAAGGTGGATGAATGTTGGGAGTAAATAGATTCTTGTTGTGAAGAAAAATCCTATCTAGGTGAATTGGGAATGGACTTTAAGACATAACTAGAAGACTTCATGAAAGCTTCTACTCTTGCCATGTCTATATGGATAATGCGATTGTCAATGGTAGGGGAGGTTGACTCATCTTAGGGTATGACCATATTATAGGTTGTGGATGGTAAGTAATGTGAGGGACCTACAGATAAATATGCCTATGTCACATTCAGGGAATCTACCATAGAAGTGGTGGGGAAGGTGGGTGAAGGTTCCATTAAGTTATCTTGACTTATAACATTCTTTTTATTTCTATTTAATACCATAAGAAGATAAATCAAGATACATATTAAATTATCAAATGTAACACAAAACTAAAATATTTTAAGAGCAAAAAGGAAACAAACAACCAATGCTAAGTTTCAACCAATGTGGCTTACCTTGTTCATTGATTATCTCCTTTTTAATGTGTATTCATTTTATGTGTTAGTCTTGTGTGTTTTTATGTTCTAATATTTCTTAATGAAACAAAGGTAAAAACTATGGTGAATATAGGGCAACGATATTCTTGTTGGTGATGAAATCCAGTAAATTTTCTCGAGGGTATTCTATGGTTTCTATGGGTAGATATTGGTGGATGGAAATGAATACCACCATCACCAAATATCAAGTAGTGGTGGGTTATGAAATCCAACTGCTATTGTTTTGATTGAACCGTGTTGTGTGTGAATTATTTTTAAAGTTTTTGTTTGTTAATGTGTACAAAAATGTTAGAAATAACAAATTTCATAGATATACATTGGAAGACAAAAAGAGAATGGCAAGTTCTCCAAAGGGCATGAAGTACACCGCTTAAGACCCACTTTATAAATAATAACTGGAGGTTTTGTCCACTCATCTACCTAGAATCACCCAATGGTAGGGATACTTTTGGCACCCTAATGATGTTCCTACTTATATAAATGAAAGAAAGTGCTTCTAACCCTAAGATACAACACTATGTTATGCAATTTATCATTTCAAATGCAAGCAAAATATAGCATTTTATATTTGTGAATACATTAAAAATAGAAACCCTAGTTAGAATGCATGTGAATGGATGCAAGCCTAAAATACAAACTAGAATGAGTTCATTTCTAGATCACTTAATGATGGTTCATTTTATGTTTAAAATTTGAAACATAAATAAAATACAATAGATCCAATCATCATAGGACAACCAACAAGAAACAAGGTAAATCAATTACTTATGTTATTTCATTTCAATATCTTCATATTTGTATGCAATTTCATTTATCAATAGCTAGGGTTTTATTGATATTTGAGGGTCTCATGTAGTGGATCCCTCATAGTTATTACTGACTCCCTATTATTATTTTTATGTATGCAAGTTTGAAGATTCATCAGCATTGGACAATTGTTTAAGCTAGAGTGGCCCAATTCAATGGATATCTGAAGCCCACTCAACTTTATTGGGAGCAAGAATGAGTTTTACAGACACCACAAGTATTTCTTTCTAGGGTTTTATATATCCCTAGCATTATTGTATTTATTATATTTATTGTATTTGGGGTTACATTTGATTGTACTTAGATTTCCCCAGCGATAATAATACCATATCTATTCCATTGTGCAATTTCTTATGTTATTGGGTTTATTCATTTTTATTTAGTTGTATTTGGTATTTTGTTTTTGTCTTCACAATCTCCTTGTGTGTTCTTGGTTGATAATAATCCTTAATTTACCTTAATTTTTATTTGAGGGAATTGCTTTTATGTGCTTGTGGTAATGATAGGCCAACTTTGATCTTGGTGATGGTGGTGCATTTAATACCTTGTGTTAGCAATCATGGAGTTATCTTGAGCATTATTGTGTTTGTTGAGTCAATATGGTTCATCATGAGTATGGTGCCCTATGACCTTTACATTACATAAAGCCCAAGGGAGATATTCTTCTCCCTCCCCTAAGTTAGAATTTACCTTCTTATCCTTTTGTTTGTGATATTTATTTTGTATTTTTGGTAGATGAAATCTATGGTTGCACTTTTGGGTTTTTTTGGATGTCTAATGAGGATTCTATAATATAATGTTAGTTTGGTATTAATCAAAACATGATTAATGTTTTTTATTTATAATGTTCATTTTTATATTAATCAAAATAAATATTAATGTTTTTACTTTCTAATGTTATTTTTTATATTAATCAAAAGAATGATTAATATTTTTTCTTTCTAATGTTAGTTTTTATAAAAAAATTTATTGGTAAAATAAGATTTCATTAATATATGGGTTTTGAAAGGAACCCCAAAACCTTAGTACATCCAAAATAGAAATAACATAAACCAGGTCTTACAATCAAATCAACAAACAATCCTTGAGGGGGATCAAACAAAATTAGTGGGCATCCCACAAAATTAAATAGAGCATGTAATAAAATTAGAGGGAAAGATACCATCTAGGAAACCAGACCCATTCTATAGGGAGACCCCACAATAGAAATCAAACAAACAGTTGCCATCTGGCGTGGTTTGGGGCTCTTCTACATCCCTAAAAATTATGTTGAGTTGGGTGTGAGTTGCATCAAGGTATTTAGCCACCTGATTAAAAATTTTCCACATGTATTTGACATTCTCAACTATCGTAGACATGGTGGTCATCAAACTAGCAAGGTGGGTAAGCACTGCATTGTGCAGGTCAACCTCATTACCATCTTCCTTCACCAGCTCTTGAACCCCTTTGTCATTCACCTTCACTTCCTCGCTAAAGGGATTAGGAAAGGCTAGGTTAATTCTGGGTGATGACTTCAATGAGCATTGAGGGGAAAACATCATACCAAACATGAAGGGACCCCTGGGAGTGGCTTGAGTTGGCAAGGGATTCCACTACTCTGTTAGATTCTCTAAAAACGTGTTGCACTACTATCTTTGGATTATTGAGAAGAAGGTGCTTGATTTTAGAAATAATATTTTTGACCCTCTAGTTGGGATTCTTGTTATTTTTAATGTAGTTTATGATGTTTAGTGAATCTCCTTCGACAACAATTTTACAATAAAGATTGCTTGTGATTGATAACCCCAAATAGATGACTTTCGTTTCCGCTATATGATTGGTGAGAATGCCAAGATTCTTAGCAAAGACCAAAATTATGCTTCCTTCATGATTGCTAACAATTCTTCCTCCGCAAGTTGGCCCAAGATTCCCTCTAGAAGAGTCATCAAAGTTCAACTTTAGCCAGCCCAAACATGTTAGTTTTTATTTTAATCAAAAGAATGATTAATTTTTTTTCTTTCTAATGTTAGTTTTTATATTAATCTAATGGAATTATTTATTTTGGATACAATCTAATGTTAGTTCTCATTAATATAATTATAGATTAATTCATTCTAATATTTATATTTCAAATTAATCAAATGATAGATTAGTTTAGCAATCAATCTAATGATAGATTAATTCATTTTTATAATTATAGTACAAATTAATCAAATGATAGATTAGTCTGGCAATTAATCCAATGTAGATTAATTCATTTTAATCTTTAGATTGTCATTAATCAAATGATAGACTAATTATTGCAATTAATATAATGATAGATTAATTCATCATAGTATGTAGATTAATTCATCATAGTATGTAGATTTCAATTAATCAAATGATAAATTAAATTATCTCAATATTTAGATTTGCAATTTATCAAATGTTAGATTAGATTGGTATTTAATCAATGATGGATTAATATTTAGTCTTGCAAATGAATGATAAAACTTTCTTATGATTGATTTATTTATAACTAACGATGGATTAATTTAGTTATGGATTTGTTGTATGGTTTGGAATTTAAATATTTATGGAAAATATTTTGGAAATAAGTATGGGCTTCTTTGCTTGAGTGTTTCTTTATGGAATTGTTTTGCATAGGATTTCAAGGCTTGGAATTTAAATATTTGCAAAAAATATTTTGGAAAAAAGTATGGGCTTCTTTATTTGAGTGTTGCTTTATGGAATTGTTTTGCATAGGATTGCAAGGCTTGGAATTTAAATATTTGTAAAATATATTTTGGAAAAAAGTATGGGTTTATTTTGCTTATTTGAGTCAATTTTATAGAAATGCAAGGGTTTGGGATTTAAAATATTTGTGGAAAATATTTTTGGAAGGAAGAATGGGCTTCTTTTGTGTGTGAATGAATCATACATAAATGTATTCATACCTATAAATGATTTGTTATGATACCTACCTTTCAATCAACTACCATGGAGGCCAAAGTAAGAGTATTTTTAGATCATGCTAAATAAAGTACTCTTGTAGTACGGCTGAAAAATCACTCTTGGTGAAAGAAGATTTATTGTAATAGAAGCAAAGACTATTATTTTGTAATATAGACCTTTAATTGGATGACTATATGGTGCTATGTTGATGAATGGTTTTATGGTTCTTATCCATGTTAATGATTTGATCTAAATTTTTTTTTAGATTTATTTTACAAGCTTAAGATAACAATTTTACTTCAATCCTAGAAGATGTTTTTTCTAATGCTTGCATAGAGAGAGAGAGAGAGAGAGAGAGAGAGAGAGAGAGAGAGAGAGAGAGAGAGATCCTTGGGCTTAGGGGTTTCTTTGGGAAGGATTATAAAGGTAACCTTGTTTGAACTCTCCTTATCAACTCAGGTTGTTGTGGGGTGGCATCACCTAGTTCATATGTCCATGTGGAGACATTCACATAGAGTGATTATTGATTAGATATTTATCATAGAGATGGGAAAGGCAAGCATGAAATTTAAAGGATCAACATAGAGGTTAAATTAGAATAAGACTAAGGCATTACACATGATGGACCTAGCCTAAACTGAATTATGGCTAAAGGAAGGAATTAGCATCCCCCTCTCTAAGGGTTGAGAACATATAATCCTAATGCTAAGGTTAAGTAGTTTGCTTTGTAAAGAATGCCAAAATTTTGGAAATATCTTTTGGATGCATCCTTTATGCTACAGAGGGTATACAAGTTAAATCTACAACATCTTAGACTCAAAATGTGGATATGTCAGTGAATATATGTATTCCATGGATACTCTTTTGAACCTTAATAAGTTCTACTTAAAAAAATCTCTCTCTCATGTTGGTTGGCTTTTGCGGTTGTTACATTTAAGGAGACTAATCATGCAAGAGGTGCATATATATCATTACTCTACTCACCAAGGAGGAATAAATATGAGGGAGAATATGAAAAAGACCTTCTAATGGTTGGGTATGAAGAAATATATCACTAAATTTTTGGCTCGATGTCTAGAATGCTAGAAAGTGAAAGTTGAGCATAGACATCCAACAGGACAATTATACCCACATGACATACCAATACAAAAATGGCAAGTGATATCTATGAACTTCATAGTGGGTTTACCTAATAATAGGTACTAGCATGATGTAATCCTAGTAGTGGTCACTATATTGACTAAGGTTGTTCATTTTATTCTAAGGAACACTAAGGACGATGCCCTAATAGTGGCTAATAGATTTGCCAAAGAGATTTTTAGGTTGTATGGTTTTCTTGAGGTAATAATTTTAGATAGGTACTCCAAATTTACATATGAGTTTTGGGTAGGCCCTTCATTGTGCAGTTGGCATGAAGCTAAATATTATTTTTGCATATCATCCAAAAATAGATGGTAAAACAGAAAGGGTAAACAAAATATTGGAAGACATGCTCTACATGTATTGCATGGATAAAGTCTCAATGAGAAGAATTTTTGTATTTAATTGAATTTGCTTATAATAATGGATGTCATGCTTCCTTTAAAATGGTCCTATTTGAAGACTTGTATGGCTAAAGCTGCAAAACTTCTCTATCTTGGGATAAACCAGAGGATTGGATTGTTATTGGACCAAAAACAATAAAAGAGATAGAGGAGCATCTCAATATGATTAGACAAAGGCTTAATGAAGCCACTGATTATAAAAAGAGCTATAATAATTTGAAGCGATCACCTAAATAATTCTCTATGGGAGATAAAATTTTCTTGAGAGTTAAACCCATGAAGAGCACCATCAAGTATTGTAAATTGGATCTCCATTTTTTTTTACCTTTTGAGATCACCGATAAGATTAGTCAGATGGCTTATAGACTTGCCTTACCACACAACCTATCAAATATCCATGAATCTTTCCATATATACTTGTTTACGAAGTATATTTTTTTATCCTAACTATGTGTGGGATATCTCAAAATTTTAAGTGATAAATCCATCGATCATTGAAGTGAGGCTAGTTAAGATTCTAGAGTTTCATTCAGAAGTAATGAGGAAACAAACTCTAGCATAGTGCAGGGTCCAATGGGATCAATATTCTGAGAAAAATACCACTTGGAAAAAAGTGGAGGAAATGAAAAGACATTTTCTTTATATGTTTGAGCAAAGATAAAATTAATTTTTTTGCAATAAATATAGAGTATTGTGTTTATTCCAAGGGGGGCAGTATGCCACGACCCATCTTGGCAGCACTTGCTATATAATATGGACTATTTATTGATAGATGAATTTTAATTCTTAGTTTATTTATTTTTATGGATATGTGCTTCTATTGTTGGGTCTATTTTATATAAGGATATGATATTTTTGATGCTCTACATAGTTGTAGGACTAGGTACTCTCATGGGTGGACAAGATAATTGACCACAAGGAACTAGAGACCATATTAAAAGGGAAATGATGATGAGTTATTCATCAAACAAATCAAGGTAACATGGATGAATACCCTTCATGTAGGTGCATTGCATTTTTTGTGCTCATGTTTGCGCCATTAGACTAGGAATTTTCTTGAAATGAGTCTCCTTAAAGTAGTCGGTGATAGCTTAGTCTATCTTAAAAAAGGAGTTTCCCACTTAAGAATAAAAATATGGCAAGAAACATTGAGAGAATCATTCTTTTTATGGTTTATATATATATATATACTTATATCTCTATTTTCATGAAGTAGTACTTAGCTTATGTTGCTAATATTTCAATCAAATTTAAAGATGGTTGAATAGTTCTTAAATTAAAGGAATCGGTCCTGATATTTGGATTAAGTTTTAATAATAAATCCAAGCTAATTATAGGACTCATTCTATTTTGACTTGTAATTTATAAAGCATCTAATTTTGTATCAATAACTTTAATCATGTAAGAAAGCAATTGATTATTTTAATTCTTAATAGTAATCAAGGAGGTTGAGCATTTTCCATAAGCTTTAAGGGGGTTTTTATTTAGTGGGAGACCCTCTTATCATTAATGAAGGTGATAGGGTGATAATAGGAATGGAGTGGTGGTAAGAACCCCTCCATATTCTTGAGTGTTCATGTGGAATGAATGCAAAAAATGTTGGAAGTGATGGATAGTTTGTTGGATCTTGGAGTTTTGCTTAAGAGGGAGAGGTGGAGATTTTTGGAGGATATACAGCTTGGATCTTGAAATAGTGGGAGAAAGTAAGTAAGGAAAAAGGAAAGGATGCTATGCCTACATTTCCTTGTTGTGGAGCTAAATTTTGGCTAGATCTTGTGGTTGTTTGTTATTTTTGTTGTACTTTCTTTATCCCTGTAACTTTTATCTTATGTTTGGTTGTTATTTTGTTACTAGGTTCATTAATATTTCATTAGTTTTATTTGGTTGATGCTTTAGTTTTACTTAGCATCTCCCAAGTGTAGTTGAAGGTACACATTTTCCCCCTTAATATTTTTTTGCTTCGACTATGTTCTTTTGACTTGTGTGTGTAGCTCTATTTAGTTGGGTTAAATGTGCATTTGAGTGGCTAGGTTATTCAAGTTTGAAAGTCTTTTGCATGTGGTTTTTCTATCATCCTGATGTTTTAGTTACATCAAAAGGTATTGTATGTTTAGTTCATGCTAATTATTTTCAAGCTTTGGTTTGCTTTTATGAGTTTTTTCACCTGTGTTTCTTGGATTCTGTAAGCTTCGCCTTTACTTGGGATGGTTGTAAACCTCTTCCTTTCATAAGCCTAAACCGGATGGTGATTCTTTGCTGCATCACCCTTGCTTGGTTGAGTGCTAGAGATGCTTTCTAATACCTTTGCATCAGGTTTTCTTTTGGCCTACTATTTGAACCTTTTCCATGGTTGATCATGCCTAGTTTTGCATCTTGTGCATTCTTGTTTGCCTTAGAGTTGTGTCAGTTGATAACACTTTATTGCTTGCATTAGATGTTATGATGGCATGCTTAATGGAAGATATATTTTATATTTTTTATCCTTTTATTTAAATACCTTCTTGGATGTGTTTATTAAAGGTATATTTGATTAATTTTTGGAATAAGCAAAAGAACGAATTTAATTTAATTTGGTATTCCAATTTCAATACTTGATGTATGCATTAGAAAATGGAGGATTTGTGATTATTTCTTAGCATTGTTTTAAAGGGGAAACTTGAGCTATGGGGACCTTATTTGGAATTTTGTATGTTCCTTATGGTGTTGTTGTGAGTTGGTCCCTCTTGTCAAACTAAATTTGTAATCCTAGGCTTATAGCTATGAGTTTTGATTTGGAACTTAGGGAAGGGTGGAATCAAATCAAAAAGGAGTTTATGAGGATTCCTTAGAAATTGTACTACTTAGTGTAAGAGTTTATGGGTTCCTATGAAATCTTGATTTAATGCTTCAAATTTTGAGTTACTACTTTATGATAGAAATTCTATATTAAATGTAATTAATCTAATGCTAGATTAAATGTAACTACTCTAATGCTAGATTAAATGAAATTAATCTATATTTTTTATATTAATTAAATGTTAGATTATGGAATAAATCTAATGTTGGATTAATAAAATTAAATTAATGGAATTAATCTATAGTTTTTAGATTATTTAAATGCAATATTATGGAATAAATATAATTTTATATTCATAGAATTAATCTAACGGAATTAAACTATAGTTTGTTTTAGATTAATCAAATGTTAGATTTCGTAGATATAATCTTACAAATGGTTAATAAGATAATGCTATATTTCAATCGGTGAACTATTCAAAGTGTTTATTAATCTAATGATGAATTAATTGGAACTAATCCTTAGATTTTAGATTAATCTAATGATGGATTAATTGGAATCGATCTTGGGTTTCTAGATTAATCTTAAGATGGATTTAAAAGATTTAGTCATTAGATTTGGTTTTTAACCCAATGCTAGATTTAATGGATTGATAAATCTAATGATATAATCAAAGTGATATGATCTTTAGATTGTTGAAATACTGCCTTAGTGGAAGATGATCTTTAGATGATTTGCTTATCTTGAGATAATATTTGTGGAAAATATTTTGAAAATAAGTATGGGATTCTTATGCATGTGTTTGTTGTATTGAGTTGAATCATATAGATTTGAATGACTTGGAAATAAAAATGGAGGAATTAAAAATATTTGTGGAAAATATTTTTGGAAAGAAGTATGGGATTCTTTTGCTTGTGGTTGTTATGCATCATTGCAATGAATCATATAGAAAATGCATTCATACCTTCAAATGAGTTGTTCTGATCCCTACCTTCCTATAAATCTACTACAGAGGTCAAGGTAAGAATATGATGAACCATGTTAATAGATTCTTCAATTCTTCTTAGAATATTGTAAAATAATTAAGTTGGAAATTATTCTTGGTAAAAGAGGATTTATTGTAATAGAAGCAAAGACTATTCATATGTATAATCTAAATATTTAAATGAATGATTATGCTTGGTGTCATGTTGTAAATTGATATATCATGGTCCTTATCTATGTTGTTGGAACTAATAATTTGGCATAAAGGATTTTATTATATTTTATTGCATGCTTTAGTTCACTTTGATAAGAAAATAATTTGATTCCAATATGGATATTGTTCTTGTTTTAAATTCTTGCAGAGAGAGAGAGAGTTTAGACTTGGGGGTTTTCTTTGGGAAGGTCTCTAAAGGTAACCTTGTCTAAACTCTACTTGCCAAGCTAACTCAAGACTATTGCATGAAAGCAACATATCATTTTATTATGTCCATGAGAAGATAATCACATGGAGTGATTGATGCTTAGTCACTCATCATGGAGATGAGGTAGATAAGTTGGAAGTTTAAGGTATCATCTTGGAGGTGTAGTTAAACAAGACCAAAGCATTACACTAAAGGAGCCATAATAGATTAACTTATGGCTGGTGGAAGGAATTGGTGTCTATTTTATCTAAGGATTAACAAGGGATAATCCTAATGCTAAGGTCAGTAAGTTTGCATTCATGGAGTATTCTAAAGATATGGGGTGAATTTTTAAAATTGTTGTCTATACCACGTAGGTATACATGATAAAACCTAGTACCTACAAGAGTGTGGCCTCTCCTATCCACTTGAGAAATGTATGTAGCATCATAGACTTAAAATGTAGGTATACCTAGTTAATATATGTATTCCTTGGATACTCTTGTGAACCTTGTTGAGTTATTTTTAAAAAATTCTCTCTCTCGGGTTGGTTAGTTTTTGGGTTGTTAAACAAAGGGAGTTAGTCTAGTTTAGTAATATGTATATTAGATTTGGATTATTGATATTTCTCTATGATAACCTTTTGAAGGGTCATCATAGTATTCGCATTATTTGTCTAATGTGAGTCAATGACCCCATCATATACAACATGTTTATTCCTATATTGTCCCTTTGAGTTGTAGGATTTATTTTACTCCTTTTGGTATTTTACTTTCATATGCCTTCTTTTGAGAATGGAAATATCAACACTCTTAGTCATTTAATTTGTATTTTCAAATGAAAACATGTTTGCTATCTCTAGGTAAAAATATAATTGTTCATTTAGGTTGCCTATAAAGATATCTAGAAGGTATTTGGTGGGGGCACATATTGAATCATCTTAACCATAGCTTTCCACCTTGCTAAGAAATCAATGAAGACCTCATATTTAGATTGTTTAAGTTTATATAGGTTATTAATGATGACCTTTTTAAATAAAAACAAAAATGTGATAAACAAACATCTCAATAAGATCTTTGAATGTCTTAAGGATATGACATGGTATCTGGTAATATCACTCCAAGGTAGGAGCACTAAGGTTTTTAGGTTATATATTGAGTGGTAACATTCTATCACATGTAATGTTGCTATAGGTAATTTTGAAAATCCTAAGGTTATTAATGGGATCCTTATTTTCTTTGTATATTTGAAACTTAGGCATCTCAAAATTAGGAGGAAATATATGGATAGTCATGATGGTATCTAAGGGATGATTACATAAGTCCTTGTATGAGTACAAATTAGAAGGAAAAGGATGGATAACCATGATGGGATCTAAGGGATAATTACATAAGTCCTCATAGGAGTGCTTATGACTGGATGATAACCCTTGGATCGAGGCCATTTGTTGTTTCAATTCCTTCAATTGTGAGGTTAATATTTGGAGTTCAAAATAAAATATATTTTATGGAACATGAGGTATGTGTTTTGAGATGAGAGGACTTTAATAGCTGATGAAATTATAGTATTGAGACATTCGGGGATACTATGTCAAGGTGAGAATTTCATGACCTACCTTGAATCCCTGACTTAGGGATTTTCTTTGGGAAGGGCTCTAAAGGTAACTTTGTCTAAAATATCTTTGCCAAGCTGACTCAAGATTATTGTGGGAAAGAAACACCTCATTTCCTTATGTCCATGAGAATAAAATCATGTGAAGTGGTTGAAGCTTAGTCACTCTTCATGAAGATGAGGTATATAAGTTGGAAGTTTAAGAGATAACTACATAGGTGTAGTTAAACAAGACCAAGGCATTATGTCAAAGGACCCAACATATATTGACATATAGCTGGTGGAAGGAACTGGCATATCCTTTCCCTAAGGATTGAGAAGGGATAATCCTAATGCTAATTTCACAAAATTTACATTCATGGAGAATACAAAAAATATGGGATGATATTTTAAAAGTGTCTTGTATACCATAGAGGTATACATGGTAAATATCAATACCTACAGGAGCGTGGCATATCCTATACACTCGAGAGACATCTAAAATATCATAGAATCAAAATGTGGGTATGCATAGTCAATATATGTATTCCATGGATACTCTTGTAAACATTTTTGAGTTCTTTTAAAAATAAATGTCTCTCTTGGGTTGGTTAGTTTTTTGGTTGTTACAGTTGGTATCAGAGCTCTAGGTCATAGGACTAGAATATTTCCTATAAATGACTTAAAGTTGTTTTGAATTGATGGAGGACTTGTGGGTAAAATAATATTCTCTTGGGAAATGGTATTTTATGAGGAAATAGAATGTCCATCAATACTATCAGTGGAAGATAGTATTAGTTGTTAGTATATTTGGAAGATGTAACTAGATATTAGGTAAGAGACAATATGAAGGAGGATTGTAACCTAACATAGGAACTTTTGTGTTGCTAGGAAGCTATGGCCCAAAAATTAAGAAGAGAAAGAATAGGATTTCCATACCACCAAGATAGACTAGATAGGATAGTGCCAAGGTTAGACCCCCAAGGTGATATTCTCACAATGACACTAAGAGGGGGGGGTGAATTAGTGTAGCTATTTAAATTCAAATCTACCACTCTTAAAGCTGAAGCAAAGAGAACTTAAAAATAGATAAAGCAATTATCACAAGAGAGCACACCACAACACACAATGTAACGAGGTTCACCAATTTGGCTACTCCTCAAGAATGACTTCTTGGACTACGGTCCAAATCTAGTCTTTGCAAAACACCAATTTTACAATCTGTTTACCAACACCCACTGGAAGGAGCACCAACCCCTGATTTATCTGCACCAACAAAAAGGAGCACCAACCCCTATCCAAGCACCAACTTAGATCACAGTTTTGAAAGCTATAATAATGACATACAAATGCCTTCACTTTTACAAGACCCTGACTGGTCTCCAATTTGTCAAAACTCAGTAAACCCTTATTGCTCTACTTGTCTCTCTCTAACAACACTCTTCTAACCCTCTTTCGATAGCACTTTCACACGTTCAACAACAACCTTATTCTTCATGTAGACCTGCTTTTATAACATATTAGTCTCTATTTTTAACTTCCATATTTACGCATGCAACCCGTAACTATTTCTTAAATAATCTCTTCTGCTACTTGTCAACTGTAACTGCATCTTTATGTAACTCCTTTTGCGTATATAGAGTGGGCATTACGTTGAACATGTTATATGCAACATATACCTCTACCATGACTGTTCGTCTTCTTGGTCATGACTGTTCGTATTCTTTTCTGTGCATGCATGCATTTTTCGATTCTATTTATGCGACTGTTCGATTTCTCCTTCTTCGACTATTCTTAAAATAGCTGCATGATTTCTATCTGTAACTACACCTGTAACTGTCGCATTGACTCCAGTTAACTCTTCTTATTTTGGCTGCATGCTTTTCCTCTACAACTGCCCCTTTAACTATTGTTCTGTCTGCAGTTAACTGTCCGTAATCGTGTTGTTGCGACCTATCGTGAAATCGTGACACTTCTGTCTCTTTGTGCTCTTCTCGCCTTTTACCCGTGAAAACATGACATGTCGCGATATCGTGACATTTTTTGCCTCCTTGCACTTCCTTGCCTTTCGCCCGCGAAAATGGAACATGTCACGAAATCGTGACACTTTCGTTGCCTTGTGCCTTTTCTGTCTTTGGCCCGCGAAAATGGAACATGTCGTGAAATCGCGACGCTTTTTGCCTCCTTGCACTTCCTTGCCTTTCACCCGTGAAAATGGAACATGTCACGAAATCGTGACACTTTCGTTGCCTTGTGCCTTTTCTGTCTTTGGCCCATGAAAATGGAACATGTCACGAAATCGTGACACTTTTGTTGCCTTGTGCCTTTTTTGTCTTTGGCCCGTGAAAATGGAACATGTCGCGAAATCATGACGCTTTCGTGTTGAGCTCTTCCTCCTTGAATTTTTCATGAAATCGTGACGCTTCTGCTTCCATGCTCCTTCGTTTTGCTTCTGTCGTGAAATCGTGACACTTCATCCTTCTCCTCTTTCTCTTCGCTTTGGACCGCGAAAATGAAGCATGTCACGAAATCGTGACACTTCATCCTTCTCCTCTTTCTCTTCGCTTTGGACCACGAAAATGAAGCATGTCACGAAATCGTGACACTTCATCCTTCTCCTCTTTCTCTTCGCTTTGGACGAAAATGAAGCATGTCATGAAATCGTGACACCTTTTTCTATCGGACTCTCTCTCCTGCATTATGTCGTGAAATCATGACACTTTTCCTCCTTAGCGCTTTTCTTCTCATCGGATCACGAAAACCTGACATGTCGTGAAATCGTGACACTTTTTCTCCTTAGCGCTTCCTCTTGCAAATTGTCATGAAATCGTGACACTTTTCTTTGCAAGCTCTTTCTCTCAAACATGTCACGAAATCATGACAGTTTTCTTTGCTTGTGCCTTCTCTCCAAACATGTCACAAAATCGTGATAGTTTTTCCACTTGCCTTCTTTGCCTCCAACATGTCATGAAATCGTGATAGTTTTTCCACTTGGCTTCTTTGCCTCCAACATGTCGTGAAATCATGATAGTTTTTCCACTTGGCTTCTTTGCCTCCAACATGTCATGAAATCGTGATAGCTTTTCTAGCTTTTTCTCTCTCCTTCGATATGTCGCAAAATCATGACAGAAAACATGTCGCGATATCGCGACAGTTTTCTTACTTGTCTTTTTCTTTGATTCTGAGAATCTGGGTCACTTTTGTCTTCCTGGAAATTCACTGTACATGCTTTGACTGACCTCTGAACTCCTATCCACTGCATCAACTGATCTATCTGTCTGTGTTGACAACAATGACAATACTATTTCTGCACCTTGCTCAACAATCTCCCCCTTTGGAATTGTTGGCAACACATGTGCAATTTCTTGTAATTCTTCTCCCCCTTTGACAATAATACCAAAGGGCTGCTGCAGACTCCCCCTGAGTCTATGCACAACATTCTCGAGACACACATTGTTATAGTTAGCAAAAATCATGAATATGAGCAAAACTATAAACATAGGCATAAATGCTCCCCCTGAGAATGTGATCCCAATTGATAGTCAGTTCTTGGGAAACGTGACCACTCCCAACTTACTCCGAAGGTACTCAAAAACTTCCTTGGGTAATGGTTTGGTGAATATATCTGCTACTTGCTCTGTAGTTGGAACAAAATCCAATTTGACCTCACCTTCTACAACTTTATCCTTCAAGAAGTGATACTGGATTGCAATATGTTTGGTTCGAGAATGCATAACCAGATTCTTTGATATGTTAATAGCACTAGTGTTATCACATTTAACTGAAATTGGCTCTTTGAAGTGAATACCAAGATCTTTCAAGGTTTGTCTCATCCATAATATCTGTGTACAACATGTTGTTGTTGCAATGTATTCTGCCTCTATTGTGGATAGAGAGACTGATTCTTGTTTCTTGTTGTGCCATGCTACCAGCCTGTCTCCAAGATAAAATGCTCCTCCACTGGTACTCTTTCTATCATCAATACATCTTGCCCAATCTGCATCAGAATATGCAATAAGAGTGAAGTCCTTACCTTTTGGGTACCATAACCCATACTCCATAGTACCCTTGAGGTACCTAAAAATCCTCTTTACAGCTGTCACATGAGTCTCTTTGGGACTAGCCTAAAATCTTGCTACCATGCATACTGCCTGTAAGATATCTGGTCTGGTAGCTGTCAAATACAATAGACTTCCAATCATAGATCTGTACATGGTTTGATCTACATCTGGAGATTTGTCATCCTTGCTCAACTTGCAACCTATTGTCATGGGAGTGCTAACGAGGTTTACTATCCTCCATTGTGAACTTTTTCAACATTTCTTTCACATATTTAACTTGAGAAATAAAAATGCCCTTTTCACTTTGATTGACTTGCAGTCCGAGAAAATAAGAAAGTTCACCAATCATAGACATCTCAAATTCTTTCTTCATTTTATTTGCTATGTCACTACAGGACTTATCATTGTTGCTTGCCAAAAATGATATCATCTACATAAACAACAAGGACAATAAGATGGCCATTCTCTATTTTGACATACAGATTGTTGTCCACCAAACCTTTCTTGAACCCCTGTTGAATCAGATAGTTATCCAGCCTTGCATACCATGCTCTAGGTGCCTGTTTCAAGCCATACAAAGCTTTCTTCAACTTGCAAACAAAGTTGGGATTATCACCGAGTTGGAACCCATCTGGCTGCTCAATGTAAACCTCTTCTTTCAGTTTTCCATTCAGAAATGCTGATTTTACGTCCATTTGATATACTTTGAAATTTTTATGAACTGCTAAGGCCAGAAACATTTTGATTGCCTCTAGTCTAGCTACTGGTGCAAAGGTTTCCTCAAAATCAATACCTTCAACCTGTGCATAGCCTTTACAGACCAGTATTGCTTTATTCCTTACAACTTTGTCCATCTTCGTTCAATTTATTTCGAAAAATCCATTTAGTACCGATTACATTTTTATTTTTCGGCCTTGGTACTAACTCCCAGGTTTTGTTTTTCTCAATCTGATCTAGTTCTTCATTAATTGCCTTCATCCAACTTTCATCTGTGCTTGCTTCAGCAACATTTTTGGGCTCAATGCTGGATAATAGAGAGTAGTTCCGTACTACTGCTCTTCTTGTCTGAATACCAACTGTTGGGTCCCCAATAATCTGTTCTCTGGGATGATTTTTCTGCCAACTACCTGTTTTGAATTTCTTGTTTTCTTCTTCTTCTGAGTCAATTCTTAAATCATCTGGGTCAATTTTTTGATTCTCTTCTATTTCCATTTCTTCATCTCCTTCAATGACTTCTTCATAAATAGGGTAGTTTTCTTGATAAGTAGTTTCTCGATCTCTACCTTCATCAACTTTAACATCTGCACTCTCCACAATTTTCTTTAGCCTCTTGTTGTAACATGTGTAGGCTTTGCTTTTTGTTGAGTAACCAAGAAAAATACCTTCGTCAGCTCTATCTTCAAATTTACCGAGATTATCTTCAGTTCGTTTGATGTAGCACTTGCTGTCGAACACTTTGAAATATCTTGTTGTTGCCTTTCTGTCGAACCACAGCTCATACGGTGTTTTGCTTTCATGCGTCCTTAGCATGCACCTATTTTGGATGTAAACCGTAGTATGGACTGCCTCTTTCCAAAATATGTCAGCTATTTTGTTCTCAGCCAACATTGTCCATGCCATTTCTTGCCTTGTCCTGTTCTTCCTTTCTACAACACCATTCTACTGAGGTGTTCTTACTGCTGAAAACTGTCTTCTGATCCCATATTTTTGACAGTACTCTACAAATTCTTCTGAGATAAATTCTCCTCCTCTGTCTGATCTTAGGCATTTAATTCTTTTTCTAGTTTGATTCTCAACCTATTTTTTAAAAATCTTGAACATCTCAAAGGCATCTGATTTAAGCTTTAAAAATAGTACCCATGTCATCCTGGAGTAGTCATCTATGAACAACATAAAGTATTTGTCACCATTTATGCTTTGTGTTCTCATGGGTCCACACAAATCAGTATGTATTAGATCTAAAGGCTTACTTGGTGAAGTATTCCTTTGATTTAAATGTGGCTCTAGTTTGCTTCCATTTTTGGCATGAAGCATAGATGCTATTTAATGGTTTGCCAATGGTGGGTATATCTCTTACTGCCCTTTTTGAACTTATTTTTACCAGATTGTCAAAGCTAATATGACCGAGCCTCTTGTGCCACAACCAATTTTCATCTTCTTGTCCAATCAAGCATGCTCCTTCTGAAGTTTTTGAGAGAGTATATAGATTTCTAGAAGTCCTCAATCCAGTAGCTATCAACTTCCCACTGTGTGCTTTTTTGACTTCACAGCTCTGCTTCTTAAAGATGACTTCATGACCTCTGTCATAGATTTGACTTACGCTCAGTAAGTTGTGCTTCAAACCAATCACAAACAGAACTTCTTTGGAATTGATCTTTCCATCACTTATCTTGACTGATCCTTTGCCAACTATCTTGGCTCCATCATTATTTCCAAACTTTACAGAGCCCCCTTCATATTTCTGTAATTTTTCAAATTTTTGTTTATCTCCTGTCATGTGACTGGAGCATCCACTATCCAATATCCATGGTGCAGATTTGTTCTGTGCTTTGAAATCTGTCTGAACAATCAAGGATTCCTTTTCTTCCTTGGGTCGCTCCTTTTCTTTCCACTCTGGTTTGGCTACAGTTTTGGTCACTTGTTTAGACTTTTCTTTGTTAGCTACTTGTGCATGTTTTTTTGGAAATTTTCTATTTTGCCTTAAACTGTTTGGTTGAGATCTTCTTCCCTGATATCTATTTGCTGCATATGTGCTTCTACAGTTTCTTGCAATGTGTCCAAAGTTATGACGAGTTATAGCATTCTCCTGCATAATCCATCAAGGGTGAAAAGACATTTCTACTGGTGAAATTTCTTTGTCCTATATTATGAATGCAATCTGAAATCTTATGACCGTAAGCATTGCATTTAAAACAATAACCAGAAAAGGAATGATTGAACCTAGGAATTGGTCTTTGCCATTTTGTAGTAGGAGCCACAAATTTTCTTCTCCTTTGATGTGTGACTTTTATGAATCCCTCATTGTCGGCACTCTTCTTGTGCCTGGCACTTGTTGCTTTCTTTTGCCTGATTCATTTTTCCTTGATCAACCTTGATCTTATCTTCTTTCTTTACTTGTTCTACAGTTATGGCCTTTGATCCACTTGACGATTCTCCTTCGACAAAGCCCAAGCCAAATTTGATGCCCGTAGTCCTCTGACTATTTATAATCTTTTCAAGCTTTGCAGAACTTCCTTCAAGTTTGTGATAGCAACTTAATTTTTGATTCTTTTCTTCTAGCCGCATTCTTAAGACAACAATCTCTTCTTCCAGTTTGCAACACTCATCTATTTTCATGGTTAATTGAACTTCGAGTTCTTTAGACATTTTCTTAAATTCTTTTGTCTGTACTTTCAAACTGCTTATTATGTCATTCGCATCCTCTAGCTTTCTTGAGACCTTTTTATTCTTTTTCCTTTTTGTACTCAACTCTTTAAGTGCAGCAACCAACTCTCCTTCCAGATATACTTCAGCCTCATCCTTAATTTTTGTGTCACCTTCCTATTTTTCTTCTATTTTTGCTTCTTCAAATGCCATGAACAGAGCTTCACCTGTTTCTTCTTCAGAATCTTCACCTGAGCTATCTTCAGAAGAGCTGACATTCTTGGATATGAAACTTTTCTTTTTGAAGTTGCTTTTCCTAAAATTTGGTTTCTTCTTCGAGTCACTTCTTTCTTGGTGTGACCCTTCATCACTTTTGGTTTTCTCATTCATTGGACACTTAGCTGCAAAGTGACCGACCCCTCCATAATTGAAACACTTAAATGGTAACTTTCCTCTATATTTTCCTTTTCCCTTTGTAAGTTTCCGAACAAAGTTGGCTTCTGTTTCATCCGATGTCTCTTCATCCTCAGATTCTTGTTCAGCTTTTGTATTCTTGTGTGCTTTAAAAGTAGCTTCTCTGTCTATGGGCTTAGTTTGTCCTATTCTCATTTTGTATGCAGTCAAAGAACCATGCATCTCGTCCATGCTAAAATTATTTAGATCTTTAGCCTCTTCTATTGCAGAAACTTTAGAATTAAATCTTTTGTGAAGAGTTCTAAGTACCTTTTTCATGACAACCACATCTTCAATTTCTTCGCCGAGTCCTCTGATTGCATTAATGATTCCATTGACTCTCAGCATATAGGCCTCTATGTTCTCATCGTCATTCATTTGTAATGCTTTGAACTGAGCTCGATGAGTTTGTAGTTTGGCTTCCTTGATCTTGTTGTCTCCTTCATGGATGCTCTTCAGTTTGTCCCACATGTCTTTTGCTGATTTACAGCTCATGATCCTTATCAGTTCACTTGTCTACTAGCCCACACATTATGGCATTCTTTGCTTTGGAGTTATTCTCAAACTTCTTCTTCTCAGTAGTATCTGTTGGAGGAGTAGCGAGTACTGTGTATCCACTTTCTACTGACTCCCAAATGTCGTATCCTAACGCACTCAGATATGTCTGCATCTTGAGTCTCCAGAATGAGTAATTAGTTCCATTGAACAAAGGAGCTTTGTTTGATGAGAATCCTTCATTACCTACCATTGTGTTCCTTCCAAGATCACCTTAGCTGATTAAGCTTGTTCAAGAACCTTGCTCTGATACCAATTGATATTCTCACAATGACACTGAGAGGGGGGGTGAATCAGTGTAGCTATTTAAATTCAAATCTACCACTCTTAAAGCTGAAGCAAAGAGAACTTAAAAATAGATAAAGCAATTATCACAAGAGAGCACACCACAACACACAATGTAACGAGGTTCACCAATTTGGCTACTCCTCAAGAATGATTGCTTGGACTACGGTCCAAATCCAGTCTTTGCAAAACACCAATTTTATAATCTGTTTACCAACACCCACTGGAAGGAGCACCAACCCCTGATTTATCTGCACCAACAGAAAGGAGCACCAACCCCTATCCAAGCACCAACTTAGATCACAGTTTTGAAAGCTATAATAATGACATACAAATGCCTTCACTTTTACAAGACCCTGACTGGTCTCCAATTTGTCAAAACTCAGTAAACCCTTACTGCTCTGCTTGTCTCTCTCTAACAACACTCTTCTAACCCTCTTTCGATAGCACTTTCACACGTTCAGCAGCAACCTTATTCTTCATGTAGACCTACTTTTATAACATATTAGTCTCTATTTTTAACTTCCATATTTACGCATGCAACCCGTAACTGTTTCTTAAATAATCTCTTCTGCTACTTGTCAACTGTAACTGCATCTTTATGTAACTCCTTTTGCGTATATAGAGTGGGCATTACATTGAACACGTTATATGCAACATATACCTCTACCATGACTGTTCGTCTTCTTGGTCATGACTGTTCGTATTCTTTTCTGTGCATGCATGCATTTTTTGATTCTATTTATGCGACTGTTCGATTTCTCCTTCTTCGATTGTTCTTAAAATAGCTGCATGATTTCTATCTATAACTGCACCTGTAACTATCGCATTGACTCCAGTTAACTCTTCTTATTTTGGCTGCATGCTTTTCCTCTACAACTGCCCCTTTAACTGTTGTTCTGTCTGTAGTTAACTGTCCGTAATCGTGTTGTTGCGACCTGTCATGAAATCGTGACACTTCTGTCTCTTTGTGCTCTTCTCGCCTTTTACCCATGAAAACATGACATGTCGCGATATCGTGACATTTTTTGCCTCCTTGCACTTCCTTGCCTTTTCCGCCATTTCATGAAATCGTGACACTTTCGCTGCCTTGTGCCTTTTCTATCTTTGGCCCATGAAAATGGAACATGTCATGAAATCATGACGCTTTCCGCCTCCTTGCACTTCCTTGCCTTTCGCCCATGAAAATGGAACATGTCATGAAATCGTGACACTTTCGTTGCCTTGTGCCTTTTCTATCTTTGGCCCACGAAAATGGAACATGTCATGAAATCGCGACACTTTCGCTGCCTTGTGCCTTTTTTGTCTTTGGCCAGTGAAAATGGAACATGTCGTGAAATCGTGACACTTTTCCTATCTGACTCTTCTTCCTTGAATTTGTCATGAAATCGCACGCTTCTCTTCATGCTCCTTCATTTTGCTTCTCGCAAATCGTGACACTTCATCCTTCTCCTCTTTCTCTTCGCTTTGGACCGCGAAAATGAAGCATGTCACAAAATCGCGACACTTCATCCTTCTCCTCTTTCTCTTCGCTTTGGACCGCGAAAATGAAGCATGTCGCAAAATCGTGACACTTCATCCTTCTCCTCTTTCTCTTCGCTTTGGACCATAATGAGCATGTCGCGAAATCGTGACACCTTTTTCCTTATCGGGCTCTCTCTCCTGCATTATGTCATGAAATCGTGACACTTTTTCTCCTTAGCGCTTCCTCTTGCAAATTGTCATGAAATCGTGACACTTTTCTTTGCAAGCTCTTTCTCTCAAACATGTCACAAAATCATGACACATTTCTTTGCTTGTGCCTTCTCTCCAAACATGTCACGAAATCGTGACAGTTTTTCCACTTGCCTTCTTTGCCTCCAAACATGTCACGAAATCGTGATAGTTTTTCCACTTGCCTTCTTTGCCTCCAACATGTCATGAAATCGTGATAGTTTTTCCACTTGGCTTCTTTGCCTCCAACATGTCATGAAATCGTGACAGTTTTTCCAGCATTTTCTCTCTCCTTCGATATGTCACGAAATCACGACAGAAAACATGTCGCGATATCGCGACAGTTTTCTTACTTGTCTTTTTCTTTGATTCTGAGAATCTGGGTCACTTCTGTCTTCCTGGAAATTCACTGTACATGCTCTGACTGACCTTTGAACTCCTGTCCACTACATCAACTGATCTATCTGTCTGTGTTGACAACAATGACAATACTATTTCTGCACCTTGCTCAACACAAGGGAAATTTCAAGGAATTCCAACATAGAGATGAAGAACCTCACTACTACTATATCACTATTGCAAGATAAAATAAAGTAGCAGGGGAAAAAAATGGGTCAACAAAAATAGCTATTGGAAACTATAGTGAGTCAAAAAAGAAATCTTGAGGTTAGAATAGAAGAAAACCCTCTCTCAAATGACTGAGCAATTAGAGCTCTGATAGAGATAGAACTAGCTAAGGATTTGAAGGATGTTAAGACCTCCAATTTCATCAAAAGACATGGGGGTGTTCTAAATCTTGGTTGAATGAGTTGGAGACTTATTTCTCCATAAAAAAAACTATTCTTCAGTGACCTAAATGGTTTGTGCCACTCTCCACTAGCAAGATACAAGGTTAGAATAGAAGAACACATATATTTGGATAGAAATTTTAGGTAATAAATATATCATGGGAAGGTTTTATGGAGGTCTTTAAAAAATGGTTCCTCACTTATCAACATTATATGGAAAAATTCAAGTAATTTTTCACACATCTCCATGGAACCATGATAATAGAGGTTTATTACTAGAGATTTATAAAACTACTTAAGTATGTACCACCCTACAAACAGGATGAGTCTATGAAAGTGCATAATTTTAGCTTGGGAGTGGATCCTAAGATAAGATAAGTGGTAATATTCATAATCCTAAAACCTTGAAAAAGTATTATGACCTATCTCATCAATCCTAGTCCAACCTGCAGTTGAACAAGACTCACTTTAACTATAAAATATTATCAGAAAAGGACCAACAATCCCTTAGGAAAAGGAAAAGTATTGGGTTTATGAAATAGGAATAAGAATAAAGAAACAAAAACAAGGGTAACCCAAAGCTTGAAAAGAAAAACAATGGGAAAAAAGGAATTTACAAAAAAAAAATTCTAGATGAAGGATAATGGTACCCCTCAAGCATAGAGGTGACCAAAACCATCTCAAACCCAATAGATAGGGGAGGAGAAATAGGAAAAAAACCTAGGTCCCAAGGCTAGATGCTATGATTATGGGGGACCTCACTATGCAAGAAAAATCCCAAATCGATCCAAATCCAACAAAAATATAGAGGAACCCAACCATAAAATCTACATGGCAACAAAAAATAAGAATCTAGATGACCAAGCCTCACCTATGCTATTGAATGGTAAATTGTTTGATAAGAAAGTTAAAATATTAAAATATAGTGGAGCTACGGATGGTTTTATTTCTTCTGTTATAGTCAATAATTTGCTATAAATACCAAGATTTCTAGAACAAGGGTGGAAAGTTGAGTATGGGTTTGGATAGACCTACTTAGTGGATCAATGTTTTCTCACAACCGAGATTACCCTACCTAGCATATCTACCTTATGGAACTTGTATGTAGCACCACTACATGCCTTCGAAATCATCTTGGGAATGGATTAGCTAAGGGTTCATGAAGCCCTAATTAATTTTTAAGATATATGGTTAGACTATACAAATAAGGATAAACAAAGACTTAGAATACATAGTGAGTAGGGGTATTTTCACCCTCAAATAATATCAACTATGCAACTAAAAATAAAATATTAGAAAAGGTGGTATGATCTATGTTATTAAGTTGAACCAAAATATTAGGGATGATAGGGAGGAATAATTTTTTAAGGAACACTCAATATTCTAGGAGTTTGAGGAAGGCTACCACCTAAGCATGATTTTGAATTCAATATTGAACTACTGCAAATTTTAGAACCTATTAATAGAACTCCTTATAAGATGAATCCTATTAATATGCAAGATTTGAAAGTGAAACTTCAAGGGTTTCTAGAAAAGGAATTGATTAAACCTAGTGTATCAACATGGAGTGCACTTATTATTTTTGTCAAAAACAAGGATGGTTTTGTTGAGGTTGTGCATAGATTATAAAATGCTAAATAAATGACTTCTAAATTAATTCGATGTCTTCTTCTTTGGTTGCTCATGAATCTGCTCACAACTCCCACTACATGTATTATATCTGGCCTTGTGCACACCATCACATACATCAAACTGCCAACTACTGATGAATAAGGAACCTTGGACATGTAGTTTATATCCTTCTATATCTTAGGACACATCTCTTTGGTCAGTTTGAAATGATTTTCCAAAGGTGTGCTAACAATTTTTGCATCCTGCATACTGGAATCTTTCCAACACCTTCTCAATGTACTCACTCTAAGACAATGTTAATTTACAATTTTTCTTTGTCTCTTGTTATTCTCATGCCAAGGATTTGCTTTGTAGCACCCAAATCCTTCATTGCAAATGACTCTTCCATATTTTTTTTAGTACAATTATATCTTGCATGTTAGAACCTACAACAAGTATGTCATATACATACAATAACAGGATAATATAGTTACCATTATCTATCTCTTAAAATAAACACAGTGGTCAAAATAACATCTACTATAACCTTGATCTGACATAAACCTATCAAATTTCATATACCACTACCTTGGAGCTTGCTTGAGGCCATACATGCTCTTTTTCAACCTACATACTAGTTCCTCATTTCCTTTGACCTCATACCCTTGTGGTTGCTGCATATAAATCTCTTTTTCCAAATCCCCATGGAGAAAATATGTTTTTACATATAATTGTTCAAGATGTAAATCCTCTATATCCACTAAGCTTAAAACAGTTCTAATTGAATTCATTTTAACAATAGGAGAAAATATTTCATCATAATCAATACCTTTCTTTTGTGCAAATTCCTTTACAACTAGTATAGCCTTATACCTTTTTTTACCTCCATCTTCTTCTTTCACCCTGTAAACCCATTTGTTATAAAATACTCTTTTTCCTATAGGCAATTGAACTAGATCCTAAGTATTATTATTTATTAAGGATTCCATATCCTCTTTCATGCCTTGCTCCCACTTCTTCTTGGTTTCTACCTACATTGCTTCTTCATATGTTTCTAGTTCACCAGAGTTAGACAATAATACATAATATAATGAAGGGGAGTAACGTACAGGAGGTCTACTTATCTTGGTAGATTTTATAACAATAGTTGTAGGAGTTTGAGGTGCTACCTGTTGTTGTTGTTAATTTTTTAGCACCTTTGGAGTTCCAATTTCATCAAGTACTATGTATTCTAAGTTTACCTTTTCCTATTTATTTTCCTACAAATGATTTTTATACATGACCTTCTCATTGAATATCACATCTCTAATCCTAATGATTTTACGATGTGCATAATCCCAAAAGTGATAACCAAAATTATTAACTCCATATCCAATGAAAAACACTTCTTGGATTTTACCTCAAGTTTAGTCTTATTTTCTTTACTAATATGCATGAATTCTTCACAACTGAAAGTCGTCAAAAATGATTTGTTAATAGGCTTACCTGTCCATGCCTATTTTGGAATCCCACCATCCATGGAACTTGAAGGCCCTATGTTTATTAAATAAACTATAGTATCCATAGCATCTACCCAAAACTATAAGGGTAATCCTACATGTAATATCATACACCTAGCATGTTCCATGATAGTCCTGTTCATCCTTTCTAACACACCATTTTCTTGTGGAGTTCCTGGAACCATATTCACTCTATGAATCCCATGGTATGAACAGTAATTGTCAAACTATTTTCTATAGTACTCACCTCCATTATCAAATCTAATACACTTTAGATTATTTTCTATCTCATTCTCAACCAAATATTTCCATTTCTTAAAGGTATCAAAGACATCCAATTTATTTTGAATACAATAAACCCAACTTTTTATAGTTACATCATCAATAAACATAACATAATAATAAGAGCCACCAAGAGATGGTCCACATACATCTGTGTGTACAATATCTAGCTTTTCACTCTTATTTTCTTTTCCAACTCTGAGAAATCTGACTCTTTTCTATTTTCCATAAATGCAGGAAAAAATCTAAATCAACTTGCTTAAAACTTGGCAAAAAATTCCTTCAGTGGAGATCTGCATCCCCTTCGCACTTATGTGCCCAAGCCTATGATTCCATGAAGCTGAATCCACTTTTGTAGAAGCTAAAGCAATATAAATATCAGTATTACCAGTACATACACATAATGTATCTTCCTTATTTCTTTTTTCTAATAACAGTGATCCTTTAGCAACCTTCCATGAATTTTTTGAGAATGTAATTGTACATCCTTCATTGTCCAACTACCCTATGGAAATTATATTTCTTCTTAAATCAGTAATATGTCTTACCTATTTCAACAACCATTGGTTTCCATTCTATAACTTTATTTGTATGTTACCCTTTCCAATGATTTTACATGGTCTATCATCACCCAAATAGACCTATCCAAAATCACCTTGAAGATAATATAGAAAATATTTTCTATGGGGTCTGGCATTATATGATGCACCAGAATATAACACCCAATAATCATTAATACTATCTAGTAAAAGGATTAAAGCATATTGCAATACATCACTTGCTATATTTACTTCCTGATTACCCTATTTTTGTTTTTGAGTCCAAAAATCGCTTTCTAGGTGTCCTTTCTTCTCATAATACTAGCATTCCAACTGCTTCCCTTTGGATTTGGATCCACCTTTCTTTGATTTTCCTTAATTCCCTGGGCTTTTTCCTCTCTCCCTTTGTATCCCCCTATTCTCTACAGTAAAAGAATTACCTGATGTCTCACCTATGCTTTTCTATCGTATTTCCTCACTAAGGATAACATCAATAACATCATAATTTTTTTTTTTTGTAGATAAGATACTATAGCATTAATACTGGGTTTTACAGGTTGACCGAAAACCTTTTACAAAAATCATCCCAGTGTTGTTGATGAACATGTCCTTACTAAGGATCCTATATATGTAAAATCTACATGCCACGAAAGCCATTACATCAGGTAAGGCACATAGCCTGTTATCAAAAAGAAACTTCCCATACAACATTTTGGGTATACCCTGAGAAAACACACCTGCATCATAATTATAAAAAAAGAAATAGACACAGATCCCTTCCTTAAAATAGTGGAGAAATAAAAAGTTACAGACACACATAGTAGAGTACTGAAAAAAACTCTCACAAGCTCTGTATTGAAAGTTACTCTTAATAATTCTTTGGTAATTGCTTTCTTTCGTATATGACATGCTTTGGGACCACATCCCATCTTGGCCAATAAGCATTGGAGAAGTGAACTTGCTGGCTAGATTTATGGTGGTGGCTATCTGGTGGTCCACGTGGCTCTAGTTCGAAGTCTTATATTGTCATTTCTTTCTTACCCTATGATTATCAACCAACCTCAAATTACTAAGATGAATAGGAGCTATGTTATCTAACATGTGACTGTCCCATTAGTCTTTGTGGTATTTCCAAGCATCATCCACCAATATTGATAGCTCGGATAATTTTTATTGTGAGTCCATTTCAAAAAAGAGACAAGAATACTCATAGCCTTAGAACTTACAGTGCCTTCCATGTTGGTAAATTCAACTATAATTATTGGAATTCTTGTTGAATAAGCCCCTCTACTTTCCTCGGGACACCGTGTTCCCATTTGAAAAGTCCGTCACGATCGACACCTAAATTATTCATCTTATCAGCAACTTTGTTAGCTTTTCGAAATACATGTTGGGTTTTTCTATCCTATCTTCCCTGGAAAAGGATCCTAGCCTCTTCAACAATTGTTTTAATCCTCCAAGGAGGTGTTTTCCAATTATTGAGGAGATTTATAACATTCATAGATTATCGTTCTACGATAAAATTACCTTCTAAGTCGAGTCATTTGAAGGCCTCTCCACATAGCTCTAGCTTCAACTTTGTTGTTCATGCTTGTTCCCAAATATTCAAAAAATACAAGCATCATATTCCCATTATGATCTCACACAATGTCTTTAGATCCTGCTCTGCAAGGATTGTCCTTAGTCGCTCCATCAAAATTAAGCTTAAACCAACCCGTAGGAGGTGGGGACCACTTAATATTGGCTCTGGGGTTGACTACCCTAGGCACAGACTCATATAACAAGGTTAAGCTTAAATATTGAGCAATCATGGTCTCCTGTAGATGAGATTTACGACTATCAAAAGGGACAAGGTTCAAATTCTCATTGGCAAAGGATAAAATCCTGGCAATGATAGTTTGATGATCATGGATAGACTCATTAAAGACTATATGGTTCCTTTCTAACCACACCTTCCAAATATAGTGATTGAGACAAATTTTCCACATGTATCTAAGTCTTTGGCTTGAAAAAGGGTAAGGCCACTAGACAAACAAATAAAGTACGGTGGTTGGTTTAACCCAAGAAATATTGAAGGTCTAAAAAACCCCACTTAGGACAGTAAAGGAAAAAGGGCACTCAAGGAAAATGTGATAAATGGTCTCCCAATTAGCCTTGCAAAGATAAAAATGATTAGTGATACAAATACCTTTACGCATCATATTATCAATGGTTAGAATTCCTCCTTGGATAACCAACCATGAAAAGACTACAATTTTTGGAATTAAATTGTTTATCCAAACTAAGTCCTTTTGGAGGACAAAATCCTTGTTATCAAGAAGAAGCTTGTAAGATGATTTAACAGTGAACTACCCATTTTTCGTAGGAGCCCAGGTCACTTGATCTTCCTTGGGTCTCATGGGGATAAACTGTTGCCCGAGAATGTTACAAAGATCATTTTATTCTGCTTGAAATCCTTGAATCCTTATTTGTTTCCACTTCATTCTGCCTCTATCCTCAACCATATAATCGGATACTTTTCTACCAATGAGTTCTTCCGTGATATCTCTGATTCGGGCTAAGTTAGGATATTATGTCAATGGTTCGTCCTTAGCCCACCTTTCATTCCAGTAAAAACTTTAAAGTATTTGAACCAGAGATAGAATTACTCACAACCATTACCAAGCCATTCCATATTTCTAGCAATGAGCACAAAATCAAGAGAGCCCTAACCTCATCATCAATGTTTACTCCTATAGAAATTAACTGATTGGTAACCATATTAAATTCATTTAAATGATCAGTAATAGACCTACCTTCTAACATCTACATATTAAATAAATATTTTATAAGAAATACCTTGTTCAAAGTTGAGGGTTTTTCATACAGTTTAGCCAATGCATTCATTAAACCCTTCGTTGTCTTTTCCTTTGAAATATTGAACACCACAAACGATGCCAAGCACAATCGTATTGTTCCTAGTGCTTTTCTATCCATAACTTCCCATTATTTGTCTATTTTAACTGTTGGATTCTTTGCTATTCCAACTAATGGTAGGTAAATATTTTTATGATAAATATAATCCTTCATTTGCATCTTCCATAGCTGGTAATTTTAGCCATTAAACTTCTCAATCCTAAATCTGTCTTCTTTTATCATTACTTCCACTCAAAATATAAACCCTCCTTTCAAGTGTATTTTTAAAACCATAAGCTCTAATACCAGTTGTCAGGATTAAATAATTAAACATGAGAAATAAAATAGAAGAAATAATGCAATACACAATAGTCCATATTGGGTGAACCATATAAATCTGTGTCTATTGTGTATTGTATTATTTCTTATGTGTTGTATTTCCACATTTTATTGCTCATGTTTGATTATTTAATCCTAGCATTTAATGTAACAACCCTCCTTGGTAGATCTACTTAGTTGAACTATGTATTAGCGAATTATATTTACTGCTTAGCTTTGTTATTTTGATGGATATATGCTTCTAATATTGTATTATTTTTGCATAAAAATATGGTACTATTGATGCTCTGCTTGGTTGCAATAATAGGTACTCTTGTGGTTGGACATGATAATTGACCACAAGGAATGAGAGACAATATTGAAGGAGAAATGATGATGATGACTCATTCATAAAGAAAATTTGGGTAACATTAATAAATAATGTTTCATGTAGGTGCATTGTGATTTAATTATACACATGTTAATACCATTAGACTAGGAAATTTGCTTACAACAAGTCTCTTTAACATGAGTTGGTGATTGAAGAACACAAGCTTATACTGAGAGGGGGGTGAACAGTATAAGATAAAACTTTTTACTTTTCAATCCAAATGATAACAACAATAATATCAATGCAGTAATGAAACAATGCACAAATCATCACACATATGAGAGACACATATTTAACATGGTTCACCCAATATGGGCTACATCCATAGAGAAATATTGCTTATAAATTTCTCAACAAATTTTATAGGCACCAACCCATAGGAGACACCAATCCCCTATTACAATGTTCATGGACACCAATCCATAAGAGACACCAATCCCCTCTCAATTTCATGGACACAAATCCACAAAAGACACCAATCCATAGGAGACACCAATCCCCTCTCATCTGGTTCGTGGACACCAATCCATAGGAGACACCAATCCCCTCTCAATTTCATGGACACCAATCCATAGGAGACACCAATTCCCTTTACTGGTTCATGGACACCAATCCATAGGAGACACCAATCCCCTCTCAAGTTCATGGACACCAATCCATAGGAGACACCAATCCCCTCTACTCTAGTTCATGCTCAAATCTTGCTCATAAAATTGCACATAAAAATTACTTCCAATATGCTCACAAAACCTACTCAAATATGCTCCATAACCTACTCAAAAAACCTACTCAAATTTTATCCAAAATTACTCACAAAACCTGCTCAAATCTGCTCCAAAACCTGCTCATAAACCTGCTCAAATCTACTCCAAAACCTGCTCACAAAACCTGCTCAAATCTGCTCCAAACCTACTCACAAAACCTGCTCAAATATGCTCCATAACCTTCTCATAAAACCTGCTCAAATATGCTCCACAACTTGTATACAAACAATCCTCATCTTGTATAATGATGTCATCAAGTTCTTCACCTATTCTTCAATGTGCTTTCCTCAACTAAAGCAATTCAAACATATTCTACCCAGAATTCTTTTATCTTCATGAACATATAGAGAATGATATGCACCAATAAAATGCCCAATATGTTCTTCACATTCATTAAGTCTGTCACTTCCACATGTCTCACATTTATTACATTGAAAGGTAGCTCTAGTCTAGCACTTGATAACTGACCTTGTAATTGTTGATTTGCACCTTTCCTTCCCTTTTGTAGATAGCTAAAAATGTCCTTTTCAATTGAATTCTTTCACACTATCCTTGCACTATGTGATACTTTTGACTTGCTTTAAAACAACCCTTCTATTTGTGTGAGACTATACTATTTTTCTTATTTCCACATTCACTTCAAAACCAATCACAATGCACAAATTTGTCCTTCTCATCTACTCCCAAAATCAATCATGAACAATGCACAAATTTGCTTTCAAATTTGATCTATAACCCTTGCCCATTTACTTCCAATTTCAAGCAAAAACAATGCACATCCAATAATTCCTTATACCTCCCACTATATGACAACAAAAATATTTTCCTCAAACAAAACCATTTTGAGAAAGGAATTAAATCACCATACCTCTAAATCTACCTCAATGATGATGGTCTTCTTTTGTATGAGCTTTCCAAACCTGTCTTGACAAAAATAATTTTCCTTTTGTTTGTCCCTTCAAAATCTGGTTAGCAATTCTCTTTTTCCTTTCTTGATTAAATATCAAATCAATCACTTTAAAATCCCTTATCAAAAATATACACAATAAAGCTTAAAAATAACTCCTTATATCTCCCTTTTTGAAACTCACAATGTAAAGCTTTATTGACAACTAAAACCCTTATATCTCCTTTTATTAATTTTCAAAAATGAAACCTTATACCAACATCACAACCCTTATATCTCCCCTTTATTTAATATGCAAAAATATAATTCTACACTAGCACCATGACCCTTATTTCTCCCTTAATTAAATTTGATAAAGTAAAACTTTAAATACCTTGCACAACCATGATGGGATTCGATCCCCTGTCCTCTCGAAGCGCAACGCTCTCACAAGCGCTCATGACCAGTTGTGCTACCACAACACATGAAACCTAAAAGGGCACCCAAATATTTATCCTTGTCTTTGTGCTCCTTCAAACATTAAAACCATAGCAAAATGACATCGAAGGGATTCGATCCCTTAACCTCCTGCACAACAGTACTTCCACACAAGCTAGGCGACCGTCTAGGCTACCCCGATGGATGGAACTAAAGGTGCAAAAATGATATATATATCCTTCTTAATTCTGCCTTCACTCTTCAGTAAAATGGCATCGACCAGATTCGACCTCTTAACCTCCTACATAGCAGCGCTCCACGCAAGCAAGGCGTCCGTTTGGGCTACCCCAACGGATGGAATCAAAAGGGTAAAATTTGATATTTATCCTTGTCTTTCGCTATTGATTTTTCGCTGCTCTTCTCCTCTCTATTGCTCGCACTCACCATGAGGATTGATCAATTACTTGCCCATTCAAAGGTGAAATGATGCCCTATATTTATACGTTTCCCATTGTCTTCGATAAGGAGGTCGGCTCTTATTTTTTGCCTTCAACTTTCTATCTTCTCCAAATATGTCGGTGCATTAATTTTTTCAAACACTTTAGGTTATAATATTTAAACCTATGATTTAAATATTATAATATTCAATTTTTTAAACTCTTATATATTTAAATCCTTTGATTTAAATATGTCAAACCTTTGTCCCAACCTTTGTCCTTCTCTTTATAATATTTCAAGCCTTTGTCCAAACCTTTGTCCTTCTCTTTATAATATTTAAATTTGATATTTAAATATTATAATATATTTGCCTTACTTTGAAATATACTTTCCTTGCTCCTCTTGAGATATATCTTTGCCTTGGATGATTTTTCGTTGTTTTCTATTTATCAAGTCCATCTCTGACATTATTGATATATTGTCCAACCTTATAAACTTATCATCCTTGAAGAATATTTCTGCCTTGAATACCATGCACCTTTGACATCAATGACAACTCAGTATTTCTAACAATCTCCCCCTTTGTCATTGATGGCAACCCTACAAAAAAATTTCTTTTACTGCAACTGGATTCACAATCTGCTCCCCCTGACAAGCTGCTCCCCTTACTAAAAACTCTCCCCCTTTGACATCAATGGCAAAGGGCTCCTTGGGGCTAAAAATAAGACACTTAACACAACCCCCTTCCTCCCTGCTCTTACTTGAGACTTCAATTATGATATGGGAGTGAAACTCCCAAATTACTATGCTCCTCTTCTTGTTTCATTTTCTTTCTCCAAACTTTGGAGATCATACCCTTTTGAACATTTTGACTATCCTTCTTCTTGCTTGACTTTGAGAGCTTAGGGAACATTGTTCTACACCATTTAGCTCTATGCCCAAAATTGTTGCAATTGTAACAAATGATGTTGTAGTCCATGAAAGGTGCAAATGAATTGACATTTCTTCTGCAATTTACAACTTTATGACCAAAATGATTACATGAAAAACAATAACCTTGAAAAGAATATTCATCTTGCCTTGGAGGATTTGGTCGCATGCTTCTTTCTTTGCTTTTTCTATGATGGTCCCTATTCCTTGATGGTGCATTGTTTTCTTCCTCATTGATGCTTCCACTTCTCAACATATCAGCATAGGTCTTGGGCTCTTCTTCAATTACTCTCTTTGATGCTTCTATTTCTTTTGAGCTTGACTCCCCCTTTTGTTTCTCTTGACCTTCTTCAAAACCAAGTCCAGTCTTCATAAATGGAGATCTTTGTGCTTTGATAATATCATCCAAGTTTTTTGAGCTTTTCCTAAACTGATATATCTTATCATTAAATTTTTCAAGTCCCTTCCTTAGAATGATAGCTTCATGTTCTAGTCTTTCACACTCTAGTTCTTTTGCCTTTAATTTTTCAGCCATACCTTCTTCAATTCTCCTTGCCTCTTCAACCTTTACTTTTAAGTCGGTGAGATCTTGTAGAAGCTTTGCCTTTGTTTTCTCATCCTCTTGTACTTGAGCCTTCAATCTTGAGTTCTTCTTTCTAACCCTTTTCAACTCTTCAAGAGCAAAAATAAGTTCCTCTTCTATGTCAATTGTGGCTTCCTCTTCATATTCTGAATCTTTCTCTTCTTCTTGGTCTTCAACAACAGGATCATCTTCTTTCTCTTCTATGGCCAAAAATAGGATTTCTTCTTTTTCACTATTGGAGAGGCTTTCATCACTACTATTGGAAGCACTACTTGCTTCTTCAACATAAAAACTCTTCTTGTGTCTTTGAAAGATCTTCTTCTCATGCTTGCCTTGATCATGCCTATTTTTCTTTTCATGATAAAATTTTCTTTCTTTCTTTTTCTTGTATTCCTTTTCTTCTTCACTGCTACTACTTCCAGCTTGTGGATAATTAGATGCATAGTGACCAAAGTTACCACAATTAAAATATTTCACAGATTGCATACCTTTGTATTTTCTTGGACCCTTCTTATTCCTTCTCACAAAATTAGCTTCTTCTCCACTACTTGATTCTTCACTTGATTCTGGTTCTTTATTCTTTGCCTTCTTTGAAGCTTTGAATGTTGCCTCTCATTTGGATGTTTGATATTTTTTTGTCCTCATCTCATAGGCTATGAGAATCCCATGTAGCTCATCCATGCTCAAAGTTTTGAGATCCTTCATTTCTTCAATTTCTGAAACCTTTGCATCAAACCTCATGGGAAGTGACCTCAAGATTTTCTGAACAATCTTAGAGTCTTCAATACTTTCTCCAAGTCCACGAATGGTGTTGACAACCTCATAAACATGAAGTAGATACCTAGCAATATCTTCCTCATATTTCATCTTCAAGTCTTCAAACTTCCTCCTATGGGTTTGAAGTTTTGCCATTTTAACCTTGTCGTCTCCTTCATATGTTCTCTGTAACTTGTCCCATATTTCTTTTGTTGAAGTGCATTGCATGACTTTCACAAACTCTGATTCACATAACCCACTTAAGATTGCATTCATTGCCCTGGAATTATTTTCATATGGTTTCTTACCATTTGCATCTATGGGAGGAGTTGTAGGTGGTGTGAACCCATTCTCAACGGATTGCCATATATCATATCCATGTGCCATCAAATAAGTCTTCATCCTCACACTCCAGAAAGCATAGTTAGTCCCATCAAACAATGGAGCCTTATTTGATGAAAACCCTTCCTGATGAGCCATGTGTGTTCCTATAAGATCTTCCTTCAAGCTATTAGGCTTTCATGAAGGAACCCACTCTGATACCAATTGAAGAACACAAGCTTATACTGAGAGGGGGGGTGAACAGTATAAGATAAAACTTTTTACTTTTCAATCCAAATGATAACAACAATAATATCAATGCAGTAATGAAATAATGCACAAATCATCACACATATGAGAGACACAGATTTAACGTGGTTCACCCAATATGGGCTACATCCATGGAGAAATATTGCTTATAAATTTCTCAATAAATTTTGTGGGTACCAACCCATAGGAGACACCAATCCCCTATTACAATATTTGTGGACACCAATCCACAGGAGACACCAATCCCCTCTCAAGTTCATGGACACCAATCCATAGGAGACACCAATCCCCTCTCAAGTTCATGGACACCAATCCATAGGAGACACCAATCCCCTCTCAAGTTCGTGGACACCAATCCATAGGAGACACCAATCCCCTCTCAATTTTATGGACACCAATCCATAGGAGACACCAATCCCCTCTGTTGGTTCATGGACACCAACCCATAGGAGACACCAATCCCCTCTCAATTTCATGGACACCAATCCACAGGAGACACCAATCCCCTTCTGTTGGTTCATGGACACCAACCCATAGGAGACACCAATCCCCTCTGCTTTGGTTCATTCTCAAATATTGCTCATAAATTTGCATATAAAAATTGCTTCCAATCTCCTCCAAAACCTGCACATAAAAATTTCTCAAATTTCTTCGTAGCCTCTTCAAAAAATTTGCTCAAATCTGCTCCAAAACCTGCTCACAAAACCTGCTCAAAAACCTACTCACAAAAGCTTCTCAAATATACTCCAAAACATACTCACAAAACCTGCTTAAATCTGCTCCATAATCTACTCACAAAACCTGCTCAAATATGCTCCACAACTTGTATACAAACAATCCTCATCTTTCATAATGATGTCATCAAGTTCTTAACCTATTTTTCAATGTGCTTTCCTCAACTAAAGCAATTCAGACATATTCTACCCAAAATTATTTTATATTCATGAACATATAGAGAATGATATGCACCAATAAAATTCCCAATATGTTCTTCACATTCATTAATTCTATCACTTCCACATGTCTCACATTTATTACATTGAAAGGTTGTTGAGCAAGGTGCAAGAACAGTATTGTCATTGTTGTCAACACAGTCAGACAGATCAGTTGATGCAGTGGACAGGATTTCAGTGATGCAATGGACAGGAGTTAAGAGTTTCTTCAGAGTATGTACAATGTTTTTTCAAAATATAGAAGTGGCCCATATACTAAAAATCAAAAGAATATCACAAGGAAGAAAACTGTCAAAGAAAACTGTCATGATATCGCAACATGTTGGCAAGAAAGAAAAACTATCGCGATATCGCGACATGTTGGCAAGAAAGAAAAACTATAGCGATATCGCGACATGTTGAGAAGAAAGAAAACTGTCGCGATATCGCGACATGTTGGCAAGAAAGAAAAAATTGTCGTGATATCACGACATATTGAGAAGAAAGAAAACTATCGTGATATCGCGACATGTTGGCAAGAAAGAAAAACTGTCGCAATATCGCGACATGTTGAGAAGAAAGAAAAACTATCACGATTTTGCGACATGTTCGGAGAGAAAGCGCAAGCAAGCAAAACTGTCATGATTTCATGACATGTTCAAAGAGAAAGTGCAAGAAAGCAAAACTATCATGATTTCGTGACATGTTCAGAGAGAAAGCGCAAGCAAGCAAAACTGTCACAATTTTGTGACATGTTCGGAGAGAAAGCGCAAGCAATAAAAAGTATCATGATTTTGTGACATATTGCAAGGAAGGTTGTACGGATGAAAAAGTGTCACGATTTCATGACATATTGCAAGGAAGTTTGTATGGATGAAAAAGTGTCGTGATTTTGCGACATATTGCAAGGAAGGTTGTATGGATGAAAAAGTGTTGCGATTTCACAACATATTGCAAGGAAGGTTGTACGGATGAAAAAGTGTCACGATTTCATGACATATTGCAAGGAAGGTTGTACGGATGAAAAAGTGTTGTGATTTCGTGACATATGGCAAGGAAGTTTGTACGGACAAAAAAGTGTCACGATTTCATGACATGTTGCAGGAGAGAGAGTCCGAAAGAAAAAGTGTCACAATTTTGCCACATAAAGCAGGAGAGAGAGTCCGAAATAAAAAGTGTCGCGATTTCGTGACATGTTGCAGGAGAGATATTTCAAGAGAAAAAGTGTCACAATTTCGCGACATGTTGTAGGAGAGAGAGTCCGAGAGAAAAAGTGTCGCGATTTCAAGACATGTTGCAGGAGAGAGAGTCCGAGAGAAAAAGTGTCATGATTTTGCGACATGTTGTAGGAGAGAGAGTCCGAGAGAAAAAGTGTCACGATTTTGTGACATGTTGGGTTTTCGCGACCCAAAGGCAAGAGAAAGAGCTAAGGAGAAAAAGTGTCACGATATCGCGACATGTCGGGTTTTCGCGACCCGAAGGTAAGAGAGAGAGAGTCAAGGAGAAAAAGTGTCATGATATCGCGACATGTCGGGTTTTTGTGACTTGAAGGCAAGAGAAAAAGCAAAGGAGAGAAAGTGTCACTATTTCACGACAAGTCGCATTTTTGTGACTAAAGGAGGAGAAAGAAAGTAAGAAGGCGAAAGTGTCACGATATTCCGACATGCTTTTCGCTGGTTGAAGCCGAGAAGAGTAGCAAGGAGGCAAAAGTGTCACGATATCATGACATGTTGTGTTTTCACGGGTTGAAGCCAAGAAGAGTAGCAAGGAGGCAAAAGTGTCACGATATCGTGACATGTTTTGTTTTGTGGATTGAAGCCAAGAAGAGTAGTAAGGAGGCAAAAGTGTCACGATATCACGACATGTGTTTTCGTAGGCAAAATCTGAGAAGAGGACAAAGAGGTAGAAGTGTCACGATTTCGTGACATGTCTCTTTGGCGTGATCAAAAAAGAGAACCCGACCAAAATAAGATATGTAACAGTTAACTGAAGTTCTATGACAGTTACAGGGACAGTTGCAGAAGAAAAACATGCAGCTAGAATAAGTTGAGTTAACTGAAGTCAGTTCATCAGTTACAAGTGCATTTATAGAGAAAAATCATGCAGCTAAAATAAGAACAATGAACTGAATTTAGAATGACAGTTACAGGGCTAGTTATAGAGTGTAATCATCGAGCGACAGTTAAAGTGAAAGTCATCAAATGAAGATCAAACTTGAGTCGTAACTATTACAGGATGCATGAAAGAATACTGTGTGATAAAGGAGTTACATATAGAAGTCTCTATTAATAAGTTGCATGCGAAAAATATGGAAGTTAAAAATAGAGTCAGAGCTTTGTTATAAAAGGAGGTTTGCATGGAGAATTAGTGGGTTGCGAAAGGAGAGAAAAAGTGCTGCAAGAAGAGGGCAGGAGGTGTGTTGAAATAGAGCGTTAGGCAGAGCCGTGAGAGCCATAAGAATGCAGTAAGAAGCACTGTAAGAGTGCTATAAAAGTGCAGTAAGTAGATCTTGAAGTGAGTGTGATGTTTTGGTGAATAGTGAGAGAGGTTGGGTTAGCAATAGACCAGTCAGGGTCTTGTATAAGAGAAGGCATCTTTATGTCAAACTTATAGTTTCAAAATTGTAGTCCAAGTTGGTGCTTGGAATTAGGGGTTGGTGCTCCTTTCTGTTGGTGCAGATAAATACGGGGTTGGTGCTCCTTTCTGTTGGTGTAGATAAATTAGGGGTTGGTGCTCCTTTCTGTTGGTGCAGATAAATTAGGGGTTGGTGCTCGTTTTTGTTGGTGCAGATAAATCAAGGGTTGGTGCTCCTTCCAGTTGGTGCTGGTAAATTGATTGTAAAGTTGTTGCTTTGCAAAGGCTGGATTTGGATGGGAGTCCAAGCAATCATTGTTTGAGGAGTAGCCAAAACTGGTGAACCTCATTACATCTTATGTTGTGTGATGCTCTCTTATTATATTTTCTTTATGTGGTTTTAATATTTCATTGTTTTGGCTTTAAGATTTGAAGTTTTTAAGTTTTAAAGAGCCACACTGATTCACCCCCCCTCTTAGTGTCATTGTGAGACTAGTAATTGGTATCAGAGCCAAGTTACTAAAAAAAGCTTAACTAGCTAGGGTGATCTTGGATTAGTACGCAATGGTAGGTGGTGAAGGCTTTTCATAAAACAAAGCACCATTGTTGGACAGAACTAATTACTCATTTTGGAAACTCAGGATGCAGACATATCTTTGTGCTTTGGGATACGACATTTGAGATTTAGTAAATAGTGGATACACAATACCCACCACTCCTCCAACCGATGCTGTCAGTAAGAAGTTGTTTGAGAATAAATCTAAAGCAAATAATGCTATCATGTGCGATTTAGTGGATAGCAAACTGATAAATATTATGATTTGTAAAACGACAAAAGACATGTGGGACAAACTAAGGAGCATTCATGAAGGAGACAACAAGATCAAGGAGGCCAAGTTACAAATGCATCGAGCTCAGTTCGAAGCATTAAATATGAATGACAATGAGAACATAGAGGCATACATGCTGAGAGTTAATGGAATCATTAATGCAATTAGAGGAATCGACGAGGAAATGGAAGATGCAATCATTGTAAAAAAGGAACTAAGATCTCTTCCCCAAAGATTTGATTCTAAAGTTTTAGCAATAGAAGAAGCTAAAGATCTAAATACTTTTAGTATGGATGAGATGCATGGTTCTTTGACTGCATATGAGATGAGAATAGGAAAAACTAAACCCATAGATAGAGAAGCTGCTTTTAAAGAACATAAAAATATAAAAGCAAAACAAGAATCCGAGCAAGAAGAGACATCAGATAAAACGAAAGCAAACTTTGTTCAAAAACTAATAAGGGGAAAATGAAAATATAGAGGAAAGCTACCTCTTAAATATTTTAGCTGTGGAGGCATTGGGCATTTTACGACTAACTGTCGACTTAATGAGAAGGACGAAAGTAATGAAGGATCGCACCAAGAAAGAAGTGACTGGAAGAAGAAAACAAATTTCAAAAAATGCAACTTCAAGAAGAAAAGTTTCATGTCCAAGAATGTCAGTGCATCAGAAGACAATGGTAGTGAGGATTCTGAAGAGGAAACAGGTGAAGCTCTTTTCATGGCATTTGAAGAAGAAGAATCAGAAAAGGAAGAAGAAGTGAATTCTGATGTATGTGGTGAAAAATCTAAGGCTGAAGTAGATCTAGAAGGTGAGTTGATCTCTGCACTTGAATAGTTGGGTTTAGAAAGTAAAAAGAACAAAATACTGTCCAAGAAGTTGGAAGAATATGAGGGAAATATTGAATATCTCTTCTTACAAATTCACAAAGCCAAGAAAATAGAAGAAACCTTGAAGTCACAGATCAATGAGAAAGAGATTGTTTGTTGTAAACAAGAAGAGGAGATTATGTTATTGAGGAAACAACTAGAAGAGGCCAATACAAATATCAAATTTGAGAAGAGCACAAAGCTACTAGATAAAATGATAAGACAACAAAGAAGCCCCATGTGCAAGCTTGGTCTTGGATATGAAGCTTGTAGCACCCTAAAATTGGCACAGTAAACCCTTAGCAAATAATTAAAATTACCTTAGTAATAATTCAAAATTTAAATTTTAACCCCGAACCGCCTGTTAAACCGCTTTCCTCATTTTTCATGCCATTTTTAGGATTTGTTGTGACCGTTGGACGATATCGTCGTCGATCAGACGATATCGCCTCAGATCGGACGAATTCGTCTGGAGAAGAACGTCCAGACGATTTCGTCCCAAAACTAATTTTTCATAATTAGCTTCTGTTTCAACGACGTCTCTAACCGGGGCAAAAGCGTGTCTACACGGTTAGAGACTTCCCCCATTGGAGATCTCCCAAATTGGGATGATCTCCAACCTCCCAACCTCCTTCCTATGCCTATTTAATCTTAGGCCCTCCCCTTGACATTCCCCTGGCTGAATTTTATTGCACTTCGAGTTTTACATGCATTAGAATGTCTTAGACTACTGTTTGCCTTTGTCCCTTTTCAAATTTTCTTGCAGGAACTTTGTCATTCTTCAGTCGGAGCAAGCTCAGATCGTCGCAGATGATCCTGTACGATCTCGGACGATCACGCCACAATTCAAGATGATTATGTATTTTGTAGACGATTTCGACTGCAGCCAACGTTGGGGGCAAATCCATGCCCTGAGTTTGCATTCTCTATCCATTATCTACTGTTTTGCTTTGCATTAGTTAGATTTATTTCTATTTTGCATCTTGGAGTTCACCTCACGTAGCATAGATGCATGATAGAGTCAAAGTTAGTCATTAAAACAATGCATTTTACTTAATTTGTTATCTAAAGTTGTCATTCTAACATTCATACTTTCATTTCTATCATTTTCCCTTGCTTTTGCAATTGTATTTTTTGTTCTTGGTATCCATTTCTGTAGTTGCAGGTCTCTGACAAAATCGTCAGACTATTTCGTCAGATTAGAGACGATCTCGTCAGATTAGAGACGATTTCGTCAGATTAGAGACGATCTTGTCAGATTAGAGACGATCTTGTCAGATCAGTAGATCAGGGACGATCCTGTCAGATCAGAGACGATCCTGTCAAATTCTAGACGATCTGGACTGCTTCAAAAATTAGAACCTCCATCAGACATCCGGATCAGGTATGGCTTTTCTAATCTAGTATATTTTTTGTATTTTTTGTTTAATTCTATTTTTTGTATTCATTTAAATCTGCATTTCATATAGCATAGCTTAGATTCATTTGGCCAAACCTAGGACTTGAATGATCAAGCATAAAAATGAACACATCAAACACATTCCCAACCTAGGCGTGGAAACTGCCATTCAAAAGTTTCCTGGTGAACCCACCATCCGTCGAAAATTCACCCTTATACACCTCCCCCGAGAGGCGGGACCTTCAAAGGGCCTCTCAGTCCGAGGTATTGTCCCATCCTTTTCACATCCCCCTTTCGGGCACGGATCCTATAGCCTGAAGGTAAGGGTGCGAAAAATTTGGAGCGATACATTTTGGTGAACCCGACGTGAATAACATAGGCATATTTCTGATTCAAAAATATAAAAAAAAAAATATATAATATATATATATATATATATATATATATATATATATATGTATACAAGAAAAACAAAAACAAAATCATCATTTCAAGTTTGTATGTTTTAGATTCAATTCTAAATAGTAGATACTAAATATTACTTTTAGAAGTACTAAAGAAACCATGAGTTTTTACTCAAATCAATATGAGCCCATCAGTAATGTTGGAAGAATTCAGCTAAATACATTTGTTGATTATGACCAACCTCATCCCTATTCAACACCACCTCCATCACACTTTTCTCATTTTTCATCCTTACCCCAACAGGACAATCCCTTTGCCAATCCTCTTCATAACGATATTATCTATTCTCCCATATATCCATATTATGTCTATCAATCCACATACAATCCTCCTCCACCCTTTCAATATTCTTCTTTCAATACAACACATCCATTTCAACAAGAAAATACTTATTCTTCCAATTCTACCATGCACTCACCTCATACTTCGCAATCTTCCTATCATCATTCTACCCATAATAAAGAAAGTAGAGGTGAGAAACCATTAGGTCCTTTTATGACTGAATTCCTAAGGCACGTATCAAAAACCTCTCGAAAACCTTCATCACGTAAATTTACTAAGCTCAATCAACCAATGGATATAATTCTCAAGCATTTACTTGATACAAATAGGATTGAACTCCCTTCCATAAGACAACTTGATACCACAACAGATTGGTTTAAACCTGAGCTACATTGTGAATATCATAGAGTGGATGGACATATGACACAAAATTGTAAAGATTTAAGATGTGCAATTCAAGATTTGATTGATGAGGGTCTTTTTAATATAAAGGAATTACAATCTACAACTGATTATAAATCTCCAGTAAACAATCAAACTCCTACACAACAAATACCAATAATCAATCAAGACATGGGGATCTCCCAAGAACCCCTATTCAATTATCAACAACAAGAAACCAATCAAATATTGCATGTTAATGTGTCCCATCATGATGATATTACTAATATTGTAACAAAAACTACAAATGAGCAACCTCAAGTTCAATCAACTCAATCTGATATTCAAGATATGGATTCCTCATTTGACCAACCTTCAAAACTATCTTTGGCTCTAGAGAATGATCCAAAATGGAATGTAAGCATAGAAAGCTCATATTTAGAATCAAAATCTCAATCTGAAATCCACTTTGATAGCCAACAACAAGTGATTAATCCTCAAGCAAAGATATCCCTTTTAGAAGTATTACAAAGTTCTCATAAGGAAACTTTGTTCAAAATACCTAGCCAACAATTTGTTCCTCATCATATTTTCTCTAAGAACATAATTAATGGTGTAAACCCTCTTGAGGTTAACCATATTTCATTCTATGATGAGGAGATTCCTTCCTCTACTCCACAAGAAGACTACTATCTTTACATTACAGGATCTAGTAAAGAAACACCTGTTAAAACTATCATGGTAGATAATGGCTCCTCTCTTAATTTATGCACTTATCAATTATTCCAAAAACTCAAATTAAAGGAAGAAGATCTTAATGAATCAAATGTTATTATAAAATCTTTTAACAATGAAATTCAAGAAGCTCAAGGTACTATAATTTTTCCCCTTAATATTGGATCCAAGATCCTGGATACTTTGTTTTATGTAGCATATTGCCCTTCACCTTACAACCTACTTCTCAGAAGTCCTTGGATTCATACGATGAGGGTTGTCCCTTCCACTCTTCACCAATGTTTGAAGTTTGAACTTGCAAATAAAATTGTTACCATACATGGTGACCCAACACCATTTGAAGAATATTTAATGGTTGAAACATCAAGTTCTATACATTCTCTATTGTCACAATTATCTTCTATCCATCACTTTTCTTCATCCATATATGATCATCCTTGTTTACCAAATAACACCCATGCATATATTTCATATATGCTCCCTCCATCTTATCAAGACTTGGAAGATAGTGATAAGAATGAAGAACCTTCTTATCCTTCGACATTTTATTTTGTAACATGATCAATTTTACACATATAAAAGTCAAATCTTTTGCTACATTATTCTACATTATAACAAAGCTTTTGTTATCACTACCTTTTATTCATCACCTTTTGTTCTTACCTTCAACACAACCAAATTATCCTTCAAAACCTCCTTTGATTTTGAAGCAACCTTAGACATGCTATACTCAAATAACCTTGTATAGTGTATATAGATCATCTTGTATATACCACCAATTCCATCATCTAAAAATTAAAATCAAAATATAATACAAAAACATAAAACATCAAAATCATCAAAATCTTCAAAAACATCTTTTATCTTTGTACCTCTCAATTCTTGAAGTATTGCAGTTATATTTTCAATTATTTTGGATAAATTAGTATTTATTTGGAATCCCGCACTTTCACATTCACATGAATAAATCTCTTGATTTTATTTGTTATGATTATTAATCTCTCTTATATCAAAGTCCACATTGGAATTAAATAAAGTTTTGAGCATAGAGAACTGATCTTGTTATTTACTTGAACCAAGTATATCTCTTCACATTAAAATGATTTCATTGCACATTCGATATGATGCTACATAGTAGAAATGGTTTCTTGAGCGAAAAGTTTCCCCTGCTATCCTATCATGCACATGGTCTAGAATCTTTGAGAATTGACAAAAGGACAAGCTCACCCCTACCCAGAATAAAAATCCCTTGCTCTACAGCTAATCCGAGCAAGTATCCCTAGCATAGGAAGAAAAAGAAAAGTTCAAGAAAAAGAGAAAAAGAAAAAGGTTATTTTGAATCATCACAACAATATTTCAGCATTATCTCAAATATCAAGCAAAAATACAAAAGTACAAAAAAAAAAGAGAAGCAAAAGTGAAAAGCAAAAGCAAAATACAATAAACTCCTTTCCCTACCCCTTGAAAAGAAAAGAAGGGTGAATGAGCTTGAATCCCTGGAATTCTCAATTATTCGAAAACTGTGAGGTAAGCCCCATAACAGGTGGTTTGTGCCCAACCCGCTTGGCCTTGGGTAAATCCTAGCGTGGTGATATGTCTGTCACATTAGCGACCTTCTTTTGTATAGACCTCTGTCAGCTTATGGATTAGCTAGCTCTTGATAACCTAACTTACATAGTAGTCTGGTATGGTTACATGCATATAAATCATGGTCAATGAACATTTATTTGGTCAAGGCAAATTACTTGTATCAAATTATCTTGCTCAAAATTGGTAAATGAACAATACAATCGCACACACATTTGTATTTGAGAGATTTTGTATCATTATGATAAATCAAGATTGGTAATGAATTCACATTTGCACATGAGGATTCCTTATAAATCTACATTTCTCTTTGAGATAATTTAAAAATATTTCTGTAACTCTTTTCGGAATAATTTTATCCTTTTATTTCAGAATTCTTGTTTTGTATAAAAGCAATTACATACATCTTCTCACAAAATCTCAAAAATAATTTCAAACAAAATTTTCATATTATTATTTTTCTGTTTATCAAAGGTCAAAAATGCATCTTGCAATAAAACCAACAATCTATTTTCTTCTTTGGATTTCGCGATGATGGTATAAGTCTATACCTATAATTCTATGCCTAGCGCAAACCATCGTTCTAATTTTCTTTTCCATTTATTTTAAAAACAAAATTCATCAAAACATGTGACTTGCATCATTATGTTACACAATTATGCTTTACAAACAAACAAACACTTATTCTATTTCATGACATTATGTTCAAAATTCAATTTTTGCAACCATGGTATAAATTCTAAAGGAATTGTTCAAAATTTTATCACACTTAGGAATTTATGCCTAGCAACATCATATTTTCATGCATACTATTTTTATGAAAATCTGAAAACAAATCATCAAACCATCATTATCTCCATCATTACAACACCAAGTCTTAAGACAGTCTCTTAAGCACTCTTTTACTTTTAACAATATTTCTATATTGGGATTAGCTTGACGACCGAGTGAGCGGCGACTCCATGAAATGGTCTATAATAGCGACAATGTCCTTTGAAATTATTGTTAGAAGTCCCTTTTATTTTTTATCAAATCACACCACAACCACCAATTGTTTACATCAGATTATTTCATTTAAAATCTTACAGCATGACATCAAAATTATAATATTTCAAAATGACATAATTATATGAATCCTCAATCCAATAAGCAAACAATTCAAAACATTAAAGCATCATAAAACATATACACAAGTCATATCATCAAAAATATCATATATATAAAAAAAATGAATAGTAAAAATGAATTAGGGTTTTCCCTATTTTCTTAATTTTATTCAAAACAATTAACAACATTTTTAAATTTTGCTTTTCCGTGTTTTTACCTCAAACGTTCGATTTGGGTAAAAACACGGAGGGGGCACCATAGTAAGTTGTCGTACGATTCGACCTAGAATCGTCGCCTAAAAATGGGAATAAATTTTTGCTTTCTCGTAAATCGAGAAGAACTCGTCTTTAACGCATTTTCTTCAGAAAATTCGCTAAAGAGGGGGCAAAATGTAGCACCCTAAAATTGGCACAGTAAACCTTAGTAAATAATTAAAATTACCTTAGTAATAATTCAAAATTTAAATTTTAACCCCGAACCACCTGTTAAACCGCTTTCCTCGTTTTTCGTGCCATTTTTAGGATTTGTTGTGACCGTTGGACGATATCGTCACCGATCAGACGATATCGCCTCAGATCGGACGAATTCATCTGGAGAAGAACGTCCAGACGATTTCGTCCCAAAACTAATTTTTCATAATTAGCTTCTGTTTCAACGACGTCTCTAACCGGGGCAAAAGCGTGTCTGCGCGGTTAGAGACTTCCCCCATTGGAGATCTCCCAAATTGGGATGATCTCCAACCTCCCAACCTCCTTCCTATGCCTATTTAATCTTAGGCCCTCCCCTTGACATTCCCCTGGCTGAATTTTACTGCACTTCGAGTTTTACATGCATTAGAATGTCTTAGACTATTGTTTGCCTTTGTCCCTTTTCGAATTTTCTTGCAGGAACTTTGTCATTCTTCAGTCGGAGCAAGCTCAGATCATCGTAGACGATCCTGTACGATCTCGGACGATCACGCCACAATTCAAGACGATTATGTATTTTGTAGACGATTTCGACTGCAGCCAACGTTGGGGGCAAATCCATGCCCTGAGTTTGCATTCTCTATCCATTATCTACTGTTTTGCTTTGCATTAGTTAGATTTATTTCTATTTTGCATCTTGGAGTTCACCTCACGTAGCATAGATGCATGATAGAGTCAAAGTTAGTCATTAAAACAATGCATTTTACTTAATTTGTTATCTAAAGTTGTCATTCTAACATTCATACTTTCATTTCTATCATTTTCCCTTGCTTTTGCAATTGTATTTTTTGTTCTTGGTATCCATTTCTGTAGTTGCAGGTCTCTGACAAAATCGTCAGACTATTTCGTTAGATTAGAGATGATCTCGTCAGATTAGAGATGATTTCGTCAGATTAGAGACGATCTTGTCAGATTAGAGACGATCTTGTCAGATCAGTAGATCAGGGACGATCCTGTCAGATCAGAGACGATCCTGTCAAATTCTAGACGATCTGGACTGCTTCAAAAATTAGAACCTCCATCAGACATCCGGATCGGGTATGGCTTTTCTAATCTAGTATATTTCCTGTATTTTCTGTTTAATTCTATTTTTTGTATTCATATAAATCTGCATTTCATATAGCTTAGCTTAGATTCATTTGGCCAAACCTAGGACTTGGATGATCAAGCATAAAAATGAACACATCAAACACATTCCCAACCTAGGCGTGGAAACTGCCATTCAAAAGTTTCCTGGTGAACCCACCATCCGTCGAAAATTCACCCTTATACACCTCCCCCGAGAGGCGGGACCTTCAAAGGGCCTCTCAGTCCGAGGTATTGTCCCATCCTTTTCACATCCCCCTTCGGGCACGGATCCTATAGCCTGAAGGTAAGGGTGCAAAAAATTTGGAGCGATACAAAGCTGAACAACCTTGATCTTCTAAATCTATAGAGAAGAAGAAATCCACTACTGAAAGATCAAAGCAAGAAAATCCTGAAGATGAATCCTCAAAAGGAAGAAAATCTCAAAGGAGATCTACAAAGAAAGCAACCACAACAAAATAGGTTCTATCACTCTCACTTTATTCATAATAATGCTTTTAAAGGCAATTGTTTTAGATGCAACCATTATGGTCACAAGGCAATTTATTATGGATTGAATAATAGATCAAAGAGTTATGCTAGAAGAAATACATCTGTTATTCCAGTTGAACACCATGTGCAATATTTTAAATGTAATGGTCATGGGCACATAGCAAGGTCTTGTCCAAATCTAAGGCAAGACAGTAGATTTCATCAGATGCAAAGAATGCAACATAGACAGGGAAGAAATCATGTGCATCAAAGAAAGGAAAAGAATCATCCATCAAGGATGTACAAGAGACAACCACCCAAGAGAAATTTTCAAGTTCACAAAAAGGTTCAAAATGGGGATACAGGTGAAAACCTTCAGGCTAAATTCAAGAAATACTGGAGAAAGAAAGAAGAGAGGAAATCATGTGTCCTTGGACAAAAGGAGATTACTCCTTTATTGCACTAAGCAGCTCCAGGTAGCACATCCTCAAGGGGAGCAATGTTAAAGTTTTATTTTAATGCTCCTATGTATTTGTGTAGCTATCTGAGGATGAAAGGAAAGTAGTCGGGGAGTTGTTGTATAGCTATCAAAGTGTGTTTTCTGTTCATGCAGTTGTTTTTGGTAGTGCCGTGAAGGGTGGTGACTAAATTGAGAGTTGTCTTTATTGGTAATATTGCTATATGTCATTGTTGTACTATTGATGGTTCTTACTGCCACTGTCCAAAGTTAAGGATTATAATAGTTCAGATAGTGTGGTTAGTGAAAGAATGTTGCCCGAGCCGCATATATGTGTTTCGATAAAAGCAGTGTGTATTTGAACTTCACATTGACGTGAAGATTGTCAGATCTTTTATGACGCTATGTTGAAAAATATTGAAGTCTGATTTAGCTCATCAAGATGAGCAACTTTGCTTTGTGAATCTTACCTATCCGAGGTCCAGTCGTATGAGTTTGAGTAAGGTGCACTATAGTTGGCCATGAAGTGTTTGACAAAATGTTGTCTCCTAATTCGAACAGTTGGAAGTAAGGTGTGAAAAACAGTGATTGTAGAAAACATAGACCAAGTTGAAAATGAAAAAAGGGATTTGGTTGGTGTTGTGGTACAGTGTTTGATGCTTGCACAAAGTTGGTTGATACATGCTTCGACAAGGGTCAGTGATAAAGGGATGTTCTTTGAGGTGATTGGTTGAGTAGAGTTGATTAAGCCTAGTCAAGTAATTGGATGCATGTGGTTGTTCAAGTTCCATAAAATAAACTATTATTGATTTGAGTTGAGATTGGGATTTGAGTATAGAACATATTGAGTCTCTAACAATTCTCTTTATGCCTCTATGAGATTTAGTTGTTATAATGATTGAGCATTAAGTATAGAACATATTGAGTCTAAAAATTCTCTTTATGATTCTATAAGATTGGATAGATTCTGTGTGAGCCTATTGACAGGGTACAGAGGACAGAGTCTCAATGGATAGATATCCAGCAACCAACACAGTTGAAGATATATCTGAGTGAGGGACCACATTCTCAGGGGGAGCATTTATATATTTAATTATCTTTTTGCTCATGTTTGTAATTTTTTCTAACTGTATTAATTTGTGCCTGAGAATGTTGTGCATGGAATCAGGGGGAGTCTGCAGCAACCCTTTGGTATTATTGTCAAAGGGGGAGAAGAATTATAGGAAATTGCATGTGTGTTGCCAATAATTCCAAAGGGGGAGATTGTTGAGCAAGGTGTAGGAACAGTATTGTCATTGTTGTCAACACATTCAGACAGATTGATTGATGCAGTGGACAAGAGTTCAGTGATGCAGTGGACAGGATTTAAGAGGTTCTTCAGAGTATGTACAGTGTTTTTCCAAAAGATAGAAGTGGCCCATATACTAAAAATCAAAATAAAATCACAAGGAAGAAAATTGTCGCGATATCGCGACATGTTGGCAAGAAAGAAAAACTGTCACGATATCGCGACATGTTGAGAAGAAAGAAAACTGTCGTGATATCGCGACATTTTGGCAAGAAATAAAAAATATCGCGATATCACGACATGTTGAGAAGAAAGAAAACTGTCGCGATATCGCGACATGTTGGCAAGAAAGAAAAATTGTCGCGATATCGCGACATGTTGAGAAGAAAGAAAAACTGTCATGATTTCGCGACATGTTCGGAGAGAAAGCGCAAGCAAGAAAAACTGTCACGATTTCATGACATGTTCGGAGAGAAAGTGCAAGCAAGCAAAACTGTCACAATTTCATGACATGTTTAGAGAGAAAGCACAAGCAAGCAAAACTGTCACGATTTCATGACATGTTCGGAGAGAAAGTGCAAGCAAGCAAAACTGTCGTGATTTCGTGACATATTGCAAGGAAGGTTGTACGGACGAAAAAGTGTCATGATTTCATGACATATTGCAAGGAAGGTTGTACGGACGAAAAAGTGTCATGATTTTGCGACATATTGCAAGGAAGGTTGTATGGATGAAAAAGTGTCGCGATTTCGCGACATATTGCAAAGAAGGTTGTACGGACGAAAAAGTGTCATGATTTCATGACATATTGCAAGGAAGGTTGTACGGACGAAAAAGTGTCATGATTTCGTGACATATTGCAAGGAAGGTTGTACGGAAGAAAAAGTGTCGTGATTTCTTGACATATTGCAAGGAAGGTTGTATAGACGAAAACGTGTCACGATTTCGCAACATATGGCAAGGAAGTTTGTACGGACAAAAAAGTGTCGCGATTTCGCGACATGTTGCAGGAGAGAGAGAGTCCAAAAGAAAAAGTTTTGTGATTTTGCGACATGTTGCAGGAGAGAGAGTCCGAAAGAAAAAGTGTCACGATTTCGCGACATGTTGTAGGAGAGAGAGTCCAAGAGAAAAAGTGTCGCAATTTCGCGACATGTTGTAGGAGAGAGAGTCCGAGAGAAAAAGTGTTGTGATTTCGCGACATGTTGTAGGAGAGAGAGTCCGAGAGAAAAAGTGTCACGATTTCATGACATGTTGTAGGAGAGAGAGTCCGAGAGAAAAAGTATCACGATTTCAGGACATGTTGCAGGAGAGAGAATTCGAGAGAAAAAGTGTCACGATTTTGCGACATGTTGCAGGAGAGAGAGTCCGAGAGAAAAAGTGTCACGATATCGCGACATGTCGGGTTTTCACAACCCGAAGGCAAGAGAAATATCTAAGGAGAAAAAGTGTCGTGATATCGTGACATGTCGGGTTTTCACGACTCGAAGGCAAGAGAGAGAGTCAAGGAGAAAAAGTGTCGCAATATCACGACATGTCGGGTTTTCGTGACCCAAAGGCAAGAGAAAGAGCAAAGGAGAGAAAGTGTCACGATTTCGTGACATGTCGCATTTTTGCGACTAAAGGAGGAGAAAGAAAGTAAGAAGGCGAAAGTGTCGCGATATCGCGACATGTTGTGTTTTCGCTGGTTGAATCCGAGAAGAGTAGCAAGGAGGCGAAAGTGTTGCGATATCGTGACATGTGTTTTCGTAGGTTGAAGCCAAGAAGAGTAGCAAGGAGGTGAAAGTGTCGCGATATCATGACATGTTGTGTTTTTGTGGGTTGAAGCCAAGAAGAGTAGCAAGGAGGCGAAAGTGTCGTGATATCGTGACATGTGTTTTCATGGGCAAAAGTCGAGAAGAGGACAAAGAGGTAGAAGTGTCATGATTTTGTGATAGGTCACTTTTGCACGAGCGAAGAAGAAAACCCAGCTAAAATAAGATATGTAACAATTAACTGAAGTTCTATGGTAGTTATAGGGATAGTTGCAGAAGAAAAACATGCATCTAGAATAAGTTGAGTTAACTGAAGTCAGTTCATCAGTTACAAGTGCATTTACAGAGAAAAATCATGTAGCTAAAATAAGAATAGTGAACTAAAGTCAGAACGATAGTTACAGGGCCAGTTACGGAGTGTAATCATCGAGCGACAGTTAAAGTGAAAGTCATCAGACGAAGATCAAACTTGAGCCGTAACTATTTACAGGATGCATGAAAGAATACTGTGTGATAAAGGAGTTACATATAGAAGTCTCTATTAATAAGTTGCATGCAAAAAATATGGAAGTTAAAAATAGAGTCAGAGCTTTGTTATAAAAGGAGGTCTGCATGGAGAATTAGTGGGTTGTGAAAGGAGAGAAAAAGTGTTGCAAGAAGAGGGCAGGAAGTGTGCTAAAATAAAGCGTTAGGCAGAGCCATGAGAGCTGTAAGAATGCAGTAAGAAGCGCTGTAAGAGGGCTATAAAAGTGCAGTAAGAAGAGCCTGAAGTGAGTGTGATGTTTTGGTGAATAGTGAGAGAGGTTGGGTTAGCAATAGACCAGTTAGGGTTTTGTATAAGAGAAGGCATCTTTATGTCAAACTTATAGTTTCAAAATTGTAGACCAATTTGGTGCTTGGAATTAGGGGTTGGTGCTCCTTTCTGTTGGTGCAGATAAATTAGGGGTTGGTGCTCCTTTCTATTGGTGCAGATAAATTAGGGGTTGGTTCTCCTTTTTGTTGGTGCAAATAAATTAGGGGTTGGTGCTCCTTTTTGTTGGTGTAGATAAATTAGGGGTTGGTGCTCCTTTCTGTTGGTGCAGATAAATCAGGGGTTGGTGCTCCTTCCAGTTGGTGCTGGTAAATTGATTGTAAAGTTATTGCTTTGCAAAGGCTGGATTTGGATGGGAGTCCAAGCAGTCATTTTTTGAGGAGTAGCCAAAACTGGTGAACCTCATTACATCTTGTGTTGTGTGATGCTCTCTTGTTATATTTTCTTTATGTGGTTTTAAGCTTTCATTATTTTGGCTTTAAGAGTTGAAGTTATTAAGTTTTAAAGAGCCACACTTATTCACCCCCCCTCTCAATGTCATTGTGAGACTAACAAAGGTATCTTTAGTGTAGCACTTGATAACTGACCTTGTAGTTACTGATTTGCACCTTTCTTTCCCTTTTTTGGATAGCTAAAAATTTTCTTCTTTTAAATTGAATTATTTCACACTATCCTTGCACTATGTGATAATTTTGACTTTCTTTAAAACAACCCTTCTATTTGTGTGAGACTATACTATTTTTCTTATTTCTACATTCACTTCAAAACCAATCATAATGCATAAATTTGTCCTCATCTAGTCCCAAAATTAATCATGAACAATGCACAAATTTCCTTTCAAATCTTATCTATAACCCTTGCCCATTTACTTCCAATTTCAAGCAAAAACAATGCACTTCCAATAATTCCTTATACCTCCCACTATATGAAAATAAAAATATTTTAGTTAAACAAAACCATTTTGATAAAGGAATTAAATCACCATACCTCTAAATCTACCTCAATGATGATGGTCTTCTTTTGTATGAGCTTTCCAAACCTTTCTTGAAAACTATAATTTTTCTTTTGTTTGTCCCTTCAATATTTGGTTAGCAATTCTCTTTTTCTTTTCTTGATTAAATATCAAATAAATCACTTTAAAATACCTTATAAAAAATATACACAATAAAGCTTAAAAATAACTCCTTATATATCCATTTTTGAAACTCACAATGTAAAGCTTTATTGACTACTAAAACTCTTATATCTCCTTTTATTAATTTTCAAAAATGAAACCTTATACCAACATCACAACCCTTATATCTCCCCTTTATTTAATATGTAAACATATAATTCTACACTAGCACCATGGCCCTTATTGATCCCTTAATTAAATTTGATAGAGTGAAACTTTAAATACCTTGCATAGCCATGATGAGATTCGATACCCTATCATCTCAAAGCGTAACACTCTCACAAGTGCTCGTGACTAGTTGTGCTACCACAAAACATGAAACCAAAAAGGGACACATGAATATTTATCATTTTCTTTATGCTCCTTCAAACATTAAAACCATAGCAAAATGGTGTCGAAGGGATTCGATCCCTTAACCTCTTATATAGTAGCACTTCCACACAAGCTAGGTGACTGTCTAGGCTACCCATTAGATGGAACTAAAGGCACAAAAATTGATATATATATATCCTTCTTAATTCTTCATTCACTATTCATAAAAAATCATTGAATAGATTCGACCTCTTAACATCCTACACAACAGTGCTCCATGAAAATAAGGCATCCATATGGGCTGCCCTAGTGGATAGAATTAAAAGCGGTAAAATTGATATTTATCCTTGTCTTTCACTGCCTAATTTTTTTCTGCTCTTCTCCTCTCTCTACCGCTCGTACTCACCATAAAGATTTATCGATTACTTACCCATTAAAATATGAAATGATACCTTATATTAATATATTTTCCATTGTCTTTGATAAGGAGTTCGACTCTTATTTTTGCCTTTGAATTTCTATATTCTCCAAAGATGTCAGCGCATTAATTTTTTCAAGCACTCTAGATTATAATATTTAAACCTATGATTTAAATATTATCATATTTAAATTTGTAAACTCTTATTATTTAAACCTATTATTTTATAATTATAATATTCAATTTTTTAAACTCTTATATATTTAAATCCTTTGATTTTAATATGTCAGACCTTTGTCCCAACCTTTGTCCTTCTCTTTTATAATATTTCAATCCTTTATCCAAACTTTTGTCCAAACCTTTGTCCTTATCTTTATAATATTTAAATTTGATATTTAAATATTATAATATATTTGCCTTACTTTGAAATATAATTTTATTGCTTCTCTTGAGATATATCTTTGCCTTGGATGATTTTTCGTTGTTTTCTATTTATCAAGTCCATCTCTGATATTATTGATATATTGTCCAACCTTGTAAACTTATCATCCTTGAAGAATATTTCTGCCTTGAATACCATGCACCTTTGACATCAATGACAACTTAGTATTTCTAACAGTCATAGTTTATGTCTATCTTAAATAAGGAGCCACTCATTTAGATATAAAATTATGGTATGAAACATTGAGAGAATGCATTTGTTCTTGCATATGGCATGTTGGTTTTGATTATCTCCTTATGTGTTCTTGGTTGATAATAATCCTTATTTTACCTTGAGTTTTGTTTGTGAGTGTTGCTTTTACATGCTTGTGGCAATGATAGGCCACCTTTGATATTGGTGATGGTGGTGCATTTAACACCTTGTGTTACCATTTGTCGAGCTATCTTGAGTGTTATTGTATTTTTTGAGTCAATAGGGTATATCACAAGGATGTGCCTTGTGAGCTTTATGTAACATAAATCCTAGGGAGGATATTTGTCTCTATCCCTTAAGTTAGATATTACCTTCGTATCCCTTTGTGTGTGAGATTTGTTTGGTCTTTTTTGTAGAATAAATCTATGGTTGCACTTTTGGGTTTGTTTGGATGTCTAATCGAAATTCTATAATCTAATGTTAGTTTGGTATTAATGAAAAGAATGCTTGATTTTTTTCTTTCTAATATTAGTTTTTATATATATTTTTTGGTAGATAAGATACTATAGCATTAATACCGGGTTTTACAGGTTGACCCAAAACCTTTTACAAAAATCAGCCCAGGGTTGTTGATGAACATGTCCTTACTAAGGATCCTATATATGTAAAATCTACATGCCGCCAAAGCCATTACATCCGGTAAGGCACATAGCCTATTATCAAAAAGAAACTTCCCATACAACATTTTGGGTATACCCCAAGAAAACACACCTGCATCATAATTACAAAAAAGAAACAGACACAGATCCCTTCCTTGAAATAGTGGAGAAACAAAAAGTTGCAGACACACATAGCAGAGTACTAAAAAAACTCCCACAAGCTCTGTATTGATAGTTACTCTTAATAATTCTTTGGTAATTGCTTTCTTCCGTATATGACATGCTTTGGGACCACATCCCGTCTTGGCCAATCAGCCTTGGAGAAGTGAACCTGCTGGCTAGATTTATGGCGGTGGCTATCTGGTGGTCCACGTGGCTCTGGTTCGAAGTCTTATATTGTCGTTTCTTTCCTGCCCTATGATTATCAACCAACCTCAAATTACTAAGATGACTAGGAGCCATGTTATCTGACATGTGACTGTCCCCATTAGTCTTTGTGGTATTTCCAAGCAGCATCCACCAAGACTGACAACTCGGATAATTTTTATTGTGAGTCCATTTCAAAAAAGAGATGGGAATACTCATAGCCTTCGAACTTACAGTGCCTTCCCTATTGGTAAATTTGACTATCATTCTTGGAATTCTTGTTGAATAAGCTCCTCTACTTCACTCGGGACATCGTGTTCCCATTTGAAAAGTCCATCACCATCGACACCCAAATTGGCCAGCTTATCAACAACTTTGTTAGCTTCCCGAAAGACATGTTGGGATTTTCTGTCCTGTCTTCCCTGGAAAAGGATCCTAGCCTCTTCAACAATTGTTTTAATCCTCCAAGGAGGTGTTTTCCAATTATTGAGGAGATTTATAACATGCATAGAGTCTCCTTCTATGATCAAATTGCCTTCTAAGTCTTGAGTCATTTGAAGGCCTCTCCACATAGCTCTAGCTTCAGCTTCGTTGTTCGTCCTTGTTCCCAAATATTTAGAAAATGCAAGCATCATATTCCCATTATGATCTCACACAATGCCACCAGTGCCTGCTCTTCCAGGATTGTCCTTAGCCGCTCCATCAAAATTAAGCTTAAACCAACCCGTAGGAGGTGGGGACCACTTAACATTGGCTCTAGGGTTGACTACCCTAGGCACAGACTCATCTAACAAGGTTAAGCTTAAATATTGAGCAATCGTGGTCTCCTGCAGATGAGGTTTACGACTATCAAAAGGGATAAGGTTCACATTCTCATTGGCAAAGGATAGGATCCTGGCAATGATAGTTTGATGATCATGGATAGACTCATTAAAGACTCTATGGTTCCTTTCTAACCACACCTGCCAAAGATAGTGATTGAGACAAATTTTCCACATGTATCTAAGTCTTTGGCTTGAAAAGGGGTAAGGCCACTGGATGAACAAATCAAGTATGGTGGCTGGTTTAACCTAAGAAATATTGAAGGCCTAAAAACCCCACTTAGGATAGTCAAGGAAAAAGGGCACTCAAGGAAAATGTGATAAATGGTCTCCCAATTAGCCCTGCATAGATAACAATGATTAGTGATACAAATACCTTTATGCATCATATTATCAATGGTTAGAATTCTTCCTTGGATAACTAGCCATGAAAAGACTACAATTTTTGGAATTAAATTTTTTATCCAAACTAAGTCCTTTTGGAGGACAAAATCCTCGTCATCAAGCAGAAGCTTGTAAGCTGATTTAATAGTGAACTACCCATTTTCCGTAGGAGCCCAGGTCACTTGATCTTCCTTGGGTCTCATGGGGATAAACTGTTGCTCGAGAATGTTACAAAGATCATTTGATTCCACTTGAAATCCCTGAATCCTTATTTGTTTCCACTTCATTCTGCCTCTGTCCTCAACCATATAATCGAAGACTTTTCTGCCAATGAGTTCTTCCATGATATCTCTGATTCGGGCTAAGTTAGGATATTGCGTCAGTGGTTCATCCTTAGCCCACCTATCATTCCAACAATTTATCCTCTCACCATTGCCTAAAACCCATATTAAACCTTTTTTGATGATTTCCTTACAATTGAGAATTGCTTTCCAAAAAGCAGAACCTCTGATTGGAACTGAGTCACTTAGAAATTCCATATTTTGAAGATACTTTCATTTGATGATAGTTGTCCATTCATTTTCTTCACCAGAAATGAGGCGCCATGCCTACTTAGCTAGTAAAGCTAAATTCATATGAGCAATTCTCCTCAGACCTAAGCCCCCATTTTCCCTGGGTCTGCACACTTTGGTCCATCCTACAAGGTGTATCCTTTTTTCTCCTCTGATCCAGTCCATAAAAATTCTTTTTGGAGTTTCTCAATTTTTTGGAAAACCTTCATAGGGGCTTTGAAAATGGAGAGGAAATAGACTGGAATGCTCTGAAGAGAGGCCTTAGTGAGGGTCAACTTTCCTGCTTGAGATAGAAGATGACCTTTCCATCCAACAAGTTTTTTTTGAATTCTTTCAATAACCCTGTCCCACATTGACTCTCTCGGAGAACCAATGAAAAGAGGGAGACCAAGATACGAAGTGGGGAGGTTTGCTATATCACACCCTAAAATTTTTGCAATCCTTCCTTACCTCTGAATGGGGGTGTTCAAGAAATATAACTTGCTTTTACTAAAATTAACTTTCTGACCAACAGCATCCTCGTAGAGTTGCAGGATGTATTTAATTATTTTGGCCTCAACCATCGATGCCTTAGTCAATAGAAGGGTATCATCGATGAATTGTTGGTGAGAAACAACCCTAGTGAGAGATGTTGCCTTGATTCTTGATATTAGCCTTGAACTACAAGCATTTTTTATGGTTCTACCTAAAGCTTCTACCATAATGATGAATAACATGGGGTTGATAGGGTCCCCCTATCGAATTCCTCTATGACTTTGAAAGTAACCAGTAGTTGTTCCATTAACTAGAATCGAGAACCATGCTTTAGAAATGCATTCTTTGATCAAATTAACCCATTGGTGGTGAAAACCAAACTTAAGGAGGACAACAATCAGAAAGTCCCAATTTAGCCTATCAAATGCTTTGTTCATATCAAGCTTGAGGGCAAAAATAGACCTGTTAGTCTTATGAGCAGAGTGCAGAGCTTCATGAACTGTGATAACTCCATCCAAGATTGACCTACCCTGGACAGAGCTTCCCTGGCATGGATCTATGATGTGGGGTAGAACATCTCTCATTCTATTTGCAATGGCTTTAGTTAGGATCTTGTAAGAAACATTGCACAGATTGATTGGCTTGAAGTCAACCATAGATTCAGGGGTTTGCTTCTTAGGAATTAGAGAAATAAAAGTAGAGTTGAGACCTTTTGGGATATGATTGCTTGCTTGGAATTCTCTGATAGCAGAAATTACATCCTCACTTACGATGTCCCAAAAATCTTGATAGAAATGAGGGGAAAGCCATCGGGTCCCGGGGCTTTGTCTGGCTCCATGCTAAACAAGGCTTCCTTAATTTCCTCATCAGAAAATGGAGCTAGAAGCTTAAGGTTTATATCCTCATTTATTATGCTAGGAATGGATTGCAAGAGAATATCTTTGGCCTCCTCATTGCACTATGATTCTTGACCAAGGATAGAATTGAAATAAGTTACTGCCTCCTTTCTGATTTTTGTTAAGTCCTGAGTAATAGAACCATCTACTTTTTTAAATTTTATCTTGTTATTGCTTCTGTTTCTAAGTGTGGTGACGTGAAAAAACTTGGAATTTGAATCTCCATATTTCAACCAAAGAGCCCTTGATTTTTTCCTCCAATAGATTTCCTCACAGGCCAAAATGTTATGAAACTCTGCTAGTTTTGTCTGTTCCTCCTGCCTAGTAGTTTCATCAACATCACCATGTTGAATCCTCTGATCAATTATCTTCAAAATTTCAACAACCTATTTTTTATTTTCAAAGAGGTTCCCAAAGACCTCTTTGTTCCAAGTTCGAAGCTTTTCCTTAACAAACTTTAATTTGCTAGCAAGTTTAAAAGTTGCACTACCCCTGACAGGTTGTTGCCACCATTGAATTAAGTTATCTCTAAAACTGGAATGTTTGATCCACATAGATTGAAATCTGAAAGGTTTCTTGAAGGACAGAGAGTTAGGGATCTCCAACAAAATGGGATTATGATCAGAGGCAATTTTAGGAAGGGCTTGCAGGGTAGAATCATCGAACAGAGTTGTAGCCTCCTTTGATAGAAAAAACCTGTCAAGCCTTTCTTGAATGAGATGACACCCTATCCATCGATTGCTCCAGGTATAATTCGCTCCTCTAAGTTTTACATCCATCAACATGTTGGAGTTCACAAAGTCATTGAACTCATCCATGCTCTTGATAGGTGGTCCATTTCCACCCATTTTTTCTGAAGGGTAAAGAGGAGTGTTAAAATCCCCAACTAGAATCTAGGGGACATTATGGAAGATTTCACTCAGATTGCCTAAGTACTCCCATAGTAGAGCTCTCCCTTGAATTGAAGTCGGGGCATAAATATTTGAAAGGATCCATGACTTGTTGTTGTTTATTTCCTTAAATAAAACACTAAGAACCCTATCATATTTTTGAATAATGGTGCCTTCTACTATCCGGGGATCCCACAAAGTCATAAGGCCTCCAGACGCTCCTCTGGCTGATTTGCAAACCATCTCCCCTTGATTCCATATTTTTTTGCTACTTTTTTTGATTGAATCTCATCAGTTTTTGTTTCTTGCAACATGATAATAGTTGGATTCACTTGATTTCTTATTGCACTGACTTCCCTGTGTTTGGGCAGGCCATTGAGGCCTCTCACGTTCCATGAGAGGAACTTCATTTAGATTGTTTGGGATTTCTTCCTCTCCCCCTCCCTTGAGGGGGTTTTCCTAATTTGTTGTCTTCAGAACCTGGAATAACCTATTGAAACAAGGTTCTCTATTTTCCATTGGCAATGTCATTATCAGTTTTAATTTTTTGATGCTCAACATTTGATATTCTCCCTCTTCTTTTTCACTGCCAAAATCTATAGGAGACTTCACAGTGCTCCTGGTTTGTTTAGGACTAAATTGGGGGAGGCAATTTGTTGCAGAACTGGACTACCATATTCCTCAGTCTAAAGAGTTTCACATATCTCCACCCCTACATCCAAATATTCTCCTTTTTCCTGTATTCCCCTGGTCTATGGGACGGCCCCTCAGTAGGATTCACCTGGCTCCTAGTGATGATGTTAGGGAGATGAGATTTTTTATTTTCCAATGCCTCAACTTTCTTCCTAAGTTCTTCAGCATTAGGGTTTGGCTTTGGGATGCCCACTGGGCTTGAAGTATTTTTAGCATTGGGGTTTAAGGATCTTGACTTGGATGGGGATTCTAGAGATCGGGCATTAGGGTTTGGCTTTGTGATGCCCATGGGGCTTACAGTAATTTTAGCATTAGGGTTTGAGGATCCTGACTTGGATGGGGATTCTAGAGAGTCAAAAAGGTTAGCCTGAAGGTTATGGGCTTCCATGTCTTTCGATAATCCTCCTACTCCCATATTGGATAGAATTGAAAATTTATTTGAAACTAGAGGATTGGAACTTACTTGAGTATTTTGGTTGCCAACAACCTATTGTTTTCCTTTGTCTTGTTGGGACCCTGCACCCTCTCTTTTATTTTTTGGTAGACATAGTTTGCCTGATTGAAATCACCTCTGCCAGGGAAACTCCTCAAATTTCCTCTGTCTAGCATTCCCTACTTCTACTTTTCTCTATTCATTGCCAGGTTAGGGCACTGATTGCATAGATGTCCTTGATTTTTGCATTCTACATAGAATTTCGATCTGTTCTCGTATTCTACTAGCTATTTTTGATAGTATTCTCCATACTCTAGCTCCACAAACCTTGGCAATTCATTATCCAAATTAGCATTTACGTAGATTCATGCATGAGTCATCCTTGTCCTGGCCAAGGTCGCATGGTCAATGGAGATCAGGTCCCCTATAGTTCTGGCTATGCCCTACAGCCAATATTCATTGAAGAACTGGGTAGGTAGACTCGGGAGATGAACCCAAATAGGGGCAATGTTAATATTTTGCTTTTCAGGGTCAAAATCTTCACCCCATCGTCTGAGAAAAAGGCTCCTTTTGCCCAAAAACCAAGGACCTCCTGTTAAAATGTGGTTAGCATCCTCCATATTGTTAAAATGGATAATGAAGAACCCTCGAGTTAGAGCTACCAACTCCAAGCTGCCTATCGGTCGCCATTTACCCATCGCCCAAGCCCTGATAGTCTCCATGTCCGGCCTACCTCCCAAAAACTTGCCTACCAGGGAGAATTCTTCCATTGAAAGAAAAGGGCTCATGGAACTTGTCGGGGCCAAAATTTTATTATTTACTGGAACTAGGGGTGGAAGAGAGAGAACCTCCTTTCTTTTTCCTCTAAGAGTCTCAGCAAAAGACAACCACTTCTTGGGCCCCGCATTGTCCTTCGTATCTTTTTTGTCGGGGTCTTTCTGAGGAGGGTCGGGCCCCCCGTGATGCCCGCCTCCAAATCTACCATAGCCTGACCGCCTTCCTCTGGATCCTCGCTTGATCCATGCTCGAGGTTCCCACCCACCCCTTCCATACCTGCTCTACCTCTACCACACTCCCGTTGCACCCGCTAAACCTCAACTCACTCATTTTCATCCATGAACTCAATTTGAAGCCCTCTAACAAATTAGTTTTTATATTAATCAAAATAACGATTAATGTTTTTCCTTTCTAATGTTAGTTTTTATATTAATCATAAGTGTTGTGGTTCAGTTGGCCACTAATAGTGAACTTGAACTGTGACTATTATCTATAAGGATTTTACAGGTGAGCACCTACTAGTCATAGCCTAAACCACATATTGGATGAAATAAATTTATTAAATTCAAACTCTAGAGTAGGCTAGTATACCTTGTCAACTTAATATATTTTGACTCTCTTTTAGCTCAAACAATAAAAGGTTAGGGATAGAAATGAAAGGGTTAAAAAATAAATAAATGATGGATGGATAAAGCTAATAGTATAGACATCCACAAAGAACTTCTGATAAGTTAATTTCTAGAAAATAATACTTGAGACTAACAACATTCAAAACTTAGTAATATTCAACATTAAGAACATATGTATGCTTCAAGAATTATTTCAAACATCTAGAGTATCAATAATCCAAATTAGTAGAATAAAATTGATGCCCTAAATAACAGAAAAATAATTCTTTTCAAACATACATTTAGAAATGAAGCATTCCAATTTCCTCTAAGTTAGCAATCCAATTTAGCAAAATAAACTAACCATAGTAGCAGTAGCAGAAATGACTCCAAGGGGTAATTATCCACAAGAAAAGAAGATACAAGTCTGAGGTAAACATCCAAGTAATGCTCCTATTAATTTGTAGAGAGTATACAATGGTAGTACAAGCAAACACTTTAAATCCAACCTTTTGAAAGGAGGTCATGACCTTTATTTATATTTTTACAATGATTTCTTGATAAAACATAGCATTACAAAGAGAAGTGAACTCTCAGCTAGTAGGATGCTGATGTGGCAACCTCATATTTGATTCAATAAGAGAGGAGTGATCTTGGTCTATTGATCTTCTACAACTTCCTCAGTAATTTATTTCTACAACTTATTCAGCCTTTGTGGATTCTAGCTATATCATCTTGAAACAATTATAAGAAATCTTGTAGAGGTTCAACATTCGTCATTCCCAATTCTTGCTTTACCATTGTGGTCGTAGATCTACAAGAAAATACATTGTATAGCAGGTTCTAGAATTTTCTAGACTCAGATGTTTCACCTTCCCATAGGTTTGGTTTCCCTAAAATATAGTTCAACCTTTGGAGTTTTCTCTACTATGCAGCTAAGTGAGAATCAACTTAATATTTAAAATTGAGAGTGTATTCAATCTACACTATTGATCTAGGGATGACTAGTTGTGATCAATTTATAGGTGACTAACTTGTGACCACTCTCTACCTTTGTATTCCTTAAAATAGTGTTGAAATTTTATCTTTTAGATATTTTGATAAATTTGGCTATGGAATCAGGAAAAATTACAACTTTGAAAATTATCTTGTTTTGTCTTGTTTGACCTCGTGGTTGCTAGAATTCCCCTTAACTTGCTTGCTCTCATTTTAAGCTTAGCGTATCTTCAAAATATGGGATATTTTATTTGCATTTTACTTGAAAATGTACTTATCCATATTTTTAGGCTCTTCTACATTTTTGAAGTCATCCTAGGGCTGCACATCTACTATATTCTTTGAAAGGTTTCCTCGTTTCCACATCATCACCAAAGAAAATGCTCAATTACACATAATTTTCAAACTTTATTAGTTTTATACATTCTAATAGCGACGAGGTAGGTATCCACATTTTCAAGTTATTTGACCTTCATGACCCTTCTTCAAAGCACCTTTCTAGTTTCTGCATCGCTAACAAAGGAATCTGGTAGCCAGGCTTCTTTTTGCAACTTTAGACCACTTATCACATTTTTACCATGAAATCACATTTTTTTAGTGCATTCAAGCTTCTCCTTTGCACTTCTCATTTTCACACGATTATCAAATAAAGACATCTATCCATGGAGCAATAATTATTTTACGTATCCTGAGCAATTTTTACTATGGATTTGAGGAAATTAGCAGATTTGGGCAAAGTCTTTGAACACTTAGCTAAATTTTACAAAATTTTGATCATCCTCTAAAATGTAACCATTTTTGACCTACAATAATAATCATTAAATGTTTCCTTTCTAATGTTAGTTTTCATAAAAATCTAATGATAGATTAATTCATTTTAATATTTATATTTTAAATTGATCAAAGGATAGATTAGTTTGGCAATTAATCTAATGATAGATTAATTCATTTTAATTTTTAGATTTCAAATTATTCAAATGATAGATTAGTTTGGAAATTAATCTTATGATAGATTAATTTATGTTAATCTTTAGATTTCAAATTAATCAAATGATAGATTAGTTTGGCAATTAATCTAATGATATATTAATTTATTTTAATCTTTAGATTACCATTAATCAAATGATAAATTAATTTTGGCAATTAATCTAATGATAGATTAATTCATCATAGTCTTTAGATTTCAATTAATCAAATAACGGATTAATTTATCTCAATATTTATATTTGCAAGTAATCAAAGATTAGATTAAATTGGTATCTAATAAATGATATATTAATCTTTAATCTTGTAAATGAATGAAAAAACTTGCTTATGATGGATTGATTTATAATTAACAATGGATTAATTTAGTCATGGATTTGTTGTAAGGCTTGGAATTTAAATATTTGTGGAAAATATTTTGAAAAGAAGTATGGGCTTCTTTGCTTGAGTGTTGCTTTATGGAATTGTTTTGCATAGGATTGCAAGGCTTGGAATTTAAATATTTGTGTAAAATATTTTGGAAATAAGTATGGGCTTCTTTACTTGAGTGTTCCATTATGGAATTGTTTTGCATAGGATTGCAAGGTCTGGAATTTAAATATTTGTAAAAAATATTTTGGAAAAAAGTATGGGTTTCTTTTGCTTATTTGAGTTGATTTTATAGAAATGCAAGGGTTTGGGATTTAAAATATTTGTGGAAAATATTTTGGGAAAGAAGTATGGGCTTCTTTTGTGTGTGCAATGAATCATATAGAAATGCATTCATACCTACAAATGAGTTGTTTTGATCCTCACATTTCTATCAACTACCATGGAGGCCAAAGGAAGAAGATGTTCAAATCATGCTAAGCTAAAATACTCTTGTAGCACTACTAAAAAATCACTCTTGATGAAAGAGAATTTATTGTAATAAAATCAAAGACTATTATTTTAAAATCTAGACCTTTAATTAGATAACTATATGGTGTCATTTTTATTAATGGTTTTATGGTTCTTATCCATGGTAATGCTTTGATCTAAATATTTTATTAGATTTATTTTGTAAGCTTAATATAATAATTTTACTTCAATATTAGAATATGCTTTTGTTTTAATGCTTGCAAAGTGAGTGGGAGAGAGAGAGAGAGAGAGAGAGAGAGAGTTATCCTTGGGATTAGGGGTTTATTTGGGAATGGCTCTAAAGGTAACCTTGTCTAAAATTTCCTTCTCAACTTGGGCTATTGTGGGGTAGCAACACCTAGTTCTTGTGTCCATGTGGAGATAATCATGTAGAGTGATTGTTGCTTAGAGACCCATCATGGAGATGGGAAAGACAAGAATGAAGTTTAAGGGATCACCATGGAGGTGTAGTTAAACTAAGACTAAGGTATTACACCTAGTATATCCATCCTATTCTGACTTATGGCCAAAGGAAATAATTGGTGCCCCCCTCTCTAATGGATGGGAAGGGATAATCCTAATGCTAAGGTCAAGTAGTTTACTTCATGGAAATTCCAAAACATTGAGGAGACCTTTTGAAAGTATCCTTTATAACATTGATGGTATATGAGGTAAACCCTAGTTACGTACAAGAGCTTGGCCTCTCTTGCCCACTTGAGTGGTGTTTACAACATCTTAGACTTGAAATGTGGTTAATGTCTAGTCAAGATATGTATTGCATGGATACTCTTGTGAACCTTAGTAAGTTTTGTTTTAAATAAAAAAATATGTCTAAGGTTGGTTAGCTTTTGGGGTTGTTACAATTGGTATTAGAGCTCTAGGTCATAGGACTAGAAGCTTCCTTGGAAAAGGACTTAGAGATGTTTTGACTTGATGGATGACTTGTGGAAAGAAAGACCCTCTCTTAAGATATGGTATTCTAAGGGGAGTTAGAATGTCCAATCAATACTATTAGTGGATGATAGTATTTATTTAGTACATATAAAATATGTAACTAACTAGTAGGTAGGAGGTAGTGTGAAGGAGAACTACAACTTAATGTAGGAAATTTTGTATGGCCAAGAAACTATGGCATCAAAATTAAGGAGAGGAAGAAGAGGATATTTGTGCATATTACTTGCTTAGTGTTGGGTCTTAGGGGTGTCATTCATCGGTTGCATATCCTTTAAAGAATGTTAATTTTAAATTAGATGAATAAAATAATGGATGAAGAATAAAATACCAATTTCTAATGAAATCAACATGATTAATCTAATTAATTTAGCTGGATAAGGTATCTCTATTTTTCACATTTAAGAAAGTTTTCATTTCAATTTTTAACTGTCTTAACATCAACATACAACTTATGTATTGCAATGATGGAATCAACAATATTTTGCACTCATTCTATTAAGGTTACCTAACTCATGCTTACAATTTTAACTTTATTTCCTCTATTAACTAGGCATAGTTTACCTTCTATTTCATGTTTCTCTATGATTGCCCAGGATTGTATAGGTCCTCTATTATGATTTATTATTGAAATTGTTCTTCTTTAGTCTTTCATTAACAAAAATACATTTATATAAGTTTTATTTTTTCCATTATATTACATTTATATGGGCTATTATTTCTCCCTTATCATCAATGTCAACTTTTGAATATTGAAATAAAATTACTTAAAAAGTTACCAGAAATATAAGGATTTAGGGAAGGCTTACCATTAGATTCTACTTTCAATTCCTCCACTTATTTTTTAACTTGCTTAGTAAAATTTTTAGAGTTATTGATATATAATATAAATCTATCCAACTTATTGACTTAAAATTCAATTCAATCTAAATATCATTTGAACATTTTGTTAATGATATATGAAGCGTGTCCCCATCATTTTACCTCCTTAGATCCTTGTTTAATTTGTCAATCTCTACTTGGACATTAGTGATTTTTTTATCCTTTTCTTATTTATCTTATCATACTTCCTTCTTTGTGATCTCTAATAGTATAGACAATTCTTCTTTATCATTTTTCACTCCCCCCATTTTATTTTTGCATTTTATTTGTTGCTACTCCATAATTTTTTTTTTGTCTTTCTCTTCCATTATTAGCCTCACACTCTAAACTTGATGATTATAAATTTTGATACTTTTCTAGTTAATTGACACTACTTTCTCATTCTCATTTACCAAGTAAATTTTATCTTTGGGTTTGGTTAAATATTAAGTCTAATAATTAAGTTCATGTAAATAAATTGAAGGTTTGTAACTAGTATATTGGTACACTGATATCCTCAATAGTTATTGTCATAAAATATAGTTCCTTTACATTTCCTCTCATTTGCATCCTCAATTGATTTATAAATATCAGTATAAATGACAATAAGAACATGATTAAGGTATATTTTAATAATCTTCTAGATTTTTTATAATGATACAAAAGCTTTCTCCATGATTTATCATTGGAAAAAAAATGCCAATCCCAGTAGTTTAGATGGACTATGTTAATTCAAACAATATACCATTATCCACATCTTGCTTAATTCATAAGGGATGGTGAATGATTCTCTTGAGAAATAAATTGTTATTAATAATGATGGAAATATAAATAATGCACTTATTTGTTGGATTTCATAATACTTTACAAAATATTTTAATACATACATTCACCATGATCATATGCAAAAAATAAACAAAAGCAAATTAAATATAACATTGGTAATTGCATGTAGGAGAGAGAGAGAGAGAGAGAGAGAGACAGAGAGAGAGAGAGAGATGATTTGATTTAAAAGAATGAATAAGTGGTGGGTGACCATAGAAACCCTATAATATCTTCATGTATCACACACTAATATAGTGGATCAATTATTGGGAGGTATTTATAGTGTTAGCAAGTCTCCAATTAAATGTTAACCTCAAGTTGATAAAACTTGATTTGAAGGTTAAATCACAATATAATAAATATAGTAAACATTTTATGTTGGAATTTATTACATAATTTGGTTATTTGCTAATGTACCTTCATGGGTACATATTTATATTAGGATTATATTAGGAGATAAAAAGTTTAATTTAATAAATGCACAAGTTTTAGAATGTGCAATGATGTAAATGTGCATGTAGTCCACATGAACATGAGTTTGAGGGTTGATTGAGAGGCAAGGAATATATATTTATATATAAAGGCGTCATTGTGAGTTTTTATGAGAGGATTTATGGAGTTCATATGTTAGAGTAGTAGTAGTCATCATGTAGCTCCATTTTGTTACTATGGAGTAGTTGTAAAATCCATGAGAGGAGAATTGTAATTTTTGTGAGCTTTCTTATTTGATCTAGTTTGAATTCAGAATTAGGTATGGAAAATGAGATATAAAAATCACCAAATATGAGATATTTTGGAACCATCATTGAAGGGTTCTTGAGTGAACATCTTAGATGCAATTTGGAGGAGGATATTATCAAATTTTTGGGATTCAAGAACAACATTTCAGTGAAGGTATTGATTGTTTTTTTTTTTTTTTTAATTTACATGGTGGAATCAATAGCCTCCACAAATCTAGGTAGGTTGTTCAGATTTTATGGCAACCACAGTATTCTACACTATCCACCCCGAAAGCTACCACACAAATATTCACGTAGTTCACACCTATAACCACCATGCCACAATAATTTTAAACCTTTTATGCCACTGAAAGCACTAAGAAAGGGACAAACATTCAGTTGGGCATTTTAAAATATAATTTTTTTAGATTTTAAGATAGAAAAAGAAGGCAGCAATTTGGGTAGCATTAGTAACTGCTAAAGTTCAGATTTTAGAGGTATATCCTGAAGGAGCATTTAAGCTACCAAGTTATAGTATTGGGAAGCATATTATTCAAGTATTGAAGCTACAAAAAGGTGAGCAACTGAGCTATTTTGGACAACCTAGAAGAGCTGCAATAACATCTACAAAAGGTAGAAAATTTAAGATACCAAAGTCATTATCATCATCATCATCTACAAGGAAAAAGGCATGCAACAAAAAGGTGTAAATTTTCATTATTTGAGATTTTTATATTTGGATTTTTATTAAATTTCTAAAGCACCAGTTACAAAATTTTAAAGGTTACATAAAAAGTTTTATTTCAATTCTTCAAAGGTAGTGCAGATGTTATAGTCTACAAAGTTCAAATCTACACAGAAAAAAATAGAAGTTAGGCATATTTTGAGAGAAAGAAATGTATCAACATTCTATTTTTTATTATAATAAAATAATACTCTATAGTCTTTGCATAATATATAGTGCAAAATATTTCATTGAAAATCTTGGATTGATAAGTGAAAGAATAGCCAAGTAAGGAAGGTATTGCCAAGGGTTAAAGGCAATAATAATATCAGTTTTATCTCAACCAAACAAGGGAGTTGAAGGTAGTTTATTTGTAGTATTTTATGGCAAGGAGTAGCCACCAAAAATTTTAATATCACCTCCAAAGGTTGGATAAGAAAGTCACCATATTAAAGTAGGAAGAGAGCTTGAAAGGAAGATAAAAATTTCAAGTATACAGTACAACTAAAGGCTACATTTCCAAAGTATTTTTGGATAGGTTTGAAAAGGAGCTAAGAAAATATTTGATAGCAATATAATCCAATTGAAGCCTATATTTTGAGTAATATAAAGGCTCAGTTTATGAGCACAAGGGGGAAATCATATTCTACACATTAGATTCATTCAAGAGAACTCTACAAGCATGGTCAAGAGGTAGAATATAAAACAATAAGTAGATGTATCAAAGTCTTCAAGTGGGCACCCTACAATACCCTAAAATAAATCCTCATGAATAAAAATAAAAGGCCATCCAAAGTCTCAAAAATCTCATCATGTAAGGTGTCTAAAGACACCCAATGCAGTGTAAGAGCCACCAAATTTACCACCTACATGGAGCACAAGAACCAAACCCACATATTCAACAAAGAGCTAGTGCAAGTGAAAGAACACAAGGATAGAACTAAAAATGAAGTGAAAGTACTTTGGTAGAACTATTATCACCACCAAGGAGGAGACACCATGGTATTAGGCTAGAAAGTGATGTAGAACTCAAAGAGTATTCAAATTCCATAATGCCATTTTAAGGCAGCCACCAAACACCTAATTTTTCTACCTAAGAAGAAAATGAAAATGGTAGGACTCTAGGTCCTAGCAGATTGCACAAATGGAGTGAATGGATTTGGATGCGTGAAATGAATCTAAAACTAAGAGAATCACCTTTGGATAGAATCATTATTGCATTGGTATGGGGGGTCCCTCCAATGGGTTTCAATTATATTTATTTATATTCTTCATGGATGCCTTCAAATGAATGATTGGACAATAATATATATCTACCCTAAGGTTGTGAGTGAAAGGACACAATGGTCCATAAACATAATGAGTGAATTAATAATTATTAATGGTTAGGATTAGGATCCTAACATGCCACCCTCTTTAAAAAGAGCTTTATCCTCAAAGCTCAAAGTGAGGAGCTTCATCCCTTATTTTCCAAGTAGAATTTGTACAAGTTCTTGTACTATTTTAATCTCACTTTTCTAGAGGTAGGGATATCTTAAGGGTTAGAGCATTAGTGTGGGGTTTCCAGGAATAACAGTAGAATAGTCATTAGGAGAATAGCTATGATGGTGAGAGTTCACTTTAGCTGGTTTTTCCTATGTAGAATGAAGAGAAAATGAAGGTGCCCTCACTCTTTTACCTCCCTTCTGAATCAGTTTGCTTATACGATGAGAACTCAATGTTGGTGAGGAACTTGTGTGTGGTTCATGTAAAGTGTATTTTTGGCCTTCATTGGTCACTTTATGTATCTCTACTTCATTCTTACTTGGTGTATCTATCACTTCTTGTACATCAATATCAATATCTTTATTGTTGTGAGTAGGTGCACCAGGAATTTTGGACATAATTACCTCATATTATCCGATTGAATCTATCACTTGCACATCGATCGCATTGCCTACCTATCTATGATCAGGTTTTTCAAAATTTTCTTGCTCATATTCCTCATATTTGCTCGTTATGAATTAAAAAGGATCAAATTATTGTATTAGGTCAAATTCCTACCTCAGTAAAAAAATATTATGAAGAACACAATATTATACTGAGAGGGGGGATGAACAATATAAGACCACTTTTTACTTTTCTTTTCAATTCAATATTATGCAATGTATAGATAAAAATATCAATAGCAGTAATAAAAGCAATGCATAGAACACCACACACAATAGAGACACAGATTTTAACATGGTTCACCCATTGTGGGCTACCTACACATAAAAAATATTTCTTCTAAATATTTCTCAAATAATCTCTTTGGGAATCCTTCCCAATTACAATGTTTATGGACCTCTATCCAAAGGATATGTTGATCCCCTAATCTCAAGTTCATGGATCTCTTCCATAGGAGAAATCTTTCCCCTTTTGATCTGGCTAGTGATCTTCTAGAAGACTTTGTCTCTTTATTGCATTGAATGGTGGATCTCTCTCCACTTTAAGACTCCTCACTTAGAAGATCTATCTTTACTTATCATGGCTATTGGATCTCTATCCACTAAGACTTTGTCCTTTATACTCTGTCACCTCCAAATATCTATCAATAGGCTCACTCAAAACCTTCTCAAATATGCTCAATAGGTTCACTCAAAACCTACTCAAATATACTCAATAGGTCCACTCAAAACCTGCTCAAATATACTCAATAGGTTCACTCAAAACCTACTCAAATATGCTCAATAGGTCCACTCATAACATGCTCAAATCTGCTCAACAGGACCACACATAACTTGTCCAAATTTCCTCAACAAGTCCACATAGAACCTGCTCAAATCTTCTAAATAAGTCCTCTTTAGGACTTGCTCAAATATGCATTGCAAGCTTCCACAAAATCTTACACAAAATCAGTCCATAAGCCTTCTCAAAGACTTGCCTCAAATCTACTTAACAAGTCCACACAAAACTTGTTCAATCACATAGAATCATAAAGAGAATTGTTAGAGACTCAATATGTTCTATACTCAAATCAATCTCATAGAAGCATAAAGAGAATTGTTAGAGACTCAATATGTTCTATTCTCAAATCTCAATCTCAACTCAAATCAATATTATAGAAGCATAAATATAATTGTTAGAGACTCAATATGTTCTATACTCAAATCCTAATCTCAACTCAAATCAATCTCATAGAAGCATAAAGAGAATTGTTAGAGACTCAATATGTTCTATACTCAAATCCCAATATCAACTCAAATAAATCTCATATAAGCATAAAGAGTATTGTTAGATACTAAATGTGTTCTATTCTCAAATCTCAATCTCAACTCAAATAAGAATATAGAATAGTTTGTTTCATGGAACTTGAACAACCACTTCACACAATAACTTGACTAGGCTTAATCAACTCTACTCAACCAATCACCTAAAGTATCAATCCTTTCTCATAAACCCTAGTCTAAGCATGTATCAACCAACTCAAAATGTTTCCAAGAATGCTCAACAATAAATCTCACATAAAAATGATACTCATGTTCTTTTCTAACTCAAGTTCAAGTTCTTTGCACAACCAATGGGCTTCAACAACAATGCTTATAAACAAGGTTTAATCACAACTCTCAATTCAGAAAACCTTGAAGCATTAACCAACAACTCTAAAAAATGCAACCACAATCAATCAATTTCTCTCCAAAGATATTTTCATAAATCAATCACCCACATAAGTCAATGAATAATATTGCCCATACCTTTTTGATGCCTTATGAGTTATCCACTAAATCTGCCACACTCAACACACTTTCTTTTTCCAATATCAACAAGGGTTAGATATCATCAATAATAACACAATAATAAAAATAATATATCAATAACACCTTTTTACTCCTACTCAATAAAAATGCACCAAACCCTCTTATGCAAGAAATAATCCCTCAAAAGAATGAATCAAAATTACTTTTGGAACTCCTCAACAAAAATAGAAATATCTTCTTGCACACACCTTATTTCTCCCTCAAATCAATCTAAACAAGTAGCTCTCAAAAATAGCTTTCCAATGATATATATTATGATATACTTCCACAAAGAAAATCAGCAAAAATATTTATCTTTCCTAGGGCATACCATAACATTATTTCTCCTTAGGCAACCTTGGTAGAAAATAAAATATTAAACAAAAATTAAATTCACTTGCCTTGCCCTCGACGGGATTCGATCCCCCAACTATTTTCTTCCCAATGCCTTAGCCATAGCCAAGCCACCATTGGACCATGCATCGTGACATGCCTAAAAGGGCATGTCCACCATGCAATATCTTCGAACAGTGAACCTCTGAAAAATAACAAGCGCGTAGAGCACTTCTTCCTTGCAATCCAAAAAAATAGACCTCACATGAATCGAACTCAGAACCTCCTCCTTAGCACCGAGCCAACATACCACTAGGCCACGCTGGCCTTTGCACTTAGGGATTCTGAATCTTCATAGCTTTAACCTTCACAGAAATCGTAAGGCTTTCGAGACAGAAATCTCTTTTGCATGCACTTCGAAAAGAATAGCAAGGGATACTTGGTAAATGAATTTGTTTGGCATTTATATAATGTCTTTTGCCTTCCTTAGCATCACGTCGGTGCCTCGAATTAATTCAACATTGGCGTGATTTAATTTATAATAAATTTAATTTTAATTTTAAATTTAAATATTATAAATTAAAATCAACCTTAGAACTTTGTCTTAAAGAGCCAACCTTAGGTTTAATAAAACCTTATAACCTTGTCTTAATGCCTAAACTTGGTATTATTTATAAAATTTAAATTCCTTGTGAATTTAACTGATTTATAAATAATTATTAAACCTCCTTTTTTAACTTTTGCAATAACCCATCTTGGGTTTTTATAAACCAATAATTTAACCTGTGCTCCCAATAATATTAAAATATTATGGAGCCTTTTTCCTCTCACTTTTGCACTGATGAAGCTTTTTCTTGGATGACTTTGGCTACTTTATTTCTTGATGAATTCCTTAAGATAAGTGATAACTCTATCAGGTGACATCAATCACAACTTTGACTTAGAGGACTCAAAATTTCCAACAATCTCCCCCTTTGTCATTGATGGCAACCCTTATCCTTTTACTAAAACATGACCTTATTTTATGTTCCCCCTGGTACTTTGCTACCCCTGGCTCAATGCTCTCTCAAATATCAAATCTCTCCACATAACAAATCTCTCCCTAATACATGAATCTCTCCCCCTTTGACATCAATGGAAAAGGGTCACCTTTGGGGCTTGAGGCTAAGAATGAGCCTCTTAGCTTAGCCCCTCCCCCACCTCCACATGAGGTGGTTAATTCTGGGGTGGGAGTATTTCTACTCCCTAAAAGCACTACTCTTTGTATTTATATTTTTCTCTTCTTTTCTAATTTTTCTAAATCCTCTCACTGTTTCTTTCCAAGTCATCATCCTTGTTCCTGTCATCACTTATGTTCCTGTTCCTGCTCTTGTTTTCATCCATGTTCCTATTTCTATTCTTGTTCTTGTTCTCATCCATGTTCATGTTCCTGTTCCTATTCTCATCCATGTTATTGTTCTTATTCTTTTTCCTGTTCTCATCCATGTTCTTGTTCCTGTTCTTGTTCTTCTCTATGTTCCTATTCATTTTCTTGTTCTTCTCTATGTTCATGTTCCTATTCATGCTTGATTTTGGAATATTTGCTCTACACCATTTTGCTATGTGACCATAATTATTGCACTTATAAAACTTAATTTTATTATTCCTTGGATGTGCAACTGTCTTAGGATTTCTCCTAGTGAAGCCATATCCTCTTCTATCATGAACCTTACAATTTATTGCCTTGTGACCAAAATCATTGCATGAGTAGCAATATCCTTGGAAAAGCTATCCTTTCCCATATACCTATCTCTCATGTGTCCTGCACTATGAAGCCATGTGCCCAAACCTGTTACATGAAAAACATCTTCCATTGAAAAAACCTTGCCTAGACCCCATTGATCTTCTAGTTCCTCTTGATCTGTTCTGATTGTTGTTCCATCTGAATATTCTTTGTTCATTTTCCCTGTTCCTACTAGATTCACTGCAATCTGACTCATCCTTAGGAGTTTCACTTTTACTTCTGCTCTCATCTGAGAAACCCTATTTTGAAGTATCCTCTTCTTCTGAAATGTCTTTAGAACTAGTAGTTAACTTGTCTTCTTGAAACTATTTAGAACCAAGACCTGTCTTGTTTGTTGCTCCTCTTTGTATCTTGACTATTTTATCCACACTCTTTGCATTGTTTACATACTTGTATAGCTTATTTTTGGAATCTTCTAGATCTTATTTTAATAGGGCCACTTCTTGTGTTAGCTTTTCACATTCCAAGATCTTTGCTTCTAAATTATCTTTGAACTTGCTTGCCTTAGCTTTTGAATTTTCTAGATACTCTATGAGAAATAATATTTCTTCATCACATTCTTGAAACTGTCTTTCAATTTTAGAGTGTTTCTTTCTTACCTTATTTATTGTTTCAAGGGCATAGATAAGATCTCCCTTGAGATAATATCCATTCTCTACTGAATAATCCTCTATTTGTTTACCCTTGTCCATATCATTACTTCATTTTGGCTTGTATCTTATAGAATCACTCACTTCTTCTAATGCCTGTTGAGCAAGGTACAACAATAGTATTGTCATTATTGTCAACACAGTCAGATAGATCTATTGATGCAATGGATAGGAAGTTCAAAAGCTAGTCAGATGCAGAAGATAGGATTTCAAAGGTTACTCAGAGTATATACAGTGATTTTCCAAGAAAACTGAAGTGGACCACTTGCAAAAGATCAAAGAAAAATACAAGTAAGAAAAGTGTCACGATATCATGACATACTCAGCAGGAAAGAAAAACCATCATGATTTCACGACATGTTGGAAGAGAGAGAAGAAGAAAGAAAAACTGTCATGATTTCATGACATGTTGGAAGATAGAGAAGAAGAAAGAAAAAATGTCACGATTTTGCGACATGTTGGAATAAAAAAAGGCAAGTGGAAAAAGTGTCACGATATCGCGACATGTTGAGAAGAAAGAAAAACTGTCACGATTTCGTGACATGTTCAAAAAGAAAGTGCAAGCAGGAAAAACTGTCACGATTTCGCGACATGTTGGAAGAGAAAGAGGCAAGTAGAAAAAGTGTCACGATTTCACGACATATTGCAAGAAAGAGATTCTGAGAGAAAAAGTGTCACGATATCATGACATGTCACATTTTCACGACCCAAAGGCAAGAGAAAGCGCTAAGAAGAAAAAGTGTCACGATATTGCGACATGTTGTATTCTCGCGGGCCAAAGCTAAGAGAAAGTGTATGGAAGAAAAAGTGTCACGATATCGTGACATGTTGTATTTTCATGGGCCAAAGCTAAAAGAAAGCATACAGAAGAAAAAGTGTAGCGATATCGCTACATGTTGTTTTCTCGTGGGCCAAAGCTAAGAGAAAGCATACAAAGGCGAAAGTGTCATGATATCGCGACATGTTGTGTTTTTGTGGCAACAACAACAGAAGAGTTATAGGGGCAGTTGAAGCTGACGAAGACCAATGTAAGCTGATGAAGATTAGGGTTTGCAGCCGACTAAGATTAGGGTTTACAACTGACTAAGATTAGTTTTTTATCATAAAAATACTGTTATAAAATGAGGGTTGTTTGGTGAATTTTGTGGTGTTGAAGATATTGTCGAATGCAAGTTGATATGTGCGAAGTTTAGTCATAGAGCGTAGAGTGCAAGTCATGTCGAATCATGCTAAGTGAAAAATTCACAAAGGAAGCAGAGTGCACAAAAGGGAGAAGACGATCGCTCAACTGTGACACAGCAGATTGTGCAAAGTGATTTTGCAAAGAGATCAGAGTGTGCAGAGATTGCAAAGGTGAAGCAGATTAGTTGGGGTCTTGTAAAAGCGAAGATAAATAAGGGGTTGGTGCTCCTTCCAGTGGGTGCTAGTAAAGTGATTGTAAATTTGTTGCTTTGCAAAGGCTAGATTTGGATGGTAGTCCAAGCAATCATTTTTAAGGAGTAGCCACATTGGTGAACCTTGTTAAATCTTGTGTTGTGTGATGCTCTTTTGTTATTCTTGTTGTATATTTTAATAAGTTTTAATTACTACTGTTTTAAGAGCTGTAAATCCAAAGACAAAGAGCTACACTGATTCACCCCCCCCTCTCAGTGTCATTGTAAGACTAAAAATTGGTATCAGAGCTAAGTTCTTGTACAAGCTTAACCAGCTAGGGTGATCTTAGAAGTAACACAATAGCAGGTGGTGAAGGCTTCTCATAAAACAAAGCACTAGTGTTTGACGGATCTAATTACACGTTCTAGAAAATTAGGATGCAGACATATCTCTGTGGTTTGGGATACGACATCTGGGATTCAGTAGTTCGTGGATACCAAATACCCATCACTCCTCCAGAAGAGGCTAACGAAATAAAATTGTTTGACAATAATTCAAAAGCAATGAATGCTCTCATGAGCGGAGTACCAGACAGTGAACTAGTAAAGATCGTGAGCTGTAAAACGACAAAAGAGATATGGGACAAACTGAGGAGTTTTTATGAAGGAAATGATAAGATCAAGGAAGCATTAAAAATGAATGACGATGAAAACATTGAGGCATATATGCTAAGAGTTAATGGAATCATTAATGCAATCAGAGGACTCGGCGAGGATATCGATGACTCTACCATCATGAAAAAGGTATTAAGATCTCTTCCTCAAAGGTTTGATTCTAAAGTCTCAGCGATAGAAGAAGCTAAAAATCTAAATTATTTTAGTATAGATGATATGTATGGTTCCTTGACTGCATATGAGATGAGGATAGTAAGATCTAAACCCACAGATAGAGAAGCAGCTTTTAAATCCCTCAAAAATAAAAACGCAAAACAAGAGTCTGAGGAAGAAGAGACATCAGATGAAATGGAAGAAAACTTTGTTAGAAAACTAAAAAGGGGAAAAGGAAAATACAGAGGAAAGCTACCGCTTAAATGTTTCAACTGTGAAGGCATTGGGCATTTTGTGACTAACTATCCACTTAATGAGAAGAACAAAAATGATGAAGGATCACACCAAGAACGAAGTGACTAGAAGAAGAAAATGAATTTCAAAAAAGGCAACTTCAAGAAGAAAAGTTTCATCTCCGGGAATGCCAGTTCATCAGAAGATAGCTCAGGTGAGTATTCTGAAGAGGAAACAGGTGAAGTTCTTTTCATGGAATTTGAATAAGAAAAGGAAGAAGGGGTGAAATCTAAAGTATGTGGTGAAAACCCTAAGGCTGAAGTAGATCTAGTAGGTGAGTTGATCTCTGCACTTGAAGAGTGGAAAATAGAGAAGAAAAAGAATAAGAAACTTTCAAAAAGGCTTGAGGATGCAGATGAAATCATATCTAGTTTGAAAGTACAGATAGAAGAATCCAATAAAATCTTTGAAGATCTGGAAGTGCAAATAACCATGAAAATAGATCATTGCAACAAGCTAGAAGAAGAGATTGTTGGGTTAAGAATGTAACTAGAAGATATGAACAAGAAAATTAGTTGCTATCACAAACGTGAAGAAAGTTCTATGAAGTTGGATAATATCATAAATGACCAAAGGCCTGCAGACATCAAATTTGGTCTGGGTTTCGTCGAAGGAGAATCATCTAATGGATCAAAGGCCAAAAATGTAGAATCCATAAAGAATGAAGATAAGAAATAGGTTGATCAAGGAAAAACATCTCATGCAACAGAAAGCAATAATGCCAGGCACAAAAGGAAAATTAACAATGATGGATTCACCAATGTCACTAATCAAAGAAGAAGAAGACCTAGGGCTCCTACGACAACATGACAAAGACCATCACCCAGGTTCAATTATCCCTTTTCTGGTTTTTGTTTTAAATGCAATGGCTATGGACATAAAATCTCAAACTACAAATTTAATGTAAGACCAAGGAATTTTACCAGTAGAAATTCTTTCGCTCCTTTGATGAATTATATAGTAGAATGTTATAACTGTCACAATTTTGGGCACATTGCAAGAAAATGTAGAAGTACATTTGCTTCAAATCAATTTTAGGGAAGAAAAATTCAACCAAATAGGATGAGACAAAATAGAAATCTTCTTGAAAAACAAACACAAGCTATTGATAAGGGAAGGCTAAACAATAGCTCAATTCTACTATCAAAACAGAGTGGAAAGAAAAGGAGTGACTTAAGGAAGAAAAGGAATCCTTAATAGTACAAACAACATTTAGAGAACAAAATAAATATGTACTATGGATACTTGATAGTGGATGCTCCAGTCATATGACAGGTGACAAACAAAAGTTTGAGAAGTTGCAAAAATATGAAGGTGGTTCAGTAAAGTTTAGAAATAATGATGGAGCTAAGATAGTTGGCAAAGGCTCTCTCAAAATTAGTGACGGAAAAATTAAGTCAGAAGAAGTCCTATTTGTAGATGGGTTGAAACATAACTTATTGAGCATAAGTCAGATTTGTGATAAAGTTCATGAAGTAGTTTTTATGAAGTAGGGTTGTGAAGTCAGAAAAACAACAGTGGAAAATTGATAGCAACTGGATCAAGGACATCTGGAAACCTGTACATGCTCTCAGAGACTTCAAAATGAGCTTGTTTTATTGGACAGGAAGAAGAAAATTGGTTGTGGCACAAGAGACTTGGTCATATCAGTTTTGATAATCTAGTAAAAATCACCTCAAAAAGGGTAGTAAGAGATATTCCCACCATCAGCAAACTTGCAAACAACATTTGTGCTTCATGCCAAAAGGGGAAGCAAACTAGAGTCACATTCAAAACTAAAGAATACTACACAAGCAAGCCTTTGGAACTAATACACACTGATTTATGTGGACCCATGAGAACACAAAGCATAAATGGTGACAAATATTTTATATTGTGTATTGATGACTATTCCAGAATGACATGGATATTTTTCTTAAAGCATAAATCATAAGCTTTTGATATGTTCAAGATTTTCAAATACCAGGTTGAGAATGAAATAGGTAAGAGGATCAAATTTTTAAGATAAAATAGAGGAGGAGAATTCATTTCAGAGGAGTTTATAGAATACTGTGAAAAATACAGTATTAGGAGACAATTTTTAGTAGCCAGGACACCTCAGCAGAATGGAGTGGTAGAAAGAAAGAACAGAACAGTATAGGAAATCGCATGAACTATGCTGGTTGAAAGCAGTCTAGAAGAAAAGTTTTGGAAAGAAGCAGTCCATACTATGGTGTATATCCAAAACAGGTACATGCTAAGAACACATGAAAGAAAAACTCCTTATGATTTATGGTTCAGAAAAAGGGCAACAGCAAAATACCTCAAAGTGTTTTGCAACAAGTGCTACATCAAAAGAACTAAAGATAATCTTGGTAAGTTTGAAGATAGAGCGGATGAAGGTATTTTTGTTGGTTATTCATCAAAAAGCAAAGCTTACAAATGCTACAATAAGAAGCTAAAGAAAATTGTGGATAGTGTCGATGTTAAATTTGATGAAGGTAGAGAACGAGTAATTAGCTATGAAACAAACTACCCAATTTATGAAGAGGTTATTGAAAGAGATGAGGAAAATGAAATGGAAAAGATACAAAAAATTGACTCAAATGATGATTCGAAAGTGGAAGAAAATAAGAAATAGGCAGCTCGCAAAAAAATCATCCTAGAGAGCAAATAATTGGTGACCCCAAAGTTGGTGTTCAGACAAGAAGAAGAGTAGTAAGTAACTACTCTCTGCTATCTAGCATTGAGCCCAAAAATGTTGCTGATGCAAGCAAAGATGAGAGTTGGATGAAGGCAATAAATGAAGAATTAGATCAGATTGAGAAAAATAAAACTTGGAAGTTAGTTCCTAGACCTGCAAACAAAAATATAATCGAGACTAAATGGATTTTTCGAAACAAATTGAATGAAGATAGACAGGTAGTCAGAAACAAAGCAATATTGGTATGCAAGGGTTATGCTCAAGTTGAAGGCATTGACTTTGAGGAAACGTTTGCACCAATAGCTAGACTAGAGGCAATCAAAATGTTTCTAGCTTTAGCAGTCTACAAGAATTTCAATGTTTATCAAATGGATGTAAAATCAGCATTTTTGAATGGGAAACTTGAAGAAGAGGTTTATATTGAACAACCAGATGGTTTCCAACTTGGTGATGATCCCAAATTTGTGTGCAAATTGAAGAAAGCATTATATGGTTTAAAACAGGCACCTCGAGCATGGTATGCAAGGCTAGACAACTATCTCACTCAACAAAGGTTTAAGAAAGGTATGGTGGATAGTAATTTGTATGTCAAAACAGAAAATGGGCATCTTATTGTTCTTGTTGTATACGTAGATGATATCATATTTGGTAGCAACAAAGATGAGTCGTGTAAATATTTGGCAAGTAAGATGCAGAAAGAATTTGAAATGTCAATGATTGGTGAACTTTCGTATTTCCTCGGGTTGCAGGTTAATAAAAATAAGAAGGGCATATTTATTTCTCAAGTTAAATATGTGACATAGATGTTAAAAAAATTCACAATGGAGGATTGTAAGCCAGTTAGCACTCCCATGACAATAGGTTGCAAGTTGAGCAAGGATGAAAAATCTCCAACTATTGATCAAACCATGTATAGATCTATGATTGGAAGGTTACTACATCTGACAACCACCAGACCAGATATTTTGCAGGTAGTATGCATGGTAGCACAATTTCAAGCTAATCCCAAGGAGACTCATGTGATAGCAGTGAAGAGGATTCTTCGGTACCTCAAAGGCACTATGGAGTATGGGTTATGGTATTCGAAAGGTAAATACTTCACCCTTATTTTGTATTCAGATGCATATTGGGCAGGGTGTGTAGATGACAAAAATAGTACCAGTGGAGGTGCATTCTATCTTGGAGACAGATTGGTCGCATGGCACAGTAAGAAACAAGAGTCAATTTCTCTATCGACAGTAGAGGCAGAATATATTGTAGCAAAAACATGTTGTACGTAGGTACTGTGGATGAAACAAACCCTGAAAGATCTTGGTATTAGCTTTAGTGAGCCAATATTAGTTAAGTGTGATAACACTAGTGCCATTAACATCTCCAAGAATTTGGTGATGCATTCACACACAAAACACATTGCTATCAGGTATCATTTTTTGAAAGACAAAGTTGCAAAAGGTGAGGTTAAGTTGGATTTTGTTCCAACCACAAAGCAAGTAGCAGATATCTTCACAAAACCATTACCCAAGGAATTTTTTGAGTACCTTCACAAAAAATGAGGAGTGGTCACACTTCCCAAGAATTGACTAGCTACAGAGATCACATTCTCAGGGGGATCATTTAAGTATTTTATTATCTTTTTGCTCATGTTCATAATTTTTTCTAAGTGTAATAAATTGTGCCTGAGAATGTTGCGCATGGACTCAGGGGGAGTCTGTAGTAGCCCTTTGGTATTATTGTCAAAGGGGGAGAAGAGTTACAGGAAATTGCACATGTGTTTCCAACAATTCCAAAGGGGGAGATTGTTGAGCAAGGTACAACAACAGTATTGTCATTGTTGTCAACACAGTCAGATAGATCTATTGATGCAGTGGACAAGAAGTTCAAAATCTAGTAAAATGCATAAGACAGGAGTTCAATGGTTACTCAGAGTATGTACAGTGATATTCCAAGAAAACCAAAGTGGACCACTTGCAAAAGATCAAAGAAAAAGACAAGTAAGAAAAGTGTCACGATATCGCAACATACTCAGCAGGCAAGAAAAACCGTCATGATTTTGTGACATGTTGGAAGAGAGATAAGAAGAAAGAAAAACTATCTTGATTTCGTGACATGTTGGAAGAGAGAGAAGAAGAAAGAAAAATTGTCACGATTTTGTGACATGTTGGAAGAAAAAAATGCAAGTGGAAAAAGTTTCACGATATCACGACATGTTGAGAAGAAAGAAAAACTATCGCGATTTCGTGACATGTTCGAAAAGAAAGTGCAAGCAAGAAAAACTGTCATGATTTCATGACATGTTGGAAGAGAAAGAGGCAAGTAGAAAAAGTGTCATGATTTCGTGACATATTGCAAGAAAGAGAGTCCGAGAGAAAAAGTGTCGCGATATCACGACATGTCGCATTTTCATGACCTAAAGGCAAGAGAAAGCGCTAAGAAGAAAAATTGACGTGATATCGCGACATGTATTCTCGTGGGCCAAATCTAAGAGAAAGCGTATGGAAGAAAAAGTGTCACGATATTGTGACATGTATTTTTGCGGGCCAAAGCTAAAAGAAAGCGTACAGAAGAAAAAGTGTAGTGATATCGCTACATGTTGTTTTCTCGCGGGCCAAAGCTAAGAGAAAGCGTACAAAGGCGAAAGTGTCGTGATATCGCGACATGTGTTTTCGTGGCAACAACAATAGAAGAGTTATAGGGGCAGTTGAAGTTGACGAAGACCGATGTAAGCCAATGAATATTAGGGTTTGCAGCTGACTAATATTAGGGTTTACAGCCGACTAAGATTGGTTTTTTTATCATGAAAATACTGTTATAAAAGGAGGGCTATTTGGTGAATTTTGTGGTGTTGAAGATATTGTCGAATGCGAGTTGATATGTGCAAAGTTCGGTCATAGAACATAGAGTGCAAGTCATGTCAAATCATGCTAAGTGCGAAATTCACAAAGGAAGTAGAGTGTGCAAAAGGGAGAAGACGATCGTTTGACTGTGATGCAGTAGATTGTGTGAAGTGATTTTGCAGAGAGAGCAGAGTGCACAGAGATCACAAAGGTGAAGTAGATTAGTCAGGGTCTTGTAAAAGTGAAGATAAATAAGGGGTTGGTGCTCCTTCCAGTGGGTGCTGGTAAAGTGATTGTAAATTTATTGCTTTGCAAAGGCTAGATTTGGATGGTAGTCCCAGCAGTCATTTTTGAGGAGTAGCCACATTGGTGAACCTCGTTAAATCTTGTGTTGTGTGATGCTCTTTTGTTATTCTTGTTGTATATTTTAATAAGTTTTAATTACTGCTATTTTAAGAGCTGTAAATCCAAAGACAAAGAGCTACATTGATTCACCCCCCCATCTCAGTGTCATTGTAAGACTAACAATGCCATTAGAATATTTTCATCTGGTCTATCAAGTGCATCTTCAAAATAATCATCACTAAAACTATAACCATCCCTTGCGCAATCATATTCAAGATGTCCAAATATACCACATCTAAAACACTTGAGAATAACTGAAGTCTTTTTCTTAACTGGATGTTTTTCTTCAACCATAAAGAAGACATCATCTCTATCATTGTCTAAAAATCTAGTATCACTATCAACTGAGTACTTACTTGCATTATTCACATAGTAGCTTCCCTTTTATCTTTGGAAGAAATTTTTCCCTTGTATGTTTTGTCCATCCTTTCTCTTCTTTTGGTACCTATGTCTTTCTAATTCCTTGTACCTATGATCCTATTTTATTCTTCATTGTTGCTTTTGGGCTCTTTGCACTCTGTTTCATAATGACCATACTTTCCACAATTAAATAACTTAATAGATCTCATATCTATGGGTATTCTAGAACCTTTATCTCTTCTGCCATAGTTAGCTTCTTCATCACTGGAAGATTCACTGCTTGATTCTAAATTCTTACCCTTTTTATTTTTGTCCACTTTGAATGCAACTTCTTTTGGAGGAATAGGATATTTTTTTCTTATCTCAAATTTAGTAAGCATGCCAAAAAAATAATTCCTTGTCAAAGAATCACTATCAATTTATGTTTCTATAAAAGAAATCTTTTCACTGTACCTTTTTGGAAGAGTTATCAATATCTTATCACAAGAATCTGATTCATCAACCTTCATTCCAAGACCTTTCATCTCATGTACGAGTTCATCAACCTTGATGAGATAGTCACAAATGTTCTCATCATCTCAGATTCTTAGGTTCTCAAATTCTCCTTTGATATTTTTGATCTTAGCCTTCTTGACATTTTTATCTCCTTAATATATGGTATGCAATAGATCTCACATGTCTTTTGTTGTCTTACATTCCATAACCTTCATAGATTCTAATCTACACAACTCTTTTATAATTGCATTCATAGCTCTTGAATTTGCATGCATTAGAATCTTACCTTCCTTATATATACGAGGATTGGCTCCTAAATCATATCCAAATTCCACTACATCCCAAAATTCATTGCCAAGTACCATCAGGTGAAATCTCATTAGCACACACCAATACAAGAAGTCACTCCCATCAAATACTGCTACTGCATTATTGAAGAACCCATCCTTTTGATCCATTGTGTTCTTAGACTACTTTTTCTTCAAGCTATCAAACTCTTCTAAAGGAATCCACTCTGATACCAATTGAAGAACACAAGCTTATACAAAGAGGGGGGGTGAACAGTATAAGACCACTTTTTACTTTTCTTTTAAATTCAATATTATGCATTGTATAGATAGTAGTATCAATAGCAGTAATCAAAGCAATGCATAGAACACCACACACAATAGAGACACAGATTTTAACGTGGTTCACCCAATGTGGGCTACCTCCATAGAGAAAATATTTCTTCTAAATATTTCTCAAATAATATATTTGGGAATCTTTCCCAATTACAATGTTTATGGACCTCTATCCAAAGGAGATTTTGATCCCTTAATCTCAAGTTCATGGATCTCTTCAATAGGAGAACTATTTCTCCTTTTTCTCTGGATAGTGATCTTAAAGAAGACTTCGTCTCTCTGCTACACTGATTGGTGGATCTATCTCCACTTGAAGACTCCTCACTCAGAAGATTTGTCTTCAATTGTCTTGGCTACTAGATCTCTATCCACTAAGACTCTGTCCTCTATACTCTGCCACCTCCAAATCTCTATCAATAGGCTCACTCAAAACATTCTCATATCTGCTCAATAGGTTCACTCAAAACCTACTCAAATATTTTCAATAGGTCCACTTAGAACCTACTAAAATATTCTCAATAGATTCACTCATAACCTACTCAAATATGCTCAATAGGTCCACTCAAAACCTGCTCAAATTTTCCCAATAGGTCCACATAGAACCTATCCAAATATGCTCAACAGGTCCATACATAACCTGCTAAAATCTACTCAATAATTTCTCTCTAGGACTTACTCAAATTTGCATTGCAATATTCAACAAAAGCTTACATAAAATAAGTCCACAAGCCTTCTCAAAGACTTACCTCAAATCTGCTTAACAAGTCCTCACAGAACTTGTTCAATCACATAGAATCATAAAGAGATTTTTTAGAGACTCAATATGTTCTATACTCCATGCTCAATCAATATCTCAACTCAATCTCATAGAAGCATAAACAAAATTTTTAGAGACTCAATATGTTCTATACTCAAATCCCAATCTCAAATCAAATCAATCTCATAGAAGCATAAAGAGAATTGTTAGAGACTCAATATGTTCTATTCTCAAATCTCAATCTCAACTCAAATCAATATCATAGAAGCATAAAGATAATTATTGGAGACTCAATATGTTCTATACTCAAATCCCAATCTCAATTCAAATCAATCTCATAGAAGCATAAAGATAATTTTTAGAGACTCAATATGTTCTATTCTCAAATCTCAATCTCAACTCAAATAAGAATATAGAATAGTTTGTTTCATGAAACTTGAACAACCACTTCACACAATCACTTGACTAGGCTTAATCAACTCTACTCAACCAATCAACTCAATGATCAATTATTTCTCACAAACCCTAGTCCAAGCATGTATCAACCAACTCAAAATGTTTCCAATAATTCTTAACAACAAATATCACATAACAATGATACTCATGTTCTTTTCTAACTCAAGTTCAAGTTCTTTGCACAACCAATGGGCTTCAACAAAAATGCTTATAAATAAGGTTTAATCACAACTCTCAATTCATAAAACCTTGAAGCATTAACCAACAACTCTGAAAAAGGCAACCACAATCAATCCTTTTCTCTCCAAAGATATTTTCAAAAATAAATCACCCACATAAGTCAATGAATAATATTGCCCATACCTTTTTTATGCCTTATGATTTATCCACTAAATCTACCACACTCAACACACTTTATTTTTCCAATCTCAACAAGGGTTAAAGGTCATGAGTAATAACACAATAATCAAAATAATATCTCAATAACACCTTATTACTCCTACTCAATAAAAATGCAACAAACCCTCTTATGCAAGAAGTCCCTCAAAAGAATGAATCAAACTTACTTTTGGAACTCCTTGACAAAACCATAAATGTCTTCTTGCACACACCTTATTTATTTTTCAAAGTAATCTAAAAAAGTAGCTCCCGAAAATATTTTTCCAATGATATATAATATGATATACTTCCAAAAATAAAATTAGCAGAAATATGTATCTTTCCTAGGGCATACCATAACCTTATTTCTCCTTAGGAAACCTTGGCAAAAAATAAAATATTAAACAAAAATTAAATTCACTTGCCTTGCCCTCAACAGGATTCGATCCCTCGACTATTTTCTTCCCAAAACCTTAGCTGTAGCCAAGCCACCATTGGGCCACGCACTATGACATGCCTAAAAGGGCATGTTCACCATGCAATATCTTCGAACAACGAACCTCCAAAAAATAACAAGCACATAGAGCGCTTCTTCCTTGCAATAAAAAATATATATGTACCTCACACAAATTGAAATAAGAACCTCCTCCTTAGCATCGATCCAACATACCACTAGGCCACGCTGGCCTTTGTTCTTAGGGCTTCCAAATATAGACAACTTTAACCTTCACAAAAATTATAAGGTTTTTGAGACAGAAATCTCTTTCACATGCACTTCAAAAATAATAGCAAGGGATACTTGGTAAATAAATTTGTTTGGCATTTATATAATGTCTTTTGCCTTCCTTAACATCACGTCGGTGCTTCGAATGAATTCAACGTCGGCATGATTTAATTTAAAATAAATTTAAATTTAATTTTAAATTTAAATATTATAAATTAAAATCAACCTTAGAACTTTGTCTTAAAGAGCCAACCTTAGGTTTAATAAAACCTTAGAACCTTGTATTTGTTAGTCTCACAATGACACTAAGAGGGGGGGTGAATCAGTGTGGCTCTTTAAAACTTAAAAACTTCAACTCTTAAAGCCAAAACAATGAAAGCTTAAAACCACATAAAGCAAATATAACAAGAGAGCATCACACAACACAAGATGTAACGAGGTTCACCAATTTTGGCTACTCCTCAAAAATGACTGCTTGGACTCCCATCCAAATCCAGCCTTTGCAAAGCAACAACTTTACAATCAATTTACCAAGCACCAACTGGAAGGAGCACCAACCCTTGATTTATCTGCACCAACAGAAAGGAGCACCAACCCCTGATTTATTTGCACCAACAGAAAGGAGCACCAACCCCTAATTTATCTGCACCAACAAAAAGGAGCACCAACCCCTAATTTATCTACACCAATAGAAAGGAGCACCAACCCCTAATTTATCTACACCAATAGAAAGGAGCACCAACCCCTAATTTATCTGCACCAACAGAAAGGAGCACCAACCCCTAATTCCAAGCACCAACTTGGACTACAATTTTGAAACTATAAGTTTGACATAAAGATGCCTTCTCTTATACAAGACCCTGATTGGTCTATTGCTAACCCAACCTCTCTCACTATTCACCAAAACATCACACTCACTTCAGGCTCTACTTACTGCACTTTTACAGCCCTCTTACAGTGCTTCTTACTGCATTCTTACGGCTCTCACGGCTCTGCCTAACGCTCTATTTCAGCACACTTCCTGCCCTCTTCTTGCAACACTTTTTCTCTCCTTTCATAGCACTCTAATTCTCCACGTAGACCTCCTTTTATAACAAATCTCTGACTCTATTTTTAACTTCCATATTTTTTGCATGCAACTTATTAATAGAGACTTCTATATGTAACTCCTTTATCACACAGTATTCTTTCATGCATCCTGTAAATAGTTACGACTCAATTTTGATCTTCTTCTGATGACTTTCACTTTAACTGTCGCTTGATGATTACACTCCGTAACTGGCCCTGTAACTGTCGTTCTGACTTCAGTTCACTTTTCTTATTTTAGCTGCATGATTTTTCTCTATAAATGCACTTGTAACTGACGAACTGACTTTAGTTAACTCAACTTATTCTAGCTGCATGTTTTTCTTCTGCAACTGCCCCTATAACTGCCATAGAACTTTAGTTAACTGTTACATATCTTATTTTGGCTGGGTTCTCTTCTTGCTCACGCCAACGTGACCTGTCGTGAAATCGTGACACTTCTGCCTCTTTGTCCTCCTCTCAGCTTTCATCTACGAAAACACAACATGTCACGATATCGCGACACTTTTGCCTCCTTGCTACTCTTCTCGGCTTCAACCAGCGAAAACACATGTCACGATATCGTGACACTTTCGCCTTCTTACTTTCTCTCTCCTCCTTTAGTCATGAAAATGCGACATGTCACGAAATCGTGACACTTTCTCTCCTTTGCTCTTTCTCTTGCCTTCGGGTCACGAAAACCCGACATGTCGCGATATCATGACACTTTTTCTCCTTGACTCTCTCTCTTGCCTTCGGGTCGCGAAAACTCGACATGTCACGATATCACGACACTTTTTCTCTCGGACTCTCTCTCCTGCAACATGTCGTGAAATCGTGACACTTTTTCTCTCGGACTCTCTCTCCTGCAACATGTCGTGAAATTGCGACACTTTTTCTCTCGGACTCTCTCTCCTGCAACATGTCACAAAATCGTGACACTTTTTCTTTCGGACTCTCTCTCCTGCAACATGTCGTGAAATCGTGACACTTTTTCGTCCGTACAAACTTCCTTGCAATATGTCATGAAATCGTGACACTTTTTTGTCCGTACAAACTTCCTTGCAATATGTCACGAAATCGTGACACTTTTTCGTCCGTACAACCTTCCTTGCAATATGTCACGAAATCGTGACACTTTTTCATCCGTACAACCTTCCTTGCAATATGTCACAAAATCATGACACTTTTTCATCCGTACAACCTTCCTTGCAATATGTCGTGAAATCATGACACTTTTTCTACTTGCATTTCTCTCTTCCAATATGTCACGAAATCATGACACTTTTTCTTGCTTGTGCTTTCTCTCCGAACATGTCACGAAATCGTGACAGTTTTTCTTACTTGCGCTTTCTCTCCGAACATGTCACGAAATCGTGATAGTTTTGCTTGCTTGCACTTTCTCTCCGAACATGTCACAAAATCATGAAAGTTTTGCTTGCTTGCGCTTTCTCTTCGAACATGTCACAAAATCGTGATAGTTTTGCTTGCTTGCGCTTTCTCTCCGAACATGTCATGAAATCATGACAGTTTTTCTTTCTTCTCAACATGTCGCGATATCGTGACAGTTTTTCTTTCTTGCCAACATGTCGCGATATCACGATAGTTTTCTTTCTTCTCAACATGTCACGATATCATGATAGTTTTTCTTTCTTGCCAACATGTCGCGATATCGCGACAATTTTCTTTCTTCCCAACATGTCGCGATATCGCGATAGTTTTTCTTTCTTGCCAACATGTCGCGATATCGCGACAGTTTTCTTCCTTGTGATTTTCTTTTGATTTTTAGTATATGGGCCACTTCTATCTTTTGGAAAACCACTGTACATACTCTGAAGAACCTCTTAACTCCTTTCCACTGCATCACTAAACTCCTGTCCACTGCATCAACCGATCTGTCTGACTGTGTTGACAACAATGACAATATTGTTCCTGCACCTTGCTCAACAATCTCCCCCTTTGGAATTGTTGGCAACACACATGCAATTTCCTATAATTCTTCTCCCCCTTTGACAATAATACCAAAGGGCTGCTGCAGACTCCCCCTGAGTCCATGCACAACATTCTCAAGCACAAATTAATACAGTTAGCAAAAATTACAAACATGAGCAAAAAGATAATTAAATATATAAATGCTCCCCCTGAGAATGTGGTCCCTCACTCAGATCTATCTTCAACTGTGTTGGTTGCTGGATCTCTATCCATTGAGACTCTGTCCTCTGTACCCTGTCAATAGGCTCACATAGAATCTATCCAATCTTATAGAATCATAAAGAGAATTGTTAGAGACTCAATATGTTCTATACTTAATGCTCAATCATTATATCAACTAAATCTCATAGAGGCATAAAGAGAATTGTTAGAGACTCAATATGTTCTATACTCAAATCCCAATCTCAACTCAAATCAATAATAGTTTATTTTATGGAACTTGAACAACCACATGCATCCAATTACTTGACTAGGCTTAATCAACTCTACTCAACCAATCACCTCAAAGAACATCCCTTTATCACAGACCCTCGTCGAAGCATGTATCAACCAACTCTGTGCAAGCATCAAACACTGTACCACAACACCAACCAAATCCCTTTTTTCATTTTCAACTTGGTCTATGTTTTCTACAATCACCGCTGGTCACACCTTACTTCCAACTGTTCGAATTAGGAGACAACATTTTGTCAAACACTTCACGGCCAACTATAGTGCACCTTACTCAAACTCATACGATTGGACCTCGGATAGGTAAGATTCACAAAGCAAAGTTGCTCATCTTGATGAGCTAAATCAGACTTCAATATTTTTCAACACAGCGTCATAAAAGATCTGACAATCTTCACGTCAATGTGAAGTTCAAATACACACTACTTTTATCGAAACACATATATGCGGCTCGGGAAACATTCTTTCACTAACCACACTATCTAAACTGTTATAATCCTTAACTTTGGACAGTGGCAGTAAGAACCATCAACAGTACAACAATGACATATAGCAATATTACCAATAAAGACAACTCTCAATTTAGTCACCACCCTTCACGGCACTACCAAAAACAACCGCATGAACAGAAAACACACTTTGACAGACTATACAACAACTCCCCGACTACTTTCCTTTCATCCTCAAATAGCTACACAAATACATAGGAGCATTAAAATAAAACTTTAACATTGCTCCCCCTGAGGATGTGCTACCTGGAGCTACTTAGTGCAATAGAGGAGTAATCTCCTTCTGTCCAAGGAGACACGATTTCCTCTCTTCTTTCTTTCTCCAGTCTTTCTTGAACTTAGGATGAAGGTTTTCACCTGCATCCCCATTTTGAACCTTTTCATGAACTTGAACATTTCTCTTGGGTGGTTGTCTCTTGTACATCCTTGATGGATGATTCTTTTCCTTTCTTTGATGCACATGATTTCTTCCTTGTCTGTGTTGCATTCTTTACGTCTGATGAAATCTATTGTCTTGCCTTAGATTTGGAAAGGACCTTGCTATGTGCCCATGACCATTACATTTAAAACATTGCACATGGTGTTCAACTGGAATAACAGATGTATTTCTTCCAGCATAACTCTTTGATCTATTATTCAGTCCACAATAAATTGCCTTGTGACCATAATGGTTGCATCTAAAACAATTGCCATTAAAAGCATTATTATGAATAAAGTGAGAGTGATAGAACCTCTTTTGTTGTGGTTTCTTTGTTGTAGATCTCCTTTGAGATTTTCTTCCTTTTGAGGATTTAGCTTCAGGCTTTTCTTGCTTTGATCCTTCAGTAGTGGATTTCTTCTTCTCTACAGATTTAGAAGATGAAGGTTGTTCAACTTCATATCCAAGACCAAGCTTGCACATGGGGCTTCTTTGTTGCCTTATCATTTTATCTAGTAGCTCTGTGCTCTTCTCAAATTTGAGATTTGTATTGGCCTCTTCTAGTTGTTTCCTCAATAACACAATCTCCTCTTCTTGTTTACAACAAACAATCTCTTTCTCATTGATCTGTGACTTCAAGGCTTCTTCTATTTTCTTGGCTTTGTGAATTTGTAAGAAGAGATCTTCAATATTACCCTCATATTCTTCCAACTTCTTGGACAGTATTTTGTTCTTTTTCCTTTCTAAACCCAACTCTTCAAGTGCAGAGATCAACTCACCTTCTAGATCTACTTCAGCCTCGAGTTTTCACCACATACATCAGAGTTCACTTCTTCTTCCTTTTCTGATTCTTCTTCTTCAAATGCCATGAAAAGAGCTTCACCTGTTTCCTCTTCAGAATCCTCACTGCAGTTGTCTTCTAATGAACTGACATTCTTGGAGATGAAACTTTTCTTCTTGAAGTTGCCTTTTCTAAATTATTTCTTGGTGCGATCCTTCATTACTTTCATCCTTCTCATTAAGTGGACAGTTAGTCGCAAAATGCCCAATGCCTCCACAACTAAAACATTTAAGAGGTAGCTTTCCTCTGTATTTTCCTTTTCCCCTTATTAGTTTTCGAACAAAGTTTGCTTCCATTTTATCTGATGTCTCTTCTTCCTCGGATTCTTGTTTTGCTTTTATATTTTTATGTGCTTTAAAAGCAGCTTCTCTATCTATGGGTTTAGTTTTTCCTATTCTCATCTCATATGCAGTAAAAGAACCATGCATCTCATCCATACTAAAAGTATTTAGATCTTTAGCTTCTTCTATTGCTGAAACTTTAGAATCAAATCTTTGGGGAAGAGATCTTAGTACCTTTTTCATGATGACTGCATCTTCCATTTCCTCTCCGAGTCCTCTAATCGCATTAATGATTCCATTAACTCTCAGCATGTATGCCTCTATGTTCTCATCGTCATTCATATTTAATGCTTTGAACTAAGCTCGATGCATTTGTAACTTGGCCTCCTTGATCTTGTCGTCTCCTTCATGAATGCTCCTTAGTTTGTCCCACATGTCTTTTGCCATTTTACAACTCATAATATTTATTAGTTCGCTATCCACTAAACCACACATGATAGCATTCTTTGCTTTAGAGTTATTCTCAAACAGTTTCTTATCGGTAGCATCGGTTGGAGGAGTGGTGGGTATTGTGTATCCACTATTTACTGAATCCCAAATGTTGTATCCCAAAGCACAAAGATATGTCTGCATCCTGAGTTTCCAAAATGAGTAATTAGTTCCATCCAACAATGGTGCTTTGTTTGATGAGAAGCCTTCACCACCTGCCATTGCGTACTAATCCAAGATCACCCTAGCTGGTTAAGCTTTGTTCAGAAACTTGGCTCTGATACCAATTGTTAGTCTCACAATGACACTAAGAGGGGGGGTGAATCAATGTGGCTCTTTAAAACTTAAAAACTTCAACTCTTAAAGCCAAAACAATGAAAGCTTAAAACCACATAAAGCAAATATAACAAGAGAGCATCACACAACACAAGATGTAACGAGGTTCACCAGTTTTGGCTACTCCTAAAAAATGACTACTTGGACTCCCATCCAAATATAGCCTTTGCAAAGCAACAACTTTACAATCAATTTACCAGCACCAACTGGAAGGAGCACCAACCCCTGATTTATCTGCACCAACAAAAAGGAGCACCAACCCCTAATTTATCTGCACCAATAAAAAGGAGCACCAACCCCTAATTTATCTGCACCAATAGAAAGGAGCACCAACCCCTAATTCCAAGCACCAACTTGGACTACAATTTTGAAACTATAAGTTTGACATAAATATGCCTTCTCTTATACAAGACCCTGACTGGTCTATTGCTAACACAACCTCTCTCACTATTCACCAAAACATCACACTCACTTCAGGATCTACTTACTACACTTTTATAGCCCTCTTACAGTGCTTCTTACTACATTCTTACGGCTCTCACGGCTCTGCCTAACGCTCTGTTTCAGCACACTTCCTGCCCTCTTCTTGCAACACTTTTTCTCTCCTTTCACAACACTCTAATTCTCCATGTAGACCTCCTTTTATAACAAAGCTCTGACTCTATTTTTAACTTCCATATTTTTTGCATGCAACTTATTAATAGAGACTTCTATATGTAACTCCTTTATCACACAGTATTCTTTCATGCATCTTGTAAATAGTTACGGCTCAAGTTTGATCTTCGTCTGATGACTTTCACTTTAACTGCCACTCGATGATTACACTCCGTAACTGGCCCTGTAACTGTCATTCTGACTTCAGTTCACTGTTCTTATTTTAGCTACATGATTTTTCTCTGTAAATGCACTTGTAACTAACGAACTGACTTCAGTCAACTTATTCTAGTTGCATGTTTTTCTTCTGCAACTGCCCCTATAACTGCCATAGAACTTTAGTTAACTGTTACATATCTTATTTTGGTTGGGTTCTCTTCTTGCTCGTGCCAACGTGACCTGTCATGAAATCGTGACACTTCTGCCTCTTTGTCCTCCTCTCAGCTTTCGTCCGTGAAAACACATGTCACGATATCGTGACACTTTCGCCTCCTTGCTACTCTTCTCGGCTTCAACCAAAGAAAACACATGTCACGATATCGCGACACTTTCTCCTTCTTACTTTCTCTCTCCTCCTTTAGTCGTGAAAATGCGACATGTCACGAAATCGTGACACTTTCTCTCCTTTGCTCTTTCTCTTGCCTTCGGGTCGTGAAAACCCGACATGTCACGATATCATGACACTTTTTCTCCTTGACTCTCTCTCTTGCCTTCGGGTCATGAAAACCCGACATGTCACGATATCGTGACACTTTTTCTCTCGGACTCTCTCTCCTGCAACATGTCACGAAATCGTGACACTTTTTCTCTCGGACTCTCTCTCCTGCAACATGTCACGAAATCGCAACACTTTTTCTCTCGGACTCTCTCTCCTGCAACATGTCACGAAATCATGACACTTTTTCTTTCGGACTCTCTCTCCTACATTATGTCGTGAAATCGTGACACTTTTTCTTTCGGACTCTCTCTCCTGCAACATGTCGCGAAATCGTGACACTTTTTCATCCGTACAAACTTCCTTGCCATATGTCGCAAAATCATGACACTTTTTTGTCCGTACAACCTTCCTTGCAATATGTCACGAAATCGCGACACTTTTTTGTCCGTACAACCTTCCTTGCAATATGTCACGAAATCGTGACACTTTTTCATTCGTACAACCTTCCTTGCAATATGTCGCGAAATCATGACACTTTTTCGTCCGTACAACCTTCCTTGCAATATGTCATAAAATCGTGACACTTTTTTGTCCATACAACTTTCTCTCTTCCAACATGTCTCAAAATCGTGACAGTTTTGCTTGCTTGCACTTTCTCTCCGAACATGTCGCGAAATCGCAACAGTTTTGCTTGCTTGCTCTTTCTCTTCGAACATGTCACGAAATCACGATAGTTTTGCTTGCTTGCGCTTTCTCTCCGAACATGTCGCGAAATCGTGACAGTTTTGCTTGCTTGCGCTTTCTCTCCGAACATGTCACGAAATCACGATAGTTTTGCTTGCTTGCACTTTCTCTCCGAACATGTCACGAAATCGCGATAGTTTTTCTTTCTTCTCAACATGTCATGATATCGCGACAGTTTTTCTTTCTTGCCAACATGTCGCGATATCACGACAGTTTTATTTCTTCTCAACATGTCGTGATATCGCGACAGTTTTTCTTTCTTGCCAACATGTCGCGATATCGCGACAGTTTTCTTTCTTCTCAACATGTCGTGATATCGCGACAGTTTTTCTTTCTTTCCAACATGTCGCGATATCACGACAATTTTCTACCTTGTGATTTTCTTTTGATTTTTAGTATATGGGCCACTTCTATCTTTTGGAAAACCACTGTACATACTCTGAAGAACCTCTTAAATCCTGTCCACTACATCACTGAACTCCTGTCCACTGCATCAACCAATCTGTCTGACTGTGTTGACAACAATGACAATATTGTTCCTGCACCTTGCTCAACAGTCTTAATGCCCAAACTTGGTATTATTTATAAAATTTAAATTCCTTGTGAATTTAACTAATTTATAAATAATTATTAAACCTCCTTTTTAACTTTTGCAATAACCCATTTTGGGTTTTATAAACCAACATTTAACCTATGCTCCCAATAATATTAAATTATTATGGAACCTTTTTCCTTTCACCTTTGCATTGATGAAGTTTTTTCCTGGATGACTTGGGCAACTTTATTTCTTGTTGAATTCCTTGAAATGAGTGATAACTCTATCAGGTGACATCAATGACAAATATGACTTAGAGGACTCAAAATGTTCAACAAATTATTAATTTGATCCATCCATTGGAAAATTTCCTCCTTTTGTATAGTACTATTTGTAAGTTCTTCCCTCCACTAACAAACCTCCTGCATGAAATTTTTTGAGAGGATCCTGTGATTGTGATATCTTGCCATCAGCCATTGTAGAACTTGTTTGTAATATGTAAGTTCGCTTAGGTGAAAAAAATTAGGTTTTCTTAAAAATTTGCAAAAAATATTGCAAAGATTATGCAATTTTAGAAAAAAAAATTAAATAATATGACAATTGTTTCACCAAAAAATTGGTTTGTCAACTATTGGACCTTACTAGTCACTATTTCAATTTGAATTTTAAATTTTAAGTGGGAAGGAATACCTAGAAGGTGAATTTTGGTGGGTGGAGGCTGAGCTAGGATGAAGTCTACATGAGTGAGCAGTGGGTGGTCTAGGGCGAAGTTGATGTCAGCAAGTGGTGGGTAGTCAATAGGGATAAGGCAAGTGGTGGGTAGTCGATAGCGATAAGGCAAGTGGTGGGTAGTCGATAGCGATAAGGCAAGTGGTGGTTGGAAGTGATAAGGCAACATGAAGCACAAGGGAAGGCATGGTGGAATCAAATGGCATAGGTGAACATTGTAATGGCATGAGTTATGAGGATATCATGCAAACGGATCATAACAATCAAGCTTTGTGCGAAATGTCCAAAAGGGAGCATGATCAAAGTCACGTAAATATATGCATGAGAAAACCTTTTTAAACACCTCTTCACCAATTATTTAATGAATGTAGGATTTATTTTTTATGCTTTATGAAATATTTGTCCCCTCGCTATCTCCAACATCGAATAATTTTCACCGGTGGTCAAAATAAATTAAAGGACCTTAGTTTAAATTAAATAATTTTAAACCTTGTCATCGGTTATTTTATTTCACCTAAAAATGTCATAGAGCTATGATTTGGTTGATTTTTTTGTGAATTTAATCAGATTTTTGAATCTAGTTTGCGTACAAAGGATTTAATAGTGATCTTTGGGTATGTTTTTAAAAATAATTATTGATGTCTTCACCTAAAATAAGTAAAAATATGTCTGTTTTTATTCATTTGGCTGCTGAAAGTTTTTAGATGCACTTGATATTGTTACTCATTGATGTAGATATGAAATGGTGGCTAATCTAATTGTGTTTTTTTTGGAAGCAATGCAAAGTGATATATTAAGTATATATAAGACTAATTGGTGATGTCGAGTAGATATGGAATGGAGTACGAGCAGGATTGAAATGGTGGGTAAAAAAATAAATTTTGATAGTGCAGGATTACGAAGGCTCTGATAACAGATGGTAGGACTGTAGGTCCTAGCATATTGTACAAATGGAGTGAATGGATTTGGATGCATGAGACAAATATAAATCTAAGAGAATCACATTTGGATAGAATCACTAATGCATTGGTATGGGGGGTCCCTCCAATGGGTTTCAATTATATTTATCTTTATTATTCATGCATACCTTCAAATGAATGATTGGACAATAATATATATCTACCCTAAGGTTATGAGTGAAAGGACACAATGGTCCATAAACATAATGAGTGAATTAAAAATGATCAATGGTTAGGATTATATTAAAAACAAGGAATATCACCAAGAAGTGAGCATTGAAGAGTACTAGAAAAGACATTAAACAAGCCTAAGGAAGATAAGGAAAATAGGTAGCAATATTATGCCACTTGGAAGGAGTCATCACATGCAAATAAGAAGAACCGTACCACATTGAGCACCCAAGAAAAAGGAATATTTGAAGCATATCATTTTATAACACTCTCTTTGAAGCATTTCTAACAACATGAATTATCAAAATATTTGGGAAGCAAGAGTAAGATACTAAGCATTACTTGTCATAGGTATTGGGAGAAGGTGCAACAAGAATTGTTAGATAAAGTTAGTAGCACTTGGCACTTCTCATTCTACATAGGATTGAGCTTAAGATAATGTGCCCACATATGTAGATATTAAAATCCTAAGAGAGCATTCAAAAAATGAGATAATCACTACTTTAGAGAGCACGTAGAGTGACAGAGAAACCAATATTTAAGTGGAGAATAGCACACATAATAGTCGAAGACATAGAGTGAGTTCAAGGCACATATTCAGCAAGCTCATGGTTGGAGAAAGGAAGGCAAACCAATGTATCTATGTCAAGGAGAAAGTGCACAAGCAAAGTAAAGAGTAACAAGAGCATTCAAAAATTGATAAGGAGTAGTCAACCTTTGTCAATATGAAGCAAACAACATTCATTTCAATCAACTTGCAAACTAGAATCAAGCATTTGAAAGGTGAGAATTATACATAAGTTATACTACAAGTTTATTCAAGTTGATATCAACTATGCTCTATATTCTAGAGATATTAGTTTTAGGAGTAATAAGGTGTTGAAAGAATATCTAGAATACTTATTGGTTACATGAAGAAAGAAGTTAAAAGTTGAAGCATATAAACTATTTCTATTGCTTCAAAATATTTGCAAATTTTAAATTCAAGGAGATAAAAGGATTAGTAAAACTTAATTTACAAATAATTAGTATTTCTAAAACTTCTAATTAGGGAGATATAAGGAATCCTACTTCAACTGAATTTCTAGAAGTTTAGAAACCTATTATTGTATTGAATCATAGTTGAAGAGATTAAGATATTGAGTGCATCAAAATTATAGTTGGAAGATTAAGATAGAAGGACATAGACAATCCAAATACAAATATTGAACTCCTATCTTTGAAATTGCTTTTCTAAATTCTTTCTACAAGAAGAGATAAAAGTTATAAAAGTGCTAGAATTGAATTTTATTCTAAAATATTTTATCTCATTAAGATCATAACATACCTCAGTCTATAGGGAGTCAAAAGAGATTTGACAAAATTCAATATTAGAGAGTGAACCTTAAGCATCAATTTCATAGCTAGAAAATTGAGATTGTTCCTACAAACAAGAAAAAGAAATCAAATAACATTAATATGGATATATTGACACGAGGAACATATCATCACTATAATAGGACTCAAGATCAAAATACATACAATATGTCCTATAAAAGGTATAAAATTGATACAAATTTAAATAATATCACAAATCAAAATGAAAATAATATTTGGTACATATATTCATATGCAAGTCATCATATGACCAAAAACTTGGAATGGTTTGATTATCTTGAAAACACCAACAACTACAGGCTAAGAATTGTAAATGGAAAATGCTACCATATACATGGTTATGGATGTGTAGCTCCTAGCAAATTATTTTTGAATATTGTACTACATAATGTCATGTACATTCTAGAATTATCATCCAATATCATTTTAGTAGCAAATTTAGTAGAGAGTAAAAGAAAAGTTGACTTCAAATACTCAAATGGAGTCATCATTTGCCTCATAATTAACCAAGGAGAAATTAAAGCTAATGGATTAATTCATAAAAATATATATTCTCTAGACTTCATGGGAACATCACAAGATATTGTTTCATCTCAAAATAATACTAATACATTTGTTGAAGGACATGATGAAAAATATGTAGAACCAACATATCACTAGAACAAATAGAGGAATAGAAGAATAAAAATTAAGAGAATGAGAGGACAACAAAACTATACTCTATTCAGCTATCAACAAACCAAATAAGGAGAAGAACATCATCAATATAAAGTATACCCAAAAGAGAAAGATCCATACTGAATACTAAAGTCTTCAAAAACCAAATAATGTAATACAAGGGGGTGTTGGAATATATTACATCATTTGGTTTTTTACTAATATACCTTCATAGGTACATATTTAGATTAGGATTATATTAGGAGATAAATAGTTTAATTTAATAAATGCACAAGTGTTAGAATGTGGATTAATAAATGTGCATGTAGTCCACATGTACATGAGTATTAGGGTTGAGTGAGAGGCAAGGAATATATATTTCTATATAAAGGCTTCATTGTGAGTGTTTATGAGAGACATTGTGGAGTGCATAGGTTAGACTAGTGTAGGCCCAAAATGGCTACATAATTAGAAAAAAATTGAAATTTTTTCTTGTAATAATGTTCTCATTCCGCACACTTTGTAGTGTATTTTGGAGTGGATATGCAAAAAAGATCACCGACTCGCCCAACACTTGATGAATTTTTGCACTTGGAGCAATCCCGCATAGTTTCTTATGTTTTGGCTCTGGACTGGTGACTCATCCTGAATCCACAAACGTTTGAGTAGAAGGATGATGTTAGTGTAAAATAAGTGTGGATTGGCGACCACTTGATATTTAGAATACCTTGTGAGCATATAAGTGTTGGAAAGCCTAATTTCGGAGAGCACGTTGAACATTCTTGCCTAAAATGGTAACATAAGGTGGGATGCTAAGTCTAAGAGATGCAAATTCATGACTAAGTTTTATTTTGACTTTCTTTCGGAATGGCGATAAACATCGTCTTACTCTAAATCCAGTATGGAATGGATGAGAAGTCACTTTACACTATAATAGGTCTGGATTGATGCGCCAAGACAATGCACTTTCTTAGATCCAGAATAGAATCCAGAAAAGTTTTTAAGGAGATATGACATCATTAACTTTTTGTACATATTGGTAAATGCTTCATCACCAATGAAAAGAAACAAAATATAAGGAGCGTATTTCATCCCGCTTCATTTTCAAAATATTTTTATACTGGATTGGAATTCAATAGTTTATTAAGAATTAAAGGTGACATCATCAAATTTTTAAAACAGAATGGTGCTATGTTCTCCCTCGCCATTACATCAAGATTATTTCATATATAATCGTAGCCATATGATGGGGGAGATCAAAGGTGGATATTTTTCTAAGAAATATGAAGAGTATAAAAGCAACTTTTTGTTGGAGCTATGACAATAAGTTGGAGGAGGAATCTGAAGTGTCATGGGTTTTCAAGAAAACAATAATCATAGATGGTTGTAGATCGATGGTGGTAGAAGGTTTCCAAGAAAGATATACAATGCATATACAGTTTCCAATGGCTAGAACTCGAGTTAGCCCCAAAAAAATAGTAAGTTAAATATTTTTTGAGCTACCATGGTGGTCCACTTACAGTAGATTTCTCAGAGGTTAAATCAGTAAGAAAATTTCAGCAACTCTCTTTTGAACTATCAAAATTTCATCTTTGTAATGTTCCTTGTTATTTTAATTTTGCAAAACTATAAATAGATGTCGAAACCTAATTTTTAAAGGGTAAAATCTAGTGTGTTTGCATGTGCTACTTTAAATATTCCCAAGGGATAATGAAAGTAGCATTACATTTATCTTCACCTCAAATATTGTGTCTTCATATGTTGATATCAGAGGTTAAAATTATTTAGTTGCATTTTTGTGAATACTTGAATGGTTATTTTGTGCCAAATTAATGGATTACCAATTTTTAGGGTAATTTATGCTTTTGAATTTGATATTTATTGTTAGGGAGTGCATTTTTGTAAAATCTAAATATTGGTGAATTCTGTTATTTGGATTATCATTGTTTAGATATTGGAATCATTGTCTGCAATATTTCTCTATTGTTCCTTAATGAATGAAAGTACATCTTATTTGGGATAATGTTGATCTGAGTAATGTGTCTTTGAGTTGGTTTTTCAAATCTTTTTATTGTAGTGCAATGTTGTTAGCCTATCCATCCACTATTGTTCACATTTTCTAACCCTAATCTTTTCTTACCCTAATATTTAAAACCCTAAGTGAGCATAATTGTGTCAAAACACTATTTAAGTTGATAAAAAATTAGCTTGCTCTGGAGGTTGGATCAAAAAATCTATTTTGGTCCATCCAATATTGAGTACTGAGTTATAGCTATCGAGTGCAAGCCTGGATAGAAAGTAGGAAGATAGACAGTCGCAGTATTGAGTAAAAATTGATGCAATTTAGTGCCCAATAGTTTTTGGCATGCCCAATGGGACCAGTTCACAAGGAAAATGAAAACCCATCATATGACTTATTTTTTATCTCTACCCAGAGGAATCAAGATTTGATGAATTGTCTTGACCTTGTAAGCGGAGAACAACAAATTCACTTGACGACTCCCTAGTCCTTAAATCCAGAATAATAATTACCCCTATAGACCAGTGTCCTTTACAAGATCTTTCAAAATGAATAACCCTAACGCCTATTTCTATTGTAAATTACCTTATAGAGGTTCAACTATTGTTAGAAGTTTAGATCAATATTTCCTCTCAGAAGAACTTCCTAAATAAAATCTTGTTGTTAATCCAACAGTCCTTCGAACGAGACCTACATATAGAAATATGACATAAAATGTGGCTCCTAATCAGCCATTACAAAAGTACCCTAGATGGAACATATTTGGTCCCCTGAGATTAGCCCAAATGAATGCCATTCCTCAGGCTATATCTAAAGATATTCCCACTTATGATGGTCGGGGAAGATAGCTTATGAGCACTCTCAAGATATTTTAAATTTGGCATCAATTCACAACATAAAAGAGGAGGATATTATTGTCATAATCCTAGCCCTATTCTTCAGAGGAAAGATATTGCATTGGTTTAGAACTCTGGAGGATAACACTATTACTTCATGGAAACCATTTGATGAGCCTTTTATGGAAGAGTTTAATGAATTTGTGGATCCCTTCTCCTTGCTTAACCAATTTACATCCATGCAGAAGTCTTCACAAGAAACTATCTCTATTTTTAATTTTATATTTAGTAGACTATAGAAGAGAATACCTCCTATAGCTAGACCATCTGCATGTTTGGATTATATGTATTATATCAAAACTCTTGGATCAGAGTTATTCCTACAGATGCAACAATATAGATTAGAAACATTTCCCCAATTTTACAATGTAGCAGTCCATGCTGAGACTATCCTAATTAATGTGGGAAGACTTCCCCATAAGACTGTGCTACCTTACAACTCAGAATCCACTAATGGACAAAGCCAAACTACAAGTAAACCTTACATGGATCCCCTTTATTTATCATCCCCATCTCCACAAATGAATACCATCCCTCAACCAAAACCATCATCCTCCATAGTTCCTTTCCCTCCCCTTCCTTCTCAATTTTATCAAGAGTTTTCTACTATTATGGATATACAAAAAACTCTAAAAACTCTGAGTAATAGAATGAATTCGATGGAAAAGAGAGACCTAGAAAGGTCACAACAAAGGAGATTTCCATATGTAAATAAATATCAGAGACCTAGTCCTAGTAACAGTACTAGGGTTAGAGTGAATGCAGCATATGAGGATCCTGAGTGTTCTTTAGATACTACTCTTGCAAATATCTGGTTTTTGGTATGTAATGACCCTCATGACTCACAGTCTTGTGTTATGTACCAACACCATGTCCAACAAGCTATGGATCAAGCTAAAAGAAATAAAAAATGGAGAGTAAACATGTTATGGTAGACTGATCAAATCATGGTTGGGAAAGATATGGATGAAGATATCTCAATTGTTGTTATGACAAGGTCTGGAAATAAAGCCTTGCAAGTAGATCCCAAAAATATGGGGCAATTCCAAGTCCCTTCTCAAAAAATAACTGATCCCCTTCCTCATAGTAGTGACACTTTATCCATCCCTTAAGCTAAAGGGAAAGAGAAGACAGACAGTCTTCCGAAGAGGTTAGAAAAGTAAACCGAAGGATATCGGATGAGATATAAATATGAGGCTCAAGAAAGGCTTAGATTCCCCTCTATTACCAAGAGACAAAGAATAGAGGCCACTCAATAGTACAAAATAAAATATGGTGAGCCAGAAAGAAGGTTGGAAAGACCTACCCTAACTAAATTTGAGTATAATATTGTTGAGGAGATGAAAAATATTCCATAAAAATCCAGCCTATATGACACTCTATTCATTCTTGGTCAGATAGATCTGCTTAAGGCTTCCCTCAACAAGTATCTGAAGATAAGCAGTCCACTATAATCCTTAGTATGCCATAAGAAAAGAAAGATCTTGTAGTTTTAAAAAATAAAACCCCTCCTTTCTATATACCCTTGAGGATGGAAGGTTGTATAGTCCAAAATTGTATGATAGATTCAGGATCATCAACTACAATTATGCCTAAAGAAGTCTGTGAAGAAATGGGTATGGAGTATACCCGATCTTGTCCTGGAGTATTGCAGATGGATGGGACCCCTATTAAGACAATTGGAGTCATTAAGTATGTTTTAATGAGGCTTCACAGAGCCCCAGAGATGACAATAGTGCAAGAAATAGTTGTGGTTGACCTAGAATCCTACTTTGAATTATGCCTTTCGAGGGAATTTACTACAAAACTGGGTGGATGTATGTACATGGATTATTCTAGTATGATAATTCCTTTCAAATAAAATATAATAAAACCTAAAAATCCAGTAGCTTATCACATTGAAAAGATTGAAAGAATTTGAGTTGGTTAAAAACATTGAGGATTTGGATATTGAGTATGAATTACCTTTTAGAGAAGATTACAGTCAGTTTGGAACTGGTATGGGAACATATAGTATCTTAGCTGAATCAAAGAAGAAAATACATGCTATATCTAATCATTATTTGAGAGAAAAAGAAACATGGATCATGCACTTTTATGGTTCTAAATGCAGAAATGGTGTAGGAGCTGGTGTGGTTTTACAGTCCCAATCAGAGGGAATGAATAATTTTGCCTGTAGACTAACATGGTCATGTACAAATAATGTTGCAGAATATGATGCCCTATTTCTTGGATTGATGCATGCAGAAAGCATGGGCATTAATATTTTAAACATATATGGTGATTTTGATTTAATAGTCCATCAGGTAAGAAACACGCGTAGTAGTAAGCACCATTACCTAAAAGCTTATACAAATAGGTTATGGGATCTGATGAAATATTTTTATGCCTTGAATTTAAATTTTGTTCCCAGAGAAAATAATACTCAAGAATATGTCTTAGGAAAAAATGGAGCTAAATTCAACCCTTCTATATATTATGGAATCAAGAAAGCCAAAGGGATTAAAATAATTTTCAGACCTGCAGTACCAGACAAGCAAATTTTCTAGGAGATTTTTGAAAGTGTTGAGAAAATAATTGACTTTCTGGTAAGAAAAGCATGTCTCTCCATGGTCAAAGAATAAAAAATAGAATATATTTATCAACAATATTTCATTCAAGTAAGGAACAATCACATTCCTAGAGGATTGGTCACCCTAGAGAGCTTATTTGACAATGAGGACAGGAAAAAGACCAAAACCATGAAATTCAATGAAAAAATCTATAAAGAAGTTAAATTCAGTTCTAAGAAGAAGTTCAATGTTGGAGTTCGATGTTCACTAGAGAAAGCTAAAGATATCAAAGCCTTATGCCTTAAATACCAAGATATTGTGGCTTGGTCATATGAAGACCTCAAGGTATATGACAAAAATGTTATCCAACATACTATTGAGCTAGATCTTGATGCAAAGCATTTTAGGTAGAAGAAAAGACCCATAAATCCAAGTATCAAAGCCACTATGAGAGAGGATATATTAAATTTATTAAAGGCTAAAATTATATACCCAATAAAACATTCAACCTGGGTAGCCAACTTTGTACCCGTGAGAAAAAATAATGGGGATATTCGTTTGTGTGTAGATTTCAAAAATCTTAACCAAGCATCCCCTAAGGATCACTATCCCCTCCCATAGATCAATTAGATATTATAGATAGTGGCATGGATAGAGAGGTTCTCATTATTGGATGGTTACTCTAGATACAATCAGATTTGGGTGAAAGATGAAGATCAGTATAAAATAGAATTCACTACAAAGTGGGGTACATTTGCCTACCAGAGAATACCTTTTGGATTGTCCAATGTGGGAGCCACATTTCAGAGAGCCATAGATTATACCTTTGGAGCACTAATCAACAAAGTTATTCTGATTTATTTGGATGACATGACTATGTTTTCTCATGATAAGCAATATCACCTATCACACCTGGAGCAGGTTTTTCAAAAATGTAGAGAATTTGGTATTTCATTCAATTCTAAGAAGTCATTATTTGCAGTCCATGAAGGAAATTTGTTAGGTCATGTGGTATTAGAATAAGGTATGGACATAGATATAGATAGAATAAAATCCATTCTTGCTCTCCCATTTCCTACAAACAATAAAACCTTGCAATATTTTCTGGGTCAAATTAATTTTGTTAGGAAATTCATTTCTGACTTTGCACAAAAAGTTAGGTCAATATCTGATTTACTCAACAAAAATGTCGATTTTAAGTGTACTGAAGTCAAAAAATAATATTTGGATATTATCAAATAGTCCATTGCAATAGCCCCAGTACCGATAAATCCAGATTTTAGCAAATATTTTATCCTTTATGCTTATGGAGTTGAAGAAAGTTATGCCTCAGTACTTACTCAAAAATATGATCAAGGTGAACAACATCCTGTATTATTTTGGATATAGACACTCCATGATTACTAGATAAAATATAAATTTATTGAAATACAAGTATTTGCTATGATGAAGTCACTAAAGAAGTTCAGGCAGTACTTGATACAGAGTAAGACCCTGGTATATGTGGTTAATTCATATGTAAGGAAATTTATCCTTCAGGGTGAACTAGGAGATAAAAGAGCTAGTTGGATTACCAAGATCCAAGAATATGATGTAGAGATACATCCCACCAAGTTGGTTAGAGGTAGATCCCTATGCCAAGGTCTAACATAGGTTGCCTCATTAGCAAAAGTGACAACTTGCTAAGTAGAAGAAGAAGATCAGGTGCAAGGAGCACACATAGTAGACTCCGATTGGATTGGCCATATGATCAAGTATTTCTAAATTGGAGTATGCCTCACAAATATAAATGCATCCCAAAGGAGGAGAGACATGATTCATGCTTTGAAATATGTACTACTACTAGAAGATCTGTACAAAAGAAACTTGGATGGAGTTCTTCTAAAATGCTTAAAATATGATCAGTGAAATAGGGTCATTGAAGAGTTCCATGGAGGACCAGCTAGTGGACATAGCTTAGGTAGAGTTAAAGCTTTGAAAATCATAATATCGGGCTACTATTGTCTTGCTATATTTTTTGATACTTTAAAAGTTACTAGAACCTATGACAAGTGTTAGAGATATATTGGAAGAACCAGGAATGTTGCATTCCCCCTCAAACCCATACAAGTTGGAGAGCCCTTTCAAAAATGGGGGTTGGACTTCATAGGGGTTATAAACCCTAATTCATCAGTAGAGCATAAATATATCCTAACCACTATATATTATATTACCATATGGGTAGGGGCAACTCCCACTAAGAAATCATATCAGAAATTTGTGATCAATTTTATGGAAATTTTGATTTTAAGGTTTGGAGTTCCAAAAGCCTTGGTGAGTGAAAATGGCCCAGATTTTATAGGAGCCAAGTATGTTGAGTTTTCCAATAAGTATGGCATCATGCTTAAGAATACTTCTAACTATTACCCTAAAGGGAATGGACTTGCTGAATCTACTAATAAGAATCTATTGAGGATTCTAAGGAGATCACTTGAAGGTAACAAGAGAAGTTGGCACCTGTTACTAGACCAAGCTTTGTGGGTAGACAAGATTACTATCAAGAAGTCTATTAAGACTTCCCCTTATGCTCTAGTGTATGGAAAAGAGGTAGTACTACCTATCCATTTGGATATTCCAACATTTAAACTTGGAAATACAGAGGAATATTCAAACAAAAATTTTATGAAGACCAGGTTGACTCACTTGCTACAACTGTAAGAGAATAGAGATAAAGAATATGACAATTTTCAAAATCATTCCTCAGGTATCAAGGCATGGTTTTATAAGAAGGTAAGATTCAAAAAATTCTAGGTTGGAGACTTAGTTCTTAGGTGGAATGTTGAGTGAAACTGAGCAAGCATGAAAATTTTGATTCTTTTTGGGATGACCCTTTCAAAATAGTGGAGGCCAAGGATTCCAATGTGTTCCAACTTGAATATCAAGAAGGGAACATACAGCCGATTCCGGTAAATGGTTTTCACCTCAAACTCTACTACGTTTGAAATATGAGCTCATTGTAACATATGTATATACCTTGTATTATATTTCCATTTATTTCTACACTTTGTACAAGATCATTGAAAAATATTTGCAAAAAATGGTTGTCTTGACAAAGTATTCAACAAGGTTTCATCCTGCACTCAAATGCACGTAAAAGGTCATGGAATGGTGAGCATCTCCAATCCATGATTGAATACATTAAATTTCCAGCATAATTATGTGGGGGTTGTATTTTTGCGTGATCAAAAGAGCCAAGTCTTAAAAGTAGTAAATGTGTCTCCAATATGGATATTTTCAAAGCTAAAGCATAGCGGAATGGAACCAAAGTGGTAACTTATGTGTGGAATTTATTAAGTGTTAGATATATTTGATTCACCAGTTTCAAAACCAAGGTGGAGCCAAGCAATGATTTTGTGACCATACCATATGGAGAAGAAAGAAAAAGCTCACATTCAATGCTAATGAACTCACGCTCGAAAAAATAAGTAGTCGAAGAGATGCAGTGAGGTGGCAGTGCAGTTTCAAATTTTTGACCAATAAAAATTTAGAATACCATCATTGAGATACCAAAATGAATGAGTGGAAGTTGGAAAGTGTTCCAATAGGTAGATCATGCAGCAGATGCATTAATGGTGGAAGATATGTGTGTGCCAAGAGATAAAAGAACCAAAAGGTATGAACAATGTTCATTTAGTGGTAAGTTGTATTCACAGAGCATAGAAGAGGTAGATGATACTCAAAAAATTTTGCTATGAATTCCAGAAAGAATTTACTATTGTTAGTATCAAGATTGCCTTCGAAGATACCCAGGAGGTTGAAACCTAGGAGATAAAATTTGTGGCTCCATACATTGACAGAGCAGAAGCTATGGCAGATACTGAAATGGTCCTCATAGAGAGAATAAGACTTAGTAGAAGCGTTAATGATGTATTCAAGAAGAGAACCACTTTGTCTGTGGAAGGTAGATGTGATGTTCTTTCTTACCTATATTTTTACATTTGTGATTTTGTTCATCCCTATCCAGAACTAATAGCTACAATAGTAGAATTTTATGACCCAATGGCCAAAGCAGTAAAGACCTATACAGGAAAAACCCTATTTAATATCATTGCCTCCTTCTGTCATAATATTTCTACCCTAGGGTCATAACCATCAGTGAGACCAAAGGAATTTAAGGTGACTGACCAGGCTAGGTATTACTATTTAGATAAAAGAGCCAATGATGGTGAGTCATTTAAAATATGGTTTTATACACAGCTCAATGCTAAGCCCAGGAAGAAATTACCTGAAGTACCAATATCTATTGACAAATTTCCAAACCTTGTACTGTTCTCTATGTTGGTCTGTATGGAGGGTTTAGACTCTAACAGAATGGTGTACAATTGGCAAATTATCACGCCCTATTGTATTTCTAATGAAAGAATGTATGAGAAAGGCACAAAGGAAAGAAGGACTAGGGTGATTTATTTTGATTGGCCAGACTTTCTTTCCCAAATGATACATGAACAGTTTGTAAGAATGAAAAGGGGCTCTGATGCTCCTAGTTTTAGGCTTTGCTCAATTATGGTATAGATGTTTTATGTTACCATTAAGGACAAGATGCCTTGGATTATGGTTAGGGATAAAACTAGTGATGGGGAACCCTTTCCAGTTTACTATCGGATGAGACATTTGAGAAGTGGTGAGTCTTTTTACAGATTTAATTTGGAATTCCTGGGACCTGCATTGAAAATAATGTATAGAGAGTACCCTAGATTTTGACCTCTGGCTAAGAAAATTTTGAGAGCAGAGGGTGTTGAGGAAGGAGATTGATACTTTTTTACTAAGGGCACAGTTATTATATTATATGATTTCATGGGAAAATCTTTTCTCCTACTACATTTTGTCACAGAAAGGCTCTTTGCCTTGGAATATTTGAGGTAGGTATAGTACATCAATTTGAATTATGGTTTTGGAAGAAAGAGAAAGTCTTTGCTTACATACCGCACTATGGAGGACATTACCATCACAAAGAAGGGGTAGAGTGAGTATGTTGACCAATACCTCAATATGTTAGGTCTATTTTACATTCCCCAAAGATTTTTAGGGTAAAATAAGGTAGTGTATTGCATTAGACTACGTGGGGTTATTACATTTACTTTTCTATGTAATTATGTAATTACCATGAGATATTTTCCTCATGGTTAAACTAGGTAAGTACCTAAATATCCTATGTTAGATATTTAAGTTAGTGTTATGGTTAGAAATCTCTACCTAGGTTAGTAGTTAGCTACACGTCTCTCCTACCATGTTGGTTGGCGAGATAGACTAGATTAGTTGATTATTATTGTTATATATATTTTGGGCAATCCATTGCCTAAGCTAATGTTCAATTTTATTTCGAGAACTTACCTTCGGACCTACATTGGTATCATTCACCAATGAGGAGAATACGAGCTCTTGCTCGTTCCCCATCGCTATAGACTCCCATGGACCCGCTGAGGCATTCGATGTGGTCTCTTCCTCATAGAGAAGGCCCACAGACCTGGCTATCATAGTTGACATAGCCAGTAGGCCCATAGATTTAGCCATCATAGACAATGCAGCCAGCAGGCCCACAGACCTGGTCGCCATAGTCGATGCATGTCAAGGGACAACGTGTTGGCCCACAGACCTAGCCGTCACAGTTGATGCAGCCAGAGGGCCCATGGATTTTCCTACTAACCTGGTCGACATAGGCCAAGGTCCTATGCTTCCCTAGACCAGATGCGATAGACGTCTTGAGGCCATTCCACCTTAGCTCCCATGCCGAACTTGGGCCCATAGAGCCATGTAGGCCACCCAGGCCACATGGCCCATTCATGGGAGAGCCGAGAGGGTAGGAGCTCTCTACACTCCCTGTAGACTAACCCAAACTTCAATATTTGAGAGGTCAGGTGGCCCTCCAATCCCTGAATGTCACATGAATTGGATCAACACAGACATGCCCTAACACGCACCCCGAGGGACACCTGGACTGGATTGATGCTGACTAGACCATGGCATGCACCCTGAGGTCTTGACTAGATAGGATTGTAACCAGAAACATGGCAGAAAGCCACTGGAGGACATGTGGTGGACAACCACTAGACCGAGACCAAAAAATTGGTGGACAGCCACTGGACGCAACTCGACATGTGGCACATCGTCACAAGACTGACTCGGACAGACTTGCCTACCCCTGGCGCCACGTGGTGGCGACCAAAATGGCATGCGACGCTAGTCGATTTCCCGAAGGCAATCGATGGATAAGGGGAGCCCTCCACCTTATCAACCCCATAGCATCCCACTACAGGATGCATGTGGGATAAAGAACCAGCAAAATTAAAAAAAAAAAAAAATTGTCGTCCACAATGCTTAAGATGGATATGGTGCGCCTTTGTTTCCGTCGGGTGCTTTAGCCCGACCTGTTGATCGGGTCAAGCTAAGGCCCCAGGCAGGGAGTCCAGGGTTTGAATCCCATCGGGAACAAAAGGTATTTTTTTGCCTTCACATTTTCCAAGGTATTTTTTAATTTTTTTTTTAAATTTGCATTTCTTAATTAAAGTTTTTTTCTTTTTATTATTTTTTAATAATTTAAACTTGAACATATTTTTTTATTAAATCAAATTTTATTTAAATATTTAAATTGATTTATTTAAAAGATATATTTTTTAGTTTTTCATTATTAATTAAAATGATTTATTAAACTTTTCTTAAACTATTGCAAATTAAAAATTAAAGAAATATTTTTGCAACTTTGATATTTAAAGGTGCTAGTGTGTTCTCACAAAACGAAGATAGCAAGAGCACATTTTTTTTTTGTTGCAAATTAGACAACTCTTCTCAAACCTTGTTCATTTAGCATACAAGAAAGGATCACAATTGATTTTTTTTGCAAATTAGACAAGGAGCTTGAAATTTTTTGTAAAGATCAAAAGTACAAAGAGTGCATTTGTTTTCTCCAAGGGGACATAATACATAAAATTGCACATCTATTTTTTTTCTGTAAAATTGAGAAGACTTTGTAACCTTGGGTCCATAAAAACTAAGTCGTGTGTCGACTAGTTCTGGAAGCCTTTCAAACGCAGGTCATGTGTCGACTTGTCTTGAAAGGAGTGCTCTAAATTCTACATTTTGTAAACATTAAAGGGGGATAGAATTCATTTTTTTTTATTCTATAGTTTGCAAAATTGTAACAAAAAAGGGGGAATATTTCAGAGTAAGAAAGGTGCATTCTCGATTTTACTCAACACCTTCTCTTAAAAATTTCTTGTACTAGGTGCATTTTCGGTTGCATCCGACACCTAGAGTGATACAAATTTGGGTTGCTCTCATGTTTTGATTATTGCACTAACACTCATGTTTTTGTGTGCAATTAAAAAGTCAAATACAACATTAAAAGCAGCATTTCACAAAACCCAAACTTCACTCAAAAACCATGCTAAACTTTGCATAGGTTAAAACAAGTCATTTTTTTTACTCCCCATCACAAGGTCAAAAATTCAAAACACCTTGATTCACTCTCTTTGTTTGGCTTAATAACCTCAAAATTTTCATCCTTCTTTAAGGGTGTTAAAGCAGGTGCCATTAAATATCCTAGAGGGCAAAATCAAAAGTTTTACACAAACCTACCCCTGTTTCATTTGCTCTATTTTGTTTGGCTTAAAAATCCTCCAAATTTTCATCCCTTGGTAAAGGTGTTAAGGCAGGTGCCATTAAATATCTTATAGAGGCAAATTGAACACAACTTCCATATACTCTTTTGAGGGTATAGTGCAAGATATCACCATATTAGTCCTATCAAATTTGAAACGTAAACCATGGCCATGATACATAAGTATCTCACTGAGAGCCAACTGCTCAAAGGTTCAAATTATTCAACTTGGAATACAAAGATGAAAGCTATCTTAACTGTAGAGGAATTGTGGTCCATAGTGGATGTAAGTGTCACTAGACCTCAATCACCTGGAGTAGATCAAAGAGACTTTGATACAAAGGATAAAAAACTATCCTTAATGATCTTGCTTGCTATTACTGATGATATCCAACCTCATATCAGTGAAGCTACGACTGGTAAGGCAGCATAGGATGCCTTAAATACCATCTTTGAGGGGAAGAATCAATCAATGATTCTTAACATTCAAACACAGCTTCAAACTCTACATATGAAATCAGGAGAAACAATAGAGCTATTCCTCTGTAGAGTCACAGAATTGAAAATAAAACTGCAATCCTTAGGAGAGAAAGTGGAAGACTGAGTCTTGAAATCAATTATTTTGAGAGCTCTTCCTGAATCCTATCGAACGTTGATCACTTAACTACAAGTTTATGGCAGAACAATAACTTTTGTCAAGTTGGTAAACAATCTTCAAACAGAAGAAGCTAATCAACTCCAAAGAGATGAGGCATCAAACAATGCTCTTTTCTCAAAAATACAAGGTGGTAAGAAAAAGTGGAATCACCAGAAAGGTTCTTCTTCTAATCAAGAAAAGGGTAAAGCCAAAGATATTCCGAAGAAGAAGTAGTATTGTAATATTTGTGACAAAGACACTCATGAAACCAAAAGATGTTGGTTTAAGAAAAAATAGCCCAATGAACAAGGAAACAAAAAGGGCTAAGGCAAACCAAAGAACAAGAACAAACAACAAAAGGGACACATTGCAACTGAAGATTCTAGTTCAGATTTTGAGAGAGCACACAAAGTGCTCATGACACATATAGATTTCTCCCACAAGGACTCTATGTGGTACATAGATTCAGGCGCTAGTAAACATATGACTGGCGATAAATCTTGGTTTGCAACATTTGAGGCTCGATAAGGTAGATCGGTCACCATTGCTGATGATCAGACCTATCAAGTTTAGGGAGAAGGAAGTATTTTTGTCTCCCTTCCAGATGGAGAATGTAATATTCAAAAAGTTCTTTATGTACGAGGATTGAAAAATAATATCTTGTCAGTTCCACAAATCCTAGACAATAACATGAATGTCAATTTTACTGTGGACAAAGAAAATAAACATTGCTTTATCACTAAAAAGGGAAAACAGATAGCAATAGGTTCATACAAACATGGTTTGTTTGTCTTAGATGCAATTACCTCTACCCATACTACAATGGCAGTATCCAAAAAAGAGGCCACTTCTCTTTGGCATAAGAGATTTGGGCATTTGAGTTTAGGATATTTACTAGAGTTGAGTACATATCAAATGGTGAGAGGACTGCCTACTCTTTCATCTACCTTGCTAGTGTGCTCTGATTGCTTGTCAGGAAAGCAACATAGAGTACCTTTTGAACCTAGCTCTTTTTGAGCTAAGGTACCTTTGGAGTTGGTTCACATAGATTTGTGTGGTCCCATGTCTACAAGTTGTGGAGGAAAACAATATTTTTAATTGTTTGTCGATGATCACTCATAGAAAATGTGGGTCTTCTTCTTGTAGTTGAAGTCTGAAGCATTTTCCTATTTTCAACAGTTCAAAACTCTTGTTGAGAATGAATCAGGATGCTTTATTAAGACACTCCATTCAGATCGAGGGGGGGAATACACATCAAAAGAATTTTCCTCATTTTTATAGACACATGGGATAAAGAGACGGTTAACAATAGCCTACACTCCTCAATCCAATGGGGTTACTGAGAGAAGAAATCAGTCCATAATGGAAATGGTTCGATGTATGCTTAAGGGGACCAACCTTGAGCAAACTTACTAGGCTAAAGCTATTCAAACTGCAGTATATCTTATGAATAGGGCTCCCATAAGGGATCTTGAAGCTATTCAAACTACAAATTTTTCAAAAATGATATAGTCAGAGAGAAGGTGAGCAAACTAGAGAAGCATATTGAAAAGCTTCAAAAGACTCTAAGCAATAAAAAATAAGTAGAAAAGGATCTAAAAAAGGAGACCAAGGGCTGGCAATAAAAGTACCAAGAAGCCAATAAGTTCAAAGACCATCTAGGAGAGCAAAAGAATCTGAATGAAGAACAAGCAAAATAAATTCAAAGTTTAATACAATAGCTTCAACTTGAGAAAGCTAAGTCTTCTGGATTTTCCAAGGCCATTTTGAAGAATATTAAAAAATAAATGCTCTCTAAGGTCCAGGATAAATGTCTAAGGCTTCAAATAAATATTTATTATCTTGATGATGCTAGCCGCTTGCTCCCAAATGTTCAGAGAGAGCTAGATCAAATCACCAAAGAATTGTAGCCTATGGTGATTTTGGTAGAACAAATGTACAGGTTGGTTGATAGTAGACTTAGTTATTTTTCTAAATCGATTCCTAATAAAGAATGGAATCTTGCCAGAGTTTCTACCAAAATACTGGTCAAGAAGCACGAGAAACTTCAAAGAGCCTAGTTATTGTTTGATAGGATTGAAGGAGTGATTCGGGATGTTGTGGATATAAATAAAGAAATGATTCAATTTGGCTTCAAAGGCCTATGTATGGAATATCATAGCTTTCTATCCATGGAAGAGATCTAGAAAAGTATTGATGAAAATTTACAAGTTCAATCTAGAATTGATTCCCTTGAAGAGCCATTACCCCAAGAGAAAGATTCCCAATTAATTATTAATTTTACCATATTAAGAGATCTCATGGAAGATCTAGTGAATAGAGGGAATGCTGCTAATTACAAGGATATTGGAGAATTAAAATATGTTTATAAGAAGCTCAAATAAACATCAAACCCCTCTGAAGTATCCTGGAAATAGGCTTTACAATATTTAAAATTGATGATTCAACTATTTGGTGATGCTTCTGGAGGAAGGCATAAAGAACAACCTTCCCCAGAAGAAGAAAATGAAGAAGAAGAAGAAGAGAAAGAAGAAGATAATGAAGAATAGGCCAATGAAGAAGATCAGTATGGAGTTGATGCAGGACCAGAAGGGGCCCACACTTAGTTTGTTTTTATTTTTTGTACATGTGCACAAGTTTTACATTTTTTTTTTGCTCTAACAATTTTCAGAAATAAACAATAAAGGCATGAAGCCTACAGAGGCTCAAAGAGCAGAAAATTTTGTATGAAGTTATTTTTGCAATAAATCCTTATAAGAGGAGTAGAGCTATACCTTTTTTTTGAAGATAGTTATAATAGTCCCTATTTTTGGCATGGACTCCATATAAGCGGATAAGTTCTAAATGTTTTAGGCATGATTTCTATATGAACCTTTACCCTCTAAGCAAACCAACAGATTTTTAGAGGGTAATGTTTGTATGGAAGTTATTCTTTAAAGCATATTTTTGAACATGAGCATTTTTTTTACTTGGAAGGCCCAATTGATAAGGTTATGAGTTCTATGGCTTTGCGAGCAAATCCACCCAAGAGGCACTAGAATGTAGGCCCAAAATGGCCACATACTTAGGAAAATTTTGAAATTTTTTCCTAAGTCATAATGTTCTCATTTTGCACACTTTGTAGTGTATTTTGGAGCCGATATACAACAACGTTCACTGACCCACCCAACACTTGATGAATTTTTATGCTTGGAGAAATACCGCATAGTTTCTTATGTTTTGGCTCTAGACTAGCGACTCATCCTGAATCCAAAAATGTTTAAGTAGAAGGATGATGTCAGTGTAAAATAAGTGTGAATTGACGATCTCTTGATATTTAGAATACCTTGTGAGTGGCTAAGTGTTGGAAATCCTGATTCTAGAGATCACATTGAATATTCTTGCCCATAATGGTAAAAGAATGTGGGATGCTAAGTCTAAGATATGTGGATTCGTGACTAAGTTTTATTTTGACTAATTTTCTTCTAGAATGACGACAAACAATGTTTTAATCTGAAGCCAGTGTGGAATGGAGGAGACGTCACTTTACACTGTAACAGGTCTGGAATGATGTGCCAGGACAATGCACTTGCTTAGGTCCGAAATGGAATCCGTAGAAGTTTTGAAGGAGATATGATGTCATCAATTTTTTGTGCAGATTGGTAAATGCTTCATCACCAATGAAAATAAATGAAGGATAAGGAGCAGATTTCATCTCGCTTCATTTTCAAAACATTTTGATGTCGGATTGGTGTTCAATAGTTTTTGAAGAATTAAAGGTGATGTCATCAAATTTTTAAAACGAAATGGCACTATGTTCTCCCCCACCATTACATAAATATATTTTTATATATAATCATAGCCATACGATGGGGGAGATAAATGGTGGAGATTTTGCTAAGAAATTTGAAGAGTATAAAAGCAACTTCTCACTGGAGCTATGATAGTTAGTTGGAGGAGGAAGCCGAAGCATCAAGGGTTTTTAAGAAGATAATAATCAGAGACGGTTGCAGATCAACGATGGTAGAAGATTTCTAATAAATATCAATGATGCATATATAGTCTCCAACGACCAAAACTCCAGTTAGTAACAAACAACCAATAACTTGTAGAGTTTTCAAGCTGCCATGGCGGTCCACTTGTAGTGTTTTTCCCAGAGGTTAAACCATTAAGAAAATTCTAGCAAGAACACTCTACTAAGCTTTCAAAATTTCATATTTGTAATGTTCCTTGTTATTTTAATTTTGCAAAACTATAAATAGAGGTCGAAACCTCATTTTTAAAGGGTCGGCTCTAGTATGTTTTCCTGTGCTACTATAAATATTCCCAAGGGCTAATAAAAGGAGCATTACATTGATCTTCACCTCAAATCTTGTGTCTTCATACTTTGATATCAGAGGTTCAAATTATTTAGTTGCATTTTTGTGAATACTTGAATGGTTAGTTTGTGCTAAATTGATGGATTACTAGTTGTTAGGGTAATTGAAATCTACTTTTGAATTTGATATTTATTGTTAGGGAGTGCATTTTTGTAAAATCTAAATATTGGTGAATTATGTTATTTGGATTATCATTGTTTAGATATTGGAATCATTGTTTGCAATATTTCTCTGTTGTTCCTTAATGAATGAAAGTACATCTTATTTGGGATAATTTTGATTTGAGTGATGTGTCTTTGAGTTATTTTTTTGGATCTTTTTGCTGTAGTGTAATGTTGTTAACCTATCTATCCACTATTATTCACATTTTGTAACCCTAATCCTTTTCTTACCCTAATCTCTAAAACCCTAAGTGAGCATAATTGTATCAAAACCTTGTTTAAGTTGACAAGGAACCAACCTACTCTGGAGGTTGGATCGAAAACTCTATTTTGGTCCATCCAATATTGAGTGTTGAGCTATAGCTATCGGGTGCAATCCTGGATAGAAATAAGGAAGATAGACAACCACAATATTGAGTAAAATTGATGCAATTCAGTGCCCAAAAGGTAGTAGTAGTTACAATGTAGCTTCATTTTGTTAATATGGAGTAGTTGTAAACTCCATGAGAGGAGCATTGTAATTTTCATGAGATTTATTATATGAGCATTTCTAGAAAAAAATTATCAAGTTTTCTATCATCTTTTTATACATGTTAAGTTGCCATTATCATAGTTATAACATTGCATGCTTTTTTTTGGGGGGGGGGGATATTTTATTCAAAATATAAAACAATACATTTCACAAGGATTTCTGATTGATCCAAGACAACACATCATACAAAATACAATAAATCCACCAAGGAAATCCATAGATTATTCTGACAATAACTTCGATAGGACATAAGAAACCATGAAAATCGAGTTCCTCCACCTTGAAATTATCTTTCTTGGTCCTCATGAATTAACTAATTAAGGAGTCTGGATTTATCCTAATCAAGATCATTCTAGCTATCAACTTTCTAGTAAGGGAATCCTTTAGAAGCCCACTTCACCAAAAAATCAGCCACTCTATTCCATTCTCTTGGGATATGAACAAAAGAAATTTCAACAAAATTCCCAATCAAGCTCAAAATTTGTTTCACTATTCTATCCATTAACCAAGAAGTATCCTAAAAATGCTTGTTTTTCAAAAGAGACACCACTATCACGGAATCATATTCATAAATAAACCTTCTCCATCCCAAAGAAAAAGTTGTTTCCAATGCATGGAGAATTACCAATGCTTCCATATGATTATTCGAATGAATTCCCTTGTACACAGAGAAAAAGAGGTGGGCCACAACCTCACTATCATGACCAATTCCTCCTATACCAATATTACCTGGGTTACCCCTAGAAGAACCATCTATTTTTATTTTGATAACACCCCTAGGGGGAATCCATTTCTTAGATCTATTGAGCTTCAACAAAAAAATCTCTCTAACAGGACCTCTATTTGTAGCTAGTGATGATAAAGAAATCTTCAATCTATTGATAATATACTATTCAAATGAAGTAAGAGGAGAACTCAAAACACACTTGGCCTCAATAGTCTCCTTAACCATCCTTTTGACTCTACGCCATACCTATAAGGCTCCAAGTTGACATCCCAAAAAATTTCTTCGGTTGTGTTCCAACCAAATATGCCAAAAGATGAAGGAAGGACCAATATCCCAAGTACTTTTAAGACATGAAGTAGAGGCAGGGGGTCTACCCAATATTTCCCAAAACTCAAAAATAGAAGTAGCATGGATGCTGGGTCTTTTTTAGATCTACCACCATATATTCCAGACCTTTAGGGAATATGAGCATTGGAAGAAAATATGGGGAATGGTTTCCTCATTATTTCCACAAAGAAAACATAGTGAAGGACCCTAAAAACCTCTTTTTTGAATATTATCCCAAGTTGAACATTTATTCTGACACAAAATCCAAAGAAAAAATTACATTTGGGCCAACCAAACTTACTCTAAATCTTCTTCCACCAGGGAGACACAGTCTCCTATCTTCTCTGCATAATAAGGTTTTGATAACCCAGAGCAACGGTGTATTTCCATTTCGAATTATGGCCCCAAGAAATAATATCATTCTTCAATAGAACAACACAGTCTCTCAGTCAAAATATAAGCCAGGTTGTCATGATACTTAGGACAACCACCCTCTAGCCAGCCCTATGAATCCCACTAGTAGTGAGTAAAAGAACTTTCAAGAGGACTTTATCGCTTGAATTCATCCACCTTAGACCATCCCACATCAAAAAAATATCCAGAAGAAGATGAATATGGGGGGAAAGAAGAAAGGATACGAGGATGATTATCCCAAGAATTTTCCCAAAATAGGGTATTGTTTCCGTTATTAACAATACAAAAGAGACCCTTCTTAATAAGAATGACACCTTATTTGAGAGTGTCCCAAACAATGGAACCATTCCCCCTCAGCTCCAATCTTGAAATCTCATCATCCGGAGCACCTCCAAAACATTTGAGGCTAAGAATTTTATCCCAAAGCTTATCAGGATTACTGTACCACCTCCAATAAATTTTAGTAGCCAAAGTGAGACTATTCAAATAAAATTACTTCAAACCAATATCCCCCATCTCTTTAGGGCAACACATAGTATCCCAAATAACCAGGATCCATTTATTATAGTCCAGGTTTCTTGCCCATAAAAAAATTCTAGAAACATAATCAAATTATTTGAGAAAGCACTTAGGATTAGACAATATAGAAAACTTGTAAATAGGCAAAGCATGAAGGACAAAATTCAAAAGTGTTAATCTACTAGCAAATGATAGCCATTAAAAAGTCCAATGATTAACCCTTGATCAAAATCTATCCAAAATACTTTTCTAGTAAGCCCTTCCAATATTTTTAGAAGAAATAGGAATCCCCAAATACTCCACTGGAAAAAACCCACCTAAAAATGTAGAATATTAGCAATCCTACGTTGAATCCAACCATTCGTATTGAAGAAAACATATTTGATTTCTCTTCATTAATATTTTGACTAGAGGTAGATAAGTAAATATATAAATCCTTCCTAAAATTCACTACTTCCTTAATTTTTGTCCTCCTCATCAGAGCAGTATCATTGAAAAACTAAATATGAGGCTGGGATAAATAATTCTCCGCCCAAGACCATCCCTGGATAGTACCACGATTCTAAAAACTCTTGAGAAGTATGCCCAAACCTTCATCCATAAGGATGAAAATATAGGGGAACAAGGGATCTCCTTGACGAATCCCCCTAGAGCTCAAGAAGAACGTGGATGGTAAAACATTGATTAAAACCACAAGGGAGGCTAAATTCACACAATTAATGACCCATTCAATCCAATTATACGAGAACCCAAAAGCGTGAAGGATATTATACAAAAAATACCAGCTAAATATAGCATAAGCCTTGAACATATCAATCTTAATGAACATAGCATTTTTCTTAAAGATATCCATAGGGTGAATAGCTTCAACAAAAATCGCCACCCCATCCAAAATATAACGACCCTTAACAAACCCACCTTGCTCAGGGGAAATAAGAAAACCAAGAACTTTCTTTAGTCGATCCACAATAATCTTGGTAATAATTTTGTAAGTAACATTGCATAGGGATATATGATGGAAAGACCCCAATAAGCTAGAATTTTTATATTTGGGAATAAGAGCAAGGAAGTTTGAATTAATAGCTTTAAGCAATTGCTTATTGACTTGGGATTCTTGAACAAATTTTAGCAGATCAAAAGATAACACTTCCCAAAATTCTTGGAAAAATTCTATAGGGAAACCATCAGGTCCATGTGCTTTACCTTTTTTTCATTTGAAAAACCACTACTTTAAGTTCCTCCATAGAGATAGATTCCATTAGAATATTATTCATATCATTAGATGCCATCCTAGGAATACAATCCAAAATAAGCTTCATATTAACAACATCATGATGACCTTGCTAAGTGCTAAGAGAGGAGAAGAACATAACTGCTTCATTAGATATATCTTCAAAGGATGAGAGAGTTTCCCCCTGATCAGAAGTAAGTGAGACTATAGTGTTACCATTCCTACGATATTCAACCGAATTGTGAAAAAAAGAGGTGTTTCCATCCCCTTCCAACAACCAGTCAATTCGAGATTTTTGCTTGCAAAAAATCTCCTCATAAAGATCTTATTTAGCAATCTGACTAGAAAGGAAAGCTTCCATTTCCAATAGATCATTTGTCAATCCTTCATATTTAATTTGAAAAGTGATCTCCTCTAGGCTATCCTATAGTTTCTTTTCCTTCTGAAAAATATTTCCAAAAGAAAATTTGTTCCATTCTTTGAGTTTGAAATTGGCAAACTGGAGGCTTTTAAAAAAAGTAAACATATCAATGTCAAATTCAAGTTTCCCTTCGACCCACCACCTCTCCACATATTCATACAAATCATTATCCCTAAGCCACATAAGTTGAAATTTTAAAGGTGGATTTCTTGGTAATGAGAATCTCGAGGACTGAAGAGAATGGACCAGTGATCAGAGCCCCTCCAACCTAGAATATATAAGAATAAAGTTCATTTATCATCAAACTAACTATCTAAAGTAAGGAACCAATCCAATATTTTAAAAATTAAATTTGTTCCACATATTCTATTAGTCAAAGTACAGATACCATTTTGAGGCTTCACATCAATAATATTAAGGAAAAAAATATTATACCACATCAAAGTAGAAGAAATACCCAAACACTCCACACCACCATTCTTCTCCTCCAGGGACATGATAGAATTAAAATCCCCAACCACAATTGAAGGAGAATTTGGAGCAAGAGATCGAATGAATCTAATATTATTCCATAAAAGGATTTTACTTGATAAATCACTGGGTGCATACACATTAGATAGAAGAATAAAAGATCCAGATTAAAAGCAGGTAGCAACCACAAAGAGACAGTTACTGTACCCACCCACCAAGAGGGAGTTAAGCTTCGTGGATCCCAAAAACATGCAACACTACTCACCAAACCCTAATAGCAAGACAATGACCACATTTCCATACCTTAGAAGCAATTCTAACCATATCTTCACAAGATAATTTTATTTCCTGGATGAAAAAAATATCAGGTCTATTATCTCTAATCAAATTATGAGTAGCTTTTTTTCTAGGGATTCTACCCAAACCCATAACATTCCAATATATCACTTTCATTTTGGGGGAATAGATAAGTGAGAATATATTTTCTTAACAAAACCATACCCAACTAAGGATTCCCCTATCAATTTCACTTTTTCTTGTTCCTTATTTATTCTTTCTTTTACCACCTTCTCCACCCCACCTTTCTTGAGTGAATACCTAACATAGAAGAAACTTTCTTTTTACATTCCTCTCTGACAATCCTGTCCTAAGAGGGTTCAAACCTAGTCTCATCCTCATTTCCCTCATCAATATTTTAGCCAAAGGGGAATGATCAAGAAATTTATCAAGACAATATGACACCTCTTTGGAATTATCTTCATTTCCTACAAGAAAGTTACTCGGCACCACCCATTCCTTATCAAAATTTTGCATTTAAAAAGAAGGATTTAGGAAAGAACAGGTACCTAAATCTTGAATACAAGAATCCATATCACCTCTATTCTAGACTTGCTCCTCAACATGTGGCTCCTCAAAAGTCTCAAGCACATAAAATCTATTACTAGAACTTCCCTTCCAACACCTTTATTCTGATGAACAAAATATCTAGATCTTGAATGAGACTTAACAGGAATAAATCCATTAGAACTGAACATCTCATTAACCAGAGGAGCTTTTCCTTTTGCCATTGTAGATGCACCTTGAAATTCATATGAAGAGGATGAAGGCTGAGAATTTAATTTCTTACAGTTTATCTGAATATGCCCATATTCATGGCTATGCAACATAAAAATGGTAGAGATTCATAATATAACTATTTTTTTTTAGATAAGATACTATAGCATTAATATCGGGTTTTACAGGTTGACCCAAAACCTTTTACAAAAATTAGCCCAGGGTTGTTGATGAACATATCCTTACTAAGGATCATAATATAACTGTTGGACCCAAGACATGTTTTCTAGTTTAATATCCAATTATTAAGGAAACAGATTATTCATATCTACTTCAACACAGAGCCATGCAAAAGAAGAAAATTTCCTATTCAAAGTTTGGTGAGACAGACCAACCAGTTTTCCAATAATCTCTATAATAGAATGAATAATATTTGGCCTCCAATATTCCATAGGAAGTCATGGAAAATGAACCCACACAAGAATCCTAGAAGGCCTCTCCTCCACCAGATCAAATCCTAAATGCCAAGGTTTGATAAATAATCTAGACTGATTGTGAAATTAAGGACCCCCTCAAACACTTTACTGTAATCTGCCATACAGGAGAACACCACAATAAAATACCCATTATATGCAAGAATAATATTCAAATCACCTTTAGGGCTCCAATTTCTCCTAACCCAATTTTCAAAAAAAGGCATAGAAATTTTGAGACCCATGAATTTGCATATGAGTGCATGCTCAAAAAAATATAAAAAATAATCCACAACAGAATCAGGATTGATAACCAAGACAGGACGATCTTTTCTTTTCTCCAAGAATCCATTATTCTTCGGCTTTGAAGTCAAATAATAATTATAAATAGGATCAAGGGTTGCATGTAGCAAAAAATTCATGGCATTTACATGATCAAAAGAAGAGGCATCCTTATTCAAAACAACATCCTTAAAATACAAATATTGGGGGTCACCAGGACCCCCAAAGCTACCATATCTAAAGCCAAACTATAGCACACCTTTCACTAGCCAACACACTAGTTTTCACAAGAAATTTCAGCATCGACCTAAATCCTAGATGTTTCTTGTTGTCCTCCAATAATATTGCATTCTCATTTTAATACTTTGGTCACATTTCCTTTAATTTTAAGCCTCCAAAAGCTAACACTTTAATCAAGGTTAACAATAGAGGTGGTTTACTCAATATCACTAAGGTTGAAAATATCAAAATTACATATAGGCTAACATAAAGGCCCATATTCTGAGATAGAAATATGTTTGTAGGATAACGTATAGAATTGTGTAAGGTTTACATATAGAATGCTTGAAGTATTGCATCAAACTACCTATAAGATGCATCAAGGGTACTTGTAGTTACTTTTTTTTTTATTAGATGGATGAAGGAGTTTTAAAATGATATCCAACCCTTGTACAAAAGAGACTAAGCCCTGCACAAAAATATAGAGCCAAAATTAGTTACATTTGATAACAATCAAGGAATGACCAATCAAAGGAGTTACCCCTTAAAAATCCAAACTAGTACATAGGTAAGACCATACATAATTTAAAAATTAAAACAAATTGAAACCAAATCAGGATGTCAGAGATAATTAGCCAAACACATATCGAGACATGCACCAGTACCATTATCCCCCATGAGGTCATTGCTTTCCTAGGCCTGCCAACCCATCAAGGCAAGAATTTATTTTGCATTAGAGATTGTGGCTTGTAGGGAAGAAACAATAGTTTGGAGATATAAAATTTGGCGTAAAAACCCAAAATCAACAAGTGCCCCTAAGTTTTGTAGCCAAGTCTTTTGGAATATGTAATGCAACATTGTGTAAATTATTCTTAGACTAAAATATAAAGTCTAAATAATACTATTTGAATTAGAAAATAATTCTATTTTATGTAAAAATATTCTCACCCAATTAATAAATAAAATAAGGGTGCTAGGAATATTTAATTTGTGGGAAAAAATTATTTCCTCTTTTCTAGAAAATATTAGAAAGTAACTAATCACTTTATAATATTTTATAGATGTCACTTATCACACATCTCAAATATTAGATTGTGATAAGATTAGAAAGTAACTAAGCACTTTCTAATATTTGATAGATGCCACTTGTCACACATCTCAATATTAGATTGTGATAAGATTTAGGGTTGTAGTAGAAAAACTTCTCTTTAAATAGGGGTGTTGTCTACTACATCTAAAACATATCTTGTCATATTGACTTGTGTTGTAATATCATGTTGATGCATATTGTTGCATAACATTGAAGCATTCTTGTATTGTTGAATCAAATGATTAATATAGTGAGTTTCACAGTGGATGTTTCTCTTCCTCATTTGAAGTAGAGTTTTACCACTTAATATTGGTATTGTGGGTTTTCCTCTTTTGTGTGTGATTGATCTTGTAGAGCATTCTTCAATCTTTGAGAGACTTTTTTTATCTCACATTTGGTATCAGAGCGATTGAGATCTCCATCAAGTGTCTTCAATCCTTTGAGGTGAAAAACCCATTAAGGTATTTTTTTTTTTTGCATGCATTTGATATTTGTGTATTTTATTCAAACTTATTTTGCAAATCTACCATTAGGGTTTATAGATTTATTGTGTTTTTAGATCTAGTTGTTAGATATTTTGCAAATAGTATTTTCATTTTAAATCTATAATTTTTTTTTGGCATTGAGCTTTTGCTTGAAGGGTTTTGGAGCCAAACGGACCCCATGGTTGCGTCCAGAAGACCCAAAAATCCCTATTTCCATATATAGTCATTTTTTTTATTTTTTTAATAAAAAAAATAGTCGGCTATATATATAAATAAAAAAATAGTTGGCTATATATATATATATATATATATATATATATATATATATATAACAGTCGGCTATATAGTATGAAAAAATTTTAATTTTTTTTTAAAAAGTTTTGCTTTATAAAAATCTTTAAACTTTTTCATGCAATTTTTTTTATTAATTATTTAATAAAATAAATTTTATTAATTTAATTGCATTTTTTTAAGCAATTTTTGTATTAAAAAATTATTATTATTTTCCTTAAAATGCAATATTTTTTTCTCACATTAACAATGGTTTTTTGTGATTTTGCTTGTTTTGCAAAGTTATCCAAGTATGTTTTGGAGTATACAAGGCAATTTTGGATCAACTTTTTCACTCTCTTCCCTTATTTTTATTAATTTCTTCTAATCTATCTCAAGCATTTGGTTGAAGCATAATGTAAATTTATGTAACTTGTATCTCTCATAATAAAAGTAAAAGAGAATGAAAGTGAGAGTGAGAGAGAGAGAGAAAGCGAGAGAGTGTGTGTATTTGTGTTTTGCTTTGTGTCTCCACTATCTCTTGTTCATATTTATTACATTTATTTTTTTTCATCTTTTGCATTTTTCGTCTCAACTAATCTAACTACTAACTTACTAACTTGCAATTTACTAATTTTCATATTAATCAAGAAGGTTAAAAATGAATCAACTTACTAACCACAACTTTAGTCTTTGATTAAAATTTACGTAATATTGCAACACAGTTTATATTTGCTAAACACCTATTGAATCCAAAAGAATTCCCTCTATTGGTAGCAAGTACTTTTTGGGTCCTCGTACCCGTACCCTTTTGGGTAGCTTGGTTGACCTTGGATGAGATGAACTAGAAATTCATTAGGCTATAGCAAAACCTTAAAATGAACACTAAATTACTAACTTATTGACTATCTAACATTTAACAAATATTTTATAGTTCAATTCAAGTTAGTTTATTTTGTTGCAAGATGGTTGTTATGATTAGTTACCGTCTTATTGCAAGTTGATCTTCGTTTATTTCCTTTATTCAATTGCAATATGGTTATAGTTGTTTATTACAAGATGGCTATAGTAGTTCATGATAATGTTGATTATATTTCATGATGATGCTTATCTATCTTGATGATGCTTAATTTTAATTATATTTCATGATGATTATCTTTGGTGATTGAAAGTTATGTTTTTTTTTATATATGCAAGTATGTTTATCTACTTTCTTATTGCATCATTTATTTCCTTTGTCAATAAATATTATATTTTTATTATGTTTACTTTCTAGAATGGTTGATCATGGAATATACTTCACACCTAAGCACATCCTTTATGGATCAAATCTTAGAATATGGGAACCAAGTATGAGGGCTGAATTTCAAGCAAGAAAGTTATGGCCCATTGTGAATGGAGATGAAGAAATCCCAACCCAGGCAAGGACACTTAAGACATACAACAACTAGAGTCACCTTGCACTTTCCATGATTATCAATAGTGTGAGTGATGAGATATTTCTCACTATAAGCCATTGTGAGCATGCTAAAGATGCATGGGATTTGCTAAAACAAGTCCATATAGGGTCCAACACATCAAGTAAATTCACTTTATTTTCCAAAATTCTTAGCACTATGCAAGGTGAAGAAGAAAGTGCCTTGATCTTCCTCTCAAAGATGAAAGACATGAGAAATCAACTATTGGATTGTAATTGTGATTGGATAAGTGAGAATCTCTTAAGATTTATCATTTTGAAGAACTTGTCAAGCAAGTTCAAGAATTTTGTCACCATTATTGAGACTAGGCTAGAGCAAGAAGATGATGGCATTCCTCTCAACACTCTTTCACAATTATTAATTCAACATGAAGAGTCTCTTAATAGAGATAAAGTTAATGGTCAAGTTGTCAAGGAGAAGAATGTTGCCTTGAGTGCCACTAAGGCTTCCTTCAAGAAGAAATACAAGGGAAGAAAAAATCAAAATTTCCAACCCAACAAGCCTAAAATTGATTTCACTTGCAACTTTTGTGGCAAGAAAGGCCACAAGGAACATAATTGTTTTAAGAAGAAGAATATTGCAGAAAAGGAAGAGCAAGAAAAGGCTAAGGGACAAGGACCTAAGAAATGGTTTGGCAAAGGAATGAAAAAGAACAACAATGTAAAGCAAAATTCTAATAAAAATGCCTTTGTTTGTGCCCTCTACTCCATTGACTCATCTACTTCTAATTAATGGGTGTTAGATTTTGGATGCACTAACCATATGTATTTTGAAAAGGATAATTTTGTGGACTTTCATAAGCACTCTTCAGATTTAGTTGTCATTGGTGATAATACTAGACTTCAAGTAGAAGGTTTTGGCAATGTTGTAATTGAAGGGAAACTACTTGATAATGTCCTATATGTGCCTAATCTTAGGAAAAATTTAATTTCAATTTTTCCAGTTGCTAGAAGTGGTAACACTATTGAGTTCAATGCAACTTCATGGAGCATTAGGAAAGGCATGCTACCAATCATTACAGGTTATGTGAAGAATAATTTTTATGTGTTAGGTGATGCTCATCCTAAAGTGTGTTTAGCAACTAATGTTTCTCCTAGTAGAAATATTTGGCACTTAAGGTTAGGCCATACAAACTATCAAAATATTCAAATTATGAAGTCCAAAAATTTGGTTGAAGGCTTGCCTAACATTTCACCTATTCATGGTTTGTGTGAAACATGCATCTTAGGCAAGATGAGCAAACAAAATTTTGCGAAGGATAAGTCAACAAGGGCCACACAAATTATTCAACTCATTCATATAGATATTATGGGTCCATTACATGTTAGATCACTTGGTGGTGCATCCTATATTATCACCTTTATAGATGATTATTCAAGAATGATCTTTGGGTATCTACTTAAGAATAAATCAGATTGTTTTGAGACATTCAAGGAGTTCAAAGCTTTGGTAGAAAATCAAAAGGGAGCAAAGATCAAAATGATTAGAAGTGATAATGGAGGGGAATACAATAGCAATGATTTCAATGAGTTTTGTTCTTCTCATGGGATAAAAATGAAGTTTACTTGTCCATACACTCCTCAAAAAAATGGTGTTGCAAAGAGGAAAAATAGGACAATCATGGAGATGGTAAGATGCATGCTTGGTGACCACTTATCTCAATTTATTTGGGGTAAAGCAGCCAGTACAAAAATCTACATTCTTAACAGGTGTCCTTAAAAATTAGTTGAGGGGAAGACTCATTATGAGGTTTGGAATGGTAATAAGCCAAATTTGTCACACTTCAGAGTGTTTGGATGTGATGCATTTTCATATATTCCTTCAGAAAATAGGAAGAAATTGGACAAAAAGTCTCAAAAATGTATCTTTGTTGGCTATGATGTAGAACATAGGGGCTACAGGTTATACTCACCTTCTTCACGCATTGTATTTGTTTCAAGAGATGTCAAATTCAATGAAGACCTTCTTGATTTAGAAAAGGGTGGGACTTGTATCAAAAGGACCAAGTGGTTGGATCATTATTAGGGTTCTAAAGAGTAGAATTAAGTTAGCCAAAGGATAACTAGAAGTATGACCCTTAACATGTCTCTTATAGCTAATATAGAGAATTATCATGAGCCTACTTCTTACCAAGAAGCTTCACAAAACTCTTTTTGGGTTGATGCCAAGAAGGTTGAGATGGATTCTTTTCTAAAGAATAAAACCTGGGATCTAGTGCCTTATCATAATAAGAGAAATGTTATTGGGAACAAGTGGGTCTATATAATCAAGTAAAATTCTAATGGAGAGATAGAAAAGTATAAGGCTAGATTGGTTGCTAAGGGTTATGCTCAAAAACATGGCATTGCTATTGCTGTTGCTAAGGGTTCGACTTCTCATTGCTATTGTTGCTACTCAAGTGTTGGTGGATATCTACATGAGTCAACCACAAGGATTTGTTGTACAAGGTAAGGAAATACTTGTGTGTAAACTAAATAAAACCTTGTACGATATGAAGCAAGCACCTAGAGCATGGTACATGAATATTTTAGGTTACTTCTTGTCTCTTGGTTTTGATAAATGCTATTCAGATACAGATCTCTATGTGCTTAGGAAAGATAACTTTGTCATTTTAATTGCTCTATTTGTTGATGACCTTGTTGTGACTGGAAATGAAAATGAGGCCATTTTTTATTTCATCTCCAAATTAAAGTTAGAGTATGAAATGAATGACCTTGGTCTTCTACACTACTATCTTGGCATGCAAGTTTATCAGCATGAGGATTGTACCTTTTTGAGTCAATCAAAGTATATTGGAGATCTTCTTAAGAGGTTTGATTTTGTGGATGGTAATCCTACTTCCATTCCTATTTCTACAGGGGTTAAGTTGGAAGTAAGTATAGAATCTTAGTTGGCTAATGCTACATTATATAGGAAGCTCACTGATAGCCTTCTTTATGTTACCATCACAAGGCCAGATATTACTTTTACAATTGGTATGATGGCTAGGTTCATGCAAAAACCTTATATTGAGCACTTACAAGCTACCAAGAATATTCTAAAGTACCTTTTAGGTACTAGATATTTAGCACTCAAGTATTCTAGGTTTCCTTCCTTTGCTCTTTCCAGCTATGCTGATTTTGACTTTGGAGGGGATATAATAGACAAAAAGTCTATCACAACATATTTTTTTAGTATTGGGTCTTTCAGCTATCTCTTGGTCTTCCAAGAATAAAGATACAATTGCTCTTTCTACAATGGAAGCAGAGTATAAGGCTACGACAGTAGCTGCACAGGAAGCGATTTGGCTTCATACCCTCATGAAGGAAATTGGATTTGAGCAATTTGGTCCTTCACGTTTGCTCTATGATAATCAATCAACTATTGCCTTGGCTAAAAATCCTATAATGCATCAAAGTACAAAGCATGTTGAAATCCAAGCCCACTTTGTCATAGATAATGTATTGGATGGGACTATTCAGTTGGAGTATTGCCCATCATCTTCTAATTTTGCTGATTTGTTCATCGAACCTCTTCCCAAGGAGCAGTTTTGTAAGCTGAGGGACTCACTTGGTTTGATAAAGTTGTCCTAAAGGGGTAATGAAGTGTAGTTACACTTTTGTGATGACAAATTCATCCTTATGAGATATTTTGTGCTATATATATGAGTTGATATTTGGTGGTATAATTTTTTATTGCATCTCTTTTGAACATGGTACTTTCTTGTTTGCCTTGTGCAACTTTTCTACATGTTACTTTGTAGATGGCATTGTGCAATTATGGTATATGATGCAATTGCTTTATGCGACTCTTTTACATGGTACTTTCTTGTTGCCTTGTGCAACTTTGTACATGTTTTTATGTAGTTGGCATTATGCAATTGGTTTATCATGGTACTTTCTTGTTAGCATTTATGCTACTTTTGTACATGATATTTTATGGTTGGCTTTATGCAACCAGTGTGCACACTTTATTATTTTCATATACCTTATGCAACTTTTGTACATGGTAATTTTGATTTTGCATTATCATGGTACTCCTTGTTTGCTTTATGCAACTTTGATCATGATATTATTTAATCAACTATATAGCACGTGACTACAAGTATGGCTTGGCATATTTTTGTGATGACTTATAGTTCACTATTTGTTAGATCAGTTTTGTTATCATCTTTGGATATTCATATATGTTGTGGTGAATATATTTATGATGATGTATCTAACCGATCTTATGTTGAGCTGCTTGTAGCTTGTAGGTACTTCTATTTGGGGTTTGGCATGCTTACTGAAGAAACCCTTGTGAAACCCTTGTGATGTTTTCTTCTTGTTATTTTCAACCACTTGTGGTTGATGGATGGCTTTGTAAGCTGCTTGTATCTGAAGCTACTTTGTTAGGGGCTTGCAGTCTCACTTTGGCCCATTTTGTATTGGTGCCTTATTGTAGACCATTCTTGGTCATAGAAGCTCATTGTAACTATATTACTCATTTTATTCTCATCCCCATTTGTATCTTTAGGGGGAGAATGTTTCTTTGTTTCATAATTTATTTTCCCAATATTGCATTAAGGGGGAGTGTTGGAATATGTAATGCAACATTGTGTAAATTATTAGTAGACTAAAATATAAAGTCTAAAGAATAATATTTGAATTAGAAAATAATTCTGTTTTATGTAAAAATATTCCCACCCAATTAATAAATAAATTAAGGGTGCTAGAAATATTTAATTTGTGGGAAAAAGTTATTTTCCCTTTTCTAGAAAATATTAGAAAGTAACTAATCACTTTCTAATATTTGATAGATGCCACTTATCACACATCTCAAAGATTAGATTGTGATAATATTAGAAAGTAACTAAGCACTTTCTAATATTTTATAGATGCCACTTGTCACACATCTCAAGATTATATTGTGATAAGATTAGATTGTGATAAGATTTAGGGTTGTAGTAGAAATTTTTCTCTTTAAATATGGGTGTTGTCTACTACATCTAAAACATATCTTGTCATATTGACTTGTGTTGTAATATCATGTTCATGCATATTTTTGCATAACATTGAAGCATTCTTGTATTGTTGAATCAAATGAGTAATATAGTGAGCTTCATAGTGGATGTTTCCCTTCTTCATTTGACGTAGGGTTTTACCACTTAATATTGGTGTTGTGGGTTTTCCTCTTTTGTGTGTGATTGATGTTATGGAGCATTATTCGATATTGGGGAGACTTTGCTTGTTACACAACTCAACCAGAGTGGAGCAAAGGCTAATTTTTTATGAGATAATTATTGAAATAATAAATATCCACCAGGAAATTATCCTACCACACCACTAAACCATTATGAATAACTCCTTTGCTATCCAATAGATCGAATGCTTGATTATCTTTCCTATATGTATGCTTAAATGGAACCTCTTCCAAATATTGGATGTATATCTAAACTTTAATAAGAAGGTTCAAAATAGTCCAGGTAGGATATTGAGTCCTTCTTGCCATATTTATAATATTAAGTGAGTCCCCTTCAATGACTAGTTTCCTACAACTTACAAAATCCAATAGAGAAACTCCTTGGAATAGGGCCCTGGCTTCAATAAAGTGACTAGTTTGATGGCCCAAATTATCAGCAAAGGCTAAAATTATTAAGTCATAATGGTTCCTTACAATCCCTACAATACCTACAAGACTTGTATTACCTTAATATGCATCATTTAAATTCAACTTCAACCAACCAATTGGAGGTGGCTACCACTTAACCCTAGCTCTATCTAGAGGTATAGTAGGTCTGACTAGTTGAGGATTGGCATTGAATCCAAGAGATCTCTCCATTGATCATTCCTGCTCTACAGTCACATCAATTAGATTTAGGGTTATAATATTCTCCATAAAAAAATAAATTGCTTACAAAGCCATAAATTTAGCCAAATGAGCAACATATTTAAATGACTTTGAGTTTCTTTCCTTCCAAATCCACCACCAGATATGAAGAAGGTTGAATTTACAAAACTAAAAAATGTGGAGAGACAAGAATGGATAAACCCATTGGGTCAACACATCCTCTAGGCTATTCAAAAACACCCATTGGATGTTCAAATATTTGAAAAAGTAGCTAAAAAAATCCTACAAGAAAGGACAATTGAAAATAAGATGGAGCGAGGATTCCTCCATATTTCTACATAAGAAAAAAGCATTGGTTAAAATCATACCTCTTTTTTTGAGATTGTCTAAAGTTAGAAATTTTCCTTGTATGGCCAGCCAAAATAAAATATTGATTTTTGGAGTCAATCCTTTCAACCAAATTTTATCTATCGAAAACCAAGGATTAGAAGGACCATATACTACTAAATAAGATGATTTGATAGAGAATTTCTCATCCTTCTCTAATACCTAGATGAATCTATCTAGAATTTATCTTCTAGGAATTATAATCCATTTAATGATATTGAAAATTTCATCAAATGCCCTTCTTTCCTCCACCAAATGTCCTAGGAAGTCAAATGGCTTCCATAAAGAGTGATCTTCAATCCTTTCAATGAAATCACAAAAATTATTCCCTTAGAAATGATCTATAATTAGTTTGACTAAAGCCATCTTTGATCTTGACTCCAACGAAACCTCAATTGCCCACATATCACTCTAGAAGTCGACAAACCTGCCATCTCCCAAACACCACCTACCCCCTCTATGGATATCCGATCTACACCATATCAGGCTAGACCAAAAAGCTAAACCTTGGAGGGGTAACATGTCTCTAATAAACTACTTCCCATGATTTAGGTATTTGGATTTGACAATATCAAACCATCCCACTTTATCCTCTTGAACTAGTCTCCAAACTTGCTTGACAACAAGATCTTTGTTCATGGATTTCAATATTCTAAGGCCTAAACCACCATTCTCCTTCTTTCTATATACTTGGTCCCATGACACTAGATGAAATTTATTTTTCTCACTTGCTCCTAACCAAATAAATGAGCATTGGATTTTTTCTATTCTTTCAAGAATCTTAACCTGGATTTGGAATAGAGAAAGGAAAAATTTTAGGATTATCTAAAGGGTGGCATTAACTAACATCACTTTTATTTCTTGGCTTAGAAGAGCCCCTTTCCATATTTCAATATTTCTCTAGACACGCTCCACAATAGATTACCATAGGGATGATCTTGAAGCCTCCAAAAATCAAGTTCCCTCAATCCTCATTATGAGGTCTGGGGTTCAAGCCTAGTGGCCTATGTCGAATACAAAAAAACCTTGGCTATATTGAGGGGTATACCCATATGGAATAGGCCTCATGGAATGGAAAGTTCTAGCCCCTAGGGGATACTAAGAACAAATGTTCTTAACATAATATTTTTATCCACACCAAGTACCTTTCTGGAAGGTTCCCTCAATTCTTGAAAGGAGGTCTAGGGTTCAATCCTAGTGGCCTATGTCAAATACATAAAAAACCCCCTCAGATAGCCTTATGGGTATACCCATATGTGATAGGTCGCATGGAATGGAAAGTACTATACCCTAGGGGATACGAGGAACGATTTTCCTTAATTAAATTTTAGGCAACAATGCTAGAGCACTAAAGAAAAGTACTTGTAGTTACTTTATAACTATCAATGTTGGCTTCATAAATCTAAATTACATATATTTAAACACCTCCCCATAATCTAAATTGAGTTTACATGTAGAAAATACATTATAGATGTTACATCTTCTACCACATATCCCCTATAACAAATGGTCAAATGCACCAATGGATCTTGATATTTTATCTTGCCAAAGATACATGAACTAGATTTACTTATCCCTAAACATGAAGGTATAACTCCACTTTCTAGATCAATATTTTGAGCTTCTAATGAGAAGATATTCAAAATGCAATATGTTTACCACAATATTTCCTCCAATCTCAAGAGAAATCAACTAAATATTGAAGGAATAGATAAGCCTAAATAATCAATCCCAATGGATACAAATGGACCATAGGAACAAGGATATAGTCCTAGTAAAAAATCCTAGGAGTTCTCCAAAGGAGTCGCATCCCAAATGCCCTAGACTTCCTAGTATTGGTGCAAAGAGTAAGTCATGGTAATTAGAAAAACTTAGTGAGAATTGCATTGTAAGGGGTTGTAGTACCCATAGAAAATGGAATATATCTAATCCCAAATAATTCAAACTATCAAGATTGGTAGGACCCAAATCATTAAATTTATCCCTCAATCAAAAATTGTATTGAGGTTTCGATGGATGCCTCAATGTTTTGCTAGTTGAAGCACCTTGAATATTTACCTAGAAACTTTACTATCAAATAAGACCTTAAAATTTATCTTTTAAAGTCTGTATTAAGGTTGTGGTGGAACCTTTGTCTTGTAAGAAAAATAACTCACCACCTAGTGACTATATTAGAACCAAAATAACCCAAAGGTACATTTAAAAACCCCACCACTATATCTTTCAATACCTTAGTCTCAAAAGTAAGAATAGATCAAGGTCCAAGCATGGCTTTCCTACCACTCAAATTATACCCTACATTGATTGAGAAGCTTGTTGTGTCCTTCAAAGCCTCCAACTATATGGGAAAGGCTACAAATATCAATACTAGAGATCTTGTCAGAATACATCGATGAAGATATAACAACCTCTAAAAACCTTATTGGAGCACCTATGGGAGATGATATTCATATAAAAAGTGCATAATGTTACAAATTAGGATGTGGATCTTAGATTTTTGGTAGCTTTGCTCCAAGAAAAATCCTACCAGTATTTTGATTCTCTTCCCCCATATTCAATCATTGACTATGATCAACTTGCTTCCCTCCTAATGAGGAGGTTTGAAAATGGGATGACTGCAACAAAAGACCAAATAAATAAATAATATGATTAGGCCCATGGTAAAAACTAATAAGGAATGATAACATTAGTACCTCCATCATAAAATCCTAATACTTTTGTTAAGGATACTGATTCTATGCAGGACAATAACATGGAGGAATAGAATTCCTAGCGTAAACCATCTCTAGAAGTATACACCACTATAAGAATCTCTAGAGAAAATTTCTAACCAATCATACCCATGTCTAGTAAGAATAAAATTGATGAAATATCTGACAAACTATCCAACCTGACTATCTATACCCTAACAAATTGACTAGAAGATATGAGAGAGACTAAAAGTTTATCAATATAATAACAAGGCATATACGTGAATGATGGTGTTCCTAAGATCCTCCAAGAATAAATAGAAATTATTTGGGATTCCTAGGAGGAAAACTAAGGTGGATAAAAGAGGCAAAGAATATTTCCATGTTGAGTCCCAATGCAACATCTTGAATGAGCTAAGGGACCCATTCCTTGGTAAGGCCAATATGTCCAAGATCTTGGGAAGTGATATTCATGTATTCATAGAAAATGAATGCATAGAAGAAGTGAAAGTTTGGATCAATTTGTTCTAGAAACTATAGACTTTGATAAAGGAGCTTCACATGATGCATTTAGTGCATGAAAAGGCACCAAAAATTTGTCTACTATAGTGTGAATAATCAATATTTAAAAATGAGTATGATAGAGCTAAAATCCTTCTAGAAATTATTTGGGTTATATGATGGTATATATAGAGAGGGGAAGGTTAGACAAGGAATGTGTGCAAAAACAATGTTGGGAAATGTGTTGGGAAGTTCACATGTAGAAATATTGCATGAAATACAAGGGCTATGTATTAGCAAAACAATTTAGTAGCAACTAATAATCATGCCATTGGTGATTCACTTACATTGAAAAATCATCGTGTGAGCTCATGAGGAAGAATTGAATAAAAAATGAACAATGAATTGCATAGGTGGGGAAGTATATATAAGAAGAAGGATAATCCTTGGTATTCCACCAAGCCCAAATAGAGCAAGATTTCTAGCAAAATCAGCCTCCTATTTGTCTCTCCTCCACACAACTAAAAGAAGGGAATTTTGAGTCAAGTTGTTGATTAAAGGTACAAACAAGATGAGAGGACTAGAATCACCTTTATATTTCCAAATATTTAATGCCACAAAAATTCCCAATATGTTATCAAAGGAAGGCTTTCGAAAGAATTTTCTAGCAAATCTAAAGCTCCTTGTGCCACAAGAATATACTAACCCACCTAACCAAAAAATATGAAGGCTCCTAGCCTTTTTTTGTGGTAGCTAGGTCAAGTCGTACTTAAGATTAAAATAGGTAGCTATCACCAACAATATTTTAAGACTCATATAATTAGCAAGGCCCCTTCTTAAAAGGTGTTCTAGAACTTACCCATCATGAAGATGGTTGGGTCTTGTTTAGTGGTAATTTTACCCAATTGCAAAACCACACTCACCCTTAGGATTTTGATCACAAAACCCTCTCTTGCAAATAAATATGAAATTTCTCCAAGGTTTCACTATATAAGCATTGCACATGTGTATTTGTAATCTTGTAAATATGTGTTAAATGAGTGCTAGGAATACCCTAGGGATTTGAAAGTAACTGTTAACAAGGGGCCTGGTTTATTTTATTATGCTATACTAATTATTGTTTATGAAACTTAAAAGAAAAAGGAAAATGTGATCGACCATCATATGACCATGATGTAAAGCCTTAATTCATTTTATCTTGGATTATTTTAGGTAGATTTTATCTTCTTTTGATTAAGCAGATTTTAGATAAGTTTTATCTTGCTTAAACCTTGCTTTGAACAATAAAATAGAATATTAAAAGATCTTTAAATGTGAATGTTAAATGAATATCAAATTCCTTTTATTGTTGCATGATAAATAAAAATGAAATAAATATGCATGAATAACTATAAAATGTAATGGCCTTAAAATTGTAATATAAACTACCCCTCCTTAATGAAATTGTAATTTTCATAAGGTGGAGATAATTTATTGCTTTAAACACAATAGCCTTTGATATATTCTATAAATTACCTCTCTTTAATGAAATCGGAATTTTCATAAAGAGAAGGTAATTTATTGCTCTAAAAATGATGGCCTATGGAATGCCATATAAATTACCCCCTTTAATGAAATTGTAATTTTCATAAAGGGAAGTTCATTTATTGCTTGCGAATGCAAATGCAAAGCTTAAAAATCTGATTTACCTTCAAAATGTGAAATAATATAAAATTCCAAAATTATAAAACCCTTATAAAACAACAAATTTAAATAATTTTTATAATTTCAAAATGGCTTTAGAATGGGATCAAAATTATTTTTAATGAAATATTGAAGCTCATTCTTCACACCCATGCATTTATTTTTGGGGTTTTAATTTATTTTTTATTTTTTTAATCACCGAAGTTTTAAAAAATTTGCAAAAAGAAAAGTTAGAAAAATAAATATAAAATCTGGAAAACAAAATAGAAAACTAAAAATGTAAACATGTAAGATATTCTAGCCTAATACCACCCTACATAGCAAAACTTGAGATAATGAGAAATTTCAAAAGGGTAACCTGACCTAATCAAACTTGTAAAAACATGATTTGAGTTAGACCAAGTGCTAGCCTCTAAGGAACATAAATAAAATCTACACCCCCAGATCTTCACGTAGTGAAACCTTTTTATAGTATTAAAAACCAAATAGAAACTCAGGAAAATGTAGAGAAATATTGACTATAAAATAACTACCCATTGAAATTTTATCCCATAATAATGCTCACAAGATGCACGTTTTTGAAATTTTTGCATTTAAAAAAAAACTATTATATTTTACCCAAAATGTATTTTTAGTTTTTCTCAACAATCCTCTAGCATATGGCCTTCAAGAGGATCTAGCCCTTTCTCTGTATTTCACTACAATATTTAAAGTTTTTCGAAATGCCTTGTCATTTCATTTAATGTTTGGCTCTAGATGCTCTCCCTTCCACACCAATCATTCATGGTGATCAATTTTCAACTAACTCCCCTTTTACTTCGTTTATCTTAGGTCCTTTATTGTCGCAATAGGCATAATGGTCACCCAATTGAATAGTCATTAATTCCTTTCATTAACCTCCTTATGGTAATATTTTATTCCATTTTTGTTTTAGGTAACGCTTTGCTGTATTTAGTTTCATAATGTCCATTTTCCTTTACACTTCATTTACCCTTTTTTCTGAATGGTAATCAAAATTCGCCTTGCGTATATGGTAACGAATGAATTTAATAATGCCTATTGAGCATTATCCTTTTAATAACTTGGGTTTTCCATCACTTTCATCCCACGTGGGTAGCCACTAGAACTGATGCCCCCTTTAATTTTAAGACCATGTTTACTTCTTTTAAGAAACTATATTTTTCAATAGCACTCTGAGCGTTACCCTCATTTGGCATCCCATTGAAACTGAAACATGCTGACCAAACCTCAACCATTGATAAATTGTTTAGATAGGCATCTGAACCTATCGGTATGTGTGTACCTAGGAAACCTACTCTGTTTCTTCCTTAGATTGCTTTGTGAAGTAAAATGTGGCATCTAAAACAAAATGAATACACTAACATCCATTCAGGTCAAGGATGTTGCTCTATATTTCTAGCCAATATAGTGTCTTGTGCTCCCACTCTGTAGCCTCTATAAACCTTATTTTATGCCACTGAATACCTCAACATCATCATCACTATCCTTTGATGCTTATAACCCTACAGAGACTACCACATCTTGTCTATGCTCACTATCATTGAAAATTCGTTCCTCCTTCTCTAATGTTATGATTAGTCCAATGTCATGTTACTTAGACGTAGAAACCACCATGAGTTTTCTATTCTTCTATCGACAATGCCATGTTGGCCACTCCATGTGCATAGCTTGTCATGAACATGCCACTGTTATCATTATAACTATGCATTAGCTGTCATGGTATCTGTCTAAGCTGGTGTTCACAATCCAGGCCATGTCACCCTATTTCTCCTATTACCAAGTGGTATATAGTCACCTACACTTCCACCTAGGTCATATTTGGAATCTATACATAGACTATCATTCATTGTGAAACTTGAAAACCATTATTTATCCTTGTTTTAACTTGGCTTACCAGGATGCCAACCATGCGCTGTTGATCTGACTATTATCTATAGCAAAATCATCACTATTTTTGACCTATGTGATTGTGTTCACCTACATCATACCCAAGTGTATCATCCACGTAGGTGCATTTTTAAGCATGTATACATGAATCATGGTTTTCCACAACTATTTCCCATGAAAATAAATAGACAAAATACAACCATGGAAGGGGGGTAAGGTGGTACTCGACGGTAATGGGAGTTCGATACCTACATCATCCATTGCAATCTAGATATGTCCTACATTGGAAACTAGTTGGAACCTTTATTCATTGCTGGTCAAGAGGGACACCTAGCCCACACATCATCATCTACGTAAGAACATTTTATTCTCCTTTCCCATCAAAATTTCCTACTCGATGTGGCTATAATCCAGACCATGCCTTCCTTATGGGATGTCAATCGATGTGTTGTTATCAAAGTTGGAGCTTCTCCATTCATCGACTCTAGTGTCCAAATCACTACATAAAATAATTGAATTTTGGGTCCACCTTAGCTCCACAATCATGCTTATCCTCCTTAACATCCGATCTATCTATTTTTGCTTTATCATAATATTTGGTGTTTTTATTTTGTTTGATTTGCTCCTCCTTATCCTATGTATGCCACCTATGAGAATTAATAAAAAAAAAAAAGATGTCCCTATCATTTTCCATTAATTTGTAGTCTCAACAAGTTTTTTATATCCACATTTTCTATTGGTTGATAATGCATTACCACCCATATCTAGTTGTACCTCGAACATGAGTCTATTCTGACTTCCAGGTAGATAACGTTTTGTAAGAGCCATGACATCAAATTTTTTTATTTCAAGAACTTTGGTGATGATGTATTCGATAGGAAGAGGGATCCCTTATTTGTTTGAGTTAGATTCTCCTAGTAAGTCCACCTTAGCTCCACTACTCCAAAATATCCATCATATCCACGTAATATTCCTAGAGTCTGCATCCTATTGCCCCTGTAGCTACCACATTTACCTCACTGTATAAACTACCCAACACACATTCACCATCCAACAACATGCTTACCACTTCATCACCAACCACGTAATCATGCAAACATGTCCCCTTCCCTATCCTTTAATCCATACCTGGCCATTGCCATGGTGTTTGAGTCCACATCATTATTGGATATCCATGTTACTAGTAAGACAACCACGCCAAAACTTTTGTAGTTTAATCTAGAGCATTGAATGGGGTATCCCAAATCTACCGTGCCAACACTCCATGTCACTCTCGCTACATGGGTCCACATCCATCTTCGCAATATGATTCCACTCCCTAAATATATGACTACTTCTCGAACATCATATAATTTTAGATTCCATAGGTGTTGAATAGATCTATTTTCGCATCGATATGCTAATTTGGTCTATCATGAAACCCTTGCACCATGCCTCAGTCTACGGACCAGTCTAGAGGTGCCAACATTTTACTACCACATTATTTTAAATAAATATCCACTCCATGTCGTATCACCATTGTAACTCATCCTTAACAAACAACATCATAACTTGGGTCCCATGGGCACCACCTACAATAGTCAATAGGTAAACTTTATTAATGATCCATATAACATAAAGTCTAGATAACTAAGCTATTAAAGCTTTGAAGTTGAACACGCATATGAAAGGAAACTTGGTATTAATAGAGCCTTTATACTTTGATTTAAAATGAAAAAGGACATTTTATTTTATTTTACTTAATTATTTTTTTATATATATCTTATTTTATTTTGATTTTTTTATTTCATTTTTATTTATTATAATATTTTTTTTTTCATTTTACTTTTTTCTTTATTTTATTTATTAAAGTATATAATATATATATATATATATATATATATATATATATAATTATCTTATGTTTTATCATATATATATATATATATATATATATATATATATATATATATATATATGCTATACATATATAAATATATTTATTTATGTAAAAACCATAGTTTTCAATATTGTCCTTTTATTTAAATTTTATTTAACTTGAAAGGCTCGAATAAATTTTTAGTATTTTAATCACTAAGATTAAACCCTAAGAAGAAAACACTAAAATTAACATTAAAACCTCAAAAATAAACCAAGCCAAACCTTAAAGACAAAATTGGAAACCAAGATCTGAACCTAACCCAAAGCACCAAAATTATCACACAAAAGAAGACCAAAATACTCCAAAACACAAAATAAAAGGTGGTTCTCCAATTTTGGGGTAAGTTGTGTAATGGCCACAATAAATGGTGACTCTGCCGGGAAATGCTCTTGAGTGTTTTGGTTGAAGAACCCTATTTGAAACAAGAACACAAAATATTAATGAAATAACAATTATTTAGTGATGTCCCAAGAAGGTGAGAGTGAACAACTTCGAATAGAAACAACTAATCCATCTACCTTTTCATATTGTGTGACAAAGTGATTCATTTTGCACCTCTAAACACCATCCAAATTCCATCACCTGACTTACATTAGCCTATAAAATATTGCTCATAATATTTTTGCAAAGTCTCTTTTGAGCATAATCTTTTCAGACAGATCCCCGTTGCCAATCAGACGTCCATAGCCCCGATGGATATTTTTTGAACTAGGTGATTGATTTGATCAAGCTTTTCAATGCTCATTTTTTTATATATCAATATTTGTCTAGATAGAGCCCCACTGCCATTAGCATCTATATCCCTGGTGGATTTTATTTAAACATTTTGATAGATTTTATCAATCTTTACATTGCTTGTATTATAATTTTATATAGAACTTTGCAAACCCCTATGTAACACTTGACTTTGGACATGTTAGAATTTAGCCTTAATTTGCAAGTCAAGATAAATTCATCATTCAGGACTTCTAGAAATACCCTTTAAAATGTGAGTTACATGTGGAGCTTTAGCAAAATATTTCATTGTTCTACTCTCCACCATTTTAGTCCCAAAATTTGAGCATGATCATAAAATAATTCATCCCCATTTTCTTAGGTTCACTTGCTTTCATATTAGGTATTCCAACCTACTTAACAAAGGAACACAAAAAATAGGCAAAGGCCATAAATTAGTGACCATGAAACATCAACTTAAAACAAGGGAATAACCCAAAACACAAAATTGGAAACACAAACCAAAGCTTAGAAATAAATCCACTAAACAACAAAACAAACAAAAAAAGGAAGAAAACCAAAACTATATACAACAATGTACAATAATATTCAAGAGAATGTAAAATTTAGGCCATCACTTCCCCGGATCCCAAACTTGATTAGCACATTTCGAAATACATATAACATGATATTCATGCTAAATTTTACATAAATACAACCAAAGTAAAGTTAGGCCAAACCATATAACAATTCTCATTTTACCTCTTTCACCCCACCATTTTAGTATAGTTCAGTTAGTAATTTCATTATGGAGTTTCAAATAATCAAATTGATAAGGCAATAATTGATATTCAATTTTTTCTTTTCTATTCCTTATAATGCAACCTTCATATCTCGATTCATGATTTAGAATTAGGTTTTCCTTTCTAAATATGAAATCTTGCAAACAAGAGCCTATTTCTCAAAAATTTAAAGCCAATTAATTTTTCATGTTTGTAGGCCAATCAAATTTATGTAACCACCTGCAAGCATCTAGGATATTTATTAAATGAGAATCATCATAAGTTTGTATCCTAGATTCAATAATTAATTAATTATGAACTTGATTTAACACTTCAAGCCCATTAACTTATTTTTCATTCAATAAAGCATTCTTATTAGTGGTGTGAGGATAAATTGACTCAAATTATTCATCAACCACAAATGTCATTTCATCATTGATAGTATTTTGAATCCAACAACCAATTAGATAAACCTTCACCTGGAGTTCGAATGTTGGAACATAAAAGGTGAGATTTTACCTTTAGCACATTTCCATTTACCCATACTTAGAGAGGATTTTTCCCTTCTTCTTAATCCATGACCTGTTCATCATCATCAAAAACCTATTCAAAAATACCAAAGTTAGGCACCCAATCAAACATATGCCCATCCTTTTCAAAACAAGAACCTAACTTTTCAATATATGTGTCACATAACACCTTTCCATGATCAATGGTTTGAGTTGTTCCAAAATCCACATTTTCATTAGGATTTTTAATAATATCAAACCCAAACTACTCAAGTTCTATAATTTTCTCATTTTGAGATGGAATAGACATTGTAGATCCAATAAGTGAATCAATATTTTTAATATCTTGCCCCTCAAAGGGGACCAAATCGAGTGATTCCCATTATTTTTCCATGGTAGTAGAATCATTATCATTTTCCAATGCTTGATGAGATTCCAACCCTCTTCCAAAACATTCTTAGATTGTATAAGACTTGTAATATCCTCATGCAAGAAAGCAATTGTATTATCTTGCATATCAATTGACATAAAATATTCATTAGAAGGTTTTGAGTGAGCATATTCTTCCCACTTCTTCCAATAATTATAGTAGTCATATTACAAAATCAAGTGGTGATGCTCAACTACTTCTTCAACATCTTCCAATTCATCAAGGTGTTTCTCTTTAAATCTGCCTTCACCTTCCTTATATGGTTCAATTATTTCCAAAAGTGGGCTACTCTTTACATTCAAGCTTGCAAGATCACAATCCACATTTGTAATCCAAAATTCAATTTTATCACAATTTGGAAGGTGTATTTTTTCTTGACCATTAGTTTCAACAATCTCATTCAAGGTGTCTTTTAAAAACAAGTGAAATTTTGTTATATCTTCAAATTCATTTATTGATTCTCTTTCAAACTCATTTTCAACTACTTTTGATGGCTTAGGGATTTCTATAATGGGATCAATTTTTAAATTCTTATTTCTATGATCATACCAATCCTCATTTTTGAATAATGGTTCTAAAACCTTTCTTTTGCAAACAAAAAGGTCATCATTTGGTTGCAATTCCTTATTAACCATCCATAGTTGGTAAAGATCAACAAAAAAGAAACAAACCATGAACAAGTTTTTTTCCTTTGATCATGTCAGAAACAAGCATTTTCATTACTTTCTCCAAATAAGAGGATACAAAAGAAAATAGCCCTTTTACAATTTTGAAATTTCCCTCTAATACCATGTTTTCCCCTTTTCCCTCCTAAAACAATGCATTTGAAATTTGAATTTAAGAGGCAAACTTACCAGGGTCATAACTTCGCGCTCGTTGCTCCGATTGACTTGCACGAGATATTTTTGGAAAGGGCATGAGACAAAATAAGCGAAAAAATCATTAGCTCCTTGTGCTAAGGATTTATACTAACTTAAAATCCTCAAATTTAGCCTCTAAGGCTTTCAAAATTCACTTGCAAGTTTTACTAGTTTTACTAGCAAAAATTTTCACTAGTTTTTCTTTTTTCGATAGGGTAGGAGACACTAAAATTTACATATCTCCCAAACTCCTCAGGATATTTGGAATATTATTTCAACGTTGGGTCAATTTCTCCATACTTTAAACAACTAGGCCAAATTTATAACAAAATTAAATAATTATATTTTTTTTTGGGTTATGCAAGATCAATCTTACACTACTGGATGCTCCTGCATCAATAGTATTTTTTCCTCAAGATATTCCATACAATCATGTGAATTCACACCAAAATTTTCTATATTTTGCATATCAATGGAGATTCCATAAATAGGGGTGTGAAAAACTAGTGATTCTTTGTCTCTTCCCCAATCATTATAAGAATTGTCATATAAATCCATGGGATAAACTTCTATCGTGTCTTTGGAATGATATTTAGATTCCTCTATAAAATATTTTTCACCTTTATCCACATTTGAGGACTCAATTTCAAAAAATTCATCTTCCTCAAATTCATCCTCCTCAATTTCAAAAAAATCATCTTTTAGTAGGTCAAGGGTTCCTGATCTATCACATGTTTCAATACTAGTTAGATCTAGGAATCTTCCCTTACCTAAAATTATATTATGGTGAAAATCATTGAAATTTATCTTAGGAACATATTTTGAAAGATTATGAAGATGAGTATTTTAAAATTGATTCACACTTAAGAATGATGGTTGATTTTGAACGGTAGGTTGAGGATTTTGAAATTGATTCCCACTTGAACTTGGTTGAGGTAGATAAATCATTGGGTGGGTAAGGGAGGTATTAAATGGTTGAGAATTATACAATTCAAAACCCACAAACCAATTTTGATAACTCAATTTTTTTCAATCACCATTGCTTGAGTATAAGCTTGGGACAAATATATGAATTGAGGCATCCCTAGTAGATAAGAGGAAGTGAACAGGTTAATGGCATTGAGGTATACTTTGATAGACACTCCATATGGAAGAACATAAGGCACCACCAATTTAGTGTATAGCCCATGGAACCTTTCAGTTAATGACTTCAAATTTTCACTTGGTCATCTACGAATAGTGACAAACTAATTATACATGAGGATTGGGTCAACTAGATTCTTATTGAATTGATTAAGAAATATTGCCTCTAGTTGATCTCAAGAAGTGATCAACCCTGAAGTTATATTAGTAAACCGATCATATGCAACTTTATCCAAGGTGTAAGGGAACATTTTACAATCAACATCATCATACCAAACTATTAAATTATTCACGTAGATTTTGAATGCTTGAATATGTTCTATGGGTCTCATCCCATTAGACACAAATTGAGGAATATATCTCTCAAAATTGAAGGATAAATAATGTTGAACTCCAAGTATGTTCAATGGGTTACTTATCATCCATGGTGCAAACATGGCCACTAGTATATCTTAAAGAATACAAATTTAATACCAATTTTGTTATTCAAAGAAATATCTTGCAAAGAATCATGAAATTGAAGAACACAAGCTTATATTGAGAGAGGGGGGTGAACAATATAATACCACTTTTTACTTTTCTTTCTCAACCAATATTATCAATGATAATATTAATAGTAGTAACCAAAGCAATGCATAATTCATCACACATAATAGAGACACCAATTTAATGTGGTTCACCCAATGTGAGCTACGTCCACGAAGAAAATATTTCACTAAAATTTTCTAAATAAATCTCTTGGTAATCCTTCCCTATTACAATATTTATGGACCTCTATCCAAAGGAGATACCAATCCCCTAATCAAGTTCATGGATCTCTATCCACACGAGAGCTCTTTCCCTTGTGCTCTGGCTAGTGATCCTCTTAGAAGACTTACTGCCTCCACTACTCTAGCTTGTGGATATCTCTCCATAGAAGACTCTATCCTCACTCAAAATACCTTTGTTATCACTGCCCTAGCTAATGGATATCTATCCAATGGAGACTACAATCCTTTGTTGTGTCACCTCCAAAGCTTACTTTATGCTCAAATCTACACTAAACACTATCCTTTGATCTAGCAAAAATATGATAAATCTCTGTATCAAATATGTACTAAACATAGTCCTTTGGTATAGAAAAAATATACTCAAAATCTATCTCAAATATATACTAAACACTATCCTTCGATCTAGCACAAATTTACTCAAACTCTATTTCAAATTTGCACTAAACACAATCCTTTGGTCTATTACAAATCTGCTCAATCTCTATCCTCAAGCCTTAACACAAATCTTGACTCAATCACAAATAAAATCTGCTAGATCTGCTCCAAGCCTTAACTCGTAGCTTAAAGTAAATCAATCAATCAAATTTTCTCTCAAGTATTCACAAAGATTTGCCTTAAATTTGCTCAACAAGTCATTACTAGAACTTGTCCAATCTACTCAACAAGTCTTCACTAAGACTTACCTCAAATATACTCAACAAGTCCTCTCTAGAACTTATCTAATCTACTCAACAAGTCTTCACTAAGACTTACTTCAAATCTTTATATTAAGATTCCACAAAAGCTCACACTAATTTATCCACAAGTCTTCACCAAGACTTGCCTCAAACCTATTTGTAAGCTTCCATAAAAGCTCACACAAATCTATCCACAAGTCTTCACCAAGAATTACCTCAAACCTATTTGTAACCTTCAACAAAAGCTCACAGAAATCTATCCTTAAGTCCCCTCTAGGACTTACTAAAATCTGCACACAAGCTCTCACAAAAGCTTGCTCAACTTTGTCCACTAGCTTTCACAAAAGCTTATTCAAATCAATTACAAAAATTGCATATACAAACTCAACTTAATCTCTTTTAGAAAACCTCTTCAATCTCACAAACAAGTTTTACTCATAATCTTGTTTAACCATAGAAATATATAGATAATGGTAAGAGACTCAATATGTTTCACACTCACAAATCACTCTATCACTTTCAAACTCCTTTTCAAATCAATTTAGAATTAAGAATAATTTTTTTCATAGAACTTGAACTATTACTCCAATGCATTTTTTAATAATGCTCATCCAATATTACTCAACCATTCACTCAATGAAACACAACTTGCTTACAAACCCTAACCAAGTATTTCACTATACTTCCAAAAACTCACACTATGAATCTCAACCCTTGAATCAAGATGATTCTACAATCACATAACAATGATACTCATGATCTTTTCACAAACCCTAATTATGCACATGAAAGTTTACTCAAATATATTCAACAATACTTATCAAAAAATCTCACATAACAATGATACTCATGATCTTTCACAAACCCTAGTTCAATATAGTTCTCAATTTCTCACTCAAATGTTCTCACAAACATTCATCAATCATGAACATGAAATATCATTCAATAATGCTTATCAAAAAAATCTTTTCACTCCAACTTAGCATTCACAACATTCAACCCAACACTATTTCTCTCACAAGGAAGATGTGCCCATACCTTTTACTTTGGTGGAGATATGTCTTCAAAACATGTCTTAATCACAATCAAAACCTCTTTGCCAATTCCAAGGTTAGGTAGCAACAATCTATCTTGAAATATCAAATAAAAATTCTTGTAAATATTTATTTCACCATACAAAAATACCAAGTCTCAAGTACACCTTATAATACCCAAACTAACAAAGGTTCAATCAACTTAATTTCACAATAATACACTTCAGAATTTTAACGCATAAAACAATCAAACTAACTCCTTTATATCTCCCTACTAAAAAATACATTATAAAATAATCAACACACCTTTCCAAAAATAATTCAATTCACTTTCAAGCCAAATTAAATCTTTCTTAATATTCAACTTAAGACAAAAATAAAATATATCTTAACCACCTTATATCTCCCAAATTAAAATTGCATTTCAAAATAATTAAAACCTCTTATCTAGAAATAATGCAATTCACTTTAAAACAATAACTAAATTCTTCACAACCTTTAATTACAATAAAAACCTTTTTAATCGCCCTATATTCCCTAGGCGCTCAACATACGACTTTAGACCACATGCACATATGACAAAATTAAAGTACCTTTGTACTCCTTGGTGGGATTCGATCCTAGGTCAAGCCATCGCCTGCATCCTAGTTGTAGTGAAGCTATCGCGTGAGCTAGACACTCATGTGAGAGGCAAAAGCACTTGAGCACTTTGTCTCTTCCACCAATGCCAAAGCCACCAAAAGGCTTTATCCATTCATAGCTGCCAAGACTCAAACGTAGGTCTCCCGAGTACCCTGCGCCTTACACATCAACAAATTGCCACTAGCCCTTGTCACTTTAACCTTCATGTTTTTGTTGCATATAAAATATTAATTTCCTCTTGTCTTGTTTTGCTCATGAATTTTTTCATATTCCACAACACTCGCATGTGCTCTAAGATATTCAGAGACTTACATTTGTGAGACAAATGTTATGGTATTTATACCATATGCTTATATCCTTTGAACCTCGACGAGGAAATAAAAGTTTAAATTAAATTTGTGCCCTACCCAACTTTAGGTTTTAATAATATTATTTTTATAAATTAATTTATAATATAAGTATTATAAATTGTTTATAAATTACCTTAGGCTTTAATTTAACCTTTAATATTATAATAAAATATTATAATATTATTTCCTTTAGGCCTTTTCTTATTTAATCGTCCCTTTGACCAATCATGTGAAGCTCTTAAACCAAATCTATTGGGCTTAAAATATAAATATTTTAACCCTTATTTTGCCAAATCCTGCACTGATTCCTGATACTGACTCTTAACATCAATGACAACACAACTAAATCAAAATTTCCAATAGAAATGAGTAACAAATCTCAAATGTTTAACACATAAATCATCATGTATATCAACCAAAATATATGCATCAATTAAACCATGATATTAGTGAACATCCTTCAATTTGCAAAAAGGTTAGCATTAATGCACCATCAATTAAAGGACATTTCAAATCAATGAATGTAATCAACAAAACCTTGTTAGTCAAGACCAATGTCTTCAAATAAACCTTTCAAGTAAACATGAACAATTTAGCATCTAAATAGAAATAAAGTAAACCAATTCATGCCCTCCTTATAGCACCAAAATTTTGAGTGGTAATTTTTCCCAATAGCAAAACCACACTCACCCTTAGGATTCTAATCACAAAACCCTCTCTTATAAGGAAATATGAAATTTTTCCAAGGTTCCTCTATATAAGCATTGCACATGTATATTTGTAATCTTGTAAATATGTGTTAAATGAGTGCTAGGAATACCTTAGTGATTTACAAGTAACTATTAACAAGGGGCTTGTGTTGGTTTATTTTATTATGTTATACTAATGATTGTTCATGAAACTTAAAAGAAAAAGGAAAATTTGATTGGTCCTCATATGACCACAATATAAAATCTTAATTCATTCTATCTTGGAGTATTTTAAGTAGATTTTATCTTCTTTTGATTAAGAAAATTTTAGATAAAATTTATCTTGCTTAAACCTTGATTTGAACAATAAAATAGAATATTAAAATCTCTTTAAATTTGAATGTTAAATGAATATTGAATTCCTTTTATTGTTGCTTGATAAATAAAAAGGAAATAAATATGCATGAATAACTATAAAATGTAATGGCCTTGAAATTGTAATATAAACTACCCCTCCCTAATGAAATTGTAATTTTCATAAGGTGGAGATAATTTATTGCTTTAAACACAATAGCCTTTGATATATTCTATAAATTACCTCTCTTTAATGAAATCAAAATTTTCATAAAGAGAAGGTAATTTATTGCTCTAAAAATGATGGCCTATGGAATGCCATATAAACTACCCCCTTAATGAAATTGTAAATTTCATAAATGGAAGTTCATTTATTGCTTGTGAATGCAAATGCAAAGCTTAAAAATCTGATTTACCTTCAAAATGTGAAATAATATAAAATTTTGAAATTATAAAACCCTTATAAAACAAAAACTTTAAATAATTTTTATAATTTCGAAATGGCTTCAAAATGGGATCAAAATTGTTTTGAATGAAATATTGAAGCTTATTCTTCACACCCATATATTTATTTTTGGGGTTTTAATTTTTAATTTTTTTATTTCAATCACCAAAGTTTTAAAAAATCTGCAAAAAGAGAAGCTAGAAAAATAAATATAACATTTGGAAAACAAAACTGAAAACTAAAAATGTAAACATGCAAGATATTCCAGCCTAATGCCACACTACATAGCAAAACCAGAGATAGTGAGAAAATTTGAAAGGGTAACCTGACCTAATCAAACCTGCAAAAACATGATTTGAGTTAGACCAAGTGCTAGCCTCTAAGTAACATAAATAAAATTTACATCCCAAATATTCACGTAGTGTAACCTTGTTACAGTATTAAACACCAGATAGAAACCCAAGAAAACATAGAGAAATATTGACAGTAAAACAACTACCCATTGAAATTTTCTCCCCCAATAATGCTCACAAGATGCAAGTTTATGAAATATTTGCATTTAAAAAAACTATTTTGTTTTACACAAAATGCATTTTCAGTTTCTCTCAACAATCCTCTAGCATCTGCCCTCTAAGAGGATCTAGCCCTTTCTCTATATTTCACTGTAGTATTTGAAGTTTTTCAAAATACCTTTTTGTTTTATTTCATTTTTGGCTCTAGATGCTCTCCCTTCCATGCCAATTATTCCTGGTGATCAATTCCTAACTAACTCCCCTTTTACCTCTTTCATTTTATGTCCTTTATTATGGTAGTAGGCATAATGGTCACCCTGTTGAATAGTCGTTACTTCCTTTCATTAACCTCCTTATGGTAACATTTTATTCCCTTTTTTTTAGGTAATTCTTCGTTGCATTTAGTTTCATAATTTTCATTTTCCTTTACACATTGTTTGCCCTTTTTTTCTGAATGGTAATAGAAATATACCTTGTGTATTGTAACAACCACAATTTTTACTACTCATCCGCTTCAATTTTTTTTGTTCGTATATATATATTTATATTCCAAGGAGTAGGGGACATAATCATGATCTAAGACAGAGTTATTCCTACTAGACTATAAGTTTTCAAGGCAACCATGATCAAGAGATATTAATACTTGATCAGAGTCACTATTGAGTAGAAGTGACCAACTTTTACAAAACCCTCACACCACCAAGGTATGAGAACACTCACCAAAGTGTTAGGTTTTTATCCCTCACCAAAGGGAATCACCCTTCACCATACTATCCACCAAGACTAGTATATAGGTGAATTCCTTGAAGATGGATAACCACACCAATGGTTAACCATCATCTTAGTTATAATACCTCATCACCATGATGGGGCCACCAAGATAAATATCACTACATGTGATCAAACTTACACAATTCTTAGAATAGACATCTTAAGCACAATTATCTTCCCTTATCCCTCTTAATATTTATTTGATCAAATTTCTCATTTTAAGATATCCCTTTGGTTATATGTATCTGAATTAATAAATCTCATTACCAAAAGGTATTTGATCACCATCGTGTAGCACCTACCCCACATTTACATTTGAGCACCAAATTAGAATGAAAAATTTTACTTGAGCTACAACTCAAGCTCAAATTGTCATTTATGGGCTCCAACCCATTCAGTTTAAATTATATTAATTATCCATTTATAGATCATTACTTTAGTCTATACATATTATTATATCTATACACGTTTGCATAGTTCTTGTCACCATACCCATCCATTCACATTATCCTCTCAATACATAACGATATACAACCATTAAAGCAAAACATAGAACCAATGCATCATATTATTTAAGATAAATAACAATTGATAATCATTAATACTAATTAATTACAATATTTATGATCCATTTAATCAATATTAGGAAATAAATACCACATTTACATTCTATCACACATTATAAATGCAACCTTATATTGAAAATAAATACAACATTAGTAAGAATTGATAAAACAGACCACATTTAAAGTGACACAAAATTTATCCTGTGAATCCTCAAAGGGTATAAAATCAGCCTCCAAAATATGTCATTCTCCTCTCATTCATAAATAAAGAATGTGATAATTACAATATAAAAAGACATCTCATGGATCCCTTCTTAACTCATTTATATAATTTCAAGAGATAAATTTGTCTCTTATCATGTCAATATGCAAATAAAGAAACACCAATTTCCTTTCTCTAAGCCATCTATAATACATAAAATATTTCATACACGTATGTATATATACACCTAATTATGAATGGTCATCAGATTCTTATTCTATAGAATCTTCGATAATAGCAAAGAGGGAATCCCATACTTCCCTTGAGAATGAATTCCATTTCCATTCTCCATGATTGATATGCAATCAATAATTCGTTCCATAAATTAAAATCCCATACCATTAGTTTATGAAACAACCATGCCTAAAATTAAATTTCATAATTATATCTTGTAATCTTGCATACCTTATATTGTCCTTATTCCTATTAAAATTTACCTAAAAAGAAAACACCCAAATCAATTCTATATTCGATCTTTCATTTCCATAATGTAAGAGGGTTAATCCCTTTTCAATATTGGTATAAAATTTATATTACACTTTCTACCCCATTTATTCTACTTTAAGGTAAATGCACTAGAATCTCCATATGATAAAATATTAAGATTTTAAAATCTACTATTCATATTCATTCACTAAAATGTTCATTTAATGACACACATGAATAAGATCGCTATAATCTCCATTTGTTAAAGTATATTTTTTTAAAGTTAACCCATATGATAAAATAATTATAGGAGGTAGACCAAAGGATCCAAAAGGTATTTTAATCAATATCTAAGGGCCTATAAGTTTATTATTTACTTAGGGTTTATAACCGATCCGATCGGTGTCCATTTCGGTATTGACATTCATTACAAACCATGTTTGACATTGGGCTTTGCACATGCTACAAGGAACACACAGTGCATATTTTATTATAATATTATTGTACTTTGGAAACTCTATTCCATCTAGGCCACTTCCCATGGGCCTTGTGGAATGAATTTCACATAGTTATTAATGGAAGGACTACCCTAGTTACTTGCCTCACCTTTTTACCATGCGATAACAAGGAATAAACCAAAATTTATTAGAGATTAATAATTTAGTGATTTTTTACCTTAGCCCTTCTTGGATGATTTTTCTAGGTGCACACAGAAAAAGGTTTATGCAAAAGTTTCTTGATGACACCTCACACCCTATATATCATTGCTAAGGCAATTGAATCATCTAGGCTTCTGATATTAATCATTATTGGGTAACTTATAGGAGCTATTTATACTGGATAAACTTCAACGTACCAAGCGATATGCATACTCATTTAGGCTAGAATTAAAATATATGAACAACTATTAACCTTGTTTCTGAATCAACTATGAAGGCGCGCTTACAGTTTGGGTAGACTATATGGCAAAGATATTCTTTAAAGTTGCTTGAATGTGAAATGGAGGAGTTTAGCTAACAACTCACAGTCAACATTAATGAAGATCTACAGGTTTGAATCATGCGTCTTGGTTAAAGGTGCCACTGAATGATTCATTCAACCTAGGTTTCGCTGGGGCTTATCGTATGTAATTGGTATACTCAAGGATTGAAATATTAAACCTTCATTTTAAAAGACATCCCTATTATATAAATTAATAAATCAACATCATAGAGGACTCCATCTGGTTTTTATTAGGAAGATACAGTATCATAGCACTGGAAACAATGCATATTTTAGACGATTTATGGGTGACCCATTCAATCATTCTCCCAAATGCTCATTCGATGCTCTCAATTGAACCTTATTCATATCTACAATACTCATAGCACCTACAGGTTTTCTACTTAAAGGTTTTAGGGTTAATGTAGAGCAATTTTCTATCCCAAACTTGAATATGGTATCGTATGGTGGCCAACACTACACAAAGACAAGTCCCATATGTCTCCTGTAGTAAGTGCATACTTTATTTAAGTTAGTTTTATCATTCTAATAGAAATAACCATCATTCGATGGGTGTGGTGATATTTCTAGTTGATAGTTATGGTGGATCAATACATGATTAAGGTTCAATGCATATGGTTCTACTCGATTTTGACTAATGTAACAAGCTTAACTGAATCGATTTGACAATATAAACAAACTAAACAAAGTGATCTTGTCCATGGAACTCAAATTAGATAAATCGATAATTCAATGATAGGTATAATCAATTTTGACAAGATGGTTTTTAAATAAGGTAAAACCAATCGATTAAATAAGGTAATTTGAATAGATCTAACAAAATCAATTTAATTAAGGTACAATCCAGCAAGATCCATAGGGAAAACCAAATCCATTTAATTTAAGGCATAATAAATAAAACTAAAGGTAATATAATCCATTCCATTGCTCCTATTCAAAATTCAGAAATCACAAAGGCTATAAAATATAGGTGGCTTTAATTACAAAGCATTATGTGCAAGATTTAAAATAATGCATGATTAGGGATTTGGTATTTCCAACCTAATTTTAGCAAGTCTTCCTTCTTCATGTCCCAAAATGGTTTCATTCGTTGCTCTCCAAATCGTGGCCTCCTTCTTCTCTCCTTTCCTCTAGCCCATTTTTTTTCCCTTTATCGCTTCATTCCTCTCCTTTTCAATGGAGAATTCATTTGCTTCCCCCCACCAACCAATTAGTGGATTTTTTATTTTAAATTTAAAGGATGTCTTGGGCCAAATAAGACATATCATGCCATGTGAAGGGTAATTTAAAAAGTAGAAGAGGGTCCAAATAAATATAAGGTAGGTGGCCTTATTTTATTTTGTGCTCCTTATGGTCCACATCCCACCAAATCATCCCTAATTAAAAATAGAGGAGAAAATCTCTTTTTCTCTCCACCAACAAAATTAGGCCATGAGATGAATAAGATAAACACTTAAGCATTAAATAATACTAGTGCCTAATTTGGTCCAATAATAATTGGATATTTAATTGCATTCAAAATTAAATGCAATTAACCTAATCAAACATGATTAATTAAATTTTCATAATAATTATTTTTCCTCCAAAACCCTTCAAAATCCCTAAATTGGAATTTTTGTAGAATTCTTTAGGGTCTATGACCCCTTTTTGTTGGGCATTAATTGATCCCTATGATCAATTAATATCCTTTTGATAAGGTTCGAGGGATATGGGTCATGACATACACCCCCCTTGGATTAAACACAGTCCTCTGTGTTTCATACCGTTCCTATCTTAGTGAGTGCATAAACTTACTAAACTAATATTTATCCATTACAACACAATTTGATTCATCAACTTCCTCTAATTTCTAGCATCTCGTTCTCGATGGCAAGCAACATATTCCATCCATGAGAGTACTTGGACCTACAAAAATATAAAATATCAATAGTACCATGTCCTTAAAGTAATAAAACATCCATTTTGCATAGCAACAAGTATTGAAAACATCATCAATACACAAATATCATCACAAAATTATAGTTTTAAATCATCTATTACTACATAATCAGCTGAACTAGAGAATTGCAATAATAGAATTTGTAAAATGATTTCATAGATATGTCATGAAATTATGTTTCTATAATATGTTAGACACAATAAGTCTCATTAATTTTATCAAAAATCCCACCAAGGAGTATCACAATATGATTTGTTAACTCTTACCATGAGTTAACCAGATAAAAACATAATCTCATATATCTCAATTTAGGATGTTTACATATCCTAAGATTCATTTTGGCAAACCTATTTGCCAATACCAGTGCATCCACCTAGATGTCCCCTAGTTTTCATCATCATAAAATCATGGAGAAGTCCCATACCTTCTCCAAGAATGGACACCAATCCATCCTTCAAAATCATTCAGTTTTATCTATTTAATTAAGTTCATTTATCCATTTTATGATTATACAAATGAAATTCTATAATCCATATGTTTATTGGTTATACTAAAAATTATCTGGATTACACACTATGTACTTTAAATAAAATTTATTTATCATTTTCACCATGAACACATAATATTTTTTTATCTATTTCTACTCAAAAATATGCAAACAAAAGTATATAATCCCAATTGTTTATTAGTTATAATTTGCCAAATTCCTTGGCATACATACTATACATGCCTATAGGCTACAAAGTGATGGCTTTATGCCTAATGAAAGGATCTCAAGGTTGTTGTCCCTTGGTCCTTTCTCCATGTTGTGTTGTGTCTACACCACCTATTTGAGAGGTTGCTGGAGAATCTGCTTGAGATACAATTCTAGTTCTATCCCCATTTGTTGCTTGATTTGCTCGAGATGTTCTCCCACATCCATGTTGTACACTAATAGTTGGTTACAATGGAACAAGCAAACCATGACTCACTAGTGCATCAAAATAGGAAGCCAAGAATATAGTTTGGTAGTCCTCCCTTGCTTGTTGTAACTGTGCATTTTCTACATGTAGGGCTGCTACTACTGTATCCCTCCAGTAATGCATTTGTGCTAATTCTTGTTGGAGTCTCACTTGCTCTGTAATGGTGGCTTCTCTCTTTCTAACCTGAAATTTTCTTGTGCCCATTTATCTACTAGGGTCAACTATTGGGTCTCTAACAGTTGGACTCGTTCTTTTAGTGCTTCCACTTTGTGTTGCACTTTTCTCAAGGAGTCATCTTCTCCGATGTTTGATGGACCTACTTTTGAATCTATTTGATGATGTACATTTCTTCTAGGAGATTCTTCCTCTCCTCCCTTTTCATATGAATGCTCATCCTCTATACCAATATCATTTCCTTACTATATTTTGCATCCTTTTCTGAATATTCTTCTTGTTGTCATTATTGCATGGCCCACCAACTATCATAGTCAGGGGTTGTGCCCACATCATCCTCCTCTAGTGTCCATATAGCCTCATCGGGTTCTAAGGCTAATGGTTCCATTGGTGGAGGTATCACTAATTTTTACCCCTTCCTCGTATAAATTTTGGGTGGATCCGGTATTTGTTGCATAATACCAAACTATCACAATACTCGAGTATATTGAAAATACTTGTATTGCATATTTGTGCACCTAACCAACCATATTGCTCATCGCACATGAGCGAGTTGTACTCCATATTCTACCCAAGTTGGGCCCTCTCTCCATGGCCTCCATATTACATCTTGGGATTGTAGATTATCCCAAATAGAGTGAAACCACTCTCTATTACCTTTGAGTGGCCTATTACTGGTCCACTCCTTTCCCCTCTACCACCTTAGTGCATAGGGTATCTCTGGCCCCACAAAATTATGTGCATCATAGGGTAGCCCTTGGGGTCTTGCTACAACTATGTGTTCCCATGCCCAGATTTGTAGTAAGAAACTACAACTCAATCCTATTTTCTTTGTTGTTCTTAACTTGAACAACTCTCTATAGGTTTGAGCTAACAATGCTAGAGCCCATGCATATACAACAGACTTTTCTATTAGATCATGTACTATCCCCAACAAATTCCAAGGAAACCGTGCACTCCTTGATGTAGGTAAAATGACACTTGATATGAGTTCCATTAATACAACATGTCTATGTGTCAATTTACCCTTCACATAGTGTAGTTCAAATGCTATACTACCCTTATCGATGTTCACGCTTCTCCATTCGGCCCCGAACACTCTTTCCAAAAGGTGCCCCATTTTTGCTTCATTGGTAGTAATCACTGTGCATCCTTCTACCGGTATTCGATAAATTTGATACACATCTTCCAAAGTGATGGTTATTTCTCCAGTGGGTAACTGAAATTTCCCTCTACTAGGATCCCATATTTCAACTAGGGTTGACAGATAACACCTGTCTACTCGTATTGGTTCTAGACGAGCCGCTCCTTCAAAACCAATCTTTCTCAGCCATTGCCAGTCATCTGCATCTAGTCTATTCCTGGTCATTCTAAAATATTATCTTCAATGGTGGTCATGCTCAAATAATATTTAATGGTCTTGCCTCTTCTAGATCTACATTATCGTCTATGCTAGTTTTTATACTATTGAAAGCCATTTCTCAGAGCATATGTACCAATAGATCGACTACCAAAAGTAAGAGGATCAGAAGACACACTATGGTGTTTGTTCCCACTATCACCAATACTAATAGGGTGAACCCTAATAAGAGCAAAATTGTATTTACTGCCATGAATAATTGTCAAGTTAATTCTCCTACCAAAACTAAGATAAAATTTCCCAGTTACAATTTTGTATCATTTTATCGATATTGTGATGTTAGAGTTATTACCTCGGTTTTGTTTATTCATTCCCATTTTGAGGTCCAATCACTTTCATAGATCATGAATCAATCATCTCAGGTTGTATAATTTTCTCCAATTCCTAAGGAGGTAGCATCTTTCAATGTGCCTTATAATTCAATATCATGACACACGTGTCCTTCCATTACCATTTTCTAGCTTTGCACGATGTCCCATCATCGACCCTTCGATGACCCAATAGACGGTTTTGTACGCACTTATTTTGGTATCTTATCCTCAAGTACTATTTCCAAATTTGGCCATAAGTACTTGTCGACACTGAGCATATTAGTGGAAAGAAAGAAATATTCTCATAACTTCTTTTGGTAGATATCCAATTTAGAAACATGTTTCGCTATGAAGAGGATCAATATGAGTTTTATGACTCTTTTGTTTGGATTCCCTGAAATCTTCTTTGACAAAAAGAAGAGTTGTAGAATTCTCTACAAGGTCAAGCTATTGAATCTCGTAATGCTCTCATATCCATGGATCAAATCTATTGTGAAACCTCTATTCGGGATTCACACTATAATGTTTGGCTAAGAAATAATTCACAAAATTATTTTGCTAATGAAAGTCCTTTAAGTCATTTTGAATGGTTTGACAGATTCTTCAGTTGGCCAAACTGGACCTTTCATGTCCGATTTGGAGATTCTTGGATATCTCCTATAAGAGATCCTTTAAATATTTCATTTGAGTTTCTACCTCAGTGTTATCTGGATGTTGTCAAGAAATATGTTCCCACTGGGAAAGCAGCTTTTAATAGCGAGCTTTATCAGAGTCTTCTTTATCAGAGATATGTGTAGACTCACTTACCATGGGAAATTTAGAATAGATTTTCTCAAACTCGATGTCTGATGGAAATGGATCTTCTCATATATGGACATCATGGCACTCCCTGGCCATATTATGTATTTGATAGATACATTAAAATTTTCTACAATGTTCCACCTCCATTTATCTATTCAGAGCATGACTTTTCTCCAATTGAGGATTCTGATAACTCAGATTCTAATTGAGGATATGGCAGTTTTGCATTCTTTCATTTTGGTTGATGTATTCAACTTCTAGCTCTGGCTAATGGCCATGTATGTATTCAAAGATTGTTTAGTCTCTTTCATCAATAATATAAGATGTTCTTTTGTTTGTTATTAGTTACTTGATATTTCCAACATCTATACCTTTGTTGATTCTATGTATATCTTATTTCTAGAATCCCTACTTCTCTTATATGCATATACATAGGATTTTTCTATAGTTTAACCAACTATTACAAGTTTACATTAATACCACATACATGGTGTAGTGGTTAGTTCCTAGTTTAAATTGTGTAGCACACCTTATTACATTCGACCACCACCCGAGTGGTCGGGTGGCATACTTTTCTATGGAGTTGGACACTCGGGATATTAGAGTTGTTTGGTAGAGTTCTGATATGTTCCTCACCAAAATTTCATGTCAAAAAATGTTTTCGATGAGATTTGGATGATTTCCATGCTTAAATGTGTCCTTGCTCTCTTTCACCATACTGGGGTTTCAAGTCAGAAAATGGTTCTAATATTGTGATAACTTTCGTATTCAGCTATGTTGAGGTTACAATGGTTCCACCATTTCCTACACCATAGCTTCTGATTGGAAATCCCTAAGTGTATTGTAACATTGATCAAAATTATAAATAAAGAAAACATTCTTTTGTTGATAGCTATCATGCAATGTCTAGGTATGATTATAGCCATTTAACCTAGAATTTTAACAATTAACATGTTGTTAATATAATTTTAACAACCATAGCTCAAGTGAGCACTCAATAAATTTGAACCAACCTATGGTTTTTCTTGCCCATATCTTTTTCTAACCTAGATCTAACTAGAATCTATTAGTTAGCCTAGGATATGATACCAACTATAACAACCCCAATTTTTACTACTCATCCACTTCAATTTTTTTATTCATATATATTTATCTTCCAAGGAGTAGGGGACATAATCATGATCTAAGATAGAGTTATTCCAAGTGGACTATAAGTTAACAAGGCAACAATAATCAAGAGCTATTAAGACTTGGTCAGAGTCACTCTTGAGTAGAAGTGACCAACTTCTACAAAACCCTCACACCATTCAGGTATGAGAACACTCACCAAAGCGTTAGGTTTTTATCCCTCACCAAAGGGAATCATCCTTCACCATACTATCCACCAAGACTAGTATGTAGAAAAATGCCTTGAATATGGAGAACCACACCAATGGTTAACCATCATCTTAGTTACAATACCTCATCACCATGATGGGTCCACCAAGATAAATATCACTACATGTGATCAAAATTGCACAATATTTAGAATAGACATCTTAAGCATGATTATTTTCCCTTATCCCTCTTAAGATTTATTTTATCAACTTTCTCATTTTAAGATATACCCTTGGTTATATGTATCTGAATTAATGAATCTCATTACTAGAAGGTATTTTATCACCATCATGGGAGCACCTACCCCACATCTACATTCGAGCACCAACTCAAAATGTAAGATTTTACTTGAGCTACAACTCAAGCCCAAATTGCCATCTGTGGGCTCCAACCCCTCCAACTCGGTTTAAATCATATTAGTTATCCATTTACATATCATTACTTTAGTCTTTACATATTTTAATATCTATACACATTTACATAGTGTATAGATAGTCATTTACATATCATTCATTCATATTATCCTCTCAATACATAACCATATACAACCATTAAAGCAAAGCAGAGAACCAATGCATCATATTCTTTAAGACTACATATAAATTATACATTTAAAACAACTTTTTCATTGCAATATAAATAACAATTTACAATCATTAATTAATTACAACATTTATGATCCATTAAATCAATATTAGGAAATAAATGTCACATTCACATTCTATCACATATTATAAATGCAACCTCATATTGAAAATAAATACAACATTACTAAAAATTGATAAAATATACCACAATTAAAGTGACACAAATTTTATCATAGGAACCCTCACTATATGTCCTTCTCCTCTCATTCATAAAAAAATAATGAAATAATTACAATATAGAAAGGCATCTCATGGATCCCTTCTTAACTCATTTATATAATTGCAAGAGATAAATTCATCTCTTATCATTTCAAGATGCAAATAAGGAAACACCAATTTACTTTCTCTAAGTCATCTATAATACATAAAATCTCTCATACACATATGTATATATATACACCTGATTATGAATGGTCATCGGATTCATATTTCATAGAATCTTCAATAATAGCAAAGAGGGAATCCCATACTTCCTTCAAGAATGAATTCCATTTTCATTCTCCATGATTGATATACAATCAATCATTCATTCCATAAATTAATCCCATACCATTAATTTATGAAATGACCATACCTAAAGTTAATTTCATAATTATGTCTTGTAATCTTGCATTCCTTATATTATCCTTATTCCTATTAAAATTTACCTAAAAATAAACACCCAAATCAATTCCGTATTTGATCTCTCATTTCCATAATGTAATAGGGTTAATCCCTTTTCAATATTGGTATAAGATTTGTATTACACTTTATACCCCATTTATTCTACTTTAAGGTAAATGCACCAGAATCTCCATATGATAAAATATTAAGATTTTAAAATATACTATTCATATTCATTCGCTAAAATGTTCATTTTATGACACACATGAAAAATATCGCTATAATCTCCATTTGTTAAAGTATTTATATTTTAACCCATATGATAAAATAATTATAGGAGGTATACCAAAGGAGACAAAAGGTATTTTAATCAATATGTCAGGGCCTATAAGGTTATTATTTACTTAGGTTTTATAACCAATTTGATTGACGTCAATTGCGGTATTGACAGTAATTACAAACCATGTTTGAAATTGGGCTTTGTGCATGCTACAAGGCACACACATAGTGCATGTTTTATTATAATATTATTGTACCTTGGTAACTTTATTCCATCTAATACATTGGCCACAGGCCTTATGGAATGAATTTCACATATTAATTAAGGTAATGACTAACCTAGTTACTTGCCTCACCTTTTTACCATGCGATAACAGGGAATAAACCAAAATTTTATGGGGATTAATAAGTTAATGATTTTTTACCTTACCCTTCTTGGAAGACTGTTCTCGATGTACAACTCAAAAAAAGGTTTACGTGAAGGTTTCTTGATAACAAATCACACCCTATATGTCATTGCTAATGCAATAAAATTATCTAGGCTTCATATATTAATAATTATTGGGTAACTTATGGGAGCTCCTTGTCCTTGATGACCTTTAACACACCAGGCGGTATGCCTACTCATTTAGACTAGAATTAAAACATATGAACAACCATTAAACTTGTATCAGAGTCAACTACAAAAGTGCACTTACAATTTGGGTAGAATTTATGGTGAAGAGTTGCTTGTTTACAAAATGGAAGATCTAGACTGAAAAACTCGTAGTCAAAATTAACGAAGCTCTACAGGTTTGAATCATGTGTCTTGGTTAAAGGTACCACTGAATGATTCATTCAACTTAGTTTTTTTGGGGGATTATCAGATGTAATTGCTATACTCAAGGATTGAATAATTAAACCTTAATTTTAAAATGCATCCCTATTATATGGATTAATAAATAGACATCACATGGGACTCCATATTGTTTTGACCAGGAAGATACAATATCATAGTGTTGGAAACAATGTACATTTCAGACAATTTAAGGGTGACACATTCAATTCTTCTCCCAAACTCTCATTTGATGCTCTCAATTAAACTTTATTCAGATCTACAATCCTCATAGCACCTACAGGTTGTCTACTTAAATATTTTAGGGTTAATGTAGAGCAAGTTTCTATCCCAAACTTGAAGGTGGTATCGTATGGTGGCCAACACTACATAGAGACAAGTCACATATGTCTCATATAGTAAGTGAATACTTTATTTAAGTTATTTTTATCATTCTAAGAGAAATAACCACCATTATATGGATGTGGCGATCTCGCTAGTTGATAGTTATGGTGGATCAATACATGATTAAGGTTCAATGTGTATGGTTCTAATAGATTTTGACTAGGGTAACAATCTTAACTGAATTAATTTGATCATAGAAACAAACTAAACAAAGTGATCTTGTCCATGGAACTCAAATTAGATAAATTGGTAATTCAATGAAAGGTATAATCAATTTTAACCAAATGGTTTTTAAATAAGGTAAAACCAATCACTTAAATAACGTAATTCGAGTAGATGACTTTAAATAAGGTAAAACCAATCGATTAAATAAGGTAATTCGAATAGACCTAACAAAATAAATTTAATTAAGATACAATCTAGCAAGCTCCATAGGGAAAATTGAATCCATTTAATTTAAGGCGTAATAAATAAAACTAAAGCTAATATAATCACTTTCATTACTCCTATTCATAATTCAGAAATCACATAGACTATAAAATATAGGTGGCTTCAATTATAAAGCATTATGTGCAAGATTTAAATAATGCACGATTAGGGATTTGGTATTTTCAACCTAATTTCAGCAAGTCTTCCTCCTTCATATCCCAAAATGGTCTCCTTCATTGCTCTCCAAATCATGGCCTCCTCTCCTTTTCTCTAGCCAATATTTTTTCTTTCTTGCTTCCTTACTCTCTTTTTCAATGGAGAATTCCTTTGCTTCCCCACACAAACCAATTAGTGGGTTTATTATTTTAAAATTAAAAGATACCTTGGGCCAAATAAGACATATCATGCCATGTGAAGGGTAATTCAAAAAGTAGAAGAGGGTCCAAATAAATATAAGGTAGGTGGCCTTATTTTATTTTGTGCTCCTTATGGTCCACACCCAACCAAATCATCCCTAATTAAAAATAGAGGAGAGAATCTATATTTTATCTCCACAAACCAAATTAGGCCGTGGGATGAATACGATAAACCCTTAAACATTAAATAATACTAGTGCCTAATTTGGTCCAATAAGAATTGGATATTTAATAGCATTTAAAACTAAACATAATTAACCTAATCAAACATGATTAATTAAATTTTCATAACAATTACTTTTCCTATAAAACCCTTCAAAATACCTAAATTAGAATTTTTGTAGAATTCTCTAGGGTCTATGACACCTTTTTGTTGGGCATTAATTGATCCCTATGATCAATCAATATTCTTTTTACAAGGCTTGAGGGGGATAGGTCGTGACATGTATTTGGTATCAGATGAATTTAATAACACCCTCTGAGCATTATCCTTTCAACTTCTTGGGTTTACCATCACTTTCATCAGACGTGGGTGACCATTAACACTGAACCCCCCTTTAATTTTTACTCCATGTTTACTTATTTTAAACAACTATATTTTTCAATAGCACTTTGATCGTTACGCTCATTTGGCATCCCATTGAAATTGAAACATGCTGACCAAACCTCGATCATTGAAAAATTGTTTAGATGGGCAAATGAACCCATTGGTATGCATGTACTCATATGGTATGCTCTGTTTCTTCCTTGGAATGCTTCATGAAGTAAAATATGGCATTTAAAACAAAATGAATGCAATGATATTTGTTTATTGTTGTCCAAATCATTAGGTCAGGAACATTGCTCTATATTTTAGGAAAGTCTAGTATCCTGTGCTCCCAATAAGTAGCCTCTGTCAACCTCATTCAATATCACCAAATACCCCCACATTATCACCACTACTATTTGATTCTTCAAATCCTATAGATACTACCACATCTCACCTATGCTCGCTATCATTTAACATTCATTTCCACTTCTTCAATGTTGTGATTAGTCCAATATCATGCTACTTAGACATATACACCATCGTGACTTTTCTATTCTTCCATCGACCATGCTATGTTGGCCACTTCATGTGCATATCCTATCATGAACATGTTTTTGTTCTCATTATTGCTATGCACTGGCTGCCATGGTATTCGTCTGAGCTGGTGTTCACAATATGGGCCATGTAACCCTATTTATTCTATTACCAAGTGGTATATAGTCATCTACGCCACCACCTAGGTCATATTTAAAATCTATACATATAGTATCATTCATCGTGAAACTTGAAAACTATTATTTATCCTTGTTTTAATGTGGATTACCAGGATGCCAACCATGCATTGTTGATCTGATTGTCATCTATAGAAAACTCATCACTATTTTTAGCCTATGTGACTATGTTCACCTGCATCATATCTAAGTGTATCATCTGTGTAGGTGCATATTGAAGCATGCATATGTGAATCATGGTTTCCTACAATTATTTCCCATGAAAACAAATAGAAAAAATGCAACCGTGGAAGGGGGGTAAGATGGTACTCGATGGTAACAAGATTTCAATCCCTACATTGTCCACTATAGTCTAGATATGTTCTACATTGGAAACTAGTTGGAAGCCTTGTTCATTGTTGGTTAGTAGGGACACCTAGCCTCCACATCATCATCTACGTAAGAAAATTTTATTTGTTGGAAATATGAGTAGGATTTATTGTCATTGATGTCAAAGGAATACTAATAAGATGTCAAAGTAATGTTAAGAAAATGGTTCATGGTTGATTTTCTAAGAGGCAATGATATAATATTTAATTTAAATATTATATGCCTAGACACCCCAAAGGAGAAGCAAGAAGGATAGCAAGATCATAATATTTGGGCAAAATAAAAGGGTTGAAAATATATCTTCGTTCTATGGTGATTAAAAGAAAATAACAAGGTTATTTTGCTAAGGTGATAATGGAAAAAGGTTTTTCTAAAAATCTAAGGAATTTTATATTTCATTTTAATTAAAAATGCCCAAAGGAAATTTAAATATTTAATTTATAATATTTAAATTCATTTTGAATTTAAATAATTATAAATAAATATTATTTTCGGAATGCAAAAGTTAAATTTTCCTATCTGCTGATGTGAAGACAAATACCTTGAATGGTATATTAATAAATCCTAAATCTAAGGCATACTGTGCAATTTGAAAATTTGTGTATGCTTTGTTGTGCTCATCGATCAAATGAAGGAAGGAAATAAAATCGTGTGTAGTGCTAACACCGAGGAGAGGAAGGCATAAAGTGAAGTGGCACCAAGATCGTAGTACCATTCGGGTGGCTAGCCCAAACGGTGATTGGCTTGGGTGCTAAGTTAAAATAGAGGGGAGGTCTTGGGTTCAAGACTCCATGGTAGCGAAAGAGGAAGCTTTTAATTTTTAGAAGCTTCAACGACAATGTTGGGAATAAGTGTGCATGGGCACACTTAGGTACCACATGAGTGCATACCTCACACGAAGGTGAAAATCGTGGCTAGGGTGTCGATGGATGCCTAGCATGGGTTCAATTCCCACCAAGGGTAAAAGGTATTTAATTTTTAAGATTTAATATTTTATCCTAAGGTTTATTGGCATGAGCATTTAGAGAGGTATAAGGTTTATGGAAATAATTTTATATTGTGATTTTTGTGATTAAAGAGGTGAAAGGAGTAATAATGTTTTAGAGGAATTTGAATATTATTTTTAAAATAAAGTCTTGTTGGGTTTAATAGTTGAAAGGAGTAATAAGGCTTTAGAAGAGTTTGAATATTATTCTAAAATAAAGTCTTATTGGGTTTGATAACTAAAAGAAGTAATAAGGTGTAATTGAGATCTAATGTTTTTGTATTGTGAGAATAATTTGTGAGGAAATTATTGATTGAAGTTTTGAGAAGGTTCTTGCTAACTAACCCTTAAGATTGGCAAAAGGATAATTGTGATCAAGACAGGTTTTATAAGGTCAATTCTTCATCAAAAAAAAGGTATGGGCACATCTTCCTTATGAGTGATTTTTGGATGTTGTAAATGCTAAGTTGGAGAGAAAAGGAGTTGTTTGATAAGCATTGTTGAGTTTGATTGTTAAAGGTTTTTTTGAGTAAGATTTGATGATAAAAACCTTATTTGATAAGCATTGTTGGAAATATTGAGTAAGCTTTCATATGCTTGAACTAGGGTTTGTGAAAGAACATAAGTATCATTGTTATGTGAAGTTGTGAACTATCTTGAACTAGGATTTATGCAATATTATGAGCATTATTGTTATGTGAGATTGTTTGATAAGCATTGTTGACTAAAGTTTAATTGAGTGATTGGTTGAGTTGAGTAAGCTCTTGTGGAAGCTTACAATATAGATTTAAGGTAAGTCTTGGTGAAGAATTTTTGAGTAGATTGGACAAGTTCTAGAGAGGAATTGTGGAAAAATTAGTGTGAGCTTTTGTGGAAGCTTACAAAGTATATTTAAGACAAGTCTTTGAGAAGACTTGTGAGAAGGGTTGATTGATTGATTTGTTCAAACCTTGGGTTAAGGTTTGGGGTATATCTAGCAAAGTTGATTTGTGATTGAGTCAAGATTTATGTTAAGGCTTGATGAAATATTTGAGGATAGATTTTGGTGTATACTTGAGTACAGGTTTATGCCAGACCAAAGGCAGGTATTGAGACGATTTGTGCTAGACATAAGAGCAAATTTTAGTGCATATTTGAGATAGATTTAAGAGGTAGCTTTGAAGGTGATAGAGTATAGAGGATGAAAGTCTCTAGTGGATAGAGGTCCATTAGCTAGGGTAGTGAAGATAGGTCTTCTAAGTGAGGGTAGGAGTCTTCAGTGGATAGAGATCCATAAGCCAGTGAAGTGGAGGCAACAATTCTTCTAGAAGATCATCAACTAGAGCATAGGAGAAGGAGTTATCCTATGGATAGAGATCCATGAACTAGGGGACATGTGTCTCCTTTGGATAGAGGTCCATAAACTTTGTAATAGTGAAAGGATTCCCAAAAGAATTATTTGAGAAAATTTTATAAGGAATATTTTCTCTATGGAGTAGCCCACATTGGGTGAACCACATTAAATCATGTCTCTCATGTATGTGATGGTTTGTGTGATATTTACTGATTTAATATTGTTGATTTTATCATATGGATTGAAAAGAAAAAAGTTTTATCTTATATTGTTCACCCTCCTTTTAGTATAATCACATGTTCTTCAATTGGTATCAGAGCGGTTTTCTTCATGAAAATATTAACATCTTGGAGGAAGATCCATAAAAGGCACACATGACTTCAGAAAGTGAAGAAGATAACATGTTTGAAATAAAATATGAATTCTTTTTTGCTCTCAGGAACCTTGAAAAGGTCAGAAATAAAAACTCAAGTTTGAAGGATCAAATTTAGGAAGATGAAGAAGAAAGGATAGAACTTCTACAAAATCTCACATAACTCAAGATAAAAGTATAAGAGGGAAAGAAAATTGAACAGGATATGAAAGATATTTTAAGAGAAAGAGAAAAAAAATGTGAATTATTGGAAGCATAAAATTTTTATCTAAGGAATGAAGTTGAAAAGACCAAGGTACTTCTAGATATGAAGTTTGGAAAATAGAAAGAGGAGCCAAGTTTTCAAGAAGAATAAACTTCAAACAAAGATAAGCAAGTAACGTATACTCCAAAAAGAAAATACATCAAGAAGGAAGAAAGAAAAGAAAAACCATGGATGAGAGTTAGTCAAAAAATGATAAGCTCTCAACCGCAATCTCAAAGGCATCCAAACAGGTTACATAATTTCTTCCATGGCTATTGTTTTTTTTGTAAAAAATATGTTCAAAAAGTTATACATTGCACTGGTTATATGAAAAATTATGTCAATAGAAATTTCAACTCTTTTGCACCTCTTATTAATAACGATAACATATGTTACAAATGCAATAAATTTGGGTACAATGTTAGATGGTGCAAAATGATACTTCTTGAGTCTAGTAGAAGGAATACAACTTCAAAAACTAGGAAAAAGAAAAGAGGAATGAAAAATCTAGATCAATGTTAATTCAAAAAACTCTTTATTATCAAGATAAATAAGAACAATGGTATCTTGATAGTTGTTTCTCTAGACACATGATAGGAGACAAAGACAAATTTATTGTACTAAAAGAAACCAATAGAGGATCAGTAAGTTTTGGTGATAATGGATCAACAAAAATTGGTGGAAGAGGAACTCTGAGTTTAGATAATGGGAAAACAAGAACATAAAATGTACTATATGAAAAAGGGTTAAAACATAATCTACTAAGTGTAAGCCAAATTTTTTATCAAGGTCATATGGTTACATTTCACCCAGATAGATGTGAGATAAGAAAATTAGAAACTAGAAAAGTCATTGCAAATGCAATAAGAACTCCAAACAATCTATATATGCTTAGTGAGATCAAAGGGGAAAAGTGATTTCTATCACAAGAAGATGAGAGTTGGTTGTGGCATAAAAGAATGGGTCACTTGAATTTTAACAACATAGTCAACATAAGCAATAAGTAGGCTGTCAGATAATTACCCAAGCTAAAAAGGCCATAAAACACAATTTGTGCACCTTGTCAACATGGAAAGAAAACTAGAACAATATTTAAATTAAAGGGATATATGTCATCTAAGCCATTAGGTCTAATACATACTAATATATGTGGTCCTACCAGAACATAGAGTATTCAAGGTGAAATTTACTTCATATTGTTTATAGATGATTACTCCAAAATGGTTTGGGTAGCTTTCCTAAAAGATAAGTCAGAAGAATTTGAAAAACTCAAAGCATTTAAAGAACGGGTTGAAAATGAAACTGGCAAGAGGATTAAGTGTTTGAGATCTAATAGAGGAGGAGATTTTACCCCAAATTAATTTGTATATTTTTATGAACAACATGGAATAAATAGAGAATACTCATTTGCAAGAACTCCTCAACAAAATGGAGTAGTTGAAAGGAAAAATAGGACTATTGAGAATATGGCTAGAGCTATGTTGAATGAGTTCAAGCTTTTAGATGGATTTTGGAGGGAAGCAATAAACACAGTAGTATATATAATCACTAGGGATCAAATGAGGGTAAAACATCATAAGACTCCATATGAGCTTTGGAAATGAATACCGACCATTGTAAAACACTTCAATGTTTTTTGAAGCAAGTGTTACATAATACGGGAAGAGCAAAAATTGGTTGAGTTTAGCTCAAGATGTGATGAGGGAATTTTTATTGGTTATTCTACTAAGAGTAAATATTATAGATGCTTCAACAAGAGAACATGCACTATTGTAAAAAGTATAAATGTAATAGTTGATGAGAAGATAGATTCAAGAGAATTAGTTCAACAAATTTTGTATCAAGAAGATGGAAGTTGTCAAGAAGAGTTTTGTGAGGAATCATATGAAGAAGAGGAAGAAAAACAAAGACTTCTTCCTAAAAATCCATCCAGGTATGTACAAAAACATCATCCAAAAGATCTAATCATTGGGAATCCAGATGAAATATAGACAAGGAGAAGGATAATAACACCATCTCAACAAGAAAATTTATCTTTGTTATCTAAGATTGAGAAAAAAATACTTCAATCAAGCAAGTGAAGATAAGTTTTGGATTAAGAAAATGGATGAGGAATTAGATCAGATAGATAAAAGCAAGACTTGGGAACTTGTTCCATGACCAAAGGACAAAAATTTGATTGGCACAAAATGGGTATTCATAAAAAAGTAAAATTAATATGGATAGATATTCATAAATAAAGCAAGGTTAGTGTGCAAAGGTTATGCACAAGTAGAGAGAATTGAATTTTATGAGACATTTGCTCCAATTGCATGACTTGAAGCCATAATATTATTCTTAGCCTTCTCAAGTTTTAAAAAATTCAAGGTATATCAGATGGATGTTAAGTCAACATTTATAAATGGTGTTCTAGAAGAAGGTTATATTGAACAGCCAGAGGGATTCATATTAACAGATAAACTAGATCATATATGTAGATTGAAAAAGGTACCGTATGGTCTAAAACAAGCTCCAAGAGCATGGTACTCAATATTGGATAAGTATCCTCAGGAACAGGGATTCAGAAAAGGAATAGCAAACAACAAATTATACATAAAAAAATGAAGGGAATAATCTACTAATTGTGGTTGCTTATGTTGATGAATTTTTTTTTTGGAAGAAAATAATGATAAGATGTGTAAAGAATTTGCAAAGAAGCAGAATGAATTTGAGATGTCTATGCTTGGTAAATTATCCTTCTTTCTTGGACTTTAGATTTCACAATCAGATAAAGGAGTATTTCTTTCACAAACCATGTATATAAAAGAGACTAAAGAAATTTAAGTTAGAATATTGCAAACGAATAAGTACCCCCATGGTTATAGGATGTAAGTTAAGTAAGGATGATGAATATCCATAGGTAGATCAAATATTATAAATATCTATGATTGGAAGTTTGTTGTATGTCATAGCTACAAGACTAGATATAGTGTAGGCAATGGGATTAGTGGTAAGGTTTCAGGTAGCACCTAAGGAAACACATGTGGCAGAAGTAAATAGGATTATCAGATATCTAAAAGGGACTATGGATTTTGGGCTCTAGTATCCCAAAAGTGACAATTTCACACTCATAACATATACAGATGCAGATTGGACCAGCAACATTGATGACAAAAAAAGCACAAGTGGAGGAGCATTCTTTCTTGGAGACTATTTAGTCTCTTGGTTAAGTAAGAAATAGACATCAATATCCTTATCTATAGTAGAAGTAGAGTATATTATAGTAGTAGCCAGTTGTACACAAGTATTATGGATTAAACAAACTCTAGAAGACTTCAAGATAAAATATGATCATCCTATTCCCATATTATGTGATAATACAAGTGCTATAAGTATCTCAAATAATCTATTAATGCACTCCAGGACAAAGCACATTCTAATAAAATATCTTTTTCTAAGAAAATAGGTGATAGATAAATAGTTTAGGTTAGAATATGTTACTACAAAGGAACTGATAGCAGACATCTTCACTAAGCCACTTTTGAAAGAGACTTTTGATTATCTTCGAGGAAAATTGGAAGTAATACTCCCACTCCAAAATTAACCACCTCAATAAGAGGTGTGGGAGGTGCTAAGCTAAGATTTTCATTCTTAGCCTGGATCCCCAAAGGTTACCCTTTTCCATTCATGTCAAAGGGGGAGAGATTTGAGTCATAATGAAAGCATTCAGTCAGGGGGAGCAGTTTCTCAGGGGGAGTAGAACAAAAAAATGTTAAGGAAATGATAAAATGTAAATGGGTTGTCATCAATGACAAAGGGGGAGATTGTTGGAAATATGAGCAGTATTTGTTGTCATTGATGTCAAAGGAATACTAAGAATATGTCAAAGGAATGTTAAGCAAATGGTTCATGGTTGATTTTCTAAGAGGTAAGGATATAATATTTAATTTAAATATTATATGCCTAGACACCCCAAAGGAGAAGCAAGAAGGATAGCAAGATCATAATATTTGGGCAAAATAAAAGGGTTGAAAACATATCTCCATTCTATGGTGATTAAAAGAAAATAACAAGGTTATTTTTCTAAGGTGATAATGGCAAAAGGTTTTTCTAAAAACCTAAGGAAGTTTATATTTCATTTTAATTAAAAAGGCCCAAAGGACATTTAAATATTTAATTTATAATATTTAAATTCATTTTGAATTTAAATAATTATAAATAAATATTATTTTTGGAATGCAAAAATAAAATTTTTCTATCTTCTGACGTGAAGACAAATACCTTGAAGGGTGTATTAATAAAGCCTAAATCAAAGGTTTATTGGAGTAATTTCAAAATTCATGTAGATTTGTTATGCTCATTGATCAAATGAAGGAAGGAAATAAAATTGTGCACAGTTCTAACATCGAGGAGAGGAAGGCATAAAGTTAAATGGTTCTAAGATTGTAGCACCATCCTGGTGGCTAGTCTAGACAGTGATTATATTGGGCACTAAGTTACATCAGAGAGGAGGTCTCAAGTTCGAGACTCCATGACAGCAAAAGAGGAAGCTTTTAATTTTTAGAAGCTTTAGTGGCAGTGTTAGGAATAAGTATGCACGGTCACACTTAGGTCCCACGTGAGTGCCTAGCTCACGCAGTGGTGGAAGTCATGCCTAGGACACTGGTGGACATGCAATGTGGGTTCGATTCCCACCAAGGGCAAAAGGTATTTAAATTTTAAGATTTGATATTTTATCCTAAGGTTTGTTGGCATGAGCATTTAGGGAGGTATAAGGTTTATGGAAATAATTTTATATTGTGAAATTTGTGATTAAAGTGGTGAAAGGAGTAATAAGGTTTTAGAGGAATTTGAATATTATTTTTAAAATAAATACTTATTGGGTTTAATAGTTGAAAGGAGTAATAAGGCTTTAGAAGAGTTTGAATATTATTTTAAAATAAAGTCTTATTGGGTTTGATAATTAAAAGGAGTAGTAAGGTGTAATTGATATCTAATGCTTTTGTATTGTGAGAATAATTTATGAGGAAATTATTGATTGAAGTTTTGAGAAGGTTCTTGCTAACTAACCCTTAATATTGGCAAAAGGATAATTGTGATTGAGACAAGTTTTATAAGGTCAATTCTTCATCAAACAAAAGGTATGGGCACATATTCCTTGTGAGTGATTGTTGGATGTTGTAAATGCTAAGTTGGAGAGAAAAGGAGTTGTTTGATAAGCATTGTTGAGTTTGATTGTTAAATATTTTTTTGAGTAAGAGTTGATGATAAAAACCTTGTTTGATAAGAATTGTTGGAAATATTGAGTAAGCTTTCATATGCTTGAACTAGGGTTTGTGAAAGAACATGAGTATCATTGTTATGTGAAGTTGTGAACTATCTTGAACTAGGATTTGTGCAAGATCATGAGTATAATTGTTATGTGAGATTGTTTGATAAGCATTGTTGACTAAACTTTCATTGAGTGATTGGTTGAGTTGAGTAAGCTCTTGTGGAATCTTACAATACAGATTTGAGGTAAGTCTTGGTGAAGACTTGTTGAGCAGATTGGACAAGTTCTAGAGAGGAATTGTGGACAAATTAGTGTGAGATTTTGTGGAATATTACAAGGTAGATTTGAGATAAGTCTTTGAGAAGACTTGTGATCAGATTTGATTGATTGATTTGTTCAAACCTTGGGTTAAGGTTTGGGGTAGATCTAGTAGAGTTTATTTGTGATTGAGTCAAGATTTGTGTTAAGGCTTGAGGACAGATTTGAGGATAGATTTTGGTGTAGATTTGAGGATAGGTTTGTTCCAGACCAGAGATAAATATTGAGCATATTTGTGCTAGACCAAAGGAAAGAGTTTAGTGTAGATTTGAGATAGAGCTGAGAGCTATCTTTGGAGGTGACAAAGTATAGAGGATGATAATCTCTAGTGGATAGAGGTCCATTAGCTAGGGTAGTGAAGATAGGTCTTCTGAGTGAGGGTAGGAGTCTTTAGTGGATAGAGATCCATAAGCCAGTGTAGTGGAGGCAATAGTTCTTCTAGAAGATCATTAGCCATAGCAGAGGAGAAGGAGTTCTCCTATGGATAGAGATCCATGAACTTGATTAGGGGACCGGTGTCTCCTTTGGATAGAGGTCCATAAAATTTGTAATAGGGAAAGGATTCCCAAAAGAATTATTTGAGAAAATTTTATAAGGAATATTTTCTTCGTGGAGTAGCCCACATTGGGTGAACCATGTTAAATCATGTCTCTCATGTGTGTGATGCTTTGTGTGATGTTTATTGCTTTAATATTTCTTATGTTATCATATGGATTGAAAATTAAAAAAAATTATCTTATACTGTTCACCCCCCTCTGAGTATAAGAACATGTTCTTCATTATTCTCTCTTTTTCCATCAGAATTGCCTACTCGATGTAGCTATATGCCAGATAGTGCCTTCCTTACGGGACATTGATTGATGTGTTGTTATCAAAGTGGGAGCTTCCCCATTTTTTTACTTTGGTATCCATGTCATTGCATTGAATCACCAGGTTTTAGGTATGTATTAGCTCCTCAACCATGCTTATCCTCCTTAACATATGGTCTGCTAACATCTACTTTATCACAATATTTGGTGTTCCTATTTTGTTCAATTTTCTACTCGTTATCCTATTTATGCCACCTACAGGAATCAATAAATCAAATAGAAATATCCTTGCCATTTCCCATTAATCCATGGCCTTGACAAGTTGTTTATATCCACATTATTTGTTGGTCAATATTGCATTATCATCCATTCTTGGTTGTACCTCAAACATGAGTCTATTATGACTACTAGGTAGAATGAAGTTTCATGAGTGTCATGATGTAAAATTTTTTTTATGTTGTGAACTCTGACATCAACGTATTCGACAGGAAGAGGGTTGCCTTATCTATTTGAGTTAGGTTTACCTAGTAATTCCACCTTCGCTACATTGGTCCAAAATTTCCATCATATCCACATAGTCATCCTAGAGTTCACATCCTACTACCCTTAAAGTTATCACATCTACCTCACTGTATACACTGCCCAAAACACATTCACCATCCAACAACACGCTTGCTACTTCATCACTAGCCACATCATCATGCAGACACATTCCCTTCTATAGACTTTCATCCATTCCTGGTCGCTACCATGGTGTTTGAGTCGACATCATTCCTAGATATCCACATCACTTATAAGACAACCATACCAAAATTTCTATAGTTTAATGTAGAGCATCAAATGGGGCATCCCAAATTTGTCATGCCAGCACTCCATGTCAATATCACCACGTGGTTCCACATACATCTTTGCAACATGAGTCCACTGCCTTATTATATGGCTACTTATTAAACATCATTTAATTTTATATTCCATAGGCACTGAATAGGTCTGTGTTCACATTGATATATCAATTTGGTTCATCATGAAACCCCTCCACCATACCTAAATCTATGCACTAGTCTAGGGGTGCCATAATTTTATTGCCATGTTACGTTGAATAAATATCCACTCCATGTGGCATCACCATCATAACTTATCCTTAACAAACAACATCATAACTCGGGTCCCATGGGCACAACCTGCAATCATCAATAGATAAACTTTATTAATGATCCATATAACATAAATTATAGATAACTAAGTTATTAAATCTTTGAAGTTGAACACATATGTGATAGGAAACTTGGTAATAATAGAGCCTTTAGACTTTGATTTAAAATGAAAAAAGGACATTTTTATTCTATTTTACATTATTCTTTTTTTATATATATCTTCTTTTATTTTGATTTTTTTTAATTTCATTGTTATTTATTATAATATATATATTATATATATTTTTTCTTTATTATTTTTTATTTTATTTATGAAATATATATATATATATATATATATATATATATATAATTATCTTATATTTTATCATACATATATATTATACATATATATAAATATATTTATTTATGTAAATACCATAGTTTTCAATATTGTCCTTTTATTTGAATTTGATTTAACTTGAAAGGCTTGAATCAATTTTTAGTATTTTAATCATTGAGATTAAACCCTAAGAAGAAAAAACTAAACATTAAAAGTTCAACAATAAACTAAGCCTAACATTAAAGAAAACATTGGAAACCAAGCTATGAACCTAACCCAAATCACCAAAATTATCACACAAAAGAAGACCAAAATACTCCAAAACATAAAACAATTTGTGGGTCCCCAATTTTGGGGTAAGTTTTGCAATGGCCACAATAGGTCTAAAGGTTGAAATACTCTCTATAAGTGACTATGTTGATAGTGACTATCTCATCAACCATAAATGCTTAGGGTTATTACCAAGGGAACACCAATAGTGACCATAAATGATGGAGGAGGAATAAGGTACTTGAGCTAATCAAACAAAGAACTAACATTATTTGAGAAGATTTACAAATCTATAGACCAAATTTCCATAGGTCATAGAACCTTCTTACTCTATAAGCATATCACCCAAGTCATTGAATAAAAGAAATAAAGTTTTTTAACCTTTTATTTTAAGCACAATCATACAAGAGGTCTAGCAATCCTACATAAATATAATGTTGCAACATCAAAAATTAGGCAAGGGGAAATATGACAACAATAATTTTTTTTTGCTAAAAATGAGGATTATGAAAAATAAATACAACTAGAATACCACTTATTTTCAAGAAAAAACAAAGAGCAATTCTTAACCATTAAAGAAAAATATCTAATTTTATGAAAATTTGGTAAGATTCCAAGAATGACAACCCCCTAAGTTTTGAGTCCATACCCAATAGATAAGATGGCAATTTATTAGGGTTCCTCATATTCATTAAGCTAAATATCCCTTATGAGTCACCAAAATTGTAGTGAATTATCACTACACTTGGGAGAAGTATTGATCTAGGCCAATTTTGAGAAAAATATGATTGATGGGAACCAAAATTGAATGGACCAAGATCTCAAGTGCGAAATGGAAAATTTAAGGGATAAATATATGAACCAAGAAAATGGGGCTCCCAAGAAGAGGTTTGGGTAGAGACAAGTATGGAAGTTTGATCATGGGACCCCCAGGGTTAGAGCTAATAGAAAAGTAACTAAGCCAAAGTTTTGGTAGCCCAAGGTGATGGAGTACACAAAGTAGTCAAGACTAAAATAGAAAAATGACTTAGGCATGCCAACCCAATTAAAATATCTGATAGTGATGATAACTAGAACATTAGATAAGATAAAATGACAAGTTAATTACAATATGCACCAGTCACATTTGAAATTCATACGAACCTAAGGACCAAGATTTATTTCAAAGGAGAAACTATGCACAAAAGAAATGGTAATGGGATTTTGGTCAAGCCACCTTCAATTATGCTCCAAAAAGTTAGGAGGCCAAATTTTTTCCTCCAAGATGTATAGTTCTTCTCATACAAAAGGTATGACATATTCAAAAAGGTATTTAACACACTAAACACATAGACATGGAGGCTATAGAAGAAGTGACCACAAGCTTGGCAAAATTAATGACAAGAAATCTCTATAATAGGTCTCTAGCATGGGAAACAAGGTCTTACCCCTAATGGATACAAATCTAAAGACTTCAATATTGTACACATTCATTGTGAAAGGACTTGGGTGGGATTATAAAATGAGTATTTTGAATTTTGTGGGGGAAGTTTTCTTGATTTTTGTCTATAAATACTAATTTTCTCTTCATTGTAAGAGAGGTTGAATTGTTGTCATGTCTGGTATTTGGCCTTGAGAAATTTTTCTCTTATTTTTATACTTTGCATATTAGTCTAGACTTGAGCCTTGTGTCATTTCATGTATAGGTCATTAAGCCTCTTTCAATTATACATGAACACAATCATGCTAATATGAATGCAAGTATTTGTAACTACCATAAATTCTATATTGGTCTTTGTATTTGTATATCTTTTTGTTGGAGATTGTGACTAGTACCTATCCTAGTATTCATAGGGAATATTTAACTTTGCATTCATATGTGGTTGAGATTGTATTCACTTTAGCTATTGTATTTTGATGTATGTGTTCATTAAACCACTAATATGCAATATAGAAACTATAATACTTGGCACATCATCACCCTTAGTATGGGTTATATAGGCTAGTTAGCTTTTACTATTTTTGTTTTTTTTCCTTTTCCCTAGCAAGAACCCGATAGGTTTGACTAGTTTAGGAGGAGAGCATCAAATATTGCATACAAACAAGAAGTCATCCTTGGTAAAAAAAACCTAAAGGTTATTTTAAGGAATCATATGCCACTCTCCTCTCAAGACTGATTCTCCAAGAAAGGCATGGGCACCACCAAATGCATTGAATGAGAACTACATTACAAGGGGTCATAGTACCTAGAGCATAGGGACTAGATCTGATCCCTAACACAAACCTTGAGTGCTATGATAAAGGAAATGAGAATAAATGAGTTTTGAACCTTTGAAATTATTGTTGAATAAGACTTTTAAATTGTACATGAGCTAGATTTAACTAAAATTATCAATTGTCACTACAATGAATTTTTGGAGAGTGGTATTTATAGTTTAAACTTTAGATATTATTGGAATGTATGAGAATGGTGTTGGTGGAGGACAACCATATATTGCTTCAAATAGTGTAACCTTTGTAGCAATGTGATATGAAATATTATACCACCATTTTATCGAAGAAAACCATTTAGTCTATTATGTAGGATTTTCTAATGCAAAGAAACTAAAGAACACAAGCTTATACTGAGATGGGGGGGTGAACAATATAAGATCAAAATTTTACTTTTATTTCCAAAGCAATATCATCCAATATTATCAGTTGCAATAATGCAACAATGCACAAATCATTACACACATGAGAGACATAGATTTAATGTGGTTCACCCAATGTGGGCTACATCCATGAAGAAATATTTCTTATAATTTCTCAATAAAATTATTGGAAACTCATTCCCTATTACAGTGTTTGTGGAACTCTATCAATATGAGACACATGTCCCCTTTTCTCTGGTTCATGGACCTCTATCCACAAGATATACTAATCCCATCTTACTCTAGTTCATGGACCGACCTCTATACATAGGATACCTCAATCCCCTCTACTCTGGTTTGTGGACCTCTATCCATAGGAGAACTCAATCCCCTCTACTCTGGTTCATGGGCCTCTATCCATAGGAGACCTCAATACCCTCTGCTCTAATCTGCTCCAATTATTTACACAATGATTTCTCAAATATGCTCTCAAACCTAATCTCAACTCTACTCAAATATTCTCCAAGCCTACACACAAGGCTTTCTCAAATATGCTCCAAAACATACTCTCAACTCTGCTCAAATATACTCCAATCCTACACACAAGGCTTGCTCAAATTTACTCACCAAAACCTACTCAATCCTACTCAAATCTACTCAATAACAGTGCTCAAACTTACTCATAATCCTACTCAAATATGCTCACACTCCTACTTAAATATTGCTCAATCTTTCTCACAAACAGTACTCATATATTTCCCAAAAGTGCTTTATTCAACTAAAGTAATTCAGACATATTCTATCTAGAATTATTTTATCTTCAATAACATACAGAGAATGATATGCAATAACAATTTTTCAATATGTTCTTTCAAATTCATTAAGTCTATCGCTTTCTCATATCTCACATTTATTGCATTCAAAAAGATAGCTCTAGTATAGCACTTGATAATTGAATTTCTTATGTACTCCCAAAATCAATCAAAACCAATGCACAATTTTTCTTTCAAACCCTTTCTCTATTATTCCCAAATTAATTCAAATAAATGCACAAATTTGTTCTCAAACCCTTGCAATTTTATTTCCAAATTCATTCAAAGCAGTGCACAACTCTACTCATAAAACTGACCTATAATCTTTCATCAATTTGTTCCTAATTTCAAACACAAACAATGCACATCCAATAATTCCTTATACCTCCAATCTCATGACAACAAAAAAAAATTCTTTAAAAAAAACCACCTTGATAAAGGAATTAAATCACCATACCTCTAAATCTACCTCAATGATGATGATGAGCTTTCCAAACCTGCTTTTGACAAAAATAATTTTCTCTTTGTTTGTCCCTTCAAAATCAGGTTAGCAATTTTCTTTTTCCCTTTTTGATCAAATATTAAATCAACCACTTTTAACACTCTTATCAAAACATATATACTATAAAGCTAAAAAAAACTCCTTATTTCTCATTTTGAGACTCATAATAATTAGCAACAAAAACCCTTCATCTCTCCTTTTATGACATGCAAAAATTAATTTTAAAGATATCAACTTTATACCTTATAACTCCCACTTAAAATATGAAAGCATATAATTTTAACATACCTTATGTCTCCCACTTAAGCATGCAAAAATAAAATCTTAAAATACCTTGTCACCCACTTAATTAAATCAAATAAAAATGTTTACCCTTACCTTCGAATAGCAAAAACACCCAACACGCACAGAGGAGATTTGATCTCCCAAATTTCACCAACACAACACCTTAGAAAAGGCTAGGTGACCAACCAAGCTACCTCGATGGTGTGAATAGTAAGTCATAGCCCATATTATTTGACCTTTCCATCATTATATTTACCAAACAAAAAAATGTTATCGCAGGAATTCGATCCTGCCACCTCTTGTTCCACAATGCCTTAGTGCTAACTCAATATGTAGACACCTAAAATGTATCATGTTTAGGAGACTACCCATATGGACACATTCACATACCATATGAAATCTCTTGGATCTCCCCAAGAGCAAGCAATGGTCCTAACCACTCAAGTACGACAATTCTATCCCATCTAGGCATGGACACTCTCAAGTAGAGTGGTTGCCACACCTAGCCACTGAAGACTACCACGACCACACCTAGCTACTGGATTTAATAGTAGCTAGTACAATGCATAGTTTGTCCATGAAAATGGGCCTAGATCACGTAGTCTCACTACACATTTGCATATTTGTGGGTGGATTTTAGCGAGGAACTCCCTGAGTTCCTCCTAAATGCCCCTTCAATGCTAGTTTGTGACTAATGCTTCCCACTCAGAATGGTCAGTCACATGTAAATATGGATTGAAGATTCTCCAGGAAGCCACCATCCAGGTCTAAGAGAGGGAAGTCTACATATGGACTCCCTGAAAGAGCAAAGCATCAAGAGATAATTTTTAGAGCTTATGTAGTGGAGCCCTATCGAAACAGATAGCCAAGCTATGTCAGTTTGAGAAGCATTTGAGCTCCATCTGGTTGATCTGCGTCCACACATCAGTATTCATATCCATCGTTCTTAACCACCCATCAATGTAGGAGACATGTCTGGCGATCCTTGAACATCAATTCTAGCAAGGAGAATAGCGCTACAACCCCTAATTCACGAGGAGAAGAGTTTCATATTGTGGCTGTTGTCTCGGATAGTGGCCCACAAGCATATTTTAGGGCATAGAATTTATTTTCCTTTGCTTTAGCTTAGATTCATTATTGCTTAATTTTTTGATTAGTCATAGCTTATATCTAGTTTCATTAACACATATATTTTGTATTTCTCAGCTTTTCATGCATTTATCATTATGTTTATGCTTATATTATCATATCTATCAGATCAGTTGACAAAGGCCTCATTCAAAGAGGTAGCCCATCCTATTAAGCATAATTTGTTGTTTTCATGAACATAGGTACAAGTCTATACGATCGAATTGAAGTAGTAGGAGCACAAATATCCCTCTAGAACCAGATCTAGATAAGGGGGCATCTATAATTCCCCATACAATTTCATGTGTCAGTAGTGGAGTGCCACTCTGGTCATTAGCAAACCATAGGTCTTTGTCACTCTAGTTGAAAACAACTAGTTGATCTTAGCTGCTCCTAGGAGAAAGCAACGAGAATCAGCTGCTCTGGTCAAAAGTGGCCAGTAGTGGAGTGCAGCAGAAGTCATAATTTCCATCATCAGAGTAGGATTTAAGGTTATTTTTATCCACTATTTTCTCTATGATTTTCTATCTGCATTTATTTTCTATAAACAACAAGTGAAAACATAGTCTAAGTAGGGAAAAATGAAGAAAATGAAAAGAAAATTGCATTGTACGTTTCTTAGATTTCTTTAGTTCTCTTCAGGCATTGCTAGGAACATTGGGCCTATGCTTGTAAGGTATTCCCTATTCCCCAGTGTGCTAGGATTTTTGTATGTTATTTTGCTTGCATGTAGCCCAACCAGTGGCATTTAATTCATAGAATATAATGCATTCTTTAAAAATCATATAAGTTGAATACATGCATCTTTCTAAAATGAAAAATATTTTATCTTAGACATATATAAAATATCACGCTTGCTTGGTGATGCATTTTATTTAATTTCAAGGTTAAAAAGAACCCCAAACACATCACGTTCATATTTAACATCAGTGGTATTGGGCTTTCACATCCAACCCATTGATCGAGACCAACAATGGAGTTCATTACCACTTGGTTGGCTTGTGAGGAAAAGTATCATCGATACCCATCCTTGGCAAAGGTCAACCCAAGAACCTTTCTAACTATGTAAAATAACATGCACTCCTCCTTGAGGGGTATATCATTGCACATGGGGTGTTGGGTGAGGTTTGGTAGTATCTATGCTACCTCATCGAGTATGGATTTCATCACCATATTCAACTTGTGCAAGTATATATGTGAAAACCTTAAACATATAAGTATACCATTCAACAAGAATGAAACATGATGAGAGTTAGCTTATGTTTCCAACAAATCAAAATACACCAAATATTTTAGGGAACACATAAATCCTTAAAAGAGATAACCACATGCTTGTTTTATTTGTGTGTTTTTGAATCTACTTAAGAATATAACTCATAAGTCACCATGGTGTACACATGGAGAAACCATCCTTGGTATAGCATCGAGGGGTAAGCTCATGCTCCATACACTCACAATAATATTGGCATTGAGCCACTCATCCATAGTGTCGTCGAACAAAGTTCAACGAGTCTTAGGGGTGATAAATCAACCCTGGGGGTTACTCCTCGAGAAATCTCGACAAGAGAGACACATCCTGGTTCCTTGTAACATAGATATGATGAGGTCTCATGGCCTCTCTCATCACTCAAACACACGGAGGCATCACGACCTCCTTCATTACATAGGTATGAGGAGACCTCAAGGTATTCCTCATCGCATAGATAGGCAAATGCATCACGACCTCCCTTTTGACACTGACATGCAGAGGCATCATGACCTCCCTCATCGCATAGAAATGCGAAGTCTTAAAGACCTCCCTCATCATATCAACATGAGGAGGCATCAAGGCCTTCATCATCACATAGGAATTCAAGGGTTGAAAGAACCCAAGTTTCACATGATACATATAGGACATATCATCCCACTAAGGGGTAAGACCCTAGGGCTATGCCCAGTTGTAGACCCAAGACAACCTATAGCCTCCCTATAGATGGGAGGATACACTTGGACTATGAGCTCGTTGATGCCAATGGGAATCTATGGGATCAGTTGTGGAGAACCCGACAACTTGATGATTTGGATCGAGTTCCCTTGAGACCAGCTCCTAGAAGTATTGCTACTAAATATTCTGATTTAGGAAGATCACATAGTGTAGCCACTAGATGCACTAATGAACTAGGGGAAGCTTCAAAGTGATCTTATAGCACATATGCTACTTCAGAACATGGGGATACTCAACCTATAATACAATACATAGAATAGGTTGCCCTAGTAAACAAGGGCAAACAAACATCAAGAGCCTCATTGAGGAGACTAAGCATTAGAAATCCTTGCATAGAGTTATAAAGACATGAACCTTTCATAGTAGGTTGATCTGACTGAATACATAGGTTAGAGGAAGTGCTATGCATAGAGCATGAGTGTGTAGAAGAGCGAAGGAAAAGGTGCCTGTGCCTATAAGAACAACACTCAAGAGAATAAAGGCTTGAAAATAAGGAGTTAGTAGAGAGGCTAGGTCTAACAAATGCACACATTGGTGGTGAGAGATACCGAAATGAGATATATCCTAACTCTCAACTGGAGAGAAGCGCTAGACAAGAAAATTAATGTGCTCACCACACTTCACAACTACAATAACACCTGGACCTTGATCTAACACAATTCAATGAGGAAAGGGTAGGGATGGAGGACTAGGAATAGATATATCCTAAACCTCCATCCATGGTTATGGGATATGAGTATAGACACCCAAACTAGACAACATAGGACTACCTCCATTGCCACTATGAGCAAACCTTCAGGAACATGAGATTATTTCCTCGAAGGTATACCAGACACTCATAAAGAGAGTCAAGTCTCTTGAGAAGTAGGATATGGGTGGATAGAAGTTGACACTAAGAAGATACACAACCAACCTATGTACCCCTCAGTACTGAGTCCCGCATATCCGAGGCACTTTGAGATGCCCAAGCTAGAAAATTTTAATGGGGAAGGAGATGCACAAGAAAATGTGACCAATTTCATGAACACGTGCTTCTACCTTGATAAGAATGATGCTCTAATGCTAAGGATATTCATCACAACATTCTCAGGCATAACAACTCAATGGTTCAACTAGTTTCCCAAGCATAGTATCACTAGTTTTGAGCAACTAGTGAATGTGTTCCTTGAACATTTCTCCTTCAGTACAAAGAAGAAGGTGAACCTATCTAATTTGGAAAACTTGAAATAGTATGATGATGAGCCAGTGATGGACTATGGGGATAGGTCAAGAAAAATCATGGCAAAAATATAATTCTTTGTCCCCATAGAAGAGCTCATCCAAATGTTCATAAAGAGCTATGCAAAACATATCTCTCTACTATTATAGTTGCAGCAATACGAATCATTCGAAGAAGCCTTGTCTCAGGATAAGCTTATTGAAGATATTATGGTCGATGAGGTAGACCTTAAGCTCCACAAAAAAAAAGAGTGGAGCAAGAACAATCAAAATAATAATAATAAGAAGAAGCAAGCCAAGCCTGCTCAGGTTAATCAGGTTGTATTAACCTCACCAAAGGAGGGGAATGGAAAACAACCTCAAAATTATCAATCTCACCCCCACCAGCAAACTATGATCCCAATAACAACCAAGGATGGAAAAAAGAGCATAAACCACCTTGTTACTTCATGCCTCTAAATGAATTGATGCAGTTGGTATTTAATAAATTGAATGATGCATAGAGGATAAGGTTTATTGACATCCAAATTCTTGACCCTAATCATCCCAAGCCAAAGGGATATAGGGAAGATCAACACTGCTCGTACCATAGGATACTGGAGCATGATATCAAGAACTACATTGGACTCAAGAATCTTGTATAAAACATGATTGAAAAGGGAGAGCTAATATTTGACAACCCACTAGCTCCAGATAATAGAGATATGGGGATATTCAGGAACCCATTGCCCAATCATGAGACCCCTAGAAATTAGGGCACCCAAGTCAACCAAGTTTGGGTTGATCCACCTATTAAGGGATGCATTGAAATGGTTGATTTGGTTAACATGGAAACCAAGAGTTAGAGATATGGGAAACCATAGCTTCTAGTGGCTCCCATTAATATCTTGGTTGCACCTTGGTAGAGACAGGTGTAGGACAATCCTCTAGGTCCAATTGTAAAACCTATGGTAACTGTTCGAAGTAGACTAGAACAAAATATACAAACAAATCTAGCCAAATTTTCCATTTACGAGATTATACAATAGTCTTCTAGGAATAGGGAGACTCTAATAGATATTTTGATATCAATTGAGCTCCAGATCTAGATTCCATACACGTTCACACATTTTTTGGGGCAAGTACAGTAGTGCATAAAGCCCATGATTCATTTTTATGATCATGAAATTAAGGTAGTCCTTACTACCTTAGTAGACCTATCTCTACACATTATTGTGTTAATCAATGAAATACCATTCAAGCAGGTTCTGATTGATATAGGCTCATCGATCAACATCATCACTACCAAGGCTATAGGAAACTTGAATATCCCTAAGTCCAACATCATCCCGACTTCCTACATGCTCAAGGCTTTCAATGATACACTCTAGTCCACTGTGGGCACAATTATTTTGCCTATAAAGGTAGGACATAAGATCATCCCCATGATGTATCATGTGTTAGAAGGGGCGATACAATATAACATTCTTCTAGGGCATCCCTGTATTAGGGACATGCAGTGCATACCCTCAATCTTGCACCTAGTAGGGTACCTAGGAATAGATATTTGGGGATATATTATTATATTATATAAGGGTTGGCATGGGCCACACATAATCCAAGGTTTATTGTATTATAATATTATATTATATTATATTATAATATAATATTATATTAGTAGTAGGCTCCCCAAAGTAGAATAAGAATATGGATATATAAAAAAGAGATATATGTCATTATAATCATCATTAAAGAAGAATATTATGTAATCGTCTATGCCCACGAAGTGGCCTCTCACCTTGGAAGATCTTGTGGAGTTATTCCTTCCTTAAAGATTATTATTTGTGTTTTCCTACCTTAAGGGTATTATCTATCTCTCTCTCATTTGTGGATTGTTATTGTGGATAATTATTTGTGGATGAATGATTTGATATTTTTGCATATTGGTAAATATTTTATGTTAATGATAATAAAGTTATGTAACAACACCAATGTTTCAAGTATGTGCATGAGGGACAAGTTCATGTGGTTCCATCCAATGAAGAGTCATTCAAGTACGTGCATCAAGTTGACTTGCTAAGGGAATTTGTCCTTCCATCAAATCACTTATACATAAGGCCTTCATCCCCAACCATGTAGCCAGGAAGTAGAAGCAAATTAGTGTGAGGTGATCCATCCATGTTGGCACCACATCTTGCATCCAAATCTACTTATGCTTCTAAAAAGCCTTTGACATCTAAAGCAAAATATAAATAGAAGCTAAAGGCATCCCTATTGGAGGAAGGACCCAAGGAGCTTCTGAACATAGCAGCTACAGGAATCCATAATCCCATGGAGGAGGAACATTCCCAAGAAATAGTCGAGGACGTACCACAACCTACATTACCTGCATCATCAATAATTTCATCTACACCACAGGTGATATTTGACCTAGCCAACACAACACTAGGTGAATATCATGTGTAGAACGTGACATTCATGCCAATTATTGAGTTTGCACAAGATATGTGATGACCAAGAGTCTCAAATTTGCCAGTAGGGATAGTGGTTCCCCTAGGGGTTCTACCAAACAAAACAAATTTTATATATGCTGGTATATATTATGCCCATACTGCTACTGATATAGAAAGGGATGAGGATGAGACATTCACCATGAATTTTAATTACTTGTTGAATCCTAAGTTCACTCTAAAGTACTTTGAGCAGTGTCACTAGTAAGGCAATGGCTTAGGCTTGTATGAGCAAGGGCAACGACTACCATTTCAGTCATAGTATCAATTTCCTACTGATAGGTGTAGTGTAGGCTATAAAATATGAAGTCATGATGAATATTTAGAAGTATCCCTAGATAGGCTAATAATTGGGTTCAGGAGGACATCGATTGGAATCCCTATCAACCCCCTAGCAGAAACTACTTGGGTGACGGATGGGTGTTGATGGTCAATGTCGTACCACCTTATCAATATCACCCTGAATCCTCTCTTGAAGTGCCCCCATCAAGAGCCATCCTATGGGAGGAAGAGCCAATGCATGGATATGAGTGAGAGGAGTATGACTATGTCCCAAGCGAGGATGAAGATGAAACTAGCCTAGCTTACCATGGGCCTTGATACGTGCAAATTTCTTGGACAGGCCACACAAAGAATTATTACATCTCAGATGAGAGTGAAGACATCTCATTGGACATTTTGAGTGGATAAGTTGTCATTGATGTCAAGAGTGAGTGGTCATTGATGTCAATCTTTCAACACCAATCAGTGGCAGCTTCAGTGGGTAGCATCAAGTTTCAGGTTCTCTAGTTTCAATTGATCAAAACCTGGTTTCAGGAGATCAGATGTGGACCAAAGTGCAAAAGAAGATGCCCAAGTAAATAATATTATAATATTTTTATAATATTATAAAAGGAGGTTTTAAATTAATTAATATAATTTTTATTATAAATTAATTTATAATTTAATTTACTTAACCTAAGTTATGTAAATTAATTATTAATTAGTTTTAATATAAATTATAAAGTTAATTTATATTAATGTTTTAACTCAAAGTTGGGTTATTAAAATCATAATTCATATTTTAATTTGAATTACTAAAAGCATCGATGTGGGAGAAAAATCAAATCATGTATAAAAAGGGTGATCCACCCACCTTAGAACTTACCATGCCTTCGCTCAAAAATTAATGTGAATTGCTTGTGACGCGTGCTACAATGAAGTGGAGAAAATAGTGGAATTTGAAGAAGTCAAAAGGTGCACGAGGCATAAGGTGGAGGAAGTGCTTTTTCCTTCACATGGGTACTATAGCCCACATAGTGGGCTTCCAAGCACTAAGGCACTTAGGTCTTAGGGATACGGTAGATTGAATCACGTCGAAACCCTTTTTGGGGAAAGTAAGGTATGCATTGGAATTTAGGTGCCAAAATTTTTGGAAGTGGTTATTGAAAAATTAAAAATTAATTTTTGCAATATATTTGGTTTATAAGGTAGCATGGGGATTTATAAGGGTTATCCAAATTAAATTTTTTGATGTCATTTTATTTAATGGTTGGAAAAAGTTGTAAGGCATTTGTGAAGTGTTGGATATTATTTTAAGTTGGAGTTTATAAGTTGTATCAAAGAAATTATTTTTCGTGTATGGTATGATGAGTGTTATTTTTAAAAGGAAGCAATAAGGCATAAATTGAGTTGTGATTATTTTGTGTCTAAGGAATATTTTTCAGAAAGTGTTGAAGTGATATTGTTGTGTCTAACCATTAGAATTGGAAAGAAATAAATTGTGATTAAGACAAGTTTTTCTAAGGTCACCTTTACATCCAAAAAAAGGTATGGGCATATTCTTCCTAGTGAATGATTGTTGAAAGTTGTGAATGAAAATTTGGAGTGAAAAGGATTGTTTGGTTAAGCATTGTTGAGTGTGTTTTTAATTAATGCTTCAATATTTTCTGGAATTGAGATTTGTTGATAAAACCTTTTTTTATAAGCATTGTTGTTGAAGTGATTAAGTTGAGTAAATAACTTGAACTAGGGTTTGCAAAGAACATGAGTATCATTGTTATGTGATATTGGTTGATAATCATTATTGGAAATATTTGAGTGAGTGTTCATATGTTTGGACTAATATTTATGAGCAAAGATTATTTCATTGAGTGATTTATTGAGTAGAGTTGGTTGAGCCTAGTCAAGCGGATGTGTGAAGTGATAACTCAAGTTCTATGAAACAAATTTTTCTATATTATGAATTTATTTGAGACAGAGGTTGAGTGTAGGTGAATATGAAGCATATGGAGTCTCTAAAAATTCTCAATATTTTTTTGTAATGAAATAAAGATTGAAAGTGATTGATATTTTGTGAGTATGAAGCATATTGAGTCTCTAACAATTCTCTATATGTTTCTAAAAGAGTGAGTGAAAGTGATAAAGCATTGAGGTGAATGTGAAGCATATTGAGTTTCTAACAATTCTCTATATGTTTCTAAAAGAGTTATTGAAATTGATTGAGCATTGTGATGAGTGTGAAGCATATTGAGTCTCTAACAATTCTCTATATGTTTCTAAAAGAATGATTGAAAATGATTGAGCATTGTGATGAATGTGAAACATATTGAGTCTCTAACAATTATCCTTGTGTTTCTATGAGATTGGACAAGTTCTAGTGAGGACTTTTTGAGCAGATTTGGACAAGTTCTAGAGAGGACTTGTGGATAAATTTGTATGAGCTTTTGTGGAAGCTTACAATATAGATTAAGAGCAGAGTTGGACAAGTTCTAGTGAAGACTTGTTGACCAGATTTGGATAAGTTCTAGAGAGGACTTGTGGATAGATTAGTGTGAGTTTTTGTGGAAGCATACAAGGCAGATTTTAGATAAGTATTTGAGAAGACTTGAGAGCAGAGTTTATTGATTGATTTGTTCAAACCTTGAGTTAAGATTTGGGGTAGATCCAGAAGAGTTGATTTGTGATTAATTCAAGATTTGAGTCAAGGCTTGAGGACAGAGATTGAGGATAGATTTGTGTTAGACCAAAGGACTATTTTTAGTGCAGATCAGAGGATAGGGATTGAGGACATATTTGTACTTGATCGAAGGACTGTGTTTAGTATAGATTGGTGTCTCCTTTGGATAGAGGTCCATAAATATTGTAATAGGGAAAGCATTCCCAATATATTAATTGATAAAATTTTAGTGAACAATTTTCTTCGTGGAGTAGCCCACATTGGGTGAACCACATTAAATTGGTGTATCTATTATGTGTGGTGATTTATGCATTGCTTTTATTACTTTTGTTGATATTGCTATCTTTAAATTTCATAATATTCATTGGGAAGGAAAAGTAAAAAGTGGTCTTATATTGTTCACCCCCCTCTTAATATAAGCTTATGTTTTTCATTTGGTATTAGAACAGGTTACTTTGAAAGAGTTTAACAGCTTGAAGGAGAATATTTCAAGAACACAATGGAGTCTAAGAATGTGCTCTCAGATAATTCAACACCAATATTTGATGGAAGTGATTATATATATTATATTATGAGAATGAAGATTCACCTGATGGCACTTGGCAATGAAATTTGGAAAGCAGTTGAAAATGGATACATACCACCAGTTAATCCACCTACAAATAATGAATGTAAGCTTATACAATATTACAATTCAAGATCAATGAATGCAATTTTGAGAGGTTTGCATAGAATAGAGTCCATAAAAGTTATGCATTGTAAAGATGCAAAAGGAACTTGGGATAAGTTGCAAAGTATATATGAAGGAGATAAAGGTGTCAAAAAGGCAAAGATACAAAATCTCAAAGGACAATTTGAAGAATTAAGAATGAAGGATGAGGAAAATATTAGCACTTATCTACTTCATATATATGAGGTTTTTAATGTCATGCAAGGACTTGGACTTAAGACTTAAGAATTAGATGTTTGTGATAAGGTCTTAATATCTCTTCCAAAAATAAATAGTGAAAATATTTATGCTATAGAATAATCAAAATATGGTGATTCTTTGACAAGAGATATGTTGGTATTCTTATGATATTTGAGTTGAGAATAAAAGAGGAACCTAATATTTGGAAGGAAGAAACCTTCAAAGCAAATAATAAGACAAAGAGTAAGAAGTCAGAATTGAGCAATGAGTCATCTAGTGATGAAGAAGCAAATTATGACAGAAGGAATAAATATTCAAGAATATTTAAATATGCAAAATTGGTTAGATGTTTCAATTGTGGAAAGTATGATCACTATGCAACTGATTTTCAAGAAGCTAAAAATAACAATGATGAAGAAAAATAGGATCATAGGAATAGGGAATCAAAAAAATATAAGTACCAAAATAAAGGCAAGGATGGACAAGGTAGAAAATAAAAGAAGTTCTTTCAAATACAAAAGAGGAGCTACTATGCAGACAAGGAAAATAAGTACTCAAGTGATAGTGATAATAGTTTTTCAAATAATGATAAATATGAAGTCCTATTTTTGATTTAAGAAAATGAAGAAGTCAAGAAAAGGTCGCTAATAATTCTCAAGTATTTTAGATGTGGTGATTTTGGACATCTTGAAGATAGTTGTACAAGGGATGGTTTTAGTTTCAGTGATGATGAATATGAGGATGCACTTGAAGGACCAGAAGAGAATATTCTAATGGCACTAGAAGAAGAAGAAGAAGGTGAGTCTATAGGAGACAAGTCAAAAGATAATGAATATGTAGAAAAAGGCAAACAAATAGGGGAAGAATCGGAAAAAGGAGGAGTTGATCTTGAGGGAGAGCTTATCTATGCTCTTAAAACTTTAAAGAAGGTAAGAAAGAAAAATTCTCAACTTGAGATTCAATTTCAATAATGTGATGAAGAAATAGGAAAGCTTATAAAGGATCTAAAAAATTCAATGGTTAAGACAAAAAAGTTCAATGATAAGTTAGAAGCAAAGGTCTTATAATGTAAAAGGTTAGAACAAGAAGTGGCTCTACTAAGGGAAGATTTAGAAAAATCCAAGGATAAGCTACACAAGTTTGGAAAGATTTCAAATATTATGGATAAGATGATCAAGGTACAAATAAGGTCAAAAAATAAAATAGATCTTGGTTTTGAACAAGCTCAAAAGAAACAAGAAGAAGAGTCAACCTCAAGTTCTGAAGAAGAAGAAACTTCAGAAGAAGATAGTATAAGAGAAAGTGAGACTTATGAGGATGAGTTGGACAACATAAATTTCAACAAGGAAAGGAACAATGCACAAAGAAGAAATATATGGAACAACAATCAAAATAGGTTAATAGAAAATAAGAGACCAATGAGGTCAAGACAAGGAAATTTCAATGGATGATGTTTCTCATGTCATAGATTTGGGCACAAGGCTTCATAGTGTAGGACACATGAAAGATAGGATTATAGGGATTTCAGGAACAAACAAATTTTCCATGGGTATTGCTACTCATGTAATCAGTTGGTCACAAGGCAATTAATTGTAGGGTGCATGATAGAAAAGGATATGGCTTCACCAGGAGAAATCCCAAGACATTTGCACCTCCAAGGAATAATAGAATTAAGTGTTATAAATGCAATAATTATGGACATACATCAAAGTGGTGTAGAGAATATATTCTATAATCAAGCATGAATAGGAACAGGAACAGGAACAAGAATATGAACATGGACACGAATAGGAATAGGAATACTGATATGAATAGGAACAGGAACAGGAACAGGAACAGGAATAGGAACAGGAAAAAGAACAAGAATATGGATAGGAACAGTCAAAGGGATAAAAATAATAGTATGAGAAGAAAATATGACAAAGGTAAAGATCAGTTCTTAATGGGAGTAGAAATACTCCCACCTCAAAATTAACCACCTCAAGAGGACGTAGGAGAGGGGATAAGCTAAGAGACTCATTCTTATTCTCGAGCCCCAAAGGTGACCCTTTTCCATTGATGTCAAGGGGGAGATATTGGAGTAAGGGGGAGAGATTTGGTTTAAGAAGAGAGCATTGAGTTAGGGGAAGCAATGTTCCAAGGGGAGAAAAATAAGAAAAAGGTCAAGTATATGGTAAAAATATTTTGGGTTACCATCAATGACAAAGGGGGATATCGTTGAAAATTTTGAGTAGATAAGTTGTCATTGATGTCAAGAGTGAGTGGTCATTGATGTCAATATTTTAGCACTAGTCAGTGGCATCTTCAGTGGGCAACATCAATTTTTAGGTTCTCCAGTTTCAGTTGATCAAAACCCGATTTTAGGAGATCAGATGTGGACCAAAGTGCAAAAGAAGATGCCCAAGTAAATAATATTTAATATTTTATAATATTATAAAAGGAGGTTTTAAATTAATTAATATAATTTTTAATATAAATTAATTTATAATTTAATTTACTTAACCTAAGTTATGTAAATTAATTATTAATTAGTTCTAATATAAATTATAAAGTTAATTTACATTAATATTTTAACCTAAAGGTGGGTTATTAAAATCATTATTTGAATTTTAATTTGAATTACTAAAAGCGTTGACATGGGAGAAAAATAAAATCATGTATAAAAAGGGGATCCACCCACCTTAGAACTTACCATGCCTTTGTTCGAAAATTAATGCAAATTGCTTACGATGCGTGCTACAACAAAGTGGAGAGAGTAGTGGACTTTGAAGAAGTCAAAAGGTGCACGAGGCATAAGGTGGAGGAAGTGCTTTTTCATTCATGTGGGGACTATAGCCCACGTGGTGGGCTCCCAAGTGTTAATGTGCTTAGGCCTTAGGGATACAGTGGATCGAATCACGTCAAAACCTCTTTTTGGGGAAAGCAAGATATGCATTGGAATTTAGGCACTGGAAATTTTGGAAGTGGTTGTTGAAAAATAAAAAATTAATTTTTGCATTATATTTGGTTTATAAGGTTGCATGGGGAGTTATAAGGGTTATGCAAATTAAATTTCTTGATGTCATTTGTTTTAATGGTTGGAAAGAGTTGTAAGGTGTTTGTGAAGTGTTGGATATTATTTTAAGTTGGAGTTTATAAGGTGTATCAAAGAAATTATTTTTCATGTATGGTATGATGAGTGTTATTTTTAAAAGGAAGCAACAAAGCATAAATTGAGTTGTGATTATTTTGTGTCTAATGAATATTTTTTAGAAAGTGTTGAAGTGATATTGTTGTGTCTAACCATTGGAATTGGAAATAAGGAAATTGTGATTAAGACATGTTTTTCTAAAGGCACCTTTACATCCAACAAAAGGTATGGGCATATGCTTCATAGTGAGTGATTTTTGAAAGTTGTGAATGAAAAACTGGAGTGAAAAGTATTGTTTGGTTAAGCATTGTTGAGTGTGTTTTTAATTAATGCTTCAAGGTTTTCTGGAATTGAGAGTTGTTTATAAAACCTTGTTTTTGAAGTGATTAATTTGAGTGAAGAAATTGAACTAGGGTTTGCAAAGAACATGAGTATCATTGTTATGTGAGATTGGTTGATAAACATTTCTAGAAATATTTTAGTGAGTGTTCATATATTTGGACTAGGATTTGTGAGCAAGGATTATTTTATTGAATGATTAATTGAGTAGAGTGGGTTGAGCCTAGTCAAGTGGATGTGTGAAGTGATAGCTCAAGTTCTATGAAACAAATTGTTCAGTATTATGAATTGATTTGAGACATAGGTTGAGTGTAGGTGAATGTGAAGCATATTGAGTCTCTAACAATTCTGTATATGTTTTTGTAATAAAAGAATGATTGAAAGTGATTGAGATTTTGTGAGTATGAAGCATATTGAGTCTCTAAAAATTCTCTATATGTTTCTAAAAGAGTGAGTGAAAGTGATCAAGCATTGAGGTGAATGTGAAGCATATTGAGTCTCTAACAATTCTCTATATATTTCTAAAAGAGTGATTGAAATTAATTGAGCATTGTGATGAGTGTGAAGCATATTTAGTCTCTAAAAATTCTCTATATGTTTCTAAAATAATGATTGAAAGTGATTGAGCATTGTGATGAATGTGAAACATATTGCGTCTCTAACAATTATCCTTGTGTTTCTATGATATTGGACAAGTTCTAGTGAGGACTTGTTGAGCAGATTTGGACAAGTTCTAGATAGGACTTGTAGTTAAATTTATGTGAGATTTTGTGGAAGCTTACAATATAGATTAAGAGCAGAGTTGGACAAGTTCTAGACTTTTTGAGCAAATTTGGATAAGTTATAGCGAGGACTTGTGGATAGATTAGTGTGAGCTTTTGTGGAAGCATACAAGGTAGATTTTAGATAAGTCTTTGAGAAGACTTGAGAGAAGAGTTGATTGATTTATTTGTTCAAACCTTGAGTTAAGGTTTGGGGTAGATCTAACAGATTTGATTTGTTATTAAGTCAAGCTTTGAGTTAATGCTTGAGGACAGAGATTAAGGATAGATTTGTGCTAGATCGAAGGACTGTGTTTAGTGCAGATCAGAGGATAGAGATTGAGTATAGATTTGTTCTTGACAGAAGGACTATGTTTAGTACATATTCAAGGATAGATTTTGGTACAAATTTGAGGATAGGGGTGTCCCAAACCAAAGATAAATATTGAGTAGATTTGTGCTAGACCAGAGATAAGGTTAATATTGCTATCTTTACATTGCATAATGTTGATTGGGAAGGAAAAGCAAAAAGTGGTCTTATATTTTTCACCCCCCCTCTCAGTATAATATTGTGTTATTCACTCGAGTGAGGGTGGATATATGTTATATGAGAGTGGCTATGAGTTAGAGGACTCAATAGATATGGCCTACCTATGGCCTAGACATACGAGCCACATCATTGGGCCAGAGACAAATGCTAATGGGTTCTTCATAAGTGATGATGACTATGAATATGAGATTGAGCTAGCCTATCTAGAGCATCATCAGGAAAGCCACCACCTCATCCTAGGGCCAAAAAAAATGCCAATGGTTTCTTTATAAGTGATGATGACTTTGAGGATGAGACCGAGATGGCTTATCTTGGGCCTCGACACTTGCATCCAGTCAATCTGCTTGTGGAGAGGGAAGCGGTGCTCCATGCCATAGATCCTAATATTCGCTTCCTAGGAAGACCAGTAAACCTAGATGCCATCCATCGCATGGTCAACCCAGATCCCCCAACATTTAGAGAGCAGCTATTGCCTAACGATCCCATCATCTCGTCTATCCACAGACCAGATCCTGAGATCCCTATACCCCTAGAGCCTCATCATGAGTATGGAGGGCACACCCAGGATATAGAGTTTCACCCGTATGGTCCTGGAGATTTCATTCCATCCATCAACATGATCTCCATTGATTTGACCACTCCACTCCATGACCCAGTAGATCCATCAAAACCATTGTGTCTTAATGTAGATGCTATTGATTGGGATCACATTGATTCACCCCTAGAGCCTGAATATTTCTTCCCTAATGAAGAGATGCTACAACCATTCCATTTTGCATCAGGTTGTGCACATGATGTCTATCATGTTGGTCTCAACCCTGAGTCAGTGGGAACTATAAATCCAGTAGATGACATCCATTTAATCCCCACTCCTCACCAGCTTGAGGAGGGGTCACATATGGCAATAGAGGAAACTTTCAAGGTGGACATCAACAATGATCCTTCTCAACCAAAGAAAGTCAAGTTTGGAGAAATCTTATCTCCAGAAGAACATGCCATCATAATTCCTCTACTGAAAGAGAGACCAAATCTCTTTGCTTGGACCTACAAAGACATGTCGGGCTGGATCCAAAATTGGTTGTCCACAACCTTTCGCTAGACCCCACAAAGAAACCGGTCAAGCAAAATCTCAAAAATATGCATCCAACCATCACTTTGATGGTTAAAAATGAGTTGCAGAAACTATTGGATGTAGTCTTTATTGTTCCCATCGACTATCCAGAATGGGTATCAAACATGGTGCCCATAGGAAAACCTGATGGAAGAGTCTGCATTTGCACGGATTTTAGGGATCTCAACAAGGCAACCCCAAAGGATTCATTCCCATTGCCCAACATAGATGCTCTTGTAGATGCAACTGTAGGTCATGAGATGCTCTCCCTAATGGATGGTTTTTTTGGTTACAATCAGATTCGGATTAAACCTGAAGACCAGCATAAAACCATGTTCACCACTCCATGGGGGACATTCTATTACAAAGTGATGCCATTTGGCCTTAAAAATGTTGGTGCCACATATCAATGAGCTATGACATACATTTTTCATGACTACATGCACAAGATCTTAGAAGACTACATCGATGACTTGCTAGCCAAGTCATTGCTATGAGAAGAGCATGCTGAGACCCTCAGAAAGGTCTTTGATCACCTGATTGAGCACAATGTTAGGTTGAACCCCAAGAAATGCATCTTTGGCATAACTTCTAGAAAGCTCTTGGGATTCATCATTTCTAAATGAGGCATCAAGGTAGACCCAACAAAGGTAAAGGCTATCCTAGAAATGGCCCCACCCATGAACATCAAAGAACTGAGAAGCTTACAGGGCAAAGTAGCATCCATAAAGCGATTTATCACACAACTATCGGATAAATGTCAACCCATGAATCGATTGCTACACAAGGGGGTCCCATTCCAGTGGGACGAAGAATGTCAGCAAGCCTTTGCTAAAATCAAGGAGTACCTAGCAATGCCACCAGTCCTAGCTCCACCAAGGCTAGACGTGCCATTCCTACTGTACATATCCACTACCAATTTTTCTTTGGGCACCATGTTGGCTCAAAAGAATACGTAAGACAAAGAACAAGTGATATATTACATCAGCCACACTTTGGTGAGCTACGAGATAGGATATGCATACATAGAAAAGTTGTGCTTAGTAGTGGTCTTTGCAACCAAGAAATTGTGCCACTACATGTTGAGCCATACGACATATGTAATATCCAAGCAAAATCCTTTGCAGTATATGATGAGCAAGACATATCATAATACATGTACTGCAAAGTGGATCATGCTATTGATAGAATTTGATCTGGAATTCATAAGCCAAAATTCCATCAAGGGACAAGTCATAGCTGATCAGTTGGCTGAGGTACCTCTTTAGAATAGTAGGCCCCTCACCATAGAACTTCTTGATGATGCAGTATTTGCACTATCAGAAGCACCCAAACCTAAAGAACTAGAAAATGAAGTTGACATGACTTTGTTCTTTGATGGTTCAAAGTGTGAGCAAGGAGGTGGCATAGGGATTGTCTTTTTCATGCCACAAGGTGCTCCAATGCCCTTGTCATTCAAGCTAGACTTCCCTTGCACTAATAACAACACCGAATATGAGGCCCTAATATTGGGTCTCCAAACAACCATCGCCATGAGAATCAAAAGGCTAAATATCTTTGATGACTCCCTCCTCATAGTCAACCAGGTCAAGGGACTATTTCAATGCTAGGATCCAATCCTGAAATCTTACAAGGAGCTTGTTGACACATATCTAGCCAAACTAGAGTGGTATGACATCGAGGCAATCCCTCATTCATCAAATAGATTTGCAGACACCATGGCATCTCTGGGATCCTTGATCCCTTAGAATCCATCTGCTGATTTCACTACCATTCATGTCAAAATGCTCTCGCACTCAGTGATCCAGTGTGAGGCTTTTGATAACAAGGAATCAGTCAACATGATTCATATAGAGCCAGACCATGACTGGTTCTGTAAGGCCAAAGACTTCTTAAAGAAGGCACCTTGGGGGTCCCTGATCTCGCAAGGTCCTATGGAGAATGGTACCACTATTCACCACAAGGTCGTTCCTCAATCTGCATTTGTGCAAATCAAATTGCATGAGGAACAAGTCATCTTATCTATCAAGGTTGTAGCCTATCAAGATTGGCTATCCTAGTTACAAGACTTCCTTAGGCTTGGAATGGTCCCATAAGGACTATCGCATGTCGAGAGATGAGCATTCAAGAAAAAAGTGACAAGATATGTCTTGCTAGGAGGTATATTGTATCATCGAAGCTACGATGGAGTCCTCCTACATTGCTTAGAGCCCCAAGAATCAGCTTGGGTGATTTTGCAAGCTCACGATGGTACATGTGGTGGCCACTTCAATGGCATGGCCATTGTCAAGCGCATCCTTTGAATGGGTTATTACTGGCCCACCATGGAGAAGGATTGTTGTGAGTATGTCAAGAAATGCGTTAAATGTCAACATCATGCAAATCTGATGCACTTGCCATCTTAGGCCTTACAACCCATTCAGGTAGCTTGGCCATTTTCTCAGTGGGGTTTTGATCTGATTGGAAATATTTCTCCCCCATATTTGGGCTGACACATGTTCATCTTAATGGCCACTGAGTACTTCACCAAATGGGTGGAAGTGGTCCCCTTAACCTCGACAATTGGTCCTCGGATTACGGAGTTCATACTTCACAATATCATTTATCATTTTGGGGTGCCCTTCAAGATAATCTCGGATAATGGTCCATCATTCAAAAACAAAAATATGTGAGCTTTAACGACCAAATACAACATTCAACATAGTTTTGCGACACCATACTATCCATAGGCAAATGGGCAAGCAGAGGCCTCAAACAAGATAATAGTAGCCATCTTAAAGAAGACGGTGAAAGAAAATCATAAGGACTGGCATCTATAATTGCCCCTGGCATTATGGGCTTATAGGACTAGCGTATGGATGCCCACTAGGGCAACACCATTTTCACTTGTATATGGCGTTGAGGCCATTATGCCCTTAGAGTTGGAAATCCAACATTGCGCATCGCATTGAAAGAGTTCATCAATGATGACACTGCGTGACAAGCTCGCCTGGATCAGTTGACCCTTCTGGATGAACGACGCATCAATGCTCTTGAGCATCTTCACATTTACCAAGATCATCTAACATGAGCTTATAACAATAAAGTCCACCTGAGAGACTTTAAATTTGGGGATCTTGTGCTTAAATAAAACCAAAAGAACTCAAATCTTCCACCGCATCTACGAGACAAATTTAGCCAATTAGATAGGTCCCTATATCATCTCTGAGAAGATTGGGCCTGGGGCATATCACCTAACAATGCTAGAGGGTGTTGAGGAGCTAGAGCCTCTCAACATCATTCATTTAAAGGTATTTCACACATAAATAAACAAAATATCAAAAACATTCAAATAAATTTCAAAAGTTTCAAAAATAATAGAAATCATTAAAAATCCAAACAAATCAAAAAATATCAAAATAAAAAACAAAAGGCTCCAAAGGTAGCATAACACCTTTGGTCAAATCACAAAAGGCTCCAAAGGCATCTTAAAGCCCTTTGGTCAAATCACAAAAAGCTCCAAAGGCATCATAAAACCCTTTGGTCAAATCACAAAAAGCCCCAAAGGCATCCTTAAGCCCTTTGGTCAATAAAAAAACATAAAAGCACAAAAACAATTTAAAATCAAAAAGTTCAAAAACATTCACAATAATCAAAACTCAAAAATAATTGAAAGCATCAAAAATACAAAAACATTTGCATTCCGCATTTGCATTCATATAGTCGCATTGCATTAGGCATTTGCATCCATTGCATTTACATTTAGTAGGTTGTATTCATAATCTTACAAATGACACCATATTTGTACCTCAATCATGCATCTTCAAAATCCATCATCATCCATCACCCATGTGTGTAACTATGTTTTTCAACACAACCCCTCCTATTGCTATGAGGAATATACTAGGGTTTTCTGGTCACTCAGCCATACCTAGTGGTTTTATCAAACTTTGTAGAAAGTTATCTTAGCTTTTTATAGGTGAGGTTTAGTTTTGATAGCACCTGGTATATTTCAGAATCCTATCACTAATCAAAACACTAAAATCCTAGTTGAAACAAGGGAAAGATGAATGCTACAAAGCGGTATTAGGTATCCTAAGGTGAAAATTTTATCTTGCTCATCCCCCTGTGTGACTGGTTTGAGAATGCTGAGAATTGGCAAAAGGACAAGTTCACCCCTACCCAAAGAAATCCCTTGCTTTAATAAAAACAAGCAAAAATCCTAAACAAAGAAAAATTCAAAAACAAAATAAATAGTGATTATCATCACTACATAAATCCCTTGCTCAAAAGAAAAACAAAAATTCAAAATAAATAATGGTTTTCATCACTAAGCATGAGCAAGTATCCCCAAATAAATATGAAGAAAAGAAGGGAGTATTGAACTTGAATCCCTGGAATTCTCAGCATGAATGAGTCGTAAGGTATCCTTACGCATGATGATATGTCTGTCACATTAGCATCTTGCTTTTGTACAGACCAATGTTTGCATGTGGAAGAGCTAGCTTTAGGTGTCTTGTACCGCCTAGTGGTCTAATCCAACTAAGTCCAACTTAGGATCAGGATGAACATTTGAGGATCCCCAATACAACAATGGGCTGAATGAATCCCTCCTGGCACTAGGGTATGCTTATGTTCTATCTAATATATTCATTTGCACACATAGGGATAATGAATATCTAGGTCTTCATAATAAAAACTTTATCCTTCAGAAGCTCTGTATGATCAGTATACAACTTTTGATGGAGCAACTAGAGTGTTTGAGTCTCATGGAAAACCTCAAAAATCTATTCATAGCAACAAATCATTCCATCAGTCAAATCATACATACATATCACACCATCTCATCTCACATTTGGATGTTTAAATGATCAATTCTTATTATAAGAGTTATTATTTATCCATGATTTTTATACATTCTGTGGTGTCATCCATTAGATTTTCAAAACCCATGTCACATCATACCATATGTTTTGAGTGATTAAAGCATACAGGTTCATTCACATTAGATCATCACATAATGCATAACAAATTTCATTTACCATATCATAACAACATAAGTTAAATGCATACAATACATCAAAATTGAACATGCATTTAAACGATAAGCATTGCATCCATATATGCATCCATCATCATCATCTAGATCATGCCATCTAAGCATCCACACATCATAAAGCATAAGTCATGTAAACTACATAAGCATAAAACATAAAGTAGTCCATCTACACCTACACATCATAACATCTAAAGCATCACATCACATCATATCACATAAGATCATGATACTGCATCACATAAACATAAAATATAATCATAAAGGATACACATAATGAGTCTCAAAATCTAGATGTCATATAAATATGTGTCAAATAAGTACATGTAGGTACAAAAATCACCATAAGGCTACAATCATGTAGGTCAGCTGACCTTACACTCAAAATAGTATAAGATGCCCAAAGGGCCATAGTGCTCAAGAGTGGCCTGCACCACTAGCATCACCTCTGCCCTCACCGCCCCCTCTAGGAGGTGGTATAGAACTGGCACCCCCAGTCCGCTCTATTTAGGACCTGGTCCTATGGCTCGATCGAGTTGATGACTACCTTGAAGTACTTTGACTGGTCCTCTGTGACCCTCCTACCATACGCCTCTCTGGTAGGTGGCCTCCTCAAAGCTTGACCTCATGCTCTAGAGCCAGGATGTAGGATGCATCTAGAGTGCATTACTCCAAGTCCTCTGCTAGAAGCCCATGCAAATATTAGATCTTTGCACCTGCATCTAAACCACTAGGTCCCTGAGGCACTGCAATAGGTGGCACAACCTATCCCTGAGCAGCACCCCCATCGGTAGTAAGCTGATCTACCCTATCCTACAGTGTGGTCTGCTCTACCTCAAGGCATTGAACCTGAGCCTAAAACTTAATGATGGTGGCATCCCTCTACTACACCTAAATCTGAGATATCTATAGCTCAACCTCAACCTGGTGCAGCTGAGCCTAGATAGGGGACTCCTGCTCCTTAGGAGCTAACTCCTCCTCCTCCTCTAGGGCAACCTACTCCTCTACCACCTGCTCCTCTACTCCTTGTTGCCCTGCCTACCCCCAATCATCTATTTGAGCCTACACTCGGTGCCCATCAGGATCCTCGACCTCTACCTCATCCAAAGTCCACCCCAAGTGACCGCCACCCTACCACAATCGCATACCCCACCAGTGGGTATACACCTTGGTAACTCTAGCATCAGCCATGCTAGGATCAACTATAGGAGGGTCATCCTCCTCTAAAACTACTGTAACTTGAGGTGGTGGAAGGTTCTTCTCAACAGTAATCCAATGGTATACAACTAGCTTGAGAGGGATATCTTACTAGATGTCAAACTATCTGAGCACCCTAGAATAGTAGAAGAACTCTCTGATGCCACCCTTGTGGTCGATAACCCATCGATCATATCGAGTCTGAGCTGTGAAGCTAGTTGGGTCCTCCTAGGTAGGGCACTCATGATAGGGCCTCCAGATGATGTCAGTGGCCTACAAACTAGTCAAAGAAGTTGTGTAATGGGAAAGATCCCCTACAAAAGGTTGACTCTTATGCTCCTCGAGCTCTCTAGGCCACCTAGATCCATAGCACTAGGTATCATCATCTACCGTAGTGATCTCCATAGGAAGTCCTGCTAGGTGATCCATCTTAATATGCTCCCATCCCCAGATCTGAAGGAGCAAGTTACAAGTAATACTTGCCCATCTATGGCACTAAATGTGGTAGAGCTCATCATAGCACTACGCTAGTAGTGCGCTCCCCCAAGCATAGATGATAGGTACCTCACTATCAATCAAGTCTTGTACCATCGCTAAGAGGTTCCATGGGAACCTCACTCTAGAGTAGTCAGGTATAAGGATGTTACAAATCACCATCAATAGGATACCATGTAATCAGGAGAAGACATCCTCTTGGTACCATCGAGCAACAGAAACCCCACTAGAATGAGTATCCCAGAAGGCAGCAACGGCATGTCTCCCAAAGACCCTAGCAAACATTGCATCTCTGGCAGTGGTGGGAGAAGAGAAGATGGGCACTCCATCAAAAGGGATCTTGAAGATCCTGTAGACATCCTCTGGAGTAATGGTCATCTCACCGGTAGGAAGGTGGAAAGTATTAGTCCTGGAGTCCCACCTATGGGCCAGGGTAGTAAGATAGGCCTGATCCAACATAATCATCGAAAGCCCAATGACATACTAGAGTCCACGAGCATCAAGCCACTCCCAGTCTATGTCATCCAAGAGGGGCAGAAGGTCCACAAGTAGCTTCGGGTCCCAAGCTCGAGCAGATAAAATCTAAGAGTGCAAAATGAATCTAAAATAAATGCACTTACAAGCTAAAAGCAATAAAATCCTAAAAATGGTGCAAGCTAATCTACAAATATGCCTAAGGAAACAAACATTATGATTAAATGCACCTAAACATTCAAAAAAATAAAAAACAACACTTCAAAATTGCAAAAAAATCAATTAATTTTCTCAAAAATTCAAAAATCTAAGTAACAAACCTAAGGCCACCTAGCCACTCTAGCCAGGAGCGGCCATGATGCGATCATTGAAGCTGCCAATATCGAGTTTCCAATGGTAAAAAATTTGACCGTTGGAGTTTCAAACTCACCGCTGATAGCGGCAACGACCAACCTCAGGCTAAGCTAGTCGCTCTGAGCGGCAGTGGCCAATGGGCGACACGCCAACGATGTTCCCCCTTGGCCCAAAAACACAAAAAAATTGCAAAAGATCAAAAACTAAAGGAAACCCACTAAAATTGACCCTAAACTAGTCCTATCTATGGGTTTAGTTCATTGCCAATAGGGTTAATGAGGTTCCTTTACCAAATTATTTAGTTAGGTTCATTTTACCACATTAACAAAGAGGAGGTTAGGGTTTAGAAAGGTACCCATGAAGCTTCGACTCCTCCATTGGTCGAAGCCTCACCCTTCTCAGCCATAGCATCAAATCGATAGCATCTTGGGTCACAAGCAATCACTCTCACCTTAGAGCTCAAAAGTACAATGATAATTAGAAATAATGAAATAAAAAACCCTAATTTACTTTTATATTTCCAACTCAAGCCTTGGCCACTGCTAGCATCAGTGGCCTAAAATTTTTGGCCATTGGACCTGATAGTGGCCATGAAGCACTAATTGGGGGTTGCTGGACCTAACAATGACCAAGAACCAATGAGAAATTTACTCAATTTCTCACCACAAAACACCTCAAAATGGGCCATAAAGTACACCTATTGGTCCAAAACAACCAAAATAAGCACAAATACCAAAAAAAATTACATATATCAAAATCCAAAAACATCATAAAATCAAATAACAACAAAAATCCCAATTGAGCCTCGTATTCAGTTATTTTCCCTATACACTTGGTGATTGCAACGACTAGCACTCCATGCAATTCGGCAAGATGAGCAAATTACCATAAGGCCACTTGGGGCAAAATAGTTATGGAAGAATTGAGATGCTTCACTTCAAACCCGAAGAAGGCCATGACGGTCGGACCGCCCCATGGGAGCGAGGATCCATCTCATTTCTCCTATAGCAAATAGTGATTCAACAAGCTAAAATAGAATTGCTATCACCTTGATTCCCTAAGAAGGCCATTATGGTCGGACCGCCCCATGGGATAGAGATGCACAATTACCAAACAGGGTTGAAATCACACCTGGATGGGAACTTACCCTATAACAACAAAGCAACCCTCTAAGGAGGTCCAAATCATTCATTTTGGTCAAGCGACTCATCGCTTTATTAATAGTCCTTTCCTCATCGACTTGTCGCTTGAGGGGGTAGTCAAAATTTTCAACAATCATAATCAAAGTCAACAAAATATCATCTCGATCATGTCAAGATTGCGTTCATCTTACGAATCATTGCCAACAACTATCATAAGCTTACCCTTTGTTGGGGAAAAAGACAAATATGACATTCAAGCTTGCCTCTCCTCCATTCGGACCAATCGTAGCATCCCAACTACCTGAATAGCCTCTGAGGAATTTAGGAGAGCTTCCACAAATTTAAGCCTTCCATTCTATTGGAAGCAATGATTCTAGGATTTGTGCCCTCCCGCATGACTAGGGCATCCAATGTTGATCAGATCAATGATCATCATCCAACCTACAATGTGACCCTAGGTGGTCTATTTTTGCTCCATGCTATGTTTTCCCACAATGCATCCCAAAAAGGGGCATCTGTAGACACCTAAAATGCATCATGTTTAGGAGACTACCCATATGGACACATTCATAGACCATATGAATCCTCTTGGATCTCTCCAAGAGCAAGCAATGGTCCTAACCACTCAAATAGGGCAGTTCTAGCCCATCTAGGCCTGGCCGCTCTCAAGCAGAGCGGCCACCACACCTAGTCACTGAAGACTACAATGGCCACACCTAGCCACTGGATCTGATAGCGGCTAGCACCATGCACAGTCTGGCCATGAAAATGGGCCCAGATCACATAGTCTGACTGCACCTTTGCATTGTTTATGGGCAGATTTTGGCGAGGAACTCCCTGAGTTCCTCCTAACTACCCCTTCAATGCTAGTTTGTGACTGATGCTTCCCACCCAGAATGGTCAGTCACATGCAAATTTGGATTGAAGCTTCTCTAGGAAGCCAACGTCTAGATCTGAGAGAGGGAAGTCTACATATGGACTCTCCCACAAAGAGCAAAGCATCAAGAGACAATTTTTAGAGCTTATGCAATGGAGCCCTATCGAAATGGAGAGCCAAGCTACGTCCTTTTGAGAAGCATTGGAGCACCATCTAGTTGAGCCACGTCCACGCATCAGTATTCAGATCCATCATTCTTAACCACCCATCAGTGTAGGAGACACGCTTGGCGACCCTTGAACATCAATTCTAGCAAGGAGGATAGTGCTACAACCCCTGATTCATGAGGAGAAGAGTTTCATATCATGGTTGTTGTCTCGGATAGTGGCCCATAGGCATATTTTAGGGCATAGACGTTATTTTCCTTTGCTTTAGCTTAGATTCATTACTGCTTGATTTGTTGATTAGTCATAGCTCAGATCTGATTTCATTAATGCATCTATTTCATATTTCTTAGCTTTTCATGCATTTATCATTCTATTTATGCTTATATTATCATATCTATCAGATCCATTGACAAAGGCCTCATCCGAAGAGGTGGCCCATCCTATTAAGCATGCTTTGTTGTTTACATGAGCGTAGGTATAGGTCTACAGGATCGGATTGAAGTAGTAGGAGCACAAAGATCCCTCCAAGACCAGATCTAGAGAAGGGGGCATCTGTAAGCCCCCATACAGTTTCATGTGTGGGACCAGGAGGCCTACGTAGGTGCACCATTCCCTTGCAGGGAATATATCCAACCACTACTCTATTGTGTAAATATTTGTATCAAAATGATGGGTATCCCTCAGAGGGACGAACTTGTAACCGAGGACTTGAGATATCAATAAATAAAGCATCTTTATTTGTTTTCTTATTTTCATGTTGCATGTGCTTTCAATACTTTCATTTTTGTGCAAGTAATAATACACGTAATAAATCAAATTGCAAGTAGGGTAGCCAGGGTGCATGCTTCTCGGGGTCACACACAATAGCCAGATGGGCTAGCCGCACATATGAGATTGATATTGGATCTTAAATGATATATTTATTTTTTTTGCTCACTACCACCCACAACATGCTCTTATTCCTTCTCTAACAACTACCACTCAGTTTTTAATTCAGCATTCGTTTTAGTTTTTCAAATGCAATATTTTTCTTCCATATAAATATACTTTATCATTTACTTTAGGAGGTCGGCTCATAGACTTATGAGTGATTTAATTTTTCTCTTCAATAACGTTGGTGTCAAAACTTATAAACCCATTATAATATTTTTAAAAAATATTATAATATTAATCTTTTTAAAACCTTTGGCCTTTGTAATATTTAAACCTTTGTCCCAAGCACTTTTAAACCCTTGTCCTTTTCTTGTAATATTGAATTCTTTTAAACCTTTATCCCAAGCACTTTTAAAACCCCTTTATCCCAAGCACTTTTAAACCTTTCTTCTTCTCTATATAATATTTAAATATGATATTTAAATATTATAATCCTTTATTTAAAACCTTACCTTAAATAATTATCCATTGTTATATTGTCCAACCTTGTCAACTTCACACCCTTGAAGAATATGCACCCTTTGACATCAATGACAACTCAATATACTCAATATTTCCAACAACAACAACAAAGGTATGTTTACAAGAACTTTTTTATATTTAGCCATCAAGTCTAAGGGTGATAGGCCAAACTCATTTTTAAGTGAGTGTCTTGTAACTTAAATAGTTCCTATCAAAAGTGACAAGTAAAAAGTAGGATCCCTATTTGACACAACATATTTGGGCATTCCATGGAGTAAAATGATGAATTCTAAAAAAAATAAGCAACTACAAAGGTTGTGTAGGGATGGGGTAGGGAACATAAATGAGCATACTTTGTAAGACAATCCACTACCACTAAAATTATTGATTCTCCTCTAGATTTTGATAACCCTTTGATGAAATCCATAGAAATATTTGTCCACACAAATTCTAAAATTGGTAAGGGATGAAGGATTCCCAATGTACAAATAGTTTTACCTTTCACCCTTTTGTGCTTATCACACTCTGCCACAAAATCTTGAATATCCCTTTTCATTCCCTTCCCATAAAAAGTGTATTTGGTCATTTCATAGCTTTTAAGAAACATATAATATCCCATCATTGATGATGCATGCATTTCCTATAGATGAATTATCGCACTTGTGAATTTTGAGAGATAAAAATTCAATCATGATATCTCAAGTCTTGACCATCCCAAACATATCTAAGGCATGATTTGGGTTATACTTAGAGTTTGTGGAACAAGTATTGCAAATTGGAATTCTTAGTTATTTCCTCTCTACGCTGATTGGTCCATTAAGAAAGTGGTGTGTGTATAACCTTTAACATACCTAATATTCATACTATTGGGATAGATCATCTACCACTACATTATAGTTTTCTTTTTTTATGTTTTTTCATAATAATAGCCCAAAAATTTAGATACCCATCATTATTGTTTGGGTTTGGCTACCTATTGTTCCAAGAAATACTTAAGATATTGATGATCTATTTTTATTGAAAGGTGACACCCACTGAGATATGGCCACCAATGATTAACAACATGTAAAATAACTAGCATCTCCTTTTTATGAGTGGATTTGCCTATATTCTTGTCCAACAATGCTCTATTGATGAAATCCAATGGTCTTCCTTATGGCATCAAAATTGCCCCAATTCCATTATTGGAAGCATCATTTTCAATTAACAAAAGGTTTAGAGAAATAAAGCATTGCTAAAATAGGTGTGATTTTCATAGCTTATTTTAATTCCCTAAAAGCTTGTTCCACTGGTTTCATCCAAATGAATGAATTCTTTCTCAACATATCTATTAAAGGGGCATCTATCTTTCCATAGTTTTGCATAAAATTTTGGTAATACCTTGAGTCTTTAAATACTCAAATTCCCTTAAGGGTTTTAGGCTTTGGTTATTATTGGATAGCCTAGATCTTTTTAGGATCCACTTTAACTCCATATTTGCAGATAATGTGAACCAAGTACTCTACTTATTGCATGTAAAAATAACACTTTGATTGCTTGGCATAAAGTTGATTCTTAGATAAAATTTGCAAGGCGTAATCCAAATATTGGAGATACTCCTTCCAAGTGTGACTATAAATAACAATATTTTCAAAGAAGACTATAATAAATTTATGGTGGAAGGGTTGAAAAATGGAATTCATTAAACTCTAAAAAGTGGAAGTTGCATTGGTCAAACCAAATGGTATAACCAAAAATTAATAATACCCTTCATGGGTCCTAAAGGAAGTTTTAGGAATGCCATATTCCTTGATTCAAATCTAATGGTATTTAGATAACAAATCCAAATTTGAGAAAAATTGGGCACCATACAACTCATCTAACAACACATCAATTACTAGAGTAGAAAATTTGTCCTTAATGCTTATTTTAGTGAGTTCTCTAAAATATAAACACAAATTCCAAGACCCATCATAATTCTATATCAACAAAAATAGGGAAGAATGGAGACAACACTAGGGTAAATTATCCCTACAATAAGAAGTTCTTGCACCATCTTCTCGATTTTTGACTTTTAGACATATGGATATTGGTATGGGTAAAATTTTCAAGGAAGACTATTTAGAATAATTTGGATTGCATGATCGTGAGTACGATTAGAGCGTAGTCCTTTGGGTTCCTCAAAACTATGGCATTTCTTTGTAGTAAAATTTGTAGTTCATCTCAGGGGTGCTTTTCCTCATCAAATGGAGCTTGTATGAAAAATAATTGGGTGATAACCCCATGGGATAATATTTTTAATATTTTATCCATCCTATGAGATGGAACAAGTTAAGTAGCATCTACCTTCATTCCTTGTAGAGTGAACTCAATTTGATATAGATTGAATTCCATCCATAGTTTAGAAAATTTCCATAATAGTGGATACAATATTCTAAGACATAGATCTCCCAATACCACACCCACCTAGGGGTACGGAAAACATATAATACTTATGATTATATTCCCCTATTTATACCTTAACATTTTGAAACTTCTCTTACAAGGCAAAATCCTCCATTGGCAATCATGACTTGAAAGGAATTACAAGTATTTATATAACAATTTCCCTAGTTTTCCACTCTAGGATCAATAGAATTATGTGTGATTATAAAGTCAATGAGAATTATTATTTATTGTCCTTTGAATTATAATAACAACTTCATAGTTTAATAAGTTGAAATTCCTACCAAGGCATGCACTAAGATTTTTTGTTGGGATTCTATGACTTCTAATTGTTTTGTTTGTTCCTATTCTTGATGATCCTCTTCCACCTCTTGATATTGTATGGTTGTCATATAATATACATCAAGTAAATACAATTTATATTGCACATATTTATATCTTGGGTAATACTTATCATCATAGTTGTAACATAGCCCTTGGGCTCTTCTAGTTTCCATATCTTCTTGAGTCAACTTTTTGATGGTAGGTGATTGTTTGTAGGATTTGATGTTGGTTTACACAAAAAGTATGCCCATGTTTGTGAAAACTTGAACGTGTATCCTTGAGCTTTAAATTTATCTTCTATATATCTAGCCAATAATATTGTCTACTATAATATTTGTGGCTTAAAAAATCTTAACTTTAGCTTTAATTTCATCCTTCAAACCATTCACAAATAGCTTTGGAAGAATTTTTCATTCAAGCTAGTGGTGTGGTTGGCCAATTTTTCAAACTAAGCTTGATAGTATCAAACAATTGAATTTTGTTTGAGGTTATTAAGGGCTCCTATAAATTCCTCATACTTACTAGGGACAAATTGAGTGATTACTTGTTACTCAACCCTTCTTCCTTATAATTAAAAGAACCATATCAACCATATGTGTGGGTGCTACTACTTTAAAGGCCTTCCAATTATACAAATTATTCATTAATACCTCCATATCCTTATGTTTCCTTATCACATAGGTTATGGATTCTTGTAAAGTTTTGATTTCAACCCTTGACTAGTTTAGACCATCAGATAATTGATTTTCCAAATGCTTCTCCCCATTGAGTCATGTGTGCAGTGATTTTTTGATCCATTTATTGTTCCATTTGCTATCCCCCCATGCCTATAGCCATACACTATAATTTTAGACCTTCTAAGGATACTTACTAAAAAAAAGATGCTATTGTGGTAATTATTTTTAGTAATAGTCATAAAAAAGTGTTTGGGTCTTATATATCAACATGATCACCTAAAAAATATGATCACAATGGACTAGATCTCTAGATGATATTTTTTGGCAACATAGATTTGTTTTTTAGTCAAATACTGCCTACTTTCTCCTAATGTCATTTTAACCAAGAAAATTGGCTTTCTTATCTATTCTCGATCATTGTCTTGTTTGTTATTGTTGATCTAAAAACTACCCTTGGTAGTATTTATCTTATCTATTACTAACAACTAGTTTATTTGACTTTATTCTTGACTATTACTATTACTATCTTAGTAAACTTTGTTCTAATTGTTATTGATAATAGTCTTGTTTGATATTTTTTTTATTGTAACTAACAACTACCCTAATAGAATCCACCTTGATTATTACTAATTTCTAATAGTTACTTTAATATATTATAATATATTCAATTCTATGATAGATGTAGTTGGTGAGCAGAAATTCATGTCCCGAAAAACATTTATTTCTCTTCCATAAATTATCAATTCGGTAAGTCCGTAAAATTATGAGTGTCACACACAGTATATGCTTGTAGTGTTGGGGAATAAATCTAATTGTACCTTATTTAGTTTTGTGGGGGATGTTTGTGCATTTCAATTTTAGCCAAACTAAATAAACTAAGTGTGGAGAATTTAAATAAATAAAATACAATGCTAGAAATAAAATGCTGAAAATAAAATGCGGAAATAAAAAAACACATATAAATTAAATAAAGCAAGAACTAAAGCAATAAAATAATCTACATAAAATAAAGAACATAAATAAATAGGGGAGGACTACTGTAGGGAGTGGGTCCAAGCTCCCGCAGATAGTCCACCCAGCTAGCTATGTAGAGCTTGCTCAGATAAGAGGAATTGCACTCTTAATAAATTTGACAAGAAATAAAATAGAATAATTTATCCATAAAATTTCCTTCGTTCTCTTAGGGAAGACCTATGCATTTATACAATGCACAAGCTTCCTCTGTTACAAATTTAGGCAAGTCTATTTCAGAATTGCAGTTACAATAGATATGCAATGAATATTGTAGCCATTCAATTATAACAACCATATATTAATTAAAACAATCACACACTAATTTTACCCTCTTGTAGGATAAATCAAGCATGTTCTATTTTATCATAATAGAATATGTTTGGCAAAAAATAATGGATGCGTTATTCTATTTTAATAATATTGCATAAAATAGAATATCTCCCACATTGATCACTAGCAAAATCATTGCTCTTGGTTCATCCGTGCGCGTGAAAGAATAATGCTTACGTTACAAAGGTATCCAGCCAATAAAATAATAGAAGTGTTCATTCTATTTTAATAATAGTAAATAAAATAAAATATCTCCTTTTTGTCTTCACATGCAACCTCCTCCTTAGCCCATTGGTCAACTGGTCAAAGTTGGCTTGGTCAATCTTACAAAGTATGGAGGCGTAGAGGTGCCTTATTCATGAGGAAGACACCTACTTTTGTTGGGTGCCTTCCTTATAAGGAAGGTGCCTACTCCTACTGGGCACCTTCCTTATAAGGAAGACGCCTAATTCTTTTGGGCTCTTTACTTGAAGAGGAAGGCACCTACTTATGTTGGGTGCCTTCCTTGAAGAGGAAGGCACCTACTTCTACTAGGCACTGTCCTTGAAGAGGAAGGCACATGCTCTCATGCCTTAGTCTCTGAAAGCAAAAGTATGCCAGGTCCAAGTGGATGTAGACTAGAAAACACCATATTAGTAGCAAAACCTGCATTTATACACAATTCCCACTAAAAACACCAATCAAGCATAATACTGGATTTTCCATCAATTATATGCATAAGTTATATAAAAATGCATCTCACATGCTAATTAAACCAGCAATAATGCCCCTTAATAGTGTATAAAAATGTACATTTTTGGGACTCATCATCCCCCCATGCCTAACATGTGTTATGCCCTCATGGCACCAAAATATGAAGTTATACCTCTCGTGGGCTGACCATGCCTAAAAATTGTCCTGTCCTCATGACAATAGCCTCGGGATTATATATATATATATATATATATATATATATATATATATATATATATATTTCAATGGCCTTCAGCATCTCTGTTTTTCATCCATGGAGCACTGCTATGTATTTTCCATTCAGTACTGCTGTGTTTTTTTTTTAACTCAATACTATTTTTTTTATTCAGCACTGTTGTTTTTTTTTCAGTACTATTTTTTTATTCATAACTGCATTTTTTTTTCCCATTGAGTGCTATTATTCTTCATCCATAGAGCGATGTGACATCAACAGAAATCATAAACACATCTTGACTAATCATTGCGAACAAATAGTTAAATTGTCAGAAACACATCTTGACCACTACACTTTTTTTTATAAATGCTAGCATTTTCCAATGTTGCACATTGGTCATATTTGGTGAGACCAAATTGGTTTAAATTAAGTGCAGTCACTAGCTACTACTTTTACCCATATATGAAATGTATTTGACATCTCCACAACCTCCTTTGTGGTACAGAGTAGCATCATTTATATACGTTTGCTCAAACAGGATGCTATTACCATGAGGCAAAAATGAAAAGGATGCCAAATTTATTCACGTAGATTCCATAGCCTTTTTTTTTCAATTGTTTTTTTTTAATATCCGAGGCATGTGATGTGTTCAAATTCTAATGGGGGATTTTGAAAAACTATGGACGCATCAGCTGGTATTAGCATAGAAATGATTTTAAAATAACTATACACATAATTAACAAGAAAATTCAGTACATACCCGGGTGAATTTCGTAGAACCTGATATATATGATGTCGGTGGTGTGAGACGTCTTCTTGTTGGTGCTCCTGGAGATTTTATTTATTTATTCTCTCTGGCTGCCTTCTTCCTCCACACCATTAATCATTGTTGTTCTTCCTTCTTTTGTAGGTGTGGATTTAACAAATCCAACATTGCAGCCATAATATATATATATATATATATATATATATATATATATATATATATATTCTCCCCCACTTAAATTGGTGATGCCCTCATCACTAGCAATAGGTCCCTCTGCTCAATAGGTCTACAACCCTCCGAACATTAGGTCCCACACTAAACAACAAGTACCCCCATCCAAGGGAGAAGAAAATTGCTTATTGGTGCCTTCCTCCAGGTGGAAAAAGGCATAACTATACTAGAATAATTATAGGCACTCTCTTCCTGGTGGGAAGTAAGTGCCTTTTACGCTTTGTCACACTCCTAATTGTAGGGCACGGGATGTCACATATGTTAGGCCTAGTTTAAGCCAACTCTGCATAAAAATTGTGTTCATGGCCATGCCTTGAGAAACTATACACACAAAAACTAGAAAACAAGAATCATTGATGTGCCTAAGGCCCTAGCTCTTAGGATACCTTTAGATTGCATTCATAGGGTACGATTACCTACACACAAAAGCAAGAAAATAGGAGTCATGACTCTGTGCCTATTAGGCCCTCACTCTCAGGATGCCTGCAACTTGCATTCGGGTCATGATTTCCTGTAAAGCAATAAGAAAGCAATTATTATGCTGAGCAGGACATGTTCTATGTATTTTTTTTTCATTGGGAGGATTCATATTTTTTTTTTTATCAAGACACCTCTACTGTATGCCATCAAGGCACCTCGTCACTTATTCCTCTTCTTTTTTTCATCAAACCACCTAGGTACAGGAAATGGATCAAGGCACCCTAGATGTCAAGGCGCATGCTTGCTATGGAAGGTGCCTACTTGTCGTGGAAGGTGCCTTCAATGTATGGCACCTTCTTGATGTAGAAGGTACCTCCAATGTATGGCGCCTTCTTGATGTAGAAGGTGCCTCCAATGTATGGCACCTTCTTCATGCGGAAGGTGCCTCCAATGTATGGCGCATCAGGAAGGCACCTCCAATGCATGGTGCCTTCCTCATATAGAAGGTGCCTCCAATGTATGGTGCCTTCTTCATGTGGAAGGTGCCTCCAATGTATGGTGCCTTCTTCATGCCGAAGGTGCCTCCATTGTATGGCACCTTCTTCATGCGGAAGGCTCCTCCATTGTATAGTGTCTTATTCATGTGGAAGGCGCATTCTTGATGATCAAGGCATATTTCACTTCATTTTTTTTCACGTATCCTCCCCATTTTTTTAATTTTTTTCTCTCTTTTTTTTCTTTTCTTTCTGTGTCTTTTTTTTCTTCTTCTCTTTTTTTTTTTAAATTAATTATTGAGCATTCGTCCAAGCTACTGGTATGGTATGGGGTCTTCCCTATACCTATTTCTGATCCACTCTCACAAATGTGAGATTATTGTTAATGGATATCATTGACCATTACTCGAACATTGTATCGACACTCTTCTATTACACTTGGTGTAGCATCTCTGACTTTTAGCTTAAGGACTCCAAAATGTCCAACAATCTCCCCCTTTGTAATTGATGGTAACCCATATTCATTTTACTAAAACCTAACCTTATTTTATTTTCCCCTTGGGACTTTGCTCCCCCTGGATTAATGCTCTCTCAAATATCTCCTCATATAAAATCTCCCCCCAATATAAAAATATCTCCCCCTTTGACATTAATGGCAAAGGGTCACCTTTGGGGCTCGGGGCTAAGAATGAGCCTCTTAGCTTAGCCCCTCCTCCACCTCCACATGAGGTGGTTAATTTTGGGGTGGGAGTATTTCTACTCCTCGAAAGCATAGATCTATGCTTTTATATTTCTCTCTTCTTTTGTAGGAATTTTGAATCCTCTCACTATTTCTTTCCAAGTTATCATCCTTGTTCCTGTCATCATTTCTGTTCTTGTTCCTATTCTTGTTCTTGTTCATGTTCCTGTTATGGTTCTCATCCTTGTTCATGTTATTATTCTTTTCTAAGTCTCTATTCTTTTATGAGTCTCTATTCCTGTTCATCTTCTTGTTTCTGTTCATATTCATGTTTCTGTTCATATTCTTGTTCCTATTCTTTTTCATGTTCCTGTTCCCGTTCATGCTTGATTCTAGAATATTTTCTCTACACCATATTGCTATATAACCATCATTATTGTCCTTATAACACTTAATGTTATTATTCCTTGGATGTGCAATCGTCTTAGGATTTCTCCTAATGAAGCCATATCTTCTTCTGTCATTAATCTTGCAATTCATTGTCTTGTGACCAAAACCATTGCATGAGTAACAATAACCTTGGAAAATATGTTCTTTCCCACATAATTGTCTTTCATGAGTCCTGCATTGTGAAGCCATGTGTCCAAACCTGTGACATGAAAAACATATTCCATTGAAGCCTCCTTGTCTTGACCTCATTGGTCTCCTATTATGATTGTTGTTTCATTTGTATCTTCTTTGTGCATTGTTCCTCTCTTTGTTGAACTCTTTGTTGTCCAACTCATCCTCTGATGTCCCAGTTTCACTTAAAATATCTTCTTATGATGTATCTTCTTTTGAAGTTTCTTCTTCATCAAGACTTAAAGTAGATTATTTTTCCTATTTCTTTTGAACCTTTCCAAAGCCAAGACTTGTTGAACATGATGTTCATTGTTGTCCACAGATGAACTTATCCAAGTTCTTAGATCTATTTGTGAAACTCTTCATCTTGTTCTTGGAGTCCTTTAAGTCTTATTTTAAAGTAACCACTTCTTGTGCTAACTTCTCATATTCCAAGATATTTACTTCTAACTTATCCTTGAACTTGCTTGCCTTGGCCTTTGACTTCTCTAAATCCTCTATGAGCAATAACCTTTCTTCATCACATTATTGAAACTAACTTTCAAGCTTGGAGTGTTGCTTTCTAACCTTATTTACTATGTCAAGGGCATAGATAAGTTCTCCCTTGAGATCATAACCATTCTCTACTAAATAATATTCTATTTATTTGCCTTTGTCCTTATCATTACTTCCTTTTGACTTGTCTTCTATAGGATCACTTTATTTATCTTCCAAAGCCATTAGAAGATTCTCCTTTGGTCCCAATATTGTATGTTGAAACCGAATCTCATTTTATTTGGATAAGATACATTTTTCCTTTTTGATCTCATTGAGTACATAAATATTTCTTTCTCTTATAGTGCTAGCTACTAGTTTTCTAGATTCAGATTTCCTTACTTCACATCTATCTTGATGAAAAATTACCATATGGCATTGATCACAGAGTTGACTAATGCTCAAGATATTATGTTTTAGACCTTAAACATATAGAAAATTTTCAGCTTTTGCTTTCCCATTGCCTATACTTAGAGTTCCTTTTCCACAAATATTTGATAAACCATTGTCCCCAAGGTTTGCTGACCCTCTATTTCCATCTTTCAAAACTATAAATTTGTATTTTTATCCTACATGTGTCTAGAGCATCCGCTATCTAGAAACCATTTTCCTTCTTTATCCTAAGCATGCAATGCTATTTGAACTAGCAAGGATTTTAATTTTCCTTTCCCTTTTTATTATTTTCTAGTAGTTTGAGTTATGGTCTTTCTACTAGATATAGAGATTTATAGTTTGCACCTTCTAGATACATACCCAAAACTATTGCATTTGTAACACTTAACATCATCATCCATATGTGGTACAAGAGAATCTGTACTACTACTATCATTGTCTCTACTAGTACATTGCGTAGCTCTATGACCATATTTATTGCAATAAAAACAATGTCCATGGAAAGAATTTTGTAACCTATTTTGATGAAGACTTGATCTGGTATTATTCCTTTTGTGGTATTATTTCCTTGAGATATGGTAAGATACCTCTCTTTTGTTTGATATTCCTATCTCTTGCTTACTTGGTGCATCTCCTTGTAATCTCTTGTTTATTTCAGTTCTGCATTTTAGCATAACAATTCCTGCTACCACTTTCTCAATTCCAGCTTCTTTGGCTTCCAACGTGTCTCTCAAATGATGTTCAATATCTCTTCTTTATTTCACTTCTATTTAGAGTTCTATTAACCTTTGTAGAAGCTCAATTCTTTCCAATTCATCATTTTGGATATGTTCCTTTAGTTGTGCACTCTCTTATTGAATCCTTTCAAGATATTAGAGATAGTTGAAGAGTGCTTCCTCAAAGTATATACTTTCTTCACTCTCTGAGCACATGTGTGTTACTTAAGGATCCTATTCCAAGCTATTAAACTCTTCATAGAGAGATCGGATCTGATACCAATTGAAGAACATGTGCTTATACTAAGGGGGGGTGAATAGTATAACATAAATTTTTTCCCCAAATAGTAGCATCAGCATTAATAAAATAGTGAACATCACACAAAGCATCACACACATGAGAGATATCATTTTTAATGTGGTTCACCCAATGTGGGCTATCTCCACAAAAAAATATTTCTTCTAAATATTTCTCAAATAATCTTTTGAGAATCCTTCCAAGTACAATGTTTATGGACCTCTATCCAAAGTAGATGATGATACCCTAATATCAAGTTTGTGGATCTCTTCCACAGGAGAAATATTTCCCCTTTTGCTTTGGCTAGTGATCTTCTAGAAGACTCTGTCTCTCTACTACACTGATTGGTGGATATCTCTCCACTTGAATACTCCTCACTCAGATCTATCTTCAATTGTCCTAGCTACTAGATATCTATCCACTGAGACTCTGTCCTCTATAATCTATCACATACAAATATTTGTCTCAATAGGTTCACTCAGAACCTTCTCAAATCTACTCAACAAGCTCACTCATAACCTGTCCAAATATGTTCAACAAGCTCATTCAGAACTTGTCCAAATTTGCTCAATAAGTTCACACAGAACTTGTTGAAATCTACTCAAAAATTTCTCTCTAGGACTTGCTCATTTTTGCATAGCAAGCTTCCACAAAATCTTACTCAAAATCAGCTCACAAGCCTTCTCAAAGACTTATCTCAAATATGCTTAACAAGCTCACACAGAACTTGTCCAATCTCATAGAATCATAAAGAGAATTGTTAGAGACTTAATATGTTCTATACTTAATGCTCAATCAATATCTCAACTCAATCTCATAGAAGCATAAAGAGAATTTTTAGATACTCAATATGTTCTATACTCAAATCCAAATCTCAACTCAAATAAATATCATAGAAGCATAAAGAGAATTGTTAGAGACTCTATATATTCTATACTCAAATCCCAATATCAACCCAAATAAATCTCATAGAAGCATAAAGAGAATTTTTAAAGACTTTATATGTTCTATACTCAAATTCCAATCTCAACTCAAATCAAGAATATATAATAGTTTGTTTTATGGAACTTGAACAACCACATGCATCCACTTGACTAGGCTCAATCAACTCAACTCAACCAATCACCTCAATGAACAATCCTTTCTCACAAATCGTAGTCCAAGAATGTATCAATCAACTCAAAATATTTCCAACAATGCTCAACAACAAATCTCACATAAAAATGATACTCATGTTCTCTTATAACTCAAGTTCAATTTATTTGCACAACCAATGGGCTCCAACAACAATGCTTATAAAATAAGGTTTAATCACAACTCTCAATCCAGAAAACCTTGAAGCATTAAACCAATCACTTTCGAAAAGGAAACCACAATAAATCCTTTTCACTCCAAATATATTTTTAGAAATCAACCACCATAATCAATCAATAGGATAATGTGCCCATACATTTTATGAAGATGAAGAAGCCTCTTTGGAAATCTGCCACAATCACAATATTATTTTACCAATCTTCAGAAGGGTTAGAAGATCACAAAATAATCAACATTACTCCACTTCACAACTATATTCACCAAGGATTTTAATTAGAAAACTTTATTAAGAATTAATGCACAAATTCCTTATTACTCCTAAAACCACTTGTACCATAAAATAAAATAAATCAAATCATTGCATAACCTTGTCACTCCACAAACCATTTATACCATAAAATAAATCAAATATTTTATATCCTTCCTTTCAACACTTTTGCACTAAAAAATAATCACAAAGCTTTCTTAGGAAATATCTCATATTAATCAAATATCAAACCTTATTAAAATATTAAAGCTTGCTCAACCTTATATCTCCCACAAAAATCATAATCAAACCTTAATTAAATATTAAAGCTTGCTCAACCTTATATCTCCCACAAAAAACATAATAAAACCATAGAAAGAAAATATTTTAATTAATATGTTGACCCCCACAAATATGGGAGTCAGAGTGCATACCTCAAAAGAGCCCTCGAAGGGCCTTGGCATTTTGAACCTCTGCCCACCGTACTGCCAAGCGACAACTAAGCCATGTGAGCTAACACTACCCATGTGAGTTCCTTGGGAACTCTCTTCCTTACGATGCATGCTCTTTCCTCACAAGGCACCAAAAATTTGACCATCCATGACTTGACTACCCACGTCACACTCCATGAATTTTTTTGCGCAATATTTAGATGCAAAAATACTTTGGGTTTTAGAAAATCATGCGACACTCAGATTTATTAAATGGAAAACCTTTGGCTTATTTATGTAAACTATCCTTCAATGCGAATATGTCGATCCTTTTAACATTTCCCTCATGATGTCAATGGTGCCAATAATAAAGGAGGGAAAAACCTTTTATTTAATTTTAAAATTTAAATTTAAACTAAACCTTTAAAATTAAATTTCTCCATCACCGGGGCACCTTTTTCGATGAAACGAAAATCCAACTTGGGTTTTAAGAAAAACCCATTTCAAATCTACCATCCATTGGTTTTAAATAAAACCTTTCCTTTCCTTCCTTGGTTTTCATAAAAACCTTTTGCTAAGCTTCCCTTGAAGCTCCTTTTGGAACCAAATGCCATGCATCCCTTCTAGAACCTTTGATCAAAACCTTTCCTTCTCATGAAGCTCTTTGTGGAGCAAAATCATAGTGCTTACTTACATAGGTACTTTTGACATAAATGACAAATTTTATCTTAGGGACTCAAAATGTACTACAAAAGCACCCAAAGAATAAAATTTACCCATTTCATCCTGGAATGGAGTTTTGATGATGATTGAAGGCATGGAAGCTAATTTATTTTCATCGTGAGGTGTACCCTGTATAGAAATGTGGCAGTTCCCATTCCTAAGGTTGCCCATTGAGGTTTGAAAAGTACTTTTCAAGACTAAAAGCAACCAAAGCACAATAATCGAGGAATATTTTGGGCTAAAGGATTTCAAATACAGTTAAAAATAATTAAAAAACATGTCTGATGCAAATATTGAAATGCACGATTCACTCCACTCCTTCAAAAATCAGCATGTGCATTTAATCTATTTGGTGAGGCGCAATTATAAATTTGGTGCTCCCATGAGAAGGTAAAATATTTTTCTATATTTTTCTAAAGCATTGTTGCATTGAGGTGATATTGTTGCAAAAGCTACTCAAGGCTTGAGCATTGTAGAAAATGGGAAAGAGAACTGTCGAATCTGCTAGCACTAAAGAGCCAAAGAAGGTGAAGAAGAATACTGAGGGAGGAAAGAAATCCAAAAAATAAAGGTGTCATTAAAATGATGACTTGGACTCATACTCTAATATGTTGGTTCAAGTGGGATATTGTGTTATTACCAATAAGGGCATTGAAAAATTATGCTAGGATGTAGACACTGTAGTCTGATAGGGGTTAATTCTAGAGTCCTCTTACAATAGCATACCATGCCCATATCTTCTAGTACCTATGTACTCCAATCCACTATTGCCCAGAATTGGTGGAGGCCATTTCAAGGTTTTATAATCCGAATACCAGGATGGTGCAGAATGCAAAAGGTGATGTGTTGTTCACCATCACATCTAAAGACTTCCGAGAGGCATTCACCTGTGGAATTACACCACCCTTAGATTTCATTTTCAAGAAATTGCACATCGATGAACAAGAAGAAAGATATCAATCGACCATGACATTGCACCGGTTTATGGAGACATAGTTGATTAAAATACCCTAGCATGGTGAGTTGTCGATGTTGCCAAAGTCATTGTCAAATTTTAAGAGTCTTGATTTTTTCTCTATGGTGGCTTGGGTCATGGGTCTCCCATCAAATTCAATAGTGCACAAGTGGTAGGTGGCATTGGTGCAATGCATATCTCAAGTTGAATTCTATGCTCCCACGGAAATGATGAAAAGGATGAATCCCATTTTCTTTGACTGGGTTGATCATATTTCTAGAAGAATGCATTCCCAGCTAGAGAAGATGCAAATAGAAGAAACAAAGGCATTCAGGCATACATCCTTTCTGATTTGGTATTTCTTCTTTCACCTACACAAGAAGTTTTCTTTCATTGCAAGTAGGCAGGTTGATAAGGAAAATAGAAAATTATTGGTGTATATGTGGACTTCTAGTTTGTCAAGGTAGGAGTCTTTCTATAATTTCAATCGTATGTTTGTGGGTCCTACCCTTGAGATGATTTTCTGTAAAAGTGAGAGAGTACCGAGGGCAATGAGGGAAGAAATCATCTCAAAGCAAAGAGGTAATATATTTTTATTGACACAAGGTGTTGTATTACACATTTTTTGCTATACCAAAAAGCCAATTTTTCTCCCATATTTTTCCATAGGGTATTTGTTTGCTTTGCAGGTTTTTCAACAACATGATTATATAAATGACGTGTATGGGGTAGGGTGTGGAAATAAAACCATGTGTGATATGCCTTTTCACTTTGGAGGCATTAAGGTGAGCCAGGTGGGCTAGAACCGATTGATAACTAAGGCCTTTTACAACATCAAAATGGTGGAGCTACCGCAATGATGGAAGTATGATCCTTTGGGTATTTTTGCTGAGCACATCAAGATCAAAATATTTCATTGTTGTCCGAGGCCAGATATTGAAAAGCACAAAAATAATCCGAAGGGGCATGACTTGGAGTGGCACGTGGAAAACATGATGTCACTTCCACCTTGGCATGATTTCTATGAAATGGAGGCCAAATATAACCCTACAGTGCATAAAAATTAGATTCCTCCACCAGGGTTATTTAGCCAGATGAAAGAGTAGCTTTTGGGTTGGTCCGAAGAGAAAATTACAAACTGGTGGATCATGAGGGCTCATCGAAGGAAAATCGGGTCATCGTATGGCCTAGTAATGGATGGAATATTTTTGAACACCTATGACAAGTTTTACTCTAGTTACCAATCGATTACGTTCACTTGCATTGTGCCTCAGAGTTTGCAAAAGTCAAGCAGTTAGGAAGATGTGGCCGAAGAAGAGCATCCCGTGGTCTAGGAAGTGCCACTTGTGCTCGAGGAAGAGGAACAAGTGTTAGAAGAGTTGTTGCAATGAAAGGAGAAAAGTATGTGGGAAAAGCTATCGGTTATAAAATTTTTGAAGAAGTAAAGAACCGGAGTAGTTTCATCAAACCCTCCTCCCGCGGTTTCGGTTGAGCATACATAATTATTAGAAGCCATTCCTTTGGTTCGAGCAAAGTCTGTTTGGTCAAAGTACTAATGTTATCAATATTGAGGAGGATGTTGCAATAGAACCAAAGGACTGGGTGGAGAAAGATCCAGTGTCACAACCACCTACATCCCCACTGGCTCAAAAGGTGTTAGAGCTTGAAGGTACATTTTCTTCTCTTTCTCCTCCCTTCGAGCGAGTGGTGACTATTATTTCCTTTCCTCTAGTTTTTGCTTCTATATCCCCTCCATTTGGTATACCCTCCACTTTAGTTTCACCTTCCATTTCCCAATCGTCGGTCACCACCACTCCTGCTCCTTCTATTCCCGCTTCTTCTACTTCCCTTTATTTTAGTTCTTTTACCTCCACTTTGAATCCATTTTCACTTCCTGTATCATCCACCCAAGTAATTTTTGTTACATCTATAAGTACACAAGCTCCCTCTCGAGTGAGTGTGACTATGGATGAAACCCTTACCTCCATTTCTTCCACCAGTTCTATTTTTTCCATTGTTTCCACTATGTCGATTTCCACTTCCCTCAAGCCAAATCCATAGCCAACTCATTTCCCATTTTCACCCCATTTTTGGAGTTGTAGGTGGTACTTGAATCAGTGATAGCGAATGTACTAGTGCAGCCCATTACAAAAAAATCAGCCAAGCTCACTTAAGTTCATCACAGTGGTTGAAGAGTAAGAAGAGAAGAGAAGCCATGGTGCCAGCAAAGCCTTTGAAGCAGGTTGCCTTTGATCCCACCACCATGGAGGCCCATACAATGAAGATGATTCCCCAGGTTTAGAAGCCTCAGGGTGAGATGACTCCGAATGATTATAATTATGAGATCATCACCAAGGATCTCACCAAGCTCGACACCATGAAGATAGTGGGAAATATTCAAGCAAAAATGAGCTCCTTGTTCTTGCATGGAGAACACTATAAGAATCGCTTCTTTGAGGTTGAAGCTAAGATCGTTGATCTAGAGGAGTCTCTGGAAAAATGTCAAGCATAGTTGCAATCTGCATAGTCAAAAGTAACTCGGTGGCAGAAAAGGGTAGAAGAGTTGGAGATAATGCTCCAAAAGCATCAATAGGCCAAAGGAGGAGCAGAATAGTAGGTTGAGGCATTGAAGAGCCAACTCTAGAATTTGCAGGATCAACTAGCCACGAAAGCAACACATGCCATAGTCCTAACGAAAGAGAAATTCAAGGAGACACATAGCTAGTTGCTTGCTCATTGTAAGACCCAAGTGAAAAGGGTGACATAGGTCCTCATGTACCTTCAAGAAATTTAGACTATCATCTCATATGGCTAGTACATAGTGGAGCATGGCGAAGAGCACCTGGAACCTCTCTTGGTAAAAGCAACATAGATGCAGATGCTAGCTAGATCAGATCTTCGATTTCATCCCATGAGTGATATGGCCCGAGCTTGGGCAAGCACCAAAGTTGTACTACACCAGTATTTCTTTAGGCTGGATCAGGTGAAGGAGGCTCGCAAGTTGCTTGACATGTTTGAGCAAGAGAGAAGAATTTCAACGACCTATTTCAATGCAATGCTCAAGAATGGTTTCCCTAGTTTCACTGATGATAGGGGAAATATTCTTTCAAAGGAGAACCTGGAAGCAGCTTGGGTAGTCTTTATTGATGATGCCTCCAAAATTGATGATTGGGAGGAGCCACTTACTGAAGACCATGTGCTACCTCTGATGAGAAGGCTCACACACATCGATTCTGGTTTACTAGAGCTCAGTCAGTGGGTGAATTACATTGATATGGGGTAGGTGGAGATTTTTAGGTACCTAGTGGATTCACTTAATGGTCCGGAGGTTTGATGTTATTGTAGTGTATGAGGCTACAATCACATTTCTCTCAGAAGAAGAAGCTGCAGAAAAAGAGGCCGAGGAGCGAGATGCAAGAGCAAGTAGCAAGTAACCTGATGCCCCTGGTGGAGCTGACTCTTAAGCCCAATGGATGAAGGCATGGGGTCAATTGCATCCATGTGAGTTGGATACCCCATGAGCCACCAAGAATGTTGGCAGTTTTGCAACTTTACCACATTACAATTTTGTTGAATGATTGATTGTAAAATTTTAATGCATTTGCTAATGAAGGCGCTATAGTTTTAATGCATACAGTTTTGATGCATATTTAATTATATTTTTTGCCTCTTTTTATAATAGCACATTACTGTAAATAACATGGAAATCATCAATGCAAGGAAGAATTTTGTTTTAGAAAAATTGCTAAGGAAAGAAGGCACCGACAAGAATTGATTTTAAAGGGAGAAGCGCTTCAAGAAGTAAAGAGCAATAAAGTTGGGCGCTTTCACCCCAAGAAGTTTCACCTCAAAAAATATTAAGATCGTGTTCGAATTTCAAGAAGAGAGTGGAGAAGTGTTTTTACCCCAATCGAGGGGTGAATATCTCTATCGCCCCTCTTGGAGGTGAAACAAATCTTAAAGAAGCAGATTCACCCGATGGGAAGGAACAAAGATTTCAAGAGCAAAATAAAGGAGTAAGGCACTTTCACCCCAATTGAGGGGCAAAACCTCTTGTCGCCCCTCTTTGGGGTGAAAGTTGTTTTACGTGTTGGCCATGTCAAAGATAGATTAAAAGGCGCTATGTAAAAAGGTTGAAGGCGCTTTCACCCCAACAGAGGGGTGAAACTCCTTGGCACCCCTCTTTGGGGTGAAACGTATTATAAAATATATATATATATATAAGCAATGCCATGAGGGCCGAACACCCACGAATCGAAGCAGAATTTCAAAAGGTGCTTTCACCCCAAGAGAGGGGAAAGTCTTTGTCGCCTCTCTTTGGGGTGAAAATGTAACATAAAATAAAATTTGTGAGCTAGGTGCTAAAGTATGAGCATAGAAAATAAGAGGCGCTTTCACCCCAAGTGAGGGGCGAAACTCTCTGTCGCCCCTCCTTGGGGCGAAACATATCTGAAGAAGGTTTTAAAACATGGTGGGCCCGACATGGGTAATTCAAGGTAGTGCTTTCACCCCAAGTGAGGGGCGAAGCTCATTGTCGCCCTCCTTTGGGGTGAAAGAGTATTTCCAAGGTTTTAAGGCCAAAAAGGAGGTTGACATTGTAAAGGCCCATTTTAATGCAATTGACGATTTCATCCATGATTGGGAAAAGGTAAAAGATAGTGCCTGATGTAAGTTTGAAGTGCAATAAATTAAAGTCACCTCTATGGAGAGGTGCCATGTAGTTTCACCTTTCCAAGGGGTGAATGGAGTTTGAAGGTTCGATTTTGGGTGAAATTCATTGCGTAGCACTCTACGTTAAATTAGCAAATGATATCACCTCTCTAGAAGGTTGAACATCCCTATCACCCTCTTTCAAGGTGATAGTGAAAAATATAGTTATAAGGAGAAAATTGAAGGGCAAAATTACTTAAATATCAAGCCTGGCTATGATATTACCTATTGCTACCACGACAAGGTTGTGTTACCCTGTCTTTGGGTAAAATAAATTCTTTGACAAAGATAGAGCTTTCGAAGGCATGATTTTGTTGATTTTTTGGGAAAAGGGCAAGGAAGGGTAGCATTTAATTCTTGGAGCAATGCAGGCAAGCACTTCTAGAATGTTCACTTCAAGGTTGAGAGATCAGAGATAATTCTTGTTCATTTCCAATGCATCGACTATCAACCTTGCCGATTTTCAAAGTAGATTTAATGCTCGGTGGACTTTTCTAGTGAAAGTGAATTTCCAAGGCGTGAGGCGAAGCGAATTCAATGCTCGATTATTAGGTGATTTTGTTGCATCCCGATGCATCGACATCCAAGGTTGCTTCAAGCATTTACTCTTGTTGACTTCTTTGTGCGATTCTCCCATCAAAGTCGGATCATGGTTTCCTTACAGAATGTTTTGACCAGAATACCACTGATGCCAAGGAGAAAAATATGCATGTTGGTTTTTGATCTACCAACATTTTGTTGTATATGCATTAAATGATAGAGGTAAAATCCCTCTATAAAATACTAATCATTTTTCATTGTAAAGGATGGAAGGATGGACACTCTACAGAAAAATACTCCAAGTTTTCTGCATTAATAGAAACAATTCGGCTTTTGGTTCTTTGAATGATTTTGCACTTGATAGTTTTCTATGTGTGATTTTTGAAGGCTTTTATTCCCATTATTTGTTGTGAGTGAATTCTACTTCTGAATTTAGTCTTTGCTTGTGTGGGAGTGAACACTGAAATGCACTCTGAGGGTTATTTTCTTGCATAATTATTAGAAGTTTCTGTGCTTGTGTTTTTTGTTGAATGCTACTAATTTCTTGGTGGAAATTCGGTTGTTAGTCTATCCCCATCCTATTCTGCTGGCTTATAGCCATATTTCCCATTTCTTTCTATAATTTCCCATTTCTTTCCTGTTTCTCTAAGCTTATACCCAGTGTAGGATTAGTAAGGGAGCCAACCCTCTCTGGAGATTGGCTCAGAGGACATTTCTTTCCTTCGGCATTTCAATGTTGGTCGGGTCTAGGGTGCACAAGGCATAGATCTTGTAACTAGGTAGATTCATGACCAACACCACTAAGGAGCAAAAGCATACTATATATACTCAAATATGTGTTGTTATGGATATTTTAAAACCTTTGCCACAATCCATTAAGATTAAATTTGAATCAATATAATGGGATCAACAAATAGATTATGAAAATATTACATTTTTTTTGTCACAATTGTTATGATATTGAACACTTGGTAAGATTTTTTAAAGTGAAAACTATGAAGAAAGAGATAAAAAATCTAGTGATGAGATAAAGATCAAAATGAAGAAAGGAAATCATACAGTAATAGAAGCTATATTAGATCAAGGATATTCCTCTCTGAAAGAAGAGGTAAATAATCCTATCTACAATATCATTTGGCAAGTTCAAAAGGAATTAAAGGCACAAAAGAATAAAGATAACAAAAGAAACCAAGTTTATTCCAGGTAAATCATCTTCATTATCCTCAAGTAGTATAAAATCCTCTCTAAGTAATAAAATTTAAAGGGGTGAATATGTTATCCCTTACACTTTAAGGTTTCAAGAGAAACATAATAAAGAAATGAGGATGGAGGAAACCCATAATTTAGGTTTTTTAGGGAAGAATAAGAATGTATTTGCTACAAAAGAGCATCCTTGCACTTTAGGGTTTCTAGGGCAATATAAAGAAGATTATGCTTTTGAGGTTATTCCTTGCACTTTATATCCTTCAAAACAAGACAAACCTAAAGATGATAAGTCTTACTATGAGTAGTGTGAGAATATTAAATATATCGATGAATATAAAATTATTGTTGTAAATATATAAAAAAAAAGAGGAAGACCCAAGAAGCAAAAACAAAAACAAAAAGAAACCTAGAAGGATATTGATATGGGAAAAAATTAAATATCACAAGTTCCAACAAGTGTGACTAAAATCACAAATAAAAACAAAAAATAATAGTGAAAATACTATTTTGGAGTATTAGGGGAATGGAAAAGAACCCTAAAAAAGGTAAAAAAAAATTGTGAGGTTGTTATAGACAAGATATTTATATATATATAGAAGTTGGGCAACAAATATTTTAGCCATTCACGATGTTGAATTATATCTTGATAGAATTTAAATTTTGGAAGGCATTTGATATAAAAGGAGTTGATTATGGAAACTTAGCATTTTGAGGAATATGGAGAATATCTTTGATAAAGGCAACAGAAGATTATCTTTGATAGAAATTTAAAGTTAGGTATGTTTTAATTAACTTAGAAATGTAATACGGGCAATGTGATGTTTTATTTTTGTAATGGGAGTGGCCTCCAATAGAAGCCACACATAGCTTATTAAAAACAAATGTGGTCCAATCAATATATTTAGACAACATAGCTTCAATGCACTAAAATTAATATGTAGATTTGTAATAAAATATATGAAAAGGACTAAGTAAACATATTAATGTAGTGTCATAAAATATCATCTATTCATCATCAAAGAGGTAAGGAATGGGTATATATAATTTAATAACATATGTGATATACATTTCATCCATTTAATGAATTAATAATATCTAGCATAAGTTTGATTTAAAAAGTAGAGTACTTTTCCAATTTTGTTTGAAAGATGCTTGCAAATAAGATATTCACTCCTATTAATAGTGAAAATAAAGTATAACTCAAAACCTTAACTATGGTACTAAGATTTTAACCTATTACTAAACATTGAATAAAAGTAATTGTTAGTCAAATAAAATTTAGCATTATATTTCTTCTTTGTCCATTTTAGTGGTGTGTTTATTCTTATATGTTTGTTTAGTTAATAGCTTCTAACTTTAATAGGTAGTTAATATGGGCCCCATATCATTTTAAACTTTTATTGATCATGTTTATGCATCCCTATGCCTTGAAATAGTGAATTATATGATTAAGAATAATTTCAAACTATTTATTATTGAAAAGACCTGCAAATTACTTTCCTTAATATCAAATTGATGGTGGTGCAGCAAGTCATTGCACTTCAATAAATCGGTCCATTTTTATTTGGTTCTAGTATCAACTTAGTATTCCATAATAGATTTTATTGTATTCAAATAAATCTATACTAGCACTTAGGAAGCCTTTGGCTCATGGATCTCTTTTTTGTTGTTCCCCACATGGCACATGTCCATGTTGAAACTAATGATGGCTATCATTATTTTTGTTTCTTTAGTATCTTAATGAATCCTCCTGATGATGACACTATTATGATATCAGCCTACATAGATCAACTTTTGATTGGATAGAAGTATTCTACTTTTCTTCACAACATCAATTGGATCACTTGATTGGATGGTAAATCATAAGAATTGTATGATTAATCTAGTGGATTACGTATTGCAGGATCAAGCATAGTTGTTTGATTATGATTGATTGGTCCTTTCTAACACTAGTAAAATTTACATCTTGTTTGACCAATGGTTTGGCATCTCCTTAGTGAGTTGTTACTCATAAAATGACTTGATACTTTGAAATATATCGGTCCTTGATAGATTAGTAGGATACAAAACTTAGTCAATTTTTGGATTGCATCTCTACCCATTATTGATCTTTGTCCTTCTCCTTTGAATTTAGTTTGACTGATCCATTTTCTTCATTTAATGACCGATGACAATAGCAAACACCATATGTTACTCTATGCAATGGATATTGTTATAAGTGACATATGGTATTGGTGCAAAGCACTACAATACCATAGAATACATTTATTTTGCTAATAATTTTTTTAAAACCTTACAACCAATATCCAATAGTAAGTTTTTATGATTCCCTATTTTTTGAGTAGAAATCACTCTCATACATAAATCAATACAAATATTATAATTACAACATACATGCGTTTTAGTTTATATCTCTCTCTCTCTCTCTATATATATATATATATATATATATATATATATATATATATATATATATATATATATATATATATATATATATATATATATATATATATATATATATATATATATATAACACTAACTTAACAGAGATATAAAATAACATTATCATCACTTATATATTTCATAATTATCATGGCCATGTTTATTCTCCACAAATAATGATAAACTATCAACCCTTTTAATCCCCATAAAATAACCTTGTTCTTGGAAAAGACTTATAGTGATTTATATTTTCTATTGTATTGTTCTAATTGATCTAAAGTTTGATTCCAACCTTAAGAATCATAACCTTCATATTTCTTTTAACATCAATGACTACTCATGTTTTTTAATATCCAACATATATTCAATTCTATATTAATTTAAACATAAAGTATGTGAAAAAATAACATAAAATTTAAGAACAAAAATAAACAATATTTAAAATTACAATAAATTTAGGTTAGCACTTACTTGAAGATTGGGAATATTGGGTTTAATACACCAAAATATATCTAACAAAATGTATCAACATACACAAGATCATGTGAACCTATCTCAAATTTCTCTTTAATGTTCATGCGTACCTAAATATTAATTTTAATAGGGAATTTCTTGATGGACATAAAAAAAATAGTCTTCCAATAATGTTTTTCTATATGTTAAATTTTGTGCTTTCAAAATTTCAATGAAATCAAAAACTTATTATTGACGATTACTTTTCAAAATATTGGATAATAATCAAAGTAAAAAAAAAGTAAAAAATAACCTTCAAAATAGTGTAAGTATTTGTTATTCATCATAACGTATCTAATTACATTATATAAAATTTGGTAATTCAAGGTTTCAATGGAGGTGTGACTATAATGTATAATGCTCAAGTGTGTGGTAAAATTGTATTATTTCCATAATGTAAAGGGTGAGGGGAAGGGACTAAAATTTCAACATAATCATTAAATAAGTATAATAAGTGGTAAGGATCATTCATATCTAGAAGGGTTCAAGAAAATGATATGCACTTTTGATGTTTTTGTGCCATTTAAACATGTTTTTATAACTTTGAATAAATTTTAAGGATACCTCATTTGTAGTTTGAAAAATATGTTAAATGATAAGCTTGATCATTTTGAATGCTAATTACCATTTTTTTGTTTCTATTAAAATTGTAAAACTATAGGATTTAATCATACATATTTTTTTCAACCACAATAGTCAATTACATGTTAAGATAATAAGTGGTCATAGTACACAATATTTTTTAAGTAGATACATATTTTTTAAGATCAAGAATTTTAAAATTTGAAAGTTTCAAATTTTATATGTGAACTGAAAGAATATAATGTATTGTATGTTGAACATTTTCTTTTTTATTTTTTAACTCAAATATTTTTATTGTTTTATAGTAGTTTTATTCCCCCTTTTTTTTTTTTTTTGAAAATGCCTATTTAGAGAAAAATATAATGATACATAGACTCAATAAAGTATTTGAGATTTTATATGTTTGAAATTTATGCAAAGTATCAAATGAAATTATCTCAAGAGGGTAAACACATAGACTTTCAAGGAAAAGATATGACTTCACATCTTGTTAGATGTTATATACTGAACTATTGCATATAATTGTGGCATTTGTGGAAATACAGTGGTAACACAATTATGATGTAATTTAGATAGGATACATTTCAATTCATATACAGAAATAATTTTATATAATCATAAAATAAGAATACAATATTATTGTTTAATTCGTGTTCAATGCCTGTAAGAATATAAAAATAAAAAAACAAATTTCCTACATTTGCGCGTACACACACACACATGTAGTATTCACATGAATAATATTTAGTTGAATGTTTTTTTAACTAGATTAACAAAGGGGTTTTTAAAGGGTTCGTGAACCTTTTACAAGGGGTTTTGAAAGAGTCCCCAAACCCAAAAAATCCATAAAATATTTGATGAGTACTAGAGAAGTACATAGTCAATCCAGCATCTGATAAAAGAATCCTATAATTTAGATTTCACAAATCCTGCAATCCTGCCTAAATCCCAAATTAAAATTTGAAAAATAAACTAAGCACCCAAATTTTAACTAGCCAAAGAAACCTTTGGGGCACTCGAATAATAAAGAGAAATCAAAATAAGCCTTCCTACCTAAACCTAAAAATAAAATATTTTCCACCTAATAGAAAATCTAAACTAAGGATCCCATCCTTCCTGTGACCTGCAACCAACCAATAGCCTATCAAATAGGCTGAAACAAGCATGAACCAAGGAAGAACTAGAAAGAAGTAGATGGTCAAAAAATATTGCAACTAACAACCACCGATAGAAGAGCATTCCTACCCAGGATAGAAAGTAGAGAGAAAAGTCATTCAAAGAGAATCCAAACAACAAGCACCTGCCTAAAACTAAAATCTAGACAAAATCTAGACCCACAAGGGGTTTTTAAAGGACCCCTTAACATTTTATAGGAGGATTTTGAGAGGCTCCCCCAACCTTGAAATAAGGTTTTTAAATTTTTTCAAAACCTTAAACAAGAGGAACATGTTCCACCCAGAGGATCATAAGTTTTTGAAATTCTCACAAAACCTTAAACAAGAGGAACAGGTCCCACCTAGAGGACCACAAGGTTTTAAAAGGATCCTAGAACCTTGAGAAAAACCAAGAGCACTAAAAAATTTAAAAGTTACATTCCCGCTCAGAAAAGATCAAAGGCCCCTCTCAATAGGGTTGATGGATCAAGATTCAACTGGGCATCATAATGAATATTAAAAACTCACACCTAGACCATATTGGATATTTCAAAAGAAAGCCCTCTTCATACGACATATAAGATAGTAAAAGAACAAAACATCTCATCCCATGGGAGCCTTAGAGCCAAAGCTTAGTCCATATAATATGTTAGAAATAGATTATATTACATCATTTGGGTCATGTAAATGTACCTTCCAAGGTACATACTTAGGACATTAGATTAATTTAGGGGGAAGTTACCTAGTTTCTTCATGCAATGTAATAAATGCACAAGTGTCAATGTGCAAGTTATCCCTTGCATAGCTAGATAGAGTGTTGGCCAAGGAACCTATCTTCCTATATAATGAACTTATTGTCATAGATTATAGAGCATCACATTGAGCATTATTTATAGTATCGTAGAGCATAGCTTAGATAAAGTCATCCATATTAGATATAGGTGCAATGTAGTCTGGTAGCATAATTCATGGAGTGTTCATTTTCTCCATAGCTACATTTTTATTTATTTATGTCATTTCTATTTATAGTATATTTCATTCATCTCATAGATTTAATATCTTTCATATTATTTCTACATATTGTGATTGTTATCTCTCATTGCATACTACATTGAAAGCTAAAATTGGTATTAGAGCTACAATAGATCTAGCCATAGGAAAATCACCATTATCATTGAGCCTAAGTTTTTTGTCAACCTAATGCATTGTTGGACCAGTCACTATCAAAAACTCATAGAAGATTCTAGATGGTAGAATTAGGGAGAGCCGTAAGTGAAGATTGAAAGAAATATCAGTTTCATAAATACTGAGATTGTAATTGGCTAGAGTATTTCCATAGAGTTGCAAAAAAGCTTGTGAATACTAGGACTCGGCATTCAATCCACTATATTGACAAATCAAATAGTGAAGATAATTCATGATATATGGAATTTCTTAACTATTGCCCAAATTTTCTTTTGTTGGAGAAATATAATTCTTAGAATATTGGTACCCCTCCTACAATAGAAATCTAGGAGACTTCAACTTCATTACCCTAAGGTCAGTGTATCTTCATAATGTAGATATTAGTTCCTTTCCAAGAAAATAATACTATGAAAGAAGACTTCTGGATAAGAGTTGTGGTGAAGTTAAGATATAGGAGATCTCCATTACTAAATTGATAACTTCACACAAGAAGAAAAGGCCATAGTAACCTTAATCAAGAAGAAAAGACCATAGAAGCTTTGATATAGAAGAAGAATCTATAGAAGCTTTGATCATGAAGAAGACTCCAGAAGTGAGAATATGATTCTAAAGGATATTAAGTTTTTAGTACTAATACTTTTTTGTAGAGAAAGAAGATTCAGTGAGTTGAGAAACTTCCTACAAAAAATCTAGGAAGAGTATCTTCTTCAGAATTAATCCAACACCTAAATGCAAAGAGATTAGGAGAAGATATCATTGAAGAAATTTTAGTCTTGAGATAAGAATAAGGACTAGGAGAGTTCTTCTCGAATCTAGAAGTAGAAAAAGTGAATATCCAGAGAAATATCTCGCCACAAAAACTTCTAAGAGTAGAAGGTTGAATAAAATGTCTCAAGGAAGACCAAAAGAAGTTGTAAGATCAAAAGACCTTGGGGAGGTCTCAACGAGCATCTAGTAAAAGGCTTGGAGAGCCTTACTAAATAAATCATCAAAGAAGAACTCATTGGAGAATCCACAACCAAGAGAAGCCCTTGATAGTGAAGGACTTGGGATAATTGTTGCCATATGACTTGGGATAATTGAAGCGCAAGAGGGGAATAATTTTTCAAGGAATTCCAAATCCCAGAATAAGAATCCAGTGAAGACCTCAAGACATTCAAAATCTTGAGAAGAAGATCCTGCTTGAAGCCATAATTCAAAAAGAAGACTTGAATATAGGAGAAACCCATAAGATCCAAGAGATTTAAATATTGTATTTTATAGTAGAAGGCACCATTTCAGATACAAAGACTTCTTCAAATATACAACAAAATGAGTAGATTTTAAAAGGATAACAAGCCACAAAATCACAGGCTCATGAAGGAAAAGTTTGAGACCATCTATTGGTGAAGAAGAAAATATTTAGAATAGTTTACAAAAAGTAGCAAAATCAATATCCTCCATAGAAGTGGTAGAAGAGCTACAAAATATTTCAAAAATGCATGCAACTATTGGTGCAAATGGATTCATTAATTGGATTACTTATCAGATTTGTTTAAGCACCTTAATTTGGAATACAACTGCAAAAACGAGAATTGAATTACAATATTCAAAAGTTAAAAAAGAGAAGGGTTATTTTAAGGTTCATTTGAACTTTAGGAGTTTATTAGATTTTATAATTTCAACCATATATCAACTACCTATCATCTACTTTGGAAAGCAAAAGAAGACTAGCTTCTACTACCTTTGCTTATAAGGAAATTGCAGAATAATTCTTGAAGATTCATTTCAGATTATTCTTGATTAGTTGTAGTAAATTTATTAAGTGCATTAATTTTGAGAGTTAATTGGAGTGATAAGGTGAAATTTTTAGTGCATTAAAAGTGAAATTTTATTATATTTATTTGCACTATCCTATTGCTCTCAAAATATTGTTATTTATGTTCTTGGGAAAGGCACAAAAACTAGAACTTGTCAAAGTGTCAAAAGACACTATTAATGCATAAATATATACAACTTTAAGTGGCTTGGGGAAGCCAAAAAATCTGCTCAATCATCCAAGTATTGAAGAATAAAGCAACCAGCAAAAGAGTAGAAAAGGAAACCTCGAACGAGACTTGGTGAGTCTCAAGTTCAAAGCACAATAAGTTTTCTACAAAGAAATAGTGCAGAAAAATACAAAAAAAGGAGATCTTCTATAAAGTGGTTACAAGATTGGATCCATTTATAAAATATCCAAGAAAAAATGGGAAGGTGTCTAATCAAAGAGACAACCTCGAAACCCCTCATATTGCATTCAAAATTTTGCCACAAAACCAAAAATTTAGACCTGAAAAAGGGGTGCAAAAGAAGGTGCAATAAGAGCTATTTTATACATGAATATGTTACATTGCATTGCACTATCCTAATATGGTTTATACAAAAAAATGAGGCATATTTGAAGGTGTCTCAAAGGCACAACATCCATTGGAAAAACTAGTCGAAGGTGGTCGTTCACTAACGTCCTTCCAAGCACATCAAAGGAGTCACTCTAAAGGCTCTTACTCCCTCATATTGGATGGCCAAACCTGCAAGAGACAAGATAAAAAATCAAAGGGAGAAAATGACATTATAATCAAGAGAAATGCTATCTACAAGGAGGATGTATAACAGGTGAGAAAAGAGGAAGATAAAAGCACCATTGGAGCATTCTACTTTCCACATATTTAAAATAAAAATCGGTGCTCAAGCCTCCAGATCGACGCTCCTCAACTCATACTAAACCAATATACAAGCATGTGCAACTGATCAAAAAAGGATTTGTGGATATGACAGGGTTGAAAGAACCTCTAAGAAGGATACATTGAAGGAGTTTTATAGAATAAATCCATGCATAAGGAGGAAGTGATATTTATTAGTTGAGACAAGATCCTAACACTCCTCACTCAAGCACTCATTGTCATCATCAAGGGAGTTACAAGCTATAGGTTGATGCAATGAATATATGAAAAACACTTGTTTAAAGGAAATCCGAGAACTCCATTAAAATAATGTAACATCCATACATTACTCAAAGAAGGAAATAAGTGTTCTCAAGCATCTTCTACTCCTCAAGCGCTCAAGAAGATGGATGTGCCACTTGGCACTCAAACCAATATTCTCCTCCAATTTAAGAGCATCAATGACCAAGGCATTCAGCAAGCATTTACGTTTGAGGTCTATGCAACATAGGGTATAGTGACAACATGGAAGCAAGGTGTGAAAGAGCCTTCAATGCTCTGGATAAGGAAGGTCAAAGGAAGACATTAATGATGCCACATTTGGAACGTCAAAACCCACGAAGGTTCCAAGCAAATCATTGGAGGAAGAGCCAAAGAAGCAATGTCTATATTGCAGCCCATGCACAATGAATACAACATCAACTATTGAATGATATAAGGTAAGATTTATTCCCACTATAATATGCTTTCATTTTCTTGGGAGTTATAAGGTTAAACTTAGAGGAATATAACTACATTGAAAGCTATATCTTAAAGGGGAATAATATATCATATCAATATAATATTTGCAATATTAAACATAGGAGCAATAAGGATTCCTACTGGAATTTATTTATAAAATATTTGCAAATATTATTGTGGTCTAATTTTCCAAAATTTGGGAGTTATAAGGGTTACTACATCAAATTGACTTATTGGAAATTAGATACACTACAATTAAAATCCTAAAGGGATATTTAAAAGAGGTTATTAAAATTTTTATGCTAAGGTTGGAAATTTATATACTTGTCTCAAACACATCAAAAAAAGGACAAAAGAAATCCAACATTAAAACCTCTTCAAATTGGAAAAGTGCTTAGTTCAATAGGAGCAATAAGGGATAATAAAAGTTTATTTTTGATATTTACAAAACCTTACAAAATCAACCAAAAATTGAACTATATTTTCAAAAGCACTATATTATATCCCTAGGGAGTCATAAGGGATTCTACAAAACTTGGTAATATCAGCATTTATCATAAATTATCAAGTTGCAAATCCATTGGGAAAATATAAGATTTTTACAAAACCTAAAATTCCATTAGGTGTATACACTCTCATTACTAGGGAGACATAAGGAAGCCTACAAACCTAAGGATCAATAAAGGTTTTATCAAAATCAAGCTTATATACTTCAATTAGGAATTATATATCCTAATATAGAGAGTCATAAGGTAGACTACTCTATCCCAAAGGATTCAGGTAATACAAATGACCACTGGCATGCTAAACAACACTCTTAGAAGTGGAATAAGAAAAATACCAATATGGATTAAAAACATGATGGATTACAATGATGAAAAGGGCAAAGAAAAGGAAGAACAAATACAATGTGAAATAAGTTCTGAAATTAACAACTTTGAAAAGGAAGATTCATCTAATGAGTCTGATGACTATTGTACCAAAGGAGACCTAAAATAGGAAAAAATTGATCAACAAAACCTTATACAAAAAGGAAAATATGGAATAGCTTCAATTGTGCACATATGGTTAGAAGGTTTTATCAAGGAGATAGACAAGCATGATATTCCTAAAATAAACTTCAAAATTGTCAGATCATCTCTGTTGTGCACCTATTGCAATCAATATGGTCATGAAAAATCCAATTGTTGGAGTTTCCATCCATGCAAATATTGTAATGGGATAAATCACTCATATTTTTCTTGTCATTCCAAATACAGGTACTATAAAGGCTATGAAAGAAGATTACTACAAATAATAAACTACTATCTATAGGAACTTATTTCAGATGGATCTACTAACATTGAGCTCAAGGTTGACACTTATGAAGGATAAAGAAACAGGTCTTACATAGGTACAAAATAAAGAAGAAGAACCTATTCAGATCCACTCATGACATGCAAAATCATGAGAACCATTGTTCATCAAATATGCCTGACATCAAGAGATAAAGAGATGGAAAAGATCAAAATTCATGACATGAAGATTGAAGCAGTTGAAGATGAAGAACTAGTTCAATATCATCCAATGGAAGAAGATCCACATTGAAGACTAAAGTCTTCAATACCCAAATAATGTAATATAGGGGGTGTTAGAAATAGATTATATTACATCATTTGGGTCATGTAAATGTACCTTCCAAGGTACATACTTAGGACATTAGATTACTTTAGGGGGAAGTTACCTAGTTTCTTCATGCAATGTAATAAATGCACAAGTGTCAATGTGCAAGTTGTACATGTGCAAGTTATCCCTTGCATAACTAGATAGAGTTTTGGCCAAGGAACCTATCTTCCTATATAATGGCCTTATTGTCATATATCATAGAGAATCACATACAACATCGTAGAGCATAGATTAGATAAAGTTGCCCATATTGGAGATGGGTGCAATGTAGTCCAATAGCATTATTCATGGAGTGTTCATTTCCTCCATAGCTACATTGTATTCATTTTCATCATTTCTATTTATAGCATATTTCAATCATCTCATAGATTTACTTTCTTTCATATTATTTTTGCATCTTGTGATTGCTATCTCCCATTGCATACCACATCAAAAGCTAACATAATAAATCTTCTCATCCAATAACAGACATACATCTAAAGCTCGGCCCAACCAAAAATCTTCCCACCTGGTGGAAGAAAATAAGTAATAGCTGACCATTAGCTAAATAACTTAAACATAGAACCAATTCAACATCCAAAAAGATGTTGGAGCTCCTACTATTAGTACAAATATTTGTATCTCCCACACCATTCACCAAGAACCCTAGCACCCAATGATAAATTGATCTAGCCTTCTACCTAACAACATGACTAGTTGGTATAGTAACATAAACTAAACCAAAATTGCACCCAATATAATGGCTATAGTTCCATCAGCTGATCCAACCATCTACCCAAAAAATAATTCTACTACTACAGTTCCTTCAACCAAACCAGAATACCCAACAACCCAAAATGTTGTCTAGTAGCCAAAAAACTAGCAACCAAAGACATCAAAACTAGGTAACAAGAAAGGATCCCACTAGCCCTCTCCCAAGGGGAACGAAGTCCTAAATGTCCTAGATGTAAAAGATATTATGGTAGCCAGTGTGATTTGAACCAGAGTTGAATGGACCTATGTTATGGATCACAGACCTTAGCTAGCCACATCACACCAACTCGGTTGCCCACTCACCCTTTAGTTGAATGTTACTTAGAATATAAACTTTTTATATTCAATCCAACATTATTGATGTACTTGAATTTCTTATATTTTTTTGAACCAATAACTTGGCATAACCTCCATACATAGAGGTTCATGTTCAACACTTTTTTTTGTGGAAAAAATCCTAGAAGGAATGCCACTTTTGGGTAAGACCCAAGGAGGCAGGGGTATCTATTTAGCTAAAATAATCCAGGGCTTGCACCTAGACTACCACCTTTGAAATTCTCAAGCAGAAAACCTGAAACAACAAAAAACGAGAACACACAAACACAAAAACACAAAAAGATTAAAAAAAATAAAAAATAAAAAATAAAAAAAAACATGCTCCTTGAGTGTGTCAAAAAGATAAAGCACAAGAAAACACACACACAATAAGATAAAAAAATACAACATGAACCACATAGAAAAAACACAAGAACAACATAACAAAACACAAACATAACAAAAAACAACAAAACTCTACAAAGACACAACCAAAAAAAACATAAAAAAACAAAACAACCAAAACCTAAAAAATAAAAAAATAAAAAATTAACCAACAATAGAGAATAGAGAAAAATAAAAACATAGAAAACACTCACACACCAAAACACCAATTAACACAAAAATGCATAAAAACAAGCACAACAACAACAAAAACACAAGAACAACAACAAAAACACAAGAACAACAACAAAAAACACAAAAAAACAAAAACATAATAACAACAAAAAAACACAAAAAACAATACAAAAAACACAAAAACAAAACAAAGCACACACATAAATAGAAAAGAAAAAAGAAAAATAGAACGCAACAATGAACTTTCTAGACCAAAATATTATTAAGGCAAGAATAAATAGAGGAAACAAAAAAAATATTAGTTTGAGCTAGGGAACTAAAATACCCTAACCGAACCAAAAAGAAGCAAAAATAAAGCAATAAGAAACTAGGTACCTCCTTAACTGGAGCCATGCAAATAAATGATAGAAAGAAGAGTTTTCCTTGTTTGTGAAGCCCACCATCTAAGAGGGTGGCTATAGCAAGGAAGATCACCTTTGTCCAAATCCCAATTAGCTAAAGCATCAACACTCTTGTTTTGATTTCTGACCACATAATTGTAATCAACTTTCAAAAATCCCATCTGGATTAATTGAATCTTCTCAATAATTCTTTTTATTCTCCAATCAAGCTTATGATTCTTAGAAGGAGTCTTCAAAATATTAATCATGATTTGAGAGTCAAACTCAACTAGTACCTTTTCCCATCCAACATTAGTAGCCTTTTGAAGGCCTCTAAGGACACCATACCCCTCAGCAAGGTTAATTGATAGAATACCCAAATTCTCAACAAAAGTAAAAACCAGGGATTCATATGAAAGTCTACCAATTCCTCCCATACTATATTTTCTAGGGTTCCCTTTAGAGGCTCCATCAGTATTGAATTTACCAAAATCCTTAGGAGGAGGTTGCCAATTCCTTGTTATATCCATATTGCAATTAGTCACATTCCCTTTAAGTTGGTTTCTCTTAGAAGAGTTAATATTCAATGCTTGCATTACTTGATATCATATTTTGTGGGAGTTTTGGGGGTGATTAAGGAGTTGATGGACTAATTCAACTAAGTTAGCAATGGTATTTTTTTAGATATAGTGAATATTCTTCCTTTCTTGATTAAAAATTTGGTTGTTCCTCTCATTATAGATATTCCAAAGAAGAATGGTAGAACCCATCCAAACTAACTGCCTAGTAAAATGATCAACACCCTCTTGATTAGGCCAATCCCTCCAAAGTTATTCAAAAGTAAAAAAATTGGACCATTGTAAGCCATGTAAAGTGGCCATTCTCCTCCAAAGATGAGAGGCTAAAGTACACTCAATAAAAATATGGCTGAGATATTCCACATTCTTTCCACACATTTCACATCTAAAAGGACCATGAAAACCATGCTTCATAAGATGCTCCCCAGTAAGCACCATGTGATGTGATAAAATCCAAGTAAAGAAACTCACCTTAGAAAAAAATTTTGACCCCACAACTAAAAAAATATGTCAGATGATTGGTTGAGATTATTATGGCATAAGGTCAAATATCCTTGAGCAACTGAATATTCACCCTTATTAGTGTTGTTCCATCCAAAATAGTCTTTATCATGGGACCAAGAGAGAGATCTCATATGAAGCATGCACTGGATATCTTATATTTTCCTTTTTGGGATTTGAATAGGCCAATACTCAATAGGGATCCAATATCTACCAACCTCTGAATTACCATACTGCTACTGGTGACTTGGACTAAATGCCTCCTCTCCATTCTTATTTTTATCTTTTCCTCCACTTTCTTCATAAGTTCTTTCAACACTAGATCTTCTCCCTTCAACTTGGTCTCACAAGCCTTCAAAAATATCTATATTTAGACACACTGGAGGACTGTTGTCCACCCATTTCCATTTTTCCTTCAATGGATTTAATGTGTACCTCTTGCATTCCTTCTCAATAGTATAGGTGTTATACGTGCCATCATGTACTACCTTTTTATCAAACCACCATTGTCTTCCCAACATGGCATGACAAGAATCCATCGACATAACATCACACAGTGTCTCATCCTTGTAAAAACCAATTTGAAGACCTACCATACATTGTTTAGTTACCAAGATTTGGTGGCCCCTTTTCAATCATGATATATTATACAAATTTTGGTGATCAATATTATTCAACCCAAGTTTCTCCTTCATCCCTATTAAAACCAAGTTTTTTATACTTCCACTATCCACAATCACCTTACAATATTTATCTCTTGATTTGTAAATAATTCTAAACAATCTTCTTCACTACTCATGCTCATACACCTCCTTTGCTGGTTTCAACAATACCCTTTTTATCATAAGGGATTATCCTTGTTTTGGTTCTTCTATGTACTTTGGTGAAGCAATATTGTCTTCATCTACTTGTACATTTTGATTACAGGCTTCCCTACCAAGCCCACTAGTTTTCTATTCTTGAGTACATTCAAATGCTCTATGTCCCTCTTTCAAGCACCTATAATACTTGCTAGTAAAACCATGTCCTCTTCCTCCACCTCATCCCATTGATAATACACCCTTCTCTTGGGTACTTTGGTAGAAATAAATTTGAGAATTATTGACTTCTCCTTCTTCCAAATATTACCTCTACCATTATTTGCTTGTTATCTTCATCAATAGGATTATACTCTCCCTCTCACATTATTTTGTTGCCTAAGCAACAACTTTTCATCTACCTTGAGCTCATACTGATATGCCTCTTCAATATTTTTGATTCAAAACATCCCAAATTTGTATTGTATGGACAACCTTACTCCATTTATATATCTCATCAACTTCTCCTCATCATCTTTAATATGACCAGCCCTTATGGTCAATTTATAAAATTCATCTACATACTCTTTCACTCTCAGCTTTTTTTGCTTAAGGTTTTAAAGTCTTATGAACAACCCTTTTTGGTAATCTTATGAGAGGAATTTGACTTTAAATTTTATGACTATTTTCTCTCATGTATTAATATTTTCATTTTCTTTTGTTTGTCTTTGGACATGGTCCCACCACAAGGATGCATTCTCTTTTAATTTTGTACAAGTAAATTTCACCTTCTTAGGGTATTGTATTGATTCAAAATCAAAATATTAAACCATATTTATGATCCAATCAAAGAGTTCCTCAAGGTTTTAACTTCTATTATATGATGTGGTCTCTAACTTTGGCTTCCCACACATTTTAGAAATTGCTCAAATCAATATTTCTTTTAGTTCTTCCACTCACTCTTCATTATGAGCTTCTTGTTAACATGCTTCTTCATCTTCACTATCACTTACATATTCTACTTGAGTACCCCTCCTTTGGGAAGTTTTAAGGAAATCAAGTTGAGTGATGATTCCTCTTAGCATTTTAGCTATATTTATGGTTTGAGAGCCTCATGGTCTTCTTATTTCCCATTGTGTCATCATTCCTTTGGCATACATCATGCCTCAAAGATCTTATGGCTCTAATACCAAAATGATGTAATCAACAATCCTCCCTATATGATAATGCCCTTACTATCATATGATTATGCCCCAAATAGAAACTATTTCAATCGTACAATTGTATGATCTATCCTATAATATCTTCTTGGATGATTTCCTTCTATCATATAATTGTATGATCCACCACATTGTGCAATTGAACCTTCAAATGACAATTCATTGTGTAGTGAATTATTCTAACCTTAGGGTGCTATCATACAATATTCCAATTGTATGATGCTATCCTTGTATGACCCAACCCTTTGATCATATGATTGTATTGTGATTTAATTCTATGGCAATTCAATGTTTGAAGAATTTACCATCATTCTGTCATACGATATTTTAAGTGCTCCAGATGAAAAAAAAATTAATAGAATTCCTAAGGTTTCTTTGAAAAATTATTAAGTAGAATCTCTCTCACTTGAATGAATATTTACTCCTTCCTTTTGAGAACCTTTTATAATTTAGAATGACTATGACCTTTCATGATGGATTATTTTCTAGAAATGCAGATTGGTCAATATCATGGTACTTTGATATGCTTTGCATAAGAATTAGATCATTGGATTGTTATATCCCTATTGCACGATGTTAAACTCAAATGGCTTTGACCCCTGACTAATACTACTCCTCATCCCAAATGGAAAAATTGTATGGCACTCCTCTATTCCCTTTGTACCTCATCTCATATGGTTTTTTAATCTAGTCAGCAAATTTCTAAGGCACTACTCTATTCTTGCAACTTTTTGCATTATGGCACTCTTTTGTGCTTGCAATAGCTTCCTCCAAAGATGGCATAAATTTAAGATTCATTCTTCTAGGTTTCAACCTTATTGCCTACCACCTACAAACAACTAAACAACAACATAACGTTATTACAAATTGAATATTCTCACATTTGACAAAAATAAGGACTCAAATATTTATTGATAAAAATATTATTCATTTGTTCTTCATTGGGAATACAAGGTAGAGTTTTTTGTTCCCTTTCTCTCTCTCCTCAGGCTTCTCTTTCCCTAGGATTATCTTGTTTTCTCTATCTAGACCCTAAAGCATCTTAGGCTTTTCCTGTTGGCCCATAAAACCTTTCTCCTAGGCTCTCTTGTTCTTTTTCTATTCCTCTATCTGCCTCTTTTAGTTTATGTTATTTTTTTCTCATGTATGTCATTCATTCTTTCGCTCTATGCTTCCTTTCTTTGTTTTCTCTTCTCTCTTCCCATTGCTTACTTTTATTTTTACCCTTTTTTTCTACTTCCATTATTTTCTCTTCCTCTTTGTTTTCTCTTCTATTCACTTCCCATCATACACCTTTTTTATTTTATTTTATTTCATATTTTATCTTATCTTTTTTTCTTTTATCTAATGGTTCAAGAAACAGTTTGCCACCCATTTTCAAAGACGATCTAATGTCTACATCATAATTTTATATAAAAATATTGATAACTACAACATAGTATCCTAGTAGTTACATAGAAAACTAATTATGAAAACAATTTAAAACTTAAAATTCAATATTACCAATTGAGAATGATACTATTTAACTATTTTCCCCTCTCCTTGAATCTATCCAAGGACATACATTAATGTATATTAAAGAACTAAAATATTTTTAAAATATTATTCATCCTAAATATTCATAACATTATACTAATAATAGTTGCATGAGCAAAATCTCAATCAAATAATTCATATATCTACTTGTAGAACAACCCATGTTTTATGATATATATAAGGTATGATCACTTCCTACTTATAAGGGGTACGATGATCATAAACTCTCAAAAAATAGTTTCCATGTCTCTCATTTAACTTATTAACAATGGAATATGTAAATCATTTAACAAGAAAAATTAAGGGATCATGAAACCCCTAACCCCTACTTTACGATGACATCACATGCTAAACTAATGTTGATAAAACAATGGAAAACAAATATCGTCTCTATTGGATAATGCAATAATAAATGCTTAAACAACATTATATCATGATTTTACCTTTATAGTATAATATCACTAGGATTTAATTTGAATTTCATTTTACTTATCACAGGATTTATAGTATGATTTTACCTTGGTGATTATGTGTATATGATATTTACTTATCTTTTCAATCTAGTAATACACCTCAAATACACCTCAAATACAAAAGCATTTAAGATTTTACCTTAATATTTTTATCTTAAAACAAGAATGTTTCCATTAATCAATACTTTATTTATTTTTATATTTTTTTAAATATATAATTATAAATTGGTTAATTAATGAAAAGGTCAATTATTTTAGAACAAAATAATCAGGAGACTAAGTCTATATTATATAACTGCTAGTCATTTTAGAACACGGTTAACATTGATTCTACAAGCGCTTAAGAGGTAGGAACAAGGTAAGAGATTGCCCAGGATAAAAGGGATCCAACAATTGTAAAGACGTGTTTTATTGGGAACTCTAAGTATTATTATTATTAGCATTGGTATTATTAATTTTAGTGTTTGATTAAATAAAGTTAATTATTTTGTAAGAATATTATCTTATCATCAATTTATACAATAATTTTCTTAATGCAAAGTAAGAATTTAATAACTATTAACCAGAAGATGGTTCGTTGTCATTTTGATATAGACGACAAACATAGTACCATGTCCGTCCTTGAAAATCCACATTGATTTTGAAGAGCGACTATAATCATAGTGCCCACTTGGCATTCAATGAATCTCTCTGCAGAAATCTCAACATGCCCCCACTTTTTTTTTATTAAATATCGACAGGCATAACAGAAATTTTAAAATGGGAGATTAAAGATGGACAGACTGACAGAAGACAGACAGAAATTTTAATATGTTTTCATTTTTTTTATTAAAGATTATTGATAGGGATAGATATTAACTTAAAATTTAATTTTAATCATAAAATATATTATTAGATTTATTTTATTACATTAATAAAAATTATTAATTTCAATTATAAAATATATTATTAAATTTATATCATCATATTAACTTATTAATAAAAATAGTTTTCAATTACAAAAAATGCATATTCTCAAGATTAAATTAGTCGAAATCTTGCCCTATCTGGGTCGTTTTTTATTTTTAGACCCATCAGCTTATGCAACATTGTTTATAAAATTTTGACAAAGGCTCTTGTTAACATATTAAAACCTTTTTCTTCAACCTTGATTGATTTTGCCTAAAGTGGATTAAGCCTTGAAGAATTGTTGACTTCGGTTCAACCTTTTGGTTGAGTTTGCAAAAGTCAAGGGCACTAGTCTCCAAAGGTTTTAGGTGGAGGTTGGGTGATGGACTCAAGATTGATTTTTGGAAAGATATTTGGCTGATGGACCAACCCCTTGTGCAAATTCTAAATTTGGCATGTTTGGAGCCTAGGACCAAATTGGTCTTTGGGTCTAAGGTGGTTGACTTTATCGAGGTGATGAATAGGTTGAAGGTTTGGAAATCATTAGACTAGTCTACTCTCAACAATGTTGAACTTGAATCTTGGACTACTTGTTAATAAGTTGAAGTTTCAAGTCATTAAAAAAAGAAATTAAGAGGATGAGATCTTCTAGGCAAGGGAAAATAATGGATCCTTTTCAGTCAAGTCCACCTACAATCTGTTGGCTGTCAAGACTCCTCCATGGGTCCCACTTTTCAAAGTTTGGCTTAAGGTTCTAATGCCAAAGGTGAATATCTTATTTTGGTTGACAACATAGAATAATATTTTGATCATTAAAAATCTTAAAAAAGGGGTTGGTCAATGCCAAATAGATGTTGCCTCTGTGGTGCTAATGAGGAAAAGACAAGTCATTTATTCTTTCAATGCTCGTTCTCTATGGAAGTTCTTAACTCTGTTTTTAATTTTTTGGGACTGATTTGGGTGGTGTCGAGTTCGCTTGTTGATGTTTGCACTCAATGGTCATCTCCTTTTTACTCTCTAAGGCTAAAATATTTTTGGAACTTTTGTTTGCCGCATATTTTTTGGCAGTTGTGGAAGGAGAAGAATAGTAGAATTTTTAAAAAACTTACAAAGAGATCATGCCTCTATTTATGCTATAGCCTTGGCTTCCACCTTGGAGAATGTGTCCTCTCTGTCTTTGGAGGAGGTTGAACTCGAAAGGAAAATTGGCTTTCAATAGAGTAATAGAGTTGCTGGTCTTCCTGGTCCTGATCCTTGATCTCATGTGAGGTGGGAACCTCCTTCTCTAGGCTAGGTTAAACTAAACTTCAATGGAGCTTCAAAGGGTAATCTCAACAATGTTGGTGTTGGTGGGATGCTAAGGGATGACAGATATGGGCTTTTATTGACGTATGCCAAATTCTTAGGTATCCAAACTTGCCATATTACGGAGGCTAGATCCCTTCATCAAGGTCTCCTACTTGTGGAGAATATGGTGTACCAAAAAGTTTGCAATGAAGGAGACTCACTTAATATCATACACTTGGTCAATAGTGATTCAATCCTCAGCTAAAACATTGAGGTTGTGATCATGGAATCTAGGCATATTCTTTAGGCTAGAGAGGATAGGGAGAGAAAGCATATATTCAAAGAATGAAATTGCCACACTGGCTATATGACAAACCTAGTTATAACTCTCAAGGGTCTGTATATTTGAAGAGATAATTTTCTCAAAGGCATTCTTCAGTTGGATTTAACGATGCATGCTTATTAATTCTCTATAAAATTTTAATGTTTATGAAGACAGGTTTTGTGCGCAACCAAGTGGGAGTGTTGGTTGGATGGGGTCTCACCAACATTGTTCTAATTTTGTATCAAGTTGTAGTTGGTTCACTTGGTGATGGGTGACCAGTTGTAGTGCTTTATAGCTGTTTGTCTTAAAATTGTTGGTATTATACCAAGTTTTGCAGGGCTTCTCCTATTGTAAAAGGTTCGAGAACCCTTTCAAAACCCATTTTATATCTAATAAAAAATCACTATAATTCAATTAATGTTATTTGAATGTATGTATTCAACATTTTAAAATTACATAAAATATATATACATAATTTTGATTATTTAAATGCATATCTTAATAATGCACCTATGAAATATCAACTTGTATTTAATTTATTAAATACACATACCATATATATATATATATATATATATATATATATATATATATATATATATATATATATATTTGTTAGTGTAAGAAACTCCTACAACCAACGCACAAGGGTGAGCAGTCTCCTCCCAACCATGACCCCTGTAAATTTGAGAGCTATGCTTATCAATAGAGAATTTAACACACAACTACCACACACCCAACCCCCTCACATTCGACCATGCTGCGGTACACATACCATACCTTAATAATAAAACTATAATATAATATGTATAATACATCTAGTATATTAATAATGCATCCAATTATTTAAAAGTTACACTTTTACTATTTACTCCAATCATTTTTTTATCGGATAAGAAAATTAGTAACACCTTTTGTCGAATGAAGGTTATAACTACAAATCAAAATTAAGAGTTGTCACTATATACCCTAACCTGCTAAATATAAATGAAATTAAAAAACCCATAACATTAAAAAAAATTAAAATAAAACAACCCACCAAAAAAAAAAAAAAAAAATTAACTATTATCAACATCATATTCCTTTCTATACTCCAATCTTCCTTTATTCTTAAACCTTTTAATACTTTATGGTTCCAATATTCTTATTGCCGTGCATTTTTGAACCTTTAGTACTCTTTGTTCTCACAGCTTTTAATACTTTATGGTTCCAATATTCTTATTGCTTTGCATTTCTTCACCTTTAGTACTGTTTGGTATCAACCTTATAAGTCTGTATTTAATACTTTGTACTTGAACCTAAACGATCATCCGAAATACCGGTACCATACATATTTATGGCTATTAGAGTTTCTAATTTACTTCCCACTAACAAGACAATTTATGTTCTTTGACAGTTAGGTTAAAAAAATAAAAAAACGACCCCGACGGGGCAAGATTGCGAACAATTTAATCTTTGGAATGTGTATTTTTGTAATTGAAAATTATTTTTATTAATAAAATAATGTGATAATAAAAGTTTAATAATATATTTTATATTTAAAATTAATTATTTTTTTAATATGATAAGACAAATCTAATAATATCTTTTATAATTAAAATTAAATTTTAAGTTAATATCTATCTCTATCAATAATCTTTAATATAAATAAATAAAACATATTAAAAGCTCTGTCTGTCTTCTGTCTGTCTGTCCATCTTTAATCTCCCATCTTAAAGTTTCTGTTATGGCTGTCCATCTTTAATAACAAAAAAGTGGGGGCATGTTGAGATTTCTGCAGAGAGATTCATTGAATGCAAAGTGGGCACTATGATTATAATTGCTCCTCAAAATCAGTGTTGATTTTCAAGGACGGACATGGTACTATGTTTGTCGTCTATATCGCGTTAAGAAAATTATTGTATAAATTCTTACAAAATAATTAACTTTATTTAATCAAACAAACCAAAATTAATAATAACAATACTAATAATAATACTTAGAATTCCCAATTCTCTATAAAGAAAAAACGTCTTTACAATTGTTGGACCCCTTTTATCCTCGGCAATCTTCTACCTTGTTCCTACCTCTTCTCCGTCTTGACGGCCGACAGCAACGCCAACGCTCCCGCGGATTTTTATATCAGAAAAATCATTAGCATCTTTTTATCTTTAATAGCTGGACACGAAGTTAGATATTTGGAGTTAGACATTTTTTCGAGGTTTTTGTCTTCGAACATAAGTTAAATCATTGTCTTCGAACATAAGTTAAATCATTGGAGCTGCCTCTGCAACCCCTGCCTTTCCTTGGTAAAGGCAGCCTAGAGTGAGGGAGACCCTCGGTGGCTCAGGGTCAGTACCACCGTCAATCTAACATGCAATCCACATACTCAAGTCAAACTACTACCTTTGCCCTTTATTGGGCATGCCCACAAAGTTTGAACCTAGGTCTCCTCTTGGTAAATGTTCAAAGTCTTACCAATCCACTAGCCCTTGGGCGTGCCTACAAAGTTTGAACCTAGGTCTCCTCTTGGTAAGTGTTCAAAGTCTTACCAATCCACTAGCCCTTGGAGACCACCTCTCACTCTTGGAGAGCACCCCTCACTCTTGATATCTAATTTTTTTTTTTTTGGAGTTGGTCACAACTATACTATTTAATTTTTTTGGGGGTTACATAGGAGAGTTCACAACCACACTATTTTTAATAAGTGAGGCAGGGTTCAAACCACAACTACACTATTTAATTTTTTTTTGAAGGTTATATAGGAAACTTCACAACCACACTTGGGGAGGGTTCAAACTACATGGACTACTCTCACTAAACCTATTCCCCTTCTTCATTGTTGACAAAAATAACTACCTTTGCAAATAAGCTACTCAATATTTGAACTTGGTATACATTGGGTATAAGATATATTAAGAGTATTTGCGGGCATTATTTAGAGTAATCGTTTAAATCCTTTTGCCATTACGGCACATGGCATGTACACGATTTCAGGCCTGTAACATATTTAGTAAAGTAAACGCATGAACGAGGTTAACCGCTGATGAAGATGCTAAACAAATGGATACTTTGGTTCCGTGAAACAGGCCGTTTCTATCATAGAAATAGTTCTTATAAATTATTAACTGAGAAACATATAATGACACTTATTATATTCCCAACATTAACAGCTGAGAGACATATAATGACACTTATTATATTGCCAACATTAACAAGTAAATTTCATGAAACCGTCTAAACTAAATGACCTTACATAGTGCAGCTATGGATTTTTTAGTTTTTTCCTAGCACACGCTGCACACATGGTAACGGCTTCTCGATCTTATTGAAGGAGCGCTACGAGTGGGCTCTTCACAACATGACCTTTCTTATCGATCCAACTCAAATATCCATATCTCACGTCTTCGTCCCCAACGATTGTACCTCCCTCTGCCTCCACCGTAAGCGTAAAATTCAATTTCTGAAACTTCTCTTTGAACTCAAGAGCAAAAGGATTGACCTGAACCCTGATTCCTTTTGGAGCCTCCACCACTGCTTCATAATACGATGTTTCCTCTGCTACGTTTGTCAACGTCCTTTTGAATATCACGGACGAAGATACGGTGGCGTTCTTCTTCAAAATCGCAGTGAAGGAAGGGTAGTTCAATGCGTCCGAACCAAAGTCGACGCCAGTCGGGCAAGAAACGGCAGTGTGGGCGATGATTTGAATTTGCTTCGTCGTGTAATTGAGTGTACATAGGAAGTTGACATAGTCCATCGCGGTCAAGTCGTAGACGAGACCGGGATCGATGGCCTTCTCTGGATCGACGTGGCCTGCGCCCATATCTAGAGGCGTGGACGAGTTGCCTCTGTAGCCAATGTCTATAATGCTGTTATTGGAATTGTCTACCATGTAGGAAGTGGTCATGAGAGCAGACCTAATCGCCGCAGGACTCCAGTCGCGGTGAAGGGCTTTCACCAAAGCGCTCAGCCCGGCCACATGCGGGCACGACATGGACGTGCCAGACATCATTTTGTAATCCGGTTCTTCTGTGACGTTGGACCGCCACGCCGCCAGGATGTCTACGCCGGGGGCTATGACGTCGGGCTTTAGGATAATGGGGCTAGATTCGTACGGCCCCCGAGACCAAAAAGAAGCCACGGCAGGCGCGGGCTTAGCGCCAAGCACCGTGACGCCGAACTGAATTTCCACCACCGGATTTGGCTTGGAAGAAGCGTAGTTCACCAAGGTTGCTCTCTCTCCGCTTTTTAAATATACAACAGGGAAATACTCCTCCGGCGACAACAAGCTGAACTTCTCCGTCTTGACGGCCGACAGCAACGCCAACGCTCCTGCGGATTTCGCAGCCTGCAAAAGTGATGAGCTTGTATTCATGCACAATATCACCGTACCTCCGACTGTCGCAGGATCGAACTCATTCTTGCACGCAGGATCTCTGCTCTGGTAAACAAGTGGAGCCCGAGATATTCTGAAGTTCCCCGTCAGGTTGGTGTTGATGTAGAAGGAAGAAACATTGATGAGGGTGCCGTCGCCCAACGTCAACGAAGCGGCATAATCTCGGTCGATGGTACTGGCTCCGACGGTGAAAATCCACGGCGCACCGTTGTGCATTATTCCGCGCTCTGGCCCATCGTTGCCTGCAGAGCAAACAACCAGCACGCCTCTTTTGATGGCCTCAAAGGCTGCAAGCGCTATGCTGTCTTGAAAGTAGGGAGAGGAACCAAAGCCGAGGGAGAGAGACAAAACGTCAGCTCCGTCGTTAATGGCTCTCTCCATACCCGCCAGTACGTCGGATCCCATACTCCCGATCGACCACAACACCTTGTACATTGCGATTCGGCCTGCCGGAGCGACACCGCTGACGGTTCCCTGAACATACCCATAGAAATCCACGTGATCGACGTAGTTACCTCCTACGGTCGAGGAAGTATGGCTCCCGTGCCCGTCAAAATCCCGTGCAGAGTCGAAGTCTGATCCAGGGTCGATATTCCCGTACTTGGCCACCACGCCTTTGTTGAAATAGCGAGCTCCTATAAGCTTTCTGTTACAGAAGGCAGGGTCGAAAGCGCTGCCATTCTCACACGTTCCCTTCCATCTGTGGGGCACTGGCCCTATTCTATTGTCGAGGAAGCTTTGGCTTTCGGGCCAAATACCGGTGTCGAGAACGGCAATGATTACGTCGTCACCGAAGCGGGATGCCGGCCACAGACCCAAGCCGGGGCTCAATCCTAGGAACTCTATGGAATGAGTCGTGTCCATAATGCCTACGGGATCAGGGAACGTTAATACATGTCCAGGCATCTCCTCCAGCATATCAAGCTCTGACTGTGTGAGTTTTGCGCTGAAACCGTGCAGGACATTATTGTAGGTGTAAAGATGTGAATCCTCGATCGCTTTGATTTGCCGGCCCCGTGCTCCTTTGACAGAATAAAGCAACGATTTATACCAATCTTCGTGAGTTTCAAAAACATTAGGCATTTCGGATTTATCCATATGGATAATATATGTTGACTCACGCTCCACATCTCCTGCACCAGCCTCGACTCTGCACATATGACAGGAGAATAAAAAGACTAACAGCCCAACAACATGACTTCTTGCATCCATCTCTATATTCATCGATGCTTTTAGTATTGTGATCCTCCGGGGCCAATTGAAGATAGCGTGTGAGCCATAATAGCCATGTATTAAGCCAGTTGATAAGGGAATGCACGGCGATGTTCAGGATAATGGAATGGATGGCTAGATTGATGGTCTCGAGTGTAGTGGTATGGTATGAATTAGTGGTCTGCTGTCGGCTGTCAATGGCAGGAAAGAGATCTGAGTTGATTTCAGTCGACGGTCCCAAAACCTTTTATGGGGATGCCACGAATTAAAAAACGAAGAGTTCAATTTGGTTCCGTTTTATATTTGTGAGGGTAAAATCTACAAATCGCTAATTCTTGCACAATAACTACTCCAAATAACTATGTATGCCACTACAATAAAGAAAAAAATGTCAGTCATATTTCTCGAAATTTATTGTATACAACGAATCGTTCTAGTGCGTAAAACCTTATATAAACATCATAGATGTTAATAATAAGTAGTGGTTTTTTTATATCTAAATCCTTTGTTTTCAATTATGATCTTCCTTTTGTATTTTGGGAATTAATATTTGTTTTATTTATTTTAATAAGATTATATATATATTTTTAAAAATATTATTTTTAATATTTTCCTCTTTAAAACTTAGTAGTAACTTTTAATTGTTTATGAAGTGAAATAAATTTTTTCTTTGAAAGTGTTATTTGTAAAAGTATTTATCAATTGATTCTCTATCCTATAAAATTGAAATTATACTATTTCTTCCTTAATCAAATTCCAAATGAAATGATGACAAATATCTATATGCCCAGTTTTTTTAATGAAAAATAAGATATTTTCCTATCTAAAAGGTGTTATTATTATCACATTATATAGGAGTGGGGGAATTGATCTCTTGTTAAAATCCATCTAAAACTCATTGTAGCCATATTGCTTAATAACTTGTTGACATGTCTACTATATATTCAACCTTCACCATGGAAAGAGAAACTCTTTGTTACTTCTTTGATCTCCATGAAATAAGATAATTACCAAGAGTAAAGCAATATCAAAAAGTTGTTTTTCAATCATCTACTAATCTGTTATTACTTTGATATATTGAAGTACTCATCTCAAATTCTTATATGATTGTCATGATGTTTTGTCATGAACCTAGAAACAAGACTTACAACAAAGGTAATATCAAGTCTAGTAGTTGTAAGATACATCAAGCTACCAACCAATCTATGAAATAAAGTTCCATCAACATTGTTGCTTCCAACTTCCTTGCTTTTTTTTTAATCTATGTTGTTGATTTTGCTACCACCTCACACTTATCCATTATGATTCATCTTAATAGATCTTAGGTATACTTTGCTTGAAAAATGAACATACCATCAATACATTAATATAATTCTATACCAAGAAAATAATGCATTATACCTAAATTGGTCATCTCAAATTATTTTATCATTCCTTAATTAAATTCATCCATCATATTGGAAATGTTACCTATGAAAATAAATTCATGTACATAAATACAAGAAATCAAAATTTTATTAGTTTGTTTTTGTGCATATAATGTTGGTTTATTTTTTCTTCTAGTAAATCCAAGCCATTGGAAATAAATACCAATTGTCAAATACCAAACTCTAGGAGCCTATTTTACACCATATATTGTCTTCTTAAATTTATAGACATGATGTTAGGTAATTGCTACACATAAACTTTCTCCTTGATGAAACTATTCAGGAATGTTGATTTTACACCCATTTATTAGACTAACCACTTATTATGAGTTATAAGTGATAACACTATTCTTTTTGTGTCCCATCAAGGAAATAGTGTAAATTTCTCTTCATAGTCTATTCCATAGACCTCTACATATCTACCAGTAAGGAGCCTTGTCTTATGCCTCTCAATGGTACCATCACTCTTGTACTTGTTTTTATATATCTATTTCACTCCTATCACTTTCTTATCTTTTGGAAGTTCAACCAACTCCCAAATTTTATTCTTGTCAAATGTCTGTATTTCTTCTTTCATTGTATCATGCCAAATGGTATGCTTCACAATATATTCATAACAACTAGGTTCAACATAAATTTAGGAAAATAATATAAAATTAACAAACCTTTTCATACTTTCTTGACTGGAAGTCCTTTAATGAATTTCAACTAGACTTTTTACCTTCCTTGGGGTTGATGCTAGACTTATCCTTCTATTTAAAGAAGTTCTTAGTGATGATGTTCAGTTACTACCACTGGAACTTGAGTTGTTACAAGAAGAAGTGATACCATCTTCAAATGATTTTTTTTTCACACTTGATATTTCATCCTACTAGACACCTTGCAATGCTCACCCTTTGTCAAATATTTTATTATGTGATATAATTATTCTTTTGACTAGGGATTCAAATTTTTGCATGTTTTACTTTCTTTAGAGAAACCAACAAAAAATTATTCTTCACTCTTTGCCTCCAACATCTTCTTAGTTTCATCTAGAATATGCACAAAGATCGATGAACCAATAAATTTCAAATATTCCATGTTGGATATCCTACTTAACCATACTTATTTTGGTGTACAATTATTCACTCCTTATATAGGATTTCATTTGAGAATATACATGACTATGGCTAATTCTTTGGCCCAAATTTTATTTTGCATGTGCTTTGTTTACAACATAGACCTAACCATTTCAATAATTACGTAATATTTTTGCTTAGCAATGCCCTTTTGATATGGTGTGTATGTTGCTTTAAGTTACCATTTGATTCCATGATTAACACAACATGCATTAAATTCCTTAGAATTTAATTCACCTCCTCAACCAATCCTTAAAATTTTAATGAGATGATTAGTTTATTTTTTAGCTAAGGATTTAAAATTCATAAAAAACCAAATGCTTCATTATTATTCTTTAAGAAATAAGTCCATATTTTCTTGGAAATATCATCTGTAGATGTCAAAAAATAAAAATAATTACCAGTGTTTGGTGTCTGTATTGGCTTACAAATATCCAAGTGAATCAACTGCAATTGTCGTGAAGCCTACCATGATTTTCCAACTAAAAAAGTACTTTATGTTCTTTTCCCAATGCACAACCAGTCACATCTTATCCTTTGCTTCAACTTTAGGTAATATTTGAATTATCTTCTTTGTATATGACATATGCAACCACTTAAAAATTAGATGGACATAACACAAATGCTACAACTAATTACTATCTTCAGTAGTTGCTTGTAAAATATTTGAGTGGGTTGGATGTGCCTTCATTGGAAATATTTTATTTCCTATCATGGGAACTATTACAACTATATTTTTGCCATAATTTTTATCAAATATCTTACATTCTTCATTATCAAATAAAACTTTATAATTCTTTTCAAGCAATTGGCCTACGCTCAAAAGATTATGCTTAAAACTAGAAACTAACAAAGTGTTTTGAACATTTTTTACTTTGCATTTTTTGGTGTATACAACCAACATGCCTTTGTTGACAATTTCCACATTCTTATCTTCTTCACCCTTCACTTCACTTTTGTTGTGTCATAATCCTTCACAAATAAATATTTTTTGTAGAAAACCGAATTAAAAAACCAAATATTATAATTAGAATTATCTACCATACAACAAGAGAAAAATGTTAGATCTATAGAGGGGAAAACTACCCTATTATGCACAATTCTTGACTATATTCGCAAGAATCCGATGTGAACTGTGAGGGTATTTTATAACTCTACACTTGGTGTGGGGGAGGAAGGGTTCACCAGGAATAGTTTTAGGAATCGCTCCAAGTCTGAGGTGGAATGTGTTTAATGTTTTCAATTTAAGATAATCATCTATGTTTGGCCTTTATGTAGCTTAGCTATGAAATGAAAGAACAATGCAATAATATAGGATGCAAGAAGACGAGCTAAGACTAGAATGATTCTTTGCTTTGAATGCTTTCTAACCCTAAGATTTACAAAACAAAACCTTTGAGCAAGGGTTCAAGGGATATGCACAAATAAATATTAAACCTTAGATGCACACTATATGCTTTTGTCATTCCAAATACCTAGAAAAATAATTAAATATTTTCCTCTTATTTATGATCTAGGGTTTTGACAAAATAGAAATTATCCATTAAATAATCTTAAAGATTTATAAGGACATTTATCTCATCTCGTGGTTGATCCAACCTTTATCTTTCATCCAACAATATCCGATGATTTCTATTCTTACATAATAGCTTCATAACTACTTTAAAAATATGATCAGTGTTAGGAGGCCTGCTTAGATCATTGTATGACAATGCTTGGAGGCACAACAGTCAAGCCCCTAGGTCATTTTAGCTAAAATTTGAAATAAAAAAATGAAATTTAACCTTTGGAAGATGAACAACTAGAATAAAGTATAGCAGAATAGTTTGATGAATAGAACATAAAATGTGTTATTATGATCAAAATGTAACATAAAGTACAAACTTGTATTACCCTAAAATTATCGGGTGCGATATCACAATAGAGTAGAAATATCCTCAAATGATGTAGGTGAACTAATGTGAAATGAAAATATAACTACTATGTAAATGCAAAAATGCAAAATCAAGTAAACAAAAGGATGAAGACCTTCAAGTAGGAGATATCCTCCTTAGAGCTTCAACACTTGTCCACCAAAAGTATCAAACACAAACAATTCATTTGAAAAGAGAATCCTCAATGGTTAGAGAGCTTCAACAAATCACTTTAGCTTACTTGGAAACTTGAACTTGAGAACTTGCAAAATTACTTGAAACTTTTAGAATTTGCTTGGTTAGGAACTTCTAGAGGAGAAAATAAGATTTCAAAACCTCTATTTATAAGAGATTTGAAGGAAGAACAAGTGTGAAAATAAAGAAAAGCCAACATCAAAAGGATCAACTTTAAAAATTAGAGTTTCCTAGGAAAAAAACCTAGCTATGTGAAATTGCACCCCATAAAAGTCAATCATGATTATGCATAAAGAGGAAAAGAGAAAGGATAGAAGGAGGAAGGGAGGTCCAAACTTGTTTAAGGCAAGTTGGAGGGTTTCCCTAAGTTTATAGGAAAATGACTTATTTAAGTGGATCAATTTTATATGTCTATATTTTACCCCCTCTTTGATGCATTCATGGATAATTAAATGCGTCAAAGAGAGATGTAGACTCCTATGGATGAAGGTGATAGACACAAAAAATGGGTGGTCAGGTTTGGACAAAAGGGAAGATGAAAAAAGGTATCACTATGGATACTTTAGAATTTTGTACACAAGACAATACCTTACTACCATTAATTCCTCTATGGCTAGGATGCCCCCTTGAATTTAAAAAAGAATGGAGAATTCCTTAAGAAACTTGAAAAATTCAAAAGAAGAAAATAAAAAAATAGAAGCAAAATAAAATAGAGCGATCAAACAAAGAAAAATGACAATGGCAACTGGGTACAACATAAATATAACTAATGCATGAAATACAATCTATTTAATATGAAATGCATGGATGTAAGAAGAATGAGAAATAAAGAAGAGGACAAAAGGAGATAATAATGATACAAATAAGAAGAAGAAGAAATACAACTCACAAAATACCCAAGATATTGCAAGCAAAATAAAATGGTCAAAACCCTTGAGGTATGGTGTTATGCTTAAAAATATAGTGAAATATGGAAAGAACACCTGCTATGGGTGTAGTACTTGCTAAGATGGATAAATTATGAAATGTGGAGCATTACTTGCTATGGGTGCAATGCTCGCTAAGATGGATATATGGTTAAAGGATACCTGCTAGGATGTATGCTTGCAAATGGCTGATATGGAAGCTACCCCTATCACAATGGATACTTTAGAATTTTGCACACAAGGTGAGACATTACTACCATTAATGCCTCTAAGGCTAGGATACCCCCTCGAGTTTCAGAAGGAATGGATAATTCCTTAAGAAACTTAAAAAAGGTAAAAGAAGAAAAGAAAAACATAGAAGAAAAAGAAAATAGAGCAAGCAAACAAAGAAACATGACAATGGTAACTAGGTACAAAATGAATCTAACTAATGCATGAAATACAATCTACCTAAGATGAAATGCATGGATGAAAGAAGAAGGGGAAATAAAGAAGAGGGAAAAAGAGAGAAGAATGAGATGAAGAAGAAGAAGAAGAAGAAGAAACAAAGCTCCAAAGAGGTCAAAGAAATAGAAAGCAAAATAAAATGGTCAAAACCCTAGATATAGGGTGTTATGCTAAAAAATATGGTCAAAAGTGGAGTGAAAACCCACTATGGGTGTAGTACTCGCTAAGATGGATAGATGATCAAATGTGGAGCGTGACCCACTATGGGTGCAATGCTCACTAAGATGGATAGATGGACAAAAGATACCCGCTAGGATGTATGCTCGCAAATGGCCGAGATGGAGGCTGCCCCTCGCATGTGGCCATGAAGCTATCCCATATGGGGTGTGTTGTGTATGCAATTGATATCTTAGCAAGTACTACCCGATAGGGGTGTGATGTGTGCAAAGTGTGAATGGACCAAATGATCTGAGCATAACACAATGTGAATGTGTGCATGTGCTAGAAGAAAAGAGAAGAAGAAGAATGAGAAGAAAAGAAATCATGTGCCAAAGCTATCCATTGCTCGAGTAGAGATGAATCTGAATGATAAGAAGAACACACAAAAGTGAAAGACTACACAAAAGTGAAAGAGAAATAAAAAAGAGCACGTAAAATCAAAAGAAGAAGAAGAAGAAACATGCAAAGGACAAGGATATACCAAGAAGAGGATTGTATTCCTTGACTTTGGAGAGAATTGATGGTCATTGTAAAACTTTCAAAGTCAAGGAATACAAGAAGAAAAGAGAAGAGAAGAGAAGAGAGAGAAAAAATAGAAGAGAAGGGATGAAAATGCATGGGCCCTAGGTTGGGGACTTCGCTAGGCATCAAAGCCCTAGTGAGAGTGCAATGCATGTGAGCTATGACCTAACTAGGTGTCATCACTTGCCATTGTCGTAAAATCCCTAAAAATCTATATGATCAAGCAGTCATGAACAAGCAGCAATGCAATTATGATAAGCAAAAATGCAAGAGAAATAGAATGTTAGGCAACCATGCAAAATATGATAGGCAATCATGCAGTATGAGCAAGCAAACCAAATGCAATATGATCTAAGCTAAATGTAATATGCAATGCAGATGATGGATCATGCATAATATATTTTTAAATGCATTATATTCATTGGTTCTTTAAGCTCTTCACCATCTAAAGAAGCTAAATGATAAGCACCTGAGCCAAACTTGGCCATTATGACAAATGGCCCTAACCAATTGGGCTGAAACTTACCTCAAAGATCAGAATGAGCATTAGTGTTCTTTTGGTTCTCCTTGAGGACAAGGTCCCCAACCTCAAAAGAATGATTGTAAAATTTCTTAGAGTAAGATCACTTGAGCCTATCTTGATAAGCTCATAAATGCTCTAAGGCATGAATGCACTTTTCATCTAGTAGCTCCAATTGGTGCAAATGATCAAAGTGATACTCATCATTGATTGAGGCATCTTGCAACAAGATGCATAATGAGGGAACCTCAAGCTCAAAAGGAAACATTACCTTAGACCCATATACCAAGATATATGGTGAGGCACCTATGGGAGTACGCACACTAGTACGATAGGCCCATAAGGTAGGATAAAGTTGGGTATGCTAGTCATGATCGGTCTTACAAACCAACTTCTTCAAGATCTTGATCAAAGACTTGTTGGATGCTTCGACTTATCCATTACCTTAAGGGTAATATGAAGTTGACCACCTATGCTAAATCTTGTACTTAGCACAAAGTTTATGAATATCCTTGTTCTTGAAAGGAGTGTCATTGTTAAAAATAATCATCAAAGGAATCTTAAACCTATAAAGGATCTGGTTGAAGATGAACTTAGAAACCTGAGTTCTAATCACCATGGCTAGGGGTATGGCTTCGACCCATTTAGTGAAGTACTCTATCATTGTTATGATAAACTTGTGACCATCAGATGACATTGGGTTAATATTCCCTATAATGTCCAATCCCCACATGGAGAATGGCCAAGGGGAAGAAATAACTTGAAGGTGTTGAGAAGGAGCATGGACAAGGTTGTCATGGTGCTAACACTTGTCACAACATCAAACATGATCACATGCATATTTCTCCATGGAAGGCCAATAGTACCCCATCCATAGGAGCTTCTTGGCAATAGCATTACCACTAAAATGGCCTCCACATGATCCTTCATGAGCTTCACTAAGAGCAAGTCAAGCTTCATCAAAGTTAAGGCATCATAAGAGGATACCTTCAAAAGAATATTGATACAAAGTATTGCCAATTATAACAAATCGACATACTCTTTTATACAAAATATTACATTGATTATGATCTAAACCATCAGGCATCGAACCATCCTTAAGAAAATTAAATATGTTAGTATACCATGGCTCATATGGGGCATCTTTGATGGTCAAAATATCTAATGAGACAAGATAAGAACCAAGCGATATAGGCTCCTAGAGTTGTCTAATGATAATCGATGCTTGATCATCTTCCAACTCCAAAGGAAACAAGGATGCAATAGTAACCATGGCATCCACATGGTGGTTTGAGGATCTAGGGATAGACTCTATGGTTACTCGATCGAACGAGGACAACAACTTGGTGACTATCTCCTTGTAAGGTTTTAGTTTATCATCCTGAGTTTGATAAACATCATTAATCTAATTGACCACAAGTTGAGAGTCACCAAAGATCAAAAGGACTCTAACCTGCAAAGCTAAGGCTACTCTAAGGCCAAGGATCAAAGCTTCATATTCTATAGTATTATTCATGCAAGAGAAATGAATCTTGAAGGATAAAGGGATGAGCTATTTTTGTGGGGTAACTAGAATGACTCTAGCACTAATACCCTTCATGCATTGGGCTCCATCAAAAAATAAAGTCCAAGACTCTAGCTCTTCAACTTCAATATTGAAGCACTCATCAAGAAACTCAACAACCAAAGGATGGGTAGCTTCTAGGGGAGTGAAGGCTAACTGATCAATGATTACCTGACCCTTGATAGCCTTCTGACCTATGAAGGTTAGGTCAAACTCACTAAGGGCCAACACCCACTTAGTAGCTTGACCTAAAAGGTGGGGCTTAGACATCAAATAGTGCAAAGGGTCAAACTTTACAACTACCAATATCTTATGGTTGAGCATGTAGTGTCTTAGCTTCTGGAAAGTAAACACTATGACAAGGCAAAGCTTCTCTAAGGGAGTGTACCTAGTTTCATAGCTAACCAAAGTTCTACTGATATAGTAGATAGCTCACTCTTTGTTCTGATCATCATGTTGAGCCAACATGGCTCCCAAAGCATGAGTTGTGGTAGCTATGTAAAGCATCAAATGCTTACCAGGTATAGGAGGAACTAAAATAGGTGAGGAAGTGAGATACTATTTGAGATCATCAAAATATTTTTGACACTCATAATCCCACTAGAAGACCACATCTTTCTTAAGAATCTTAAGAAATGGTTGACACTTATCGACTAACTGGGTAATGAACTGATGAATAGCCTGAAGCTTACCTTGTAGGCTATGTAGTTTGATCAAGGTGTAGGGAGGAGGCATGTCAGTGATAGTCACTATCTTAGTGGGATCCACTTCAATACCTCACCTAGAGACTATAAAACCTAACAACTTGCTAGATGTGACTCCAAACACACACTTAGCAGGCTTAAGATGAACCCTAAAATGTTAAAGCCTTTCAAAAATCTATCTTAAATCATGGACATGATCCTTTCATTCTATGGAGTGACCTAAAAGATCATCCACATAATCTTGGAGAATATCATGCATCATGTCATGGAAAATATAAGTCATGGCCCGTTGATAGGTGGCACCTACATTTTTCAAGCCAAAAGGCATGACTTTCCAATAGAAGGTACCCCATGGAGTGATGAATGTTATCTTGGCCTGATCTTTAAGGGTAATCATAATCTGATTGTATCCTGAGAAACCATCCATGAGTGAAAGCATTCCACATTTGGTGGTGAAATCTATGATCTGATCTATGTTGGGTAAGGGAAAATCATCCTTGGGACATGCTAAGTTAATGTCCCTAAAGTCGGTACATATTCTGATTGTTCCTTCCTTCTTAGCCATAGGAATGATATTGGAGATCCAATCAGAATAGTCGATGGCTTTTATAAAACTAATGTCAAGGAGTTTTTGGAGCTCCTCCTTGACTAAAAGGGTGACCTTAGGATGCATCTTCCTAAGTTTCTACTTAATAGGCTTGGCATTAGGCTTAACTACCAAATGATGCATAACAAGGGAGGGATCAAGCCCTAGCATGTCAATATATGACCAAGCAAAAATATCTTGAAATTATTTTAATAAATTGGTCAATTGCTCCTGCTCATCCATGGATAAGGCTTTACCTAACTTAAGGATTCTAGGGGCTTCCTCAGAACCTATGTTCACATCTATGGTCTCCTCAATGAGAATGGATGACTCATCCTCAAGAGGAGGTAGGGTAGGAATCACTCCTAGTTGCTCAAGGTCCTTGGGAGACATAGAACCAAAGTCCTCTTGAGAACTAGAAGACTCAACCTACGCAGTGCAAGGGATAGACCCATCAAAGTAGATGCCATTCTGAGGAACATCCTCATATTTGACATACTACTTTGGGGTTGTGACCAACAAAGGAGGAGAGGGTGGCCCCTCATCCTCAACACTCCACTCTAAACCTTGATGAGATTCATCTAGAAGAGGCTCTTGATGAGAAGAATTATCTTGATCCTATGATGAGATATTGATTAATGATTCCTCTCTCATGTTTAGATTTTTGCATTGCTTAGTTATATGAGATGAGGAATCTGATAAATTAAATTGAGCTTGTTCTTCTGGTGAGCAATATTCAAATGGATGAGGATCACCCAAAATGGTGATATATTGATTTTTAAATTTAAACTTCAAACATTGATGAAAAGTAGAAGGGATGACCTTCATTGCATGGATCCAAGGACATCCGAGAAGAAGATTAAAATATGCAGGGCAAGACACCACATAGAACAATGTATCTAAAATCTTGGGTCCAACCTTAAGGGGAGGGATATAATGCCACAAGCTTCTTGGGACTCATTGTTGAAAGTTTTAATGATGTCATCAGATTTAGTTAAATCTTCCTCTGTTAATCCAAACTTTTGGAAAAATTGATATGTGCATAAATTAAGGGAAGAACCATTATCAATCAAAACCCTCTTGATAAAGGTTTCCCCAATAAATGTAGTAATGTAGAGAGAAGAATCCCTACATAGGTCTAAGGAAGAAATATCATCATCCGAGAATGTGAGATGATGTATCCCAAGAGAGCTTACAACATTGGCCATAGCACTAGGGAAAATGTCTATAGGGATAGATTGTTGTCTTAGAAATTTTAACAAGGCTTCCCCATGAGTAGGAGAAGTTTGCAAAAGTTCTAAGAGAGAAATTTTTTGAAGAACTCATCTCCTATTGAGACTATTGGATCTATCGATTCTGCACCTATTGCTCTGAAGTCATTGCTATCATACCAACCATGTTACCATAGGGAGGTGGTACATTCTTATAAGATACTTGATTAGCTACCTTTTGTCCATTATATTTATTAGTTGTAGGTCCTTTTTGAGTAGAAGGTTGGTTCTTTGGGTGAGAATCTTCTATAACAAGGCGTTCTGCATCAATTAGGTCTTGAACCACATGTTTCAACTTCTTACAAGAATTTTTCCAGTGTCCTTCTACCCTATGATATGCACAATGTTGACCTACCTTGTACCAATTTGTTGTAGTATCAGGTTACCTTATGGGAGGTAACTCAATCATATTAGCTTCCAAAAGCTGCTTTAAAACCACTTCCATAGGCATGTTAAGTCTTGTAAAATTCCTTTGTGGAGGTTTTTGAAGTATCATCTTTTGTAGGTTGTTAACAATACTATTAATAGGCCTACTATCCATTACACCATCTCCTACCACATGCTTATTCTTATACTAATTCTTAGTGGTCTTATCTTCTTTCACTTTAAGTTATCCTCTTCTGATAAGAGCTTGTTCCACTTTCCTTGCTAACTCAATTGCTTGATCAAAATATGTGATAGTTGTAGTTTCTAATGCATAAGATAATTGTTCTTGCAAATTTCCAATAAATATTTCAATCATATCTCGAGGAGGTAAAGTATATCTCAAGCGTCCAACTAGACTCCTCCAATGAGACAAAAATTCTGAAAAACTTTCCTCTTTACCTTGCTTCAGATTGTAGACATCTTTCATGGTTACATTCTTCTCAACATAAGCACCAAACTGTTGAACAAATAATTCAGCTATTTCTTCAAAATTTCTCAAAGAATGATTAGGCAACTGATAATACCATTCTAATGCCATGCCACCAAGACTCTTAGGAAATATCTTTAGTAACAACATATCATCATATATGATATCATGGCAAGTTATTCTGAATCTTCTTAAATGCTCAATTGGATCTTTTATTCCCTTGTATATAGGTAAAACCAGCATGGAAAAATGCTTAGGATAAGGTCTAGCAACAACAATAGGGTCTAGGGGTTGATTGCACATTTCTTTATAGTTGTAGGTGAAACTAGAAGGTTGAATCATCTCCACTTTTGAAACTAATTGTTTCACCATATTAGTTAAACTTTGCACCTTAGGATTATTGCTTTGTAATACCCCTAGATTCCCTAAGGGATAGGTAGGTTTTGAATGGGTACTTGGCCCATGTTGGAGGTATTGATACTATTGTGATATGTGGTATCTTGTTGGAGAGGATAACTAATAGTTGGTGGAATAGAAGCAAAATTGTTGATATTAGTAGATTGAGGAGGAAATTGAAAATAATTTTGAGTGACACTACTAGTTGGAGGGACTTGTGGATTCCTTCCAATGTTGGTGGTTATAGTAGTGGCATAAGTTGGTTGATGGATAAGATTACCATGATTCAAAGATTCACTCAAGGAGTTATCATGAACATCTCGAGGAGGAATAGTTTGATGATGAGATGTTCTAACTTCCTCGAGTTGGGCTTCCTCTTCTAGAGCTTTATCCAAGGTATGCTTATGATGCTTGTAAAAGCTCCACATATGTTCAAAATATTTAAAGGTAAGGTTCCCATTGGGTCCCTTAATAGGATCAAGACTATTCTCAATCTCTTCATTTTCCTCTTCTTCAATATTATGATTTTCTCTATCAATTTGATCATCCTCTTGGAAAATCTCATCAGACTCTAAGAGCCTTCACCCACTCCTAAGGTTGGGAGCCATTAGGAGGGAGAAAAGGGGATAGAGTGGAAAGGAAGAAAACTAAATACTAACAAAAATAAGCAAAATATTTTAAGATAGTTATTAAATATTTTTTGATCTAAACACATAAAATTAGTGGTCTTGTTTAAAGTTTTAAAAATAGAAGCAAAAGGAAAAAGGCTTCCTATCTTGGCCACTAAGATGTGTCTTCACATCAGGTTCACCAAATATGTAGAGGGGGAAAATTATGCTATCGTGTATGATTCTCAAGGTTGGATCTGTAAGGAAGCCTTGAGGTGAACCGTGATGGTATGTTATAACTCTACACTCGGTGTGGGGGAGGAAGGGTTCACTAAGAATGGTTTTAGGACTCACTCCAAGTCTAGGGTGGAATGTGTTTAATGTTTAAGATAATCACCTATGTTTGGCCTTTCTATAGCTAAGCTATGAAAATGAAAGAACAATGCAAGAATACAGGATGCAAGAAGACAAGAGCTAACCCTAGAATGATTCTTTGATTTGAATGATATCTAACCCTAGGATTTGCAAAATAAAATCTTTGAGCAAGGGTTCAAGGGAGATGCACAAGCAAATATTAAACCCTAGATGCACACTATATGCTTTTATCCTTTCAAATGCCTAGAAACTTAATTAAATATTTTCCTTTTATATATGATCTAGGGTTTTGACAGAAATAAAAATCACCCAACAAATAACCTAAATATTTATTAGGGCACTTATCTCATCTGATGGTTGATCCAAGCTTTATCTTTCATCCAAAAATATCCCATGATTCCTATTCCTACAAAATAGCTTCACAAACACTTGAAAAATATGATCAACGTTAGGGGGCCTGCTTAGGCCACTATATGATAATGCTTGGAGGTATAATAGTCAAGCCCCCTAGGTCCTTTTAGCTGACCTTTGAAATATAAAAGTGAAATTTGACCTTTGGAAGATGGACAAATAGAATAAAATATAGTAGAATAGTATGATAAATAAAATATATAATATGCTATTATGATTAGAATGCAACATGAAATGCAAACCTAGGGTTTAGGAGATAGCAAATTGCCCCCAATCCTAGCCTATGCAAAATCATGCCTCGTATAGAGCGATCATGATTTTGTAAAATAACAAAATCGTACCCTAAAATTATCAGGCATGATATTATAGTAGAGGAGAAAAAACCCTCAAATGATGTAGATGAATTAATGCAAAATAAAAATCTAACTAATATGCAAATGTAAAAGTGCAAAAACAACTTGATGGTAGCGAAAAAGTAGACAAAAGGATGGAGACCTCCAAGTAGTAGATATCCTCCTTAGGGCTTCAACACTTGTCCACCAAAAGCAGCAAACACATAAATAATGCAACAGAAGAGAGAATCCTCAATGGTTAGAGAGCTTCAACAGATCACTTTAGCTTGCTTGGAAACTTAACTTGAGCACTTGCAAAATGACTTGAAAATTTTAGAACTTGCTTGGTTAGGAACTTCCAGAGGAGAATAGAAGACTTCAAACCCTCTATTTATAAGGGATTTGAAAGAAGAATGGGTGAGAAAAACCAAGAAAAGCTGACCTCAAAAGGATCAACTTTGAAAATTAGGGTTTCCTAGGAGAAAACCCTAGCTATGCGAAATCGCACCCCATAAAAGCCGACCACGATTTTGCATAAAGAGGAAAAAAGAAGGAAATAAGGGGGAAGGGAGGTCCAAACTTGTTTAGGGTAAGTTGGAGGGTCTCCCTAAGGATCTAGGGAAAATGACTCACTCAAGTGGGTCAATTTTCCATGTCTACAAGATCCAAAATGCTCTTTGTCCTTTTGGGTGAAATTTGCATTCTTATTTTGCATGTGGCTTTCGCCGAGCCCACATTCTCTCTCAAAATGGCTAAATATTTTACAATAATGGTACTACATATTTTTTATTTAGACTATCATGTCCATGACCTCTACCTCCGTTGGGAACTATTGCCATGAATCTTTTCTCCAACTTTAGCCTTCGTTGCAAATACTTATGATATAGTATTTAGAGTCCTCTCCAATCTACTTTCATGAGATATGAGTCCAACTTCAATGTCATCAAACCTTTATTTTCCTCTATTGTAATACCAACAAAATTTCATTTTATTGATAAAGGTCTAAGAAATTTTTCACAAATTACCCAATCAATAATGGTCTCTCCATGGCTTCATAGCTGGTTAACAATGTCTTGAACTCAAACATAATAATCAATGCAAATAAACTAATTTGATTTTTTTAATACCTTGGTAAACAAACTGCAATATGTCCCAAGATTACTTGGCATTCTTCATTGCAACAATTCCAGGAAAATTGTTTACATCTAAAACTTTTTAATTAAAAATATGACTAAGGCATATTTTTTCTTCGTTTCTTTCTTCTTAGTTCTCTTGCGCTATCAATACATTCCAATCTTAAGGCTCCACATAGACTATATCACATGCTTCTTCAAAACCATGCTTCTCTCAGAACCATCAACGTCTACATCATTATCACCCAGTACTCATCATGGTCTTTGTTAGATGGAAAAAACTGGAAGAAATTACTGCAGCCATCAATTTTATTCTTTAAAAATTGACCTCCTATAAAAAAAATAATCTCTGTATCTCTAATCTAATTACTTTAATATCAGGTATAAAAATAATAAATTACAGATATACAACTACAATATTGTTGTAAAATTAAATAAAAAATAAAAATTAAAAAATTAGAAAACAATAAACATACAAGAGAAAACTTTATTCCTCTGTTTTCTTTTGAGATTATTACATTCAACTGAATATTTTTTTAACCTATGCCTAGCATCCAAAATATATATACAATGTTAATAGTAAGAAAACTTTTGTGCATCTGTTTTTTTGTAATGATCTCTTTTCTGGTTTTCAAAACTAATATTTTTATTAAATTTCTTTTCTCAAATAACCTTTTTTCTCTGTTTTTTTCAAATTTACATCAAACATTTTTTTTTTACACAGCCAACCTATAAGGAAGAGAAAGCAGCGTAACATAGCACGAACATGCTTATCCATTGTAGGATTTCGATGGGGCTAGGAGGCATATGGATAGGACCTTATATAGCCCGCTACCTTTCCGTTTCCCCAGACGGAGAAGTGTTGTGAGTCGTTGGCATTATTTAACCAAAGAGTCTTTGAAACCCCTCGCTAAATGTGGAAAAGAGAGATGCAGACAGACGGATTCTAAGGGGCACTGATGTGCAACCTGCAATTTCCGATAGATACAGAGTCACACTATTTCTGCAACTTGTGTGACTTTGAAAGAGTTCAGTAGAGACTTGTCTTCCTATCAACCCAAACGGAGACTTTCACGCAAAGTCTTGATATTGTGTTTAACCGATTGTTACTGCAAACTCTTGATGTACAAGTGCCACTAGGCCGTAAATTAAGTACCAATAGGTATGGTGTTAACAAAAAGAAAACATGTATCGGTAGAGTGTTAATATGCTAGTTTCATTTGTTTCATTGTGGATAGAGGCAGTAAAAGATACTTTTTCAACTCATAACTTTGTCCAGTAAAGGTATTTTGTAGTTTAGATAGTATTTTATGCAACAAAATTTAGTTTTGTAAGGATTTTCATTTATTTATTTATAAGCAAAAATAATAAAAATTGAGATTAAAAATATGTTGTTCAGACGTTTTTTTTTTTATAGAAATATTTCTTATATATATTCGCCATGGAGATTGAATCTAATAATGCAAGTGGCGTCCTTACATGTTAATAATTTTATATATGTTAACAATTTAATATATATTATTACATAATATATAATATGTATTGAAAAAGTTTAAAAAATAGTTATGATATGATTATCATGTATTTTAATTACTAGGTGTATTTTAAAGTGTTAATATAGTATTTACATAAACTTATATAAATTTTAAGTTGCATAATTAGTAGAAGATAAACTTTAAAAAAAAAAAAAAATGATCAATTCATTTTTTAGTACTTAATTTTTACATCTTCAAAAAAATCTAAAAAATAATTTTTATGTGTGGTGAAGACTTTGAAATTTTGAATAAGAGGTGTAAGGTTCAAATCCCATAGGGGATAGGGTTATTCACCATGATTCCATGACAGGAATTTAAACTACATAGAACATCATTGGATAAACAACAAACTTCATGAGGATCATCTCATATGACATATGGACTCATGGACCTTCAATTCTACATTTCAAAATTTAGTTTTACGATCGAGTAATAGTAAAACAAAACATATAAGAAAATGGAATACATACTACCCATAAAATTTCAAGGCTTTAAGTGATCCTAGTGGTTTGCACCTACTATTGTTGCATAACCATTTTGGTAAAGGTTACCAATCAATACATGATATTTTTTCAAGCATGACAACCTCTAGAGAAAATTATTGGGTCAATTGAACCAAATGAAGAATGTTGAAATTTTGGTCAACGATCCATAAAGAGATGTGATGCCAACCAATTAATTATGTTAAAAAATCAAATATTTTAGGGAGAATAAAACCAAGTCAATAATTATGCATTAGCTATATTAGTTTTCTAGCATCAACATGATATGGCATTAATTGATTGATAGGACAATAAGGTTTTGGAAAGAATTTTTAAGCTTTATATACACAATCCATGAAATGACAAGTCTAAAGCACCAAATTATTGGATTTCATGCATGAGATGATGACATAAAAACCAAGGCATCTATCTTAAAGGGAAGTATCCAATGCCAAATATGTCAATGCACATTCTTCAAGAAAATCATTCAAGAAAAAAATCTCAAGCAAATAAGTCATGCAACTAAAGATACAACCACCAAAAGAAGATCAAATTAAATATACATCATTCCAGTAGAATTTTTCATCAAAGCAAAAGAGATCACATTCATTCTTGGATGATCTTACTGAAGATATGATTAGCATTAGAATTCTTAATTCTAAAAATTACCTTTTTGTAGTTTTTTCATTTCACTATTTTGGAAGTTATGGACATTATGAGTTGGTGCAACATGATGTAAAGGATTTATTTTGTAATCCTTAGGCACTAGCTCCTAACTGTTAATACAAAACAAAATTTAGATAATTATGCATGGCATAAAATATTTTCTCATGTATTTTTGTCTACCTTATAAGTATAATTGAACAAAAAAATAAGGTAATATCAGAATAATGACTATTTTCATATCTTATTAGTAATTTCACTAATTTATTATGTTATACATCTTTATTGAAAATGAGTTTTCTTTAAAGTGGTGTTGATCTGCCTAATATTATTTGCACACACTAGATCATAGTATGATTCAAAGACTAATTTTTCACTCATTCAACCTCCAAAACTAGTAGAGTCCTTGATTTTAGAAATTTTTAGAGGAAAACTATTAGAAATAAATGCAATAAAAGAAAAATATTGAAGAGGTATGATTTTATCCAATCCAATAATCACAAAGGTATGCCAAAATAATTAGAATTCTAATTTATCCATTTACCCAAAATAATAAAACAAAGAACATTTATTCATAGGAGGAATGATAGAAAATAATAGAATCAAAACTCAATCACCATAGTTATAATCTACTTTTTATTTATAAGGTAAAATAAAGATAGACATGGATAAATATAAATTAGGTAAGCACAATTATAAAATTCATTAAAGACTAATATTGAATACAATGACTAAAAGTGGAAAAGAATAGAGTGGACAAGTTCAAAAATCATGAAAGGATCTAGTGTAATGTGTTATAGCACTTACTATAAAATCAAATATGTATAAAGTTTATTGGAAAGCTAAATTATGTATTTATTAATGGGATAATGTTTATTTAGAAATACAATCAATGCTTAATTTGGTCAGTAAAATCAATTTGATGGTCGAACTTCTACCTTTAGATCAATTTGAAGTATTTATTCTAGTCGCATGACTTTTCCTTTTCTCAAAATAGCTTGTTTATTTTGAATAAAATCTAAGTTAGATCCTAAAAGTCTATGGTGTTTTATTTAAAATAGGCTCTGCAAGCCTTAGACTTTTTTTTTTTATCTTCTCTTTGACAAATCAATCATTTGATAGTTGGAGTTTGTTACATTACTTGGTACTTATTAATACTTTGTAAATAGTTTGTAAATATATTGTGTGAAAAAAGTCTTGTCAACATGAGTCTTTTAGAGTTTATCATTTAGTAATCATTAGAGGTTTGTCATTATTAGGAGTTAATAAAATATATCTCTTATATAATAAATATGAAGAGTCTAAGAAGATGAATAGTTAGATGATGTTGAAATGTCAAGAGTATTTGTAAAGGCTATATGTAGAGCAAACATGTAATATGGATTTAATTGAAATTTTAGTACTTCATTGATACTAGAATACTAAGTGTGATCTATGGAAATATGGTAAGCTTATTTATTTTGTTTGAACACTTGTGTATAATTGTGTGAGAACCTTAAACTTGATATCTTGTGTAAAAATGGTTCGTATGTTAAAAGTAGTATTAGAGCTACCATAGACTGAGTTGTGAGCCATAAGAGTTGGACATTAGAGGAGATAGCAAGAAAAGGTTGACCATGAGAGTTAACGTGAATCAAATAATGCTATGGGAATAAGAGAGCTACAATGAAAGTGCTTGGTGAGAAATAAATGTTAAGGATATTGTATTAGTAAGGAAAGGTTATGCAAGTACCAAGGTGAAAAGCACCACAACATAGGAAGGAAGAACATATTATAGTGAAATGTTAAGAAGACAACCACTGGAGTTAAAATCAACACACATTACCTAAAATATGAGCAAAATAATATTAAAGAAACCAAAGATATGAGTTATGTTGGTTGGTTAGAGAAATTAGACAAGCTTTTTGTATAATGAGAGAAATGAGGATGGCTAAGAAAGTAAGAGTGCCACAAAAATAATATGGAGATGGAACACTATAAGAGTAGGTTAATAAAGGTCACGTTACAATATCACCGCAACTAAGAAGAGTGCCCTAGGCAAATTAGGAGAAAATTGAAATATATAGCACTCCTAGATATTTTTATGAAGGGAATTCTAGACTCTAAGAGATGTCTAAGAGAAGATGCAATGTTTATTCAAGGAACATGTTGAAGAGAAATATAATAACATAGGTTGGCATAGGAATAATACTTAAAAGGAGTATAAAAAATTTAAATATTCATAAGCAAAAATTGGAGAAGTCAGGTATGTATAATGATTATGGAATTGACACATATTAAAGTTTGATTAAAGCAAAGGCTCACATAATTTTTTGGTAGAAATATATTTTATTTGAAAAAATATTCTTTAAAAGGTTATTTAAAAGGAAATTTGTGGAAAAGAGCAGTAATATTGAAGGGAAAATTAATGGAAGGAAGAAGAAGAAAAATTTAATAGCATGCTTTATGAGGCATGAAAAATATTTTTTTACATCCATTTTTTTTTGTAATATTGAAGGAAAATAATTATGGAGACATATGGAATTCATAAAACAAATAAATTAAAGATAAAGAAAAGAAACTTAATTTTTGAAGTAATAGTGAATTCATTGGAAAGAAGAATTTGAAAGTGAAAATTTTGAAAGGTAAGAATTTGAAATAATTTATTTGAAAGTAGAATTATTAAAGGAAAATGAATTAATTATAACAAAAAGAAAATTATTAAAGTATAATTGAAAGAAATATTGTATGGAAGAAAATATTAAAGGAATTTAAATTGAAAAATAAAAAGAAAGGAAGAATTATTAAAGGGTATAATTGACGAAAAATATTATAGTAAGATTTATTGAAAAAGGAAATTATTATTCAAAGGAGAATTTGGAAAGAATAAAAATGAAAGAAGAATTTAAAAAAGGAAATACTGAAAAAGGAAAAATTGACTTGCATGCTCATTTCAATATTGAAGTGCATTAGATGTTATAAAATAAAGGTACATTGGTGAATATTTTATTTTTTAAAGACAAATATATTAAAGGCAAAGACAAGGACAAATTATTCAGCAATATTTGTAATGTATGATATCAACTTCCAAAGGTCATTGAAATATTGAAAGGTATTAATTAGTGGGATAAAAGGTCTTCTAATTTTTTAAAAATTGACATTTATTTGAAGAATTGGAAAGACAATTGAAAGAGAATTCTTTAATTATGACTTCATGAAAAATTTCTTTCACAAAGTCACATATGATTAAAGAGATAAAATTCATTAAGAAAGAAATTTTAAAGTGGAGAAAATATTGTCACAAACATGTTTCGAGATATAATGAATTGCCACATGTGAATCAAACAAAACCCAAATTTTAGTATGAAGATAATTGTTTGTATATTTATTTAGGAGCCAACAATTACATCACTAGTCTTGGTCCAAGATTTACCTAAGTGGATGAGTTGCACCCTTAAGACCTCAACTAATATTGGATGCCTTAGAAACATGGGTCTTTGAGTAAACCTTTGGAGAAGGCCAAATCATTTTGGTCCTAGATAATCTAACTAAAATTGGGTTGTAGACTAAAGTAAAGAATGAAAAGCGTTAGAAGCTAAGTTAAAAGTTGTGCAGATTTAGTAACATCAAGAGATATAGTGTAGAGAGTCTCACAATATGGATTTAGAATAAAATTCCTAACAAACCAACTTAATTTCCTTATTATAAAATAAGTAATCAAAATAAAATATGAGTATTATTACATCATTACAAAACTAGAATAGTAAATCCAAGGAGAAATCTAGAAAATAAAATAATTGTAATAGCATTATCCATTCATATCTTTAACATAAATTCTTCATGACTTAGTGAGACATACATATATTTTTTGCAAAGTATTGACCAAGAGGCCAAACAAAAACTCAATCTTCATTCAAAATACATATAGACTCAATCATACAACTATGCAATTGTAAACGCTAAAGGATATACCATTAGAATGGTTTGCATTCAAGTATATATAAATTTTATAATACATTTAGTTATCTAGCCATGATTACCTAAAAAGCATATTGTAGGCCTATCAAAATAGGCATAGGAAATGGTTGTTGCATTTAGATCAGTTGTGTTTAACTATTTTAGGTATGCTATGCTAATGTGTGTGGTGTAGATTTCATTGTGAGGCTAGTTTGTATGTTTCATTATTGGATTCCAACCATTTTATGGTAGTCCACTCCTTTGTATTATGCTTAGCCAACTTAGTAGGGGTAGGTGTGTAATGGATAAGTCTTCAACCATTGAGATATTCTAACAATAATAATTCCTAGCAGTTGATTGGCACGTGTGATGTTGACCAGGATGATTCCAAATCATCCATTTAGGGCATAATGATATGAAAGCATATTGACTACTATCAAATGATTTATCTTGACCATGTGTTACTTATTTAGTTATCTATTTATGTTGGGATTTACACTTTTATTTATCGGCTGTTGGATATTTTCTTCTCTTATAATGATGTCAGTCTAAAGAGTCTAACAACTGTGTTTATCTATGTTGGATGTTGCATTTGGCTTGTTCGGTATTCTAACTCTTAATTATGGCATCATTGCCTTTTGATGTATGTCACCTTTGAAATCCTTGCAAAGCATGACGCTGGATGCTAGATGCTTATGTTTGAAACTTTATGTTGCCTTGCTAACATCAACATTATTATTCATCTAACCATCTATATTCTTTTGCTCTACCTCATTACTAGATTCTATATGCCAGAGCCTTCATGCTTTTATTTTTCTTTTGCTCCTTCTATTAGATGCTAGATTTTTACCATCCTCTTGTTGACATAAGCTTCTTAGATATCCATCTAGCTTTCTTTGCCATATTTCATGTTTTTTGCCCTGTATTTCTAGATCCAATGCCTTAGCAAAATATATTGTCAGATAGTCTTTGCTTGTTGCTTTGTTATCTTCCTTGGCTTACCTTGATTTCAACCATAATTTTTTTGTTATTCGCACATCTCTAAAATATTTTGACCTCCTTTGTATAGTCTTTCATATCTAAATCTATCATAGGAGCTTCATCTAGGGCTATTCTAGTTACATTTTGAGTTGTTGCATATCCTTTGCTATATTATTATCTTGGAAAAATAACTGCATGGCTTGGACTAGACCACCTTATGGATGTAGGTAATAGGATTTACCTACATTATTGGTAATTTTTAGGGTTTTTTATCATAAAATTGAGAACCTAATATGTCTCATATATGGGATAACATAGTCTTTGATAGGAAATGAAAATATAAGATAAGTTGGTTTCATGTGGAAAATTGAATGGGGATAAAAATTGGAGTTGAGAAAAATAAAGTGTCTTTAGAAGGTGGATATGTAAGGGATATTAATGGATTCTGCAACTACAATAGGGATTCTAAAACACACCTTAGAATGGATCTCGATACCGATTTAATCACATTCACCTACAAAATATGTGGTGCATTACAACATACAGAGGAATAAAAGTACCAAAGGAAGTGAAGGCTAAGGTTTCTAGAAATTTTGGAGGGAAAGGATATGACTAGGGAGGTGAAGGGTGCTAAAATATAGGAAGTGAATGATAAGGAGGGAGAAATGGAGAATAATAGGACATGGAGGGGTTGATGTTGGTGGTGGGATATATAGGCAGACATGGGGTAGATTCACAAAGGTAAGGTGAATTTTGATAATAGAAGAAAGAAGAAAAAATGGAGATACCTTTATGAGCATATTTTTCTATAGTTGAATATTTTTTTAGATCTAGAGGATTATCTTTAGATGAATGTTCATCCTTGAATACTATCTTAGGCAAATATTCTAGGTGGTCAAAAGCTTTCTCTATTTCCTTGCTTTTTTCTTTGCAAAATTATGCAAGTAGGTATCCTTTATATTATTGGATGCCATTTGACTCTTTGTTGCTTCAACAAAGTACATAGTTTTTTAGAATTATCATGGAAATATATGCATTAGATCATCTTATGCATCCTTTTATAACCACTTGTTGAATTCGATTCCAGTTGGATCTTTAATTGAACTTGCTTTTGTTAGTGTTGGCACAAATTTATTAGACCTAGTTACCTATGTAATCATCCTAGTTTATTTATTTTATATTTTATTCATCCAATCAAACCTTTGTGCTATGACATTCTCATTAATGTAATATGTGGTTGGTTTCATCACCTTGTTACTACAACATACAAATCTCAACTTAGCATGATGTTTACCTTATCAAACTTTACTACCAAGCACCATATGTATTCAACTTAAACATACCAATGTGAAACATGACATTATTGTGATGAATATTTTATACATGTATTCATCATGAGGATACTAAGGGTATCCATTTTGCACATTACCACAACCATGTGAAATGACTATAGTTATTTGTGATGCATGAGTTGATCTAGATTTTTATTGGGCTATAGAGTCAAAAATATTAAAGGAAGAGAGGGAGAAAAGAGAATATTTGGTAGAGGGAGTCTAAATGGAAGGATTTGAATGAGCAAAAGGTGAAAATGGTGAGAAATGATAAATATGAGAAAAGATAAAATATTCATAGTTGCATATTACATATTCTAGATCCTCCTTACTATTCTTGAATATTTATTTGAGAATTTACTTTGCCTTTGAACTATCTTGGTATTCACTATGTTGGATTCAAACACCAAGATAGAAAAATAGGTGAAGCATCTACCCTTTTTCTTTGGGAGTTCTAATTGTTGCTTCTCTTATCCTAGGATCCATATTAGCAGACCTCCATGATTTGAAGAGTGGTTTGGAATGATTTTTGTAGTTGGTTAGACCTATAAAAAATTGAAAATTTGCTAGCTCATTATCCCCTTAGACCATTTGAATCTAAAGCTTTCTTCCTTTCATCCTCTACCTCTAGACCTCACTCTTTCAAAACCATTGAGGTTTTCTTGAGAAAGGGCAAAAACCAAAATCCATAGGGTTGTGGGTACTACTGTTGAAACCCTTCGTAGGCCAAGAAGAGATTAGACATTATAAATGGAAGGTCTTAGCTAACATAGAGATGGTTTTGGAGTTACCATAAACTAACATGCCAGATTTAGCTAGCATCAAGAAGGCTAAGATTGATAATTTTCCTCTGACATTTTTTTACCTCTTCTAGGAATAGGGATTTTTAGACTTACCTACAATTTTTGCCAAGGTGAAGAGCACCAAAATACAGGAAGGAAGAAAATAGTACAGAAAAATGTTAATAAGACAACCATCAGAGCTAAAACTAGCACATGTTTCCTAAAACATGAGAAAAATATATTGAAGCAACCAAAGAGATGAGTTATGTTGGTTGGTTAGAAAAATTAGACAAGATTTTTGCCTAATTCAATAAAGGAGGATGCCTAAGAAAGTAAGAGTTCCACAAAAAGAATATGGAGATAAAAAACTAGAAGAGTTGGTTAATAAAGGTCATGTTAGAACATCACCATAACTAATAACAACACCCTAGGCAAAGTAGGATAAAGTTGAAATATATAGCACCCGTAGTGATTTTTTATGAAGGGAATGCTAGATTCTAAGAGTGTTTGATAGAAGATGCAATGTTGTTCAAGAAACATGTGGAAGAGCAATGGAATAACATAGGTTGGTGTAGGAATAACACTTAAGAGGAGTATACAAAATTCAAATATTCATGAGAAAATATTGGAGATGTCATGTATGTGCATCGATTATGGTATTGACATATATATTAAAATTTGATGAAAACAAAGGTTGACATATTTTTTTTGTAGAAATATATTTGATTTCCAGAAGGATTATTTAAAAGGTTATTTGAAAGGAAGTTTCTAGAAAAGAGTAGTAATATTGGAGGGAAAATTAATGGAAGAAGAAGAAAAATTTGATAGCATGCTTTATGAGGCATGAATAATATTATTTTACCTCCATTTATGCTTGGAATAATGAAAGAAAATAATTAAGAAGACATAAGGAATTCATAAAAAAAATTAATAAAAGAAACCTTTTTTTTGAATTAACAGTGAATTCATTGGAAAGAATAATTTGAAAGTGAAAATTTTGAAAGGAAAGAATTTGAAGGAATTTATTTGAAAGTTGAATTATTGAAGGAAAAAAAATTAATTGTAACAAAAACAAAATTTTAAAGGAGAATTGAAAGAAAATATTGAAGGAAATTAAATTGAAAAGAAAAAGAAAGGAAGAATTATTAAAGGGGATAATTGAAGGAAAATATTATAGTAAGAAATATTGAAAAAGGAGATTATTATTCAAAGGAAAATTTGGAAAGAATTATTCAAGAATTATTTTCAAAAAGACTAAAAGAAGAATTTAAAAAAGGAAATAATGAAAAAGAAGAAATTGGCTTGTAAATTCATTTCAAGATTGAAGTGTTGTGAGTGAAATTGTTCACCCATTCACCCACTCTTCTTCGCAGTATGATACCTATAAAATTGACCAAATTTTGATGCATTGATGATCATGCAAAATTTAAATATAGGCAACAAGTGATGGGCAATAGTAAAATATGGATGGGTGGAATATCTGGAGTAATAAAGAAAAGAGTTCCCAAAGTCTACAATCCTAAAGGTGGGTAGAGAATCACATAGGTGGATAATAAGTAAAGAAGATAGGGTGGTTGTATCCTAACCCTCTACCCGCTTTTTGGGTGGAAAATTCAACCAGTTAAGAGGACATAACTATCATAAGTCCTCACCTGCAAAGAGAATTAAAGCTTCCACCCTTACGAGGATAGAACTTTGGGAGCTCAAGAGGGTGAAAATTTTGAGAATATTTACCCATTTGAGAATAACATGTTGGATAGTGTTTTAGGGTGGTGATAGTTCAAGATCAAGCTCGCTTGCTCACCCCTCTCATAGTACCAAGGTGGGGCAGTGATTCAAAAATCTCACAAGTCAAAAAGTAAATGGGAAGGTCTGTCTGGTACCTAAACCACTGCCATCATCAAAAATCTTAATGGAAGGGCATTGATGACCCCATATACCCATGTATGAGCTGATTAAAGGTGCAAAAGTGGTGATTTCAAATACATGACTTCCAAGGTAATAAATTCTAGTCATTTACCACCTAATAGAAGGACCATCAATTGGATGAAGGGGTAAAGTGGATGAGAGTTTTAAATCTTGGCAAAAATGTCAAAATCATCAAAGGTCTAGATTCATGCAGAGGCACCTTCCTCCTTTTGAAACCCATTTTTTTCTCAAGAAGGAAAGAACCTACTACGTGCCTATCCATTTCAGTAGTGTTTTCCCACTTTGCACCATTAATGCATGTTTTTTGAATTTATTGTAATGCTTCTATAAATACGGGAATGTTAGACATCCCAGGGGTGGATCTTTGACCATTAAAATTCATATGTAATACTTCTCATTACTCAATGAATACACATGTACTGCTATTTGGTCTCTAATTTGGCCTTCACATATTTCTATTTTACTTAAATTTTTATTTCTATTTGTGCTATATGAGTGAATATCATTTAATTTTGCTATCTAGATTTTGTGGGTTTTGCTTAGTGGTTCTAGAATTTGCATTGTCATTAGGTTGGGGTTTACTGATAATGTTGGTCTTATGAGAGTGCTCTAATTTTAAACCCTAGATTTCATGCATCCATCCACTAATTTTGGAATCACCTTTTGACCTACTATGGTGAGTGTTGAGTGAGGATTGGATCAATTTATTTGTTAGGTAGCACACTTGTGTATCCAAAGATGATGTTGAGCATGCGTGTGTCTTGATGCATCCATAACCCATCCTTTTTAGTTCTAGCTATGGCCTCCATTTTTATCTCTTTTCCATTTCCCTTTGTCCCTTGTTGTTTTAGGTGTAAGTAGCTAGGACCTCCCTCCAAGAACTAGCTTTCTTTGAAGATCATTCACTTAGCCTCACCCTGGGGTGTGGTAGTTGTTCGATGTTGGTGTGGGCCTGCAAAAAGGGTGTTGGATCCATGATGAATAGTTTTTGGTATACCCTATGGGACATAAAGGTCTCATCACCATAAATATTGGTGAACCTCCAATATGCAACATCTATTTTTTCACCTTATGACTCCATTGTGTAAAGAATCGAGTATTTTGTAACTGGTTGTTCTATAAAAAGAAGCCAAACTTGGAAACTCTACTTAGGGACTCAAAACATCTCCATATTACTAGGAAATTAGAGTTTGGTGATACTCTTATTTACCAAAATCTTACCCAATAACCTAGTGAATCCTCCAAGTGAAAATTCTAGATCTTGAGACCATTTGCCTCTTTAATATTTTAAAAGGATTGAATACCTCAGAGGATTTGAGATTTTATGAGTATTCTTGACCTTACTGGTGAAGAAAGTATGCTCATCCAGTTAATATGACTCCAACATAGACATTGATGTATCTGAAGACCAATACCACAATGGCTCAACAGTGCTATCCCTAATGAGATGACCCTGGTCCACTCAATCTCTAATACTAGCATGAGATTCCTAAAAGTGCCTTGAAGAACCTGATAAAATATGATGACACTGAAGAAAATACTTGAAAACACCTTGAAGATATCATGATTAAAATTTTGGTCTTGTCTCTTGAAGGAAGGGCGTTATTGTGGTACTGCAATCTTGGGAGGAAATATATCTGCTCATGGGTATATTTGGTGAGAGCTCTTATTGACACATTTTATGACTCTAGAGATCCTTTCCAAATCTTGATGCACCTCTCATTCATCAATAGGGCCCCTTTTGAATCTATCACAAATTTCAACATATGATTTAAGAGGAGTTTGAAAAGGATTACCATTGAATACCATACATCTCATGCAGAGGCTCACCTATATTATGTTCAAGATTTTGGTTTAGATAAAAGCCTCCTATTGAATCAATTTGGGGAAAATATATTTCCTCAAGTCTTTCAGGATGCTTTACAGGCTGAGAGAATCCCGATTCAAGCAGGAAATATATCTTCATAAGACTCTGCCCTCCCATCCTATTTTTAAATAACTATTTATACCCTTTCAATTGCACAATATGCATAACGGATACTACCTAAAGCTATGTAGAAGCTAGGGTCATAGTTATGTGAAGCACAAAGGGTGGACCCATTCTCAAGCTCACACAAGGAGAATGCAAGAACTGTAATGAATAAATTTATTGCTTGCAATCTAATCCAGTAGATAGAAGACCTGGACCATTACATTGACCAATGCACAAATACCACCTTCAAAATGGACGTAGGCTTACACCCTTTTGTACCCAAAAGTGTACTGAGCAATATTCAATCCATAATATCTTGATCAGTAGAAAGGTAGGTACTGAGGAGATCTCAGTAGTAGAGTTGTTAAGTAAACCCTACTATCAAACTTGGCTAGAGATATCAAAGGAGCATGTGTTAGGGACTTCAAAATAGGTGGACCCTAAGGAATGGTGACACTAGAGCCTATTTCTAGAAGAGCCAATACCAAGAAGAGCTCCCACATGGTAAGTTTTATTGCCACATTGGCCATCGATTGCATAAGTATTGGTATGCATGATGACTCACAAAGTTATAAATATACTACAACTTGGAAAGTTTTGGGGCACTATCAAATGGACTAAAAAGATCCCCTCGAGTTTAGTACAATTTGGTTTAGCCATTGTAGATTCATTGGATGATTTCTAATATGGATCAATGGTTGTAGTGTGCCAACCACATCACAATTTTGTGTAAATAGGCTGACATCTAAATAAAGGTGCAGAAAGCACATGACCAAATGATGTAATCTCTTACCATGGTGATCCATTATGAAAAGTGGAAGGAAAGCTTTTGGAAAGTGCATCGGTCTTGAAGCACTCCCCCTTGTATTCTATTTTTTGTTGTTGTGACCCCATTTTCCAATGGATCGAGGCTTTAGATTCAGACATCCTTTCGTGCAATTTCTAGGAAAGATATCCACTGCACTTTTGAAATAAATGTCCACTTCTTTATTGAATACAAAAATTTAGTCCATAAATGACACCCTGAGAGGTGATAATAGCATGTTTTGAGTAAGATAATGTTGATAATGATGCTACGATTGTAAATTCCTTAGAAGAATTGTAATGAACAAATGAATGTTTTGCATGACTACATCATAAAGAGGTGTTGTATCAAGGATTGGTAAATATTCTTGGTATTCTATCTATTCTTGAATTTGCCTTGGTACTTATTGGGGTATTTTTATGGGAGCACAATTTGTGAGGGTGTCATATGGATTACCTTCCCTTTTGTTTCTTTTATTTTTTTGCATTCTTCCCTTATCTTTTCTTAGTTTCTTATTACCACTAACCGACGAGGTTAGTGGTCTTTGTCTTCTTGCCTCTACTATTTCTTTTGTTCCCCTCCCTCCCATCTTACCCTCTTCTTCTCTTTTCTTGGTTTTGCTTGTTATTTCCTCCTGTGGTCCCCCTTATTTTCTTCCCTTCCACCTTGTTATTGGTTCAACTTTGGCCGCCTTCCTCTTTTGTCACCTTTGTTGATTGTTTTTGTTTGTGCCCTCTTTTTCCCCTTTCTCTACCTTGTTTTTGAGTGTTTCAAGGCGTAGCTTTCTAGGTTCTCCTTTTCCAAAAGGGAAAAGTCCCTGTGAGTCACCAAGAGTGTGGGTAAAATTTTGCACCCCTTCACCCATAATTCTTTGTAGGATGATACCTGTAAAATTGACCAAATTTTGATGCATTGATGATCAAGCAAAATTTAAATCTAGATAACAAGCGATGGGTAGTAGTAAAATATGGATGGGTGAAAGATATGGATTAGTCAATAAAAGAGTTTCGAATGTATACCATCATAAATGTGGGTGGATAATTGCATACATGGAGAATAATTCGGGTGGACAAGGTGGTTGTATCCTGACCCCTCTCCCGCTTGCTAGGTGAAAAATTAAGCCAGTTAAGAGGGAAAAACTATCACAAGTCCCTTCCTACAAAGAGAACAAAAATTTCTACCCTCAGGAGGGTGGAACTTTGGGAGCTCAAGAGAGTGAAACTTTTGAAAAACCCCACCCATTTAAGAATAACATGTTGGGTGATGCTTTAGGGCGATGATAGTTCAAGAACAAGCTCGCTTGCCTACCCCTCTCACAGTACCAATATAGGGTGGATATTTGAGAAGCTCACAAGTCATAAAGTAAGTGGGAAGGTTCATCTGGTACCTGAACCACTGTCATCATCATAAATATCAATGGAAGGGCATTTATGACCCTAGATACCTAGGTATAAGCTAATCAAAGGTGAAAAAGTGGTGATTTCAAATACATAAATTCCAAGGTAATAAATTATAGTCATTCACCACCTACCAAAAGGATTGTCAGACGGATGAAGGGGTAAAGTAGATGAGAGTTTTAAAGCTTGGTAGAAATTTTAGAATCATCAAAGGTCTAAATTTATGTAAAGGAACCTCCCCCATTTCAGATTCTTGCCGCTCTTCCAAGAAGTAAAGAACCTACGGCGTGCCTATCCATTTTAGAAACATTTTCCTGCCTTGCATCATTAATGCATGTTTTTGAATTTATTATAATATCTCTATAAATACTAGTATGTTAGACATCCTAGGGGTGACTCTTTGGCCATTACAATTCATATGTAATACTTCTCATTGCTTAATGAATACAAGTGTACTATTGTTTGGTCTCTAATCTATCCTTCACATATTTTGTGTTTGAATTGAATGCTTATTTTTTATTTGGCTATCTGAGTAAATCTCATTTAATTATGCTATCTGGATTTCATGGGTTTTGCTTAGTGGTTCTAGAATTTGCATTGTCATTGGGTTAGGATTTATTTCTACTAAAACTGGTCATATGGGAGTGCTCTAATTCTAAACCCTGGATTTCATGCACCCATTTAATGGTTCTAGAATTCACCTTTCGACCTTCTACGATGAGTACTAATTGAGGATCAAAGCTAATGATTTTTTAGATAGCATGCTTGTGTATCCGATGGTGGTGTTGTTTGTGTGTGTGTGTGTGTGTATTGATGCGGCCATAATCGACCTTGTGAGTTTTGGTTATGACCTTCCTTTTTATCTATTTCTCATTCCGCTTTTCCCCCATTTTTGTTTTAGGCGTAAGTAGCTAGGACATCCATATAGAAACTGACCTTCTTTGGATATCATCTACCTAGCCTCTCCCTAAGGCATGATGGTCATTCAATTCTAGCACAGGTCCATGCAACGGGTGCCATATCAATGACCAACAAGTGTGTTAGATGTTATAAAATAAAGGTACATTGTTAAATATTTTATTTTTTAAATACAAAGATATTGAAGGTAGAGACAAGGATAAATTAGTGAGAAATATTTGTAAGGTATGCTATTAGCTTCCCAAGGTCAATAAATATTTAAAGGTATTAATTAGTGAGATAAAAGGTCTTCTACTTTTTCAAAATTGACATTTATTTGAAAAATTGGAAAGGCAATTAAAAGAGAATTATTTAATTATGACTTCATTAAAAGGTTCTTTCACAGATTCACATATGATTAAAGAGGTAAAATTCATTGAGAAATAAATTTGAAAGTAGAGAAAATAATTGTCATAAACATGTTTTAAGATATAATGATTCACCACACACAAATCAAACAAAACCAAATTTGAGTATGAATATAATTTTTTTTTATCTTCATACTCAAATTTAAGAAAGATTTTAGGTTTAGATGGAGTTTGTAAGGTAGATTTTGGTCTTAGCATCTAGACTTTTAATTGGGAAATAAGCTAAATTTATGGTTATAAGGAGCCATATTGACTCCATGGGATTCAATTTTGGCATAATAGTCAAAGGGGAAGTAGTCAAGGGTCGGATAATACCATCAAGGATATTCAATATAATTATTTTGCATGGTTACTAAGTCCTAGAATAGGTTTGTATATGTATTTTTTACTAGGAATAATATAGGTACTATCTCCTAAGGTAGATCCTACAACTGACTAGGATTTTTATTAGTAAAAAAAGGAGGTCTTTGATATCCATTTGGAAGTAGTAAGACATTAAAATTTCCCTATTGGAAATTATTTTTTGTATATATTTGGAAGGTAAACCATTAAGCATCATGTTGCCTCTTCAAGACCATGATATCATTAGAGAAGGTACTCAAATTATTCCGCATTTCATTAATTTTAGCAGCAAAAGGATTAGGAATATGGGCTTGCTCTAAGTTGGTTGTAGCAGTAGTCAGATTGGTGGTAGGTTATAGAGTCGAAGAGGGATGATGTAAGTACCGAATGGAAGGAAATAATGGTAGAGGTGGTATAGGGTATATTATCCTTATCTATATTGTATTACTCTAGATGGCTATCTCATAGGCCTTTAGTAATGAGTTGCCTCCCTTAGAATTGACCATCAAGGCAATCTTAGAATTGAAAGCTTTAAAATAGTAAAATAATGTCATACTTGGGGGTGGTTGGATCTCATATGGGATCCTTGATATGGATAGAAGTATATATGTGTGTATTACATAGTTCTAGGTGCTTAAATAGGCACGATGAAGCATCAAAGTGGTTACAATAATAGCAAGGCATGACCCATGAGGGGATTTCACATGAACTTTACCCAAAGCTAGTCAATGTGAGCCCTACGGAGCTTCACATGGAATATGTCAACAATATTAGCCTAGCATAGTCAATATGCATGTATAATATACCAAAATATTGGTCTAAAAAAATAACTAACTAGATATAATGTGAGCCATGAAGGGGTACACATGATCCATTACAAATCCAATGTGAGCCATGAAGGCTTCATGTTAATTACATAAAATATACTATAGTCATAGGATTATTACATGTGTCCCTCGTTATTCATTCCCATCATAGAATCATTATACCCCAATGCTTCAAAAAGAGAAGTAAAGTCATGGTTCATCTAGTTGTGTGATATCCATTAATCATGGCATGGAATCTAACTGCAATGGGAGACAAGGTATGAAGTAGAAGAACCCTATCATGTCTAAAATTATGTTAAATAACTTATATTTATCAATCATAAACTATAATTTAGGTACCACATATACTATATGGATGATGATAGGCTTAGTATGTAAATTCAAATCATGATATGGCTCTAGAAGATCCACATTGACAACATCATGTATGCCAATATGAACTAGAAGTTCCAGGTGAAAGGAGTTCTTAGAGGTATTTTTTAGGATGGTGTAAGGACCATAGTGAAGAGGTTTGATATCATTATGTACTTTCTTTGAAAATTTCATTTGTCCAAGTAAAGCCAAAATTTATCTCCAACCTAAAAATTATGAGGAACACAATGTCGATGCATTACTTGCTTCTACTACTAATGAATATTTTACAAGATTTGTACTACCTTTGACTAAATAATCTACAAGTTTTGAATAAAATAGGTTGTCTTACATTATTCCTTCTCCATATGTGCAATGACTAGAGAGGGCAAGGCTAGAGGTAACTCATATGGAACACAGGGCTAAAATCCAAGATAAACCTTAAAGGTGACTATCCTATGGAACTATGGACTACTCTATTTTAGGAATGCTCTATATGTGTAAGTATGAAATCCCATTTTGTTGATGAAGTGTGGTAATAGATCCTTAAACTTTTAACAAGAGTGCAATCAACCACTTCACTGTACCCATCAAACTGTAGATGAAAGGCCATGGAGAATTTAAGAGGGACTCCTAAAATCTTCCACAAGAACTACTAAAAATAACTCATAAAATATGGATTTATTTGAGATATAATGCTAGAAGGTAGTCCAAAGGAGAACCATACAAAATTGAATAAGAGTTGTTCTAAGTCAGGTATTGTACTTATCTTTTGGAATGGAATGAACTTATCCATTTTCTAAAATTAGTCCACAATCACAAACAAACAATCATGCTACCAAACTATCATGAGGAATTCACTCACCAAGTCCATGGAGATGCTCTCCTATGTACAATAAGGAATGGGAAATGGAATATTGTGGCTCAATTTCCTATTTTCTAACATTGAGTGACAAGAAATGGTACATTATCTCAAAAATTGCATAACATAGCATTGTATATGACACTATTAGAAAAATTGTAACAAATAATGAAATGTCTTCTAGTTCCCAAAGTTCCCTCCATAGAGTGTAGAATGTGATTTTTAAGGATAGAAACTCAGTTCGTTTCTAGCACACAACAATTATCCAAATTATATAACAATTGATCCTTCATATGAAAATCTTGAGAATGACTTAAGTTTGAGGAGGAAGTATGCACAAGATGATGGTAAAATTTTATAAAATATGAATAAAGAGCATAAACTATAGGGAAATTTTATAAACCAACATGGGAGGTAGTCATAATTATCAAATCTTGAGTCGGTGGAGGATGATTCAAATAATATACCACTATGTTGCTCATCCCTTTCTTGTACTTGATCACTAGATGGAACTCCTACAAATAACTTTCCCTTTTCATGTATATAGCTTACTAAATTTTATTTTGTAATTAGAGAAATTTGAGGGGCATGTGATCTATGTGTACAATCATTTCTTTACCTAGAATGTAATATCTCCAATAGTTGATTTATTACACCAAGGTATATAACTCTTTGTCATAAATGGAGTAGTTCTTCTTGTCAGCTAAGAATGTCGTAGAATGGTAGGCCATTGGATGGCCATTTTGCTCCAAAATTTCTCCAATGATAAACTATGATGCATATATATCTACATCAAAGGGCTAAGAAAGGTTTGGAAGGACAAGGATAGGGGCAATGCATAGTTTATGTTTTAAAGTATCAAATATGTGAACATGGTCCTTTTTTTATTAAAAAACTACTTTGGATTTAGTCATGTGATGCAAGGGAGCTATTATAGTAGAATATTCATGAATTAACTTGTGATAGAAGTTTGCAAGTCTAAGAAAAATCCTAAGCTCTATGATGGTATATGGATATGGTCAATGGTGAAGGACTTCAAAATTAGAAGGATCTATATGAATACTTTGATCATTAATGATAAAGACAAGATATGAGATGCAGTTTTGAGCAAAAGAGCATTTTGGAAGGTTTGCATATAACTAGTTATTCTAGAAGGTTTTAAAATCATTATCTAAGTGTTCTAGATGTGCCTTCAAGTAGAGGAGTATACAAGAATGTCATCAAAATAAATGATCATAAATTTGTCCAGGCTATTCTTGAACACCTCCTTCATTTACCTTGTGAAGGTTGATAGAACATTTGTGAGACTAAAGGGAATTACCAACCATTCGAAAAGCCATATCTTAGTCTTGAATGTAATTTTCCATGTCTCCTCATCTTGAACCCAAAAATTATGGTAACCACTCTTAAGATAAATTTTGAAAAAGAACTTTTTTCCTTGTAATTGATCCAATAAATCATCAATCCTAGGAAGGGAATATCTATTTTTGATGGTTATATTGTTCAAATCTTGAAAGTCTATGCATTTATGGCTTTTGAAGATTTAATTTTAATTTAAAATTTATAGGATAAATTCCACATGATCAAATATAAGATAACCATGACATAGCAAGATCAAAATAATTATGTAAGTAGAATAAGATGATTCAATTAATATGTAAATCAAGGTTTATAATATATCAAATAAAATTTACTCATATGAAATAATATGAATGTAAAATGGCTTGAATCATACATGTACAAATCATGTAGCACAACTTAAAATATTAATTGCTCAAATGTATGCAAACTTTATTACTTCTCTTTCTCTTACAAATATAACACTTGACTCTCACACTTGATAATAGGATATTGGATCTTCTATGCTATATTTTCTATGCTCTCTATGGAGTACTATATAGCCTTTGTAGAATGACTCTTTGGCTACTTGACTCTTCCTTTCCATATGCCAAGTCTCATGACTCTTGGCTTATCTACTTGACACTTGCATACACATGACTCTATATTGTATGCACACCTAGACATGACTCTTCACTTTACACACTCTAATCTAAGGACACTTGTGCACACTCACATATAAGACACTTGTGCACATATACTCACATTACACTTGCACACTTACTCACATGATACTTGTGCATTTCCTGCACATACACACTTACATAACACGTGCACTTATTGCACATTATTACATTAACATAGAATATTACTCAATCTAAATTAAGACTTGTCCCTAATCTAATATTTACAATGTACCATGAAGTTACCATGGGGGTACATTAGCATGTACAAAAAAATGTAATATTATCCAACACCCCTTGTATTACATTATTTGATTATTGAATATTTTAGCCATCAATCATAGTCTTCATTCTTAAATTACCCTTGAAATAGATTTGATCTTTGTCTTGATATTCAATATATCTCCTTTAGATGAATATATAAGCATTTATGACATTATTCTTTGTCTTTGAGTTTAGATTTTCTATTGCTCCTTTTTGAGTGATTTCTTCTCTTCTTATTTCTTATTTGTTTCTGCATCTTCATTTGAGATATATCTCCTAATAATTGAGTTAGTAAATAATCACAATAATAATGTTCTAATTTCAGTGATTCCTCATTGAAAGCATCATTCAAGTTATTTGTAACTTCTTTTTCTTGTTTCTTCATTTGAAAGAAATCAAAGCTAATTAATGATAAATATACCACTAAACATTATTCTGAAGAGAACCTAATAGTATCTTGAGAATTCCACCATGTTATAAATGTTTTTTTTAAGAAAATAACTTATAATTGTAGTGAAATTTTATTTTTTTGCTTCTTTGAGAAACAAAGGTAAATTTTCTTTTAAACCATTAGGTATTCATTTATTTCCATCAAAGTTATCTATTAAGTTTTGAGAATAAAACTTAAGTATGTGCAATATTTATTCACTATCCTCATTAAATGCATTCTTAGAAATTTCTTCCCTGATATGCGAACAATTCTAATAATGTGTTTTCTTTGATGTAGACTACATTATGTCTCCCTAGATTTAAATAAAACAAAAAATTGCAAAACTATAAAATATAAAACCTTATATCTCCTAAATTGTTAGAAACTAAGAAAATAAGAATATTGCAAATTTAATTTTCTAATTTTGAAGTAGAAATTATTTTGAATTCCAAATTAATTAATTTTCAAATATTCAATAATATTTAATTAAAAAAAAAACTATTAAATAAATTTGAAATCAAAAACTTCTAACTCCAAATAAATAACTTCAATCTACTAAACAACTCCTTTTATTCCTAATCTACTTATCACTCCTAATTCAATATTAATAAAAGAACTTAAATAACTTTCTACCTTATAAAAATTTATAAATACTTCTTATCTCTCCACCTAAAATAATTTAATTATCACCTTATAACTCCTAAGTTAATCAAACTTTATAAAACCCTAGAAATTTAAAAATATACCTCTATCAATCTCTAGCATGCTCATGTCCATGTTCTGATATGTATTATGATTTGAATTCTTATTCCTTTACATGAAAAAGTTCTTAATTATCTTGATTAAACTACCTCATATCTCCCAAAAGTGAATCATTTCAGGTTTTGGTGTGTAAGAAAGATGTTACAAGCTAGGATGACATTCTAGCTTCTGCCATGTTGTTATATGACTAAGGTGTTACAATGCTTAATTCTTGAGTTTGATTTGGCACTCAAATATTTTACCAATCACCTACCATTGTCATTGTGTAGCTTAGAAGATATTGATGCTTCATGGAAAATAAGATGCTTCACTTCCCTATTGCATTTTAGAACAGAACATTGTTGTCTCTCACTACTACATATTGCCAAAATCCCAAGGTTGTTTCTTACATTTCTTTCAATTATTCTCAAGGGATTTACTAATAATATTCTTCCAAAACAATTTAGGGAACTAACCTTTTGATTTAATGTTTATGTGACATTTTCTTTAACATCAAAGTGCTATAGTGGGCACTGACTGTACTCCTTATAATGTTGTAAATTGGGCGTTATTGTATTGATGGTTCACTCAACCTCTTGATGTATATTATCTTGATATTATTCTCTAGGGATTAGATATGTCTTATTTTATATTTACCTAGGATTATTTACTACAATAAACTTCTAAACACTTTTACAAACCATTCATCAGATAGCTCTTTCCTACATTAACTTCTATCACATTTCTTCTATACTGATTGATGCTTATAGTCAAATGGCTCTGACTCCTTAATTGCCTTGAGCTATAAGGGTCCTTTATTTTCTACATGGCTTAAATATTGAATGTTCACCTATTTTTTATTTTGACTTTTTACCTTTCGGTTCTTGTAAAGTACAACTTCTATCACATGAATGTCCTGGGTCCTTTCTCTTTTTTAGAAAATATCCACTTAGGTTCAAAACCTAACTTATGTAAGATTCTTAGTAATCTTACTAATTTAATTTACCTCTGATTAGAATTTTGAATGGTTATGCTTACTATTTTATGCTTTACCTCTTGACTACACTAGTATTCTTGAACCTTTAATCTTGCTCTCTATGATTAATCTTTATTCTTCACCAAATTTCAATATGGATGCCAATGTCAAGCCTATTCTCTAATGACCTTATTCTCTAATATATCCATAACATTTATCCATACCTATCTTCAATACCTATATCAATATCAAGATCTACCTTCCATACCTAAATCCTCAATAGCATACAACTTAAATAAATTTGTACTAGATGAAATCTTTGTGCCTTCTTCTTACACTTAGAAGATGAAATTCTTCTCTTTCCACAATAAGAAGCTTTTCACCCTTATGATGATAAATATCTGCTAAATATGTCTTAGGTCACACCTAAAAAATTCAATGATGTCAAGGTGACATAGATTTCCCTCATGCATCAATCAAAATCTGAATGACTTGATTGTATTGAAATCCTTCAAAATCCTTTTGAGTTGATAAAAATTAGTTTTAAAGATTTTTCGTCCTTAAAATCCTTCTAATATCAAGGGTTGGCTATTTATCTATAATTATCAACTATATTAAAGTTGATTCATATCAATAGTTGAGTCCTTATTTTCATGGGTTATTCTGCAACCATGGAAAGACTCTATAGCTGAGTCCTATTCTTCACTAGTTGTTCTTGCAACTATGGAAAGACTCTAGCCTTTTATACTTACTTTGACCATACAATAGAGTCTAGATCTATCTAAATTTAACCTATGCAATGAACTACTTGTTTTATCTCTAATACCATTGATGGCTTTGAAGCCTTAATGTTAATGTAAAACTCATAGGATAAATTCCATAGGATCAAATATAATATATCCATAATATAGTCAAATCAAAATAATGATGTAAGTAGAATAATATGATCCAATTAATATGTAAATCAATGCTTATAATATATCAAATAACATTCACTAATATGCAACAATATGAATGTAAAATAGCCTGAATCATACATGTACAAATCATGTAGCACAACTTACAATATTAATTGCTCAAATGTATGCAAAATTTATTACTTCTCTTTCTCTTACAAATACAACACTTGACTCTCACACTTGATAATAGGATATTGGATCTTCTATGCTATATTTTCTATGCTCTCTATGGAGTACTATATAGCCTTTGTAGAATGAAATTTTGGCTACTTGACTCTTCCTTTCCATATCCAAGTCTCATGACTCTTGGCTTCTCTACTTGACACTTGCATATACATGACTCTATCTTGTATGCATACCTAGACATTACTCTTCACTGTACACACTCTAATCTAAGTATTATTGTGCACACTCACATATAAGATAGTTGTGTACATATTGTAGACACCAAATTACAGCCACTAATTCTCCATCCTAACCATCCCACCACCCACTTATCCACCATACACCTTTCCCACCAATTATTTGGCCCAATTTTACCTTTCCCGCCATTTCCTAACCCAATTGGGCTTACTTTAATATTATTTTCTATTTAATATAATATTTTATACTATATTATAATATATTTATTAAAAAATATGTATTTATAAACCCAATTAACCATAGCCATCCGATCCAATCTAATATCCACCATCCATATTCATTAATCCATGCCACACTTAAAGTATAATATCAGACCTAATATGTGATATAATCTTAGCCACACGATCTAAAGTTTTGAGCTAAAACCCTATGAAACCCTAAGGTTGGATTATAAGTAAGGTCATTTGCAAATGCCCAAACCCTGGAACCCTGATATTGCAATGTGCATCCTAAAGAAGTCATTGGCAAAGCCCTAATGAAGCAGAAAAAGATAGAGTTCTAAAAATACAAAGACCTAGCTAGCCAATAGGATTTCTATTGTTCTAGTCGTCCTCCATATCTGTCCCCTCACCATTTTCTATCACCCCTATCATTTTCCATCTGTTGCATTTGTCGTAACCCTCACGATCTGCTTCTGCAGATTTTATCCTCACCACAGGCGCCTTCCCGAGCTTATGAAGCTTACTGCAGAGCTTGCCAAGCACATGCATGTGCCTTCTATATTGTAGGCTTGCTCCAATGTCTGCAAATATTACACCAGAGCATGTGTAGTGCACACATGAGCTTGTTGTTATCACTGAAGCATGAATTAGAGCCTGCTGCATCATGCCATATGCTATTAGAACTACAATAATGAAACAAAATATCATCACAAGTAAGGTATATCATTATTGTGTTATTCTGTTACATGATCTATAGATTTCATATGCCAGTTGATCCATTATTAGTTAGGGTTTACTAATATCTGAGGTTCTCACATTGTGGAACCCTCATAGGTGTTATTAATCTCTTTATCTGTTTGTATGTATGCAAATCTACAGGTTCTATCTATTGTTGAACGACTGCTAAAGCTGGAGTGGTCCAAAATTGGATATTTGAAGCCCACTCATTCCGTTGTAAGTGAGGACACATCAGTTGAAGAAACTTCATTATTGTAGCTAGGGTTTTGGAGAACCCTAGCATCTTGTATATCTTTGTATCAAATACTCACTGAGTATAGATTGTATCAAAAGTATTTTATTAGCTCCCCCCATTTATTGAATAAATTTATCTATTTATGCAATCTTGTGTTTCTTTGGTTTATTTGATTTCTTTATTGTTTAGGTGTCATGTTCTTGTCTTCACAAACGGTGATCACGGTGGGACATCCCCGAGACTGTTCCTTATACATAGGTGCTATTTATCACATGAGCGCAGCTCCAAATAGCATTAACATTATTTATGGAGGGTTGGATTGTTCAACTAGAGAAAACACACCCGAAGAACCAAAAGAGCCTAGACATGCCATCATACCTAATATGGAAGAGTTTCCAGTTCGCTACTTTAACATGTTCAATTGGTAGGGTCAAGGTCTAGGTTCCCGTTAGCAAGGTATGCATGATATCTTAGAGGTCCCATATAGAGGTGCCCATGATCGTTTCGGTTTAGGCTATACCCCATTGTCTTCCATCGCTTCTCTTGAGCAAGCCTTTAAAAATCTTAGCCTCAATGATGAAGACCACCCCATCCATCCATTACCCCCAACATCCTCACTTGAACAAGCCCTTCAATAACTTCACATTGACAAAGTAGATGAGGATGACCCCATTAAATTCTCCTATCCTATCTTTGATTTCGATGATGAAAGTGTAACCACCAGAATGAGCACACCTGATTGCAGCTCCTATTATGATAAATGGTAAATATATAACATGCATACAAGTAAATGAAATTGACAACAAATGAAGCAAGAAAGGAAACACTTTATTCCATTATATTTGAAGTCAAAATCCAATTACAAGTATGTCCCTCTTAGGGATATTCATTTTGATACAATATTACAATAGGAGTGCTCAATTGTTTTCCCTCTTAAGGGTAGGTGTGATTTCCAAATGCCTCTTAGAATGGCATGATCTGCTCTAGGGTGGAGGTGCCCTCTTCTTCGCAATGGAAAGGAATTTGATGGTTTACTCTCCTTTGGAACTGTTCCCTATGGTCAAGAAACAACAAGAATGTCAAAAATATAGGCAACCTCTCATGATGAAACCTTTTAGTTAAAATACATAATGACACCATTAACATGTATAATCAAGAAAGCATAAATAAAGTATTGAACTATGCAAATCAAATCAAGATTCATACAATAGTGTAAAGAAATACAACAACTACTCTATGCATGGATCAAATATATGAAATAAGGGGTGAAAGTCCATAAATAACTTAGTAATGTCCTAATTGAGGCATAAACATAAAAATCTATACTAACCTAAAGCTATGGTCAAAAGTATTATAAAATATATTTTAACCATGCAAACAACTACTCTAATATAATTAACCAAACAAAAATGAAATTAGGAAGGCGGTTATACCTTTGCTGCAAACCACAGATCTGGTGCACGGTCTGCACTGTAAACCATGATTGACAATTATGGTTAGCACTTTGATAGGCTTTCCCTCAATTCTAAGGGCAGTGGGCTTCACCTCCTTGTCCAATTGATGTTCAAGGGTCACCTTCAATGTCCTTCTGACATATTTGGTGGTCAAATCACTGTAATAGGCCTTCCTTCATCTAGATTTATGTTTCTTGGCTTTCCTAGACTCCTAGGGTATCCATAATGTAATTCATCATGAATATTGGTAAGTAGATATGGGATAAGTACAATAGCTCTCTCTTAGTATACTAATTTGAGTGTACAATTCGATATGGTTTCGCTACTCAAATATCCAATACTCTCTTTGATAGTTTACCTTAATTTTGAGGGGTACTTATAGGACTACTCGAGGGCTAGGGGTGGATTCCTTGAGAATCCAAGATCAATAAGGGGTGGTTAGGATAGTTGGAATGGAAGCTTCCACCCTCTAGCCACCTTCTTCTAGATCCAATAACCGTTTCAACCGATTTGGCTCGGATTGAAGGCCAACTGAACTTCAGTTAAGACTGTAGGTCACAACTGCGGTCTAGAATGCAAACCACAGGTCTCAACTAAAGTTCAACTATAAATTGTAGGTCTAGGCTATGGTTCAGACTGATTAGGCCAAGGAGCCCAAATTGAGTGTTTATAACCACTACTCTATCTTGGAGTCTATCCAAGATCTTCCATATGGTCTTGTAGCATGTCCATATGAGTAGTCACCCTCGACATGATGTGTTTTAGGTGTCTACATATGCCCCTTTGAGATGTGTTGTGAGATCGAACAATGATGAGAAAAAATAGACCTCCTAAAACAATGCCAAAGGTTCTATGATGATCATCAGTCAGATCAACATTAGATGGACCAGGTCCAGCAAAAGGATGCGCATCCTTGAATCATTGCTCCCAACTCTTTGGAGGCTTAAACTTGAAAATATTGTGCCCTTATCATATCATTCGGTGTAGCTATACATTCCATAGTTATCTTATGAACCATATATCCGAAAGGCAGAGAACAACAAGCAACATTATATTTGTTATTTACCCTAAGCAAAAGGGGTAAGCTTATGATAGTTGTTTACAATGATTCGCAAGGATGAACAAAATTTTGATAGGATCTAGGGATATATGATCTCTAAGATCTTCTACTGATTTTTATTATGATTTGATATTATGAATACCCCCTCAAGCGACGAGTCTATGAGGGTAATGACAATGTATGAAGCGACGATGTCACTTGACCACCATGGATGATCTGAAAAAATTTATATTTGAGCAAATTAATGCCTTGGCTAGGCCTAGTTCAGGTTTTTATTCCAACTATTAATAGTATTTGCACTCTTCTATCCCATAGAGCAGTCAGGCTACAATAGTCATCTTAGGGAATCGAATTGATACAAATCCCATCAGATTTATGTTGAATCAAATTATCGATGATTTGTTGAAAAAGAGGTCATAGAATAAATTTCATGCAATGCCTCATTCCCATGGAGCAGTCCAGCCACAAAGTCCTTCTTAGGGATTTAAAAGAAGCATATCAAATTGATGATGACAATTTTTTCCCTAAATGTCCTTATGGTAATTTAATCATCTTGTCAGATTGCATGGATCGCAAGTCACTGCAACCACCAAGTGTATAGGCTAAATTACTGAATATGAGGCACATTTGGAGTTTTAATTATTTGATTTTTTTGTTGTTTGAATTATGCATTGAGCTTATTTATTTGGCTGGGAGGTGTGTTGCTCCATGAAAGGATTTTCGTAGCGATGACCTCGATTGAATGTACTTTATAATCTCAGCCAGATTTTTAATTTTTTTTATTGGATCTCGGTGCTTGATTATCACCAAATTTCCAAATTAGCTTGTTTTTATTGCATTTTGACCCAATGGGAGGCATTAATTGATCTTTTGGCCCTTCCCATGGTGGGGTTTTCTAAAATTTTCTACTAATTGCAAATTGCAGCTAGGTTCTGCGATTCCCATTTACAAAATTAGGAACCGTGGCTAGGGCCTGTGGTCTGTGCTGAACATGAGAAGTCTATAAAATTTCCAAATTTCAAATATCTCTCATTATTATTTGATAGTGACCTGCAAACTGGATCTCTAATAGTGACAGCTGATTAAACTAACCTATAACCAAGCATATTTTACATGCATACCGACTCATAGCACGATGGCAAGGCACAGGCAAGTGTCTTCTAGTCGCAGAGGATGAGGGGAGGGCAAGGTAACTCAAAAACCAAGACCTCGCATCCATTACCAGTAAAATAAACCCAATTAAGTAATCGATAAATAAATATCACTAAACTCTTGGTAATGAACCTCATTTTAGGTTAGGATAGCTTAGGTTATTAATTTTTTTGTATTTTGGCTATGGTATCGCACCCGGTCAGACTTCAAACAAAGACCGCAGGTACCAGCTACGGTTCCCAATTGGTCAATTGGGGACCGCAGCTGCAATATGTAGTCAACATTCAAAATTCCAATGATCAAATTTTAATCACATGCGGACTGCAGCGTTGACCCGCGGTTCGTCGAATTTAGGAAAATTTTGCAAAAAATTTAATTTTTCTAAATTTTTAGAGGCAATTAATATCATTTAATGCATTTTTGACCCGTCTGATTGACAAATTTGATTTATAGACCTGCATGATGACATGTTTTTGCACTTTTATCAGTTTTTACTATTTTTGATGATTTTTAGATCAGTTTAAATGTTTTTATATGTTTTAGTTAGCTTTTTCCTTATTTTATGCTATTTATTCTAGATATTTACTTGTAGAGCTTGAGATCCTGATATTCTGAAGACTCTCTATAGATAGGTCACTAGTGTTGAGTGAGAGTGGTTTGGAGCTATCAAATTTAGCTATGTTCTAGATCTACCCACCATTAGGTTAGATCAATCCTATCTGACTGTGTTGGCTCATTGCTGGAATATGTAGACCAACACATTTCATCTACCTATAGGTGAGATGACAGTCACACTAGAGGACATCTATAGGATCTTCAAGATCCCCATTGATGGTGAGGCCATCGTATGCTCGACTTCTCAGGCTAAGTAGTCTGTATTCGACACTATATTCGATGCTCAAAGCGAGGAGGCTCAGGGCACCATCGACCATGGAGGAGTCCACATCAATTATTGGTAGGGAAAGAACATATTATTCATGTACGAGGTTGTCTTCATGCATCTGGTGGTGTAATATGTGCTTCTAGACTCCTTGAGCATGAGGATTCCATGGAACCTTCTAGCTACTATACGCAGAGTAGTCCAGAGCTCTATCCAGTAGCCACTGCTCCTAGCCTAGGGGAGCACACTATTAGTTCAGCTCTATCAAGAGCTATATCAAATTACTGAGTGTATCCATAAGGGCATTAGCTACAGTCTATTTTTTTATATCTAGTGCTGGTAGCATATCAGATTAGAGCATCCTGGGAAGCTGCCCTTACCCATTACATACATTAATAATGCACATCAGTGCTATGTTTCCTGCTGGCCTCAGGAGGAGGAGGGCTTCTAGAGCAAGAATCATGCTGGTGAGACCCTACATTACATCACCTTATTTGCAACACTTGGGCCAAATGATATCCAGTGGCGACCCTACATGGATTATCCTAACTAGCCTGAGGTCAGCGAGAGGCTTTGACAGGCTCATCGGGATAGATGGCTACTCGATCGAAAGGTTGAGATCCAGAAGTTTTAGTTCTTCTCTCATGTCTTGCATCAGTTCGACATGGTGCAGGACATCCTGGAGATCCTATTCACCTATAGGTGCCTAGATTTATAGAGGGATCTACTATGGATCCAGCCTCCAGCACTAGGTGATGCTCTAGATGACTCCCAAGAGACTAGGGTTTGTGGTTTGAGAGAAATAAGGAGAAAAAAATAGGAAATTAATATTGTATTCAACCTTAGGAATAATAGGTTACATTGGTATTTATATTCATAAAAATAACCGAACTTAGGGAATATAGGGAAGTTAGGGAAATAGAAGAAATATGGAGGAAAAGAGAAAGGTAAAATGATTTGGTTCACCTTGCCGCCCTTGTCATCCAATCTTGCCTAATCAGTTGTCGCCCAAGTCAAACTTACCTGCCCAATCAGCTGTCGTGCAAGGAGGTAAAAGGGGTAAGATCCAAAGATTACCGTTGAAACAATTTTTTACCTTTTTTACTCCTTTTTGCTTCTTTTACTAGCTTTATTTCCAACATTATCCTCCTTAAAGTTGAGAGGACTGACTATACAGTCTCTCAAATTTATATATTGAGCTTTAGCTATACCTTTGGTGAAGATGTTAGCAATATTATCCAAAGTATTACAATATTGAAGCTCAACTATTTGTTGTTCCACCATATCTCGAATGAAGTGATACTTCATATCAAAATGCTTTGATCTACTATGGTGGACTGGATTGTATGCCGATTGAATGGCACTTATGTTATCACAATACAGTCCAGTTGGAACACTCTAACTTTCTCCAATATCTTCAAGAACTTTTCTTAACCATAGGGCCTGAGTACTATCATGAGTGATGGATATATACTCAGCCTCAATTGATGACAATGCTACAACAGTTTGTTTCTTGGAAGTCCATGTAATTAGTCCTGATCCTAGACTAAAACAATTCCCTGATGTAGATTTCCTGTCATCTATGTTGCTACCCTAATCACTGTCACTGAAGCCAACTAATTTCATATAATTATATTTTTGGTAATGGATTCCAAAATCCAATGTACCTTTTACATATCTTAAAATTCTTTTAGTTTCTTGTAAATGCAACTCAGATGGACTAGCCATAAACCTTGAAACTAGAGAAACATCATATTGAATATCGGGCCTAGTGTTGGTGAGAAACATCAAACTCCTAACCATGCTTATGTAAGTTGTCATGTCAACCTTTTATGCCCCATCATCCTTGCTTAATTGGATCCCATGTCCAGTAGGAGTTGCAACTGATTTGCACTGCTCCATGGCAAATTTTTTGATCATGTCTCGAGCATACTTGTGTTGACATATGAAGATCCCTTTATTTGATTGATGCACTTCCATCCCTAGTAAGTATCTCATTAAACCAAGATCTTTCATCTTGAACTATTTCATCATGGAATTTTTGAACTTCATATTCATTTTATTGTTACTACCCATAAATATTAGATCATCCACATAAAAACAAACTATGAGAATGTCTACTCCATGATTTAGATAGTACAAATTTGGTTCACTTTTTCTTCTTGTGAATCCATACTCGCACTAAAATAGCCATCAATGCATGAGTACCAAGCTCTTGGTTCTTTCCTGAGGCCATAAAGTGCTTTCTTCAATTTGTAAACAAGGTTATCTATTACCTGTTCTTGGAAACCTTGAGGTTGTTGAACATAAACCTCTTCTATCAAGTATCTATTCAGAAAAGCACTCTTTACATCCATGTGTTGAAAATTCCATCCTTTATGGGCTGCTAAGGAAAGAACTGATCTGATTGTCTCTTATCTATCAACAGGAGCAAAAGTTTCCTCATAGTCAATGCCATATTTTGTAGTAAAACCTTTTTCTACTAGTCTCACCTTATGACTCTCAATGTTTCCATCAGCATTGTACTTGGTCTTGTAGACCCATTTACATCCAACACATTTTTTACCTTTGGGTAGCTTTACTAGCTCCCATGTATCATTATTTTTTATAGAGGTTATTTCCTCTTTCATGGCTTCTTGCCATATATTTTGAGTACATGCCTTCTCATAGCTAGCTGGTTCTAGTTGTGCACTAGCCAATAAAACATAATTGACTACATCTCCTCTAGGTTCTTGGGAGTTATCATCCCCATACAATTGCAAATTCTCAAGTTGTTGTAGAACTGAATTCATTTCACCAGCTTGGCTTCTAGTGAATATTCTTTGGAAATTTTGATCCAGCATCTGAAAGGAAGGATGATGTTGTAAAGTTCTTCTGCCTCTTGATGGAGAGTCAATGTCCATCGGTGAAGAATTTACTGATCTCTGTGGAGAAGGACTTGAATTGGTGGTTGATGTACTTGAGTAGTACTCTTTCTTGGCCTTGGATGGGGTGGTTTACCTTTCTTGGGAGACACCTATTGTACCTACTGTATTTGTGAAGAATTTACATCTTGGGACTCATCATCAACAAAAATTCTTTGATGAGCCCATTCTCCCCCTTCATCAAAAATTACATCCCCGACAAGTATAAATTTATGAATCTTGGGATTATAGAGTCTATATGCCTTTGTAGACTCACAATACCCTACAAATATACAAGCTTGACTTTTTGGATCAAGATTCTTCCTTTTCTCATCAGGAATGTGTGCATATGCTAAAGAACCAAACACTTTGAAGTGCTTTACATTAGGTTTCTTTTCATACCACACTTCATAAGGAGTGACACATTCTAAACTAGAAGTAGGAATTCTATTTAGAATATATACATTGGTTCTTACAGCCTCTGCCCAGTACATATGAGTTAGATGCTTAGTCTATAGCATCGATCTTGCCATATCAACTATGGTGCAGTTTTTTTGCTCTGCCACACCATTCTGTTGTGGGGTATAGGCAGTGGTAAATTGCATTTTGATCCCACTTGCTTTAGAATATTTCAAGAATGCTTTTGAGGAGTATTCACCTCCTCGATCTGTCCTAAGAAATTTTACATAATTACCACTTTGATTCTCTACATTGTTTCTAAAATCTATGAAGCAATCAAAAGCTTCATCTTTATGTTTCAAAAAATAAATCCAACACATTATAGAGAAGTCATCTATGAAAGTGAGAAAATAAGAATATTTTTTGAGACTTTGTGTTTGCATTGGTCCACAGATGTCCGAATGTACTAACTAAAGTGGATAGTTGTCTCTCCATGCTTGTCCTTTTAGAAACTTCAACCTTGAGTGCTTTCCCAAAGCACATCCTTCATAGACCTCCTTTTGTTCATTGATTTTGGGAAGTCCTGTCACCATAGCTTGAGAAGTTAGAAGTTTCAAGATAGCGGAATTAATGTGACCATATCGTAAGTGCCAAAGCACACTTGGATTTTTTATAGCTACATTTGCAATTTGAGCTCCTCCTGGCTCATCAAATTTAAGAGGGAATAACCTGTTCTTGGTCATGGGGACTTGTGTGATGACACGATTATAATTATTTTTATCAAAAATGATACATTATCCTTCATCAAATACAAGCTTGTAATTGTTCTCCATCATTTGCTCAATGCTTAGCAGATTGTGTTGGAGCTTTGGAGTGTAATATATGTCATGCACTTTCTTTAGTCTTTCTTGGCTTGGAACCTCCATGGCTCCAATACCCTCTACTTGCAATGTCTTATAATCCCCTAATTTGATTTAGGATTTATAAGTAGAATCTAGAGTAGCAAATAAATGTTCTTTACCACTCATATGGTTTGAACAACCAGTATCCAGAATCCATGTGTCATTTAGATTCTGTTCTAATTGTCCATATGATAGAAAAATATTAGAGGTATCATCTTCTTCTCCATAATTACCATATTGACTACTACTGCCTTGTGAAGATTTTGACTAGTAGTCATGAGTGAAGTGACCTGGTTTTCCACAGTTGAAATAAGATAATTTGGACTTATCACTTCCTCACCCTTAATTTCCACTTTGTCTTGGATTTCCTCCTTGATTTTGATTTCCACCTCTTTGCTGATTGCCTCCTTTGTATGAGTTGCCTCCTCTGTTGGAATTGCCTCCTCTGTTCTGATTGCCTCCTCTATAGTTGCTTTTGCCTCTACCTATTTTCTTGCCTTTGCCTTGACCTCTTACCTGTCCTCTTCCATTTTTTTCATTAGAATTGAAGGCCTTATCATCGCCTCCGTATCTGTTTGAAGGAGTTTTAGGAAACCTCTCTTCATGTGACATTAACGATCCGATTAATGCATCGAATGTTAAAAGGGAAATATCTTTGGATTATTTTATAATTATGGCAATATGGTTCCATTTCTGTGTAAGTGTTCACAACACTTTTGTTACAATTTTCTCAGGCTTGATTGCTTCACCTAGTGTAACCATTTTATCTACTATTGCTTTTACTCTAACACAATAATCATCAAATTTTTCATCATATTTCATTCAAATATTTTCAAAATATCTCTTCAGTGTTTGAAGCCTTACTTGCTTCACTTGATTACTACCTTGGAATCCATCACTCAATGCTTTCCATGCGTCTTAAGCAGTCGTACAAGTACAAATTCTAGGAAATATACTTTTCTCCAATGCGGTTTGGAGATGAGAAAGAGCAGATGAGTTGTTATTTTTCTCTTCTTTTCGAGTTTTTTTGTCTTCTACATTAAGTGTGGTACAGTCTGTGGGTTCTATATAGCCTTCCTCTATGATGTCCCACAAACCTCTTCCTATGAGCAGGGTCTTCATATTTATAAACCAGTACTCATAGTCATAACCGTTAAATTTTGGGATAGGTAAGCTATTGTGTGAGGCCATAGTTACCAAAAACTCTCTTTATTTCATGGTTACAAAAGTACTTTGCTAAATAAAAGAAAGAAGAAGAAGGAATAAGGAAGAGATTACAAATTTAAGTCAAATCTGACTTGTTATACTCTATCATTGACTGCTTGCTCCTCTTGATGTGGGGATGTGATCTCTTGATTTGCAAAGTTATCTACCACTTCTTCTTCATTGTCACTTATTGGTATGATTTTCGGTGATGGTGGTTCTAGGATTTCCATTGAAATGTTTTAGTGTGTGTACTTTGATTCTTGTGGTGTAGCTTGGATGGATTCTGATTGTTCAAATTGACTTCTAAATGAATTATCTTCAAAATCCACTTTGTACCCTGAGTCAGGATGCCTTTGATGTGCGATTACTACATTTTGAAGTTGACTAAACACAATGTTGAGTCCATAACCTCTTACCTTTTCATCAAACCTTTCTACACCTTCTCTTGCTAGAATTGCACATAAGGCATGATAACACCCATTAGGTCTGATCATAAAATGCCTTTTACAAAATACTAAGTCTCTTAGGCTTATTACACACTCTTTCCTCTTAGGAAAGTTATCAATTTCTTTCTCAATATCTGAGTATTTCACAAAAAAGTGAAATGTACAATCTCTTTGTGGATGACAATATTAAGCCTTCAAGGCTTTTACAAAAAAAAATTAAAATTTAAACTTATTAAAAAACATTAAATATTCATATTTAATAAAAAAATAATTTTATAATCATTAAAACCTAAGTTTTAAAATAATTATAAATTAATTTTTATTAAATTAATATTTAATAATTTTAAATTTCTAAATTTTAAATAATAATAAAAAATTAAACAAAATTTATCTCTAGCCCATTCGAACCCGTGACCTCTTGATAGTCACAAAACCTTAGACCAATGCACCATGGAGTTTAATTTAAAACTCAAAGGATCCGTGATCCTTTTCAACTATGCTTTCCAGACGATTTCAAAAAAACAAAGAAAAATAGTGTCTAGCGGGATTCGAACCCGTGACACCCAGATCACAAGCGTTGCGCCTTAGCTGCTCGAGCTACACCCATGGCTGAGTATGGATGAGGACGGTTTTGTATTTAACAATCTCTTGTTGCCAATTGCAAAAAAAAAAAAAAAATCCCACATTCAGTAGGATGGAGGCAATGCAAGGGTTTATAACCTTGGGTGTGTGCCTTTTGAAATGATTGCCTTGGGGCAATCAATGATCACCTATTTTGCCTTCGATTATCCAACCGTTCCTCGCCATGTTGCTCCCTTCGCTGCCATGTTGTCTATCCGTGTCAGCTTTTGAGTCATCCAGTCAGCATGGGTCTTGTTCTCCTCTTGCCACGTGCTGCTCTCTTATTGGTTCTCCTACGTCGCTCCTATCTTTACATGCTTGTTGTGTTGGCCTGATCCAAACTTCATCTTGATCTACATGCTTTAGGTTTCTCTCACCTTGAGCTACATGATACGAGCCCCACCTCGACATCACTATGGGTTGTGTGCTACAGGCTTCTCTATCCTTGGTCCTCGGGCTTCCCTCACCTCGATCCTCATGCCCTCTCAGATTCGGCTCTGATATCAGATGTGGTTTGAGAGAAATTAGGAGTGAAAAATAGGAAATTAATATTGTATTCAACCTTAGGAATAATAGGTTACATTGGTATTTATACTCATAAAAATAAATGAACTTAGGGAATATAGGGAAGTTAGGGAAATAGAAGAAATAGGGAGGAAAAGAGAAATGGAAATGAGTTGGTTCACCTTGCTGCCATTGTCATCCAATCCTTCCCAGTCAGCTACCGTCCAAGTCAAACTTACATGCTAAGTCAGCTACCGTCCAAGGAGGTAAAAGGGTAAGATCCAAAGCTTACCGTTGAAACAAATTTTTTATATTTTTTACTCTTTTTTGCTCCTTTTACTATATATATTTTCAACAGGTTTGACATAGTAGTGACCACTCCAAAGTATGATGGATTGTGGTCTCTATTCCACTCATATGGGATAGGTCCTCTAGACCACACTACAAATCAGGTAGGAGCAGAGGTGGATCTTGATGTGCGTAGGGTGCGCCAGCGTATAGAGGGTAGCTGGGACGCAAAGGCTACCGCTAAGGAGGGTCTCAAGATTCATCCTGAGGAGGAGGATCCAAAGGAGGATGAGGTCCCTCCTGAAAGTGTCGAGGGGCTACTCTTGGCATAGGTGACTGACTTGTAGAGTTAGCTCGGTCAATTCCAAATGTAGAAGAAAGAGCGTGACACTACTATCACTACTCTATAGGCACATCTAAAAGAAAGAGATTTCTAGTTGACATAGGAATACTAGAAGCTTGCTAGCCTAACTGCTCGGGCTACTACAACAAATACCCAGGTTGGCGAGCTCACTCATGGTCGTAACTTGGCAGAGGCATAGAGGGATGCAACCATAGTAGAGTGGGATCTTCTTAGAGCACAGAGGGGGGGTCCTCCATCCTCTCAGTTGATTATGGGACCTCTAGCGACACTAGTAGTAGTACTACCAGGTGGCTGAGATCCTATGGTAGAGGTACAGTGCCTACAGGGTTTATTTATGAGTGCCAATGAGAGTCATGCATCGAGGATTGCTCGGGTAGACCAGCTGGTGGGTGACATTCAGATGCTGGACACAGAGGTTCCTAAGGATCCCTATGCTATGGAGTCCCAATAGACTAGATATTGAACTACAGGATAGTCCACTGCTAGATCAAGCTATCACACCCATCAAAGCGAGAGGACACACAGGTCCTCCAGTACACATGGTGGTAGCAATCATACTAGGACCAGGGAGGTAAGGCATTCTACTGCAGTGTCCAGTCATAGGTCCCAATGGATATAGGTGCCCATATCTCAGGGGGGCATTTGGATGAGTGCTAGGCCTCTTCGGGCTAGGCAGTACTCAGGGTGCTCAGAAGGATCCACAACAGTCAGTAGGGCAGCAGGTAGAGTAGTCTCCTGAGCACAACATTGAGGGAGTAGGTGAGAGCTCTGGTACAAGGGGAGCAGATCAGACCTAGAGCTCTAGATTGCGGGACACATTTTTTATGTATCTCATTTTTGTTTTAAGGTCGAGGACCTACACATTTGTAGCCTATGGGCATTTTTGTACTCTCCATGTACTCTGAGACACACATTATATATATGATATGATCATTATTATGGCTCATTATTGTGTACTCATTTATTTTTAATTTTATGTTTATATGATGCACATGGATGTAATGCTTATGTTATTCTGATGCTATATGATGTGATGTATGGATGACATGCACTAGATAGCTATTTGATTTATGATGATGATATGCAGTGATCTTAGATGCTTAGATGTGTTTTTTTTATGGATGCATATGGATGCGATATTTTTATCTTAACGCATATTTGATATTGCTTTATTTTCATGCATTAATGTATGTGATGCATTATTTACATGATGCTAATCTAATGTAAATGAACCTGTATGCTTTAATCACTTAAAACATAAGGAATGAATGCAATTATGTTTATCAATCTAATGGATGACACCATAGAATGTATAAAAATCATGAATGTAATTAAAAATCCTGAAGATAATAATGTAATCAATTAATCACCCACATATGAAATGCAAAGGTAAGCAATGTTTTATGATGTGAATGATATAATGTGCCATTCGATTTTATTTTTGCAAATTTGAAAAATGTGCACGATATAGTCAGTGGCCGACTAAATATTATTGCTAATATCCATACGATATATATCCTATATGTTGATTGTGTTTTTTATAATGATGTATCATGGGTTTAATACTTTGCAATTTGGAGATTTATATGGTTGCCATTTTTGACACTTTGTTGCTATGGGAGAAATTTTTGAGGTTTTCCATGAGACTCAAACACCCTAATAAACTTATCAAAAGTTGCATACTAACCACACTAGACTTCTGAGATAAAATGCTTTTTCTAGGATAGACCAACTGTTCATTATCCCTATGTGTGCAAATTAATATTTTAAGATAAGCCATGAGTGTTCCCCAATGTCAGGCAAGATTCTTTTAGCCCATTGCTAAGATAGGGGTTCCACAAATGTCTTATCCAATCTCAAGTTTAGATTTCAGTTGGACTAAGCCACTAAGCAATGTAGGAAACCTGGAGCTAACTCTTCCACATTCAAACATTGGTCTTGTTCATAAGCGAGATGGTAATGCATCAGACATATCATCATGCATAAGGTACAGTAGTGCTGACAATTCCAGGGATTCAGGCTCATTCCTTTCTATCCTTCAATTTTCGAGATACTTGCTCATATGTAGTGAAGCAAGGGAGTCGATTCCATCTTATTTTTGAACTATCTTTGGATCTTCATTTGATCTCTCTTCGAATTGGATTTTGGATCTTCATTTGATCTTCGCTTGAACTTTTGATTTATGATCTTAATTTCATCTTCACTTTGAACTTTGACTTAAGCCTATTTTTTTATCTTCATTCGATATTTACTTTTCAGCATTTACATTTTGATACTCTTCTTCAAAAACTTTCCTTTGGGGATATTTACTTGGAAAAACTATTTCTGGTATATCGATTGAGAATATCGATCTTATGACATCAATATGGGATATCACTCTAGGGAGTCGAGCTATCATATCGATATAGGGGCTCAATCATGAGGATTGATATGGGATATATCTTTGGTATATTGATCATTTTATCGTAAGCAAGGGATTATGAATAGGGAACTAACCTATCCTTTTGCCAACTGCCAACATTTCCCATACCGTTCACACAGAGGGATAAGCAAGAATAACTCTTTTTGCTTCAGGATACTCGGTCCTGCTTCATGGCTTTCATCTTCCCCTAGTCCTTGTTAGGATTGTTTAAATTTGTTGATTAGTGATAGGTTTATGATATGCTAAGGGATATACTGACTGAACCTTAGCTACAAAAGTAAAGTGAGATTTCTACCAACTCTTGATAAGACTACTAGGTATGACTGAGTGACCAAAAAACCCTAGTATATCTCCATAGCAACATTATATGTTGTGTTGAAAAACACAATTACTCACATGAATGATGGATCATGATAAATGCAGAGATGCATGATTTAAACACAAAGGTAGTTTTGTTTGTAATATTGACAAACATAAATGCCTTCTATTACGAAATGCAATGGTTGAAGAATGCCTATATGCAATGCAGTAATGCGGTGGATGCATGAGTGAATGCAAAATGAAAATACAAAATTAAAATGCAAATTCAAATGTTTTTGGATTTTATGCTTTACCATTTTTTTGAATTTTATTGATTTTATAATTTTTATGGGTTTTGAGCCTCATAATTGACCAAACGGCGAGTACATGCCTCTAGAGCCTTTAGATTGACCAAGAGATTTTTAGGAATCCTTGGAGCTTTTAGGATTGACCAAAGGGATTATGGGTACCTTTGGGGTGTTTTGGGTTGACCAAGCAATTTTGATAATCCTTGGAGCCTTTGGGGTTGACCAAGAAGTTTTTTAGAAACTCTTGGTGCCTTTTGCATTTGACCAAAGGGCTTACAGATGCCTTTGGAGCTTTTGGGTTGATCAAGAAATTTTTTCAAAAAAATATTGGTGCATTTTTTAGTTTGATCAAATGGCTTACAAATGCTTTTGGAGCTTTTTAGGATGACCGAATGATTACAAGAAAATCCTCAGGGCTTTTGATGTTGACCAAAGGGCTTACTGATGCCTTTGGAGCTTTTTTACTTGACCAAACCACTAATGAAAGTGTTTGGAGCCTTTTAGGATGACCGAGAAGTTACCAGCAAATCTCAAAGATTTTTACTATGCTCTTTAAGCATAAAACACCTTAATATGGATGATGTTGAGAGGTTTAGGCTCTTCAACACCCCATAGCGACATTAGGTGATAGGTACCTAGACCAATATTTTTAGATATGATGTAAGGTCCTAGCCAATTAGCCATGAATTTGTCACGCATATCTGGTGGAAAATTAGAGTTATGTTGGTTTTCTTTCAAGACAAGATCCCCATATTAAAATTCTCTTTGGTGGAATTTGAAATTGTAAGCTCATTTTAGTCACTCTTGATAAATGTGAAGATGCTCCAGGGCATTCATGTGACGTTCATCAAGTAACGTCAGTTGATCCAGTCGAGCTTGTCGTGTAGTGTCATCATCGATGAACTCTTTTAATGTGACATGCAATGTTGGAATTTATAATTCCAGGGCATAATGGCCTCAGTGCCATATACTAGTGATAATGGTGTTGCCCCAGTGGGCATCTGAATCCTAGTCCTGTAAGCCCAAAGCGCAAGGGGCAACTGGATGTGCTAGTATTTGTGGTTTTCTTATATCGTATTTTTCAATATGGCTACCACTATCTTATTTGAAGCTTTAGCCTACCCATTGGCTTGCGGATAGTATGGAGTCACAAACTATGTTTTATTCTATATTTAGATGTCAAAGCTCTTATAGTTTTGTTCTTGAAAGACGTTCGATTATCCGATATTATTTTGGATGGAATCCCAAAATAACTTATGATATGCTCCAGTATAAAATTTGCTATACGAGCTCCGGTTGTCGTTGTTAAGGGTATTGCTTCCACCCACTTTGTAAAATACTCAGTAGCGATGATTATTAATGCATGTCAGCCTGATGATGGAGGAGAGGTCTTGCCTATAAGATCCAATTCCCACTGAGCAAATGGCCAAGCCGCTTGAATGGGCTATAAGGCCTACGATGGTAAGTGTGTGAGATTAGCATGATGCTGGCATTTAACGCATTTCTTGACATACGCATTGCACTCCTTATCCATATTATCCATAGTGGGACAATAGTAACCCATTCGAAGGATGCACTTGATGATGTCCATCCCACTGAAATAGCCACCATACGTATCTTCACGGGCTTGCAAAATTGCCCATGATGTCTCTTGGGGATTTGAGCAACAAAGGAGAACTCCATCATAGTTTCTTCGGTACAAGATGTCTCCTATTAAGAAATATTTGACCACTTTCTATTTAAATGTGCACTTCACGACATGCGATAATCCATTTGGGATTATACTAAGCTTTAGGAAGTCTTTAATTTGTGATATTAAAATTTTGATAAATATCAGCTTCGACTTCCAAGATGACTTGCTCCCCAAATGTATTTACTTTTGCAAATGCAGACTCAAAAAAAACCCTATGTTGAATGGTAGTACCACTCCCCATGGGACTCTAAGAGGTTAATGACCCCTAGGGTGCCTTCTTAAGAAAGTCTTCAGCTCTACAGAACCATTCAGCTTGTGGTTCTACACTAATCATGTTGACTGATTCTCTATTATCATAGGCTGCATGCTCTACTGTTGGATGAGAGAGCATCTTGACATGGATGGTAGTGAAATCAATAGATAGATTCTAATGTATTAAGGATCCCAAAGAAGCCATGGTATCTGCAAACCTATTTGATGATCAAGGGATTGCCTCGATGTCATACCATTCCAGTTTGGCCAAATATGTATCAACTAGATCTTTATAGGCTTTTAGTACGGGACACCGACACTAAAAAATCCCCTTGACTTGATTTACTATGAGCAAGGAATCACCAAATATGTTCAATCTCTTAATATTCATGGTGACAGTTGTGTGGAGGCCCAGTAGTAGGGCTTCATATTCAGTGTTGTTTTTGGTGCACGAAAAATCCAACTTGAACGACAAGGGCATTAGAGCTCCTTGTGGTGTGAAGAACACTATTCTAGCACCACCCCCTTGTTTGCACTTCGAATCATTGAAGAACAGAGTCATATCAACATTTTTCTTTGGTTCTTCGGGTTTGAGAGCTTCAGATATGATGAAGACTGCATCATCTAGAAGCTCAATTGTTAGAGGTCTACTATTTTACAGTGGTGCCTCAGTTAATTTATCTGCTATGACATGTCCCTTAATGGACTTCTGGCTTATGAATTCCAGATCAAATTCTGTCAAAAGCATGATCCACTTCCCGGTATACGTATTGTGATAAGTCTTACTCATCATGTACTGCAAAGGATTTTGTTTGGATATAACATACGTCATATGACTTAACATATAGTGTCACAATTTCTTGGTAGCGAACACTACTGCTAAACACAATTTTTCCATGTATACATACCCGATCTCATAGTTCATCAAAGTTCAACTAATGTAATATATGGCTTATTCTTTGCCTTGCACATTCTTTTGGGCCAACATGGTTCCCAATGCAAAGTTAGTTACTGATATATATATTGGAAAAGACACCTTTGGCCTTGGTGGAGCTAGCACTGGTGGCATCGCCAAGTATTGCTTTATCTTAGTGAGGTATGCCTTGCAGTCTTCATCCCAATTGAATGGGACACCCTTATGTAGCAGTTGATTCATGGGTCGACATTTATCTGATATTTGGGCGATAAATCACTTTATTGAGGCTACCTTACCCTGAAGGCTCCTTAATTCCTTAATATTGGTAGGAGGACACATTTCCAAAATGGCCTTGACCTTTGCTAGCTCTACTTCGATGCCTCTCTTGGAGATGATGAACCCTAGTTCTTTTCTAGAAGCTATGCCAAATAGAAACTTCTTAGGATTCAGCCTGACGTTGTGCTCTATTAGGTGATCGAAGACTTTCCTTAAGACCCCCGCATTCTCTTCTCGTATTAGTGACTTGGATAGCAAATCATCGATATAATATTCAAGAATTTTGTGCATATAGTTATGAAAAATGTATGTCATGGCCCGTTGGTATGTGGCACCAACGTTTTTGAGGCCGAATGGCATAAATTTATAGAAAAATGTTCTCCATGGCATTATAAACACGGTTTTGTGCTGGTATTTGGGTTTAATTCAAATTTGATTGTAACCAGAAAAACCATCCATTAAGGAGAGCATTTCATGACCTGTAGTTGCATCTACGAGAGCATCAATATTGGGCAACAAAAATGAATCTTTGGCCTTATTTAGGTCTCTGAAATCCAAGCAAATAGGGATTATTCCATCGGGTTTTCCCACGGGTGCCATATTGGACACCCATTCTGGATAATTAATGGAAATCACAAATTCTACATCCAACAACTTATGCAGCTCATCTTTCACCATTAAGGCCACTATTGGGTGTTTTTCTAAGATTTTTCTTGATCGGATTTTTTGTCAAATCTAGCGAAAGGTTATGAGTAACCAATTTTGGGTCTAGACCTGGCATATCCTTATATGACCAAGAAAACAAATTTGGTCTCTCTTTCAGTAGAGGGATGAGGGTGGCCCGCTCATTTGGAGTGAGACTCTCTCTAAATTTTACTTTATTTCCATTGGTGGGATCATCATTGATATCCACCTCAAATGTTTCCTCTACTGACATACGCGATCCCTCCTCCAACAAGTGAGGTGTAGGAATCAGATGAATCTCATCAGCTGGGTTGAGTGGTTCCACGTTGGAAGCATTTTTGGCATGATAAACATCATATGCACAGCCTGGTGCAAAATAGAAAGGTTACAACATTTCTTCATTAGGGAAGAAATCCTCCAGATCAATGGGTGAAGTAGCACAATCCCAGTAGATAGAATCTTTGTTAAGATACAATGGTTTAGACGGATCTACTAGATTACGGAGTGGAGTGGTCAAATAAATTGAGACCATATTTATGGAATGGAATTGATCTCCAGGACCACATAGACTAACCTCTATAAAATCTGCACAGTCCTCATACCCATGATATAGCTCTAATGGCACAGGCACAAAAGGGTCTTCCCTATGAGGACTATGAATAATTGGATCCTCCCTATGTACTGAATGCAAAATAGGTTCATTCGGCTCATAGATATGCATGTAGGTCAGCGGACGGGGATTAACCAACCGATGGATTTGATCTAGGTTTAACTGTCTTGCTCTTAGATGCGGACCAACATGTAGCTGCATATAGACCTCATCGATGTCGATGGGTTTATGGCGATGATGCAAATAAGGAGGACCAAGGTAGGCCCTCTCTAGCTCATATTCTTCATCACTATCATAATAGACTCCATTCACCCCAACTCCTGGAGGGTGCTCCTCTAAGTGAGGTCCCATGAATCTCACTTCTTGCATACTGTCATCGCTATTCAAAAAAATTGGATAATTATACCTCATGTACGATGCTATCGAGAAAAATATCTCGATCCCTTCCCCTGGATGATAAACATTGAGAAGTATTTCTTCGGTATCTTGTACCTATTCCATAGGCAATAAATGATGCACATACAAAGGCCTGATATAAGCATCTTCGACTTTGTCCTTGGGTCCATTTTCATTCGAGGGATCCCCATCTGCATCATAGCCTGGTCCACTCATATCGGAGGTGGACTCTGCTCCATCTTCATTACAAATATATCCTAACTCGATATCACTTGCAGTCATGGGGTTGCACCCCTACATGTCTATGTCATTGAATGCCTCACGAGTTTGGTGTCCTAGTTGATCTCTAGGGTTCATTTCTACCTCATTCTACTCAAGAAGCCCTTCATAATGATCTTCAAGTGGCTCAATGGTGATAACAGATATCATAGGATGATTCCTCCAAAATTTGGAGGGATCCGGATGATATGGATTAAAATCCACATCGTCTGCCATGCTAAGGTATAGATGATCTAGGGATGCTATGAGCAAATCATCCTTCCCATGTATCTATAACCCTATATTGAATCTATCATTGACTAACTGATAATGAGGTTCCAACGGAGTCCTCCGTCCTTGTTCAAAGATACCAATATCATACCCATGCCAGTGATATAGCTCAAAAATACACATGGCGTACTCTAGATTAGACAAATAGTGAATGTTTATCTTAAAATGTTCCTCATCATCTTCATCCATGGGCTCTCATGTTGGAAGCTGATATAGCCCTGCATAGATGAAGTTAGTATGGTTAGGCGGTTCTCCAAATGGAACCACCAATCCAACCGGATAATGATGGGAAGATGGTTTGCCCATCTCTTGCGCAGTCTTCAAAATTGGTTTGAAGGTCACATTTTGCACAAGGTACTCACCTAATCTAGTATTAGCAAGATGTATAGTCACCCACGATGTGGATGACTCTACTAAAGATGCAGGCGAGGTAGGCTGAGGTGCCTCCTCGACTTTGTCTTGGGGTTCCTCAACTTCCATGGGAATGGGAACGTCTTCGACGATTGGCTCGGGATCACGCTCTTTCTCTTTCTCACCCATATTTGCCTTTAATTTCCTGTCATCCTGATGCATAACTAATACTGATGGCTTCAAGGAAGTGGTGGTGGTATGCTCCAATCTGTGTGACATAGATGGCATCAGTTGAGCATGCACTATCAATTTGCCTCTTGGTTTCCTTATTGGTGATGACAACTGAACATCCAGGTGCATTTATGGGAGTATGAAACCCCCAATAAAATATTCTAGGTTCACAAACTTAAATGTCTCCTCATCCGAAGACACCACGTCAACCAGTCCCTCATGAATATATTTCATGCATTGATGTAGTATCGAGGGGAAAATGCATTTCATGAATCCAAGGCCTACCAAGTAAAATTTTGTACCGCATGACCCCTTCTATCACATGACACATTACTGAAATGGTCTTCAAACCCACCTATACAAGTAGGATAATTGTACCGACAGTCAAACAATATACGTCGTTAAATGCTCTTAATGTAAATGTTGTTGGCATAATGTGTGATTTAGGTAGCTTCAAATGACTTAGTGCCTTGGTCATTATTATGTTGATCGATGAGCCAATATCAATCAAGACCCTTTTGAATGGCATGTGATTCACACACGCAATTATATGTAACAATGGGTTAGCCTTAGTTGTACAAACCGTCCTTATCTCATGATCGTAAAATTGGATCATCGGTTCCTGACACTGTTGTACATGTCCCACGAAATTTGTGAATGCCTACGCATCCTAGACCTGTACTTCAATGGACCTTAAAATTTCCATAAGAGTCTCCCTATGCCTCGAGGACTATTAAATTAATTAATATATTTACAACTTCGTAGGAGTTGTCAATAGGTTTTGTACCAACCTACTTCTTAGGGTCACCACCGGTCTCATTGGTGGGCCTAGAATATTTTATGCCAGCCACTGATTCGGTGTGGCTTGTATCTGGATAGGAGCATGAGGTTGATTTTTTTGTTCGTATCTCCCATGCCTAGTAACAATATTGACCATTCCTATGAACCCTTGGGTAGGTGGTTCAACTCGTACCTGGTTAACTTGACCAATGTTTTTTTGTGGTGCCTCATGATCTGGTAAGGGGTTCTTATAAATCCCCATATTCTAATTTTCTAGCACTTACAGATTGTGAGGCACTACAAGCTCACCCTTGTTGATCATATTTTGTACTAGGTGTTTGAAATACCAACACACCTCGATTTCATGTCCTTTCACTTTATGAAATTATCTTGAAACCCATTTGGTTTAGGTTTATTAGGGTCTATCATCTTGACTTCGGGCAATCTGATTGCCTTGGCCTCTCATAACTGATGAAAAATTATCATCAATGATTCTGTCAATGGTGTGAACTGGTGAGGTGGGTGTTGCTCTTTTTTTTTTCCCTTATAGTTATTGCACTTATCATACTGTGCAGGTGGAGGCTGGGCCTAGTAGTTCTGCTTTTGTTACCCCTTGTCCTCCCATTGGATATTTAATACCACTTAATTTACATGGGCCTGCTTGCCCTGATGCTTCATGGTACTCTTCTTCTATCCCTCTTTCCTATTTTTGAGCTTCAAGTTGCCCTCTTGCAACTTGATATCCTCAATCACCTTGGCTTGCACCAAAGCCTCTTTGAATGTAGCATACTATTGCAGCTACAACAGTAAAGAGATGTGCTTGGCACAAATATTCATGAAAATACGAGTTAATTTCATGGCAGGAATGGGGAATGGCAACTTCACCATTAATCTTCTCCACCTCTTTTCGTATTTTTCTATGGGCTCGTCATCCTGCTGAGCTAGCACATCCAAATCAAAAATATTAGCTTATTTCTTGATGCCAAAGGAATAGAATTCAAGAAAGGCATCAGCTAATTACTTGAATCTTGTTATACTATTCTTCTTTAGCTAGTTAAACCACTCTCAGGCAGGCCCTAAAAGTGTCATGATGAATGTGGACAACAATAAGGCATCATTTCTTGCTATTTGAAAGCAAGCATCCAGAAAGCTCATTATATGTTCTTGTGCGTCTTCATAACCCTTGAAATTATCTAACCTATGCATGTCAAAATACTCTAGGTAGGCCAGAGTAGGTACTAAAGGATCAAAAGTCTCATTATGGATTTTCCTTAGAGTCAGCTTTTGAATAGCTATGTCTTGTCTCTCAATGGATTTAATTTTCCCAACCAAGGCCTTATAGGCCTCTGAAGACAGAAAGTCCTCCTCCCTAAGTTGATGTGTAGGTGTCTTAGGAGGTACTATCTTCCTTGTGCGATATGGAGGTATTTTCTCTTCCTCCTCTTTAGCTTGGGATATTTTAGGATATTTCTATCTGTATCCATATCCCGTTGCTACTTCATGTTGTCTATGCCTTTGAATATTAAGCGGCGGTAGCCGTTCCATTTGTTTAGCAGTAACATGAGTACGAGCATCTCTATGATCTTGGTGCATCTCGACTTGTGAGAAAGCCTTCCTATGCGTGTGCTCTTGATACTCATCTTGAGGATACAGGCCAACCCTAGCTAACTGATCTTCCTATTCTATGCATTCCTTTTGAGCAAGGATATGCTCCTTGCACATGCGTTGCTCATATAATATTTGTCTTATGACCATTTGTGCTTGAATATTTTCATCTTCGATATGCTGCATCTCTAGGTGAGCATCCTCCAATTTATCTTGGAGGAGTTGGAATTTTTGCTCTGATGCCAGTCGATGTGACCTATCAATCTGGTCGACTGTGGGAGGCCTTTGATACCCCTACTCTATATGAGCAACTTTGTGGGTTCTGTATCCATTAGAATGATATCCTATGCCTTTGCCTCTATCTGTAAATGTGGCATTGGCCTCTTGTTGTGTCCTATATTGTGAACTACCATGTGCAGATAGCAGGTGTGTGACATGAGGGCACTTGGAAGCCTCCCCCATGTTCTCTAGTAGTGTGAATGACACTCCCACTATGCTCACTCAGGGCTCGAGTGGGTGGAGTGAAAGGTTTGTAGCCTAGCTACTCTATAACACTACCTAGATCTTCTAACTTCCTAGACTCCCATCGCTCATTTGGCGATGTACCATTATCTCCCACCTTTGATATGTCAATGGTGATATTACGTGTTGGACCACACATGGGAGTATGGCTAGTTCTATGCTCAATTGTGAGCCTATCTATCTACCCCTGAATGGGTAGGTCTCTAGTCCTTCTGTACTCAGAAGGTGGAGCCATAGATCCTCAAGTAGACTTAGTACATTGGGGCACCAACCTAGTCCCCTACATAATAAACTCTTTAGCTGACCCCGTGGACACGCATGCATTGTGGTATTGGTAATGGCTCTCAAGTGGAACACCCTCATGCTTGAAGGCTTCCTATTCTACTCTATGCCTAGAGGAGTGTACTGAGGCTCATCTATTTGGGGTTTTCTCTACTAGCTCCCCCCATTTCAAATTGTCTCCTCGAATGCTAGCCAAACGACATTCGGTTCACTCATGCGGTTGAGGATTCGATATGTATTATTGTGAGCTAGTTAGGGGTTGGTCATCGGCGTTGGATTTGGACCATTTTTAACCACCCCGTGTATCCATCATTGTGTACCTATAGTCTAAATGTATTATTATTAAGCAAACAAGATATAAAACAATGATTATCTCATTTTAAGTTTTAAAAGTGAGTCCTAAACTATTTGATGTGTTTTCAATATGTGTTGTATCAGTTGTAGAAACTCTTATCATATTTTTTAAAACTTGTTGGATTTTATTCTTGTTTTAATGTATTTCACCTGTACACTCACAGCTCGACAAATTGGCTATGAAATCCAAGTCACATAAATCCCCTGTGTGTGGTAATGAAGCCCATACCCAGACAAGGTGCACAGGTCCTACCAAATCCTCACCCAATCTCACCTAGTCAGCATTATACCCTCGGAAGAGGAGTACATGCAAATTATTTAGGCTCAATGGAGACCATGTTTATGGAACGTAATTGATCTCCAGGACCACATGGACTTACCTCTACAAAATTTTCACAATACTCATACCCATGATCTAGATCTAATGGCATAGGCACAAAAGGGTCTTCCTTATGAGGACTATGAATAACTGGATACTCCCTATGCACTGAATGCAAAATAGGAACAATCGAATCATGAAGCTGCATGTAGGTTAGTGGACAGGGATTAACCAACCAATGGATTTGATCCAGGTTTAACCGTCTTACTCTCATACAAAGACCAACATGTAGCTGCCTATAGACCTCATCGATCTTGATGGGTTGATTGCAATGATGCAAATAAGGAGGACCAAGGTAGGCCCTCTCTAGATCATATTATTTATCGCTGTCATAATAGAATCCTTCATTCACCCCCACTCATGGAGGGAACTCCTCTAAGTGAGGCCCCATGAATCTCACTTCTTGCATACTATCATCGCTATTCAAAAAAATTATATAATTATACCTCATGTACAATGCTGCCAAGAAAACTGTCTCGGTCCCTTCCCCTATATGATCAATATTGGGAAGGATTTCTTTGGTATCCTGTACCAATTCCATAGGCAATAAATGATTCAAATACAAAGGCCTGATATAAGTGCCTTCGAATTCATCCTCGGGTCCATCATCGTTTGAGGGATCATCATCTGCATCATAGCCTAGTCCACTCATATCGAAGGTGGACTCTGCTCCATCTTCATTACAAATATCTCCTAACTTGAGATCGCTTGAAGACAAGGGGTTGCACCGTTGCATGTCTATGTTGTCGAATGCCTCACAGGTTTGGTGTCCCTATTGATCTCTAGGGTTCATTTCTACCTCAGTATGCTCAAGTAGCCCTTCATGATGATCTTCGAGTGGCTCAATGATGATGATATATATCATAGGGTGATTCCTCCCAAATTTGGAGGGATTCGAATGATATGGATTAAAATCCACATCATCCGCCATGCTGAGGTACAAACGATCTAGGGATGCTATGAGCAAATCATCCTGCCCACATATCTATAATCCTAGAATGAATCTATTAGTGACTAACTGATAATGAGTTTCCAGCAAAGTCCTCTATCCTTGTTCAAAGATACCAAGGCCGTACCCGTGCCAGTGATATAGCTCAAAAATCTACATGGCATACTCCAGATTAGACAAATAGTGAATGTATACCACAAAAGGTTCCTCGTCATCTTCATCCATGGGTTCTTGCATTGGAAGCTAATCTAGCCTCGCATAGATGAAGTTAATCTGGTTAGGCAGTTCTCCTAGTGGAACCATCGATCCAATCGGATAACAATGGGCAGATGGTCTGTCCATATCTTACGTAGTCTTCAAAATTGGTTCGAACGTCACATTTTTCATAAGGTACTCACCTAATCTAGTATTAGCAAGATGTACAGTCACCCGTGATGCAGATGACCCTACTGAATATGTAGGACAGGTAGGCTAAGGTGCCTCCTCGACTTTATCTTGGGGTTCCTCAACTTCCATGGGAATGGGAACATATTCGGTGATTGGGTTGGTCTCATGCTCTTTCTCTTTATCACCCATCTTCACCTTTAATTTCCTATCATCTCGATGCATGACTGATGTTGATGGCTTTAAGGAAGTGGTGGTGGTATGCTCTGATATGTGTGACACAGATGGCATCATTTGAGCATGCACTATCGGTTTACCTCCTGGTTTCCTTATTGGCAATGATGATCAAACATCTAGGTGTGTTGATTGAAGTATGAAACCCCCAATCAAATCTAATAGGTTCACAAACTTAAATGGCTCCTCATATGAAGACACCACGTGAGTCAATCCCTCATGAATATATTTCACGCATTGATGTAGTATCGAGGGGACACAACGCATTTCACAAATACAAGGCCTACTGAGTAAAATGTTGTACTGCATGGCCCCTTATCTCACATGAAACATTACTAAAATGGTCTTGAAACCCACCTGTACGGGTGGGATAATTATGTTGATAGTCAAACATAGTGCGTCGTTAAATGCTTTCAATGTAAATGTAGTTGGCACAATGTGTGATTTAGGTAGATTCAAATGAATTAGTTCCTTGGTTATTATTATGTTGATCGATGAGCCAGTATCAATCAAGACCCTTTTGAATGGCATGTGATTCACACATGCAATTATATGCAATGGTGGGTCAGCCATAGTTGTAGAAACCCTCCTTATCTCATTATCGTAAAATTGGATCATCGGCTCCTAACACTGTTGTACATGTCCCATGAAATTTGTGATGCCTGCGCATCCTGGGCCTGTACTTCAATGGACCTTAAAATATCCATAAGATTCTCCCTATGCCTTGGGAACTATTGAATTAATTCATATATTGATAACTTCACAGGAGTTTTCTGCAGGTTCTAGAACAACCTACTCCTTAGGATCACCACCGGTCTTCTTGGTAGGCCTAGAATATTCTATGCCAGTCACTGATTCAGTATGGCTTGTATCTAGATAGGAGCACAAGGTTGATTTTGTTGTTTGTATCTCCCATGCCTAATAACAAAATTGACCATGCCTATGAACCCCTGGATAGGTGGTTTGACTCGTACCTGGTTAACTTGACCAATGTTGTTCTGAGGTGCCTCATGATTTAGTATGGGGTTCTTATAAATCCCCATATTTTGATTGTTTGGCACATGCGGATTGTAAGGCACTACAAGCTCACCCTTGTTGATCATGTTTTGCACTAGGTGTTTGAAATACCACCACACATTGATGTCATGTCCTTTATATCTATGAAAGATGCAAAATAAATCATCTTGAAACCCCTTTGGTTTAGGTTGATTGGGGTCTATCATCTTGACTTCAAACAATCTGATTACCTTGGCCTCACATAACTGATGAAAAATCATCGTCAGTGATTTCATCAATGGTGTGAACTGGTGAGGTGGGCGTTGCTCTTTGTTTTTGCCCTTATAGTTATTGCGCTTATCATACTACGCAGGCGGAGGCTAGGCCTAGTAGTTCTGCTTCTGCTGCCCCTTCTGATATCCTCAATCACCTTGGCTTGCACCAAAGCCTCTTCAAATGTAGCATACTATTGCAGCTACAGTAGTAATGAGATATGCTTGGCATAACTCTTCATTAACATTAGAGTTAATTCCATGGCAGGAATGGGGAATGGCAACATCACCATTAATCTTCTCCACCTCTTTCCATATTGTTCTATGGGATCGTCGTTGCGCTGAGCTAGTGTATCCAAATCAGAAATATTAGTCTGTTTCTTTATGCCAAAGGAATAGCATTCAAGAAAGGCATCAGCTAATTACTTGAATCTTGTTATACTGTGCTTCTGTATCTGGTTAAACCACTCTTGGGTAGGCCCTGAAAGTATTGTGATGAATGTGCGCAACAATAAGGTATCGTTGCTTGCTATCTGAAAGCAAGTGTCTAGAAAGCTCATTACATGTTCTTGTGCAACTTCATAATCCTTGAACTTATCTAACCTAGGCATGTCGAAGTGCTCAGAGTAGGCCAGAGTAGGTACTGAAGGATCCAAAGGCTCGTTATGGATTTTCCATAGAGTTGGCTTTTGAATAGTTGCGCCTTGTCTCTCAATGGCTTTAATTTTCTTAGCCAAGGCCTTATAGGCCTCTGAAGATAGAAAGTCCTCCTCCCTAAGTTGACACGTAGGTGGCTTGGGAGGTACTGCATTCCTTGTGCGAGATGGAGGTATTTTTGTTGGCAATTTTGGGTTTGAGATCCTAGCTCCTTGTCTATGAGTTGTCATTGATGTCAAAAGGGAATGACATTAATGTTAAGAGTATGCTTCAAAGGTGGAAGATTCCAAGAGAATATTTTTAAGAGAACCCGAAGAGATTCCATTGGATAAGGTTTTTGGATAGGGTTTTTATTAAAACCAAGTTAAATGGTTTTTATTAAAACCAATGGAGGTTCTCTTTATTATTTAATTATTATTTAAAACCCTTCAAGGTTTTAATTAATTAATTATTTAATTAATTAAGGGAGAAATTATTTTTAATTTATTAAAAATACTTAAAGGTTTTTAAACCTTTTTTATTCTTAATTTATTAAAATTAATTAAGGGTTTTTAAACCCTTTAGAAATAAATTTCGATTAAATTCGAAATTACATTTCTCTGTCGCCGACGTGTTCTAAATTCCACGATTGGACTATAAAGATGGGAAGGATCCTAAGGTTTAATGTCTCTTGAGAATTTCGAATGCATTAATTTTTGGGCTGAGATCGATGCTCTATTGACGCCGCGGAAGAAGAGAGCTCGCGTTTGGAAAACTTACGAAATGCTTGTTTGTTGAAGTGGTAGGAAGTCTGTCTTAGACTTCGTTAGCCCCTTGTGGGCTAGTGGCACCATAGGCTGCATTTGGGCTTTGCGTAGGCGGAGGTCTGCATTTTGATTCTTGCGGAGGGAGTTGTGCATGGATTAAGTCACATTTTTGTTAAAACGTATTTTGTGCCATGTTTTTTGGATTCGTCAAAGGCAGCCATTCTGCGATTTTTGGATTCGTCAAGGGCAGCCATTCCGCGATTTTTGGATTCTTCAATGGCAGCCATTCTAAGGTGTGATTAATTTCTTGATATAATTTTTGGCAATGTTTAGCATTGTTTAAAAGACATAGGAGAAATAAGGGGATATTTATTTGGTTGTATTTTTGAGATTAGTCTTTTTCTATGCTAAAGTTTAAAATGGAGATATAAGGTGTAAGTTTTGGTTGTTGTGTTTTTGACTTCTTTGGTGGTTGTTTTCAAAAGAAGAGAAGCTAAAAGGTGTATTAAGGAAAGTTTTTATATGCTCATTTATCTTGGTTCTAACCCTAACTTGGTTGGAAGTTTGAGGGTTGTGTGTGGTGACAACTTTAAGGATCAATTTTCTTCTACTCCAATAAGGTATGGGCACATTCTTCTTATGAGTATGATTGGTGTATGTTTTCTGAAATAAGGTTGGAGTGAAAAGGTTTTCAACTAGGTTTTCTTTGATTGGGTGTAAATCCTATTTTCTGGTTTTTTGAAGACTACTTATGCATTGTTATCCTTAAGGAGAGTTTTTGGTGAATGCATAATTTTTGGTTTGAGATAGTGGAAGCTTTGTGCACTAGGGTTTGTATTTGTGAGTCAAGCTACTTGCATTGAGTTGGTGGAACCCTTGGTTGGCTGTTTTGAGTTTGATGGTTGAATTGCTTCCATAGAGGTTGTTTGATCAAGTTATTGCTTTACTTGATTCATGATATTGGGCTTACTCCATTGAGTTGATTTGACCAAGTTATTATTTGCATTTGGTGATATTGTGTTGGTGGCTGTTTTGTTCAAATATCTTTGGAGGGAAAAAAATTTCTACTTGTTTCCTTTTCTTGTGATGATGGTTGAATGCTTCAAGGTTAAATGATGTTGGTTAAACCTTGTCTATAAGCATTGTTGTTAAAGCCCTAATTGGTTGAGAAAATATATTGGTTGTGGAAATAACATGAGTAGCATTGTTATATGAGATATTGCATGTTTGGTAATTGTTGGGTTGTGTTTCATGTTCTTGAGAAAAGCATACTACATATATCTTATTCTTTTGAGATTTGAGATTGAGATTGAGAGTTAAGTATAGAACATATTGAGTCTCTAACAATTCTCTTTATGTTTCTATGAGATTTGAGATTGATATTGGGAGTTAAGTATAGAACATATTGAGTCTCTAACAATTCTCTTTATGCTTCTATGAGGTTGATGAATCACATTGGGTCTCTAACAATTCTCTTTGTGGGTTCATGCAAAGCAAGTTTTTCTTGGTGAACTTGTGAGCTGTTTTGGACAGGTTCCGTTGGGACTTGTGAGTTATTTTGGATAGGTTCTGTTGGGGACTTGTGAGCAGGTTTTGGACAGGTTTCGTTGGGGACTTGTGAGTAGGTTTTGGACAGGTTTCGTTGGGGACTTGTGAGCAGGTTTTGGACAGGTTTCGTTGGGGACTTGTGAGCAGGTTTTGGACAGGTTCCTGTGGGGACTTGTGAGCAGATTTGGACAGGTCCTAGTAGAGGACTTGTGAGCTGAGATTGATAGTTCTATCAGAGAACCTAAGGACAGATTTGGCAAGTCTTTGAGAAGGCTTGTGGACAGAGGATTTATTTGTTCAAGAGTTGGACAAATCTGACAGACAGAGGAAGACCTGTACTAGACCGACTGACTGTGTTTGGTACAGGTTGTTGAGCTGTTGTGGATGTGATCATAGAAGGCAAAGGTCTCTTAGGCTAAGCATTGAGGATAGGAGGTCTTTAGTGGAAAGGAGTTCCACGTGATGGCAAGAGGTAGAGACAGTTGATCTTCTGAGGGATCATATCCAAAGCAGAGGGGAAGGTATCTCCTTTGAGCAGAGGCTCATAAATTTAGATTGGGGGAAGGTATCTCCTTTGAGCAGAGGCTCATAAATTCAGATTGGGGGAAGGTATCTCCTTTGGTCCAAGTCTCATAAACATTGTAATTGGGAAGGTTTCCCAAATAACTTTGAGATAAATTTTAGAGAAAATTTTTGTGGACGTAGCCTAGCCATTCTGGGTGAACCACGTTAAAGTTGGTGTCACTTTGTGGATGATTTTGTGCATTGCTTTGATATTGCTTTGGGTATATTGCTTTACTATTTTGAAGTATAAAGGAAAAAGTAAAAAGAGGTCTTATACTTTTCACCCCCCCTATCAGTATAAGCTTGTTTTCTTCAATTTTCTCTTCCTCCTCCTCATCTCAGGAGCTTTTAGGATATTCCTATTCGTATCCATCTCCCGTTGCTACTTCATGCTATCTATACCTTTTAATATTGAGCGGTAGTAGCCACTCCCTTTGTTTGGTAGTGACATGAGTACAAGAATATCTATGCTCTTGGTGCATCTAGGCTTGTGATAAAGCCTTCCTATACATGTGCTCTCGATGCTCATCTTGAGGATACAGACCAGCCCTAGCTAACCGATCTTCTTGTTCTACGCATTCCTTTTGAGAAAGGATATGCTCCTCATGCATGCGTTGCTCATATAATCTTTGTATTATGAGCCTTTGTGCTTGAATATTTTCTTCTTTGATATGATACCTCTCCAGGCGAGCATCCTACAATTTGTCTTAAAGGAGTTGGCATTTTTTCTCTGATGCCAATCGATGTGACCTATCGATCTAGTCGGCCATGGAAGGCCTTTGATACCCCTACTCTGTACAAGCAACTTTGTGGGTTATCTACCCATCAGAATGATATGTTGTGCCTTTGCCTCTATTTGTAAAAATGGCATTGACCTCCTATTGTGTCCTATATTGTGAACCATCATGTGCAAATAGCGGGTGCATGACATGAGGATGCTTGGAAGCCTCCCAATGTTCTCTAGTAGTGTGGACGATAATCCCACTATGCTCACTCAAGCCTCGAGTGGGTGGAGCAGAAGGCTTGCAGCCTAGCTACTCTATAAAACTACCTAAACATTCTAACTACCTAGACCACCATCGCTCATTCGGCGGTGTACCATTATCTTCCACATTTAATATGATAATGGTGATTTGGCATGTTGGACCATGCATGGGAGTATGGCTAGTTCTATGCTTAGTTGTAAGCCTATCTGCCTGCCCTTGAATGGGCGGGTCTCTAGTCCTTCTATACTCATAAGGTGGAGCCATAGATCATCCAGTAGACTTAGTACATAGGGGCACCAACCTGGTCCCCTGCACAATAAACTCTTCGGCTACCCCATGGATGTGCATGCATTGTGGTCTCAGTAATGGCTCTCAAGTGGAACACCCTCATGCTAGAAGGCTTATTGTTCTACTTTATGCCTAGAGGAGTGTACTGAAGCTCATCTATTTAGGTTTTTCTCTGTTGGCTCCCCCTGTGTCGAGTTGTCTCCTTGAATGATAGTCGAATGATGTTCGGTTTGCTCATGTAGTTGAGGATTTGACATGTATTGTTGTGAAATAGTTAGGGGTTGCTCATCAGCATTGGATTTGGACCATTTTTGACCACCTCATGTGTCCACCCTTGTGTACCTAGACTCTAAATGTATTATTATTAAGAAAATAAGGTATACAATAATGATTATCTCATTTTATGTTTTAAAAGTGAGTCCTAAATTGTTTGATGTGTTTTAAATATGTGTTGTATCAGATGTAGAAAATCTTATTGTGTTTTTGTAAAACTTGTTGGATTTTATTCTTGGTTTAATGGATTTCACCTATATGCTCACAGCTCGACAACTTGGCTATGAACTCTAAGTCGCATAAATCCCTTGTGTGTGGTAATGAAGCCGACACCCAGACAAGGAGCACAGGTCCTACCAGATCCTCATCCAATCTCACCCAGTCAGCATTATACCATTCTAAGAGGAGTACATGCAAATTTTCTAGGCTAAGGATGGTTCTTGGATCTAGTATTGGTATATATATCAAGGGTTCATAGGATTTGAGCCAACGGATGGAAGTTACACCCACCGTCGTTAAACCCTACTAGTGGTTGGATGCCAAGCCCAACTCACTAACATTTAAGTGTTTCTTGGTGTGTGTGGTTATTTTTAATGTACATAAAAGAAATGCATCATATAGCACACATGCTCATTTTAAAAATGCTATGCAAATAAAAGACGTTTTAGATTCAGAAAATGCAAGCTACTCTAGATGTTCTTTAGGACTATGCACATTATGATGCTAAATTTCCACTAATAGGGCCTCACACATGCAAACCATCAACACATATTTATCAAGCATGCTATAGCCTAGGGTAGACTACAATCAGAGGTTCATTGTTCCCAGTAGCACCTTTCTAGTGAAAGCAAAAATATGAAAAGCAAACTAGGAAAATTGATTTACCATTTTATTTTAGTTGCTTTCCTAATTTGCATTTGAAATTTACCTACTGTAAAAACACAGAACACAAAAAAGTGATAGAGGGCTGGAAAAAGGACCTACCTCATATCTTGCACTGTCTAGAATTCTGGAATTATCTGTCTATGTTGTCAGCAGGAAACCGCAGGTCTGATCTATGGTTCTGACAATGAACTGTGCCTTGTACCTATGGTTTAGTTTTTGGGCCATAGTTGATAGTTGCGGTCTATACCTACAACTATAAAACACATTTAGATCCTAAAAATGTGGGGTGCTATCGTGATCACATCTATAACCACTAGAAAGGGTCACACCAGATTGCAGATCCTATTGTGATAAATGGTAAAGACATAACATGCATAAAAGTAAAATAAATTGAAAACAAATGAAGCAAGAAAGGAAACACTTTATTCCATTATATTTGAAGTCAAAATCCAATTACAAGTACATCCCTCTTAGGGATATTCATTTTGATACAATATTACAATAGGAGTGCTCAATTGTTTTTCCTCTTAAGGGTAGGTGTGATTTCCAAATGCCTATCAGAATGACACGAATTGCTCTAGGGTGGAGGTGCCCTCTTATTTTCAATGGGAAAGGAATTTTATGGTTTACTCTCCTTTGGAACTATTCCCTGTGGTCAAGAAACAACAAGAATGTCAAAAAGATATGCAACCTCTCATGATGAGGCCCTTTTAGGTAAAATGCATAATGACACCATTAACATGCATAATCAAGAAAGCATAAAGAAAGATACTAAACTATGCAAATCTAATCAATATTCATACAATAGCGTAAAGAAAGACAACTACTCTATGCATGGATCAGATATATGAAATAAGGCATGAAAGTGCATAAAGAACTTATTAATGTCCTAATTGAGGCATAAACATAAAAAAACTATACTAACCTAAATCTACGGTCATAAGTCTTCTAAAATGTATTTTAACCATGCAAACAACTAATCTAACCTAATTAATCAGATAGAAATGAAATTAGGAAGGCGGTTATACCTCTGCTACAAACCGTAGCTCTGGTGCATGGTCTGCACTATAAACCATGACTAACAACCATGGTTAGCACTCTGATAGGCTTACCCTCAATTCCAAGGGAAGTGGGCTTCACCTCCTTGTCCAATTGATGTTCAAGGGTCACCTTCGATGTCCTTATAATAGATTTGGTGGTCAAATCATTGTAATGGGCCTTCGTTCACCTAGATTTGTGTTTCTTGGCTCTCCTAGACTCCTAGGGCATCCATAATGCAATTCATCATGAATCTTGGCAAGTAGATAGGGGATAAGTGCAATAGCTCTCTCTTAGTATACTCGGTTGAGTGTACAATTCGATAGGGCTTCGCTGCTCAAATATCCAATGCTCTCTAATAGTTTACCCTAATTTTGAAGGGTACTTATAGGACTACCCAAGGGCTAGGGGTGGCTTCTTGGAGAAGCCAAGATCAATAAGGTGTGGTTAGGACAGTTGGAATGGAAGATTCCACTCTCTAACCACCTTATTATAGATCCAATGGTATTTTCAACCGATTTAGCTCAAATTAAAGGCCAACTAAACTTTAGTTAAGATCGTAGGTCACAGTTGTGGTCTAGACTGCAAACTATAGGTCTCAGCCATGGTTGAGCTCTAAATCATAGGTTTGGGCTGTAGTTTAGACTGATTAGGCCAAGGAGCCCAAATTGAGTGGTTAGAACCACTGCTCTATCTTGGAGTTTGTCCAAGATCTTCCATATGGTCTTGTAGCATGTCCATATGAGTAGTCGCCCTCGACATGACACGTTTAAGGTGTCTACAAAAAGTTACAAATATTTTGAAGTTATGTCAAATGCTTTTGATGATTTCAAAGAGGAGTCACAACCCATTTTTCCCATCACCCAATAGGAAGAGTTTTACCTCTAAATTTTCCCCTTCCATCATCCCATATTTCACCTACTTCTTCCACAAGAACAAGCGAACCCACCTGGTAATCCACCTTGAGCCACACACATCAGCCAAGAACTATAACATATGTACATATTTCAAAAAAAAAAAAAGCATCAAAATAATTAAAAAAAATATGTGTTGCTCTCATATTAATTTCACATCCATTATTACAGGGATAACATGACTTGACATCGGTTTAGATTCAATCGTTCCATCTACCCATTCATCCATGACATCCTCCCACCCGCTAAGTCAATATGAATCCTATTGACTTATTCACCCCACTCCGCAATCCATACGATTTGGCTAGGCCAATTCCAATTGACATTAGCCTTATTGACTTGGACCAAATTTCCTCCCCACCCTCCTTTTCAGAGTTTTCCCTATCCTAGGAATTGCTAAAGGATTCGGCCCACTACATTCCTCTTTCACTACCACCTTCACCTCTGTCACTTTCTATCAATGATCCCAATGTATTTCAGGTAGAGTTAGACAAGGATAAACAGGAAGAGTTGGATGAAATCATAGGATATCCTGATTGGCTCTCAAGACTTGTACCTATTTTCAAGCCTAATGGGACACTGCACATTTGCAATGATTTCTGAAATCTTAATAAGGCGTGTCCTAAATATGAATTTCCTCATCCAAGCCTTATACCCATTCGTAAGCCTAATGGAGAGATACGCTTTTGTATTGATTTTTGACACTAGTATTAGCTCTTCCTTGTCTAGGGGTCCTTTGCTAGGCATTCCATTATTAAAAGAGAGTCTATATGACTATATACATGGATTCTACCAAAAAAAAAATAACAAATCATTAACACATCACATTTGCATTTAGGCATTTGACCTGCATCTTCATTTTTGCATTCATGCATTATTTCATTCGCATACATTAAATCATACATATCCCATGGCATTGTACAATTTCCATTTGCATATCAACACTCCATTACATTAGGCATATACATTTGCATTCATCCCATCCCATGTTCAATGATCTGACATAGTAATGATGATATGGCCACAAACAAAAAGTTAAGTTATACAAATTGGGGGTACCTAGTTTGAAGAAATCATGCAACCCTCGCAAAATTCATATGTCAACCACATCATGTGTCAAAAATCATAAGTCCTATATTTTCAGTCACTCAGCCATTACTAGTGTAGCAAGCAACCTCCAAATGAATGTTAGATTTTCTTTAGGACCAAAAACATAATTTATACACTAAGAAAGTCTTGAGCATTCCCGATCGATCACAAAACAATCTTGAACCAATCACATTCCATCACACCTTAAAAACATTATGAGATAGGGGGGCTAGTACCATACTTGGGTAGTACCTTGAGGCAAAGAGGAGATATCCCTTGCTTATCCCATCATGCAACATAGTCCAAAAAAAGTGGTTATCACCACTACCATAATTTATTTCCATAGCATAAACATAAAAACATAGAGTAGAAAGGATAGGGTAAACATTCTCATCACACATCGGTTGAGAATCCGATTCCTACAATCTCTATAAAAATTTGATAAATAAAATCCCAAACACCCTTGATCCCTAAAGTCATAAGGATTTGTACTACATACCCCTAACAAGGATGGGTAGTCATCCCCAATGCCTAAAATATCAATCCTATTGGACTATGGAATGAATCTCCATCGGGGCTATAGACATTTGAATGGCAATAGAGTAAGCTCATGCGAGGCGATATGTCTCTCCTCCAAAAAGGGAGACCTCTGAACTCACATAAGGAAAAGCTAGACTTAGGTCATATCCATAACAGGTCATGCCTAAATATACTCATAATGGATTAATGAAATTCACATGCACACACATTGGTTCTTGATTAGATAGGGTCATTTTCATACTCAATATTTGGTAATTGAACCTCACTCGCACACACATTTGGTCCTAAATAAAGTTAGACAACCTTAGTGAGTTTGATTGATGACACTAGTATGTTTGAGTCTTTGAAAACCATTCATTTTTCCATATCAACATCCATGTCTTCTTCCATATATGCTTCCATATCAACATCCATATCCACTTCCATATTAACATTCATGTGTTCATTAAGAGACAAGTTGCAAGAGCGCCAACAAATTCGATACTCCCAATTGCAAAACAATGGACAACGAAAATGGCCAATAATATTTTTTAACTATAAAATTATCATTTGAACACTATGCATTCCTATCATATAGTTTAGATTCATTATACATTTACTTGCATTAATCATATATAACAAATATCATTTATATGGCATTAATCATCCACATAAACACCATTCATATACATGACATTTCACATGCATTAATCATCCATATAAGCATTATGCATACACATCATGATTAGCCTACATTAAGCATCAATAAAACATTAAACACAAATTGCATAAAAACACAAAAGCATTCACACAAAATACAACACAAAAGTAAAATCCATGTATATATATGTATAAATGTTGCATATACAATAAACACCAAAAAGGCTACAAAGGGAGCACCAAGGCTCATATACAAAATAGTGCATCTAAGAACTAAGCTAATGTCCATGAGAGGACCCCTGAGACCTAGTAGGAGCCCTTGACCTAGTACTCTACCTAGACTCAGTATGCCTAGATGACTCGGATATAGAAGAAGAAGGAGGATCCGACAACGTAATGTGGTGACGCATACACAAATCCTCCAAGGAATGTGCATACGCCTCACTAGCCCGCAAACATCGTAGGTCCATATGATGTCGATGCTCCTTAGCCAACATCTCTTCCTGAAGCCTCGTGAACATATCCTAATCACTAGTCATAACTGCCGCTTGATCCACCTCCAGCCATGCTATAGTAGCCAAAGACTCCCTATGAGTCTCAAGCATAGTCTCCCACTCCTCACAAAGCTGCTCTAGCTCCACTCGCAATGTGGCCACCTTTGACATCTCACCCATATCCTCATAATCCTCCCTCTCCTCATATGCCAACCCCATATCTGGGGCCTGCTGAGCTGATCCCCTCGACCACCTCTGACTCACTGATCATTGAGGCCTCGTCCTCTTCGGAGTCGCTCCTGACCCCATAGCTACCATAGCTTCTATACAGATTATCACTCACAACATTTGACCCCTCTACTGCCATAGCTTCTATATAGATTATAACTCGCCTCACTAAGGTCACCACACCCACTCCACTCCCTAGATGCAACTTCTCAAATTCCAAATCATGAAACTAAGCCTCATGATTCACTCAAAAATATATTTATAGCTTTTCTTAGTGCATTCAGGCACAAACCTGTACCTTCAAATCATAGGCTCGTGCGGGTGCTTGCAGGCGCACCCAGGTGCACGGGGGTGCCTACAAAATACATCAGGCATAGCCATGCGCTTGGCGCAAAAAAGGTATAAAAAAATCAATCAAAACAGTAGCTTACCTCCTCCACATTTCACCAAATTTCATCCACACATCACATACATCATAAAATTTGATTTTGTGAAAACAACAATTGTTTTATATGCATATGTTGTGAAAACAAACCACTTCAAATACACATATCACATTACAAAACCTGTCAATTGAGGTCAAATTTTCACAAAATTGACATTCCACAATGCTTCATCATCCCATCACATTTCATGAAAATTGGAGTTGATTTGACCACTAAACCATTCATTTTTGCCAAAATACGCAACCAATAGCAGCAAAAATGCAAAATCAGAAATCAATCAACTTCACAATAAGTGAAATCACTGCATGACTCCATCAAATATTCTTCCACAATCATCTTTCATGAATCACTCATCATACATCACATTTTTATCTTGTTGAGTAGATGGTAAGCGAACCTTGTATCTAGTGGGTTATCCTATCAACTTGGTGATTGCAGCGATTTGTGTCCATGCAATTTGGTAAGATGAATAACCTACAATAAGGACACTTGACCATGATCATCATCAATTATCTCATCATCCAAGATCACAATCACATTGGGCACTTCACATTTTGGAGTGAAACCTTGCCAAGAAAAATTTGCACAACTGCTGTCATTGATGGCCTAGTTCGTGAGGCTTAAAACATGAACACAAATCACCCAAATTTCATCATTTTCATCAAAAACCTAATGATCAGCACTAGCTAGGATGATTAGTTCTAATTGTGAGAACAGTCACCAACAGGCTAATGATACTCTGCATCATCATACTTTCATATCAATGGCCTCAAAAAGCACACTATTCAACAACATCGAATCATACCAACATTTGAGGCAACCACAATTTGATCTTTATTTCCAACAATGGGATACATATTACATGATCATGACATCTACACTTGACAAAACCCCCTCTTCCACCATTGGGGAAAAAATGGTATCATATTTTACATCATTCATATCATCCACAATCACATGGTATTATACACCAACCCCCTTTTTCCACCGTTGGGGCAAAAATGGTATCACATTTTACATCATTCATATCGTCCACAATCACATGGTATTATACACCAACCCCCTTTTCCATCGTTGGGGCAAAAACGGTATCACATTTTACATCATTCATATCGTCCACAATCACATAACATTGCATTACATCATTCATCACTTGCACAAAATTCTTTTTCAATTGGCTCGTGAGATGGTTTAATTTGTCAATTGAGGGGGTAAGCTACAAAAATTCCAAAAGTTCTTTATTATTTTATCTTCAACATCAGTGCTCAAATACAATGATAGAGAGAAGTTGCTTTTGTGCCCATAGCCCTAGAAGGTGTCTTGCATTTTTGTACCATATTGTGTTTCACACAACATGGTACAAAAGGGGCATCTGTAAACACCAAATTATACCCACTAATCCTCCATCCTAACCATCCCACCACCCACTTGTCCACCATACACCTTTCTTGCCAATTATTTGGCCCAATTCCACCTTTCCCACAATTTCCTAACCCAATTGGGCTTACTTTAATATTATTTTATATTTAATATAATATTTTATATTATATTATAATATATTTATTATAAAATATGTATTTATAAACCCAATTAACCATAGCCGTCCGATCCAATCTAATCTCCACCATCCATCTTCATTAATCCATGCCACACTTAAAGTACAATATCATCCCTAGGATGTGATTTAATCTTAGCCACACGATCTAAAGTGTTGAGGTAAAACCCTAAGAAACCATAAGTTTGGATTATAAGTAAGTGCATTTGCAAATGCCCAAACCTTGTAACCCTAATATTGCAACATGCATCCTGAAGAAGTCATTGGCGAAGCCTTAGTAAAGAAAAAAAAGATAAAGTTCTGAAAATCCAAAGCCCTAACTAGCCAATAGGATTTATACTATTCCTAACGTCCTCCATAGCTGTACCCTCACCATTTTTTGTCGCCCTCATCATTTGCCATCTACCACATTTATCAAAAATCTCATGATCTACTTTTGTAGATATTATCCTCACCACAGGTACCCACCCAAGCTTGTAAAACTCACTACAGAGCTTGCTAAGCGCATGCCTACAGCTGCTATATTGCAGGCTCGCTCTAGAGCCTACAAAGCTTGCACCAGAGAATGTCTAGTGCATGTTCAAGCCTACTGTTATAACTAAAGCATGAATCAGATCCTGCTGTGTCATGCCATCTACTGTCAAAACTACAATAACAGAACAAAATATCATCACAAGCAAGGTATATCATTATTGTGTTATTCTATTACATGATCTGTAGATTTCATATGCCAGTTGATCCATTATTAGTTAGGGTTTATTGATATCTGAGGGTCTCACACTGTGGAGCCCTCACAAGTGTTATTAATCTCTTTCTCTATTTGTGTGTATGCAGATCTGCAGGTTCTATCTATTGTTGAATGGTTGTTGAAGTTGGAGTGGTCCGGAATCGAATATTTGAAGCCCACTCATTCCGTTGGAAGTGAGGACACACTAGTTGAAGACACTTCATTATTGTAGCTAGGGTTTTGGAGAACCCTAGCATCTTGTATATCTTTGTATCAAATACTCATTGAGTACATATTGTATCAAAAGGAGTTTATTAACTCCCCCCCTGTTTATTGAATAAATTTATCTATTTGTGCAATATTGTGTTTCTTTGGGTTATTTGATTTCTTTATTATTTAAGTTTCGTGTTCTTGTATTCACACATATACTTACATTACACTTGCACACTTACTCACATGACACTTGTGCATTTATTGCACATACATACTTATATTACACATGTGCACTTCTTACACATTATTACATTACATAAAATATTACTCACACTTTAAACTAAGATCTGACCTTAATCTAATATTTACAATATGCACCATGAAGGTACCATGGGGTTACATTAGCATGTACCAAATAATGTTATATTATCCAACATTCATAGTCTCCAAGAGCCATATTTCTTGAGAACCAATATAATGGGAGATGAGCAAGAAGATGTGCTTGGATTGATAAACCATTTTGACAATAAATCCTAATTTTACCTCTTCATTTCTTCAATTTGAATAGTTGATTTCCTATACATAGGTGCATTTGGAAGAAAATCACCTAGGACAATTTTGATGCTATAATTAATATCCCACATTGTAGGGAGAGTGGTGGGTTCTATGAATACATGATCAGGTGATTGTAAAATATTGTTAAGTGAATCATGCTCATTGTGGTGCTTGGATTTCTTTATCTTGTGGCCTTATGAAAATGAGGGCCAATTCTTGTGCATGGTTCACTACTTTCCATGCTTGTATACAACTTAAAATCAAATTCATGGTTTATCTTGTGCACTTAATTATATGACTTATTATTCAATTGTAAAGTGTATGTATTTTTGTAGGAATCATAGGTGGATTTCCTATCATATTGATAGGGTTTTCCAAGGAGTAATCCACAACAATCCATAGGCATGACATCACACATAACCTTGTTCACAAATTTGGGACCAAAGGTAAAAAAGGCTTGCTCATTTATTTTATTTTTTTGAAAAAAACTTGTATTAAGACATAGAACAATTACAATGTGGGAAGAGCCTCTTCCCAGCTGAAGTCCGAGAGGACACAGTCATACAATAGTAAAGGAAGAACTGCATCGGAGCCAATTTTTGTGAACCAAAAACTAGCTGCCAAGGGGTCCCCCATCGTACTCTATTTTTTTGAAGGTCATTAGCTCAAGGACATTTCAAGACCCTGTCTAATCACCTCATCCTCAATATTCATGTCACTGTGCAACTAAACACCAACCTCATTTTCCGCACCCATCTTAGCCAGAAAGTCAGCCGCTTTGTTCAAATCTCTACTCACATAAACTGGGATCATGTCCTCCAATTCCTTCCATAATTCTTTAATTTGGGTAACAAGAGCCCTCAAACTCCAAGCTTTCAGATCAAAGTTCCTCATGCAGTCTAGAGCTCCAACAATTATTTATGAGTCTGATTCAAGAATAATCCTATGGTGGCCATGTTTCACTGCCCAAATAGAAGCATACTTGATGGCAATGGCTTCGGCTTCATTGTTAGTGGTTCTTCCCAGGCCTTGCAATTCCTAATAGAGCATAGTCCCAGCATGGTTCCGACACACCACTCCAATTTTGGCTCTACCCGGATTGCATTTTGCAGCTCCATCAGTATTTATTTTAATCCAACCTTCAGGGGGAGGTTTCCAACAATTTTTGTCCTATCCCTCTTGCAGTTCAACACGTTCTTCCATAGCTCCAATTTAAATTTGAGCTTCCTCCTCAGCATGAATAGCCATAGTTTTGGTAACCTTGCTCCAAATGGTCTGCCAAACCTTGTCTAGAGCAGTAAAAGTTTCTCTAAAAATTTTGGCATTTCTTTCCAGCCATACTTGCCACTAGATAAAGCTTAAACCGAGCTCCCAGCCAATACGAAGAGCTTTAGATTTGAATCTACCTTTCTGCCATTTTGCCCATATATTCATCCGGTTCGAGTCACCACTTACTTGAATTTTAAAGTATGCAAACCAACGCAACCAAATCTGTCGGGTGAAAGGGCAACCAAACAACAAATGGTCAGCAGTTTCCTCGCTCTTGTAACATAGTACACATTAAGAAGGGCCGATGATACCTTTTGATCTGAGATTATCAAAGGTGAGGATTCCATTGTGCATGCACTGCCAAGCAAAAAAGTTAACTTTCGGCCAGCCTTTAGAGTGCCAGATTTTCCTCCAGTCCTCAACCTAAAAAGTATGAGGGGGGGGCTCTAGGAGAATGTTGTCATATCCGTCCTTTACTGTATAGATGCCAAGACTCCCAAAGCCCCAAGCTAATTCATCCTCCACGTCTCCCCCTGTAAGAAATATTTCTGTCAAAATTTTAGTCATGATGGGAGTCAAATTCGGAGGGATTGAAATGGGCCACTCATCCAACTTCTTGAACTGCTTAAACTTACACTCCCCCAGCTGAGTAGTTGTGAAATAAATTTCAATACGGATCCATCCCTTGGATTCAATGGCTGCTTTTATTGGATATAATTCTAGAAATTCAGCAATGATGGGTGGGAACTGATCCCAAGAATCTGTCCAAAAATCAGCCTTCTCCCCTCTTCCCACTTTCCAAAATAAGTGGTCTTTAACAACCTGAGACCCTAACTTGAGAGCCTACCAAACTAGGGACCCAGTACCATCCAAGGGGATGCGAGCTACATCATTTGGGTTGGCCTATCCCAGGTATTTGCTAGTTAGGATTCTACTAAAAAGGGAGGTGGGTTGGGAGATCCATCTCCAGTACAACTTTCCAGCCAAAGCTTTATTATTCAACTTAGATTTTCTCAAACCTAGACCTCCTTTAACCTTGGGTTGGGTAACTTTGTCCCAGCCCACTAAGGCCCACTTTCTCTCTCCCTTTGCTCCTTCCCATAAAAACTTTCTAGCCATCCTGTCCAACTCTTTCCATATTGTAATTGGGGCAGCCAGGATAGAGAATTTGTAAATTGGCATGGCTTGAATGACTGACTGTAAGAATGTTAATCTACCACCATAACTTAACCACTTGTGAGACCAGTGATTAATTCTGTCATTGATACACTCTAGCATATTCCTCCATGTGTCTAATTTCAGCTTCTTAAAGTGCAAGGGGACCCCCAAGTAAACCACTGGGAGAGAAGTCCTTGTGAATCCCAGGATTTCTAAAATTTTGTTCTGAAGCCTTTGCTCCAGATTAAAAAAAACCACTTTGGATTTCTTGTCATTAATGACCTATTGAGTAGCCCTGATATAGACATTAAGAGTATCCCTAATCATTCTAGCTTCCCTGAAGCTGGCCACTCCCACCAAACTAGTGTCATCCACAAACTGCAGGTGCATTAAAACTTCATCACCAACCTTGATACCCAATAATATACCTTGTTGTCTTCTCCTCAAGAAAATTTTGCCAAGACCTTCAGCCAAAATGAGAAAAAGATAAGGAGAACATGGATCCCCCTAGTGCAGTCCTCGAGTAGCTCCAAATGGTTGCGAAGGAAGGCCCTTGATTAGCATAGAGTAAGTCAGGGTAGATACACAGCTCATGACCCACTCTATCCAGTCCTGAGAGAAACCAAAGGTTGCCAGCATTTTAGCCAGGAAACTCCATTCAACCCTATCATAAGCCTTTGACATGTCTAGTTTTATGAACATCCCTTTATTACCAGAAGTGTGCATTGAATGGATTGCTTCTTGGGCCACAACCACCCCATCCAAAATCTACCATCCCTCAACAAAACCCCCTTACTCAGAGGAGACAATTTTGTGAAGAAGAGGTTTTAGGCGCTCAGCCATTACCTTTATGATTATTTTGTACAACACATTACATAAGGCAATAGGCCTATAATCTAAAATATGAACCCCCTCCTCCCCTTTTGGAATTAAGGTAATGAAAGTGTGGTTTATAGCTTTAAGCATTATCTTATTTTCTCTGGACTCTTCTACAACAACCATTACATCTTCCTCTAAGTAGTCCCAGAAAGCCTGAAAAAACTCAATTGGGAAGCCGTCTGGACCTGGAGTTTTACCAGTGCTCATTCCAAAGACCACAATTTTCAATTCATCTCTATCAATGGGTTTGAGGAGGGCCTGATTTTCATCCTCAGAAATAATAGCAGGTATGACAGAAATAACTTCATTTTGGGCCTCTAAATCTTGTACGACACTTTCCTTAAAAAGCTTAGAAAAATAATCCATAGCATGGGAATGCATACCTAGAAGTGTATCAAAGGAATGACCGTTCTCATCTTGAAGGGCCTCCATCTTGTTCATATGTCTTCGAGCACAAGCAGTCCGATGAAAGAATTTTGTATTTCTATCCCCTTCTAATAACCAGGTGGTCCTTGCTCTTTGCTTCCAATAGGTCTCCTCCTGGTTGTCAATGTCCTCAACCGCTATACGCAGGGCATCATCCTCAGCTTTGAGATGGTCTATAATTACTCCTTCTCTGAACTATTTTTGGACCTCATCCCATCTGGCCACCAATGGAGCTCTTTGGGCCTGGAAGTCTATTTTATTAGCACGCCTCCAATACTTCAACTGAGTTTTGACATATTGTAGTTGTTTGTGGATTCTGAACATTGCTCTCCCATAAGTTGGGTGGCCTTCTTCCCACCACTATGGAATTTTCTCCCGAAGTTCTTTCTGAAGCCAAAAATTCTCAAATCTAAAAGGTTTGTGATGCTGCCCCATCCTAGTCCCGCCTTCCAACAGAATGGGACAGTGATCTGAAATTGGGCCTTACAAAATCTAAAAATTTATATTCCATTTTACAAATGCCTCCTCTGAAACCAAAAAATGATCTAGCTTAACCTTCCTGCTATGTGGCTCCCACATTTTATTAGTCCAAGTGTAGTTAATGCCAGGAAATTTAATGTCCACTAAGTGCAAAGCCTGGACTTGGGCAATCATGAAACGGTCCTGTGGGTCCAAAAATGGTGTTCCCCATTCCTGATCTCTAGAATATAATTTAGCGTTAAAGTACCCCACTATAATCCAGTCTAGATCTTCCCTTGAGGTTCGCATGTTATGCACAGCCTTCCACTGCCGCCTCTGACCATCCAGGTTTTGAGACCCATAAAAGTTTGTGATTAGAACGTGTTCCATAGTGACATTATTCCTAAAAAGAGAAGTGAGAACACCCCTCCAGGCAAGATGTTCTATTGTAGACCATTCAAGAGATTTCCACAGAGTAACAATCCCCCCTGAGGCACCTTGGGCAGCCACATCCATATGACCAGCACCCCTCCAAATTTTGTTGACTGTTTTGGACATAAGATCTAATGACATCTTAGTCTCCTGTAAAAGCAAAAAATTAGTATTACGATTCTCTAAAAGTATTCGAACAACATATTGATGGATTCTATGTTTAAACCCATCACATTCCATGATTGTATAATCATTGGTTACCCTGGGAGCAGTAAGATTCTATTGGCCTCATCGATCCTCCCATGATCAATTTGTCTCCTTGGACTGCTAGCAACTCCTTATTGGATCTTCTACCTACTCCCTGAGAATTGCTGTTTTTTAATATTTTTTCTACCTGGGTAATCCCCAAAGTTGGCCTTTCCCTGTTCTTCTCTACTATTCCCATGTTGACATCCTGAGATACTATCTGCTCCTGGTTATGCACTACTAAAGCCCCTGAACACACCGGATATGATACCTCACAGAGTTCAACTACCTGCTGTATGACGGGAGGAGATGAGAGGGGGAGTTGCATGGGAATATTAGAATTTTCCTTATTACCCTCCATGCCCTCCATAAATTGTTCCTCTTTGTCAACCAGTGACTTAAATATCTCATATCTATTGGCAGGTCTGAGATGGGATTGCTCCTTTCCCTATTTTTTCTTTGTCCGTCCTTTTCTTTTGGGCTGTTCAAAACCCTCTCTCTGAGCTTCCTGGCCCTGAATGGTGCTATTAGGATCTTTATTAAGTGTTGCCTTATCCTCTTTAGGCAATTTTGGCATTCCTAAAGGGGACTCCATTTTAGCATTCATATTATTAGGGCAGAAATGGGCCAAATTTCCATGTTTGTGACAAACCCTACATCTAAAGGGTAGGGCCTCATAGTCCAGTTGTTGAATCTAGGAGAGTCATGCCAATTCAATTTCCATCTCTATTGGCAAAGGTTGGCTGAGATCCATCTCCACACATATTCTTGCATACACCGCCATGCTCCCTTCAATTGTGTCTCTGGAAACACCCATATGTCTTCCAATAGAATTGCCAATCCTTGCCAACACCCGCTCACTCCAGAATTCCATTGGAAGAGCATATAGTCGGATCCATACTGGGACAGCAGTAGGTTCAACTCGAGGATCGAATCCCACTCTCCATGGTTGAATAAATAGCCCTACCGGGCCATGATTTTTCTTCTCTGACTTGAAAGCCCTATTTCTATCGACCAAAGATGAAAAGCTAACAATAAAATATCCATTGCTAATAAACCACAATGAATACTCACCGTGAGGCTCCCAGTTTTGGCGGATTCAAGAGTGTAGAAAATTCAGGGAAGGACGTATACCCATGAACTTGCAGATTAAATCATGATTAGCTCTGTAAATGACTGATTCTTCAACCATACTTTGGCTCGATGACAATTTTTGGCCTGGTTTCGGCCTGCAGCAAACATCCATTCACACGATGTGCTGTCGACCTATTCCCAGCAGCTGTGAAGAGCATTTTATATGTCATTTTTTGAGCTTCGTCGTTCTTTGGAGGAGATTTTTCTTTAAACAAATCTGCGTATGAGCTTCTACTCCCTAGAAAAGGAGCCGAAGAAGTCCCCATTGGACCCTCCTGGGGCACCAATCTAACCTTCAGATCCACTGTACCCCGAAAGCACTTCTGCCTAAATTTTTTCCGAAGGGTCTCTCAGCACTATAAGTTTTTTTGCTCATTTAATTTAAAATGATAAAATATATTATTTAAGTATATTAGTTAGTTTAATTTAAAATATTATAATTAAAAAAATTAAAAGTTTAAATTTATTTATACAATTGCTTGATAAATATTATATGCTACATGTTTAACTAACTGTAACTCTAGACTTTGGGTGTGCAAGTACCACTGGGTTGTAAGTTAAGTAGCAAGATATATGGTGTTAATAATAAAAATAAAAATAAAATTTGATAGAGTGTAAAAATATTTGTTTCATTTGTCAAATCATGGAATTAGGAGTATAAGAAAATTTTCTCAACTCATAACTTTGTTTAATTTGAAGGCCTTCGATGGGAGTCATTTGAACATACAAGAGAAGCCAATTAAGAGAATTTTGTATTTTAGATAGCAAGTGATACAATGAAATCTAGATTTTAAGTATTTTTATATATTTATTTATAGATAAAAACATAAAAAAATTAAATTAAAAATATGTTATTCATGCAGGTTAAGATATATATATATAAATATATATATAATTAATTAATTAATAACCTACATGAATAACATATTTTTAATTTAATTTTTTTATATAATTAAAAAATTAAATTAAAATACTATAAATTAAAATTAAATTATTATTTTTTTAATATGTTAAATTAAAATTAACATTGTTTTATAATAATTTTTTTAAGTATTTATATAATAATATAATAGAATTAATTTTTTTATGTTTTTGTCTATAAATAAATATATAAAATACTTAAAATCTAGATTTCATTGTATCAATTACTATTTAAACTACAAAATTCTCTCTCTCTCTCTCTCTCTCTATATATATATATATATATATATATATATATATATATATATATATATATATATAACTAATACATCTATTATTTTACCCTCTAATATTAACATCTTCAACAAAATACATCTAAAAACAATTATGAGTGGTGAACAATTTGAAACTCTAAATAAGGATCAAATCCCATAGGGGATAGGGTTACACACCATGCTTCCATGACAAGAATCTAAACTACGTAGAAAATTCTTGGATAAACACACATTGAGCAAACAACATTTTTCATGAGGAGCATCCCATATGGTATATGGTCTCATTGACCTTCAATACTACATTCCAACTTTTCTTTTTATGATCTAATAATAATAAAATAAAATATATAATAAAAATGATATATATATATTGTCCATAAAATTTCAAGACTTGAAGTGATCGTAGTGGCTTGCACCAATTATTGTTACATAATTTTTTTGGTAAATGCTACCAATCAATAAAAGGTGCTTTTTTAAGCATGACAACCTCTAAAGAAAACTATCAGGTCAATTGAACCAAAGGGCTAATTTTAGATTTTTGGTCAAAAAACTATCAAATCTTCTCCTTTACATTAATTGATCCATAAGATCCTAGTTAATAGGATCTATTGATCCTTGGTGCATTGATCCAAATAGAGATGAAATTATTATAATGTCAACCAATCAATTATATTAATAAATCAATATTTTGAAAAGAAGAAACCCAATCCAACAATTGGGCATTAACTATCTTCATTTTCTAATGTCAGCATGATATGGCATTAATTGATTGATAGGAGAACAAATTTTTGGCAAGAGTTTTGAAGATTTCATGCATGAGTTGATGACATAAAACACTAAACAACTATATTGAAGAAGACTATATGATAGAAAAATAACTCATTTATTCATTGAGGTAAGAATCTATTTAATGATACCTTAAGGTTACAAATTGGAAGATACATACCCTCGATTAGGAGATCGTTACATGTAAGAACTATTAAAATAATCTCATTGTTAATAATGCATGATATAATAATATAAAATAATATAATAAAATATCTTAACAACCCCCCTATTATATTATTCAAGTTAGGAAATATTAGGCCCTCCCTAATTTAGAGGGATCTAGGCTCTTACTCTTGGCCCTAGCTATTGGATTTGGCTTTGGCTCTCGCTATTCTAGCTCTTGGCTCTTATCTCTGGTTGTGTTGGCACTTGGCTCTAGCTACCTTCACTCTCATTGTTGTAGCTCTTGGATCTAGCTACTCTATGTCTTCCACTAGATCTGTATTTAGGTATTCCTTTAGATCCATTGTTGGGTCTACCATTGGATCAACCACTAGGTCTAACTTTGGGTCAACCACTAGGTCTACCATTTGGTCAACCACTAGGTCTACCATTGGGTTAGCCTTTAGGTCTTCGATTAGGTTGAACACTAGGTTAGCCATTAGGTTTGTCACTAGGTCTACCTCTAGGTTTGTCACCTCTAGGTCTTCCATTAGGTTGACCACTAGGTTAGCCATTAGGTTTGTTACTAGGTCTACCTCTAGGTCTTACATTGGATATACCTCTAGGTCTATTACCTCTGGGTTTACCATTGGATTGGCCACTAGGTTTGCCATTGGGTTTGTTGCCTCTAGGCCTACCAATAGGTATGCTTATAGGGATACCACATTCTATTATAGAACTATTCAACATTGATTTCATGTTTTTCTATTGTGTGACATATTTCCATCCATAATCAATATTTACCTTGGTCATTTTTTGTTTGTGCCAAAATATGATCCTAGGAGTTATATGGGTTTATAATTTTATAAACTTAGTTGCACTTATTTTGTTTTGACCATTATAACATAGACCTTCATTCTTTGTATTTACATATGGCATTATGGGATCTCATATTCCATACCCATATTTTCCCAATATAGTTCCATTGTAGCCCATTTGCTTCATTAGATTTGACTCAATTCCTTTAGTGTATTTTTCAAGGCAACCAAATTCTTGTTCATCAACATGGATTTCAACATCTATACCATTATCATAAATACCATTCAAGTAATTAGTATCATAAGCTAAATTTGTCATTGTGATAAGATCACTTATGTCACAATAGATACTTATCATCAAGGGCTTGAGGTTGCTTATGTCACAACAAGCATCTACCATTGTGGGGTTGACCTTCAACCACTCATTTATTTTTGCTCTCCTTTTATGTTTAGAGATATCAAGTGTGATTAATGCCATGTTGAATATCCTTACAACATCTGGAGGCCTTATTACTTTGTGGGATCCCCAGATAGTAGAAGGCACCATTATTCAGGAAGATGATAGGGTTCTTAGTGTTTTATTTAAGTAAATAAACATCAATAGGTCATGGATCCTTTCAAATATCTATGTCCCGAATTCAATTCAAGGGATAGCTCTACTGTGGGAGTACTTAGGAAATCTGAGTGAAATCTTCCATAATGTCCCTTGGATTCTGGCTAGGGATTTTAACACTCCTGTTTACCCTTTAGAAAAAATGGGTGGAAATGGACCACCTATCAGGAGCATGGATAAGTTCAATGAATTTGTGAACTCACACATGTTGATGGATGTAAAACTTAGAGGAGCGAATTATACCTGGAGAAATTGACGGATAGGGTGTCATCTCATTCAAGAAAGGCTTGATATGTTTTTTCTATCAAATGAGGCTACAACTTTGTTCCATGATTCTACCCTGCAAGCCCTTCCTAAAATTGCCTCTGATCATAATCCCATTTTGTTGGAGATCCCTAACTCTTTGTCCTTCAAGAAAACTTTCATATTTCAATATATGTGGATCAAACATTCTGGTTTCAAAGATAACTTAAGTCCATGGTGGAAGTAGCTTGTCAAGGGTAGTGCAACTTTTAAAATTGCTGGCAAATTAAAGTTTGTTAAGGAAAAGCTTCAAAATTTGAACAAAGAGGTCTTTGGGAACCTTTTTGAAAATAAAAAATAGTTTGTTTAAAGTTTGAAGATAATTTATCAGAGGATCCAACATGGTGATGCTGATGAAACTACTAGGGAGAGGAACAAACAAAACTAGCAAAGTTTCATAACATTTTGGCCTGTGAGGAAATCTATTGGAGGAAAAAATCAAGGGGTCTTTGGTTGAAATATGGAGATTCAAATTCCAAGTTTTTTCACATCACCACACTTAGAAATAGAAGCAATAACAAGATATAATTTAAAAAAAAAGCATATGGTTTTATTACTCAAGACTTAAAAGAAATCAGAAAGGAGGCAGTAACTTATTTCAACTCTATCCTTGGTCAGGAATCACAGTGCAATGAGGAGGCCAAATATATTCTCTTGCAATCCATTCCTAGCATAATAAATGAATATATAAACCTTAAGCTTCTAGATCCTTTTTCTGATGAGGAAATTAAGGAAGCCTTGTTTAGCATGGAGCCAGACAAAGCCCCGGGACCTGACGACTTTCCCCCTCATTTCTATAAAGCTTTTTGGGACATCGTAAGTGATGATGTACTTTTTTTTGTCATAGAATTCAAAGCAAGCAATAATATCCCAAAAGGTATCAAATCTACTTTTATTTCTCTAATTCCTAAGAAGCAAACCCCTGAATCTATGGCTGAATTTAGGCCAATCAGTTTGTGCAATGTTTCTTACAAGATCCTAACTAAAGCCATTGCAAATAGAATGAGAGATATTCTACCCCGCATCATAGATCCATGCCAAGGAAGCTCTATCCAGGGCAGGTCAATATTGGATGGAGTTATCACAGTTCATGAAGCTCTGCACTCTGCTCATAAGACTAACATATCTGTTTTTGCCCTCAAGCTTGATATGAACAAAGCATTTGATAGGCTAAATTGGGACTTTTTGATTGTTGTCCTCCTTAAGTTTGGTTTTCACCACCAATGGGTTAATTTGATCAAAGAATGTATTTCTAAAGCATGGTTCTTGATTCTAGTTAATGGAACAACTGCTGGTTACTTTCAAAGTTGCAGAGGAATTTTGCAGGGGAACCCTATCAGCCCCATGTTATTCATCATTGTGGCAGAATCTTTAGGCAAAACCATAAAAAATACTTGCAGTTCAAGGCTAATATAGGGAATCAAGGCAACATATTTCACTAGGGCTATTTCTCACCAACAATTCATTGATGATACCCTTATATTGACTAAGGCATCAGTGGTTGAGGCCAAAATAATTAAATACATCCTGCAACTCTACAAGGATGCTACTGGTAAGAAAGTTAATTTTAGTAAAAGCAAGTTATATTTCTTGAACACCCCCATACAGAGGCAAGGAAGGATTGCAAAAATTTTAGTATGTGATATAGCAAACCTCCCCACTTCGTATCTTGGTCTCCCTCTTTTCATTGGTTCTCCGAGAGATTCAATGTGGGATAGGGTTATTGAAATAATTCAAAAAAACTTGCTAGATGGAAAGGTCATCTTCTATCTCAAGCAGGAAAGCTGACCCTCACTAAGGCCTCTCTTCAGAGCATTCCAGTCTATTTCCTCTCCATTTTTAAATCCCCTGTGAAGGTTTTCCAAAAAAATGATAAACTCCAAAAAGAATTGTTATGGACTGGATCAGAGGATAAAAAAGGATACTCCTTGTAGGATGGACCAAAGTGTGCAGACCCAGGGAAAATGGTGTCTTAGGTCTGATGAGAATTGCTCATATAAATTTAGCTTTACTAGCTAAGCAGGCGTGGCATCTCATTTCTGGTGAAGAAAATGAATGTACATCTATCATCAAATGAAAGTATCTTCAAAATATGGAATTTCTAAGTGACTCATTTCCAATCAGAGGTTCTGCTTTTTGGAAAGCAATTCTTAATTGTAAGGAAATCATCAAAAAGGGTTTAAGATGGGTTTTAGGCAATGGTGAGAGGATAAATTGCTAGAATGATAGATGGGCTAAGGAAAAACCACTGACACAATATCCTAAATTAGACCGAATCAGAGATATCACAAAAAAACTCATTGGAAGAAATATCTTCGATTATATGGTTGAGGACAAAGGTAGAATGAAGTGGGAACAAATAAGAATTCAAGGATTTCAAGGAGAATCAAATGATATTTGTAACATTCTCAGGTAATATTTTATCCCCATGAGACCCAAAGAAGACCAAGTGACCTGCGATCCTACGAAAAATGGGCAATTCACTGTTAAATCAGCTTACAAGCTTTTGCTTGATGACTAGGATTTTTTCCTCCAAAAGGACTTAGTTTGGATAAAAAATTTAATTCCAAAAATTATAGTATTTTCATAGTTGGTTATCCAAGGAAGAATTCTAACCATTGATAATATGATGCATAAAGGTATTTGTATCACTAATCATTGTTATCTGTGCAAGGCTAATTGGGAGATCATTTATCACATTTTACTTGAGTGTCCTTTTCCTTGACTGTCCTAAGTGGGGTTTTCTATGCATTCAATATTTCATGGGTTAAACTAGTCATCATACTTGATTTTTTTGTCCCATGGCCTTACCCATTTTCAAACCAAAGACTTAGATACATGTGGAAAATTTGTCTCAATCACTATCTTTGGCAGGTGTGGTTAGAAAGGAACCATAGAGTCTTTAATGAGTCTATCCATGATCATCAAACTATCATTGCCATGATCCTATCCTTTGCCAATGAGAATGTGAACCTTATCCCTTTTGATAGTTGTAAACCTCATCTATAGGAGACCATGATTTCTCAATATTTAAGCTTAACCTTGTTAGATGAGTTTGTGCCTAGGATAGTCAACCCCAGAGCCAATGTTAAGTGGTATCCACCTCCTACGGGTTGGTTTAAGCTTAATTTTTATGGAGCAACTAAGGAAAATCCTGGTAGAGTAGGCACTGGTGGCATTGTGTGAGATCATAATGGGAATATGATGCTTGCATTTTTTGAATATTTGGGAATAAGGATGAACAACGAAGCTGAAGCTAGAGCTATGTGGAGAGGCCTTCAAATGACTCAAGACTTAGAAGGCAATTTTATCATAGAAGGAGACTCTATGCATGTTATAAATCTCATCAATAATTGGAAAACACCTCCTTGGAGGATTAAAACAATTTTTGAAGAGGCTAGGATCCTTTTCCAGGGAAGACAAGATAGAAAAGCCCAACATGTCTTTCGAGAAGCTAACAAAATTGTTGATAAGCTGGCCAATTTGGGTGTTGATGGTGACAAACTTTTCAAATGGGAACACGATGTCCCAAGTGAAGTAGAGGAACTTATTCAACAAGAATGCCAAGAATGATAGTCGAATTTACCAACAGGGAAGGCACTATAAGTTCAAAGGCTAGGAGTATTCCCGTATCTTTTTTGAATTGGACTCACAATAAAAATTATCTGAGCTGTCAGTCTTCATGGATGCTGCTTGGAAATACCACAAAGACTAATGGGGACAGTCACATGTCAGATAACATGGCTCCTAGTCATATTAGTAATTTGAGGTTGGTTGATAATCACAGGGAAGGAAAGAAATGGCAATATAAGACTTCAAACCAAAGCCACGTGGACCACCAAATAGCCACCACCATAAATCTAGCCAGCAGGTTCACTTCTCCAAGGATGATTGGCCAAGATAGTATGTGGTACCAAAGCATGTCATATATGGAAGAAAGCAATTACCAAATAATTATTAAGAGTAACTTTCAATACAGAGCTTGTGGGAGTTTTTTTAGTAATCTGCTATGTGTGTTTGTAGCTTTTTGTTTCTCCATTGTCTCAAGGAAGGGATCCGTGTCTATTTATTTTTTGTAATTATGATGCATGTGTGTTTTCTCGGGGTATACCCAAAATTTTGTATGGGAAGTTTCTTTTTGATAACAGGTTATGTGCCTTACTGGATGTAATGGCTTTGGCGGCATGTAGATTTTACATATAAAGGATTCTTAGTAAGGATATGTTCATCAACAGCCTTGGGCTGATTTTTATAAAAGGTTTTGGGTCAACCTGTAAAACCCGGTATTAATGCTATAGTATCTTATCTACCAAAAAAAATATATCTATAGAGAGTGTGACACCATTTTGGAGAAGATCTTCACAAAGAGCAACATATTTGAGACTTATTTGCAAACAACTCTATAGTATGATGAATTTTCCATCTTCACAAAAATCCTTATATTCTAGAAAATAAAGACCCTTAGGACTCTTCTCTAGTGTGGCACACTTGTGAAAATCTACTGGATTCTTTACATGCTCTCTCTTTACCTTTCCAATGCTTGAAGGTGTTAGTCTCCATCGAAAATGTATTTTTTATAATATTTAATGAAATTTGCAAGGGTGAAGGTGTTCAACTCCACTGATATTGCACTTTTTACAGTATTTGATGAATTTTACAAGAAGGATGAAGGTGTCAAACTTCGTTAATATTGAACCTTTCACAATCACAATTTTTGTGTAATTTTATAAAACAAGAATTTTGAAATTTGTAAAAATATCAAATCACCCTTTTAAATACAAATAAAGAAAAATGCTATTTTATTTTTATTAATTTTTTTACACCCTTATACTCCCTATTACTTCTTTAAAATAAAGTTCTTGGAAAATTAATTTTCACCATATTTTTAAAAAAATATTAATTCTTAAAAGGTACACAAATCATGCACCATTTAAGAATTAAAATATATATATATATATTTTGATTGAGGTTAGTGTGAGAAACCCCTACGATCGATGCTTAGGGTTGGGCATCCCCATATAAAATATGATATTTGATAAGGGTGAGAGCTAAGATTATTAATGGGGGTCAAATACACAACCATACACACCCATCCCCTCACACACTCACCCATGCCATGGTTTGAACCTTGGATAAAAACTACATGCACTTAAAAAAAACCACACTTCATGTATTTAAAAAAAACTTATAAGCATTTGCTTTCTTTCTTTTTTAAAAAATGGAAAGACCCCCTTGATAAAAAAATAATACACCATTTTTAATAAAAAATATTAAGAGTTCTTTTCTTCAAAAAAAATTTAAAGTAAAGAAAAAGAGTGCTTATGGGTTTCAAACCTGGGTGGTTTGGTTTGGCAGGAAAATGTACACCATGTGTTAATCCTAGAAAAATGCTAACTCCACTATCGGTAGGAACTTCACCATGAATTAGTCAACATATATTTTGATGCATCTACATGTGTTGAACGAGTGGTCACACAACAATTTTCCCCTATTTGTGATTCAGAATTATTAAAGTGGTATGAAAGGGGTGTGCAAGGTTTGACCTTAGTTTTTTGCTCATAGATGTCCTTATCTTATGCATTTTTTGGCATTAATGCTCAAAAACTTCTTGCAAAATTTTAAAAAATGCTTTAGTTTTTTCACAAAGTAGTCATCTTACCCAGCCATCAATCCTCTTATCTAGCATTGTCTACCTACTCACATTAAATATTTGATCTACAAAGGTTTCCTATCAAAACCTGCATGTATCAAATGAGTAAGGGCATGTCATAAAATGGAGATGATTGTCCTTTCTCTTAGACTTTGCACACACTCCTGATGGTGGCTTGGATTTGGAGCTAAGGATTCCTTTTCGATAAACTAGATCAATTTAGAGCATACTAAAACTAACTTAGTTTGATACCATTTATAGGAAAAATTAGCTCATTCATTTATTGAGGTAAGAGTCTATTTAGTACATACCTTAGGGTTACAAACTAGAATATCAATACTCCCAATTAGGATATTGTTACATGTAAGAATTATTAAAATGATATCCTAGTTAAGAATACATGATCTACACATGATCTAAAGGTTCAAACCCCTCTTAGTATGAGAGGATCGGAACCTCTCATAAAAATCTTGTGTAAACTCATTAAAACAAATATTTTTAATTTATTTCTAGCAAATGAGGGTTTGCACAATGGGGAAGGTTGTAGATATTTTTGGTTGGGGCCGAGGGTTCTGATTTTGTGGTGAGGATTATGTCCTATGTGTGGAGTTTGTGTTTTGGGGTTCTATGTTTTGGATGATTGCAGATAATTTTTAGAGTAGTAGGAGGTTGAAATATTGGGATTTTTGCAAAATAAATTTAGGGTTGAAAGAGTGGCGTTTGTGTAGAATCAATATACAAAAAAAATTCATAGTAGGAGGTTTAAATATTAGGGTTTGCACAATGGGAAAGTTGTATAAAGTGACCAGTAGGTTGAATGAAGAGCGTGGAGGTTGCAGAAAGTGATCAACAAGGAGTTGCAGTAGGAAATATTGATGCAAGGTTTCAGGGTGAACATCACAGGGAAGTTTCTAAACAAGGATCTAACCCTAAGAATTTCAAAGGGGATACCCATCCTTCATTAGAACAAAATCACCAAAGTGTTGGGGGGTATTTTTAGCCCCATGAGAGGGGTCGTTAGGATAAAGGGAATCATGAGACATAAACTCATTAGTTACCATTACATTGTTTAAGGTTACAATATATAGAGATAGATCATAATAGAACCAAGATCAACATAAATAGTATACATAATTTACGTAACAAAATCCTAGAGTAGCATTCCTAACCAATCACAAGAAGATATCCAAAAAATTCTAAAATAGCTATAACAAATAACATCTAAGATAGCTACGTAGAAATACAACAAGATAGATGCTAATCAAAGGCCAACATTCTCCCCATTAAAGTTGAGAGGGCTGACAAGACAATCTCTTAGCTTTATATACTAAGCATTAGCAACTCATTTGGTTAAGATATTTGCTATGTTGTCCAAAGTAATCCAATGGTTTAGCTCAACCACCTGTTTATCCACCATGTATCTAATGAAGTTATACTTCATGTTGAAGTGCTTTGACTTGCTGTGGTGGATAGGATTATGTGTCGACTGTATGGTACTCATATTGTCACAATATAATTTGGTAGGACCACTTTATCTCTCACCTATTTCTTTAATAACTTTTCTCAACCATAAGGCTTAGGTACTATCATTGTGATTGTTATGTACTTAGCCTCAGTAGATGATAATGCTACAACAATCTACTTTTTGAAATTCCATGTAATTAGTCCTAACCCAAGACTAAAAAAATTCCCTGAAGTAGATTTCTTATCATCTATATTGCTGCCCCAATCACTATTACTAAAGCCAACTAATTTTACATCATAATTTTTGTGGTAATGGATCCCATAATTCATTGTACCCTTTACATATCTCAAAATTCTTTTAGTTTCTTGTAGATGAAGTTTAGATGGATCAGCCATATACCTTGAAACTAGAGAAACAACATATTGAATATCCTGCCTTGTAGTGGTTAGGAACATTAGACTCACAACCATGCTCCTGTAAGTGGTCTTGTCAACTTTTGGTGTTCCATATTCTTTGCTTAATTGAATCCCATGACCTGTTGGTGTTGCAATAGACTGGAATTGCTCCATAGCAAATTTCTTTATCATGTCATGAGCATATTTATGTTGACATATGAAGATCTCATTTCCTATTTTTTGTACCTCCATTCCTAGAAAATAATACATCAAACCTAGATCCTTCATTTCAAACTCTTTCATCATGAAGTGTTTGAACTCCTCATTCATTTTATCACTACTAACCAAAAATATTAGATCATCCACATTTAAGAACACAATAAGTATGTCTTTACCTTATTTCATGTAGTAGAGAGTAGGTTCACTTTTTCTCCTAGTGAATCCATACTTTTGAAAGTAGCCATCAATGTGTGAGTACCATGTCCTTGGTGCTTGCTTTAGTCCATACAATGCTTTCTTCAATTTGTATACAAGGTTATCCTTACCTTGTTCTTAAATCCTTTAGGTTGTTGTACAAAAACCTCTTCTTTCAAGTACCCATTGAGAAAGGCACTCTTAACATTTATGTGTTGAATTTTCCATCCTTTGTGGTTAGCCAAGGAAAGAACTAGTCTAATGGTCTCTTGTCTAGCAACAGGAGCAAAGGTTTCCTCATAGTCAATACCATAATTTTGAGTAAACACTTTTGCTACTAGCCTTGACTTGTGTCTTTCATTTCTTCCATCAACATTGAACTTGGTCTTATAGACCCATAGACATCCAACATATTTCTAGAGAAATCATCAATGAAAGTGAGAAATTAAGAATTGTTACCTAATATTTTGGTATGCATTGGACCACAAATGTCTGAATGTACTAATTATAGTGGATGGCTTGCTCTCCATGCTTGACCTCTTGAAAAATTTGTTCTTAAGTGCTTTCCCAAAACACATCCTTCACACACCTCCTTGTTCTCTTCAACTTTTGATAATCCACACACCATAGATTGAGAAGTGAACAACTTCAAGCTTGCAAATTTAATATGACCATATATCAAGTGCCAAAGCACACTTGGTTTTTCTATATCCACATTAGCAAGTTGGGTACCTCCTTGTTCCCCAAAATTAAGAGGAAATAACCTATTATTTGTCATATGTACTTGTGTAACAACTCTATTACAATTGTTTTTGTCAAAAATTACACATTTTCCATATTCAAAAACAAGCCTATAGTTATTTTTCATTATTTGCCCAACACTAAGCAAATTATGTTGGAGTTTGGGGGTGTAATAGATGTTTTTTAACTTCTTTGTGCCTTCATTTATTGGAACCTGCATGTCTTCGATGCCTTCGACTTGTAGTGCCTTGTCATATCCCAATTTGATCTTTGAATTGTAGGTGGAATCCATTGTAGTAAATAGCTCTTATTTACCACTCATATGATTTGAGCAACCAGTATCCAAAATCCAAGTTTCAATAAGATTTTGAGAAGATTTTCCATATATGAGGAACAAATTTGAAGAAGCTCCTTCCTCTTCTCCATAGTTTCCATATTGACCTCTCCCTTCTTGATAAGTCTTGGACCAACAATCTTTAGCAAAGTGACCAATCTTACCATAATTGTAACAAGATTTATTTTATTTGTCACCTCCTCTTCCTCTTCCTTGGTTGCCACCTCTTGATCTACCTCTTCCTCTTCACTCTAAACTGCCTCTATATAGAATTGTGTTGTTTTTAGCAAAATAACAAAAATGATGTTGTTATAATGGAACAACAGGTGTGAATTTCTTTCTTTTTGCTTCATCAGGGTCAATCCTAGAAACTGTGGGCTACTAGCAGCAAATAAACTTTGTGTTACTAGTAGTAGCTATGTGGAGCAACTCTTGAAGTCTCCTCCTCTGCATTACTGGAAATTAACATTAACAACTCCTTTCAGGATTCTACAAAACCCTATACCATTTGCTTGAGTAAAAACACACAGTACGTCCACTTCAACTCTAGCTCTACACACAACACAACCTCCTCTATGACACCTTCACTGCACAACCACTTCTACATATTCTAAAAAATGGTTTCCACAACATATTTATAACCATCCACTATTATAGACGCAAACAAACTCGACCTCTTCTACAAGATCCACAAGCTACGTGTGATGCTACGTGTCATTTCAAACATAGATGATTAATTTACATGATGGTCAAAATATTGAAAATTAATGCTCGTATCGTCCTACGTGAACTTGTTTGTATGCAGGAAAAACAAATACAAATGGTCTAAACTAGGCTCTAATAAATCATTGATTTTTACAATCATATCTTCAAATGTGTTAACAATAATGCAAGCTATAATGAATCACCATCACATAGATCATCATAGTGATCATTCTATCTTCTTGACCTTTCCTTCTGCATGCTTGACCTCCGTGCTTGTCACAACATAGTCATAGGATGACTTTTGACAGCTATTGACTACCACTCTTCACCTTATCATGCACACTCACGGTATTATGTTTAGCTCACATACAAAATCCACATCCAGTATAGGTTACGCCTCCTCATAGAATTTACACATGGTCAAAAATAACCTTCAACGCATACATGAACATATCCACAGATCCACGTAGACAAGACATGTTTTCTTAGTGAATTATTCAAATCATCTTGCAAAGTTTTTTATACATGATTTTATTTTTTTATGTGAAATCCTCTAATTGTTATGTGCTCTGTGTGTCACTATACGTAGGTCTACTTCACGTCGCTTCTAGACACTGTAACAAAGCTGACCTACATGAAATCATAGCACATCAAACAAAAAACTTTCTCCTGCATATTATGATTCATCTTCTACACATATTACTGCATCTTCAACACACAATATTCATTATTTTTAGTGATGTGCATCTCCTTTCAATCATCAACACATTATCCTCATAGTTAATACACAGAAAAGTCTCCTCTCGAACCACTTTTCTAATGAGTCAAATCCTTTTATGTGCAAGAATTTCAACACATGTTTTTTTTAATGTAGATAGACATCCTTCCTTACAACTATTCTTTGTAGCATATCACGGGCTCAAAAGTAGTGTACAGTGAGCTATCACAGTAAGACGTCCTCTTCAACATCTGAACTCATGATATTCATGATGGGTAGAGTTGAACTCTCTTTACCTGATGCTCTGATACCACAATAAGACATAAAATCATTAGTTACCATTACATTGTTGAAGGTTACAATATATAGAGTGAGATCATAACAAAACCAAGCTCAACATAAATGGTATACATAATTTACATAACCAAATCCTATAATAGCATTCCTAACCAATCACAATAAGATCTCCAATAAATTCCAAAATAGCTCTAACAAATAGCATCTAAGATAGCTACGTAGAAATGCAACAAGATAGATGTTAATCAAAGGCTAACAAATCACATGAATTTGGCCTTCTCTTTTGTCAAGGTGCTAGCAAGGTCATGTTATTGGGATGGGAATAAAGTTCAGTATGATTTATTTCCATAAAATCATAAAATGTGGATCCCTAGTGATATCATTAGGAGAAAGAGTAGAGAAAGTTCATGGGACTTGATTGGCAAATTCTAGGGTAGTAAGCCAGATTTGGAATCTATTCAAAAATGGGCCTTGACAAAATAGAAACCACTAGGTTCTATAAACATTGCAGCACTTTCCAAGTCCTTTTTTCTTGTCAAAATCAATTGCAAGGAAGACTTCGAGTGACCTATTTATCCATAAGTGGGATATGGATTTCAACCCATACACTGAAAAATCAAATCTTCTCCCTCTTTGGGTTAGACTGCTAGGTATTCCTATGTATTACTGGTGTTATGATGTACTGAAAGGAATTTCCAGAGACATTGGAGATTTGGTTTCCCTATATGTAGCTACAATATCTAAATCTCATATGAACTATGCAATATTGTGCATCTTGACCATCATTTAAGTGAAGCTACCAAAATCATTAGAGCTCGTATCTGAGTTGGGATCTTGGATTCAGTCAGTTAAGTATGAGAACAAGCCTTTCTAGTGTCATTTGTGTGGTTTTTGAGGTCACAATCAAAATATTTGTCCTTCCCAAAAGGTCTCGAATACTCCTAGAAGGAAAAGAAAGGGTAAGGAATTTTGGATTTAAAAAATGCCCTCTTTGGAGAAAAGAGCAGAATTTAAGCCTCCTTATCCTATATTAGAAGGTAGAAAGCTATTATTTCTCCTTTGAGGATGTCCTTAACCCATGTATTATTTATGGAGATCGACCCTTTGATAGAGGTAGGCTTGGGTAAAAATAAGGAGTCACCCCAGGTGATGGTGGATCTGTCTAAATATGGGGAACCTCCTCATATGGTGTCTTGACAGACTGAAGTCAAGAAGCCTCTTCAATCAGAGAAAAACCAGGATGAGGATGGGGATTCCCATAAAGAGGATACTGGCCAGGTTGAGGATAGGGAGCCTCCCCACTCTGCCCACTAAGTCTTTAATTTATTCTATCTATTATTCGGTATTGTTCTCTCCATGATTATCTTCATTAGGTTATGCTTATTTCTTTTATTATTGATGGTTGAGTAGAGTATGGTGCACTTGTCCACTCATATTTTTTATTTTTATTCTTTTACACTAGCCTCTATGATGTATTAGTTATTCATTTTATTCAACCTGTTCTTCTAGAAATATGTTAGCATCATTTTAAAATATAACAATGTCTTATGAGATTTTCATTGAGTCTAGGATATATTTGTTCTCATGGATTGATCTTGTTGCTTTTATATCACCTTGATTCCATATAAGACATGTATTAATGACATTCATATATTTGAAATTGACCATATAGTTGTTTTCCACCAACTTGCTTACTGAAATGAGATTGAATGTTAATCCATGAATATATAATACTTTTTGTAGAAAAATATTTACAAATGATTTGCTTGGTGTTACACATCCATATCCATGAATAGAATAGGTTTAGCTATCTACAATTCTTAGTTTGTAACCTTTGATAATTTCAAGGTAATAAAACCATTGTATATTTCCTATCATATGATGACATGCTCCTGAGTCAATGTACCAAGTGTTATCATGCTTTGTGGAGTGATTCTTATTAGAGAAATTTTTGCACTTATTGCATGATGTTCCTTTTTCCATTTGAAGAGGTAAAATAGTGAGAATTTTGGTAGTATTCCTTATAGCTCCCAATATTAAGGTATATGTAACTCTCAAGAATATATAAAAGCTTGATTTGATAAAACCTTTGTTAAACTCTAGGTTATGTAGACTTCCTTATATCTCCCTGATGATGAGAGTTCACAAACCTAATAAGTTTTTAGGTTTTGTAGAAAGCTTACATCTATCCAATGAATTTATAACTTGATAATTTTTTATGGATGCTCATATTATTAAGTTTTGTAGAATGCCTTAAGACTCCCTAGGATGTTTTGGATATGATATATTATCAATACAGTGATTTTGTAAATTATAGTTCAATTTTAAGTTGATTTTGTAAAATTTTGAAATACAAAAAGCACTTTTCTATCTCCTTATTACTCCTATTGAACTAAGCACTATTTTCAATTCTTTGAAGAGGTTTTGAAATTGGTATTTATTTTTATTATTTTAAGTATTTTTGAGACAACACTATAAAAATCCCAACTTTTGAAAAAACTTTAATAAACCTCTTTAAATACCCCTTTTGGTTGTTTTTAATATTTTCTAATTTCCAATTCCTAAGTTTTATGTTTTATTCCTTATAACTCCCAAGTTTGGAAAAATTAGAAAAATAATATTTGCAAGTAATTTAAATAACCCTTATTTCTCCTTAATAACTTTTGCAATTATTAACAAATCTGAAGTATGCTTGCTTAATGATATTGCAATAGATAAAATGTTTCCTTATAACTCCAAAAACCTTATGTTAAAACAAGCATAAAGATCTTTACCTGAATCTCTCCTTAATATTGTGTGTCAGCATATTCATAGCTACATGTTGCATAAAACTCATGGGAAGTCAAAGCCCTCTTTGACTGGCACAAACTTATTCCTTGATTGGTGATCCTTCACTTCTGCAACTAGCGGTGAAAGGTATCTTTGGATATCCCTTGCAAGGCTTCTCCAAATACAAGTAATATTCATTGGTTTTATGATAGTGTCTTAAATGTCTTCCTTACACCATTGATTGGTGTAAAGTCATTTCACCATGATCCTTTAACTTTGTATGACTACTCCATTTCTCTAATTCATTGCATTCTACTTCACACACTATTGTGTATTTAATTCTCTAAGATCAATATCTTAATAAGGATGAGCTTTGTGACATGTTTCACAGGAAGCGTTACAAGACATACTTATTTAACAATCCTTTGACAATGATGAATGTTCCTTCGATAGTGATAAATGTTTCTTTAGTAGTTATGAGATTTGTGGTAATATCCAAAGAATATTAACTCCCTCCAATCAAATGTAACTCCCTTTAGGTGAGCACTTGAACATTGGAAGATAGAGATTTTGTGCCAAGTGGTTTGTGCATGCAAGCCTTCTTTCTAACACTCCAAGGATGAGCTTGAAACCCTAATTTTTCCTTTATATTTGCACCCTATGTGATCTTGTTATGTTTCTTGTTATACAAGATTTCTTTTACATACTGTCTTGGAGAGGATGATAGATGGCTATAGCTTGATAGCTTCATGGTCTTATGGAACACCCTTGAGCTCTTCGTTTGGTGGACACTCATTTCAATGGATGCCTTAGGTATAGTTATTATCTCTGCACTTGTTTGCAAGTATTTAATGTCGATTTATTCCTTTATTTGTTGATGGTTATAATATCCAATGCTTTGTATTTTACGTAGATAACTTGTCATTGAATACTACCCTACTTTCTATGTAAGCATGAGTGATAATTTATTCTTTCAATGGCTTCACTATTTTAGGTGATGCGCTACTTATAGGGTTGAATATTATGGGATAAAATGGTGTTTTTAAACACCTCAACTCCTAGATGTGTGAGCTCTTCGGTAGCTCTTCCTTTGACTACAAATCTATTGCTCGTGTGAGCTTTTTGATAGCTCCTTTGCTTGGATGTAAGTCTATTTAATAGGGATGTGTGAGCTCTTCAATGTATCTTCCTTTATATGTAAATATGTTTCTTGCGTGATCTTTTTGATAGCTCCTTCCCTTGGTTGTAATTCTGTTGGATAAGAGCATCCTTCTACCCCCTATAAATGGTAATGCCTTTGTTCTTCCAAGGAATAAAAGATGTGCCTTTTGTAATATGTAATTCTTGCACCAAAATGAAGAATTTTTATAATCCTTCTTGATTATTTTGTATGATAGTCTATCCAAGCTAATGAAATAAGGATTCCTACACTTTGTGCTTGAAAAAGAAATCCTTATATTCTCCTTGAATCTTGATACATCCAAGGTCTCAGTTTGAGGGTTCCTTCAAGGATTTCAATGGTGGTTTTCTACTCCACCTTTCTGCTTGTTATGGTGGCTTATTCAATACACTAAAGTGCTATAGATTATTTTGATTTTGTGCTTCTTAACAACATAAACTAATCTAGAGAAACTAGTTAAAAAATTAACTAGAATGGTGCTTAATAGATGCACTATAAATGGTAAAAATAAATTCACCTTATTGCTCCACTAATTTATCAAAGATGCTCTTAACAATTCCACTACAACCTTTCAAACATAATCTAAAAATTTCACTACAAACACAATTGTAGGATCTAATCTTATTTTTCAAGATATAAGATAGGTAGTTGACAGATAGTTGTAATTTTATAATCTAATCAACTCCAAATTAATGTGCAAATGAACCTTAAAAATATTTTTTTTTTTGCACTTCTCTGAAGACTTATAATGCAATATTCCTCTTTGCAATTTCTAATATAACATAAGGTGCTTTAACAAATATGCTAAGTAATTTGATTAATAAATTCCCTTGCACCAACAATTGCTTACATTTTTGAAATATTTTGTAGAGAATGTAGATATAGCTTGTTGTTTTCTATAATTTTTTTTAGCTTTTCCAAGTAGCTCATCCTTCACCAAAAAGAGGTTTCAAAATTTATTTCACGAGCCTGGGGTTTGGTGGTATGATCTTCTCCTTTCTGTTGTGGATTCATAGGAATATTTAGATGATATTCAAATCTCTTGGCTTTGACAAACTCCTTTTGTCTTCAAGTCTTATTGTCGAATTCTAACTTCAAGTAGGATCTTCTTCTTCTCAAGACTTTGAATTTCATGAAGTCTTTTGTCTTCTTTGGCACTCCCTACCAACTCTTCTTCTCCTGATTAGTCTTGTTGTCGAATGGTGATAATTATCCCAAATCTTTCCCTTATCAAAATTTTTCTCCCTGATGGATAATTTCTCCAATGATTTCTTCTAGGAAATCTTTTGATGATCTTGCTTCAACAACAAGGCTCTCCAAGATATTTTCCTTGAGATCTCTCATAGGAATTTGACTCTGTTGCTACTTTGGTCTTCGTTGATACCTTCTTCTTCAACTTCTAGAATTGATATCTTCTTCCTGGATCTCTTATTTTAGTTGCTTCTAGATTTGAGTAGGGCTCTCCTAGTCCTTCTTGTCCTTCCAATACTGGAAGTTTCTTCAATGAGATCTTCACTAGATCTCTTCACCTTCAAGTTTGCTTTAGGTGCTAGATTGATTCTAAATAAAATACTCTTCCTAAATTTCTTGTAGGAAGTTTCCCAACTTACTGAATCTCCTTTTCCTGCAATCAATAATTAGTACTAAAATCAGAATCTTCTTTTGAATTAGGTACTCTCTTCTAGAATCTTCTTCAGGATCAAGACTTCTATGGTATTTTCTTAGATCAAGGCTTCTATGGCCCTTTTAGGATTAAGGCTTCTATGGACTTTTCTTAGATCAAGGCTTTTGTGGTATTTTTAGGATTAAGGCTTCTATGGCCTTTTCTTAGAACAAGGATTTTGTGTCATTTTTTGGATTAAGTCTTCTATGGCCTTTTCTTAGATCAAGGCTTTCATGGCCTTTTCTGCTGTGAAGTTGACTTTATCAATAGAGATCTTCAATCTCTAGAATTCACTTTGACTTCTTTTACTAGAGTCTCTTCTAAAGTTTTCTTTTCTACAACAACCAATCTTTGCACTATGAAGGCACTCCAACATTTGGGCAATGAAGTTGAAATATCTTAGCTTTCTTTGTAGGAGGTTCTCCAATCATTTGAGGGTTATTTCCCTGCAATAAAATAAACTTCAGCCAATAGTAAATTTCTCTAATCTCTTAGATGAGTTCAGTAGTTGATTCATAAAACTTGTGGATAAAATACTAAGTCTTTATCTTCACGAGTTTTTTTATGTAAATTTGTGGAAAGACTCTGAGACCAATGAGTTTCAAAATGTCTCTTTCTAGTCTATTCTACCAGATGATGAAATTCACATGCAATGGACTCAATGGAACACCTAGTTTGTAAAAAATGAAGTTATGGTGACTGGCCCTATTTTAGCAATAGCACTTATCAAATATCTCTCTACCACCTTGATTCTTTTGAATATTTTTGCAAGAGCCTGTGCACTATGGCAAATCAGGTTTACAAAAAAATTTAGGCTCCACAATAATGGTGGTTCTCCTCTCACTCTACAGTAGCTAGTTCTACTATGACTAGAATTACCATGGCTCTAATACCACTGCTCTAATACCACTGTTAGATTTTGAGGTATATTGCAATGGGAGATGTCAATCATAATGTGCAAAAATAAAAATGAAAGTAAATTCATGAGACCTCAAAAATATGCTATAAATATAAATTATGAAAATGAATATAATATTGCTATAGATAAAATGGACTCTCCATGCAAGATGCTATAGAACTATAATGTACTCCATCACTACTGGAGTTACCCAGTACTACTACTACTACCTACTAACTTAGTTGTCAAACTCTTACAATGAGGCCTTTTTATAATGGAATGTAGATTCCTTGGACAACACTCTACCTATCTGTGCAAGGGACACCTTGCACATTTACAACTTGCACATTGATACTTATGCATTTATTATATTGCATGAAGTAACTATATAAATTCCCCCTAAAGTAATCTAATGTCCTAAGTATGTACCTAGGAAGGCACATTTACATAATCTAAATGATTTAAAAGACTCTAACTCTAAAAATTACTCCTCTATTACGTTTCTCCTAGGGTGCATTACCTTGCTAACATGACAAAAATAGCCTCCCCAAATGGTGTAGGTGGATAGGGTAGGCTCATATGTATAGTGGGTAGTGGTGATAGCTGATATGTGATTTTCTCTAAAAGGCTTGGCTACAAAAGTTAAGCTTTATGACTAATGGTAGATATCCTCTTTGATGTTCCCTCATATTCTTTCCTTCTTGTGTGTGTGACTACCATATGTCTTGGGACAAGGTGGAACCTCCTTCAACCAATGGAAGGCCTTCTCCATTAAGCATTGGTTATTTTATATTAGGCTCCTGACTAGTCTCTATGTGTCCAACTTTTACCTCTATTAGAACCTCCCCTTTGTCATTGTGTTATCCTCCATCAAAAGGTTCACGTAGAACATTGGATTAAAAATTGATGGTATGTAGGCCTTGGTGCCCTTAATGTAGTTGGATTTGAGAAAAATATGAGCATAGATTGTAGATGGAATATCTAATAGTCAATGTGGATCCTAAGTTTTTCACCTTTATTTGAAGCTCCATTCTTCCAAATAAATGCAGGAAGTCTCTTTTGACAATGTTATCTTCTCTCATCCCATTTTTGATAGGTATTACTTGGGGTGGAGCAAGTTTGTAGGGAAAAGTTCCCTATAGCTTTGATTGTTCCCAGGGCTCCTTAGCCTATGGAAGGAGAAAACCCAAACTTTATTGTCTTGTACATTGGGTACAAAGTCAAAATTTGAAAGGTGAAGGAATAACAAAATGTAGAATAAAGAAAATGAAAAGCGGAAAATGAAGGAAGGGAGTCACTATCTTAGGTTCGAGACTTTCAAATGGAGGTTACATTTCATTGGAGATTTTGAGTATATGAGTTATCATTGATGTCGAGTGAGTGGTTATTGATGTCAAGATTTCAAAACCAATCAGTGGCATTAGTGGACAACATCAATTTTAGGTTCTCCAATAAGTGCAAAAGGATAGTCCAGTTTCAGTTAATCAAGACTCGGTTCCAGGAAATCAGATATGGTCCAAAGTGCAAAGAAGAAGCTAGGTGAATAATATTATAATATTTTTTTATAATATTATAAAGGGAAGTTTAAATTAATTATAAATTAATTAATATAATTTTTATTATAAATTAATTTACTTAACTTATAAGTTATTTAAATTAATTATTAATTAATTTTAATATTAGTTATAAGTTAATTTATATTAATTTTAACTAACTCTAAGGTGGGTTATTAAATTAAATTCAAATTCTTAAGCGTCGACGTGGGGAGAAAATACCCATGTGTGTATAAAAATGGGATTACCCACCTTACCCAAAACTACCATGCCTTCAAATTTAATTAATGCGAGCTTGTGCGAATCATGCTAAAACAAAGAGGAGTGTTTTTTTATTTTCATAGGAAGTCAATGGCACACGAAGGTATAAGAGGAAGTCCTTCTTCCTTCAAGTGGGCACCAATAGCCCACACGATGGGCTCCAAAGCACTAAGGCACTTGGACTTTGGGAGACGGTAGATTGAAGCACATTGAAACCCATTTGGGTGAAAACAAAGGTATGCTTTAAGTTGAGCATCAAAATTTTTAGGGGTATTAGTTGAGCATTTAAAAATTAATTTTTGCATATTTGATTTGGTTTGTAATGTTGTAAGGGGATTTATAAGGCTTATGCAAAATTAAATTTTTGGAGTTATTTGCTCTAATGTTTGGAAATGGTAGTAAGGTGTTTTAGGAAGATTATTTGAAGTCTTGTGGTATTGGATATTATTTTAAGTTGGATATTATAAGGTGTATCAAAGTGATTAATTTTTATGTATGATTTGATGGATGTTATTTCTAAAAGGGAGCAATAAGGCATAATTGAGTTTTGATTATTTTTGTGTCCAAGGAATATTTTGAGAAAATGTTGAAGTGATATTTTGTCATCTAACCATTGAAATTGGAAAGAAGAAAACTGTGATCAAGACAGGTTTTCTAAGGGCACTTTTACATCAAACAAAAGGTATGGGCACATATTCCTAGTGAGTGATTGTTGAATGTTGTGAATGCAAAGTTGGAGTGAAAAGGATTGTTTGGTAAGCATTGTTGAGTGTGTTTTGAATTAATGCTTCAAGGTTTTCTGGAATAAAGAGTTGTTGATAAAACCTTGTTTTATAAGCATTGTTGTTGAAGTGATTAATTGAGTGAACTTGAACTAGGGTTTGCAAATATCATGAGTATCATTGTTATGTGATATTGATTGATAAGCATTTTTGGAAACATTTGAGTGAGTGTTTATATGCTTGGACTAGGGTTTGTGACCAAGGATTGTTTTATTTAGTGATTGATTGAGAAGAGTTGGTTAAACCTAGTCAAGTGGATGTGTTGGTGTGATAGTTCAAGTTTTATAAAATAAATTATTCTATATTCTAAATTGATTTGAGAAAGAGGTTGAGTATTGATGAATGTGAAACATATTGAGTCTCTAACAATTCTCTATATATTTATGTGATAAAAGAGAGATTGAAAGTGATTGAGAGTTTGTGAATGTGAAGCATATTGAGTCTCTAAAAATTCTCTATATGTTTCTATGGTAAAAGAGTGATTGAAAGTGATTGAGCATTGTGATGAGTGTGAAGCATATTGATTCTCTAAAAATTATATTTATGTTTCTATGAGATTGGACAAGTTCTAGTGTGGGTTTTTTTAGCATATTTGAGGCAAGTCCTAGAGAAGACTTGTGGACAAATTTATGTGAGATTTTGTGGAAGCTTACAATAGTGATTTGAGGAAATATATTAAGAACAGAGTTGGACAAGTTATAGTGAGGAATTGTTGAGCAGATTTGGATAAGTTCTAGTGAGGACTTGTTGAGCATATTTGGACAAGTTCTAGAGAGGACTTGTGGACAGATTAGTGTGAGCTTTTATGAAAGCTTACAAGGTAGATTCCAGATAAGTCTTTGAGAATATTTGAGATTAGAGTTGATTGATTTGTTCAAACCTTGAGTTAAGGTTTGGGGAAAATCTAGTAGAATTGATTTGATATTAAGTCAAGCTTTGTTTTAAGGCTTGATGACAGATATTAAGGACACATTTGTGCTAGATCGAAGGAATTTCTTTAGTGTAGATCAGAGTACAAATATTGATGATAGATTTGTGCTAGATCAAATGAATGTGTTTAGTGTAGATTTGACAACACATTTTGGTGCAAATTTAAGAATATTTTTGTGCTAGACCAGAGATAGGGATTGAAAATATTTATGCTAGACTTAAGGATTATGTTTAGTACATATTTAAGATAGATATTTGAATGTGATAGAGTATAGATGATGACAGTATCTAGTAGATAGATATCCATTAGCCAGGGTAGTGAGGACAGGTGTCTTCAATGGATAGATATCCATTAGCCAGAGTAGTCAGGGCATCAATTCTTCTAGAAGATCACCAGTAAGAGCTAAGAAGAAAGTGTTCTCCTATGGATATAGATCCACAAAATTGATTAGGGGATTGGTATCTCCTTTGGATAGATGTCCATAAACATTGTAATAGAGAAAGGATTCCCAAGATATTGATTGAGAAAATTTTAGTGAAATATTTTCTTTGTGGAGTAGCCCACATTGGGTGAACCACATTAAATTGGTGTCTCTATTGTGTGTGGTAATTTATGCATTGCTTTGATTAATGTTGTTGATATTTCTATTTATACATTGCATAATATTGATTGGGAAATAAAAATAAAAAGTGGTCTTATACTATTCACCCGCCTCTCAGTATAAGCTTGTGTTCTTCACCTTCTACCTTGGATTTGCTTCTTATCTAATCTATAATGCTTTGAGATATTATTTTACACAATATTATTGGGCAAACGGTGAATGTGCTCGACTCTCATTCTAATCCTTTTGCCATGTATTTTAGGAGGGGGTTCATTTGTGGCTCAATATTCTTTTTGTAAGCTTAATAATCCTACCTTTGTGATCTTGACACCTTCCCCATTAGCTTCCATTCTTTCATTTTATTCCTCGTGTCTTATCTTATAATTAGGTAAAACCTAATCATTAGAAAGGGATGGATCATTTTCCAAACCCACCCTTCTATAGACAGAGTGAATTTGGGGTTATTATTTAGGTTAATATTATACTTATGATGGAGCCCTTAAGTACCACTAGAAATATTTTGAGATTTATCTTTATGTAGCCCAAAAATTATAGCACTCCTTTCCTAAAGGCTGATGGATCCACACCTTAGAGGGGAATGGAAGAATGAGTGGTTTACACCTCAAAGAGAGGTACTTAATCGTACCTTCTATATATGGTGATTTTTCGATGAATGGGTTTTGGGTTCACTAGGAAACATTTATGGTTGTTTTTGAGCCTAGGTTTTGGGATTTGTTTTGATGAATTCATTTTAGTCAAATCACACATACACCTAAGTCTGGCCAATATGCAAACTATGCTATCTTATATGCAATTTTCATTCAAATGCAAGCAACAAAATATAGAAAACAGAATGTAAAAACTAATACAATGCTTAAAAGTGATCACACACTCTTACCTGTATCCGGATGTCTGATGAAGAGTCTAAAATTTATGTGCAGTCTCGATCGTATGCTGCAAGCCAATATCGTACTACGATTTTGCAAGATCGTATACGATCTACGATATCGTATTCCGATCAAGAACTTGCTATTTCGATTTTGGCAAAAACCAACATATTACTAGGTAGAGAATAAAAGACAAGAATAATGTGTTCTACTAATGTTTTAAGATGTAATGAAGTGCTTCAGATAATATTAGTGATATAGATTGATGAAGTGAAAGTTTTATAGCTATAAAATATGAAATTATATGCGACTACATGAAATTAGGTGAACACTAGTAATACCTATGAATAGAATTAATACTTATATGAGGGATAGTGCTAAATGAAATAGAAATCTACTTAAACAAATATCAGAAACGTAAACCGAAACTCAGGGTTACCCCAGAGCAGATTGTAGGTAATATCATAGCATTCTTGGCAAGATCGTACATCGAACTGGAAAAATCATACATCGAACCAATGATATCTTCGTATGACCACAACTCTGATCTGCAACACCATCAACCAATCTACAATGATAGTCTCTGATCCTACAAATTGCAGCGAGAAAGCAAGGAACAAAAAAGTGTAAAATTTAAGCAAGAGTATCTTGGAATGCCAAGGGAGAATTTGAATTATTTGAGCCTAATTAAATAGATAGGGAGGACTAACAAAAATATGGGAAGGGGATCATTTTGTTACAACCTCTTCCCAATAGAGCAAAATTGGATAAATTCGATCCCGGGTTTCACGCGCATTACACAGATAGGGATAAAAGACATTAAGCAAAACTGGTCATTTTCTAAGTTTAATTTTCGTATTTCTGAGCAATATCATATTACGATCTGTAATATCATATATCGATCATAGAAATAGAATGGTAGGAATCATTCTACGATGTTTCTGATTGTCCACCGATCCCGATGGTCATAGTATGATCTCTACCATTGAGCATGATTTTTGAGGCACATAAATGCAAAAATTATTATTTTTCATTATTTTGTCTTTTTATGCAAATGGGTCATTTTTAGGGTGCTACATTTTACCCCCTCTTTAGCATAATTTTAGAAGAAAATATGTTAAAGAAAAGTGTAGTGCGCTTTACGAGAAAGAAAAATTTTATTGCAATTTTTTTTTTGTTGTTGATAATTTTAGGTTTTTAATGTGAGTTGTCAAATTGTGATGTTTATGGTGCCCCCTTTGAGTTTTGGCACCCACTTGGACATTTTGGGTGAAAAACTCAAAAAAGCAAGGATAAAGAAAAGTTAGAAGTTCTTAATTCATTTTATATTTTACTATTTTCTATCATGTTCTTTGGAGGAAACATGGTGGGAGCTACCCATCGTGCCGATTTGGTTCAGGCGGGAGATGAAGCACTTTGAGTAAGAATATTTTACTTGTTTTCTTTCAATTTTATATTGTTTTTGCTTAAATTTTTATTAAATTTAAATTTTTAGGGCATGGATGTTGTCACGTAGCCCTAGATGTAAAATCATAATGATTTCACAAAATCGTAACATTTTTGCAAAATCGTACCGATTTTGCAATATCGTGTCACATGATATTGAAGAAATCGATACGATTTTGCAAAATCGTATCGATTTGAGTGACAAAATCTTATACGATATTGTTGGTTTTGATACAATTTTGAACTTACTTTATTTTGATCAAATGTTTTAAATCTGGTTACTAATATTTTGTTATTTTATGTTTGATTTTGATTGCTAGAGGAGCTTAAGAACAAGGAGTGGAGATATGGCACTCTCCAGGCAGATTTAGATGACCTTCCAGACCTAGAGCTGGCCTATCTAGAGGTAGTGGGTCTGAAACATGTGGTGCAGATGGCACAAATTGCTATTGATATGAGGGTATTGATATCTTTGGAAAATAGGTGGTATATGGAATCATCTTGTTTTTGATTACCGATAAGGGATATAACTCCTACCTTAGAGGATTTCTAGCGAATTTTACGATTACCACTAAGGGGTGCTCGGATAGCTGTGTCTGACAACCAAGGCTAGATGAGGAGGTTGATGGGAGACCCTATCTTCATATTTAATAAGGGTGGTATTCTGATTGATAGGTTCAAGAGGACAGGGGGGGTCTCTTGGCTGATAGTTGTACTGAGTGGTGTAGTTGGGGGGTTAATATTATGCCATCTCAACAGGGTTCATTTTCCATGGACACTAGCAGAGGTAGTCTACGATATGAGGGATCAGTGTGTCTAATTTGCTTGGGGTCTTCTCCTTTTATGCCACTTGTATATATTCTTGCACAAGGTGGTTTACAAGGGTGGGAAGTGCCTCATTTTGACCTATTTTATATAGGTGTGGTGTTGGGAGCACATAGTTGTTCAACGACCTATAGGGCTTCCTCTAGCTCGAGGAGCATACGATGAGACCGATGTAGAGGATGATAGACCTAGGGTGTTTTATTGGCCTTTACAGGGAGTATGGGGGAGACAGATTACTGTTAGTGGAGTGAGGAGGCTCCTAGATGAGCTACTTATTGATGACATTACATGGAGGCTTTAAAGAGGATTTTTGAGATAGGGAGAGGATACCTATGAGTTGGCCCATGTTAGGTGGATCATCTAGGGGTAGATGCATGAGGGAAAGGTAGAGTTACACTGTGATAATCGGATGTAATGCCAGTTTGACCTCTGCAAGGATATTCCTTATCATAGAAATATCACTTTTGCTAGATCTACTCGAGATCCTACCACTTTTAGTGGGGCTCTTGACCTGGCTCAATTTTTGTACCCTAATCTTGATGATGCTCTAGTGGACACAGTGTCCAGAGATGACGTTGGGGTGATAGAAAGATACAGACAGTGATAAGCCAGCATCAGCCCTACTCGATTGACACCATGGAGGAGTGCAATGTTGCAAGTAGTAAACTGAGTCTACAAATAGTGTTAGGTGACCAGTAAGTAGGAGCAGTCGGTTACATAGGCTTCACTAAGGAGACCAGTTCCTCATACTCAGGGTGGGCATATATCTCAGAGGTGTCCAATCCCTCAAGATAGGTAGGATAGGAGGGCATCACCTCATGATGAGGAAGGAGCATCTACTCATCAGGAGGATAGACCATACTCACCTAGGAAGGGAAAAAGAGTTTTAGAGGAGGGAGAGAGCAGTGATATGGCTTCTCTACGAGCAGAGGTAGCTAGGCTACAAGGGGGAAATGTGACCCAAAATATTATGATAGATTATCTGGAGGGAGAGCTAGTGTAGGCTAGATCTTAGGATGCAAGTATGTGTAGCAGGATTCAAACTTTGGAGGGGGAGCTGATAGAGGCTTGGGCTTAGGTGGGCTAGGGAGCTGGGACTGTGACACCGGTTCAGACAAGTCAATTTAAGTAGATTTGGGTAGGCGATGAGCTACTACGAGTGGTGTAGCAAATGAATTTATATTAGACCCTATATTATATATTGGTCCTTGCATATCGGAGAGAGCATATCCCTATAGATATTATAGATCCGATCCGTGTTAGATCATCATGTTCTTCATCCAGAGCGACCTCTTCTAGGACTGCTATGGAGACACGAGAAATGGCACCACCACCTCCACCCCCTAGCAGAGAGGATGAGGCACAGATATCTAGGGCTTCTAGGGAGTGAGCCTAGATACTTGTATAGTTGTATGATATATCTGACTAAGTATACCAATTTTGAGGATTGTGGCATATCAGTCTAATTCTATTTTTGTATATAGATTTTCGAGATATATATATATATATATATATATATATATATATATATATATATATATATATATATATATATATATATTTTGTTTCTATGTGACTTCATATTTTTTTGTTTTGTTTGATTAATTTTGCATTTTAATTTTTGGATGAAGAGATGTTATTAATAATGCTTAAAAAAAAAGGTTAAATGGATTATTTAAAAATGATTTAATTTTTAAAATGTGTTTTTGAAAAATGTTTTTTGGAATAATGATAAATTTTGGTAGATTTTAGGAATGAACCTCAAAGGATGTTGTGTTGTTATGATACTGTTGGTGGAGTTCAAAGCTCGCTAAGTCTCGAAGCAAATCCTGTTTGTGAGGAATGTTTTGATATTGCTAAAATGGTTGCATGCTTAAGAATAATATTAAGGCTTTTGTAATGAAAAGAATATGTGTGATGTTTGTTTGAGAACAATGTATTTGATAAATTTTTGTGAAATATATTTATTAGAGCATGAAAAATTTGAAGGATGATTTGTGCTAGGCATAAAATTCCTAAGTTTGAAATTTGAAGAAAATAATTACTTAGGAATTATACCATCATCGCAAAAATCAAAATGAAATGTAGGATGATATAAATTTTGTGTGTTCTCTTTAAAATATAAAATTAGTATTTGATAAATCATTACGTCACGTATTCAAAATATTTTTATAATATTTTTATGAAATCATTGTTTGGGCATGAAAAATTACAAAGATGACTTGCGTTAAGCATAAAATTCTTAAGTGTGAAATTTGAAGAGAAATAGTTACTTAGGAACTATACCATCATCGTCAAAATGAAATGCATAATTGATATAAATTTTATGTTTTGTAATAGATATAGTTGAAATAAATTATTGTGCTATGATGATAAAATAATTTATATGAACTAATGTAAAGACTTGAATTTTATTATCTAACAAAATTCAAAAGAAATATTTTAACTTACTTCTAAGATAAATTAAAATTTATCTAGAACTAGTGCATGAAAAGTGAATTCATTATCTATTTTAATTGTCATAATGATACAAAATATCTCAAGTAACAAATGTGTGTGCTTTATGAAGTTAATTTACCGATTTTGAGTAAGGTAATGATAAATCAAACTTTGAATGAACCAATGTGTGTGCAAGTGAAAGGTTCATTTAACCATGATTTTGTGAATGCATTGGTAGTGAACTACTATGTAAATAAAATTACCAAAAGCCACCCAATCCATAAGTGGACATTGGTATGTATAAAAGAAGGTCGCTAATGTGATAGACATGTCGCCATGTGAAAAGGAATTACCCAATGTCAAGCAAGTTGGGCACAAATCAACTATTATGGGGTTTACCTCATGGTTTTCGAATAATTGATAAATTCCAGGGATTCAAGTTCAATACTCCCTTATTTTCTTCACATTTATAGGATAGGAATATCTTGTTTATTTTTGAACAAGGGGATTTTATTGCTTTGGAACATTTTTCTTGTTTCTCTTTTTTTTTTTTTCTTTTTCTTTATTTTTCTTTCTTTTTATTTCTTTTTTTGGGATACTTGCCCAGATTAGACGTAGAGCAAGGTATTTTATTCGGGTAGGGAGGAGCTTGTCCTTTTTCCAATTTCTTAGTATTCTAGACCATGCACACGATAGGATAGCAAGAAAAAAAATTTCACTTAAGGTATTAAGATTTACTAAGGAGTATCACTTTATCGAATTTGCAACAAATCAATTTAATATGTAAGAATGTGTCCTTGGTTCAAGAAGTAGCAAAATCATTGACAATACTCAAAATTATTTAATGAAGTAATAGTTTTATTTGGTAAAAAAGAGATTTATAATCAAAATAACAAAATCTAAAACATATTAAATATATGATTTTTAGTGCAAGGTTCAAGATAACCTTTGAATTAATCTGAAGTAAATGAAAATATAGCTTGCAATATTAGTAAATAATAGATGTAGATATAATGATCTAATAATGCTTTAGGAAACATTTTTGTAGATTTTGTAATTTTTTTTGGTTATTTTCGAGGGTATATTGAAATACATAAGAAAAACTATTTACAACTATGTACAATGATAAGACTTTTGGCTTTATGCATATTATCTTTTTAGATGCATAATATTCATGGGTTCCTTGAGATATTTTCAATACAAGGTAGCCAATCTATATGCACTTGATCCAAATTTAGTAGTGATGATAAATGGTCCAGGCCAATTAGGGTGGAATTTTCCTTTAAAGTATATTCTTGCATTAGTATTTTTTTGATTTTATTTTAAGACTAGATCAGCAATTTCAAAATATTGATTATGAAATTTCTTTGAATATGATCTTTTAAGTTTGTCTTGGTAGGCGTGAAGATGATCTAAAGCATGGATACACTTTTCATCTAGAATTTCCAACTGACTTAATCTACCAGTATGATATTCATCTCCTACTTTGGCATCTTGAAGTAGAAGAGATAAAGAAAGAATTTCTAACTCAAATGAAAAAAAATGCTTCAGCACCATAGACTAAGACAAAAGAAACAATAGAAGATAGTTTCTATTAATATTCATTACCTACATGAGAGGGGATTACTTTGGTAGGAGGAAGGAGGAGGGGCTCTACAGGTGACTTCCTATGGAAGTCTTGTTCCACTTTCCTACATCCCTTCCTTGGCCCTGTCCTAGGTCCCTGATCCTTTTCCAGTTTCCCTAGCACCTCCTTTTCCCATCCTTTTAGGCTGGAAGGTGTTGTAGGTGATCTCATTTTGGGGGGTATATCACTGTTCCATTGTTCTGTTCCTTTCCTTGCCCTACGGTGTGAAAACCTATGTTCCACCTTTGCTCCACTGTCCTTCCTTTTCCTATGGTATCTGGGTTCTGGGTTGGGGTTAGGATATTTTTTCTTGGGACTCTTCCTAGGTTTTCTTAGGTTGATTTTGGAATTATTCGACATCTGATCATTGAGGATATTCAGTTGTGAATGGATGGGTCTGAGGAATTATGGCTTCTTGAGCAGTTTTGCACAACATCCTTTTGGTCAGAGGAGGGACCACGTGCTTGATATTGTGACTCTTCTCTTTGGATTCGAGGTGGTGGTTCTTGTAGGATTTTAGTTTCTTTCATGGATTTGCAGCCTCTGGTATTTTTGTTGCTGAATCCTTGTAGGTTCTCCTCCTTGTTTCCTTGAAGCTACTTTTTGTGGGTCTGAGGAATTTTGGCTTCATGAGCAGTTTTACACAACATCTTTGTGGATTTTATGGGTTTCCCATGTGCTTTCTAATGTGACTCCTCTATTTGGGTTTGATTTGGTGGTTCCTATAGGATTTTAGTTCCTTTCATGGCTGGCAGGGGCCTCTATTTTTCATCACTGATTCCTTGCAGGAATTCCTCTTCTGTGGCCCTGAAGCTGTTGAAGGTTTTCTAGGGTGCATGGCTGCTATTTTTATTTTATGCTTTAACGCTTGTAGTCATGCATCTTTGGGACTCCTTTATCTTGAATTCATGTGGTACTTTCCTGTCCTTTCCTTCAAAAGTGTTGTTCTAGTGCTACTACTTTCTTTCTTTGGGTAGGTGTTCTCGAAGGCTTCCTTTTTTGCTAAAGGACCCTGTGGCCTGGGGTGTTCCTTTGTTGTTGAACCACTATAGTTCCATTTTATAGGCTTTTGTTCCTTCTATGTTTCTACTAGGGCTCCCCTATGTGGGATGCTTGTTTTCCTTCAGTTCTCTATTTTCCAAGGGTGGTTTCTGGTTTTCCTGCCCTTGGGTTGTTTCAATTTTTAAATTTATGGATTTATTTATTTTCCCACCTTTGGGAAAGGTTCAAAATGTCATTTAGTGGTTGGGGTGGACTATCACTTTCTCTCACCCTTTGTGAGCTTAAAAATCTTGTTTGGCGCATTTTGATTTAAATTTGGTTTCTGGCGGGCCTTCCCTTCCTGCCTGTTTTTCCTTTGGTGCAATGGAAGACGTTTTACTCTAGCGCAAAGGAAAGCGTTTTCATCTAGTGAAAAGGATGGCACATTCCTTTTTGGTCCTATTGCGTGATCCTTATTTATTCATTTTGGCTGTCCTTGCCTTGATTTAATTTGATGTACTTTGATGCAATTGGTTCCATTGTAATCTGGTTTTGGGATCCTTGACAAAAACCCAGTTTGAATCTACCAAAAAAAGATAAAAGGTTTAGCACCTTTAGTAGTATGAACACTAGTTTGATAAGCCCACAAGGTAGGATATAATTGTATATGCCAGTCACGACCTATTTTATTAACTAATATTTTTAAGATTTTGATCAATGTTTTATTAGATGCTTCAGCTTGGCCGTTTTCTTTTGGATAATAAGGAGTAGACCATCTATGTTAAATTTTATATTTTTGACATAATTTTTTAAAATATTTGTTCTTAAAACATGTTCCATTATCTAAAATGAGATTAGATAGAATTCCAAATCTGCAAATTATTTGGTTGAAAATAAATTTAAAAACTTGAACTCCTATGGTTAGCATGTCTTTGACACTTGTCACAATGACGCACATAATCATTAGCATATTTTTCCTTGGAAGGCCAAGAATAGCCCATTCTAAGGAGCTTTTTAGCAATGGCACTTCCACTAAAGTGATCTCCATAGGATCCATCATGGGCTTCACTTAAGGCTTTCTTAGATTCTTCTAGGTTTAGACATATTAACAATATACCTTCAAAGGATCTTCTATATAGGGTATTACCAACAATTATGAAGTGGATATCTCGCTTAGGTAGTAGCCTATATTGGTTTCTGTCTAATCCTTCAAGGAAAGTCCCATTCTGTAAAAAGTTAAATATATCTATGTACCAAGGTTTTGGGGTGATCTCATTAATCAAAAACACATCCAATGGCTCTAAGCAATATTTAGAGGAAGCAGGTTCTTGGATTTTGTGAATAATGATAGTAGCATATTCATCATCCAAATCCAAAGGTAACAAAGAGGCAGTCATAGCCATAGCATTGGTGACATGGTTGTTAGTTCTAGGAATGGATTCTAAAGTCATATTTTCAAATAATAAAATAATGGTAAGCACATACTCTTTATAAGGATGAAGTTTCTCATCTCATGTTTGATAAAATTTATTGATTTTATTTATCACAAGTTGAGAATCTCCAAAAGCTAATAAAACTTTAATATTTAAAGCTAGAGCGGCTCATAATCCAAGGGTAAGAGCATCACATTCTACAATGTTATTAGTACAAGCAAACTATAATTTAAAGGATAAAGGTATTAGGTGCTTTTGAGGAGATATTAATATAATACCAGCACCTACACCACTCATACATATAGATCCATCAAAAAACAATGTCCAAGTTTCAGAATGATCTTCTAAATAAAGGCACTCATCTAGAATTTCAATATTCATGGGGTGAGTAGACTTTAAAGGTGCAACATCTAACTAATTTGCTATAACTTTGCATTTTATAGATTTTTGGTTGATAAATGCGAGTTCAAACTCACTAAGAGAAAGAAACCACTTAGCTCTGCATCCTGATAAGTATGGTCTACTCATCAAGTACCTCAATGGATCATATTTAGCAATGATATATGTTTTCTGACTAAGCATATAATGATGCAAATTTTGCATAGAAAACACAACTGCTAAACAAAGTTTTTCTAATGGAGTATATCTTTTTTCATAACTTATTAAAGTTCTACTTATGTAGTATGTGGCTCGTTCTTTCTTTTCATTGTCAATTTGAGCCAACATAGATCCAAGTGCAAGTTCCGAAGCATAAATATATAAAATGCAAGGACAATCTGGTCTAGGTGGAACAAGCACTGGAGGGTTGAGGAGATACTATTTAATGCTATCAAAATCTTCTTGAAATTCCTTATCCAATTGGAAATAAATGTTTTTCTTGAGCAATTTAATAAAAGGTTTTGTTATATCTGCCAACTTATCAATGAAGTGACGAATAGCTTATAATTTTCCTTGTAATCTTCTTAATTATTATATGTTTTTAGGAGGTGGAATATCACATATAGCCTTAATATTTAAAGGATCTATCTCGATTCCTTGCATAGAAATAATAACTCCCAATAATTTTCCATATTTTACTCCAAATATACATTTGTCTGGGTTTAAATGTATCAGATATTCTCTTAATCTGTTAGACACTTTTATTAAATCATTAATGTGATCATCTTATTTAGTTGAGTGAGCTATAATGTCATCCAAATAATCATGCAAAATATCATACATCATATCATGAAAAATATATGTCATTGCTCTTTGATAAGTCACTCCAACGTTATTTAAAATAAAGGGCATGAATTTCCAACAAAAGGTCCCCAAGGTGTAATAAATTTTTTTAGCTTGTTCTTCAGGAGCTATTCTAATTTGGTTATATCATGAAAAACCATCCATAAGGGACAACATCCCACTCCCAGCTATAAAATCTATGATTTGATCCATATTAGGGAGAGGAAAGTCATCTTTAGGGCATGCAACGTTAATAACTCTAAAATATGTTTAGACCCTAATTTTAGTGGCTTCTTTCTTAGTTACTGGAACAACATTTGATAGCCATTCAGCATAGTCAATAGATTGTATAAAATTTACATTCAAAAGCTTCTCTAAATCACTTTTAACCAGTAGTGCTACTTTAGGATGCATTTTTCTAAGTTTTTGTTTTACAAGTTTAGCATTGGGGTGCACTACTAGATGGTGCACAACTATAGAGGGATCTAAGTCTGGCATATCTATGTATGTCCAAGCGAAGACATAAGGATATTCGGTAAGAAATTCAATATACAAATTTTGTTTTTCTTCACTTAACTTAGATCTAATTTTGACCATGTGAGGGTTCTCTTTTGTTTTGATGTTGGTTTTTATGAAATTTTCTACAACAATATTTGACTCTCTTTCAAAGTTGGGAGGTGCAGTTGATACCTCCAATTCTTGTAATTCTTTAAATGTACATTTAGCTAATTCTTCTTGGGGAGTAGTAGCTTCTATGTGAGCTACACACAACATTGATCCATCAAAGAAAAAATTATTTCTTAGAACTTCATCAAGAGATATATCATGACAAATATCCCCCTCTAAAAATTCATCCAAAGAAGCAATCATTTTTGGATAAACCATAGTCAACATATTACAAGTATGTATCATTTTAAAAATTTCTTTTTGTTCCATACACTCTTGATATATTATAATGGTCATCATAATTATATGGGAATGGTTCTATTTTTGTAGGAATATAACCAAGACCACATCGGGAAGGCCACTCTTCGACCTCAAAGGGTTATTTTATTCCATTTTCATGAGGTCCTAGACCTTTACCTCTATAACCCATATTACACATCATTGGTTTTGATTTTACATATCCATTAGAGAAATAGCATTTAGCAAATCCATATTGATCAATAGTAACCTCCATAACTAAAAAATTTTCCCAATCATATCTTACATACACAAATTCACAACTCCCAATATGAAAAATGCTCCCTTTCTTTGGTAAGCCTAATGTTCGGGTAGATGGTGGTAACTTAGATAATACCAACAAACCTTGAGTAGAAAAATTAACTTCTTCTATAGTTGAAAGTACTGAAGATAAATCTGGTAATACTTCATCTGAAATGACATATGAAGTAGATGGATTATCTTCCTTAGCTGGTTCTTTAGATGCTAAATTTAAACATTGTAGACTCGGGAGGTAACTCTGTTACTATATATTTAGGAAATGGATTAGGTATAGTTTCAAAAGGTGATGATGATAATGATGTAGAATTTGATGTTGACGATTTAGAACATGTTTTTAATGATGTTGATTTAGGAGGTGATTTATATTTAGAATGTTTTTTATGATGAATATGGACTAGGATGAGTAACAGACATAGTAGGACAAAAAGGAAACCCTAAAGGTTCTACCATAGCACACATATCGAATGGTCTAGGATCACCATGAATGGTGACTAATTCATTTTTAAATTCAAATTTAACACATTGATGTAATGTGGAAGGTATTGCTCTCATTGCATTGATCCAAGGTCGACCTAGAAGAATAATGTACAATAAAAAACATAGTACAACAAACATAGTCGTATCTAAAATACTTGAACCAACCTGTAATGGCATCTTCATAACTCCACATGTTTCTTGAGTTTCATCATTAAATGCTTTAATAATCATTTTAGTCTTTTTCATATCTACTTTCTTAAATATAAACCTTTGAAAGAAATCACATGTGCATATATTTAATGATGATCCATTATCAATTAAGACTCTCTTAAATCCTACATATCCAATCAATGTTGTAATGTACAAAGGGTTATCTCCATAAAAACTTTGAGGAGGGATATCTTTATCACAAAAATCTATAAAGTTTGTTTCGTCCAAAGTTACAACATTTACTACAACATTTGGTTCGATATCTTTAGGTACCATCATCTTGCTCAAAGTTCTCATCAATTATTCCCTATGTATGGAGGAAGTCCTTAAGAGATCCAAAAGAGATATTCTTGTTGTGATAGTAGCTAATTGTTCATTAATATCATATGGAGATCTTTGTTGTGAACTTGTTACATTATTTGCTTTAGTAGAAGATTTTAATACAAATGGATTTGTCTTCTCATTTTGACTTTAATCTTGAGAATTTTGGTTTTGTGCATGTTGTCTTGTAACAACTCCGATGGTACCTACAATGTTTCTATATCATGGATCACCAAAATGGGATCTAGCATTTTCTACTTGTTCATTTGAAAGCCATTATTGAGATGATGGTCTAGTAATTATCCTTCTTGGAAATGGTTCTTCTGGCACAAATAATTCTATAACATGTGTGAATTTATCTGATTCATACTCAGAACTATTTGAAGCAATCTCTAATTCACTTCCTATTTCACTTTCCGTGTCACTTTCTAAAGGTGTGTTTTGATAAATTTTTAGAGGTCTAATAGTGACTAAAGACTTAGTGGTTACATATGTTTTCGACAATTCTTGATGTAGTAGAAAACTACTAATAGTTCCCACATATCAAGTTGGATGGGGAACATTATGATGGTCTACCTGATTTATAGCTTCTTTACCATGCTTTGGTAAAGGGTGTTGAAAGATGTCCAAATTCTAATTAATGTTTTGATTTTGAGATTTTTGTGTATTATTTTGAGCATATTTTGGCAAGATTTTTTCTACTTCCATTTTTCCATTGTCAATTAGATCTTGTATCATGTGTTTCAATATTTTACATGAGTTTGTTGAATGACCATCAGCTCTATGGAAGTTACAATGTAAATCAACTCTAAATCCAGCTATAGTTGTATCAGGTTGTCTTATTTTAGGCAACTGTATCAAACCTTGTTCCAATAGTTGAGGTAAAATCATAGTTAAAGGCTGATTTAGTCTTGTAAATTCTCTTGGTGGTTTATTAGGAACTTTCAATACAAATTTCTTTATAACTTCTACAAGATTTGAGTTGTTTATACTGTCAGTAACTCCATAACCTACTACCTATTTATTTTTGTATTGATTCTTAGAAGTTTGTCTTTATATTTCTTCTTAAATTGATCTCTCCTGATAAGGGCATATTCTACCATTATTTCTAAATCAATGGCTTGATCGAAGGTGGTTACTGTAGCAGTAGAAAGTTCATAAGATAATTTTTCTTGCAAATTACCTATAAATATGTCCAACATTTCACGATGAGGTAATGCAAAGTGTAATTTTCCCAAATGTTATCTCCATTTAGCCAAGAATTCTACAAAAATTTCATATTTCCCTTGTTTTAAATAGTATAAATATTTAATGGTCACATGCATTTCTATATAGGCAGTAAATTGATGAACAAACATCTATGTTGTTTCCTCAAAATTTCTTAAATAGTTATTGGGTAATTGATAATACCACTCTAGGGCCATACCTCCTAGAATTTTAGGGAACATATTTAACGACAATAAATCATCATAAGAAACATCATGACATGCCATTCTAAACATACGAATATGCTCTATAGGATCTTCAGTTCCTTTATATATCGGGAGGACAGGCATGGGAAAATGCTTAGGATAAGGTTGTGCTACAACTATAGGATCCAAAGGTTGACTACACATCTCTCAGTAACTGTACGAGGGATGGTAAGGATCCATATGATCTAGATGAGAAGCTAACTACTTAACCATAGCTTCAAGTCCCTATTGTTTTCCACCAAACTAATTTTGTTGCACCATATTATTATGTCTTTGATAATAAGTTTATGTTGTTGTGTGAAGATTTCCAACTGAAGAACTATTATGTAAAGTGTTTGTAGGAACTACATTTTGTTGAATTTCTTGGTAGTTGGTATTTTGTACTTGGTTAACCTTTTATTGATTTATCATTTGTTGATTAGAGCTTGAGTGAACATGAATGTGAATGGTTGTTTTTGTTTTTTAATATTTGCTTTTGGGTTGTTAGCAACCATTTTGGATGATTGTGCTATTGATTTTTGAGCATTTTGATTTAAAGGTATCATATTTAGATTATATGGGCCTGCTTGATTATTATCTAGGTCTGTTGAAGGTATGTAAGGTAATGGGTTTGTATGGATTTGAAAAGCGTATGCTAAGGCTGCTTCCATGGAACCTTCTCCTGAATTATCCATATGTACTACTTGGCTAAATTCACCTATGTGATATTTTATGAATTGAGTAAAATTTGCAAGAGTCTCAAATTGAACATGTACCTTTTCATCTAATTTAGGTTCATTAGGATCTTCTACTTCATTTTCTCCATTATCACCTTCATATTATGATAGTATATTCTCTTCATCAAGTGCTTTATATTCAATATCATCTTGTTCTTGTTCTCCCATATTATCATTATCTATTTGTTTACCACTTCTTAATATAGGCATTTTGTTTTTAGAATAATTTGTTTTTGCAGATATATATTATATATATGTGCTAAAATTTTTGGGTATATATGTTATATATATACCTAACTAGGAAATATAATATGATTTTATTTAAAGTTTTTTGTAGTTTTAGATTGCAAATAATAAAATAAACACAACTATAATATTATAAATGTTATATTTCAAGTTTCTTGAAAAAGCCTATAGATATCATTAACAGGTTTCAATTGATCTGGTGATAGATAATGCTCTTCTTTGAATAGGAAGTTGGATTTTAAAATTTTTATGAAATGTGCTATAGTAATGCAATCAAATTCACAATTTGATGTATAAAAGTGTAATTTGTGACAATATTATCAATAAAGCACAGCTCTAGGAACCCTGTTAAATCTTCTCTTATCGTCTAAAACAATTTCTTGATTTTCCACTTGTGATAAAAACTTATGTACTACTATTGCATTCTCAAGATAATCTTCAAAGGAATAAAGAATTGGAGAAATCACAACTCTTTTTTCTGCTAGCCACCTATCACAGGCTCTTCAAAGGTCAAAGTAGAAGGTGCACTATCCAGATCCAGGATTCTAGATAAATTGAATCTTATGATTTTATCAATCTCGGGCTCTTTAGCTCTTATAATATCTACCCTTCTCCAAATATCAGGGTATGACACACTACCTAATGAAGAAAATTCTTGGTTCTCTAGTACTGTACTAACATTAATATGAACATGTCTCCTTAAGTTATAATCTACCATCTATGGCATGCAAAATTATGAAATCCAACTAATGTTTTTTTTTGTTCTTGTAACTATTTTAGAATATAAGAAGAAATGCCTATGTTTCATGTCGGGTTCACCAAAGAATGTAGCCCAAAAATTCTCACACTCCTTTCCTCAAGGCTGATGGATCCACGCCTTAGAGGGGAATGGAAGAATGAGTGGTCTACACCTCAAAAGAGAGGTACTTAATCGTACCTTCTATATATGGTGATTTTTTGATGAATGGGTTTTGGGTTCACCAGGAAACATTTATGGTTGTTTTTGAGCCTAGGTTTTGGGATTTATTTTGATGAATTCATTTTAGTCAAATCACACATACACCTAAGTCTGGCCAATATGCAAACTATGCTATCTTATATGCAATTTTCATTCAAATGCAAGCAACAGAATACAAAAAATAGAATGTAAAAACTAATACAATGCTTAAAAGTGATCATACACTCTTACCTATATCTAGATGTTTGATGAAGAGTTTGAAATTTGTGTGCAGTCTCGATCATATATTGCAAGCCAATATAGTATTACGATTATGCAATATCGTAAATGATATGTGATATCGTATTCCAATCAGGAACCTACTATTTTGATTTTTGCAGAAACTAGTAGATTACCAGGTAGAGAACAGAAGACAAGAATAATGTGTTCTACTAATGTTTTAAGATGTAATGAAGTGCTTTAGATAATATTAGTGATATAGATTGATGAAGTGAAAGTTTTATAGCTATAAAATATGAAATTATACATGACTACATGAAATTAGGTGAACACCAATAATGCCTATGAATAGAATTAATGCTTATATGAGGGATAGTGCTAAATGAAATAGAAATATGCTTAAACAAACATCAAAAATGTAAACCAAAACTCAGGGTTGCCCCCAAGCAGATTGTAGGAAATATCATAGCATTCTTGGTAGGATCGTACACTAAAATGGTGATATCATACACCGAACCAGTGATATTGTTGTATGACCACAACTCTAATATTCAACACCATCAACTGATCTGCAACGATAGTCTATAATCCTACAAATTACAGCAAGAAAATAAGGAACAAAAAAGTGTAAAATTTAAGTGAGAGTATCTTGGAATTCCAAGGGAGAATTTGAATGATTTGAGCCTGATTAAATAGACAGGGAGGACTAACCAAAATAGGGGAAGGGGATCATTTTGTTACAACCTCTTCCCAATAGAGCAAAATTGGATAAATCCGATCCTGGGTTTCACGTGCAGTTACGCAGATAGGGATAAAAGACGTTAAGCTAAACTGGTCATTTTCTAAGTTTGATTTTTCTATTTCTAAGCAAGATCATATTATGATCTGCAATATCGTATATCGATCATAGAAATCGTATGGCAAGAATCATTCTACGATTTTGTTGATCATCCACCGATCCTACTGGTCATAGTACGATCTCTACCATTGAGCACAATTTTCAAGGCACATAAATGCAACAATTATTATTTTTCATTATTTTGTCTTTTTATGCAAGTGGGTCATTTTTAGGGTGCTACACTTTGTGATGAGGGTTGGTTTAAATACCATCAGAAGGACCATGTTCCTTGGATTATTTTATCTGAGTGGCCATCATTACCTCATGGCATGGGGAGTTTTAAATATGCTTATTTTCGGTGCAAATATCTCTTGGTTGAATTGGATTATGTTATCATGGTATCATTATATTGGAAAATTGGATTTTTAAGACTCTTTATCTTTGGTCATCCTAGTTTCTATTTTTTTAACTATGTTGGATGTCCTCTTTTCATTTGATAGTTTCTTTAAATCATAGATGATATTATGGAGAGGTGTCTTATATTCGAACAATATTATTGGTCACTAATCATCTTAGATTTGTGTGAACTATTTACATATCTTATGGAGATGTGGATTTTAATGTTTGTCCTCAAAAAAACTATTACTATCACACGGGTTAGTTTTAGACTTTGCACATATCTACCAAGTGTCATTTTTTGCCTTAAGGAGCTCTGACCAGTTGGTGGAAGGCACCTTCTTAACCTTTTATCATCATTTTTTGCCATGAAGATACCAACTTCTAATTAGGTGTGAAGTTAGAATGTTTGAAGTTCCATTCTTACAAGCTTTCAATCCCTTGGTATTGAAAACTTCACAGTTGTTCTTTCCAAAGTTTTGTTCTATATATATACACATTCTTCCTTCCTTATTTTTCTCTATGTATAATATTTACAAGGGAAAATACCTAGTGATGAATCACCCCATACTCATTGGCTCAAATACTTCATCAAGATATAATCTCCATATATCATATGTCCATTGCTCCAGTACTCATCAAGAATGTATGAGTGCATTCATCCACAAGGGAATCAAAGTCTAACAAATCTTCTTCCATGAAATGGGCGTACTCCTTCCCACAACTATTGAAAAGGATTTGCTCTATGTGATATGTGTGGAGGGATTTTGATAGGATTTTGAACTTGATCTTGTATCTAGTTCAGAGTAGCATGTGGATACAAACAAGTGATAGTTATCCTTTGATATTGGTGATGAAGTCTCTTGAAAGAAAATTTCTAAATGAGGTTGGAATATCGATCACTGATATGTCTTGATTAAACATCAAGTTAGGCCATACTTGGAGTGCTAAAGGAAGGTCTTGGATGAGACTAGAGACTAGCACTAGAGTTCCATCTAACTTCACCACTCTATTTGTTTGCATGTTCTAGTAATAGACCAAGTGCTTCCACCACCTTTCTTAGTATTACTAATGTGTTGGAACCTGATTCAATGATGTAGTTATGTTTTAGTTGATCTCTACAAATCAGGGTCAAATAGAATTGCATAAGCTTGGGCTCGCTAGGCCCTAGGCCTAAAATTTGTAGCACATTAACTATTTCTTATCTACTCAGTTAATTCTACCTATTCAAGGCCTCTTTTAGGTTCTTCATTTATTTTGTAAAATAGAGGACCTCCCAAAGAGGTATGGCTATAATAGACTTCCTTATGTGCTATACCACGTTGAAGGTTTCAATAAAAGGGGATATTAGAATGGTTGATGTTGTCAAGAGCATGGTTATTTATAACATAGGATGTGGTCTTGGTGGGATCACAATAGGATGCCTTAGTAGTTTAGGAGAAGTTTTTATCAATATCAAGACCACTTGGCCTCAATTCATTGGTGAAACTTGTGCTAGAGGGATACTCTAATTGTCTATCTCTCTCCTTTAAGGTCTAGCCATAGTTGGGCTAGGTCTTCTCTACTCGTAAATGGACCTACTTTTGGCCAATGTATTATACTCTTATCATACTTACAACCTCCCACTTGAAGGACCTACTTCGTCCAACACAACATATACGTTTGCTTCATCCCAAGTAACAAAGTTTTTCTCTAAGATTGAGTGGTTAACAACTGTTATATGGTTAGAGACTAAGTAATAGGTTCATGAATCAACATAATAACTTCTAATTAAGAAGGATGAGTGTCATTATGGTTGAAATAGGAAGTCTTAATGGTTTGAGATTTTGTTTTGAAAAAATGGTTGAAAGAAAAATAGTCAAGAGTGGGATAGTACTAGCCACTAGGATGTTTAACATAGTTGTTCTAGGTGGAAACTAGGTCCTTAGCTAAGCTTGTATGTACTTAGTGTACTGGGACAAACATGGGTACTATCTACTAAGTCGAGGCATGGGTATGACCAAAATTTTTTTTGGTTGAAAATGTGGGCTTATGTTATCTATCTAAAGGTGATCAAAATCCTAGGTTTCCTTGTTGGAAAAGAAGATTTGGATAACTTTCATTGGGAAACCTTTGGATGTTAGAGTGTTTTTTGAGGTCTATGACATCATTGGTGAGAGTCCTCATAGTTTTGAATATTTTGTCCATTTTATATTCTAAAGGAGAGGAAGCTAGATTTTGCTCTTGGTATGCAGGAGAATGAGTCAGAATAGTGATGAGTTGTATGGTCAAAGAGTAATGGTAGGGATGTTAAATAGAGGGAAAAAATGGCAAAGGTGAATTTATGTGTTAGTTTTCCTATTTGTATTAGGTATTTATTAGCTTGGATGGCTATCTCATAGGCCTCTAGTAGTGAATTACCATCCTCAGACTTGAACACCATGGAAATATCTAAATTAAAAGCTTTTAGATAGTAAATGAATGTCATACCCAAAGGTGATCAGATCTCATTGGTAATCCTTTGACAAGTCTTGTGGAATAAAACATTAAAATTATCCATTATATATGTAGGTACTCTTTTTATGGTTTTGAGTTGCTCTAGGAGGGATGCTCCATATTCCCTCTCTCAAAACTGCTTTACTAGGAGCTCCACCAACTGGTCCTAGCTTTCAAGTAATTGTGGGTTAAGAATGAGGTATCATTCATGAGATCTCCCTAAAAAATAAGTTTCTTATAACCTCAAGGATATATCTCACTTTCCATTAAAATGCACAATTCATAAGCTTTCTAAGCATTGCAAGTGTTCTATTTGAGTGACATCATCTTCTCCCAAGAAGTAAGGTAAGGATTTTAGCATCGAGATATAAATTGGGTCCCATGTGTTAAGTGGAATTGGATGAATCAAGGGACCTCTATAATTCCATGCTAAAAACAATTTTGAGGTTAATGCACTACAACCACCATGTTGCACTGTCAATTCCTTCTTCGTCATATTTGGTTTAGAGGTGGTACCAACTCTTACTGATTAGCTCTAGTGAAGGCTTTGGTCATAGGCCTTCCACTCATATAATTTTGGTTCCTACTTTTGAAAATAGAGTCATTGGGTGGAAATATTTTTCTTCAATAAGCTAATGAGACAAAGACCCCCATCAAAATCTTAGTTTATATTTTGTCATATGACTTCATAAGAGTTTATCTTTTCAATTTAAGTCATCAACTAGAGTCACTAGGTGAATTGTTTAGGTGCTTATTCAGAAATACTATGACCTTCACCAAAACCATAGTTAGGCTTCTTCAACCTTCATGGGATGAATTGTAAAAGCTCATCCCACTAGCATGCCAAAAAAAATATTTTTATCTTTGAACGCATCAACGAAATTGAGTTGGGGTACTTGATAAGACAAATGAACCCATGCCTTATGTAGAGTGAAACAACAGGAAGTGTAATAGATGGGGGACTACCTATGGAGTAACCTCTAGGGTTTTTAATCGAGGCCAAATCCTTGTCATATCTAAATCCTTTATGCATAGTGACCTTTGCAAGCTAAGTTCAAGAAAAAAAATTGTAATGAAAGTAAAAAATAATAAATTAAATGATTTTTTATAGGAAATAAAAAATTCTAATATATGGGGGCGATGCACCAAAGAATTAGTGCCAACAATTTTTGACTACAACAAGTGATAATTGAACACAAAAACATCACCTATTGCTAGTGAATACAACCAAGCAAACACACTACTAGGAATCGAGACAAGTCAAGAAAAGGAGGACAGAGTAAAATTAGTCATGACTTCTATTAACATGCTTAAATAATTACTAGACAATGATACGTAAAGGGTTTGATGATCCCTAGGCATGAGAAATGATTTTATCTCCCCTTGTTATAGTAGGAAAGAGGGGTGAAAGAAATATCCCACAAGGCTAAGTATCAAGCAAAAGCGGACAACTCCCAATGCCTTTTACAATAAAATTAGACCTATTTATAAGTCAATATGAGGGTGCCTTTCCTTCAAATTTTTATGTAGAATGCCTGCAAATATATATTTTTCTTACAGTCATGAAATCCTTCAACAACTTATGCAAAAATAGTTTGAGGTCTTTAGATCTAGGGCCATAAATATTTTAAGATTTGGGGACTTCAGATGATCAAGTGTGGCTAACTTAGATCTCTACTTCTACATTGGGGTGGTTGCACCATTACTCCACTATTTTTTGCTTAGGGTGTGTCACCTTGATAACATAGTAGGCGTGGCCTCCCTGACTGGTGTAGGTGGATAATGTAGGCTAATGCATATGGTGGGAAATGGCCATGGTTAGTAGGAATTAGCTTTGATAGGTCTAATTACAAAATTCAAACTTTGTGGCTAATGGTAGATGTCCTCTTTAATGCTCCCACTTCTTCTTTCCTTCTTATGCACATGGTTGCCACATGTATTTGAAAAATGTGGAATCTCCTTCAACCAATGGTAGTCCTTCTTCATTAAGCACTAGTTATTTCCTTTCTAGAGCTCCCCACTAATTACCATGTCTCTAGCTTCATCCTCTAGCATATCCTCCACTTTGTCATCAGGCTATCCTCTATCAAAAAGACCATATGGGCCATTGGATTGAAAATTGAAAACTCATAGGCCTTGGTGCCCTTAATTTGGTTAGATTCAAGCAAACTATGACCACCAACCATAGATAGAATGCAACTCCTAAGTTTTTTCACATTTCTTTGAAGCTATGTTCTTCTAACTAAAGGTGAGAAGCACCTTGTGATAACATTACCTTGGTCCATCCCACTTCTAACTGGTATTACATTGGGTGAAGTGGCACTGTATGGGAAATTTCCCTACAAGTAGTTATGTAGAACTCAGAAGATGTATATCGTATAGGGTTATATAATAATAATTATAGATATCTCATAGTAAGTGTCACTATGTATTCTCATTTAAAAAGTGTAAGAAATTTGACTCTTGTAAAGTGAAAAACGACAACACAAAAGCAATAGATAAAAGAATCAACACAAGAACTTATTGCACAAATGAAGACAATAATATTGATATTATTATGGGGGGAGCCTTGATCTCCACTATTACAATATGATTTTGTATTGATACAATGATTACAAATCTAGGGTTTAAAAACCCTTATTCACAAGTGAACATATGGTGTCTTTTGTGTTGTCTTTTGCTCCAAACAAGTGTGCAGGTGGGCTTGTGTATCCCTACAAGACCACCCTAGCTGCAAAAACTTCCAGAAATATGGTTCCTGCACCTCTAAATACAAAACAACATAAAATGGTTAACAAAACTTGCGAGGGATCCATTGTGTGAGACCCTCTAAATGATAAAACTTGTAAACCCTAAATGTTGCAATGTTGAACTGTAAATAAAAAATGCAAAAAACATAAAATAATGCAACTAATATATTACCTTTTCAATGCTAATACGTTCTCTTGTGTCTATGTTCAAAGGTCACATAAATACCTGAAAACATCTGAGGGTTGAAAAACTACAAATAGGTTGGGAGAAATACCTAGAGGCTTTCGATGATTATTGTGAATGCCTAACAATATTCTACGAACTCTGGGTGGTGTTCGGGAGTTGAGGGGAGTGAAGCAGAACCATATCTAGTTCATGAGGGTTTTGTGATGGTGGAAACAAAAGAGGTGATGGTGATGGTGAGGGAATAATATGATAGTGATATGGCTAGGTTTTGTGAGTGGAAAAAATTATAGGGTACTTGTAACCTCAAAAATTAGGACCTTCTGAGAATTTTCGTGGACCTTTATTCATCAAAATGAATCATTTTTATAATCTACCCTTGAACATGTTAGGGTTTCAATGACACCAATAGGCGGTCGAGATTAGAACATGAGGAAGGGTTGAGATTAAACTTGGGTATGTGGCATGGATTAAGATGGATGGATGGCTAAGATTAAGTCATGGTGGATGGCTAGGATTTATTCACATAAATACATATATTTATCAAATATACATAAATATAAATATTAAATATTAATATTTATGTATATAATTAATAAATGCATATATATATTTATAAATAATGAATGGCTATGATTTGAGGAAACAGAGATGGATGATAAGTGGCTAGATTTTGGTGTCTACAACTCTTATTCTCAAATTTTATACATACTACAATTAACCTCAAACCATGACAAGGCATGAATTAAGTAGTGGTTATGCTCAATTGTATGTTACAAAAGATGAAGGGGTCCATTAAATTATGAAGATAGAATATAAGTTGGAAGGGGGGATAACCAAATATTTGATTATTAATATCAGCTCTTGATAAGTTGGAATCAATCCTTATCATTTTGCGCTTCTATGTTAGAATGAATATTTGGATTTGAATAGTTCATATGATACTAACAAGTCAAAGCTTTCAATCCATAAGATTGAAACACATAACCATCATTTGGTCAAATCCTTTGTTGTAGAAATATGGTAATTTAATTTTATTTTCTAAGTTGGATTTATAATGATCTAAACCTATGGGTATTAGTGATTTAATTCTATGGAAAATCTTATGTAAACCTATAAGCAATAAAATGATTAATATTAATTAAACCTTTATTAATAGTTTAGTAACTTGACTTAACCTTGGGCCCTAATTCAACCTTGGTTAATGCAAAATGTACTAATAATTTAAGGATTAGGTGTCTACTATAAATTCCCCCAAACTTTGATCTATTTTAACAATGTATATCATGATAGACTTATATGGCCTCTTGTTGGGGACACCCAACCCTTATTTTATCTACTTGATATTTCTATTTCACTTTTGTATTTTGTTGCATATGGATTGTAGTAAATGTTATGCTTCATTTGAGTTTTAGAAATTATTATAAAATTTAATGTGGTATTAGATTAGGTATTTAGAAGTTTCCCTTGTTTACTCAAAGATATTAGTAGTTTTGAGGAAGATATTATTTGATATTTATAAAGGTTTAAACCTAAAATCCCTAGTGAAAACCTACATCACAAGTATATCTTGTGCTATGGTGACTAATTAGATTAGTAGAAATGTTCATCCATAAGTTCATCAATTTTTATCTCTTTCATATCCAATTTATTGTTTGATTACTTATTTTGATGGATGATTATAGTCATACCCAAAATATGTAGTTTGTTCAAATTTGGTGGATTGAATATTTTAATGGCATTTTGGAAACCCTATTTGTTTTTTATGGGTTTTTATAAAACAAATATTTCCTTATCTACTTTATATTTTTTGGGCACTAATGCAACATAGATGAGAAGGAAGTCTACATGGTTTTTAAATATGAGAAGAGTATTAATATTTTTCAAATAACCCCTAGTTTTTAGATAGACCTAGGGGATTAACTATATAAAAAGACCTCTAGACCACTAAAGAAATTTTTAAAATGGTCCAAAAATATTTTATGTCAATTTGGTAAGAGAGGATTGCTTGATATATTGTATTATAAAAATGGTTGTATAGAAAAAATTATAGTCATGGATGAGCCATGAAACTTTTGGATTCTTTGTAAAATTTAGGTGTGTCCTAGTTCAATACTTTTGATGATTTTTCATAGGGTTCCTTCATTCTCATCTAAAGAATATTGCATCTTGCCTCTAAAATTCTAAAAATGAATTTAGAAGATGGAAAATTCTTTCAAATATTACATGTGTCAGTGACAAGATCATGCAAGGGCATGACTAGGGTGCCATGAGTGAGGTTAGTTCCATAAGAACATTGACATATATGAATTGGAGGAGTAGTTTTGTCTTCCAATCATTTGCTACAACACATCAGTAAGATGCAAGGTTAGTAATCTTGATATTGCGAGTCTAAATACCAATGACAACACATTTTAATATTTCTACAAATGCATTGAGTTGCATGTCATGGATTATAGGTTTGTGGAGTTGGCAAATTATTTTATCACCTTAGGAATGTCACCAATGAATTGAATATTTTTGGGTGCATATTTTAGTTTTCTAACATGGTTGTACTATATTAGTAAAACATGTTAAAAGTAAATGGGTGGTCCAATGTTTGAAACTCTTTGGTAGTTGTTTCAGTTCTCATATATTATACATGGATACATGGACTATTGTTAGAGTACCTATTTTTATCAAGGAATGGATTTTATTCTACTTGATTGGGAATACCATTAAATATGTCAACAAGTTATGTGGACATGTGATAGGATAGGTTGGTGTACATTTTGATCATGTTGGCAACTCAAGCATGGGGTATGAGTGCATGTGCCCAACTAGGCTATGGATATTCAAAGGTAAAAATGAGGAGTTACATAAATACTGACACAAGGTACACTTTATTATTTTTTAACAATGATATTGAATCATAATTGTGTACTATAACATATCAATATGTTGGCTCATCACACACATCATGTTAGTCATCAGCTCAACACATGTGACAATACATAATCTAATAGTGTAATGATATGATCAAGAGTGTGCTATTGAGTTTACTAATGTTTGACAATATGGCGGTCAAAAGGTTGCTTGCAAGCCATAATAACATTCACCCTTTGTGACCTAATAGAAGTTTATGAGGATGTTTTGTGTTCACAACTACATGGATGTCGTCCATGGGCCAATTGACTAGTACGATATCCATAAAAAAATTATTTATAAGAGGTTTTATATTCAAGACCTCATGCTAGCTTTATTTATTGTCAAGTGTTTGCATGCTCTTTGTCAGTGTTCAACCATCCCATTTAATCTTTGTTTATGAGGGGAATGTAGGGAGGCTAAGCATATTTTTTGTGTTTGGTTCAAATCCCTATCTAATCATTTTCATAGATTCTTAATTTTTCTTTGGGAAACTATGGACTAATTAGAAAATGGCATTTACATTTAGATTTATTTGCATTATGGACCTCATATGTATGTTATGGATATCAATTCTTAATTTCTTAGTTTCCTAGATAGTTAGAACTTAGGGTACTAAGTTTTGTCACCCAAAATATTTTGGGTTCAAATTTCTTCCTTGTAATTTTGTGAAGGTTGGTCTTATTGCTAAGCCAATGGATTAGGTGGCACTCAATGGTTTCTCATGACAAATTTTTAGTATATACATATTTTTTGACAAATCATTCTTTTGACATGTGTTTATTATTCCTATTATGAATGGCCCAAATTAGATGAAGTAGATTGTTGCTTTCTCAATCGCACTCCTAAATAACATTACAAAATAATTAGAAACACTATGAGTATCTATCAAATCATGCTCAAAGTGTCATAAGGGTGATTATATGAGTATCTTGGATTTGTTAATGTGTTTTTTATAAGGAAAATGGTATTCTTCCAAATTGCTATGGATACTCATATTATTTGACATGTTAATATTCTTCTAGATGGTGATGGAGGCTCATATTTGATGACATCTTGGTATTCTTCTAGTTGATGACATAGAATCATTATTTGATGACTTGATATCCTTCCATATGAAGAAATAGGCTTAGCAATTTAAATATCCCTTAGTCCAATAAAGAATTCATTATTATGGAAGATGATAACCTCTCTAATGTTTTATCTCCTTCACCCCAAGCTATGATTATGTGGGGGTTCTAGAATATGGTAATATAACATTATTGGCAAAACTTAATAAACAATGTAAGCCTAGAGGTAGTCCTAGTGTAAGCCTATGGGCATTAGTAACATAAGCCTATGGAAAATATTGTGTAAGCGTATGGTTATTTTTTATGTATTCACCACTTGTGATATTGATGAAATGATTTGTAGTGTTATGTGTTCACTCTTACTGGGATTGGTTAAGCTTCTATGGTTAATCATAACTAATCCTTCATTAATGTTTTATAAAGGTTTATAACTTGACTTAGCCATGAGATTTATGTCATCCTTAGTTAATATAATATGTAATTGTAAATTTGGATATTAGGCATCTACTATAAATACCCCCAACTATTGATCCATTGTATTAGTGTGTATTATGATATCCTTATATGAAATAATGTTGGGCATTCCTCATTGGACACCTATCTATATTGGATATGTAGAATTTCATATAAAATGCAAACATAAATTTATTGTAAAGGTAATATGTGTTCAACACATTTTCAAGATAAAAAATGATTTTGAACTCTCCACTAAATGCAAGGAGATGATCAAGTTATAGACCTTATGAAGTAAAAAAAAGCTACTTTGATACATAAATAAAGGATAATTATAAAATATAAAGAAATCAATATTGATATTTGTAGTATTACAAGCCTAAAATAATAAAGGATAATTACAAAATATAAAGAAATCAATATTGATATTTGTAGTATTACAAGCCTAAAATGATTTCTTGATGAGAGCATTTATATTGGATAAAAACTTCATTCACAATTAATAGCATTGAAAGTAAGGAAATTAATGTTACACCATAGTGGTATGTCTTTAGGTTCTCATCCAAAAACCTAATTTCAAACCACATGGGTGTGTATGAGCTTTAACAATAAAAAGTAAAAAATAAAATTAATGTAAAATTTGTGGAATAAATTGCCTAATAAAGAAAAAGATATTTTTGGAAAAAAATTTGATTATGACCTTTTTAATATTTTTTGCTTCAAAAAAAATTGTAATAAGACCTCTTTTAAATATTGAGAGTTTAGATTGAGAACTAATATTTTTTCATAAAAATATAACTTTTATTTATTTTTATAATATTTTTTATAAATTTATAAATACAAATATTTTAAAATTCTATATATTCTTAATATTTTATATAATAATATTTACCAATAATAATCAGCTTTGTCAGATCTTAAGTGTTGGTTTCCTTACGCGTAATAAAGCAAAACTTTATTCTCCTTGGCGAGATAAGCTCAGCGTAGTAGATCCACACAATAATATTCAAATACGAACAAATATACACCTTGATTTTTGCTAAAGCAATGTAAAATAGGGAAAAGACCCCCGATCTGTTGTGCCTTGAGTCTGATCTACACTAAATAATAATAATAACAGTAATTTCACCACCTCACCAAAACAAATCAATAGATTTTACAAAAAGCGGTGATATCCCAAACCGTAGGGCTAGAAAAACCTCGATGTGGGGTGCTGCCATCGAATTTGTCATTATTGATGTTAGTGTCATCGATGCTACAGGAATCTATCATCCGCATCATCATAGAGGCCATAATGTTCGTGTTGGGGCAACATCAGGGCTATCGGCGGTCTTAGGGGCTACAGTCAGCGGATCGCCAGTAGCAGGCCCTTGACGCACTACCACCCTTCGTAGTCACAAGAAAAGAATTAGGCTATGCCCTCCTGCACCAGTGGGATCCATTATGGCCTCCATTAATGCCATCAAAGTCGCATGATGGAATTTATATATAGTTTTTCGCTGCTTTAATGTTGCATTTACATATTTATTAAAATTTATACATCTTAGTTTTTTTTTTAAATACTTTTTATAAATTCATAAATGAAAAACCATGGTACAATAAAATTATGTTTTGTAGACATTCTTATTTGCATAAGTAAAAAAAAAATTAGATCTTTTACTACTTCTACTCTAAACATTCTTATTTGATTTAAAATACAAATCACAACTTTACTTACAGTGTTAGTAACAGGAATGGAACCTTCACTAAAAATAAGAGGGTGTCTATGCTTCCAGATAGCAAATAGAATAGAGACCCTCACCACTTTCCAAATATGAGGTAGACAATCGTTGACGTCTCTAAGAAGTACAATAATCCACCAGAGGTGTTCCCTAAAAAAGGGTTAATAACTCAATCCATTCATTTCCATACTACTTTGGCACGAGAGCAATCCCAAAAAATATGCTTTATTGTTTTCTCTTTACCACAAACCAAACAATAGCCAAAAGTGAAATTCATTTTGGCCAACTTAGCTTTGTAGCGTAGGCCTTGGAAGGCTAATGATCAAGCAAAAATCTTAAGCTGAGTAGACATTATGAAATGCCAAATTTTAGATAACCATATTTTCCATTTTTTGTAGGTGTAGTTGACTTTTCATTTGTGATTCAATACATTATCTATAGGGGCCTTAATCAATAGAGACTCATAAATCTTAGTAGAGTTAAATTGGAGCATAGGGCAACCAAACTTCCACCTCCAATCTCTCCAAATACGTCATTGCATTCCTCTATTCAGTTTGTAAAGCTGATCAGATGACAAAAAAAAGTGAATATGGTTGATATCATCTTTATCAGAGTACCGTGTTTTGTACTTAAAAAGCAAGTCAGACCAATAGGACCAATCACTAGTGTCAACATTCCATAAATTGTCCAACATCGAACCCCTTTTTTTACCAACCACTTACAACAGAGAATTGACTATCAGAGGCATACCACCCATTATATTTCCATAACCAAATTGACCTATAAGGAAGCACCCATCCTATCTTGTCATCAAGAAATTCCGAGTGCAACACATGGGCAATCAAATTCCATGCTTCTCAAATTCTTTAAATAAGATTACTGCCACCTATTTTAAACTTCCACGGGTTGTCAATGATGTCCTCTAAATGGAAGGAGCTCTTAATACCATCAATATGAGTACAAGTCTGAATTTTGTGTTGTAATAGAAGTTTCCACCCTTCATTCCCTTCCAAAGCCCTCACAATCCACTTAGCAACTAGAACCTTACCCTGAGTATGAATATCCAGGAGCCCCAAACCTCCCTCTTCTTTAGGAATGGTGCAATATTTCCATGCTATAAGTGATAGTTTATTTGAACCATAAAATTTGGAACACATAAATGATCAAATTATCTTCTCGAGCCTCATGTATTGCGAAGTATTAGGCAACCAATAGGAAGAACAGTAAAGGTGACAAACCTGCATAATTTTTTCCACCACCACCAGCTTACTAGAAAATGAAAGTAACCTATTTTTCCATACTTGATTTTTTTTCAAATTTATCCAAGAACCAACTCCACATATCAACCAACGAGACTCTCTTACCAAATGATAATCCTAGATATATAACAATATCACCATTTGCAATATAATTCCGCACAAGGTAAAATCCCTCTCGTAAGGATTCAACACCAACTAACCAAAATTTAGATTTAGGTTCCCTGATTTTGGCACATGAGGCCAAGTATAACTGATCAAAGGAGCAAATGGTATTTTCAATGGACTATTGTCTAGTTGGAACAAAATAAAAGAATCATCTACAAAGTGGTTGTTAATAACTGTAACCCATGGAATCGAGATACCTCTTAAATCCATTGTCTTCATTCTTGTTTCTAATAGATATCCCAAAGTATCAACAATCAACACAAAAATATAGGGGGCTAGAGGGAAGCCTTATTTAATTGACTTAAACAAAGTAATAGATTTTGAAAGATTACCATTAATCATTATCTTTATCGAGGTACACTAGAACAACACCTTGATCCTCCCAACCATTGCTTTGTTGAATCCCAAACACTCCAGCATATTAAATTTCCAATCAACCCTATCATAAGCATTATGAAAATCTATCTTAAAAAATAATGCTTGTTGATTGCTTCCTTGTGCCCACTCCATTTTCTCCCACATGGCCAACATGGTGTCTAATATAAATATTCCTTTAACAAAATTTGTTTGCTCTTGTCATACAATTCTTGCTGCTATAGGTTTTAGTCTAAGAGCTAGTGCCTTGGCCAAAATTTTGTATGAGATATTGAGAAAAGTAATGGGCCTCCAACCTCCAATCGTGTCCTTCCTATTATTCTTAGGAATCAATTTAATCAACTCTTGATTCAATCCTGGAGATAACATGCCTTTGTCAAAAATTTCCCACACCATCATTATGTAGTCATTACCAATCACTTCCCACATTTTCTTGTAAAATTTTGTAGGGAGTAAATCTAGACCAGGGGACTTACCATTGCCCATAATAGAAAGAGTAGTATAAAGTTCATCCTTAGTGAAATCCTTCACCATCTTGTCATTCTCAAAACTGAAAACTTTCCTAGGTATACATTTTTTAACTTCTCTAGCTAGCAACACACCCTCATCTACAAGATATTCCACAAATATCTTCCTAAAATGAGATTCAAATATATATATGATCTCATATTCCTATTCAACAAGAGAGACATATTATTTCGATAAAGATACTATTCATTTCGAAGCAATATTTCCTTTAATGTGACCAAAAAAGAACTGAGAGGGTGTATTACCCTATTTAATCCAACTGAGCCTACCCCTAATTTTTGCTCCTCTTCCCACATAGTCTTCATACCCTCTAATTTATTTTTCTTTATTTTTCTCCAATTCTTGTAATTGGATATTTAAAAGATCCAATTCCAGTTCCCTTCTTACATTTTTTAGTGATTTTCTTAAACAATTGATTTTACCCCTCATTTTTTGGCCACCAATCTCCTCCAACCTTACAAAAATCTAATAGTTCTTCGGATTGCTGCTTCCCACCATCCTAACCATCCATATTTTTCTCTAGGTCTAGGTTCTAAGTTCCATACATATTTGATCATAGTTCTACATGCTTTAGATTATAAATGAGAAATATTCAACTTAAAATTCAAAGCACTATCTATTGCATAGACCTTACCAATGTAAATTGTTGCACTAATAGGAAAATGGTCAGAACCTATTGTCGAGAGGTCCACATCACCAGATCGTTTACTTAGCCCTATACAAGTGAATACACTTCTATCAACATAAAATCTATCCAACTTAGCTTGTACATGATGAATATCCCTTCTACTATTAGACCATGTAAACCAACCCCCATTTTCCAAGTGCTTCTATTTAAAATTTATGTCAAATACCTACAAAGAGTCCTTTATTTTATTCCATTTTTATTTTTCCTCACTTGCAACACATCCTTTTGTTCCTCCTTCCCTATATCCTGTCCATTCTACCATATTAAAGTCCCCTCCAATAACACAATTGGCATTCAACATATTAGAGGTAATCTAGTCCCATAGCTTGCTTTTTTCATTTGAATTATTGAGAGCATACACTGAACAAACACCAACAACCTACCCGAAAATAAGAAAGGTTACCCACAATACCCGTCCTTGAGAATCCTCTCCCTTATCCATTAACAAGGAATCCCACCATGGATTTATTGCTAAAATGGCTCCTCTATAGCCACTATCATGATAAGAAGCCCACCAACATCCCTTCCAAATGCTATCCATACAACTCTTTAATGCAAAACCACTAACTTTAAATTCTTGAAGAGAAACTACATCAAATTTCACATTTCATAAAAAATGACAAACTAAACTCCTCAATGGGATTGTCATCCTTTTACATTCCAAGAAAGTATACTAAACTTCATTGATTCACATCAATATTCAACACCTCAAATCTAATACTTGACTGGCTCCCACCTGCATACACATCATTTCCCAAACTACTGATCGCTTCATTTCCATGTGAATGTGCCTCCCCTCATAAATTTTATCCACCATATTTTTTCTTTCCTGGAGAGGAAGACCATGTTTTAACTTTAGAAGGCTTCCTTGGAGAATATCTACTCTCCCTTATTTTTTGTACCTATACCAATTATGTGGGAGCCCCAAATTTCTTATCTCTTAAGCCCTTAATCTGAGCTACCTTCCAATTTTGTGTTTTTCAAACTTGTATTATCTCCATGGTGTTTGTTCCCTGATCATTAGAGAGATCTCTATTTTGTTCACCAATTTACCATAAACTGCTAACGATTCTAAGGAATCAGAGAAGGTGGGGGTACATCTTAGTCTTTGATATATCTTTAGGTTTTTATTTAGAAGACCTAAGTTCAATAAATATATATATCCTTAAAACAACCAAATTCCATATCTCTTATTAGTCATAAGCTCTGACATATTAGTGACAATCTTATCTAAGAATTGAAAAATATCTTCTTCTCCAGGCTTCCAACCATTCCACATACCAATGCCATGGATTTTCTCCTCTGCCATTTTTATCATCTTCTTTTGGAATCATATCCAGTAATGTTTTAGGCCTGCATGTATGTGTTGCTTAGTGGAAACCCACAAATATGAGGGTTCCTTGAGAAGAAAGTAGGATCAAATGTTGGGAACTAGTCTTCTATTGGAATTTTTTCATAAAGTATGTTATGAGACACATTAAAAAAAAATCATTTATAGTTCATGTAATAAATGGAAAAAATTCATTTATAACTCATATAATAAATGAGAATTGATAATATAATGTCATAATAACTTATGGCATCTAAATTATAAAACAAATTGAGGTTATAAGTTTAAGTATTATTATATGTTACAAACATGTTTGCGTTAGAAAGGGTAATGGTTTATAAAATTAGTAGTGGGTATGATAGGTTATATGCTAGGTTATAATTTTATAAGGAAATATTGCATTTAAGAAGTAGGAGATAGTATATAGTTTAGAAGGGCTAAATATGTTAGGCTTGGGATTTGAGATTTCAAAGGTTAGAGTTTAAGGTTTGGATTATGAGTTTAAATATGATTGTTTCCAACTGGATAAATTCACGTCTTTATTTTGAAATTTCTAATTAGTTACATATTTATAAAAACTTAATAATAGAAATTAACTTATGATGAGTTTGAATAATTCACTTTTACTTTGTACTTATACAATGATACTTTAGTCACGTCCTTTATTTTAATGTAGTCTTTAATATTTTCAATTTTATTTAGTAATTTATTCTAATTTTTTTAAGCTAACTGGATTTTATTTTTTCCATTTTGATTGTCATCTTGGAAAATTTATAAACTTTGAGTAAAGGATATTTCCATATAAGATAGACTATGCATGATAATGATATTTTAGACACGTAAAAATACACATCATCATCACCCTCATCCATTTCATATCATTCAAATAATGTCAAATATTATTTTAAGTGTTGTTATTATGAGATTATTATAGCATTACATAACACCAAAATGTATATATACGATACTATAGGCTTAACTGTATCTAAGAGCAATGCTGCAAGCCTAATACAGGCAATGCATTATACTTTAGTAAATATCTATCAAATTAAAACAAAATCCTTTTTGGAAGTACTAGTTTTCATTAAAAATTAGCTCTATACTAATATTTCAAAGAATCAATATAAGGTTGAGTATTTGAGATTAAAAATTTCTTGTAAAATGCAAACATAAATTTAAAAGAAAGGAAATCTATGTTCAACACATTTTCAAGATAAAAATGATTAAAAACACTTCACTAAATGCAAGGAGATATCAAATTATAGAGCTTATGAATAAAAAACAAAAATTATTTTGATACATAAATAAAGGATAACTATACAAGATAAATAAATCATTTTTGATATTTGTAACAATATTACAAGCCTAACCTAAAATGATTTCTTGTTGAAGACCTTTATATTGGATAAAAACTTCATTATAACTAATAGCATTGAAAGTAAGGAAAAATAATGTAACACCAGAGTGGTATATTTTGGGGTTCTCATCTAAGAGTCCCAAGTTCAAACCACACAAGATGTGTTTGAACAGGGTTTAACCAAAACAAATTTGTAAAATTTGTAAAATAAATTGCTTAATAATAGAAAATAAAATATTTTTGGAAAGCAATTTGAAAAAAAGGGGTTGTACTTGGATGTCCTTTAAAGCTCACAAACATATTTAATTATCATCTTAATTAAGTTGTTAGATAACTACATTTTTTTTAATGAGTTTACACAGATTTTTAGAGGGATTCTTGTCCCCTCATACTGAGAGGGGTTTAAACCTTGGACCTTTCAAAGAAAGGCCTAAACCCTTATCGTTGTAGTAAGCTAGATAACTACATTTTTATAAAAATGTCCATTTTAGTTAGATAGCTATATTTTTAATTTATATTTTTTTCAATATAGAATTTAGTAAATACAAATATTTCAAAATTCAATTAATATTTTGTATAATAATATTTACAAAATCTCTATATTTTAAAATTCAATAATATTTATCAAAACTCTACTTTTATTAATACAAATATTTTAAAATTCAATTAATATTTTGTACGGTAATATTTACCAAAACTCCCTTTACTATATAAACACTGCATCTTACTAAAATGATATATTCAAACTTTCACATTATCTATCATACATAGCTTTACCAGATCTTAAATGTTAGTTTCCTTCGGCCATACAGAAGGTAACAAAGCACAAATTTATTCTGCTTCGCGAGACGAGCTAAGCGTAGCAAATCTGCACAATCATCTTTAAACGAACAAATATACACCATGATTTTCGCTAGATCAATCTAAAACAGGGGAAAACGCGCCCGATCTACAGCCGCTCGAGTCTGATTTACACTAAAACATAACACTGAAAGTAATTTCAGCGCCTCACCAAAACAAATCGACAGATTTTACCAAAAGCAGCGACAGCTCAGACCGTAGGGCCAAAAAAACCCGGTATTTTTCCTATTCCCTGCTGCGCTGGCGTCGCAGTCGTCATTATTGTCATGGATGCTGCTGGAATCCGACACCGGCGTAGTTATAGAGGCCGTTATGTTCGTCGCGCTGGCGGCGTCAGGGCTGTCGGCGGTCTCGGGGGCTGCGGCGAGCGGAGCGCCGGCGGTAGGCCCTGGCCGTAAGCCTCTGTGATCTGGCACTTCTGGCTGCCCTTGGCGCACAGCCACCCGTCGGCGGAAGCGCCCTCCTGCATCAGCGGGGCCCATCATGGCCTCCATTAATGCCACCAAAGTGCCTCGAGGAATTTATAAATAGTTTTCCACTGCTTTAATGTTACATTTACATATGCAATAAAATTTACACATCTTTGAATGTCATTCTTACAAATGTTAAGGCTGAGGTCGGGATATATGAGGCTTTTGAGCGAAAAGTGACCTGCGCCAACAAAAATGCCAAATAAGTGGAAAGAGACTTAACTCAAATAATATAACTCCAGTCAAGCCATTAAAACTGAGATCTAAATGCTCGAGCTTTCTAAATCTGAATAAATTTGGCTTACGTGTGGGTCCCTCTTCATTCATTTCACTCTTAGAACGGGAGAAATTGGAGCAAGACAGATGAAGTTTAATGACATGCGCTGTGAGACTGTTGCACTCGACATCATCCCTTTCACAACAATTAAACCCTTTCCATGATATTAAAAAATATATATAATCATCCATACATCCACTCCTTCACACACTCGTCCATGCCGTCTCTGTTTGAACGTTGAACCTCGTCCAAACAGTTGACTAATTACAAACTAATTACAAGATCACAAAATAATATAATTGTTAACCATTCTTTATTATAAACCTACACCCATAAGCATAATAAACATGGGCTAGAGGTATTGACTTTAGGTATCAATTAGAAATTACTGGTTTACCACACATTAAATATCAAACTTATAATAATAAAAATAGGGGTAAATATAGAGTTACCAAATAATATCACTATCAAATAACAAATTTTTATCCATAGAAAGTAGAGGTTGCTAAAAGTCATCATGAATCAAGACACTAGAATGATGTCTACTCTTAGGATTTAGCATTCATCATGACTTCTTAGTCTATGGGATAGTACCATGACCATCAATGACATCATATTTGTTCATGGTATCAACTCTATGTGATGCAAATATTAACATTGGCATTCTATCATCATTCATGTTGTGGTGCCAAGAGTATTATGAATTGTTAGAGGTAGATATATAGAAGTTATTTGTCTTCGTTTTGTCTCTACCCCAACTATCTAAAAATTCACTAGGGAGACGTTGGATGAATAGAATGCCACTCTAAATTATGACCTAAAGTTTAATTGGACCCAACATTGACCTTCATCATCCTAGAAATTTAGACCTTCACTTAGGATGCAATGAAATAATAGATCTTAGATCTATTTCACCTATTGCTCACATAGGTATTAACTTTATCTTGCACCAACATCTTGCATAGAAGTCTTTTCAACATATCAGAGCCAACACCAACTTCTAGCATGGGCTCATCAGTACTAGCAATAGTTGCTAGCATGGGATCAAATTCTAAACTTTAAACTTCCAATTATTAACTTTGAACTTTAAACTCTAACTTCTCAACATATCAATGCTAACATTAGTTACTAACATGTGACCAAACTTCAAACTATGACTTCTCAATACATTAGCACTAGCACTAGCTTCTAGCATGGGACTAAATTCCAAACTCTATAATATAGCTTCTCAACACATCAATGCAAGCACTAGCTACTAGCATGGGCCTAAACTCCAAATTCTTAACACATCGACATTGGTACTAGTTTGTACCATAGGTCCAAAATCCACACTTCAAATTTTGACTTCTTAGTATATAAATGCTAGCATCAACTACTAGGATGGACCCAAAATATAATCTTCAAACTCTAGAATTAGAGCTCTAAACTTTAAACTCTAACCTTTTATGTCCAAACTTTGAACTTTAAAACACAAACTATTTTTAGGATCTCAACAACCAATTATTGCTAGAATATAAACTATCTCATCAATCTAGTAATTGTTAGTTATTGTTGGAAGGTGAACATATTCATCTTCTTATTTAGAAATTCTTGATACATTACATCCTCTTACATAATGGAATGTTTCAAATTCAATATAGGAAAAAAGGAAACAAATAGGATAAGTAGATATTGAGTAGTTCACACTATTTTAGACCCATGAGATTTACTATTGTATTTGTACATTAGAGGTTTGATCTATATTTATTCGTCTAAACATAGTGATTTGACTAGTGATATCACATTTATTATTAGAAATATGTTCAACCTCTTCACATCTCCACATAGAGATTGACCTATGTATTTTGGAATCCCTTATTATGGATTTGGCTTATCCCTTAAGGCATCTCTCCCTATATGCTTTATAGATATGCGTTATATGATTCTATTGTAATATAACAGTTGTTGTTTTCATCGATATCTACTTGTGTTCAATTTTGTGTGTATAAATTTTATCATGTTAATGATGAACTTAATGTATTCAATCATAGTGTCATATTAGTTTCAACCCTACCATCCTATATATTAGAACCATGATTTTTGTCCAGATGCACTCATGTCTTGATGCCCGGTTCATGTAGTCCTCAACTAACACATTGTTTAGAAGTGGAACTTATCTACCCAAGTTTTGGATTTTATTGCAAATTTTTTCTTGATATTTTTTTCGTGTTTTCCTTCCTTCAAAGAGTAGTGAATTCCTTGCTTATAGTACATTCATGTCTTTCTTGCTTCCTACATTAGTCTTTTTATTAGTACCCATGTTTATAGTGTCACTCTATATCGTAACTCGCTTGATACTATAAGCTAGTTTAGTGAAGTTATTCTATACATTACTATATTGGGCCCTCATAGTGTAGATAAATGACATACAAGTAGTTTATTCTCTAATGTTTCCATTTCCATTTATCATGGCAATGGTGTAAAATATAGAACAATAGAAATAATGACTACAAAAATAGATTCAAATTTTGAAGAAATGAAACCAAAAACTACACAATGATACCCAAGCAAAGGAGGCGAGTCTTCCTTTCACCATCACATCCATGGAAGAGCTATAAACAAAGTGCATACGTCTAGGAAATCTAAATGTTGACGTGGTCCACAAGATCAAGGAGAGAATTACCAAAATTTTAAAGTGACTTCCACAATAATCAAAAGATAAATAAGACATCCATGACACCATCCAACATAAGTATTTGCATATATAGAATGATTTTGATAATTTATCCATAAAGCAATAACATATTTAGGAGTCTCGTATGCAAACAAATATTTGTTTGGTGAATTTTACCCCTCCTAAGAAATATTTTTTCTCCTCCAATTAATTTGGTTAGTTTTAAGAACATATCAAGGGGATTAACTTAGATCTCTTGAAGAAAGTGAATTATATTATCCAAGGATTGGAATAGCATGGCCAAGTTGAACAATTATCCAATATTGTGAGGATTGGGTACATATGTAGTCACTATAGAAATAGGGATGTAAATCCATTAGATGATTTGATATCCACTCATGTTATATTTGAGGGAAGCACAACCATAACTACTCAACATATTAGTTCATATAGGTTCCCATATAGAGCTCAACCAACCTAGTACATATTCATTTTAGATATGATCCTTCTCATTGTTTAAAGAAGTTGACTACAACCATTTGTCACACATGAACTTGCCAAAAGTCCAAGTTTATATCTTTGTCTCTATTTTTTATATAGGGATCATTTTCACATTCCTTGGGAGTTCTCATACATAGTACCCATACTCAGGAATCCTCTTCACACCACTGGAGTGCCATGGAATATATTTTCTCGATCTTTGTATAAATAATTTTTCTTCTTATTTTACTACTTTGTCTATTATATATTCCCTTCAAAAATAGTCTCTTCTCTTACTACTACCTCTCCCTCAATATAATCCATTTAGGATGTACCATATTTGAATGCCACTCATTCATTGTTAGTAAAATTTGCATATTGAATTGGAATATATTGGGACCATTGTTTCGTAAGGGAGATGAATGATATGAGAAAAGTAGGGTTTGCTCAAATTTCATGGATATAGTTACCATAACAACACCAAATCATAAGATCTTTCACTGATCATAACTTCTTAGCCTATGGGATAGTGCCATTACCACCTACAATGCCACATCTATTAATGGAACTAACTCATATTTGTGTCACTAATATCAAATTTAGCATTCTAGAATCATAAATATTTTGGTTCCAATATAAGAATCAACCATTAGAGATAGAGCACTAGTTATTATCTACATTTGTCACCCATCTACCCCAACTATTTTAAATTTTATCAAGGACATATTGGAAGAATTAAGCATCACTCTAAATCATGATCTAATGTTTACCTACACTTGACATCATCCTTTATAATCCTAAAAATTAAGATATTTATCTTGGATGAACTAGAAGAACATACCTCATATTTTTTTTACCTATTTTTTACACAAAATATAATTTCATCATGTGTCAATATCTTGCATAAAAAGCTTCTTAGTACATTAGCATAATCACTAGCTACTAGCAGCCCCAAAATCTAAACACTAAACTCTAGTATTTTACTTCTTAGGATATTAATGTCATCACCAACTACTAGTATGGGACAAACCTTTGAACTCAAAACTTTAAACTCTTAACTTTGACTTCTTAGTGAATTATTGCCAACACTAGTTTATAGTATGGGATTAAACTCTAAACTCTAACATCTTAGGATATCAATTCACAAAAGATATCAATATTAAAGTTATCACACAATGATGTACACATGTATTCAAGTAAATAGATTACTATATTCCCATGGATCAAAATTAAAGTATTCCAATACCAATGAAGTACGAAAATTTCATTTTCTTCCATATCATATGCTTGCTCTACATATAGCCTTTGCAAAGACTTGATATTTTAACTTCAAAAAACTATTCATCTTCTCAAACATTCGGGAGATATAAATATTTATATTTATCATAAGAGAAATGTATTTTATTGACTCCTTAATAATGATTAACAACTAATTTTTACTAAATGATAAATACTTACAATAATCTGGACTTCAGTTATTTATAAATGATTACCATCTATGACATGGTTCAAGGGGTTGGAAGCCCCTTGTAGGATAAAGGGGCATAACCCTTTGTGAGGTCAAGGGGTAGTTCCCTTCACACGTACCCAATAATACCTTCATTATCTAAATTCTCCTTATATACATTTTGGCATAGAAAGGATGCTATAATTATTAATTTAGGACTTCAACAACTCATAGACTGAATAAAATATCAACAAATTTACTGATGATTGCAATTGGATTTAACTTTTTACTCTCTTTTAATACCCATGTGGTGTAATGAACCTATAAAACAAATAATCACCTGTGCTTATAAATATTACTCCTATAACAAGCATATTGAGAAATAATTGTATACTAATAGTTCAACATATTTTTATGGAGAATTTCATGAGTAAATAATGTATGGCATTGTTATTGGTGGTTGTCAAATTCTATCAAACTCTAAAAAACAAGTTGTTAAAATGCACTAGTGTGTTTTGTTTGGTGTGGTATCCAGTAGGTAGAGCCCTTTCTCTAGTTTGGAATAGATAAAAATGAGGTAAAATGAAAAATATATATATAGAATTTTCTCTACCTATGAGAATGCAACCTATTTTTTGCCACAAGAATCTCAAATTTTTGAAAAACTATGATTCGCAATTTTTGAAAAACATTGGTAAAAATCATCAATTTTTCAAAAAAAACTATTTTCATTGTGATTTGAATCGAAATTCCTTTTAAATCATAAAAAATGGATCAGATCACGATCAAATCGATATTTTTGTAACTATGTGCCAGATAGACACTATCTAATAGATGGCTCAATCTTTGGTAGACACTTCCTCACATAAGGCCATTACTACCTACACTTCACAAATTTTGAAAATCATCATACTTCTTTTAAAATGTTTTTTTCTTTATTTGGATAAGAATGTCTTCCATTGCAACAATTTGCACCAATACTTTAATCCTTGATTTTAATTTAGTATATATTTTCTTAGAAAGAGTAGAAGTACTTGATTGGGATGAGGCTTAACTTAAGTTGCCCAAATCATGTTTTTATGGAGTCTTTTTTCTTCTCATTTCTATTACCTCTACCCAAGAATGTGCATCTCTTTATAGGTCCTTTTCAAACTTCCTAATCATACATGCAAATAACCAGGTCTTTTGAATAGACCTCAAATGTCACTTTAAATAACCAGGTCTTTTGAATAGACCTCAAATGCCACTTTAAATTTCCTTCATGATTGTAGAATCTAATATATAGTTCCTCTAACTATAATGTATCAAACCATGATCTTAGTTGTGAATAATTCTCCAAATTACCTATGGTGTAATCTCTAGTTGAGAAAGGAATGCCTGGAAAATAAATACATTTGGGCCAATGGATTTCTTTGATGTAGCCATTAAGGTCATTGATCATTTGATAATTTGCTTCTTTAATTAATATTTTATTCAAAATTCTTGTAGGTAACAAATTAAACTTTCCCTAAAACTTAATAGTCTAATGTATGTACGACGAACCTAAACAAATAAACAAGCATATGATGAGATATGATCTTTGGCTTTGGTGATGGCAAATATGGGATTTGGATTTGATGACAACAGATTTGAGCTTTAGCTTTGGCGATGGCAGATTGGAGCTTTGGTTTTAATAGTGGTAGATCTAATCTTTGGCTTTAGCGATGGTAGATTTAGGATTTGGCTTTGATGATGACAGATTTGAACTTTGGCTTTGGTGATGGTATATTGGAGCTTTGGCTTTGATGATGGTAGATCTGATCTTTGGCTTTGGTAGTAGCAAATCTAGGATTTGGCTTTGGCGATTGTAGATCTAGGCTTTAGCTTTGATGGCAATATATCTAGGTTATGGATTTAATGATGGTAAATCTAGGCTTTGGCTTCAGTAGTGATAGATCTAGAATTTGTATTTGGCAATGTTAGATCTAGGCTTTGGCTTTAGTAGTGGCAAATCTAGGATTTGTATTCGATGGTAGTAGATCTAGGATTAGGTAATGATAGTTTTGGGCTTCGATGATGGTAAATCTAGGCTTTGAATTTGGTGGCAATAAATATAGGATTTGGCTTCATCGATGACCAATATGATACTTGGCTTCGATGATGGTAGATCTAGGATTTAGTGGTTGTAGTTCTAGTATTTGGACATTATGATGGTAGATCTAGGCTTTGGCTTTGGTAGTGATAGGTCTAGGATTTGGATTCAATGGTTGTAGATATGGGCTTTGGCTTTGATCATGACAAGTATGGTATTTGGTGGTGGCATATATGGGTTTTGGCTTTGATGGTGGTAGATATGATCTTTAGATTTGGTGGTGGAAGATATGGGCTTTGGCTTTGATAATTATAGATCTAGGATTTGTCATTGATGATGATAGATCAAGGCTTTTGTAGTGGTGGGCTTTGGCTTCAACAGTAACATATATGAGCTTTTAATTTGACAATGGTAGATGTGGGCCTCAGATTTGATAACGACAGATATAGGATAATGATGAAACAACTAAAAGAGGAATATCCAACAGATAATTATGTTTTTGCCAAAAACTTGGTGGGATCCCATTATTTTTTATCCTAAATATTATAAACGTTATTGGGTGGAGGTGTTAAAGGGTACAGTTGTTGAGGAAAAAAGAGAGATCATTGATATTGCCCTAGATATTGAAGAGATCCTTTTAATCCTAATAATTTTGGATATATTAATGGAGAGATGAATTAATCTTGGGTGCTTCAACTTGGTGGGAGAGTTCACTGGATTCAAGACATACATGGACACAATAATGAAGTGGGTAGTTAGAGAATGGAATTTGAGGGACCATATGGAAGTCATGGATCTTCCCATAGGGTTTATTCTCTTTTCCTTTGGCTCTTAGGAAGATATGGTAGATGTTTTATTGAAATATCTTTGTTTTTTTGGGAATAAGGGTTTACTTTTGAGGAAATGGTACCTAGGGTTTAATCAAGAGTTTAAAAATATTAATATTGCCCTTTTTTGGGTGCACCTTTTAGGCTTACCTATAGAGTACTAGGATTAGGACATAATAAAAGGTATAACCAAATCTATGGGACAATTGTTTAGTTTTGATTTGGCTACAAAATCTCAAATCAAAAATATCCATGCACATTTATGTGTTAATGCAAATTTGGAGAAGCCTCTTCCTTCATCTATCCTATTAAAATCCAAGGTGGGGACTTGGACTTAGAAGATTGAATACAAGAAATATCTATCCATATGTAGAAATTGTAATTGAGAGAGTCATATCCAAAGTAGTTGTTTGGTAAAACAATTAAAAGTCATGAAGGTGTGGGAAAATCTAGATCCTCTTCATAAGAACATGGGAAAATAGGACCAAACTCTTATCTCATTATTTTATGATAAGGGAGAACCATTAGTTCAAATATCAGTGGTGGGTAGGAATAACTTCCTGGAGTTAGGTGAGCTTGAGGAAGGAGGAATTATGGAAAGTTTAGACCTATAGAGGGAATGATTTGAGGTCAAAAAGAGAGATAAAGAGATGGGTTATTTGCTCTAGATGAATGGCATGGGTTTGAATATGACCAATAAATAATATCTCTAGCATATCATAAAGGAAGCAATTCCAGAAAAAAGAGTTGAGGTGGAAATGAAGCTTTGTTTGAGATGTGGAGAATTTGAACCAAATGGAAACAATGATCCCAAAATCTAGTTTGGAGTGTTGTCTTTAGAAGTAAAAGAAATGGAATACCAATTATGGAAAGATGGAGGTAGTTGAAGTCCCCTAAAATTATCTGACCATGGATAATGGGGAGGAGCTCAGGGATCAATATAATGGGTCGACAAAGAAAGGAAAGGATAAAGTTCCAAGAATGAGACTAACGTGATAAGCTAAAAAGGTAGTCAATATTGGGAAAGAAAATAAAGTGGGAAAACCCTTGAAACATGAATTATAGTAGTGAGAGACGATAAAAGAGGTGGTAGATGACACCCAAGCAACTCTAAATCTTGGTGGGGTTAAAACCCCCAATATGTCTAAAAAATGAAGTTGATATTATGGAATATCAAGGGAATGAATGCCCCTACCACTCAACAAGTGATTAAGGACCTTAGGCATAATAATCATCCAAAAATTTTACTACTTCAAAAAACTAATTTTTTTGAAGGAAACATGCAATCTATAAAGAAATTTGTTTGGAATAATGCAGAGTGGGCAAGTGAAGCTACAAGAGCCTTTGGGGGCATTTGGACCCTTTGGAATCCAAACACTTTATCAGGTGACTATATTTAGAATAATGATAGGTTCATTTCAATTTTGTTCTATTCTACTATTTTTTATTTCTCTTGGATTGTTACAAATATTTATGCCCCCAACTCCCTAGTGGGGAGAAGAAGAGTCTGGGAGGGGTTGTTGGATCTTAGAAGGAGTTTAATAATAGCATGGAGGATTTTTCCAAGTTGTTTCTTCTAGTGGTCTCATGGATGTTTCTTTAAGAGGATAAAAATATGTGGTCAAACAGAAGATTGGATGAAGTTCTTATTCAAATTCGTCTTGATAGAGTGTTGGTCTCTTAGGATTGGTTTGCTAAATTCAGTAATGGATGTTTCTAAAATTATTGTATTCCCTTTGATTTGGCTTTCTTTGTTGGCTTTGAAGTCTAGGTTGTGTAGTGTTATTAGTGTTATCTTGTGTTTTTCAACCCAATTTTGCTATCTAGATCCTAGCTTTCCAATGTTGAAGATAGTTTTACACTTTTGTGTTATCTTGGCATTATCTTCTTTTTGTTTTTTATGGTGGGCATTTGGTTTTTCTTAATTTTTCCATGCTCGGTTAAGGTGGATTCCTTGTAAAAGGGTTAGGGCCCTTTCAAAATCCTATTTTTTCACCTTATCAAAAAATAAACTAGCATATGTCAATAAATTCTTCTTAGATTCCTCGGTAAGATATATGAAAGAATAATTATTAAATAAAAAATAAATACATGGAAATGCAATAGAATGAGTGTGATTTGTTTTCTTTTTATTGGACTCTTCTTTCTAGAGTTTCGTAAAGAATATACGTACAAGTGGTGTTTTTTGATAATTAAAAAAGGTAACTTTCCTAATTTTGAGCATTGAGACCACACAAAATATTAATAAATAAGGTAGTCATATTGAACATAGGGATCTTAGGGGTTTGAGTGTCTTTTAACAATATAATTTTTCTAACTAAATTATTAAAAAAATAATCCTAGTCAAACTTGATTGCTTCAAGAATAATACAAATTACTACAAAGATATAATACACAAAAAAGTGAGAGGTATTTGGTTCACCTAAAAGTCTATAAAACATGGCCATGGTGTATCTCACTTCAAGCGTAAAATTTAACATAGCATACCTTTTATTTTTTAGGTGAGGATCTTGTTCTCATTCATTCATCAACCCCTCAAAATTTCATTGATGCTCTCATGCTTATTTGAAAATGCCTAGTCATACTAGTGTTGTAAGTGATGGAATTATTAGGAGAGAGTCTATAGATGACATTAAAGTAATTGCTATCATAATTAATGACCAACTATTATCCATGTCTCTTATTTCTCTTTTGGAAAATTCTACTGTATGGACTATGTGTTGCACCACATACACACACTTCTATAACTTGGTTCAAGCACCAATATTTAGAAGCTTGGACTCCATGGTGTTCTCCATACCATCTAGGTAGTTCAAGTTATTTTGTATCTAGTTCTATGTTGGGATACACTCTTGTATTTTTGGTAGATATACAATAAATTTTTGATATCGTCACATAGGTTTGCAATTGCTATATCATTGATAATGGGGATGGCACTAGCAATTTCTCTTTTACCTATTTTTATAATTGTGAATGACATTAACTAGCTGAGAATACTTAGGGTACACAATATTGGTCAATGAATTGAACACTCAGTGGATTCAAAATAAAATATCAAACCAATATATAAAACCTTTAGAGTAGGTAAATTAAATGCACGGTCATGGCAACTTGAATTTGAATGGTTTGAAGTTATTTCAATTTATTAAAAGGTGGATTAGTCACATTAAGAATTCATGCATGATATTCATACTAAATATTTTTATATCATCGCCACTTAATGTAGTGCAAAGCAGTTACCAAAATAATTAAAATAGGTTAATGATACATCGTTAAGGTATAGAACTAGATGGTTCGGATCAATCATGATTTATTATGAATTTATGAATCATGAGTGGGAGATAAATAAATGTCTAATATTTAAAAAACCATTTATTCCTCCTTTGCATGAATGGAAGACAACAACCTTATGTTAAGTCTTTCAGGCTTTGCAAGTGTGGAAGTTGAGAAATTTGAAGTCTTACGATGTGTGGAATAGTCCTTATCTTTTTTTGCATATTTATGTGCAAACTACCTCTTTTAGCAATACTTAGCAATGTGTTGATTCTATTTCTCTATGGAAACTATTGTGAAATCTAACATCTTGTATAACAACTTAGCTAACATGATACAATTTTTAAATATGTCATGAGAATATTTACTCTTCATTTAATGTTTCATCCCCATGATGAAATACTTATAATAATGTAAATCATAATATTTCATATCAATAATAGATTTGTACTTTGATAAAATATGATGATTTAATTATACCTAGCATAATAGTCCATACACTAAAATTTTGATAATTAAAAACATGTCAAATTTATAAAAAAACAATATAAAAAAATATTTAGAAGAATTATTATAAACGACCATCTTCATAATTGAATTTATTAAAAAAATATGATTTAAATATAAAATCTCCCCAATTTTATCCCAATAAAAAAATATTATTATTATTTTCAATAAATTCAATTATGAAGATGGTTGTTTATAATAATTCTTTGTATTTTGAACAATAGTTCCATAAAAATTAAATAACATTAACCAAACAATTATGTACCATGTATAAATTTACTAAAATAATTTCATTAAATATATAAATCAACTAGTTGGGATGCAATTTCTAAGTATCTTCAAAATATGGAATTTCTAAGTGACTCAGTTCTAATTAGAGGTTCTACTTTTTGGAAAGCAAATCTTAATTATAAGGAAATCATCAAAAAAGGTTTAAGATGGGTTTCAGGCAATGTTGAGAGGAGAAATTGCTGGAATGACAGGTGGGCTAAGGATGAACCACTGACGCAATATCATAACTTATCTTGAATCAGAGATATCACAGAAGAACTCATTGGTAGAAAATTCTTTGATTATATGGTTGAGGATAGAGGCAGAATGAAGTGGAAACAAATAAGGATTCAAGAATTTCAAGCGGAATAAAATGATCTTTGTAACATTCTCGGGCAACAGTTTATCCCCATGAGACCCAAGGAAGATCAAGTGACCTGGGCTCCTACGAAAAACAGGCAGTTCACTGTTAAATCAACTTACAAGCTTCTACTTGATGATGAGGATTTTGTCCTCCAAAAGGACTTAGTTTGGATAAAAAAATTAATTCCAAAAATTGCAATCTTTTCATGGCTGGTTATCCAAGGAAGAATTCTAACCATTGATAATATGATGCATAAAGGTATTTGTATCACTAATTATTGTTATCTGTGTAGGGCTAATTGGGAGACCATTTATCACATTTTCCTTGAGTGCCCTTTTTCCTTGATTGTCATAAGTAGGTGTATCGCTCCAAATTTTTTGCACCCTTACCTTCAGGCTATAGGATCCGTGCCCGAAATGGGGATGTGAAAAGGATGGGACAATACCTCAGACTGAGAGGCCCTTTGAAGGTCTCGCCTCTCGGGGGAGTTGTATAAGGGTGAATTTTTTATGGATGGTGGGGTTTACCAGGAAACGTTTAGTGGCAGTCTCCACTCCTAGGTTGGGAATGTGTATGATGTGTTTAGTTTTAACTTTAATCATCGAAGTCCTAAGTTTTTCCAAATGAATCTAAATTTTTCTATTATGAAATGCAGATTTAAATGAATATAGAAAATAGATTTAAACAAAAAATACAGAGAACAAGCTAGATGAGAAAAGAGTCATACCTAATCCGGATGTCTGATGGAGGTTCTAATTTTTGAAGCAGTCCGGATCATCTAGAATTTGACAGGATCATCTCCGATCTAATAGGATCATCTGAGATCTAACGAATTCATCAGACGAATTCGTCAAAGACCTGCAATCAGAGAAATAGACACAGAATACAAAAAATGCAGCTATGCAAGTAATCATCAGAAAATGATGTGAAATGATAATAATGGTGTTAATAAGATAATCCCAAATAGAAATTCAAGTAAATTATCATGCTTTAATAGCTAATCATGATTTTATTATGTATTTAAGATATATGGGTGAACTCCAAGATGTAGAATAATAGGAAATAATAATAAAACTAACTAGATGCAGAATAGAATAATAGAAAGGTATAGGAAAAGCGCAAACTCTGGGCACTAATTGCCCCCAATGTTGACTGTAGTCGAAATCGTCTCGAATTGTACAAGATTGCCTGCGATGATCTGAGCTTTCTCCAACTGAAAAACAATGAAGTTCCTGCAAACAAACTTGGAAAAATACAAACGCAAATGGTGATTTAAGATGGTCTAATGTATGTAGAACTCGTGTTACAAGAAATTTCAGCCAGGGGAATGTCAAGGGGAGGGCCTAAGATTAAATAGGCATAGGAAGGAGGTTGGAAGGTTGGATATCATCCTAATCTAGAATATCTCCAACGGGGGAGGTCTCTGACGACACAGACACGCTTTTGCCCCAGTTAGAGACGCCATTGAAACATAAGCTAATTATGAAAAATTAGTTTTGGGACGAAATCGTCTAGACATTCTGCTCTAGACGAATTCATCCGATCTGAGGCAATATCGTCTGATCGACGACGATATCATCCAACGGTCAAAACAAACTCTAAAAATGGCACGAAAAATAGGGAAAGCGGTTTAACAGGCGGTTCGGGGTTAAAATTTGAATTTGAATTATTACTAAAGTAATTTTAATTATTTGCTAAGGTTTACTACGCCAATTTTAGGGTGCTACATTTTGCCCCCTTTTTAGCAAATTTTCTAAAGAAAATGTTTTAAAGATGAGTTCTTCTCGATCTTATGAGAAAGCAAAAATTTATTCTCATTTTTAGGCGACGATTCTAGGTCGAATCGTATGACAGCTTACTATGGTGTCCCCTCCGTGTTTTTACCCAAATTGAACGTTTAAGGTAAAAACACGAAAAAAAAAAAATTAAAATGTTTTTAATTATTTTTTAATAAAATTAAGAAAAATAGGGAAAAACCCTAATTCATTTTTACTGTTCATTTTCCCGGTTTCTAGAGCTCTGCAGACAAGATGGTCGAGACAGTGCACAGATCGACAGAGGTCCAGCGTGGGCTACGGGTAAGGGTCCAAACTTAATTTAGAATGCTTTAATTTTGAATTTCATGCTTTTTAGATTAATTTCAAATTATTTTTGAGCATCATGGCCATTTTTGGGCCGTCGACGTCGTCGGGACAAAATCGTCTCAATTTCGTCGAAATCATCTCGATATCGTCAATTTCGTCCAAGGGCGAAATCGGCGATATGGGGGTGATTTTGTACAATAAGGGACGATTCCCTCTTGTGAAATCAGAGACGAATTTGCTCAATTTTTGGATGATATCGTCCAATAGTGGACGATATCATCATTTGTATAAGATTGAACTTGTTTTACTTGCATTTTTAATCATTGTTTTATTAATGATTTTTATTGTTTTGTTATTTATGTTGTAGAGAGGATTACTAAAGAGCCGAGAATGTAAATACGACAGATTGAGGGATGACTTGGCTGCTCTATCTTAGGCAGAGTGAGATCAGTTGGCTCAAGTCATCTTGCAGCATGTGGAAGATATGTCACAGGTTTCTACAGATATGGGGCTATTGACAGCCCTAGCAAAGAGGTGGTATCCAGGTTCTTCTTGTTTCTAGTTACCGACAGGGGAGATGACTCCCACATTAGATGATGTCTAGAGGATTTTGAGGATCCCCATACAAGGATGGCTAATAACTCTCATGGCTAATTAGGGCCATGCGATGATGCGACTATGCAAAGATCCAAGCTTTGCCCTGGAGAAGGGCAGAGTGAACATTGAGTCGCTATGCCAGATGCCTAGGGCATCTAGACTGATACAGGTTTTGGTTGGGGTGGTAGGTGGTTTTCTACTATGCCATAAAAGTGGATGCAAACTACCATGGCTACTGACAGATGTGGTCTACAACATGAGACCACGGGTACAGGTTTGCTTGGGGGAGCTTTGTACTATGTCGATTGTATAGGATCTTGCATGGGGTCGTATATAAGGGCGACCGATGTCTAGTCATGACATCACTACTATAGGTTTGGTGTTGGGATCACATCATAGTGCGGAGGCCAGTAGGTCTCCCACTAACAGGGATTGACGGGGAGAGGCCTCGAGTTTTCTACTGGTGGCTCCGAAGAGGGTCACAACGACAGATATATTTGCCACTGTCCCGAAGACTGCTTGATGACCTTGTCTTCGACCAGATCACCTGGAGGCCTTAGAGAGATCATCCAAGGTGGGTCGAGGATGGACAGGAGCTGGCTCATGTTAGGCGAACTTGTTGGCTGAGGATGGAGAGGAGAGAGGTGGAGCTCCATCGCTATGACCGAGTTTTGAGGCAGTTTGATCTACAGCAGGGGATCCCATCTTTCAGAGACTATGAGTTTTCCTAGACCTTCTGGGATAACACTATAGTCAGCAGGGCTCTACATATGCAACACTTTTGGAGTGAGGACGTGGATGATGCCCCAATTCAACTAGTGGATGGGGATGACATAGGGGTTTTTGATGGCTATGATGCTTGGTACGCAAGCATTCGCCCTCCTTGGATGATGAGGGCTCAGGGTTCGATTCATGCAGTTGTGCATCAGATGGGGAGGCGGTGCCAGGCAGCCATTGAGGTGGCACAGGGTTGCAGTGGGAGAGAGTAGAGGAGGCCACAGGCTCAATAGAGGTCACAACAATGGGAGAGGAGGGAGGAGAGACCCCCTTCTCCATGGAGAGAGAGGCCACCATCGCCTAATAAGGGCAAGGGTGTCGAGGTAGGAGAGAGTAGCGAGATGGCTACTATCTGAGTGGAGACTATTCGTCTCCAGGCTCAGGTGCAGTCCTTAGCAAGATGAGGCTGCATGACACTAAGAGAAGGCTACACAACTTAGAGATGAGGTCGCACGTCTTAGAGCACAGAGCGGAGGGACGAGCACTCGGGGCCTAGCATGGGCTATTTCCTAGATCACATTCTATCAGATGCTATACCACCATATGGTACTAGAAGGGCATAGGTTACCGTTTTCTGCCCACATTACGGAGCCTATCATGATGAGGTCATCGAGGACATCATCATGATCAGAGTCCAGGACTCATAGCACCATACAGACTATGATGGGGCCACCTCGTCCACCTCAAGGTGGGGGAGGATATGAGGCTGAAAGCTCGAGGGGTTCTCGAGGCTAGCTGCTATAGACTGCACTACATAGATTGATAAATAGTGTTTATTATTTTTGATAGAGGATTGAGTATGTCGAGGTACAGATTGTGGCATACTGATCCAGTTGTGAGATGATGTATATATTGTTGATATATATATAAATGAGATATTTTTGATCATATGACTTGTCTTATGTGTTTGTATGATGCTTTAATGTTTTGGTGTGATTGATTTGATGATTCATGTAATTATGTCATTTTGGAAATATTATGGTTTGAATGTCATGCTTTTAAAATTTAAATGAAATAATCTGATGTAAACAAATTGGTTGTTTGTGGGATAATTTGATAAAAATAAAAGGGACTTTTAACAATAATTTCAAAGGACATTGTCGCTATTTATGACCATTTCATGGAGTCGTCGCTCGCTAGGTCGTCAAGCTAATCCTGGTATAGAAATATTGCTAAAAGTAAAAGAGTGCTTAAGAGACTGTCTTAAGACTTTGTTGTGATGATGCAAATGATGATGATGATGGTGATTTGTTTTCAAATTTCCATGAAAATATTATGCATGAAATATATATATATATATATATATATATATATATATATATATATATATATTTTAAATGATTTTTTTCTAGGCATAAATTCCTAAGTGTGATAAAATTTTTGAATAATTCCCTAGGAATTATACCATCATTGCAAAATTGAAGTTTGACATAATGACATGAAATAGTAATAATGTGCATTGTTTTAAAGCATAATTGTGTAACATAATGATGTAAGTCATATGTGTTTATGATTTTAAATAAATGGGAAATAAAATTAGTACAATGGTTTGCGCTAGGCATAGAATATTTAGGTATAAACTTATACCATCATCGCGAAATCCAAAGAAGAAAATAATAGTTTTATTGCATGGTTGATTTTTAATTTTTGCAAATAAATAGAAAATATAAAGATGAGGACTTGCGCTAGGCATAAAATTCTAATTTTGGTTTTGGAACTATACCATCATCGCGAAATTCAAAAAGTTATATATAAATGTAACTTTATTGCATGTTTTTGAAAATGATTTTGATTTTTTTTTGATAATGCATGTAGTTGTCTTTATACTAAACAACTGTTCTCAAATAAGAAAATGAAATTATTCCAAACAATTTGCAAAAATATTTCAAAGTATCTTAAAGACAAAATTTAGATTTATAAGGAATCCCATGTGTATGTGAGTTCATTTCCGATCTTGATTTATCATAATGATACACAAAATCTCTTAAATACAAATGTGTGTGCAATTGCTTTGTGCATTTACCAGTTTTGAGCAAGATAATTTGATACAAGTGATTTGAATTAACCAAATAAGTGTTCATTAACCATGATTTAGATGCTATAACCGTACCAGACTACTATGTAAGTCGGGTTATCAAGAGCTAGCTAATCCATAAGCAGACATAGGTCTGTACAAAAGAAGGTCGCTAATGTGATAGACATATCACCATGCTAGGAGTTACCCAAGGCCAAGCGGGTTGGGCACAAACCACCTGTTATGGGGCTTACCTCACAGTTTTCGAATAATTGAGAATTCCAGGGATTCAAGCTCATCAACCCTTCTTTTCTTTTCAATGGGTAGGGAAAGGGATTTTATTGCTTTTACTTTTGCTTGTTTCTTTTGCTTTTTTTTTTTTTTTTTTGTATTTTTCTTTTTTGTATTTTTTTCTTTGATATTTGAGATAATGCTGAAATAGTGCTAAGAGAGTACAAAATGATTCTGAGATAATGCTTCTTCTTTTATTTTTTTTCATGATTTTGCTTGACTTTTCTTTTTCTTTTGCTTCCTATTCTAGGGATACTTGCTCGGATTAGCTGTAGTGCAAGGGATTTTTATTCTGGGTAGGGGTGAGCTTGTCCTTTTGTCAATTCTCAAAGATTCTAGACCATGTGCATGATAGGATAGCAGGGGAAAATTTTTGCTCAAGAAACCACTTCTACTATGTAGCATAGCATGGACATTACAAATATAATCATTTTATTGTGAAAGGATATGCTTGGTTTAAGTAAATAACAAGATCAATTCTCTGTGCTCAAACTTTATTTAATTGAATTTTGTGGACTTTGATATAAGAGAGATAAGTAATCATGCCAGATAAAATCAATATATTAATTTTTGTGTTCGCAAAAGTGAGAGATTCAAAATAAATGCTAATTTATCCAAAATAATTTGAAAATATAACTGCAACACTTCAAGAATTGACAGGTATGAAATAAAAGATGTTTTTGAAGATTTTGATAATTTTGATGTTTTTGTATTTTGATCTTAATTGATGAATTAAAAGAAATACAATGTGATTGTTTTTTGAAACTTTTTATATAAGAGACTAAAAAGGAAATAATATACAAAACAAATATATACAATGATGGAATGACCAAATTTTATGTGTAATATCGCTTAAGATGCATAATATTCATAGGTTCTTTTAAATTTTTACCATCTAAGGTAGCTAATTTGTATGCTCCCGATTCAAATTTAGCAGTGATAATATATGGTCCAAGCCAGTTGGGTTCAAATTTACCTTTAAGGTCTTTAATTGCATTAGTATTTTTTTTATTTTCTTTTAAAACAAGGTCGCCGGCCTCAAAGGATCGATGACGAACTTTCTTAGCATATGATCTTTTAAGCTTGTTTTGGTAGGCACGAAGATGCTCCAAAGCATTGATGCACTTTTCATCTAGGAGTTCCAGCTGACTAAGTCTTCCAGCTCGATATTCATCTCCTACTTTGGTATCTTGAAGTAGTAGAGCCAAAGAAAGAACTTCTAATTCAAAGGGAAAAATAGCTTCTGCGCCATAAACCAAAACAAAAGGTGAAGTTCCAATGGGGGTTCAAACACTAGTTCGATAGGCCCATAGAGCAGAATATAACTGCCAGTATCGACCAGTTTTATTAACCAATATTTTGAGGATTTTGATTAAGGTTTTATTAGATGCTTTTGCTTGGCCATTACCCTGAGGATAATCGGGAGTGGACCAGCGATGTTGAATCTTATATTTTTGGCATAATTTCTTAACATTTTTATTTTTGAAACAAGTTTCATTGTCTGAGATGAGATTTGCAGGAATTCTGAACCTACAAATGATTTGATTAAAAATAAATTTAGATACTTGTGTTCGCATAGCTTTGACCCACTTCGTAAAATACTTAGTGGTGGTTATGATGAATTTGTGTCCATCAGATGACACAGGATTAATTTTTTCAATAATGTCTAAGCCCCATTTTGAAAAGGGCCAAGGAGATGAAATAGCCTATAGTTCTTGTGCAAGGGCATGGACAAGGTCAGCATGTTTTTGGCACTTGTCACAATGGCGCACATAATCATGGGCATCAGTTTCCATGGTAGGCCAAAAGTAGCCTATCCTAAGGAGCTTTTTAGCAATGACACTACCACTAAAGTGTCCTCCACAAGATCCATCATGGGCTTCACTCAAAGCTGATTTGGATTCTTCTAGATTCAAACATCTCAATAGGATACCTTCAAAAGATCTCCTATATAAAGTATTGCCAATTATTACAAATCAACTTTCTCGTCTATGTAATAATGAACGCTGGTTCCTATTAGAACTGGCAGGGAAAGTCCCATTTTGAATAAAATCAAATATATATGTATACCAAGGTTTAGGAGTAGTTTCATTGATTAGAAACACATCCAAAGGTTCTAAGCATGACTTATTTGAATCGAGTTCCTAGAGTTGACGAATAATGATGGTGGCATATTCATCATCTAACTCCAAGGGTAGAAGAGATGCAACTGCGGCCATAGCGTCAGCCGCACGGTTGCTAGTTCGAGGAATAACTTCCAAGGTAACTTTATCAAATAGAGATAGTAATTGTAAAACATATGCTTTATATGGGTGTAATTTATCATCTCTAGTTTGATAGACATCATTGATTTGATTTATGACAAGTTGTGAGTCACCGAAAACCAATAAACTTTTGATTTTCAATGCTAAAGAAGCTCGTAATCCAAGGATAAGAGCTTCATATTAGATAGTGTTATTGGTGCAAGCAAATGTTAATTTGAAGGACAGAGGTATAATATGTCTTTGTGGAGATATTAAAATAATACCCGCACCAGCCCCACTCATGCATCGGGCTTCGTCAAAGTATAAGGACCATTGCTCTGAATGGCCTGCCTCTAATTGAAGGCATTCATCAGGAAACTCAATGATGAGGGGATGAGTAGATTCTAAGGGTGCAACAACTAATTGATTAGCTATGATTTGACCTTTAATAGACTTTTGTCCTATGAAGGTGAGTTCAAATTCGCTTAGTTCCAGAACCCACTTAGTTGTGCGACCAGATAAATATGGTCGACTCATGAGATATCGCAAAGGGTCGAATTTGGTAATAACATAGGTTTTTTGACTGAGCATATAATGTCATAGTTTATGTGTAAAAAATATGACTTCTAGACATAATTTCTCTAATATGGTATAACGGGTTTCATAACTGATGAGGGTTCTGCTAATGTAATAATTAGCATGTTCTTTCTTCTCATCATCTAGTTGAGCTAACATAGCTCCTAAAGTAGAATCAGAAGAAAAAATGTACAAGATAAAAGGATGATCAGATCTAGGCGGTGAAAGCACAGGTGGGTTAAGGAGGTATTGTTTGAGAAGTTCAAAAGCTTCCTTACATTCATCGTCCCAATTAAAAGGGACATCCTTCTTAAGAAGCTTAAGAAAGGGACTGGTTTTGTCCACTAGCTTATCGATGAAGCGACGGATGGCTTGAATCTTACCTTGTAAACTTCGTAACTCAGATATATTGGTAGGTGCGGGCATATCAGTGATAGCCGCAATCTTGAGAGGGTCGATTTCGATACCACGTAAAGAAACTAAAACCCCTAATAATTTATCGGACTTGACTCCGAATATACATTTGGCTGGATTTAATCGAATAAGATATTCTCTTAACCGATTAAATACTTTTCTCAAATCACCTAAATTATCATCTTCATTAATAGAGCGAGCTATAATATCATCTACATAATCATGTAGGATATCATGCATCATATCATGAAAGATATAAGTCATGGCTATTTGATATGTTGCGCCTGCATTCTTTAAACCAAATGGCATCACTTTCCAACAAAAGGTACCCCAGGGGGTAATAAAGGTTGTTTTAGCTTGATCTTCAAGAGCTATCCTGATCTTATTATAATCAGAAAATCCATCCATTAGGGACATCATTCCACTCCCCGTAGTAAAATCAATGATTTGATCCATGTTGGGAAGAGAAAAATCATCTTTAGGGCATGCAACATTAATGTCTCTAAAGTTGGTGCAAACCCTAACTTTAGTGGCTTCTTTCTTGGTGATTGGAACTACATTCGAGATCCATTTAGCATAATCAATAGCTTGTATAAAAACAATATTCAAGAGTTTTTCTAACTCCCCTTTGACTAGCAAGGCTACTTTGGGATGCATTTTTCTGAGTTTCTGTTTAATAGGTTTAGCATCTGGATGGACTACTAGATGATGCATGACTACGGAAGGGTCTAAACCTGGCATATCTTCATATGTCCAAGCGAAGACATCTTCATATTCTTTAAGGAACACAATGTATTGCTCTTGTTTTTCTTGACTTAATTCTGATCCAATACTAATGATGTGAGGATTATCCTTAGTTCCAATGTTAACCTTAATGACGTTTTCTACTTGCATGTTTAGATCTCTTTCAAAATTAGGTGGGGAAGGTGAAACGCCCAATTCTTGTAATTCCTTTAAGGTTAACTTGGATAATTTATCTTGAGGAGTCGTGGCCTCAAGCTGGGCTATAGTAGGTATAGAACCATCAAAATAAAAACCATTGTGTAACATCTCTTCCACGGAGACATCATGGAAAATATCTCCTTCCAACTCATCATCGGATTCAGCAATAATTTCAGGATAGGCTATGGATAGCATATTTCAGGTAGAAGAATTATTCTTGGGATGCAAAGAATCTTGTTTATCTAGATAATCTTGATAACATATGAGTTGATCATCATCTTCAAAAGGGAAGGGTTGACCCTTACTAGGAAATAGGCCCACACCACATCGAGCAGTCGAAAGGTTCTTTCATACTATTTTGGAAAGGTCCCAAGCCTTTCCCTTTATATCCCAATTTAAGCATTATGGGTTTAGCTTTAATATATTCATTAGCAAAATAGCATAGAGCATATCCATCACAATGTGTCTTGATGTTCTAGGGTATTCTTCCCCAATCATATCCTTTATAAATAAAAGCACAACTCCCGACTTGGTAGATACTTCCCATAGGTTGTGGGAGGCCCAAGGTATGAGGAGAAGGTGGCAAATTACTTAAGATAATGGAATCTTGCATAGAAGCATTTGTTTGTTTTGATATAAGAATTTTAGATAAATCAGGTAAGAGTTCATCAGAAAGAGCATAAGATGTAGAAGGATCATTCCCTATATCTTTAGATGTGGATGGTATGATAGATGTAGATAATGTGGAGGTGTTAATAAATGGGTCTATAGGTTTTGAAATTATAGGGATGGAACATGAAGGATTGGATGTGGATTTAAGATCTTTTTGAGGTTCTAGTGTGGTTTGTTTAGAAGATTGTTGAGCTATATATGAGGGTGAAATTAATGGAGGAGAAATAGATGAAGTTATGGGTGTGTGTTTCACATGTTTAGATGAAAAATAAGAATTAAGATGTGTGGATGACAGGGCAGGGCAGAATTGAATTCCAACAGGTTCTGCCAAAGCACACATATCAAAGGGTCTAGGATCACCATGGATAATGACCAACTGATTTTTAATTTTGAATTTAACACATTGGTGTAAAGTTGATGGGACAGTCCGCATTGCATTGATCCAAGGACGACCCAAGAGTATATTGTATGATGCGGGGCAATGTACAATAAACACAGTCATGTCTAAAGTTCTCGGACCAACTTGTAATGGGATGGTCATAACTCCACACGTTTCTTGTGTTTCGTCATTGAAAGCTTTTATGATCATGTCAGTTTTCTTCATTTCATCACTTCTAAACCCAAATCTTTGGTAAAATTCAAAAGTGCAAATGTTTAGAGATGAACCATTATCAATCAAGACCCTTTTGACTGCTACATCTCCTATTAGGGCAGTAATATATAAGGGGTTATCCTTATGTAAACTATGTTGTGGGATATCTTTATCTCAAAAGTCAATACAATCAAATTCTCGAGTGATGATAGTATTGGACATGGCTTCAAGTTGAATATTTTGAGGTACCATCATTTGGCTTAATGTGAGCATTAATTCATCCCTATGGGTAGGAGAAGATCTTAACAAGTCCAAAAGGGAAATTTTGGTTGTAGTATTGGATAATTGTTCATTAATATTGTAAGGAGGTTTTGGTTGAACATTAGACATATGATTCCCTTTATTGGGATTTTTCAAAATAAATGGAGCTGATCCATCATTCTGAGTTTGATCCTATTGAGAATTGTGAGCCTGTTGTCTGGTAACGACTCCGATGGTACCTACAATGTTATATTGAAGATGTTGAACTGGTCTTGGTTGAGTTTTTATGGCTTGTTCATTAGGAAGGAATTGATTAGAAGAGGGTCGAGTAGTAACTCTTTTAGGAAATGGTTCTTCCAGAACCATAGCATCTGTGATGGGTTTAATAGGATCTGATTCGTTTTCAGAACTATTCGATTTATTTGAGGTGATGTCTATTTCACTTTCAGTATCTGATTCTACATCACTAGGATTTGGTGTTTGAGTATTGTGTAGGGGCCTAGACGTAACCATGGATAAAGTTGTGTCAAATTTTTGTAAATCATGGTTAGGTAAATGTTTGCTAATAGTTCCTACATATCGGGTAGGAGGAGGGACATTATGATGCTCAATTTGATTGGCTACCTTTTTACCATGTTTTGGTAAGGGATGTTGAAATATATCTAATGATTGATTAGCATTTTGATTCTGATTTTGGGGAATGTTCTTTTGAGTATTACTAGGAGGATTTTGTTTAGGTTGAAAGGCTTGCACCTCTATTTCATTATTATCAATCAATTCTTGTATTTTATGTTTTAATATTTTGCAAGAGTTTGTAGCATGTCCAGGTCCTCTATGAAAATCACAATGTAAATCAGCTCTATATCCGGGTATAGTTGGATGAGGTTCTCGGATAACTGGTAATTAAATCAAACCTCTTTCAAGTAATTGGGGTAGAATAGTTGATAATGGTTGATTCAATCTAGTAAACTCTTGATGTGGTTTATCAGGAGGTTTTAATATAAAATTCTCTGTTGTTTTCATAGTATTAACATTAGCAATGTTTCTACTATCAATGACTCCGTCACCTACAACTTGTTTGTTTTTATATCGATTTCGGATTTTTTCTCATCATCTTTCTTTTTGAGCTGACCTCTTCTAATGAGAGCATCTTCCACCCTTCGAGCTAAGTCTATAGCTTGATCGAAGGTGGTCAAGGTAGCAGTTGATAATTCATAGGATAGTTGTTCTTGCAAATTATTAATTAAAATATCCAACATTTCCCTATAAGGTAGCACAAAGTGCGGTTTTCTGTCAATCGCCTCCATCTAGCTAAGAAATCAGTGAAACATTCATCTTTGTCTTGTTTTAGGTTGTACAAATCTTTAATGGTTACATGCCTCTCGATATAGGCACTAAATTGATGCACAAAAGACTCAGCGGTCTCTTCAAAATTTCTCAAAGAATGAGTGGGCAATTGATAGTACCACTCTAATGCCATTCCTCCTAGAATTTTCGAGAACATTTTTAGTAATAGCAAGTCATCATGTGATATATCATGACATGCTATCCTAAACATGCAAAGATGCTCTATGGGATCTTTAGTTACTTTATATATAGGAAGTACGGGCATGGTAAAATGCTTAGGGTATAGATGTGCTACAACTATGGGATCCAAAGGCTTACTACACATCTCTCGATAATTATACGAGGGATGGTAGGGATCTATCTGGTCCATGCAGGAAGCTAACTATTTCACCATGGCTTCCAGATTACTGGTTTGCCCACCATATTGGTTCGATAGGGTATTAATATAGGATTTGTGAGCATATGATGGAGGCACATGAAGATTAGATTCTATATTGCTATTGTGTAAATTGTTGGTAGGAAGGGTGTTATGAAGAAGTTTTGAAGTTGTATTATGTTGTATCCCAAATTGTTGAAAATTGGTGTTTGGCTTCATTTTAGGTTTTTGTCAATTTGAAGAATATTGATCAATAGTTTGGCGAAATAAAGTAGTGAATGAAGGTATCTTTTGTGTGGGAATGATTTTAGGCTCAATAACAGGTTCCTTAGGGGGTTGGGTAACCTATTGTTTTAACATGTTCTGAATCATAGTGACCATATCTGTATTGGATGGTCCAGCTTTATCACTTTATTGATCGATAAAGGACAAAGGATTAGTGTGCATGTTAAACATATGTTCCATGGCTGCTTGAGTGTCACTAATTTGTCCTCTATCAATATGAACTACCATATTAAGAGCACCAATGTTATTACTAAAAAATTTCCAAAAATGTTCTAAGTTATCAAAAGCAACAGTTTCGTCTGGAGCCATTCTAGGGGATGAGGATCCTTCCTCTTTAACATTTTCTTCTTGTTCATCTACAACAAGCTCATCTTCTGGCTGTTCTAGAGTTTCTCCTTCTATAATTGGATCCTTAGGAAGGGCATTTGATTTTTTTGTTTTCTTTCCTAACCAATCTTCTTCTTCTTCTTCTTCAATTTGTTTACCATTCCTAAGTCTAGTCATTGTGTTTAAACTTAGATTTCAGCAAATATATATATATATACTTATATATATATGCAACAAGCTTAAGAGGTATATATTTTAATTATATACCTACTATAGTATTTAAAATAAAATGTTTTGGTTTTGTTATGTTTTTGGTTTTTCTTGTTTTTTAACAATATTATAAAGATAACAAACAACACACTAAATGCAAGAAACAATAATGAAAGCAATGATCTAGTTTTCTATAAACAATTTATAAATATCATTAACGGGCTCAAGTTCTTTAGGAGTCATGAAATGTTCTTCTTCAAATTGAAAATTTTCTTTTAAGTATTTGACAAAAAGTGCTATAGTGATATTATCTGTCTCAAACTCTGGTTGGTAGAAATAAATTTTGTGGCAATACTCTCAATATAACACATCTCTAGGAACTCTCCTCCACCTCTCCCTATCCATAAGAACAACCTCTTGATCTTCTACATGACCTAGGAATTGGTGTATAACAGTTGCATTCTCGAGGTATTCCTCGAAGGTGAACAATTCTGAAGACACAAGAGCTATCCTATAAGCTAACCACCTATGGCAAGCTCTCTGAAGTTCATGATAAAAAATGAGTTGATGAGAATCCAAGATTCTATCTAGGGTAAACCTCTTAATTTGCCTAAGTTCGGTTGATCTAGATGAAATGATACCCAATATCCTATAAAATTCATCCCACAAAGGTGGAACTCTATCTATTTTAGGCACACTAAGCACATAATTAATTTCTATGGCTGCTAATTGGTTTTCAACATTAATGGTGACAGCTAGTCTTTTCTTAGGAGCTACCATCTAAACATGATATGCAACTTAACGATTTTAAATGCATCTATGTTTTTTTTGTTTTGTTTTCAAAAGGTTTTAGTTTCATGTCGGGCTCACCAAAATGTATCTGAAACTAAAACCTTTTGAAAACAAAATAAAAAAAACATAGATGCATTTAAAATCGTTAAGTTGCATATCATGTTTAGATGGTAGCTCCTAAGAAAAGACTAGCTATCACCATTAATGTTGAAAACCAATTAGCAGCCATAGAAATTAATTATGTGCTTAGTGTGCCTGAAATAGATAGAGTTCCACCTTTGTGGGACGAATTTTATAGGATATTGGGTATCATTTCATCTAGATCAACCGAACTTAGGCAAATTAAGAGGTTTACCCTAGATAGAATCCTGGATTCTCATCAACTCATTTTTTATCATGAACTTCAGAGAGCTTGCCATAGGTGGTTAGCTTATAGGATAGCTCTTGTGTCTTCAGAATTGTTCACCTTCGAGGAATACCTCGAGAACACAACTGTTATACACCAATTCCTAGGTCATGTAGAAGATCAAGAGGTCGTTCTTATGGATGGGGAGAGGTGGAGGAGAGTTCCTAGAGCTGTGTTATATTGAGAGTATTGCCACAAACTTTATTTCTACCAACCAGATTCTGAGACAGATAATATCACTATAGTACTTTTTTTCAAATTCTTAAAATAAAATTTTCAATTTGAAGAAGAACATTTCATGACTCTTGAAGAACTTGAGCCTGTTAATGATATTTATAAATTGTTTATAGAAAACTAGATCATTTCTTTCATTATTGTTTCTTGCATTTAGTGTGTTGTTTGTTATCTTTATAATATTGTTAAAAAACAAGAAAAACCAAAAACATAACAAAACCAAAACATTTTATTTTAAATACTATAGTAGGTATATAATTAAAATATATACCTCTTAAGCTTGTTGCATATATATATAAGTATATATATATATTTGCTGAAATCTAAGTTTAAACACAATGACTAGACTTAGGAATGGTAAACAAACTGAAGAAGAAGAAGAAGAAGATTGGTTAGGAAAGAAAACAAAAAAATCAAATGCCCTTCCTGAGGATCCAATTCCAGAAGGAGAAACTCTAGAACAGCCATAAGATGAGCTTGTTGTAGATGAACAAGAAGAAAATTTTAGAGATGAAGGATCCTCATCCCCTAGAATGGCTCCAGACGGAACTGTTGCTTTCGATAACTTAGAACATTTCTAGAAATTTTTTAGTAATAACATTGGTGCTCTTAATATGGCATTTCGTATTGATAGAGGACAAATTAGTGACACTCAAACAGCCATGGAACATATGTTTAACATGCACACTAATCCTTTGTCCTTTATCGATCAAGAAAGTGATAAAGTTGGACCATCCAATACAGATATGGTCACTATGATTCAGAACATGCAAAAACAACAGGTTACCCAACCCCCTAAGGAACCTGTTATTGAGCCTAAAATAATTCTCACACAAAAGAGACTTTCATTCACTGCTTTATTTTGCCAAACTATTGATCAATATGCTTCAAATCGACAAAAACCTAAAATGAAGCCAAACACCAATTTTCAACAATCTAGGATACAACATAATACAACTTCAAAACTTCTTCATAACACCCTTCCTACCAACAATTTACACAATAGAAATATAGCATCTAATCTTCATGTCCCTCCATCATATGCTCACAAATCCTATATTAATACCCTACCGAACCAATATGGTGGGCAAACCAGTAATCTGGAAGCCATGGTGAAACAGTTAGCTTCCCGCATGGACTAGATAGATCCCTACCATCCCTCGTATAATTATTGAGAGATGTGTAGTCAGCATTTGGATCCCATAGTTGTAGCGCAGCCATACCCTAAGCATTTTCCATGCCCGTCCTACCTATATATAAAGGAACTGAAGATCCCATAGAGCATCTTCGCATGTTTAGGATAGCATTAGAGTGGTACTATCAATTTCCCACTCATTCTTTGAGAAATTTTGAAGAGACCGCTGAGTCTTTTGTGCATCAATTTAGTGCCTATATCGAGAGGCATGTAACCATTAAATATTTGTACAACCTAAAACAAGACAAAGATGAATGTTTTGCTGATTTCTTAGCTAGATGGAGGCAGTTGACAAGAAAACTACACTTTGTGCTACCTTATAGGGAAATGTTGGATATTTTTATTAATAATTTGCAAGAACAACTATCCTATGAATTATTAACTGCTACCTTGACCACCTTCGATCAAGCTATAGACTTAGCTCGAAGGGTGGAAGATGCTCTCATTAGAAGAGGTCATCTCAAAAAGAAAGATGATGAGAAAACATCCATAAATCAGTATAAAAACAAAAAAGTTGTAGGTGACGGAGTCACTAATAGTAGAAACATTGCTAATGTTAATACTACGAAAACAATAGAGAATTTTATATTAAAACCTCTTGATAAACCACCTTGAGAGTTTACTAGATTGAATCAACCATTATCAACTATTCTACCCCAATTACTCAAAAGAGGTTTGATTCAATTACCAGCTATCCAGGAACCTGATCCAACTATACCCGGATACAGAGCTGATTTACATTATGATTTTCATAGAGGACCTGGACATGCTACAAAATCTTGCAAATGATTAAAACATAAAATACAATATTGATAATAATGAAATGGAGGTGCAAGCCTTTCAACCTAAACAAAATCCTCCTAATAATACTCAAAAGAACATTCCCCAAAATCAGAATCAAAATGCTAATCAATCATTAGATATATTTCAACACCCTTTACCAAAACATGGTAAAGAGGTGGCTAATAAAATTGAGCATCATAATGTCCCTTCTCCTACCCGATATGTAAGAACTATTAGTGGACATTTACCTAATCATGATTTACAAAAATTTGACACAACTTTATCCATGGTTATGTCCAGGCCCCTACACAATACTCAAACACCGGATCCTAGTGATGTAGAATCAGATACTGAAAGTGAAATAGACATCACCTCAAATCAATCTAATAGTTCTAAAAATGAATCAGATCTGATTCAACCTATCACAGATGCTATGGTTCTGAGAGAACCATTTCCTAGAAGAGTTACTACTCGACCCTCTTTTAATCAATTCCTTCCTAATGAACAAGCCATAAACGCTCAACCAAGACCAGTTTAGCGTCTTCAATATAACATTGTAGGTACCATCAGAGCTGTTACCAGACAACAAGATCAAAACTCTCAACATGATCAAACTCAGAATGATGGATCAGCTCCATTTATTTTGAAAAATCCCACTAAAGGGAATCATATGTCTAATGTTCAACCTAAGCCTCCTTATAATATTAATGAACAATTATCCAATACTAAAGCTAGAATTTCCCTTTTGGACTTGTTAAGATCTTCTCCTACCCATAGGGATGAATTAATGCTCACATTAATCCAAATTATGGTACCTCAAAATATTCAACCTGAAGCCATGTCCAATACTATCATCACTCGAGAAGTCGATTGTATTGACTTTTGAGATAAAGATATCCCACAACATAGTTTACATAAGGATAACCCCTTATATATTACTTCCCTAATAGGATATGTAGCAGTCAAAAGGGTCTTTATTGATAATGGTTCATCTCTAAACATTTGCACTTTTGACTTTTACCAAAGATTTGGGTTTAGAAGTGATGAAATGAAGAAAACTGACATGATCATAAAATATTTCAATGACGAAACACAAGAAACATGTGGAGTTATCACCATCCCATTGCAAGTTGGTCCAAGAACTTTAGACACGATTGGTTTATTGTAAATTACCCTGCATCATACAATATACTATTGGGTCGTCCTTGGATCAATGCAATGCGGTCTGTCCCATCAACTTTACACCAATGTGTTAAATTTGAATTTAAAAATCAGTTGGTCACTATCCATGGTGATCCTAGACCCTTTGATATGTGTGCTTTGGCAGAACCTATTGGAGTTCAATTCTGCCCTGCCCTGTCATCCACACATCTTAATTCTTATTTTTCATCTAAACATGTGAAACAATCTTCTAAACAAACCACACTAGAACCTCAAAAATATCTTAAATCCACAACCAATCCTTCATGTTCCATCCCTATAATTTCAAAACCTATAGACCCATTTATTAACACCTCCACATTATCTACATATATCATACCTTCCACATCTAAAGATATAGGGAATGATCCTTCTACCTCTTATGCTCTTTCTGATGAACTCTTACCTGATTTATCTAAAATTCTTATATTAGAAAAAACAAATGCTTCTATGCAAAATTCCATTATATTAAGTAATTTGTCACCTTCTCCTCGTACCTTGGGCCTCCCACAACCTATGGGAATTATCTACCAAGTTAGGAGTTGTGCTTTTATTTATAAAGGATATGATTGGGGAAGAATACCCCGAAACATCAAGACGCATTGTGATGGATATGCTCGATGCTATTTTGCTAATGAATATACTAAAGATAAACCCATAATGCTTAAATTGGGATATAAAGGGAAAGGCTTGGGACCTTTCCAAAATGGTATGAAAGAAACTTTTGAGGTAGAACCATGGCCTTCCCGATGTGGTGTGGGCCTATTTCCTAGTAAGGGTCAACCCTTCCCTTTTGAAGATGATGATCAACTCATATGTTATCAAGATTATCTAGATAAACAAGATTATTTGCATCCCAAGAATAATTCTTCTACCTACAATATGCTATCCATAGCCTATCCTGAAATGATTGTTGAATTCGACGATGAGTTGGAAGGAGATATTTTCCATGATGTCTCCGTGGAAGAGATGTTACACAATGGTTTTTATTTTGATGGTTCTATACCTACTATAGCCCAGCTTGAGGCCACGACTCCTCAAGATGAATTATCCAAGTTAACCTTAAAGGAATTACAAGAATTGGGCATTTCACCTATGCCACCTAATTTTGAAAGAGATCTACACATGCAAGTAGAAAACGTCATTAAGGTTAACATTGGAACTGAGGATAATCCTCACATCATCAGTATTGGATCAGAATTAAGTCAAGAAAAAAAAGAGCAATACATTGCGTTCCTTAAAGAATATGAATATGTCTTCACTTGGACATATGAAGATATGCCAGGTTTATACCCTTTTGTAGTCATGCATCATCTAGTAGTCCATCCAGATGCTAAACCTGTTAAACAGAAACTCAGAAAAATGCATCCCAAAGTAGCCTTGCTAGTCAAAGGGAAGTTAGAAAAACTCATGAATGTTGTTTTTATACAAGTTATTGATTATGCTGAATGGATCTCGAATGTAGTTCCAATCACCAAGAAAGATGCTACTAAAGTTAGGGTTTGCATCGACTTTAGAGACATTAACACTGCATGCCCTAAAGATGATTTTCCTCTTCCCAACATGGATCAAATCATTGATTTTACTACGGGGAGTGGAATGATGTCCCTAATAGATGGATTTTCTGATTATAATCAGATCAGGATAGCTCCTGAAGATCAGGCTAAAACAACCTTTATTACCCCCTAGGGTACTTTTTGTTGGAAGGTGATGCCATCTGGTTTAAAGAATGCAAGCGCAACATATCAATGAGCCATGACTTATATCTTTCATGATATGATGCATGATATCCTACATGATTATGTAGATGATATTATAGCTCGCTCTATTAATGAAGATGATCATTTAGGTGATTTGAGAAAAGTATTTAATCGGTTTAGAGAATATCTTATTCGATTAAATCCAACCAAATGTATATTCGGAGTCAAGTCTGGTAAATTATTAGGGGTTTTAGTTTCTTTACGTGGTATCAAAATCGACCCTCTCAAGATTGCGGCTATCACTGATATGCCCGCACCTACCAATATATCTGAGTTACGAAGTTTACAAGGTAAGCTTCAAGCCATCCGTCACTTCATCGATAAGCTGGCGAACAAAACCAGTCCCTTTATTAAGCTTCTTAAGGATGTCCCTTTTAATTAGGATGATGAATGTAAGGAATATTTTGAACTTCTCAAACAATACCTCCTTAACCCACCTGTGCTTTCACCGCCTAGATCTGATCATCCTTTTATCTTGTACATTTTTGCTTCTGATTTTGCTTTAGGAGCTATGTTAGCTCAACTGGATGATGAGAAGAAAGAACGTGCTAATTATTACATTAGAAGAACCCTCATTAGTTATGAAACCTGTTATACCATATTAGAGAAATTATGTCTAACAGTCATATTTTCTACACAAAATCTATGACATTATATGCTCAGTCAGAAAACCTATGTTATTGCCAAATTTGACCCTTTACGATATCTCATGAGTCGACCATATTTATCTGGTCGCACAGCTAAGTGGGTTCTGGCGCTAAGCGAATTTGAACTCACATTCATAGGACAAAAGTCTGTTAAAGGTCAAATCATAGCTGATCAATTAGTTGTTGCACCCTTAGAATCTACTCATCCCCTCATCATTGAGTTTCCTGATGAATGCCTTCAATTAGAGGTAGACCATTCAGAGCAATGGTCCTTATACTTTGACGGAGCTCGATGCATGAGTGAGGCTGGTGCGGGTATTATTTTAATATCTTTGCAAAAACATCTTGTACATTTGTCCTTCAAATTAACATTTTCTTGCACCAATAACACTGCCAAATATGAAGCTCTTATCCTTGGATTACGAGCTGCTTTGGCATTTAAAATCAAAAGTTTATTGGTTTTCGATGACTCACAACTTGTCATAAATCAAATCAATGATGTCTATCAAACCAGAGATGATAAATTACACCCATATAAAGCATATGTTTTACAATTAATATCTCTATTTGATCAAGTTACCTTGGAAGCTATTCCTCAAACTAGCAACCGTGCAACTGATGCTATGGCCGCAGCTGCATCTCTTCTACCCTTGGAGTTAGATGACGAATATGCCACCATCATTATTCATTGACTCTAGGAACCCACTTCAAATAATTCATGCTTAGAACCTTTGGATGTGTTTCTAATCAATGAAACTACTCCTAAACCTTGGTATACGGATATATTTGATTTTCTTCACAATGGGACTTTCCCTACCAGTTCTAATAGGAACCAGCGTTGGTTATTACGTAGACGAGCAAGTCGAATTGTAATAATTGGCAATACTTTATATAGGAGATCTTTTGAAGGTATCCTATTGAGATGTTTGAATCTAGAAGAATCCAAATCAGCTTTGAGTGAAGCCCATGATGGATCTTGTGGAGGACACTTCATTGGTAGTGTCATTGCTAAAAAGCTCCTTAGGATAGGCTACTTTTGGCCTACCATGGAAACTAATGCACATGATTATGTGCGCCATTGCGACAAGTTCCAGAAACATGCTGACCTTGTCCATGCCCCTGCACAAGAACTGCAAGCTATTTCATCTCCTTGGACATTTTCAAAATGGGGCTGAGACATTATTGGCAAAATTAATCCTGTGTCATCTGATGGACACAAATTCATCATAACCACCACTGAGTATTTTACGAAGTGGGTCGAAACTATGCCTTTAGCTTCCTGCACTAGACCACAAGTCTCTAAATTTATTTTTAATCAAATCATTTATAGGTTCGGAATTCCTGCAAATCTCATCTCAGACAATGGAACTTGTTTCAAAAATAAAGATGTTAAGAAATTATGCCAAAAATATAAGATTCAACATCGCTGGTCCACTCCCTATTATCCTTAGGGTAATGGCCAAGCAGAATCATCTAATAAAACCTTAATCAAAATCCTCAAAAGATTGGTCAATAAAATCGATTGAGACTGGCACATTCAGTTATATCCTGCTCTATGGGCCTATCGAACTAGTGTTCAAACCCCCATTGGAACTTCACCTTTTGTTTTGGTTTATGGCGTAGAAGCTGTTTTTCCCTTTGAATTAGAAGTTCCTTCTTTGGCTCTACTACTTCAAGATACCAATGTAGGAGATGAATATTGAGCGGGCAGACTCAGTCAGCTGGAACTCCTAGATGAAAAGCACATCAATGCTTTGGAGCATCTTCGTGCCTACCAAAACAAGCTTAAAATATCATATGCTAAGAAAGTTCGTCATCGATCCTTTGAGGTCGGCGACCTTGTTTTAAAAGAAAATAAAAAAAATACTAATGCAACTAAAGACCTTAAAGGTAAATTTGAACCCAACTGGCTTGGACCATATATTATCACTGCTAAATTTGAATCGGGAGCATACAAATTAGCTACCTTAGATGGTAAATATTTAAAATAACCTATGAATATTATGCATCTTAAGCGATATTACGCATAAAATTTGGTCATTCCATCATTGTATATATTTTTTTTGTATATTATTTCCTTTTTAGTCTCTTATATAAAAAGTTTCAAAAAACAATCACATTGTATTTCTTTTAATTCATCAATTAAGATCAAAATACAAAAACATCAAAATTATCAAAATCTTCAAAAACATCTTTTATTTCATACCTGTCAATTCTTGAAGTGTTGCAGTTATATTTTCAAATTATTTTGGATAAATTAGCATTTATTTGGAATCTCTCACTTTTGCAAACACAAAAATTAATATCTTGATTTTATCTGGCATGATTACTAATCTCTCTTATATCAAAGTCCACAAAATTCAATTAAATAAAGTTTGAGCACAGAGAATTGATCTTGTTATTTACTTAAACCAAGCATATCCTTTCACAATAAAATGATTATATTTGTAATGTCCATGCTATGCTACATAGTAGAAGTGGTTTCTTGAGTGAAAATTTTCCCCTGCTATCCTATCATGCACATGGTCTAGAATCTTTGAGAATTGACAAAAGGACAAGCTCACCCCTACCCAGAATAAAAATCCCTTGCTCTACAGCTAATCCGAGCAAGTATCCCTAGAATAGGAAGCAAAAGAAAAAGAAAAGTCAAGAAAAATCATGAGAAAAAAAGAAGCATTACCTTAGAATCATTTTGTACTCTCTTAGCACTATTTCAGCATTATCTCAAATATCAAAGCAAAAGATACAAAAAAGAAAAATACAAAAAAAAAAAAGAAGCAAAAGAAACAAGCAAAAGCAAAAGCAATAAAATCCATTTCCCTACCCATTGAAAAGAAAAGAAGGGTTGATGAGCTTGAATCCCTGGAATTCTCAATTATTCGAAAACTTGGAGGTAAGCCCCATAACAGGTGGTTTGTGCCCAACCCGCTTGGCCTGGGTAACTCCTAGCATGGTGATATGTCTGTCACATTAGCGACCTTCTTTTGTACAGACCTATGTCTGCTTATGGATTAGCTAGCTCTTGATAACCCGACTTACATAGTAGTCTGGTACGGTTATATGCATCTAAATCATGGTTAATGAACACTTATTTGGTTAATTCAAATCACTTGTATCAAATTATCTTGCTCAAAACTAGTAAATGCACAAAGCAATTGCACACACATTTGTATTTGAGAGATTTTGTGTATCATTATGATAAATCAAGATCGAAAATGAACTCACATACGCACATGGGATTCCTTATAAATCTAACTTTTGTCTTTAAGATACTTTGAAATATTTTTGCAAATTGTTTGGAATAATTTCATTTTCTTATTTGAGAATAGTTGTTTAGTATAAATACAACTACATGCATTATCAAAAAAATCAAAATCATTTTCAAAAACATGCAATAAAGTTACATTTATATATAACTTTTTGAATTTCGTGACGATGGTATAGTTCCAAAACCAAAATTGGAATTTTATGCCTAGCGCAAGTCCTCATATTTATATTTTCTATTTATTTTCAAAAATTAAAAATCAACCATGCAATAAAACTATTATTTTCTTCTTTGGATTTCGTGATGATGGTATAAGTTTATACCTAAATATTCTATTCCTAGTGCAAACCATTGTACTAATTTTATTTCCCATTTATTTAAAATCATAAAAACATGTGACTTACATCATTATGTTACACAATTATGCTTTAAAACAACACACATTATTACTATTTCATGTCATTATGTCAAACTTCAATTTTGCAATGATGGTATAATTCCTAGGGAATTATTCAAAAAATTTATCACACTTAGGAATTTATGCCTAGCAAAAAATCATTTTTTTAAAAAATATATATATTTCATGGATATTTTTTTTATGGAAATCTGAAAACAAATCACCATCATCATCATCATTTGCATCATCACAACAAAGTCTTAAGACAGTCTCTTAAGCACTCTTTTACTTTTAGCAATATTTCTATACCAGGATTAGCTTGACGACCTAGTGAGCGGCGACTCCATGAAATGATCATAAATAGTGACAATGTCCTTTGAAATTATTGTTAAAAGTCCCTTTTATTTTTATCAAATTATCCCACAAACAACCAATTTGTTTACATCAGATTATTTCATTTAAATTTTAAAAGCATGACATTCAAACCATAATATTTCCAAAACGACATAATTACATGAGTCATCAAATCAATCACACCAAAACATTAAAGCATAATACAAACACATAAAACAAGTCATATGATCAAAAATATCTCATCTATATACATATCAACAATATATACATCATCTCACAAATAGATCGGTATGCCACAATATGTACCTCGACATACTCAATCCTCTATCAAAAATAATAAACACTATGTATCAATTTGTGCAGTGCATTCTGTAGCAGCTAGCCTTGATAACCCCTCGAGCTCTCAGCCTCATCTCCTCCCTCGCCTTGAGGTGGATGAGGTGGCCCCATCGTAGTCCGTGTGGTGCTATGAGTCCTGGACTCTGATCGTGATGATGTCCTCGATGACCTCATCACGATAGGCTTCGTAATGTGCATCGACAGTAGTAACCTTTGCTCCTCTGGTACCATATGGTGATATAGCATCTGATAGAATGTGCTCTGGGCAATAGCCCATGCTAGGTCTCGCGTGCTCGCTCCTTCACTCCATGCTCTGAGGCATGCGACCTCATCTTTGAGTTGTGTGGCCTCCTCTAGGTTTCGTGCAGCCTCATCCTGTAAGGACTGCACCTAATCCTAGAGATGAACAATCTCTACCCAAAGAGTAGCTATTTCGTTATTCTCTCCTACCTCGACACCCTTGCCCTTATCAAGTGATGGTGGCCTCTCTCTCCATGGAGAAGGGGGTCTCTCCTCCCTCCTCTCCCACTACCACAGCCTCTACTGAGCCTGTGGCCTCCTCTGCTCTCTCCCATCATGACCCTATGCCACCTCAATGGTCACCTGGTGCTGCCTCCCCATCCGATGCACAACTACATAGATCAGACCCTGAGCCCTTGTCATTCGAGGAGGGTGGATGTCTGTGTACCAGGCATCGTAGCCATCAGCAACCCCTATGTCATCCCCATCCTCTGGCTAAATGGGGGCATCGTCCATGTCCTCAATCTAGAAGCATTGCATATCTAGAGCCCCGTTGACTGTAGTGTTATCCTGGAAGGTCTAGGAAAACTCATAGTATTTGAGAGATGGGATCCCATGCTATAGACCGAACTGCATCAAAACTCGGTCATAGCGATGGAGCTCCACTTCTCTCCTCTCCATCCTCAGCAAATAGGTTCGCCTAACTCGATCCAGCTCCTGTTCATCCTCGAATCACCCTGGATGATCTCTCCAAGGCCTCCAGGTGATCTGGTCGAAGACAAGGTCGCCAAGTAGTCTTCGGGATAGTGGCAAATCTATCTGCCGTTGTGACCCTCTCTGGAGCCACCAGTAGAAAACTCGGGGCCTCTCCCCATCAATCTCTGTCAGTGGGAGCCCTATCAGCCTCCACACTTGGATGTTCTCCTAGCACCAAACATGTAGTAGTGATGTCATGACCAGACATCAACCGCCCTTGTATACGACCCCATGCAGGATCCTATACAATCTACATAGTACAAAGCTCCCCCAATAAAACCTGTATCTGTGGTCTCTCATGTCACAGACCACATCTGTCAATAGCCATGGTAGTCTGCATCCACTCTGATGACATAGCAGCAGACCACCTACCACCCCAACCAAAACCTATGTTAGTCTAGATGCCCCAAGCATCTGGCGTAGCGACTCGATGTTCACTCTGCCCTTCTCTAGGGCGAAGCTCGGATCTTCGCACAATCGCATCATCGCATGGCCCTGATTTGCCGTAGGAGTTATTATCCATCCTTGTATGGGGATCCTCAAAATCCTCCATACATCCTCCAATGTGGGAGTCATCTCCCCTATCGATAACCGAAAACAAGAACCCGAATACCACCTCTCTGCTAGGGCTGTCAATGGCCCCATATCTGTAGAAACCTACAAGTCGACTTGAGCCAACTGATCTCGCTCTGCCTGAGATAGAGTGGCCAAGTCATCCCTTAGTCCACCGTATTTCCATTCCTGGATCTTTAGTAATCCTCTCTGCAACATAAACAACAAAACAATAAAAATCATTAATAAAACAATGATTAAAAATGCAAGTAAAACAAGTTCAATCTTATACAAATGATGATATCATCCACTATTGGATGATATCGTCCAAAATTTGAGCAAATTCGTCTCTGATTTTGCAAGAGGGAATCTTCCCTTTTTGTACGAAATCACCCCCATATCGTCGATTTTGCCCTTGGATGAAATCAGCGATATCGAGACGATTTTGACGAAATTGAGACGATTTCGTCCCGACGACGTCGACGGCCCAAAAACAACCGCGATGCTCAAAAATCATTCAAAATTAATCTAAAAAGCATGAAATTCAAAATTAAAGCATTCTAAATTAATTTTGAACCCTTACCCGGAGCCCGCGCTGGACCTCTGTCGATCTGTGTGCTGTCTCGACCATCTTGTCTACAGAGCTCTAGAAACTAGGAAAATGAATAGTAAAAATGAATTAGGGTTTTTCCCTACTTTTCTTAATTTTATTCAAAAATAATTAAAAACATTTTAAAATTTTGCTTTTTCGTGTTTTTACCTGAAACATTTGATTTGGGTAAAAACACGGAGGGGGCACCATAGTAAGTCGTCGTACGATTCGACCTAGAATCTTTGCCTAAAAATGGGAATAAAATTTTGCTTTCTCGTAAGACCGAGAAGAACTCATCTTTAACGCATTTTCTTTGAAAAATTCGCTAAATAGGGGGCAAAATGTAGCACCCTAAAATTGGCACAGTAAACCTTAGAAAATAATTAAAATTACTTTAGTAATAATTCAAATTCAAATTTTAACCCCGAATTGCCTATCAAACCACTTTCCCCATTTTTCATGCCATTTTTAGAGTTTGTTTTGACCGTTGGACGATATCGTCGCTGATCAGATGACATCGCCTCAGATCAGACGAATTCGTATTGAGCAGAATGTCCAGACGATTTCATTCCAAAATTGATTTTTCATAATTAGCTTCTGTTTCAACGGCGTCTCTAACTAGGGCAAAAGTGTGTCTGCACCGTTAGAGACCTCCCCCGTTGGATATCTTCTAGATTAGGATGATCTCCAACCTCCCAACCTCCTTCCTATGCCTATTTAATCTTAGGCCCTCCCCTTGACATTCCCCTGGCTGAAATTTCCTGTAACACGAGTTCTACATGCATTAGACCATCTTACATCACCATTTGCCTTCGTATTTTTCCAAGTTTGTTTGTAGGAACTTCATTGTTTTTCAGTCGGAGCAAGCTTAGATCGTCACAGACGATCTTGTACAATTTGAGATGATTTTGACTGCAGTCAACATTAGGGGCAATCAGTGCCCAAAGTTTGTACTTTTCCTATACCTTTCTGCTATTCTATTCTGCATCTAGTTAGTTTTATTATTATTTCCTGTTATTTTGCATCTTGGAGTTCACCCATATAGCTTAAATACATAATAAAATCATGATTAGCTATTAAAGCATGATAATTTACTTGCATTTCTATTTGGGATTATCTTATTAACACCATTATTATCATTTCACATAATTTTCCTTTATCAGCATAGCTACATTTTCTATATTCTGTGTCTATTTCTCTGATTGCAGGTCTCTGATGAATTCGTTAGATCTCAGACGATCCTGTCAGATCGAAGATGATCCTATCAAATTCTAGACAATCTGGACTGCCTCAAAAATTAGAACCTCCATTAGACATCCAGATCAGGTATGACTCTTTTCTCATCTAGCTTGTTCTCTGTATTGTCTGTTTAAATCTGTTTTCTATATTCATTTAAACCTGCATTTCATATAGAACAGTTTAGATTCATTTGGCCAAACCTAAGACTTGGATGATTAAAGTTAAAACTGAACACATCAAACACATTCCCAACCTAGGCGTGGAGACTGCCACTAAACGTTTCTTGGTGAACCCCACCATCCGTCAAAAATTCACCCTTATACACCTCCCCTAAGAGGCGGGACCTTCAAAGGGCTTCTCAGTCCGAGGTATTGTCCCATCCTTTTCACATCCCCCTTTCGGGCACGGATCCTATAGCCTGAAGGTAAGGGTACGAAAAATTTGGAGCGATACATTTTGGTGAACCCGACGTGAAACTAAAACCTTTTGAAAATAAAACAAAAAAACATAGATGCATTTAAAATCGTTAAGTTGCATATCATGTTTAGATGGTAGCTCCTAAGAAAAGACTAGCTATCACCATTAATGTTGAAAACCAATTAGCAGCCATAGAAATTAATTTTGTGCTTAGTGTGCCTAAAACAGATAGAGTTCCACCTTTGTGGGACGAACTTAATAGGAGATTGGGTATCATTTCATCTAGATCAACCGAACTTAGGAAAATTAAGAGGTTTGCCCTAGATAGAATCCTGGATTCTCATCAACTCATTTTTTATCATGAACTTTAGAGAGCTTTCCATAGGTGGTTAGATTATAGGAGAGCTCTTGTGTCTTCATAATTGTTCACCTTCGAGGAATACCTCGAGAACGCAACTGTTATACACCAATTCCTAGGTCGTGTAGAAGATCAAGAGGTCGTTCTTATGGATAGGGAGAGGTGGAGGAGAGTTCCTAGAGCTATGTTATATCGAGAGTATTGCCACAAACTTTATTTCTACCAACCAGAGTCTGAGACAGATAATATCACTATAGCACTTTTTGTCAAATTCTTGAAAGAAAATTTTCAATTTGAAGAACATTTCATGACTCCTGAAGAACTTGAGCCCGTTAATGATATTTATAAATTGTTTATAGAAAACTAGATCATTGCTTTCATTATTGTTTCTTGCATTTAGTGTGATGTTTGTTATCTTTATAATATTGTTAAAAAACAATAAAAACCAAAAACATAACAAAACCAAAACATTTTATTTTAAATACTATAGTAGGTATATAATTAAAATATATACCTCTTAAGCTTGTTGCATATATATATATATATATATATATATATATATATATATATATATATATATTTGCTAAAATCTAAGTTTAAACACAATGACTAGACTTAGGAATGGTAAAAAAACTGAAGAAGAAGAAGAAGAAGATTGGTTAGGAAAGAAAAAAAAAATCAAATGCCCTTCCTGAGGATCCAATTCCAGAAGGAGAAACTCTAGAACAGCCAGAATATGAGCTTGTTGTAGATGAACAAGAAGAAAATGTTAGAGAGGAAGGATCCTCATCCCCTAGAATGGCTCCAGATGGAACTGTTGCTTTTGATAACTTAGAACATTTCTGAAAATTTTTCAGTAATAACATTGGTGCTCTTAATATGGCAGTTCATATTGATAGAGGACAAATTAGTGACACTCAAGCAGCCATGGAACATATGTTTAACATGCACACTAATCCTTTGTCCTTTATCGATCAAGAAAGTGAACCACCCATCGTACTTGATTTGTTCGCCCAGTGGCCTTGCCCCTTTTCAATCCAAATACTTAGATACATGTGGAAAATTTGTCTCAATCACTATATTTGGAAGGTTTGGTTATAAAGGAACCATAAAGTCTTTAATGAGTCTATCCATGATCATAAAACTATCATTGCTAGGATCCTATCCTTTTCCAACGAGAATATGAACCTTATCCCTTTTGATAGCCGTAAACCTCATCTGCAAGAGACCACGATTTCTCAATATTTAAGCTTAACCTTGTTAGATGAGTTTGTGCCTAGTGTAGTCAACCCTAGATCCAATGTTAACTTGTCCCCGCCTCCTATGGGTTGGTGTAAGCTTAATTTTGATTGAGTGGTTAAGGACAATCCTGGAAGAGCAGGCACTAGCGATATTGTGTGAGATCATAATGGGAATATGATGCTTGTATTTTCTAAATATTTGGGAACAAGGATGAGCAACGAAGTTGAAGCTAGAGCTATGTGGAGAGGCCTTCAAATGACTCAGACTTAGAAGACAATTTGATCGTAGAAAGAGACTCTATGCATGTTATAAATCTCTTCAATAATTGGAAAACACTTCCTTGGAGGATTAAAACAATTGTTGAAGAGGCTAGAATCATTTTCCAAGGAAGACAAGACATAAAAGCCCAACATGTCTTTTGGGAAGCTAACAAAGTTTCTAATAAGCTGGTCAATCTGGGTGTCGATGGTGACAGACTTTTCAAATGGGAACACGGTGTCCCGAGCGAAGTAGAGGAGCTTATTCAACAAGAATGCCAAGAATGATAGTTGAATTTACCAACAAGGAAGGCACTATAAGTTTGAAGGCTATGAGTATTCCCGTATCTTTTTTGAAATGGACTCATAATAAAAATTATCCAAGATGTCAGTCTTGGTGGATGCTTCTTGGAAATACCACAAAGACTAATGGGGATAGTCACATGTCAGATAACATGGCTTCTAGTCATCTTAGTAATTTGAGGTTGGTTGATAATCATGGGGTAAGAAAGAAACGACAATATAAGACTTCAAACTAGAGCCATGTGGACCACCAGATAGCCACCGCCATAAATATAGCCAACAGGTTCACTTCTCCAAGGCTTATTGGCCAAGATGGGATGTGGTCCCAAAGCATGTCATATACGAAAGAAAGCAATTACCAAAGAATTATTAAGAGTAACTGTCAATACAGAGCTTGTGGGAGTTTTTTTAGTACTCTGCTATGTGTGTCTGCAGCCTTTTGTTTCTCCACTATTTCAAGGAAGGGATCTGTGTCTGTTTCTTTTTTTTGTAATTATGATGCAGGTGTATTTTCTCGGGGTATACCTAAAATATTGTATGGGAAGTTTCTTTTTGATAACAGGCTATGTGCCTTACCGGATGTAATGACTTTAGCGGCATGTAGATTTTACATATATAGGATCCTTAGTAAGGACATGTTCATCAACAACCCTAGGCTAATTTTTGTAAAAGGTTTTGGGTCAACCTATAAAACTCGGTATTAATGCTATAGTATCTTATCTACCAAAAAAAAACTAGTTGAGATGCATGGTCTTCAACGAAGAAGGATAAAGTCTTAATAAATATGAATACCATATATGTGTGAGACTATAAATGGGGGTGCTTGACACCAAGTGAGTTGTGTTGGACTCATTATAAATACATGATGTCCAATTAAAATATATATGAATATTGAATTTTAAAAAGCCCAATAAATTTAGGACAAGCATTCAAATTTCCAAAGCCATGTATAAAGCTCAACATTTTGGTAGCTCAAAAAAAATAAAAAATGATATAGTCATAAATAAAGAACTTGAAGGCAAAAACTTTTAAACTATTTTGATGACCTTGGGAATTTGGTCAATGATTTTTGAAGTATAAAATAACCCATTCTTTATGTAGGAGTCTAAAACAATAGCATGAATCACAAAAGTCCTATTTTGAGGAGACTTCAATGGATTGTGATGGATGAACTAACATTTTTAAACAAAATCATGAAAAATTGTTACTTCAAAGAAAACAAGTAATCTAACTAAAGAGGACACCCAACACATAACTCAAATAGAAAGGTTCACTACCAAATATTTATTGTGGCACCAATTAATGGGTAGACAATATATAAAGTAGGATATATTTGTCATAGATAAAGGTAAAGGTAAAGTAGTTTTTAAAATTCATGAGACCATAGGCCATATGAGATGACCCTCATAGAGGATGTTATTTTTCTAATATATTTTTATCCAACAAAACTGCAATTACCAAAGTATGGTGTACAACTTTACCCCCATTAGATTCAAATCCTAAACCTAATATATGGATTTTAAAAGTCTTATTATTAGCCCACTCAAGTTATAAAAATAAATGTTACCATACATTATTAATAATTATTTTTGTGATCCTTGAATGTTGCTTTACTCTTTTTCATATTTCAATTATTGTCATCAATATAGATATTAAACAAATTCATAATTTTGCTTGGATAAATCCTATTTACTTGTTTATATTCTTTGGTTACTTTATGGATGTCAATCTAGTAAAGAATTTATTTTATCATATTTTTCCTTGTTATTTTGCAAATATTATGTGTTTTAAATACATTGATGATAGTCAATATATTTCATAAAAATTGTATTTATTCATATCCATTATTAATTTTTTATAAATGCGTGGCTTATTAATATTTTCTAAAATAAAGGATGAAATTAAAATATATAAATGTCCACTTTATTACGATTGTATCCTAACCTCTAAACTAGACCCTAAACACTAACCCTTCATATCTTAAATAACAAAACTAACTTGTATCAAATTTCCTCCTTTTAGAATGTCATATTATTCTTTTTAACTTCTAACTTAAGGTAGAAACTTAACCCACCCTTTGTAATACATAACAATTCATAAACGTCTAACTTATATGTTATTTGAAAATTATTTTCTAATTTAATATGATATTACATTATCCATTCTAGTTTGTTGTAAATGAACTGTAACTCAATCATGATGACCAACTTACATATGTATTTAATGATTTTTATATCACCTACATAGGAAATAGTTTTCTTATGAGGACCATATTCTTGTAACTCAATCATGATGACCAGCTTACATATGTATTTAATGATTTTTATATCACCTACATATGAAATAGTTTTCTTATTAGGACTATATTCTTTTGATCACTAGTTTTAAATATGATCATATATTAAAGTTTCATAAAATATTATAAGTTTTTTTTTGTTGGATAATAAGGGGTTGTACCAATGATCAAAGAAAATGCAAAGGGTGGAAAGCTATCGTGATATCACGACATGTTGCACCATCGTGGTCGCTGGATGAAAGTTGTCGCGATATCACGACATGTTGTGTCGTTGCGGTCGTCGGAGGAAAGTTGTCATGATATCACGACATGTTGTGCCATCGCGGTCGCTGGAGGAAAGTTGTCACGATATCGTGACATGTTGCACCGTCGCGGTCGCTGGAGGAAAGTTGTCACGATATCACGACATGTTGTGTCGTCGCGGCCGCTGGAGGAAAGTTGTCGCAATATCGCGACATGTTGCACTGTCGCGGTCGTTGGAGGAAATTTGTTGCAAAATAGTGACATGTTGCGCCAATGATAAAAAAAAATGCAAAGGGTGGAAATTTGTCGCGATATCGCGACATGTTGCGCCGTCGCGGTCGCTGGAGGAAAGTTGTCATGATATCGCGACATGTTGCGCTATCATGGTCGTCGAAGGAAAGTTGTCATGAAATCACGACATGTTGCACCATTGCAGCCACTGGAGGAAAGTTGTCATGATATCGCGACATGTTGCGCCATCGCGGTCGCTGGAGGAAAGTTGTCGTGATATCGCGACATGTTGTGCCATCGCGGCCGCTAGAGGAAAGTTGTCATGATATCACGACATGTTGCACCGTCACGATCGCTAGAGAAAATTTGTGATATCATGACATGTTGCACCGTCATGACTGTTGGAGAAAAGTTGTTGCGATATCCTGACATGTTGTGTTATTGCGGTCGCTGGAGGAAAGTTGTCACGATATTACGACATGTTGCGTGGTTGCGGTCGCTGGAGGAAATTTGTCGCGATATCGTGACATGTTGCGCTGTCACGATCGTTGAAGAAAAGTTGTCATGATATCATGACATGTTGCACCATCGGGATCGCTGGAGGAAAGTTGTCATGATTTTGTGACATGTTGCACCGTCGCGATCGCTGGAGGAAAGTTGTCATGATTTCATGACATGGTGCGCTGGAGGAAAGTTGTCACAATTTCGTGACATGTCGCTCCGTCGTGGCCAAGGGAGGAAAGTTGTCATGATTTTGTGACATGTCGCTTCATCGCGGCTAGGGGAGGAAAGTTGTCACGATTTCACGACAGGTTGCATTTTCGTGTCCAAGGGAGCTTAGGTGTCACGATTTTGTGACATGTTGCTATTTCGCGGCCAATGGAGAAAAGGTGTCACGATTTCGTGACATGTTGCTTTTTTGCGGCCAAGAGAGAAAAGTTGTCATGATTTTGCGACATGTTGCTTTTTTATGGCCAAGAGAGAAAAGGTGTCACGATTTCATGACATGTTGCATTTTTGCTGCCAAAGGTGATAAGGTGTCATGATATCACAACATGTTGCCTTTTTGTGGCCAAAGGAGAAAAGGTGTCACGATTTCATGACATGTTGCACTTTCGTGCCCAAAGGAGAAAAGTGTCGTGATTTCGTGACTTGTTGAGTTTTTGCGGCAAAAGGAGGAAAATGTTATGATATCATGACATGTTGCTTTTTCGCGGCCAAAGGGGAAAGGTATCGTGATTTCATGACATGTTTCTTGTTTGCGACCTAAGGAGAAGATTTGTGTCACAATTTCATGACAAGCTGCTTCATCTATTGTAATATTGTGTTCTCTCTGAGTTTGGCTGGGAAGAGTCTCTTCCCTTATTGTAATTGATCTTTGTTTTAATACAAGTTTTTTCAAAATTTTCAAAAAAAATAAGGGGTTGTACCCAAGTATTTCATCCTTGAAAAATTACATCTCTCTTATTTAGAACTTGAGAGTTTATAAATAGATACACTTCTCATATCAATTGAGATGCTATAGCTAGAAACCTACATCATTTTACATAAAATATCTAAATTTTTTATTTTCATTTTTTGGATCTTTTCAATTTTTGTATGAATACAAATATTTCAGAATTTAGCATCCTTCTTGACATTTTCCTATAGCAGCCTTCACAATACTAAAAATTCACCTCTACTATCTATGCCTTGCATCTTAGTAGAGTAATTTTTTTAAAACATCGCACTATCATAGTCCACTTTACCAAATCTATATTGCTAGTTTCCTTCCTAAAACATAAGTGCAACCACAAAAATTGTAATAAATAGTTTATATGAAAATACATATTATTACAATATAAAGTAGATATTACCAATGGAAAACATTAAATTAAATCTTAATCATTAATTGATTCAGGCAATCAACATTTTCTTCTCAGCTTCAACTAAACTTACAGCTTCCTCTAACCTTGGAAAGGAAAATTTAACTTCACGATCCTCAATCAAAACCCCTATATTGGCTAGCCTATCTGCACATTTGTTTCCTTCCCTTAATGTATGTGCAAATCTGACTTCTTCAAACTCTTCAACAATATCTTGATTCCACAATTATCTCTTTTATGTTCCATGAAGCGTTTTCTTTCCTCAAAATTGCATTTATTACTATGAGATAATCACCTTCCATCCATACTCTATTTCATTTCATATGTTTGCATATTTTTAACCCTTCTAAAGCTTCCCAAGCTTCAACTTTTTATCTTAGATCCAATATTGAAAGCGTAATGAGACAAAATCTCTCTATTATTTCTAATTATTCCTCCTCCTCCTACTGGTCCTAGATTTTCTTTAAATGCTCCATCAAAATTCAATTTAAACCACTCCACATCTGGTGGTTTCCACTTTATATTCTTTGCCTTCTTTTTGCTTCTCTTGTACCCAATATCATAATTCCATTTAATGACTTGACTCCATCTATCAGGGCTCTCTACTTCCAGATTAGGGACTGGGTGAGTTGATAGGGTTGGTTTAGACTCCTATATGGTTAAACATATCTTCCTTTTCATTACCTCTAAATTGTTTTCCTTTCCTTTAAATATTTTTCTATTCCTTTCTAGCCATATAGTCCAAAGTATTGTATCTTTTGATATATTCCATATTGTCTATAAAGCCTCACGTTGCCATTTCTTTAAACATGTAATACTCCCATTGCAGGATATGGAACTACAAAGCCAACTCATGATCAAGACAAAACAACAGCAAAATATAGCAGAAATGTGCTTCTCCATTGTTGGTTTTTGATTATCTAAACTCTGACAAGAATACATAATATAACATAATACAATTAAAATAGCATCATTAATAGATATAACCTATGATTTCAATCGCCTCCAAAGGGAAACCTCTAATATCAAGGGTTTGTGCGCAACGATGGGAGGCATATGGATGGGACCTTATAAAACCAACTCGAACAACTTTCCATGTCAAAGACGGAAATTAGTCTTCCAAGTCATTGGTAGCACTACCAAAAATTCTTTGAAGCGCATTAATAACTAAGTTAAAAAGAGAAGATCATAGTGATAGAAATTAATTGAGTTGAAAAAAAGGTTCTGGTAGGTGCCTAATGACATTTGTGACTGTAATACTAAAAATTTGAAGAGGGGAAAAACATTATTTACATGGTTTCCTTTCCACCTTAGTGGCAAGAATAAATGGAGATGGAGACCAATCTTCACTGATAGTTCAAATGTGTAGCACCGGAATTAAGGGGATCGCTTTGCATAAAGTGTGTATGGACAAATGAAGATAAGACAACATGTATATGATAGGCTAATGACAAACTAGCCACAATATCACAAAATAATCTAATTGTTGAGCATTATTTATTATAAACCTACACCCATAATCATAATAAACATCACCTAAAGGTACTGACTATAGGTATAATTAGAAATTACTGGTTTACCACATATTAAATATCAAACTTATAATAATAAAAATATTTTATTCTTGATAAAATTAAAATTAATATATTAGTAGTAAAAGGAAAAAAATATTTAATAATAAATTTGATAGAAACAAAGTTATTAGGGGTAAATATGGAGTTACCAAACAATACCACCATCAAATAAGAATTCTTGATCTATAAAAAGTAGAGGTTTCTAAAAGTCATCATAGATCAAGACACTAGAATGATGTCAACTCTTAGGATTCAGCATTCAGTATGACTTCTTAGCCTATGGGATAGTACCATGACCAGCTATGACATCATATTTTTTCATGGTGTCAACTCCATGTTGTGCGAACATTAATGTTAGCATTCTATCATCAGCCATATCGTGGTTCTAGGAGTATTATAAATTGTTAGAGGTGGATATATAGAAGTTATTTTCCTTTGTTTTGTCTCTATCTCAACTATCTTAAAATTCACTAGGGATATATTGGATGAATAGAACGCCACTTTAAATTATGATCTAAAGTTTAACTGGACCCAATATTGACCTTCATCATCCTAGAAATTTAGACCTTCATCTAGGATGCAATGAAATAATAGAACTTAGATCTATTTCACCTATTGCTCACATAGGTATCAACTCCATCTTGCACCAACATATTGCATAGAAGGATTTTTAGCATATCAGAGCTAGCATCAACTTCTAGCATGGGCTCATCAGTACTAGCAATAGTTGCTAGCATGGGATCATATTCTAAACTTTAAACTTCCAATTATTAACTTTGAAATTTGAAATCTAACTTCTCAACATATCAATGCTAACATTAGTTACTAACATGTGACCAAACTTCAAACTATGACTTCTCAACACATCAACACTAGCACTAGCTTCTAGCATGGGACTAAACGCCAAACTCTAAAATCTAACTTCTCAACACATCAATCCAAGCACTAGCTACTAGCATGGGCCTAAAATCTAAATTCTCAACACATCGACATTGGTACTAGTTTGTACCATAGGTCCAAAATTCAAACTTCAAATTTTTACTTCTTATTATATAAATGCTAGCATCAACTACTAGGATGGGCCCAAAATATAACCTTAAAATAATAGAATTAGAACTCTAAAGTTTAAAATCTAACCATTGATGTCCAAACTTTGAATTTAAAATACAAACTATTGTTAGGATCTCAATAACCGATTACTGCTAGAAGATAGGCTATCTCATCAATCTAGTAATTGTTAGTTATGGCTGGAAGGTGAACATATTCATCTTCTTATTTGGTACGTCTTGATTCATTACATCCTCTTACATAATGGAATGTTTCAAATGCAATATAGGAAAATATAAAGAAAACAATAATAGGATAAGTCGATATTGAGTAGTTCACACTAGTTTAGACCCATGAGATTTATTATTGCATTTGTATCTTAGAGGTATGATCTATACGTATCCTTCTAAACATAGTTATTTGACTAGTGACATCACATTTATTCTTAAGAATATGTTCTTCCTCTTCACATATCCACATAGAGATTTGATTTATATATTTTGGAACCCTTTCTTATGGATTTAGCTTATGCCTGAAGCTCAGGGTTATACACACTGGTGAATATTCATAAATTGGGTGAATATTAGGATTTTAAAATTTTGAAATTGGTGAATATGAGAACCCTCGACGTTGGCCCATTCACCTAAAATTTTCAGGATCAATTGTTTCTTAGGGTCAAATCACCACAATATATATCCAAACAAAGGCATATTTGTACTCGCTGGAAAGCTCTTTTTGAGCTTGATCTAATAATGGTGTTTTTTTTTATAAAGTTATAAGGTTATTTAATAGGTAAAAATTTATCCCAAATATGACCTTACTTATTAGGGCTTCAAATACCCCAAATTTTGGTGTGAAGATGATTGATTTTTTTGGTAGGTAAAAAACTTTTATTTACTAAGTGGGTTGAAGGGTCCCGTCCCTATTATAGTAGGTAGGCTTGGGGCCAAACAAACACAGATGCTGCAAACAGTAATAAAAAAAACATCTGGGAAATAATCCCATACAATATAGCCCATCCATGATCGAGGCTACCAAAAACCTAACTAGAATAGAAAACTTTGTAGGCACAAGGAGAGCTGTTGCTTCTTTCCCTGGGCTACTGGGACTCTTTATTTTCTTCTCGGTGGTCTTGGCAATTTAGGTCATGAAGCAGGAGGACATTGAGCAACGAAGGGAGATCCTTCATATTGTTGATCGCATTAGCCAGGAGCATATTGCCTTCCCAGTAGACATTGGTAGCTGACTAAAGGTGGTCAATCACTTCATTGACATGGTTGAGGGCCACCTCTTGAATCTTGTCCTTAGATTTAATAGTCTGGTCTTCCTCTCCATAGCTAATAATCTTAGGTGATAGGTGTTGTTCATTCTATTTTTGAGGCTTCAACCTGTTGGATTTTCTTCTCTTCAAGGAGGGACTCATCGAATTTTTCTTAAATCTCAAATGCTTTCCAATGGGAGCTTTGGACTTGAGAATAAAGTTGAGGGGAATGTCATTCTCATCAAGGTCATGGAAGTGAGGGGGTGATGGTGAAGCAGTTATAAGCGTGGAGGCTAATAGGAGTTCGACAGGGTTGAACCATGGGGAGGGCTAGGTGCAGCGATGTGGGTGGTCTCAGGTGAGTGCTCAAGGCTGGGAGAGCAAGAAAGAATTCCCCCTTTAACCTAGTGGGTGAGAGCATAATGGTACAACACTAGGAAGAGGCCTCAGTGTTGAGGGGGCTTCGAGGATTTGCTCTCCCTAAAATTATTTATGGAAATGGTGATGGAGCAGAAGAGGAAATCAGGGACGTTAATGATTCTAACATCGTGGAGGTGGTTAGAAAAGGTGAGGCTATAGGCTCTAAGGGGGATATTGGGATTTTTGATAGAAATGAAATGGATGACAGGGATAATGGATGTGTCCCAAGGTCGAGGTAGATAAGAGTGCATGACACATTTCTTTTCCCAAACCAGGTCCTTTCCCTTGTCAGGAAATTGGTCTATTTCTTCTTTAAAGTTATGTCTATCCCTGCGAAAAACTCTACCAACAGGGGAGATACCAAAAACCTGAATGATAAAGAGAGAATTTACCTCAAACTGTAGACCTCAGATCTTGACTTACCCTTCATCTCACAAATCAACGAAATCCCTGGTGACTTCATCATCGGTCCTAGAGAGAATTTTGAAGAAATTAACAAATATTTTGGTGTCAAGAAGGGTCTTCATCCCTACGTCGACCTAAAAACTAGATGGCTTGATGTATGCCATGGTTTTGCACAAACCAAAGAAAATAGAACCAGGGGGCCACCCTTTGATATCACAAATACTTTTCTCTTAAAAAATGATTTCCAGAATCATTGAGGAGGAATAAAAAGACCTAAAGAGGCTAAGGGAGAATCAATAAAAGGTCATGGGGTTCATTGGTTGGCAATTATGAGTGGTGGTAGTTTCTTTGGTAAGGCTCGAGAAGGGTGGGCTAGTGTGGATCAAGAAGGGGGAAAAGGCGAAATGGACAATGAAAGGAGTGGTAAAAGGGAAGATGGAGGGATAGAGGTAAATGGGTGAAGTGTAGATGGTAAAAATGAGGGGGTACGAGCGGGAGAGCGACATGGGGGAATTCATAGAATTTGCCAAGTGAGCTGGAACGAGTTGAACAATCTACACTAAAAACCATACTGGCATTGCACCAGAGAACGATGGTGAAAACAATAATGCAAATGATTGAAACAAAATGCAGATAGAAAAATGCAATAAAGACGTGAAAATAAAAGATTAAAATTAAGATGCAACTATTAGAATGCTAATACCCTAAATGCAATAAATAATGTGAAAGCAATAATGCAAATGTAAATAATAGAAATGTAGCTAAAAAAATGCAAATACCCTAAATGCAATAAAGAATGTGAAAGCAATAATGTAGATGTAAATAATAGAAATGCAAGTAACAAAATGCAAATACCCTAAATGCCATAAATAATTTGAAAGCAATAATGTAGATATAAATAACAAAAATGCATATATTTTAAATGAATGAAAAATACAAACAATAATGTGCAAAAGAAAATATAAATATTCTATATATTAGACTACAATAAATATATGCAAAATGGATTCTAGTGTGATAGAAATGCACAAAATAAATATAAAATATATTCTATAACATAGAATGAATGCAGAAAGTAAATTTAATATCTATCTAAAGTAGACGTAAATAAACTAACTAAATAGGAATGCATAAGAATGTATTTCTATGACAAAAATGAATACAGAAAATAAAACCCTATCGAAAACAATAATGTATAAACAAAAAGTGCAATGATGTAACAAAACTTTAATAACTAAACTATAGCAAAAATAAAAAAGCAAACAAATGGTTGAAGGCAAAGAACCAAAAAGGCAATCCTCTCTCCTCTAATGTTGACAAAGCTAAATAAAATTTTCTTTACACGTGATCTTCCTTCACTTGCTTTCCACTTGCAACTAAGCCCAAAATCACACAAGAGAATGATGGAGAAAAACAAAGTCATAGAGATATTGCAAATAGAACAATAGAAGATAGAATATGGTAATTATAACATGGGATCACAAATTGAACATGGAAGCAATTAAAACATAGAATATTCACATTCAAATATAGGAGTAAATCGAAGATGGGGCTAAAATGGAATCCAACCTTTATATTTATAAAAGGTTTGGGGACAAGGTAGGAAAATAAAAATTTTAAGATTAGGTATTAAGGTTAGGGTGGCCACTAGGGTTTTGGGACCCTAAATGACCTAGATTTTTTTAAAATCGTGTGACTAGACCCATGTTTTTCAATATTATAGGGGACCAAATGATGTCATAATAGGATAAAATTATACTCATAAAAAATCTCTTCTAGAACCCTATTCAATGGTAATGGTTTTGAAAATAATGTAGAATATTTCATGGGGAAAATTTAGCTCAAAGATGACCTTACTTTTTGAAGCAATAAATACTCAATTTTAGGTCTTTAAAAGGTGAATTTGGCTTGGTTGGTTAGAAGGTTGATGTATGAGGGTGAATTGATGAAAATTGATGAAAAGTGGGTCAATTTTTAATGTCTATAATAGGAGAGGTATTTTTCTTGGTTTCTCTCATATAACGACTTAGCATACTACAACCATTATCCACTTTACTTTTTTGTAGCTATTTCTCAATTTATCTTGTACTATGCTTTGCAAGATATATCAACTCTTTTTTCCCTACTCTCATGTATTCTTCCTTTTTATTTTACTAGTTTATATATCTTATTATTTGTTTTCTCTTTGTGTTTCTTTAAAGGTTCTCCTTATTGCTTTGCATTCTTCATCATACCATGAATTTATAGGGAATATTTCATATTTTTTTTTTAGGTTTTAACTTTTTCCATGATTCTAAGGATTATATTATTAAATCCATCAATTTACTACTTTCAAAAGTATAAGTTTTAAAAATATTTGTCCTCTTTCTTTCTTCTCTTTGCATAATCTGCTTTAGTGATGTTTTAAAAAAAAATCTAATTTTTGGTCATAGAGATGTTTCCTATTGTCTTACTTGAAGATGTTCTTCTCTTCCATTTTCTCGCATTTGCATACTTATGTACATTGGATTGTGATCAAATTTTATCTCCATAGGAACCACTTCAATTTCTAGATCTTTTATCCTTGAAATGGAGTATGGTGAGAAAATAGCATAATTAACTACATTGTGTCCATTATGCATTTTACAAATATATTTTCATATTTTTGCCACATGTTGAAGGTGATCAATCCTTCTATGCTACATATTTTAAGAATTTATACTCCATAATGTGTGATGAGTTCTTGACTATCATTTGAGGACCTTAACCAATGGTGATCCATATCTTCTTTTATCCATAGTAAATTAACATCTATGCTTTGATTGGTCTTAAAAGATCTTTTTTTTCTTTTTGATGTGTTGGCATTAAAATCACCCACTAAAACAATCTCCCCAAGCTTGTTATATTTCATGATATCTTTTGTCAATGCCATATATGGAACTTCATGATTTAAGACATATTTCTTATAAAACTTTCATTGCTATGGAGCAAAATAGCAAGTTGTAATGCTAATAAATTTGTCATTATCTATGAATTATCTTTATAACATCATTTCATCCATCATCAAGAATGAGTGAGTTGAGGTTTAGCGGGTGCGGAGAGAGTGAGGGTTTGAATTTTTTGGGCAATAATCTTAGTCAAGGTGGTAGAGGTAGAGTAGGTATGAAAGGGGCAGGTGGGAACCTTGAGCATGGATCAAGAATGAATCTAGAGGAAGACGGTCAGGCTGCAGTAGATTTGGAGGTGGACATCACGTAGGGGCCCGACCCTCCTTAGAAATACCCCGACAAAAAATATACAAAGGACAATCCATGGCCCAAGAAGTGGTTGTATTTTGCTAATACTCTTAGAGGAAAAATAAAGGAGGTTCTGTCTCTTCCACCCCTGGTTCCAATAAATAATAAAATTTTGGCCCCGGCAAGTTCCATCAACCCTTTTATTTCAATGGAAGAATTCTCCCTGATAGGCAAGTTTTTGGGAGGTAGGCTAGACATGGAGACTATCAAGGCCTGGGCGATGGGTAAATGGCGACCGGTAGGCAGCTTGGAGTTGGTATCTCTAACTTGAGGGTTTTTAATTATCTTTTTTAACAATATGGAGGATGCTAACCGTATTTTAATAGGTCCTTGGTTTTTGGGCAAAAGGAGCCTTTTCTTAGATGATGGGGTGAATATTTTGACCCTAAAAAGCAAAATATTAACATTACCCCTATTTGGGTTCATCTCCCGAGTCTACCTGCCTAGTTATTCAATGAATATTTACTGCAGGGCATAGCCAAAACTATTGGGGACCTGATCTCCATTGACCATGTGACCTTGGCCAGGACAAGGATGACTCATGCATGAATCTACGTAAATGCTAATTTGGATAATGAATTGCCAAGGTTTGTGGAGCTATATTATGAAGAATACTATCAAAAATAGCCAGTAGAATATGAGAACAGACCAACATTCTATGTAGAATGCAAAAATCAAGGACATCTATGCAATTAGTGCCCTAACCTGGCAATGAATAGAGAAAAGCAGAAGTAGAGAATGCTAGACAAAGGAAATTTGAGGAGTTTCCCTGGTAGAGGCGATTTCAATTAGGCAAACTATGTCTACCAAAAAAATAAAATAGAGGGTGTAGGGTCCCAACAAGACAAAGGAAAAAAATAGGTTTTTGGCAACCAAAATACTCAGGTAAGTTCCAATCCTCTAGTTTCAAATAAATTTTCAATTCTATCCAATATGGGATTAGGAGGATTATCGAAAGACATGGAAGCCTAGAACCTTCAGGCTAACCTTTCTGACTCTCTAGAATCCCCATCCAAGTCAAGATCCTCAAACCCTAATCCTAAAATTATTGTAAGCCCCATGGGCATCACAAAGCCAAACCCTAATGCCCGATCTCTAGAATCCCCATCCAATTTGGGATCCTTAAAACCCAATTCTAAAAATACTTCAAGCCCAGTGGGCATCCCAAAGCCAAACCCTAATGTTGAAGAACTTAGGAAGAAAGTTAAGGCATTGGAAAATAAAAAATCTCATCTCCCTAACATCATCACTAGAAGCCAGGTGAATCCTACTAAGGGACCGTCCCACAGACCAGGGGAATACAAGAAAAAAAGAGAATATTTGGATGTAGGGGTGGAGATATGTGAAACTCTTCAGACTGAGGAATATGGCAATCTGGTTCTGCAACAAATTGCCTCCCCCCAATTTAGTCCTAAAAAAACCAAGAGCACTATGAAGTCTCCTATATATTTTGGCAGTGAAAAAAGAAGAGGGAGAATATCAAATGTTGAGCATCAAAAAATTAAAACTGATAATGGCATTGCCAATGGAAAATAGAGAACCTTGTTTCAACAGGTTATTCCGGGTTCTGAAGACAACAAATTAGGAAAACCCCCTCAAGGGAGGGGGAGAGGAAGAAATCCCAAACAATCTAAATGAAGTTCCTCTCATGGAACTTGAGAGGCCTCAATGGCCTGCCCAAACATAGGGAAGTCAGTGCAATAAGAAATCAAGTGAATCCAACTATTATCATGTTGCAAGAAACAAAAACTAATGAGATTCAGTAAAAAAAGTAGCAAAAAAAATCTAGAATCAAGGGGAGATGGTTTGCAAATCAGCCAGAGGAGCATCTGGAGGCCTTATGACTTTGTGGGATCCCCGGATAGTAGAAGGCACCATTATTCAAAAATATGACAGGGTTCTTAGTGTTTTATTTAAGGAAATAAACAACAACAGGTCGTGGATCCTTTCAAATATTTATGCCCCAACTTCAATTCAAGGGAGAGCTCTACTATGGGAGTACTTAGGCAATCTGAGTGAAATATTCCATAATGTCCCCTGGATTCTGGCTGGGGATTTTAACACTCCTCTTTACCCTTCAGACAAAATGGGTGGAAATGGACCACCTATCAGGAGCATGGATGAGTTCAATGACTTTGTGAACTCCAACATGTTGATGGATGTAAAACTTAGAGGAGCAAATTATACCTGGAGCAATAGATGGATAGGGTGTCATCTCATTCAAGAAAGGCTTGACAGGTTTTTTCTATCAAAGGAGGCTACAACTCTGTTCGATGATTCTACCCTACAAGCCCTTCCTAAAATTGCCTCTGATCATAATCCCATTTTGTTGGAGATCCCTAACTCTCTTTCCTTCAAGAAACCTTTCAGATTTCAATCTATGTGGATCAAAAATTCCAGTTTCTAAGATAACTTAATTCAGTGGTGGCAGCAGCCTGTCAAGGGTAGTGCAAATTTTAAACTTGCTGGCAAATTAAAGTTTGTTAAGGAAAATATTTGAACTTGGAACAAAGAGGTCTTTGGGAACCTCTTTGAAAATAAAAAATAGGTTGTTGAAATTTTGAAGATAATTGATCAGAGGATTCAACATGGTGATGTTGATGAAACTACTAGGCAGGAGGAACAGACAAAACTAGCAGAGTTTCATAACATTTTTGCCTATGAGGAAATCTATTGGAGGCAAAAATCAAGGGCTCTTTGGTTGAAATATGGAGATTCAAATTCCAAGTTTTTTCATGTCACCATGCTTAGAAATAGAAGCAATAACAAGATAAATTTTTTAAAAAAAGTAGATGGTTCTATTACTCAGGACTTAACATAAATCATAAAGGAGGCAGTAACTTATTTCAATTCTATCCTTGGTCAGGAATCACAGTGCAATGAGGAGGCCAAAGATATTCTCTTGCAATCCATTCCTAGCATAATAAATGAGGATATAAACCTTAAGCTTCTAGCTCCCTTTTCTGATGAGGAAATTAAGGAAGCCTTGTTTAGCATGGAGCCATACAAAGCCTCGGGACCCGATGGCTTTCCCCCTCATTTCTATCAAGATTTTTGGGACATCGTAAGTGAGGATGTAATTTTTGTTGTCAGAGAATTCCAAGCAAGCAATAATATCCCAAAAGGTCTCAACTCTACTTTTATTTATTTTTTTTATTATTTTTTTTTTTTGTTTTTTTTTTTTTTTTTTTTTTTTTTTTTTTTTTTTTTTTTTTTTTTTTAATTTTTTTAATTTTATTTGTTTTTTTTTCTTTTTTTTTTTGTTGGTTTTTTTTTTTTGGTTTTTTTTTTTTTTTTTTTTTTTTTTTTTTTTATTTTTTTTTTTTTTATAATAATAGTGTTTTTTTTTTTTTTTTTGGTTTGAAAAAAATTTTTTGGAATTGGGTTTTATTTTTGTTCTTGTTGTTTTCACCACCAATGGGTTAATTTGATCAAAGAATGCATTTCTAAAGCATGGTTCTCGATTCTGGTTAATGGAACAATTGTTGGTTACTTTCAAAGTTGTAGAGGAATTCGGTAGGGGACCCTATCAGCCCCATGTTATTCATCATTGTGGCAGAAGCTTTAGGCAGAACCATAAAAATACTTGCAGTTCAAGGCTAATATCAGGAATCAAGGCAACATCTCTCACTAGGGTTGTTTCTCACCAACAATTCATCGATGATACCCTTCTATTGACTAAGGCATCGGTGGTTGAGGCCAAAAGAATTAAATACATCCTGCAACTCTATGAGGACGCTGCTGGTTAGAAAGTTAATTTCAGTAAAAGCAAGTTATATTTCTTGAACACCCCCATTCAGAGGCAAGGAAGGATTGCAAAAATTTTAGGGTGTGATATAGCAAACCTCCCCACTTCGTATCTTGGTCTCCCTCTTTTCATTGGTTCTCCGAGAGAGTCAATGTGGGACAGGGTTATTGAAAGAATTCAAAAAAAACTTGTTGGATGGAAAGGTCATCTTCTATCTCAAGCAGGAAAGTTGACCCTCACTAAGGCCTCTCTTCAGAGCATTCCAGTCTATTTCCTCTCCGTTTTCAAAGCCCTTGTGAAGGTTTTTCAAAAAATTGAGAAACTCCAAAAAGAATTTTTATGGACTGGATCAGAGGAGAAAAAAAGGATACACCTTGTAGGATGGACCAAAGTGTGCAGACCCAGGGGAAAATGGGGGCTTAGGTCTGAGGAGAATTGCTCATATGAATTTAGCTTTACTAGCTAAGCAAGCATGGCGCCTCATTTTTGGTGAAGAAAATGAATGGACAACTATCATCAAATGAAAGTATCTTCAAAATATGGAATTTCTAAGTGACTCAGTTCCAATCAGAGGTTCTGCTTTTTGGAAAGCAATTCTCAATTGTAAGGAAATCATCAAAAAAGGTTTAAGATGGGTTTTAGGCAATGGTGAGAGGATAAATTGTTGGAATGATAGGTGGGCTAAGGACGAACCACTGATGCAATATCCTAACTTAGCCCGAATCAGAGATATCACGGAAGAACTCATTGGCAGAAAAGTCTTCGATTATATGGTTGAGGACAGAGGTAGAATGAAGTGGAAACAAATAAGGATTCAAGGATTTCAAGCGGAATCAAATGATCTTTGTAACATTCTCGGGCAATAGTTTATCCCCATGAGACCCAAGGAAGATCAAGTGACCTGGGCTCCTACGAAAAATGGGCAGTTCACTATTAAATCAGCTTACAAGCTTCTGCTTGATGACGAGGATTTTGTCCTCCAAAAGGACTTAGTTTGGATAAAAAATTTAATTCCAAAAATTGCAGTCTTTTCATGGTTGGTTATCCAAGGAAGAATTCTAACCATTGATAATATGATGCGTAAAGGTATTTGTATCACTAATCATTGTTATCTGTGCAGGGCTAATTAGGAGACCATTTATCACATTTTCCTTGAGTGCCCTTTTTCCTTGACTGTCCTAAGTGGGGTTTTTTAGGCCTTCAATATTTCTTGGGTTAAACCAGCCATCGTACTTGATTTGTTCATCCAGTGGCCTTGCCCCTTTTCAAGCCAAAGACTTAGATACATGTGGAAAATTTATCTCAATCACTATCTTTGGCAGGTGTGGTTAGAAAGGAACCATAGAGTCTTTAATGAGTCTATCCATGATCATCAAACTATCATTGCCAGGATCCTATCCTTTGCCAATGAGAATGTGAACCTTATCCCTTTTGATAGTCGTAAACCTCATCTACAAGAGACCATGATTGCTCAATATTTAAGCTTAACCTTGTTAGATGAGTCTGTGCCTAGGGTAGTCAACCCCAGAGCCAATGTTAAGTGGTCCCCACCTCCTACGGGTTGGTTTAAGCTTAATTTTTATGGAGCGGCTAAGGACAATCTTGGAAGAGCAGGCACTGGCAGCATTGTGCGAGATCATAATGGGAATATGATGCTTGCATTTTTTGAATATTTGGGAACAAGGACGAACAACGAAGCTGAAGCTAGAGCTATGTGGAGAGGCCTTCAAATGACTCAAGACTTAGAAGGCAATTTGATCATAGAAGGAGACTCTATGCATGTTATAAATCTCCTCAATAATTGGAAAACACCTCCTTGGAGGATTAAAACAATTGTTGAAGAGGCTAGGATCCTTTTCCAGGGAAGACAGGACAAAAAAGCCCAACATGTCTTTCGGGAAGCTAACAAAGTTGTTGATAAGCTGGCCAATTTGGGTGTCGATGGTGACAAACTTTTCAAATGGGAACATGGTGTCCCGAGTGAAGTAGAGGAGCTTATTCAACAAGAATTCCAAGAATGATAGTCGAATTTACCAACAGGGAAGGCATTGTAAGTTCGAAGGCTATGAGTATTCCCGTCTCTTTTTTGAAATGGACTCACAATAAAAATTATTCGAGTTGTCAGTCTTGGTGGATGTTGCTTGGAAATACCACAAAGACTAATGGGGATAGTCACATGTCAGATAACATGGCTCCTAGTCGTCTTAGTAATTTGAGGTTGGTTGATAATCACAGGGAAGGAAAAGAAACGACAATATAAGACTTCGAACCAGAGCCACGTGGACCACCAGATAGCCACCGCCATAAATCTAGCCAGCAGGTTCACTTCTCCAAGGCTGATTGGCCAAGATGGGATGTGGTCCCAAAGCATGTCATATATGGAAGAAAGCAATTACCAAAGAATTATTAAGAGTAATTATCAATACAGAGCTTGTGGGAGTTTTTTTTAGTACTCTGCTATGTGTGTCTACAGCTTTTTGTTTCTCCACTGTTTCAAGGAAGGGATCTATGTCTGTTTCTTTTTTTGTAATTATGATGCAGGTGTGTTTTCTCGGGGTATACCCAAAATGTTGTATGGGAAGTTTCTTTTTGATAACGAGGCTATGTGCCTTACCGGATGTAATGGCTTTGGCGGCATGTAGATTTTACATATATAGGATCCTTAGTAAGGACATGTTCATCAACAACCCTGGGCTGATTTTTGTAAAAGGTTTTGGGTCAACCTGTAAAACCCGGTATTAATGCTATAGTATCTTATCTACCAAAAAAAATTTGTCATTATCTATGATTCTAATCCATATACACTATTTATTTGGGTCTTCTTTCTCAACCTATATGAATCTACCCCAACATTCTTTTTTTTTTATTTATGGAAAACATCCCAAAAGGGATGCCACTTTCGGGTAAGACCCAAGGAGGTAGGGGTATCCATTCCGCCAAAAACGCCCAGGACTCGGACCTGGCCTACCACCTTTGACATACTCAAGGAGCAAACAAACACACAAAACCAAATTAAAAATAAGTAAATAACAACAAAAATAATAAAATAAAATAAAAAACATACTCCTTGAGTGTGTCAAAACCAAAAGCACAACCAAACACGCACAATAAGATAAAAGAAACCACAACACAAACCACATAGAAAAACACAAGAACCACATAACAAAACACAAACAAGACAAAAACAACAGAACACTACAAAGACATAACCCAAAAAAACATGAAAAATAAACACAACCAAAACCTAAAAAATAAAATAAATAAAATAAAAACAACCAACAACAGACAATAAACAAAAACAAAAAACATAGAAAACACTCACACATAAAAAAATGAAATAACACAAACAAAGAGAAACCCAAGAACAAGAACGAAAAAAACACAAGAACAATAACAAAAAACATAAAAAAAACAAAAAAAAACACAAGAACAACAAAAAACAACACAAAGAACACAAAAACAAAACAAAACAAAAGAACCCACCCACCTTAAAAAACTAAACAAAAAAAACAAAGAAGACAAAAGAAAAAAAATGAACAAAACAATGACCTATCTAGACCAGAAGACTATTAATGCAAGAATCAACAGAGGAAACAAAATAAAGAATAGAATGAGCTAGGGAACTAAAAAAACTGAATGAACCAAAGAGAAACAAAAAAAAACAAGAAGAAACTAGGTACCTTCTGAACTGGAGCCATCCAAAGAAATGATAGAAAGAAGAGCTTCCCTAATTTGAGAAGCCCACCATATAGGAGGGTGGCCATAACAAGTAAGATCACCTTTGTCCAAAGCCCAATTAGCTAAAGCATCAGCACTCTTGTTTTGATCTCTCACCACATGATTGTAATCAACTTTCAAAAATCCCATCTGGATTAACTGAATCTTCTCAATAATTCTTTTTATTCTCCAATCCACCTTATGATTCTTAGAAGGAGTCTTCAAGAGATTAATCATAAGTTGAGAGTCGAACTCAACTAACACCTTTTCCCATCCAACCTTAGTAGCCTCCTGAAGGCCTCTAAGGATACCATACCCCTCAGCAAGGTTATTGGAAAGAATACCCAAATTCTCAACAAAAGTAAAAACCAGGGAGCCATCCGAAAGTCTACCAATTCCTCCCACACCGGCTTTTCCAGGGTTCCCTCTAGAGGCTCCATCGGTATTGACTTTTCCAAAATCCTTAGGAGGAGGTTGCCAATTTCTAGTCCTATCCATCTTACTAATACTCACATTCCCTTTAAGTTGGTTGCCCTTAGAAGGTTTAATCTTCAATCTTTGCATCACTTGATCCCATCTTTGGTGGGAGTTTTGGGGGTGATTAAGGAGATGATGGACTGATTCAACTAAGTTGGCTATGGTCTTTTGCCAAATATAGTGAATATCCTTCCTATCTTGATTAAAAATTTGGTTGTTCCTTTCATTCCAAATATTCCAAAGAAGAATGGTAGAACCCATCCAAACTACTCGCCTAATAAAATGATCAACACCCTCTTGATTAGGCCAATCCCTCCAAAGCTGTTCAAAAGTGAAAAAATTGGACCACTGTAAGCCAAGTAAAGTTGCCATTCTCCTCCATAGCTCGGAGGCTAAAGTACACTCAATAAAAATATGGTTGATATTTTCTACATTCTCTTCACACATTTCACATCTAAAAGGGCCATGAAAACCACGCTTCATAAGTTGCTCACCAGTAAGCACCCTACGATGCAATAAAAGCCAATTAAAGAACCTCACCTTAGGCCGGAGCTTTTGAGCCCACAATTGAGAAAATATGTCAGAAGAATGGTTGGGATTATTATGGCATAAGGTCAAATAACCTTGAGCAACTGAATACTCACCCTTAGTAGTGTTGTTCCATCCAAAACAATCTTTTTCATGGGACCAAGAGAGGGATCTCATATGAAGGATGCCTTGGATATCTTGTCTTTGCCTTTCTGGGATTTGAATAGGCCAGTCCTCAATAGGGATCCAATATCTACCAACCTTTGAATTACCAGTATGGTACCGACATTAATTAGCCACCTTTATCCAATTAGCTCGGTGAAGCTCCTCCATCCAAGGCCTCCAATCGGGAAACTGAGTTATCAAAGGCTTGTGACCATCCCAAGAATCTGTCCAAAAATTTGCATGTTGACCATTATGAATGATCCAAAATAATTTTTTCTTTATCAAATCCTCACCAGTCTTAAGAACTGCTAAAATGGGAGAACCTTTGGTAGGAAGTTGATAGCGAACAAGGTCTTCGGGACTTTTGTTCTCAGCATATTTAGCACGGAGATTATTGGCCCAAAGAGCATTGGGGTTATGCAACATCCTCCAATATAATTTAGCAGCTAAAGCTTTGTTGTTATTAATTGAAGACCGGAATCCTAACCCCCCTTCACTCTTAGGAAGACATAAAGTATCCCATTTCACCAAGGCCCATTTTCTTTTCTCCTTAGTACCACTCCAAAGGAAACGATGACTGATTTGATCCAATTCTCGAAGAACAACCTTTGGGATATTCAAAATGAAAGAAACATAAATAGGAATAGCTTGAAGGACTGATTTTACCAAGGTGATTCTACCCCCAGAAGAAAGCCACTTGTTGGTCCACTTTCCAATTTTCTTCTTGACTTTGTCCAACAACCAATTCCAATCTTTATTTTTCTGCCTTTGAATATTTATGGGAATACCTAAATAAGTGATTGGAAGAGAGGTCTTCTTATATCTTAATTTATCCAAGACCATGGCTTCCTTGTCTAGAAGAGCAGTGAAAGAAAATAACTTTAGATTTGTCTTCATTGATCAACTGCCCAAGTAGCCTTAGAAAAACAGCTAATGATTTGCTTAATATTAGAAGCTTCCTTAACTCGTAGCTTTACCTAAAAGGGTAGAGTCATCCACAAATTGAAGATGAGAGATAGGTCTAGCTCCATGAGCAATGGTAACTCCCTCAAGGGTTTTGTTTTCCCTCTTTTTGGTTATAGTCCTACCCAAGCATTCAGCAAGAATGATGAATAAATAAGGGGATAGCGGGTCACCTTGCCTAATACCTCTGGAAGCCGGGAAAGACTGAGAAGGCCTACCATTGATAAGAACTAAGTAGGAAACCGAAGAGATACATCCCATAATCCAATCCATCCAATCCTTAGAGAAACCAAATTGCCTCAAAACTTTGATAAGGAAGTGCCAATCCACTCTGTCATAAGCTTTGGATAAGTCTAACCGGATGAACATAGAAGGAGAATTTTGCATATCCATGGAATGGATGGCTTCCTGAGCAAGAACTATCTCATCTACTATTTGACGTCCTTCCACATATCCCCCTTGCTCGGGGAAATAATCTTATGCAAAAGAGGCTTCAACCTTTCTCGCCATGATTTTAGTAATAATTTTGAGAAGAACATTACATAAAGCAATAGGTCTAAAAGCTGAGATATGATCAACCTCTTGAGCTTTTGGAACAAGAGTAATATAAGTTTTATTGATAACCTTCAAAATTTCTTTGGATTTCCTGGCTTCTTCCACCACCTCTAATAAATCAACATGAAGGATATCCCGGAACTCTTGGTAGAACTCAATAGGAAAACCATCAGGACTTGGGGTTTTCCCTTTTGCATTTTAAAAACTACTTGTTGAAGCTCATTGATAGTAACAGGAGCAGTCAAAATAGAGTTCTCCTCGAAGTGATAAGAGAAGGGATTGCTTGAAGAACATTTTGTTGAGAAGCTGAGTCAAGAGGAGTAGCAAGAAAAATATTGGAAAAGTAATCAACAACAATAGAGTTCATGCCATCCCAAGTATAAACAACATCTCCAGAATCTGATTTTAAGGAAGAAATAAAGTTGTGAGATCTTCGAGCTAGAAGAGATTTGTGGAAGAAATTTGTGTTTCGATCTCCTTCTTTGAGCCATTGAATTCTAGATTTTTGCTTCCATAAGATTTCTTCTCTTTTTTCCCATTCCTCTAACTGAGTTGTGAGTTTAATTTCATTCGCACTTCTCTTCTCTGTGAGGCCATCTAAACGGATTTTCTTATTCAAATTTTCAATATGAGCAATAACTTCATGTTTTTTTTTATGAACATCCCCAAACTCTTTCCAGCTCCAAGTCTTGATTTTGGATTTAATGTATTGCAGTCTTTTGGCAAAATAGAACATCTTAGTCCCATGCCTAGGTTTACCTTCCTTCCACCATTGTTGCACACGAGGTCTGAAGGAAATGTCTCTAAGCCACATTAATTGAAAATGAAAAGGAGAGAAACTCACATTGGTTTTCCACATTTCCACCATGATTGGCCAATGATCCGAACCAAGCATTATTAAGAGTCTTCACTTTAGGAATGTGACCATGGATTAAGAAATTTTTAGAGAGCAAAAACCTATCCAATCTCTCCATTATACAAGCTAAGCCTTGCCTTCTATTAGACCAAGTCATAAGGCCATTATTTGGTTGGATATCCACAAGATGGAGGTTTGCAATATATTCGCTCATGAGGTGAGTACTTTTGTCCAAATTTCTATTTCCCCCCTTTTCTCATCTAGAGAGAGGATGGTATTGAAATCTCCTCCGATCAAGATCCAAGCTTTAGGAAAATGAGAGATAATATGAGTAATATCCTTCCACTGTCTTCTTTTTTCCTCCAAAGAAGTCGGGGCATAAACAAGTAATGCAGAGCATAATCTGGTTGGAATGTCTACTTTGAATAGCTATAGCCAACAAACCCCAACTGCCAACCATATGGTGAATAACTACCTCTTTTGGGTCCCAAAGACAAGCAATGCCACCCAAAGTCCCTTGGGAACTGAGGGAAACCACTTTTCCAGCTGGCCAAATTTCCATATCGAGTCCATATCCTCCATTGACATCTTTGTTTCTTGAAGGAAAACAAGATGTGGATGATTTATCCGAATCATTCTTCTAATTTCATTTTGTTTTGAAAGACTCCCTTTGAGTCCTCTAATATTCCAAGTGATGATCTTCATTAATACCAGGGCTAAAAATGTTGGGAAGGGCATTAATCTTACCTTCCTCTACAAGCTTTTCACCTTCTTTTACCATATGATATTGATTGGTCTTGCGACCTACTTTTTTATTAGAATCCATCTTCAATTTTTTTTTCCCTGTTTCTTGACTTATTCCAATTGAATCTGAGATGGCTTCTAACCTTGAAGAATGCTCATACACAGCCAAAATTTTACTAGATGGTTCAATGGAGTCTATATTGGGACTCGCATTATTTGAAGTTTTGACATTTGAAATATTGTTTTTCTTGTGTAAATTTTCTCCTTTTTTTTCTCGTTGAAAACCTTTGATTTGTTGGTTTGTCTCTCGAGTTCTTCCCTTCATATTTAAATTGTGTTTCTAAGATTTCAGTTTCCATTATTTCCTCTTCCTCACTTGGGACATCATTTGTGGAAAGGATTTCAAACATATTAGCAAATGACTTTGATTGATCCTTCATTACTGGTTTTTCTGAGTGTTCTTCTTCTTAGGTATTTGGAAACCTGCTGAGTTTATATCTTCTTTCTTTTGATCAGGAATTTTATTTGGGCAAGCACTGGCCAAATGACCATATTCATGGCAAATTCTACAATGAAAAGGAATGTTCTCATAGTCCACTACTTGCTCCCAAGTGTCTTCCCCAAATTGTAATGTGATATTTTTAGGTAGGGGTTTGTCAAAATCCATTAAAACACAAATTCGAGCATAAATAATATGTTCAAAATTTTGAGTACAATCAGCAGTCATCATAAAAGTTCCTAAAGAGTTTCCAATTGAAGAAAAAACAGTAGGATTCCAAAATTCAATAGGGAGGCCAAAGAGTCTAACCCACACGGGAGCTATAGAAGGCATCTCTTCTTCGGCTTTAAATTTAGTATGCCAAGGCTTCATGAAAAGCCCCGCCCTTCCAAAAAACCAAGGACCCCCTTGAAAAGTTTTCTCTCTATCTTCATTATTAGCAAATAAAACAAGAAAATAACCATTTGGATAAATAGAGATTTGTAACTCACCTTTAGTTTTCCAGCTTTTTGCAGCCCGGACTTTGAAAGCGAGATAGACTCGGACGAAAACCCATGAACCGACAAATTAGTCCTCTTTTTTCCAAATCTTCAATGCCAATCCGAATGTTACCCATATCAAGCTTAACAATAGGAGTTCCATCAACTGCTTTAAGACATCCTGACTCCGTTTTCCTGGGATCAATCTTAGGCATTCTTAGAGGTTTATGAGAAGCCCTAATATTGATATTAGCATTGGGTTGAGGTTGTCCACCATGAAGGGCATCCCTAAAATTCATTTTTGGGACCGAGTCTTCAAAATTCTTACCCTTGACAGGGGTTTTCATAGTAGAATTATTTTGTGGGTGCACCTTAGCACCAAGTTCACTTGAGATATGAGCCATTTTTTGATCAACTGCTTGAAACTTATTTCGTGGTCTCTTTAATCCTTGCCCTAGACACCGTGGAAAGGTATGGTTTTCACTTTTCTTTTGTGCAGCAAATTGGAAGTCGTTGTCACTCAAGTTCACAGTATGATCCGTTGAAAGACAAATTTCTAACCCATATTGTATCCCCTGCAACATTTCTTGCTAAAATATTGAGCATAAACCACAAAAATATTGGCCGCTAGGGCCCGAAGGCCCTAAAAACCAACCTCCGGAGCTGCTTGCACTCAACCCAGATGAAACCCTCGCATAGCCGCTTGCCAAATATATCGTTCACACATAGGGATGCGCTAGGATCTGTGTTGCTCCAAATGATATGAAAATTTGTGGAGACGTTCTAGGGTTTTTCAGGCATCTACCCTCAAAATTTCAGCTCAATCCGAGTTCGGATGAGTGAGATATGGCCAAAACGAGTTCGGCAGTTTGGGCAGTCCTGCGAAAAACGTCTCTACCATTCAGCTCCAAAATTTCATGATTCAAAAAATCCCCCCAACACTCTTTTATTAGTATTGTCATTCCTTCATTTTCTACTGTTGCATTCTATCCTAATATATTTTTCTATCCTTTGCAATCTAGAATCTAGCATCCATCATGTTTATGTGTTTCTATTAGTACAATTACATCATTTTCTTTAGCTATGTACCGTAGACTGACACCTCTTCTCTATGGATATCCATAACAATTCCAATTCATAAATGTTAAGTGTTCTTGAAAGGACCCAATTTCCTATTTTTGTAGTTTATTCCATTTATAATACATAACCATACCTTTTTACCTTCTCTCCATGTTGTCTTTACATTTTTCCAATTTGCCCTCATCTCTTCTTATTGCACAGGAGTAAGATCCTCATCCAAGTAAAAATGTGACCCCCATAGCAGTCCTCTATTTTTATAAACCTGCCTTTTATCTCCTATACTGAACATTGTGACTTGGATTGGTCTAGCTATCATGTCTTCCCCTACTTATCCCAATCTGCATGCTTGATGAATTTGTTCACTCCAATGAAGTTTATCAAAAAGAAAATCCCTTATTAAGTTGGTTATGCTTTCTTGTTCTCTATACTCTTTCATTCTCTTAATGATAATATTTGTTGATCTATTTTATCTTTTCTTTTCTTGTAACAATTGCATTCTAATTTATTTTTCTATTAAAACTCTTTGTTCTTTTGACTTAATTGTTAGATCTCACTAATTATGCCCATGATTTAGAGTTTAATTTATTTTACAATTCTCATTCTTTTGTCATTATGTTTACATTTATTGCTTGAACTTCTTTTATTTGTAATACATTATTTTCATTTTATTTTTCTTTGTTAATCTACAACTTAATTTAAAGGTGAGATCCATTTATAAAATCATATCATAAAACAACCATTTAACTACAACCTTATACATATCAGCTTTAAATTCTTGAGATTTTTACACCTTAAACTCTTCAAAGTGTGTTTAGCCTTTGTTTCAACTTTTTCCTTGACCAAAAGCCTCCACCTTTGGGGACAGACTTGTATGAAGAGATGAAGTGAGAATAATAGCAACAGAATTTAAGGATAATGGGCTTGACTTTGAATATTGATTTTTTTTAATTTTTATTTCTGGCAATAACAAAAACAATATATATGATTGCAAAGAAAGATTGAGGTTTCTTACCTATATAAATATCAATTCAAATATTTGATGATTTCAATCCTGTTCTTAAAATAATGATGAAGACGTTAAGGTGCTGATTCCTATATAAATAAACTACATCAATCCTGTTCTTAAAATAATGATGAAGACGTTAAGGTGCTGATTCCTATATAAATAAACTAAAACATTAGAAAAGGTTAATTATCAGCAAAAGTTTGAACCATGAGGAACCATGAGCTGAGAACAAGGAGGAACCATGTACTAAGCGTAAGCAAGAAATAAAAATCAAAGTGATTGAGTAAAGAGTAAGTACTTTTTTCCATTTTACATTTAAAAATAAAAATAAAAATTATGTAAATAAAATTTAATTTACAGTATTAAAAAACTCACAGGTTGCAGCTAGTACTCACAAAACTCGCAAGTTAGCCACACCTGCAACTTTTTTATTTTTAATAAAAAAAACTCAGGCAGAATAACTCTCACGGCACTGGCGGATTTAAAAAAAAAAACAACTTGAAAACTGAAAAAAATCACCTAAATAAAATCTAGGTTACAGTGTTTAAAAAGTTATAATTTACCACATTAGTTATCTGCCAATAAGTATCTATAAAATTAATTGGTAAAAAAAAATTATAAAATTGTAAAAGGAAATTCGAATAATGTAATTATGACCCATTGTCTATCTAACAGAAAAAACACTAAGTTACCATCTTTAAAAACACAGTGTTTAAAAAGTTATAATTTACCACATTAGTTATCTGCCAATAAGTATCTATAAAACTAATTGGTAAAAAAAAATTATAAAATTATAAAAGGAAATTCGAATAATGTAATTATGACCCATTGTCTATCTAACAGAAAAAACACTAAGTTACCATCTTTAAAAACACAGTGTTTAAAAAGTTATAATTTACCACATTAGTTATCTGCCAATAAGTATCTATAAAACTAATTGGTAAAAAAAAATTATAAAATTATAAAAGGAAATTCGAATAATGTAATTATGACCCATTGTCTATCTAACAGAAAAAACACTAAGTTACCATCTTTAAAAACTTAAAATTTGGGACGAATACCTGCAAAACTCGCTGAGTACCTGCAAAACTGGCAGCCAACCGGACCAACCGAGTAACTTGCTGACACGAGGCGAGTGACCCGGCCATTACTCGCTCACAGGTTAACAGGACTGGCCGAGTAACTTGCCGACAAGTGGCGAGCTACCCAGCCATTACTCACTCGTACGAGTAGAGGCAGGGCAGGGTATTTCCCAGCTCTGAAGGAATTCAGGACTGGCCGAGTAACTCGCCGACTCGCGGCGAGCTACACGGCTATTACTCGCCGAGACTCGTACGGGTGAGGCAGGGCAGGGGATTTCCGATCTCCGCAGAATTCAGGAGCCAAACCCAGCGTTTGAGAGAGGTCCAAATATGTGAGGGTCTTCAGTGTGCCCACCTCCTGAGGGATGGGAGTGTCAGAGAAATTATTACTACTGACAAGCATCTTATATGCCGGAGTTTAAACAATCCGGGACGGAGGTCTCCCTTGTGTCTCGGGCTGCTGAGATCAACCTCAATACCACCCCGTTTCAGTCGCAGCAGTTGTGGCCTTGCCACGAGCTCAAACTATGTGAGAGATCAATAATTCTTGCTTTGAAATCCCACATGTACTTTTTCATTTCTGGGAATGCAATGATTGCAGTTATAATTTTATAAGAAGTTGGATACTTATAAGAGATAAAGGTTCAAACCTTGTGGATATGTTCATGTTCAATCTAAGGAAAAGATAGTATAGGCTGAGTGTGCGCCAGCTTGATGACGGCAGTACCAATCTCCAACCATTGAGGGCATCCTTCACTGCCAGTTGTATTTACTAAAGTGTAATAGGGTTATAACGACAACACCATAATTTTATGTTAAAATTAAACAAAAAAAAAAAAAATAGTTACCAATTTCTATATATAAAAAAATCTAATATTAAAAAGTTTGTAGTTACCTATTTCTATATATAAAAAAATCTAATATTAGAAAGTTTGCTTGCCCTGCACCGACCTGCATGATGTGCTTGAAATGGAAGAGCTCCGTTCCACTCAGGCCCAGGCCCATATGTTACAGAGACAAGATGTCGCTTTACATGTATTAAATATACCGAGCTGTCAAAGTGTATTAATTAGAGAAAGTGAAGCTTTGCACTCACTCACTGTCGTAGTTAATGTGGTCGTTTTCTAAGTTTGGTATTTTTTTTTTTTTTATTTGGAGTTCTTTTATATGGGTGAGAAAAGTATTTGATATAAGTGTACTTAGGTAGTTATAAATGTGATTTTTCATAAGGATAGTGCAATGGTTAGGGTTTTGGTTTTTTTTGAGGACCTTCAAGGTTCAAACCACAATATTCTCTAAAGGAGATAGATTGGATAGTAGAGATCACAAGTAGAATAGAGGTTCAGGGCGCTCCCAATGGTGTAACCTAAATTTTAAACTAATTTTGATGTTTACTAGATTCCTCATGGTATATAATTTTATTTCTTTTGAGTGAACATTGTAAACTAATTTTGATGTTTACAAGATTCTTCATGGTATATAATTTTATTTCTTTTGAGTAAACACTTAATATTAGATTAGTGGTTGGTAGTTAAGCTTTGAGATATTGTTGACTTCATTACTTAGCCGATAGCATCCAATGGTGTTATTGATTTTCCTCTATATATATATATATATATAATAAAATAAAATAATCTGATTTGTACAAGATTCTTTGTGGTATATAATTTTTGGTCGACTTCACTTTACCTAACTGACATCATTCAATAGTATAATTTTCATTGACTTCACTTTATCTAAAAGGAACAACATCCAATGATGTTATCGATTTTACTATGTATACAAATATATAAATTAAACTGATTTTTAGAAGATTCCTCATAATATATAATTTTATTCTTTTAAGTGAACAAGCAATTGAGTGTACACCTACCATTAAATCAGTCAACTAGCATCATTAATCGATCATAGAATTTAGAATTTATTCTATTCTTTATTATGCCATGTACAAGAACCTAAACATAGGGAAAAAACTATAATCGGTTTACTTTTCAGGTTGCAAGACCCAACCTAATGAAAATCTTATGTCTATGGGAAGTGAAAAAATATAATTTGTTTTTTCTTTTCAGGTTGCATGGCACAGCCTAATGAAAAGCTTATTTAAAATGAGATTTAAAAGTATATTGATAAAATAAGATTATTGACAATAAACTATAAATTACAATTATCATGTTTATAAGGTTTTAAAAAAATCTTATTTTTTATAAATTATATGAAATTCAACTTTATAAAAATAAAACTAATTGTGATTTTATAATTTTTATTATGGTTGATAAAGTTATTAATATATAACTTCCTAATTTTAAATGGATCTAATGCTCATGCTTTCTAATTGTTACATTGATAGTTCCCATGCTACCTTGGTATATAGGCATCCTGTGTTTTTTGGTTTTGTCAACCTTGGTTATTGGTTTTCCACCTTTTTAGGTAGATTTTTTTATGTTTTTTCATATCTTGATAGTCTCAATTTCTTAGTCTTCCGATTTATGGTCATTACTATCTATTGTTTTTGCAACGCCATGACCCTCTATAGCTTCTTCATCTCCTCCCAATTTTTCATTTCTTCCATCCATGTTGAACCCGTCTCTCGTGTCTTTCCTTATGTTTTTTTGTCCCACTTCACCCTTTCCCTTAGGTGGGTTTTAGCTTTGTTTTTTCACGTGATCCTTTCAAGCATTTGGACTCACCTTTTCTACCATGAACTCCTTGGTTCGTGCAGTTTTGCTCATCCCCATCCCAAATGGTACATTTGTCGAGAATGTTATTGGAATGTTTTTATTTTTGCCCATTTAGCTGTTTCTTTTTATACTGGTCAAGCTTTGGATTTTTTCCATTGCTGCATTTATCAATTGTTTTTCAAATGTGTCCTTGTTCCTGTGTTGTCATCATGAATTACGTCGAGCCTTCTAGTGTTTGCATTGATGCCAATGCTGAAAGAATCCTCTCGAGCAAGGCTTTCCTTTCTTTTTTTTCACAAATTTTAAGGGGAGGACCTAGAAATTACCATGGCATTCATGAATATGTGGGATAATGGCAGGGTCACCATTCGTAACAATACTTACGATGCGGATATCAAATTTCTAGTTGAATTAACTGGCCAATCTCCTAAGGGACGATCCATAAGAAGAGGAAAGCATAACTAGGATGCAAAGTTGAAGGATGTCAAAGATAAAGATACTTGCAAGAAATCTCGAGTGGGTATTCGACGTGATGAGCTTCCTTTTCCTTGGGGGAGTTTCCTAAAATCCATAATAGAGTTTGTAATAGTTGACGACCCATATAAGGCTCTCTGTAGCTTTCATTTCACTTTTTTCAATAATTTATTATGATGTGAGTGCAGTCAATATTCCTCAATTTTTATTAAATTCTATTATCTACACAATTGAGAATTGTATATCGAAGAATGGGTCTGAATTGCCTACCCATCGTGGTCTATTCAATATCTTGTAGAAGCATTGCTTAATTCATTGTCCTCATGGCATTGTTGTGTCTCCCCCTCCCAAACTCAAGTCAAGTCCCATGAAACCTAGCTCTTCTTAAACTATGCCTCAATCCTCAAGCACCCTTAGGCTCTCTACTAAGAAGCAAAAAATTGTTGATATTGTCTATCAATTAAGGAAGAGATCTAGCAGTGAATCCCTTGAACTTGATTTTGATCCTGAGCAAAAAACCTTGTGCTCCTCTATTTGGTTGAAGAATAAGGCTCAGTAGAAATAATACCTGATCATTGAATCATAGGATGAGAAAAAGGATATCCCTGACCATTGCATGCAGATGTTCATCATCAATTTTATCACAAAATATATTTACCAACTTGTTGATTTGCGGAATGCACTAAGTCTATGGTTCTTCAAGAAATCCTACGATGATGGTGCGCCCAATGCTCCTGCTGAAGATTTTAAGGAGGTTGTTGTTCCTAAGGACATCCCTAGAAAGGGTAAGGATGTTGAAATGAATACTTCCAATGACATATTCTAGGATGCTGTTGTTGAACCTGATAAGGAGAATTAAGTGCCTTGTTTCTATGTCAGGTGTTTGTTGGCTGCTCTTTTGCTTCTTGTTGCTTATGTATTTTTTTGTTTTTTGGGTCCCTTTAAGCGTTTCTTATTTCATGTTTTGTTGTTGTTGCTGCTGACTGAGGACAACCCTAGTGGTTTATTGTTGAAGGATGGCATCCTGTTCTGAATTCTCCTAGTATGTTGGCTTTTGAAGCCTTTTTGTAATTAGGTTTTGGGGGCCCTGTTAAAACCCATTCGTAAAATAATTTCGTTAACCGATCAAAAAATATATATAAAATAAAAAAACATAAATATTATATAATAAGATTTATTATAAAATTATTTTATCAATTTTTAAGTAAAGAATATTTAATGGTTAATTATATCTAATATTTTTATAATTATTTATATTGTAATTTCATATATATTGCGACATAAATTAGTAAGTTTAGTATAAGTAGTTTTAAGGACTTTTTGAACATAAATGAGACTCTTTTTTTCTTCATTTAATTTGAGGTATGTAATGCACCTTGTCATGTCTCACCTATATTAAGTGCAACCAGTCTCTATTTGAAGCTATACACACTAAGAAGCGTAACAAGTTGAGCCAATATCGCCTCAATGACATTGTCTTTATGCAATATAATATTAGGCTTTACACAATACAAGTGGAGGGTAGTGAATCCTATAAGGTAATTCGATTGGATTATCGAGAGTTCTATGAATTTTAATTAAACTATAAAGGAATTTGAGGCATTTGAGAAAACTATCATTTAAGAAGATTGAAGGAGATATACCATGATGATACTATACTTGAACAACCTTCAATTTACCCACCAATTTAGATCCAAGGCTAACCATCGACAAAAACTACAATTGGAAGAAGGCAAAATAAAAAGTAATTTAAAAACCACTTTACATATCAAAATATTGCATTTTTATGTTGTGTTTACCATTTGAGTTGAATTGTTGTTTCATAAACTGTAATTGTACTCATTGTAATGAATATCTACTACAAAATTACCTATTTAATTTTTTTCTATTTATTGAAAAATTATATTTGTTTTTTTTTAACCAAGTTATTACCGATTTTTCCCACGTTACCAAGTAAGTCTCTCAAATTTTTCTGTCAATTTTTTTCAAAGTTACAAGTTTTGAAACAATGTTAGGTAAAATGACAAGCAATTCATTTTTGAAAGTCATTACTGAAAGTAAGGATGCCCTAATTGGAAGTAAGGATAACTTAGGTGGGGGCATGGATGCCCTAATTAGTGACAAGAGGAATAGTGAATATGTTGTAGCAAATACTACACAAAAAGTGATTATCAAGGATGTCATGATTGAGCATGATGTAAGGGTTCTTAAAACTAGATAATGTATATGTAATTCCATTGATATTGACCATGTTTTTCTAGGATTCAAAATTGGATCAAGTTGAAGTAGAGATTAAACTCAAATTACTCCATGAAGTTTCTTTCAAAATGATTTTTCCATGTAATTTTATCTACCTTATAAATAAAGGTTAAAATAATGGGTGGAAGACCTTTGTTTACTGGTAAATATGCATTATATTTAAGACCATGGAATAGGATTTTTTTGTGAATATAGAGACTATTAAAAGGCTTCTAGTGTTGATTAGTCTTTTTGGACTTCCTTATCAACTCATGAATAAGAAGGTTTTGAAGAATATTGACAATAATCTAGGTAAGTTCATCCAAGAGGGACCAACTACTAAGGAGATAAAGCATGATATATACACTCGAATATGTATTTCCATGGAAATTTCAAAAAGTTTACCACTATCCATTAGGATTAAATCTAAATCAAGAGGATGGGATCAACAAGTGGATTATGAAAATATTGCATTTTGACATCACAAATGTAATGAAACCTAACATATGGCAAGAGATTTCCAAGTGAAAATGATGGAGAAAGAGATGAAAAAATTTGGGCATGATACCTAATTTTATATGAAACAAGAAGATAATTTAATAGGAGATAATGGGTGAAATCAAGGGATTTTCACTCCTAATAAAGTTGTAATAAAAATTATTTATATCATCAAATGGAAAATGCCATTATAGTTCACTCAAATCAACCATTAGAAGAAAAATGACATGAGGGATGAGGAAGTACAATGTGCAAGTTCAAATATGGAAGGAGTTAAAGGTATGAAGGAATATGGGGAGGAAAATCTTAAAGCAAAGGAACATGGAGAGGCAAATTATAAAGTGAATGAGGTGAAATAAGTCAAGGTTAATCTAGGTAAATCATCTTCATTTTTCTCAAGTAGCATAAAATATTCTCATTCCAATAAAAGTGAATGTAGTCTAAAGTGTATTTCTTGCAGTTTAGGGTTTCAAGAGGAGCATAATAAAGAAAAGCATATGGAGAATATCCAAGGAAATTTAGGGTTCCTAGAGTAGCATAAGAAAGTAATGAATATGGAGGATCATCCATGTACTTTAGGATTCTTAAGGAAACATAAATAAGAAAGTGTTTATAAGGCTATACCTTGCATTTCAAATATTTTAGGGAAACATAAATTTTTAGAAGATAAGTATCATTATAGACAATATGGAAAAATAAAAGAGATTGATGAACATGAGAGTGTTGGTGGGAATAGAAAAAGGAGAGGAAGGTTATTGTAGATACAAAAACGCAACACCAAATAATACGAAATAAATTGAACACAAAGAACCTAGAAGTACATGATGAATGATTTTATATTAATGGGGGGTGCCTAAAAAATCCATTGTTATAATGAGGATCTTTGAATCCTTTTGATACAAATTTACAATTTCTAGGGTTCTTTGAAACCCTAGAAAACAAGGTTGGTGGTGTCTTTAGGCGCATCCTTGCTCCCAACAGAAGTGGGTGGGCTTCTAGTTATCCGATGCCGGGTCACTCTAGCTTAAACAACTATCCAATGTTAATTTAGTACCTTCAAATTTGCACACAATAACACAAAAAACATATTAGTAACACTTGCGAAGGCTCCACAATGTGATACCCTTTATAATCCAAAAACCTAACTATCTATTGTAAATAAAATGAATAGAGATAAAAGTGCATGGAATAAAATAATAATCAATGGATTTACTTTAAATATTTGTTGTCCTTTGATCTGTGATATTTGTTGTAGTGAATCGGTGTGGTGATGCCCTAGCATTGTTCGAATGCTAGTAGGACCTTAGAAACCTTACGTAAAACACCTACAGGTTTTTGGTGGTTGAAAAAACACCTGTGGGTGCTCGATAATGATGGGAAGGCACCCATAGATGCTTGGCAATACAGGGGAAGCACCCAGAGAAACTCGGTGATGATAGAAGCAGATCTGGAGAGGGGAGATTAACGACGATAGAGGTGGAGGTTATGGTGAGCGAAGACAGAGGTAGGAGTACTTAGATACTCCAAGGGATTCAAAATGAACACTCAAAGAATTTGGGCACTTAGGGGATCAGCTTTTGAAAAACTTAGGGTTAACACTTAGGGGTTGAGCCATCAAAATAGTTCTTATTAATAATCCAACCTAGGGCATGTTAGGGTTTCAAAAACACTAATCGTGTGGTTTAGATAAAAGCACATAAAAGGGTGGATATTAAATTTAGGGTGTGGCATGGATTTATGTATATGGACGAATAAATTTAAGTGAAATCGGATGGCTGGGATTAATTCACTTATATATATAATATAATATATAAAATATTATTATTTAAATATATATAAAATAAAAATATATGAATAATTGGCGAAAATTGTGAAAACATTAGGATGGATGACAAATGGCTAGGTTTTGTTGTCTATATATATCCCTTTTGTACTTCATTGCATGAAATACAATACAGTGTAAAAAACACAAGACACCTATTTGGGTGAGGTGTAGAAGAAGCTTTCTCTTGAGATGTGAAACGCAAGCTTGAAGATAAAAGAATGAAATAATTTAAATTTTGTGTAGCTTACCCCCTGAATTGGCGAATGATTTTGTGGATGAATCTCACGAGCCAATTGAAAAATTTGTACAGATGAATGATGGATGATGTGATATGTTATACCATTTTTACCCCAACGATGGGAAGGGGAGTGGTGAAAAAAGTGACATGATGTGTCTATTTTTGCCCCAATAGATGAAGGGATTTATGAGAAATGTACATTTATTTGTGCCCCAAAAAATGTAGGTATTTGTGAGAAATGTACATTTATTTTTGCTGCAACAAATGAAGGTATTTGTGAAACATGTAATGAGATATGCGTTTGTTTTTCCCAAAAAAATGAAGGGATTTTGCCAATTGTAGATGCCATGATCATGTAATATGTATCCCATTGTGGGAAAGTCAAAATAAAATGTGATTACCCCAAATTTGGTGTGATTCAATGCTATTGAAGAATATGCCTTCTGATGTCATTGATGTGCAATGATGAAGATGCAAGGAAAAATAAAAGGAGTCAACATCAGAGGGCCAACTTGTGACTGTTAGATAATTCCTATGATCAAAACCAATCGCCCTAGTTAAGGCCAGTCACCATGATGACTTTCAAGGAAAATTGTAATGATGAAATTTAATATTTTCCATGTTTTAAGCCTCATGAACTAGACCATCAATGATATCTTTTGTGCAAATTATTTTTTGCAAGGTTTCACGTAAAATGTGAAGTGCTTAATATTATTGTGATTTCGAACATGGAGATATATGATGATGAAAATGACCAAGTGTCCTTATGGTAGATTTTTCATCTTACCAAATTGCATGGATGAAAATCGCTACAATCACCAAGTATATAGAAAAACCCACTAGATACAAGATTCACTTGAATGTTGTTTGAACTTGGCAAATATGCAAATGATGTTGTTAAATGATGTTAGTATGATGTATGAATGATGAAAATGATTATTATCATTGGTTTGTGAATATTTGAACCATTTTAGGGTGCTTTTGTAACTTATTAGGTGAATTTAAAATATGTAATTACAAATGAAAATTATGCATCCAAATCGGTTGGAATCTTCACAAATCCTGATAAAATGATGAAATGAATGCATGGATGCAATTTGGAGTGATATGGTGGGTATAAGCCACTATTTTATAAGAATTTGTCTTTTTTCAACATTATTTCCAAACACTCATTGGTGCTTTAAGCATGTGTAGATGCCCTTTGGTGTTTTGGCACTACTGCAAACACCCTGGTGCACTTTAATGTGCCAAGATACACCTATGGGTGTCTCATGGTGCCTAAAGCAGCTATAAATAGTAGTTAAGATGAGAAATAAATCTCATTTGTGCATTTAAGAGTTTGAGAAGTTGTGTTTGGAGGAGTGGAGTGAAGTCAAGTGAAGTGATTTATGTGCAGAATCTATGGCGGTGGAGGAAGCGAGTGTAGAGGCCAAGGATACTATTAGAGTGTGGTTTGTTGAGGTAATTTCCTTTATTATGTTGTACATTGTGCAAAAGTTTTGTGATTTTTTTGTTTTTGCAAAATTATTGACAAATATTTTGTGTTGTGTTGTAGCTTAGAATTTTATAGGCTTGGCATGAGTTCTCACCTTTTATTCTTGGAATGAGGAATGTGGTGGTGAAGGACAAGTGGGATTTTTTGGAGGCCATGGGGCTAGCTGAGGTAGCCTGCATTGATGTAGTGAGGGCAGATGAGGGGTATCTCTCTGCTTTGGTAGAGATATGGGATGTAGATAGGGAGACTTTTCAACTTCCCATAGGAGAGATGAACATGACATTTGAGGATGCATATCACATCCTCAAGGTTCCAGTGGAGGGTATCCGAGTTGAGTTCAGGATCAACCTAAATATGGAGATGATGAATATGTTTGGATATGCATGGTAGGGTGTGAGGATGTAGAGTGGGGGTATACCTTATTTTTCCATGTATGTGGACAAGGAGTTGGATGCCCTCCATGCCTTGGTTATGTTCGTGTTGGACAACATTGTGGCCCCAAACAACACTGGGTGTAGGTTTCCTTATAATCAGATAGGTTTAGTGAGTGATATGCTCAATAGGCGATAGGTGTATGTGTGGGTTCCTACCTTATTGGTATAGGTATATCGGGAGATTTATTACATAACAAGATGAGGGAGGAAATGATTGGGGTGCAACTTATTACTACAGTGCTAGGGATTAAATCACTTTAGCATAGCTTGATCAGAGGGCTTACTAGTAGCAGACTTAGGTAGGGAGCAACCCTATGCTAGGAGATGGGCAATGGTCGAGGAGGTACAACTGAGTCACCCTATGTGGATGAGCCAGTGGTACTAGTATTTTTGGGTTGAATTAACATCTACACAAGTGATATGGATACCCTAGTGGGCTTGCAAGTGGATCACATATGGAGAGAACTTACGACAAGTGCATCAAGCTAGGTGGGTGGTTGGGAGACATTAGAGTGAGGTTGAGTATATTCAATTCTCATAAGTGCTCTGACAATTTGAGATAAGGCAGGATGTCGCAGATGATCTAGTGTGCTATAGGATACATCATGAGGATATAGGGCTACCATGCATGGAGCCATGGAAGGTGGCCTATGAGGATGATGATGAGATGGATCTCATAAATATAGGTGATACAAGGACTACCATGAAGTATGATGTGTGTTTCATAGCTCAACCACCATGGTAACTGCCTTGAGTAGTAGCAGATGGTGATGGGGATGAGGCTAGGTATGATGGGACTCATGAGGCTCCCAAGCAAAAATTACACCTTTGATCATATAGTCAAAGGAGGACTAGGGGTGCAGCAATGCAGGCTCCTAATATTGGGAGAGATAGTGGATATGAAGATGATGTAGAGGAGGTTTTAGATGGTCCTCCATATTAGAGAAAGAAGGATTGGGTGCAGTTGGAGTAGCAAGTGGTAGAGAAGGATGCAAGGATTATAAGGCTCTAGGCAGAGCTAGTAGAGAGGGAGAACTGACATACTATCAATATAACACATCTTCAATCTTAAGATAGGTATATTGAGGCATTGGATGATAGGTTGATGGAGCATCATATTCCACTTCTTGATCCTCCAAACTCATCTATCTCAGAGGGTGCTAGGCATAGCAAGTTTAGGCATAGCTCTATGTCTAGGGCTCCTCCTAGGTCACAAGGGTCATATTGGAGGATTTAACTTGTGTGACCCAATAGGCACACACCACAATCGATGCTTGACTTGCAAATGTGTTTATTATTATATCAAACTGAAATAAATGAACATGTAGATGAATACGTAAATAAAAAAAACACATAAATTACCTTTTATTGATATTTTCAATCTACGATTACATATTCATCCCTCTAAGGGATATCCAATGCGTGATACAATAAGTTACAAATGAGGCATGATCAGTGGTGGAGAAAATCCCCTCACAAGGGGGTGGTGTGCATTTGCAGGCTTCCTGCTTTCGCACACAAACTTGTCTAAGGGATCACATATGTCTCCTTCTCCTTATCTCATCCAGGAGGGATCCCATGCTCTGAGTGCCTCAATATGGTCCTATAAAGCTATAAATTTGTGTGCATGGAAACAACAAAACATGGTGAGTAGTACGGGCCACCTCTTTAGAAGAGGCTTTGGTAAGCAAATATGGTAATCTAGATAAACAAGCATAATACGAATTGAAATACAACAAATCTAAGCAATATGTATATGGAAATCAGAAATGCTACTCTAATTGTACTGAAAGAGACAGATCTATGCTAAGATTTGGAAATAACATAATGATAAATAATAGTCTAATTCTAAGAACAAAGGAATTGACTATTATAAAGTTTGTCTATGACTTTGGGCCACTGTCAATGACAACAACCTCTGATTTAATGGTTACCTCATGTCTTATGGGCTATGGAAGTTGATCCCTTGCTTGAATTGATGTTCAAGGGTTGATTGGCATGTCTCTTACACTAAATGGTGATTGGGCATGATGAATATCAATAATGGTATGTGAATGTAGCTTATCCAGACACTGCTTCAATGTTATTCCAATGGGCGTATCTTGGCTCTCTATTTTTACAGGGCTCCATTGTTAAACTCTCAAACTTCTTAGATATTTTGCTTCTTGTGGGAGAGTCTATATGTAAACTTCCCTCTTAGGGTTTGGACCTTGGCTTCCTAGAGAAGTTTCACTCCAAATATGCATGAGACTAACCATTCATGAGGGAGTGATTAGTCACAATTTTGCATTAAAGGGGCAGTTAGGAGGAACTCAGAGAGTTCCTCACCGAAATCTTCCCAAATTCCACGTAGAGGTGTAGTAAAACTACATGATGTGGGACCATATTCATGACCAGACTATTTGTGATGTTGGCCACTATCAGGTCTAGTGGTCAGGATTGGCTAGTCTTCAACGGCCAAGTTTCTTGGCTGCTCTGCGTAAGAGCAGCCAAGCTCGAATGGGCTAGAACTGCCTTGTTTGAGTGGTTAGGACCACTTCTTGCTCTTGGAGAGATCCAAGAGGTTTCATATGGATTGCAAATGTTCCCATATGGGTATTCCCCTAAACATGATGTATTTTAAGTGTCTACAAATGCCCCTTTTAGGGATGCATTGTGAGCCAACACAACATGAACCAAAAATAGACCACCTAGGATCACATTATAGGTTGCATGATGATCATTGATCTGACCAACATAGGATATCCCAGTCATGCAGGAGGGTGTGAATCCTAGAATCACTGCTTCTAATGGAATGGAAGGCTAAAATTTATGGAATTTTGCACTTGCACATCAAGTAATTGGGTAGCTTTAGTACTACTATATATCCGAAGGGAGGGGAGCTACAAATAAACTTATCATATTTGCTTTTTTTCCCAAAAAAGGGTAAGCATATGATAGTTGTTGGAAATGATTCGTAAGACACATGCAACTTTGACATGATCAAGATGATCTTTTGTTGACTTTGACTATGATATGTTGAAAATTTTTGACTACCCCCTCAAACGACGAGTTGATGAGGAAAGGACCATTTATAAAGCGATGAGTTGCTTGACCAAAATGAATGAATGATAGTGTTTTAGAGGGTTGCATTTACTATTATAGATTAGTTCCCATCCAGGTTTGATCTCAATCATGTTTGGTAATTGCATGTCTTTATCCCATGGGGTTGTCCGACCACAATGGCCTTCTTAGGGAATGAAGTTTATAGCAATTATTTTTAAGCATGTGTTAAAGCACTATTTATTATGGGAGAAATGAGGATAATTCTCGCTACTATGGGGCGGTCCTACCATCATGGCTTTCTTTGGGTTTGAGATGAACTGTCTCAATTCTACCATAACTTGTTTACCCCAAATGGCCTAAAATTATTATTGGTTCATCTTGCCGAATTGCATGGGTCACTTGTCACTACAATCACCAAGTGTATAAAGAAAATGACTAGTTACGAGGCTCATCTGGGCTTTTGTTGATTATTTGATTTTTATGATGTTTTTGTGTTAATATGCTCTTTATTCCCTATTTTGAAGTGCTTTGTTGGTGACAATTTGTTGAAATTTTCTTTATTTTTTTGTTGTTGTCAGGTCCAGCGACCCCCAATTGTTGCTCATGGCCACTATCAGGTTCAACGACCAAGAAGTGTGGGCCACTGACTTTGGTAGTGACCAAGGCGTGACTTGGGAAAATAAAAAGAGAGTTAGAGTTTGAGCTATCATTGTTGCCAGTTTGTCATTTTTCTTTTTGGATCTCTGAGGTGAAAGTAACCACTCTAACTAAAGTGCTATTGATTAGACACCATGGCTGAGTAGGGTGAGGCTTTGACAAGTAGAGGATCTAGAGCTTCATGGGTACCTCTCTAAACCCTATTATTTTTGTTATTCCGATAAAATGAACCAAACTAAGTAATTCGATAAAATAACCTCATTAAACCTGTTGGTAATGAACTTCACCAGTAGTTAGGCTTACTCTAGATTATAAGCATATGGGTCAGCATCAGATTTATATTTTATGCAATTTTTTTGTGATTTTGGGTCCAGGAGGAATGCCATTGGCATGCCGCTCATTGGTCGTTGCTGCTTAGAGCGACTAGTTTGCATTGAGGCTGGTCGTTGCTGCTATCAGCAGCCAATTTGATAACCCAACGATCAAATTTTTAACCATGGATAACTGGCCACTGTTAGCTCCAACGATTGAGTCGTGGACGCTCCTAGCATGAGTGGCCAAGGAAAAATAGGTTTTTAATTCAAATTTTTGATTTTTAGGCTAATTGATTATTTTTGTTGGAATTTTGAGTTATTTTTATGAAAATGTTTACATGAGTGGGTGCATTTATTTGTTGCTCATGTAGCATTAGAGAAGTTTGATTTTATTTGCACCATTTGGAATTTTTATCACATTTATTTAGTTGTAGCACATTTATTTAGATTTATTTTGCATTTTCTAGATCTTATCTACTAAGGCTCGGGATCCAAATCTGCTTTCTAACCTTCTTGAGGAGATGCCTGATAATCTAGTGGGCCTAGCTCAAGTCTCGTGGGTTGTAGTATGTCTAGCCTATCCATGATTATGTCATATCAGGTCTATTTGATGGTCCTGGCCCACCAGTGGGATCCTAGGAGCAACATCTTTCATATTCCTAACAGTGAGATGACCATCACATCAGAGGACATCTACAAGATTATTTGAGTGCATTTTGATGGAGTGCCTATTGTTTCTTCCCCTACTACTACATGGGGTGCAATGTTTATGAGGGTCTTTGGGAGGCATTCTACTGTTGCTTCCAAAGATACTCACTTTGGAAGATTTCTATTTCCTGTTGGTATGAGCAAGGTATATTTTCTTGATTTCACACTATGTTGTTGATGGCTATCTACCATAGCCTTGTACTTGATTGCTCTAGATTAAGGTTCCCATGGAACCTCTTAGCGATGGTGCAGGATTTGATTGACAGTGAGTAGCCCATCATCTATGCCTTGGGGAGTGCACTATTGGCATAGTTATATGATGAGCTATATTGTATTTAACATCATGGATGGGCCAGCATTACCTTTAGTTTGCTTCTTTAGGTCTAGGGTTGGGAGCACATCAAGTTTGATCACCCTGGAGGACTTCCAATGGGGATTACTGATTTGGATAGGGATGTACAATTCTATAGATCTAGATGGCCTAGGGTGCTCAAGGAGCGAAAGAGCTAGTCTTATGCAGGAGAGCTTTCCCACTATAGGGCATCTTTGATAGGTTTACAGGTTGATGACATCATATGGAGGCCTTATCATGAGTGTCCCACCTGGGATGATCCTACCAGCTTCACAGTGAGGACTCAACATGATCGATGGTTGATTGGTTGCAAGGTTGATATCAAGAAATTCTTCTATTATTCAAGGATGCTTCGGTAGTTTGGGATCTAATAAGATGTTCCTCTTGATTCAGTTTTCTATTTTCAAATCACCATCAAGAAGAACCTTCCACCACCATGGGTTACAATAGTGCTCAAGAAGGATGACCCTCCCATAGTTGATCTTGGAGTAGCTGATGCTAGAGTGATAGAGGCATACACCCTCTAGTGGGGTACATGACTATGGTATGGTGGAGGTCTCTTGGGGTGGTCTTTGGATTCGGTTGAGGCTAAGTATCCTAATGGGTGCAAAGTGTGGGGTCAAATAGATGATTGGGGGTAGGCAAGGTAGAAGGAGCAGGTGGCTGAGGAGTAGGCTGTAGAGGAGTCAATTGATCCTAAGGAGGATGAGGGTGTAGATACTGAGGAGCAGGAGTCTCCTCTTTAGGATCAGTTACACCAGGTTGAGGTCGATATATATATTTCTATGATGCAATTTTAGCATTGGGATGCTACTATTGCAGACCTTCAAAGACAAATTGCTTAGATTACTACCGAGCGAGATGCTACTCAAATTCAGGCTACCCTAGCTATAGGTCTAGATCTGAGGTCTGAGGTGAGATTATTATAGAGGATCATAGATGAGGATGATGCTCATATGGCCTCTAATGTTGCCTATGTTTCTACCCTTAGGTCATAGATACGGTTGCTAGGTTGTACTCCTCAAGAGAGGCCCACAGTAGGGTGTTTAGAGCACAACATGCGAAGCACTTTAGGGTAGTCAGCTTGGTTGAGTCACTTAACCTGGTCCTAGACAGAGCGTACTGGAGGTGCCAGCTCTATGCTGCCTCCTAGAGGGGGTGGCGAGAGTGGTGGTGAGGCTAGTGGTGCAGGCCACTCTTGATTTGTTATGGATTTACTTGATACTTTGTACCTATTTTTGGGTGTAAGGTCGTCTGACCTACATGTTTAGCCTTATTAGTAATTTTTGTACTTACATGTACTTATTTGAAACATGACCATATGATATCTATACTTTAAGACTCATCATGCACATTTATTTATGCACATGATTTTATGTTTATGTGATGCGGTATTATGATTTTATGTTAGATGCTTCCATGGTTTATTATGTGATGTGATTTAATGCTTCATGATGTTATGCAATATCAGATATGTATGCTTAGATGATTTCTACCTACATGTGTGGGTATATTATTTATGATGTACATAGATGGTTTAGTTTATATGATGTATGTTCCATGATGTGAATGAATAGATGATATGATGCATATTTTGTTATGTATGATGTTAATGCCTATTTGTTATATGCATGTCTAGCTTTAATGTATTGATATGATGGATGCAATAATTGTAACATATTATTTATGTGATGATAATCTAATGCAAATGAACTTGTATGCTTTAATCACTTAAAACACATTAATGATTAAATATGAGTTTCAAAAATCTAGATGGATAACACCATAGAATGTACAAGCAATCATGAATGTAAATAATAACTCTTAACACAAAATTTAATCATTTGAGCATCTACATGTGCGATGAGATGATGCGATATGTATGATTGTGAAATGAATTATTTCTATGTATGATTATGAGATGAAATTATTTGTTGCTATGTATGGTTTTTGAGGTCTTCCATGAGAATCAAACACTCTAATTACCTTATCAAAAGTTGTATACTGACCATACAGAGCTCTTGAAGGATATAGTTCTATCATGAGGACCCATGTACTCATTATCCCTATGTGTGCAAATGAATATATTAGATAAAACATAAGCATACCCCAGTGCCAGATAGGATTCATTCAGTCCATTGTTGTATTGGGGGTCCTCAAATGTTCATCCTGATCCTAAGTTGGACTCAGTTGGATTAAACTACTAGGCGATACATGACACCTAAAGCTAGATCTTCCACATGTAAATATTGGTTTGTACACAATAAAATGCTTGTGATAGACATATCATCGTGTGTGAGGTTTGACCATGCTGAGAATTCTAGGGATTCAAATTCTAAACTCCCTTATTTTCTTCATATTTATTGGGATACTTGCTCATGATATAATGACAAAAATAACTTTTTATTTTGATTTTTGTTTTCTTTTTTTTTGAGCAAGCAATTTATGCAGTGATGATAATCACTATTTACTTGTTTTTCTAAATATTGTATTTTGAATTTTGGCTTTTGAATCTTGAATTTTGCTTTGTTCAGGATTTTTGCTTGGTTTGATTAAAGCAAGGGATTGTAGGTAGGGATGAATTTTTCCTTTTTCCAATTCTTAGCATTTTTGAACCAGTCGCACAGGGGGATGAGCAATATAAGCTTTTCACTTTAGGATACCTAGTACCACTTCACAACATTCATCTTTCCCTTATTCCAACTAGGATTTTGTTGTTTTTATTAGTGATGGGATTCTGAGCTATAAGCACTATCAAACTAAACTTCACCTATCAAAATCAAATACAACTTTCTATGAATTTTGATAAAACTACTAGGTATGGTTAAGTGACCAAAAAACCTTAGTATATTCCCTATAGCAACAGGAGGGGGTTGTGTTGAAAAACACAACTTCACACATGGGTAATGGATGATGATGGATTTTGGAGATGCATGGTTGATGTAATTTGTGATATTGTAAATGCATTGTGTATGTGAGTGTAATGGATGCAAATGCCTATATGCGATGCAACTATATGAATGCAAGTGCAACTGAAATGTTTTTGTATTTTTTATGCTTTCAATTGTTTTTGGCATTTTGATTGTTCTGTATATTTTTGAGTTTTCTTGAATTTAAGTTGTTTTTGTGTTCTTATGTTTTCCTTCTGACCAAAGGGCTTTAATATGCCTTTGGATATTTTTGTGATGATTTTACCAAAGGTCTTTAAGATGCCTTTGGAGCTTTTTGTGATGATTTTACCAAAGGGCTTTAAGATTCCTTTGGAGCTTTTTGTGATTTTTTGACCAAAGGGCTTTAAGATGCCTTTGGAGCCTTTTGTGATGATTTTTCCAAAGGGCTCTAAGATGCCTTTGGAGATTTTTGTGATGATTTGACCAAAGGGCTTTAAGACACCTTTGGAGCCTTTTGTGATGACTTGTCCAAAGGGCTCTAAGATGCCTTTGGAGTTTTTTGTGATGATTTGACCAAAGGGCTGTAAGATACCTTTGGAGATTTTTGTGATGATTTTTTTAATTTATTTATTTTAGAGAAAAACCCCTTGCGGGCCGCCTTGGTCTAAGAGACCACGAACAGGGGTTCTACACCGTCAAAGTCACCCGAGGATCACACCCGACCCTGCCCGCACCAACATTATCAATTGGATTTTGGGTACCCAATTTAGCTTTTTGGTAGGGTGGGGATTCGAACTTGGGACCTCCCTTGGAGGATTACCCTCTCATCTCCAAATCACCTACAACACCTGGGTAAAAAACTAATTTATAGTGGAAAACACCCCTTTTGAGGTGCCACTTTCAATAGATTGGGCATAGGAGGAATGGAGTCTTGTCGGCCTCTACCAGCACATAGGACATTCCTAACTATACCATATATCTGCAGGATGGAGACAAGGGGAATGGAACATGGGTCGGCCTCTACCAGCACCCAGGGCATTTACCACTACACCACAAAAAGCAGATAAAAAAACTAATTTATAGTGGAAAACACCCATTTCAAGGTGCCACTTTCAACAGGTTGGGCATAGGAGGAATGGAGCCTTGTCGGCCTCTACCAGCACATAGGACATTCCTAACTATACCATATATCTGTAGGATGGAGACGAGGGGAATGGAATCTGGGTCGGCCTCTACCAGCACCTAGGGCATTTGGCAAAAGGTATTTAAGATGCCTTTGGATATTTTGTGATTGTTTTTTATTTTAATGTTTTCTAATTTGTTTGGATTTTATGGTTTCCATTGTTTTTGAACTTTTGCAGTTATTTGAATGTTTTTGATATTTTGTTGTTTTATGTGTAGAATGCTTTTAAATGGATGATGTTGAGAGGCTTTGACTCCTCAACACCTTATAGAATTGTTAGGCAATATGCTCCAGTTCCAATATTCTCAAAAATGATGTAGGAGCCTACCCAATTGGCCACAAATTTGTCTCATAGATGCAGCGGTAGGTTTGAGTTCTGTTGGTTCTCCTTAAGCACGAGATCACCAACTTTAAAGTCTCTTAGATGAAATTTAGTATTGTAAGCTTGTGTTAGATGATCTTTTTAAACTCGAATATGCTCAAATACATTGATGTGTTGCTCATAATATAGGGTCAGTTGATCCATACGAGCTTGCCATGCAGTGTCATCATTGATGAACTCTTTCAATGCGACGTGCAATGTTGGAATTTCTAACTCTAAGGGCATGATGGCCTCCATGCCATATACAAGAAAAAATGGTATTACCCTAGTGGGCATCCATATGCTAGTCTTGTAAGCCCATAATGCTAAAGGAAGTTGTAGGTGCCAATCCTTGTGATTCTCTTTCATCGTCTGCTTTAGAATGGCTACTATTGTCTTATTTGAGGCTTCTTCTTGCTCATTTTCCTATGGATAGTATAGTGTCAAAAAATTGTGTTGAATGTTGTATTTGATTGTTAAAGCTCACATTTTTTTTTTGAATGATGGTCCATTATTCGATATTATTTTGAAAGGTACCCCAAAATGACAAATGATATTGTGGAGCATGAACTCCACAATTCTAGGACCAATTATTGATGTCAAGGGGACTGCTTCTACCCACTTGGTGAAGTACTCATTAGCCATTAAGATAAACATGTGTTGGCCTAATAATGGGGGAGATATTTTTTGAGTATATCGAACCCCCACTAAAAAAATGGCCAAGCCGCCTGGATGGGCTATAAGGCCTAAGATGGTAAGTGTGTCAAGTTCACATGATGTTGATATTTACCACATTTCTTGACATATTCATAGCAATTCTTTTCCATAGTGGGCCAGTAATAACCCATTCAGAGGATGCACTTGATAATGGCCATTCCGCTAAAGTGGCCACCACATGTACCGTTGTGAGCTTATGAAATTGACCAATCTAATTCTTGGGGCTCTAAGCAATGAAGGAGGACTCCATAATAACCTTGATGATACAATATGCCTCCTAGCAAGACATATCTTATCCCTTTTTTCTTGAATGCTCATTTCTTGACATGCGATAGTCCTTGTGGGACACTTCCAAGTTTTAGGAAATATTGCAACTAGGAGAGCCAGTCCTGATATGCTACCACCTCAACTTATAAGACAACTTGTGCCTCCTATGATTTGATTTGCACAAATACATATTGAGAGAACCTTATGGTGAATAGTGGTACCATTACCCATAGAACCTAGGGAGATCAAAGACCCCCAAGGTGCATTATTTAATAAGTCTTTGGCCTTACAGAACTAGTCTTAGTATGCCTCTATATGAATCATGTTAATAGATTCCTTGTTATCCAAAGCCTCACGTTGGATTGCTGAATGCGAAAGCATTTTGACATGAATGGTAATGAAATAGGTAGATGTATTATGAGGGATCAAGGACCCCAAATATGCCATGGTGTCCATAAATATGTTTGATGAATGAGAGATAGCATTTTTTTAATACCACTCAAGTCTGGCTAGGTAGGTGTCAATAAGCTTTTTGTAAGCTTTCATGACTAGATCCTGGCATTGAAATAAACATTTGACTTGGTTGACTATGATTAAGAAGTCACCAAATACATTTAACCTTTTGATTGTCATGGATATGGTTGTTTGGAGACCCAGGATTAGGGCCTCATATTCGATGTTGTTATTAGTGCAAGAAAAGTCTATCTTAAATGACAAGGGCATTGGAGCACCTTGTGGCATGAAAAGGACAATCCCTGCACTACCTTATGGCTCACACTTTGAACCGTCAAAGAACAAAGTCATGTTAGCTTTAATTTATGGTTCTTTGGGCTTGGGTGCTTCTAATAGTTTGAATACTACATCATTAGGAAGCTCTATGGTGATGGGTCTACTATTCTTAAGAGGTGCCTCAGCTAGTTGATCGGCTATGACTTGTCCCTTAATGGAATTTTGGATTAGGAAATATAGATTGAACTTTGTAAATAGCATGATCTACTTTGCAATACGTGTGTTATGATATGTCTTACTCATAATGTACTGTAAATAATTTTGCTTGGATATTACATATGTTGTATGACTCAGCATGTAGTGGCACAGTTTCTTGGTTGTGAAGACCAATGCTAAACATAGTTTCCCTACATATGCATATCCAACTTTGTAACTCACCAATGTGCGGTTGATGTAATATATTGCTTGATCTTTATCTTGTGCATTATTTTGAGCCAACATGGTGCCCAAAGTGAAATCATTAGCAGATATATACAACAAGAAGGGCACATCTAGCCTTGGTGGAGCTAGGACTGGTGGTGTTTCTAGGTACTCTTTGATTTCAACAAAGGCTTGTTGATATTCTTTGTCCCATTGAAATGACACCCATTTATGTAGTAGTTGATTCATGGGTCGACATTTGTCTAATAATTGTACGATAAATCACTTTATGGATGGTAATTTTCCCTGTAGGCTTCTCAATTATTTGATGTTCATGGGTGGGACCCATTTTAGGATAGCATTTACCTTTACTGGGTCTACCTCGATGCCTTGTTTAGAAAAGATGAATCCCAAGAGAAATCTAGAAGTCACACCAAAGACATATTTCTTGGGGTTCAACCCAACATTGTGCTCAATCAGACAATCAAAGACCTTTTTTAGGATCTCAGCATGCTCTTTATGCAATAATGAATTGGCCAATAAGTCATCGATATAGTCTTCCAATATCTGATGCGTGTAGTCATGGAAAATGTATGTCATCACCCATTGATATGTGGCACCAGTATTTTTAAGGCCAAATGACATTACTATGTAACATAATGTTCCCCATGGAGTGGTAAATGTGGTTTTATGTTGATCTTCGAGTTTAATCTAAATCTGGTTGTAACTAGAAAATTCATCCATTAGGGAGAGCATATCATGACCTGTAGTTACATCTACAATAGCATCTATGTTGGGCAACATGAATAAATCCTTTGGAGTTACCTTGTTGACATCCCTAAATTCCATATAAATGCAGACTCTTCCATCAGGTTTTCCTACGAGTACCATGTTTGACACCCATTCTTGATAGTCGATAGGAACAAAAAAGACCACATCCAAAAATTTTTGTAATTTATTCTTAACCATCAAAGTGATAATTGGATGCATATTTCTTATATTTTTCTTGACCGATTTATTTGCAGGGTCTATCAAAATGTTGTGGAAAGCCAATTTTAGATCTAACCTCAGCATGTCCTTGTAGGTCCAAGTGAAGAGATTTGGTCTCTATTTTACTAGAGGAATTATGATGGCTTGTTTCTCTAGTGATAAGATTTATTCGAACTTGACTTTATTTGGTTGAGATGGATCATCATTGATGTCTACCTTGAAAGTATCCTCTATAGTCATGTGTGACACCTCCTCCAGATGAGGAGGAGTGGGGATGATATGAATGTCATCTACTAGATTTATAGTCCCTACTGACTTAGGGTCTAAACTAGTGTGATAGACATGATTCACATAGCCTTATGCAAAATGGAATGGTTGCAACACCTCTTCACTAGGGAAGAAATAATCAGGCTCTAGGTATGAATCAATGCAATCCCAATCGATAGCATATATGTCAAGACAATGGTTTTGAATGATATGCTAGGTTATGGAGTGGAGTGGTCAAATCAATGGAGATCATGTTGATGGATGGAACATAATCTCTAGTACCATGCAGGTGAAACTCTACCTTGAGGAGGTGCTCTATATGCTCATGATTAGGCTCTAGGGGAATTTGGGTCTCAAGATCTAGGTGATGGACAAAAAAAATGATGTGATCGTTAGGCAACAACTATTATACAAATGATGGTAGATCCAAATTTATCATGCGATGAATGGCATATATATTTAGAAGCCTTCCCAAGAAGTGAAGGCTAGGATATATGGCACGGAGTTTTTCTTCTCTCTCAAAAAGCAAGTCGACTTGACGCAAGTGATGAGGCCCAAGATAGGCCATCTATGTTTCATCCTTGAAGTCATCATCACTTATCCAGAAATCATTGGTATTTGTTTCTATACCCAGGATGGGGTGATGACTTGCTTTCAAATGCCCTATATATGCTAGCTTAGTCTCATATTCATAGTAATCATTGCTTATGAAAAAACCATTAGCGTTTGTCTTTAGCCCAATGATGTGGCCTACATGTCCTAGCCACAAGTAGTCCATTTCTATTGAGTCCTCTGACTCATAGTCAATTTCATATGGCATGTATTCTTCCTCATATGAGATGTACTCACTTTCATCTAAGATGTAGCCACTCTTTGTGTGTCCTATCCATGTAAGTTTTTGCACATACTAAGGCCCATGATAGGTTATTCTGGTTTCATTTCCATCCTCACTTGGAACATGGGTGTACTCCTCTCGCTCATATCCATGCATTAGCTCTTCCTCCCATAGGATGGTTCCTAAGGGGTTTGCTTCGAGAGAATATTGAGGGTGATATATCTTAGGGGGTTTGATATTGACTATCAACACCCATTAGTCACCCTAAAATTTTCTACCAGGGGGTCGAAGTGGGTTCCAATCAATGTCTTCTTCAAACCCAATGTTTAACCTATATAATACTTCTTCTAAGGAGTCATCACAACCTTGTATTTGATAGCCTAGACCACATCTATTAGTAGGTAGTTGATATTATGGTCAAAACAATAGTCTGTGTCCCTACACATATAGGCCTAGGCCATAGTTGTGCCAGTGACACTATTCAAAGTATCGCAACATGAACTCAGGGTTTGATAAATAATGGACTCATGGTGAATAGCTCATCCTCATCATTCTCCAGGTTATGAGTAGTGTGGGTATAGTCCATCTCACCGCATATAAATATATTTTGGTTAGGCAAAATCCCTAAGGGTACCACCATCCCTTTTGGCATGTTCGGGATCCTTGGTCATCCCATGTCTTGTTTAAACTCAATTATTGGCATGAAAGTCACATTTTGCACAAGATATTCTCCTAGAGCCATGTTATCTAGGTGCGCTATAATTTTGGGTGTTAATAATGTTGTTTATGATGCAGGTGAGGCAGGCTAAGGTATATCCTCAAATCTATTTTGGGAGTGTTCCTCCATGGGAGTAGGGATTTCCACTACTGCTTTGGTTGGATGCTCCTGGGGTCCTTCCTCCACTAAGGGTACCTTTAGATTCTATTTATCCTTGGCCTTATCATTCAAAAGCCTATCATAAGTGCCAGTGGCTTTGGATGTAGTAGGTGGTGCCGATGTGGATGGGTCACCTCACACTAATTTACTCTTGCTTCTTGGTTGCATGGTTGGTGATGATGGTATGATGTATAAGTGCATTTATGGGAGTTCAAACCTTTAGGTAAGTCAACTTGATGCACATACTTGAATGAATCTTCATTAGACAGAACCACATACACCTGTCCCTTGTGCACACACTTGACACATTGGTGCAGGATCGATGGAATGCACTTCATGTCCCTAATACAAGGATGTCGTAAGAGTATGTTGTATTGCATTGCCCCTTCCAACATGTGACACACCAAAGGGATGGTATTATGTCCCAATTTTATAGGTAAAATGATTGTACCCATAGTGGTGCATAACACATCATTGAAATCTTGTAGGGTGTATGAAGTCAGGACAATGTTGGACCTGGGTATCTTTAAGTGCCCTATAGCCTTGGTAGTAATTATGTTGATTTATGAGCTTGTATCAATTAAAAATTGCTTGAATGGTATTTCATTGATAGACATGATGATGTGCAGATGCGGGTATGCTATAGTAGTTGGCATTTCTTTGATTTTGTGATCATAAAAACAAATCATAGGCTGTTGGCACAACTGAATTTGCTCTAAAAATGTGTGAACGCATCTGGCTTCTAGGGATGGATCTCGATTGATCTCAAAATCTTCATTAACATCTCCTTGTGCCTAGGGGACTATTGTATAATCTTATAGATGGATAACTTGGTTGGAGTAATTTGTAGATTCTATTCTATTATACTCTGAACCATTACTACATGTCTTGCTCACAGACCTAGAGGATTGTTTTGCACCTATCTTTGTTGAGGTGTGATATATATGTTGATAGAAGCTATCGTTGGCTATGGTTGTCCATATATCTGACTCTTGATTGCTATGTTGACCAACTCAACCATTTCGATGCATACTTGAATATGTGGCTCGACTCATACCTGGTTGACCTATGCACCCTGATCCCTTGGGGGTTCATGATTAGGTAATGGATTTTTGAATATACCCATATCCCTGTTGTCAAGATCCAGTGGGTTGTCAACCTTGAGCTCTCCCTTCTCAATCATGTTCTACACTATGTTATTATATCCCATGTAGTTTTCGATGTCATGCACCAGTATCCTATGATATGGGTAATGGTGATCTTCTTTGTATCCCCTTGGCTTGGGATGGTTAGGGTCAAGCAGTTGTATGTCAGGAAATATTATCCTTTGTGCCTCGTTCAATTTTTTGAATATATATTTCATCGATTCATTAAGATGTGTGAAGTACCGAGGTTTCCACCACTCCATATTTTGACCTTGGTTGCTCTTGGGATCATAGTTAGTCAATGGCGATTGTGCTTGATAATTCTAGGGTTACTGTTTGTTCCCCCCTGTGGTGCAGCTAGTACTACCTGATTGACTTTGGCAGGCTTGGCTTGCTTATGCTTGTTCTTGTTATTCTAATTGTTCTTACTCCACTCTTTATTTTTACGGATCTTGAGGTCTCTCTCATCAACCTTGATGCCTTTGATGAGCTTATATTGATCCAAGGCATCTTCAAATTTTGTGTACTATTGTAGCTATAGCAGTAGAGAGATATGTTTTGCAACACTTTTTATGAATATTCAGATGAGCTCTTTTATAGGGATAGGAAATGATAGCTTCACCATGAATTTTATCCATCTATCCCCATAGTCAATCACTAGCTCATCATCGTATTACTTAAAATTATCTAGATCAGACAAGTTCACCTTCAACTTAGCATCGAAGGAGAAACATTCTAGAAACGTATTTACCAGTTGCTCGAAACTGATAATTCTATGTTTGAGTAATTGGTTAAACCATTGGTTGTGGCACCTTATAATGTCATGATGAATGTTCTCAATATCAAAGCATAATCTTTGTCTATATGGAAGCATGCGTTCATGAAGTTGGTCATGTGTTCCTACACATCTCCCTCTCCCTTGAACTTATCCAACCCAGGCATCTCAAAGTGCCTAGGATATGCGAGATTCAAGACTTATGGGCACAAAGGCTGGTTGTGTATCTTGTCTAATGTTGGATTTTTTCCATTTATGTCATTATCAAGAGACTTGACTCTCTCTATGAGAATTTGGTATGCCTTCGAGCCGATAATATCATGCTCTTGAAGGTTTGCTCGTGGTGGTAAGGGAGGTATTCTGATGTTTATCTCAATTGTACATCTATACTCTTCTCCCATAACCATGCTTGGAGGTAAAATTGGGGGTGGTTCCTGATCTTCTATCCTCGTTTGGCCCTCGTTGAGTTGCATTTGATTGAGGTCTAGGTGTTGTTGATGTTGTGGAGTATGGTAAATATGCTCATATCTTGCACTTCTCTCATGGGGAGAGTCAATATGTATCTCATGTTGATACCTTTCACCAGCTATATATGCATCTATCTGAGCTAGCCTCTCTAATAGCTCTTCATGCACTGCTATTTCCTATCATAATATTTTCTCTTGTAAGTGTAGGTGCCTTTTCCTATGATCTTCTTGCTCAATATTTTCTACACACCTCCGCTCAATGCATAGCTTTTCTTCTAGCCTATGTAGGTGATGAGAGTGACCTCCTATTTATGGTTCATGTATTTCTACCTCTATGTGAGGAATTATGATATTTAGGTCTCTTGGAGAGGTTCCTATTGTGTGTATACCTCGTTCTACTAGGGCAACTTGATTTGTGTATTGCATTAAGGGTTGAGTACACTCATGATATGAAGCAGCATATGCACTACAAGGTTGCTTTGTAGCTTCCTATGGTTCATTGATGCATCTAGTGGATATACTATGTGAACTTCCTAAAGTAGAATATTTGGTAGCAATAATTCTTAGAGCTGGTCTCGGGGGAAACCGATCCAACCCATCTAATTTTCTAGTTCTCCATGGCTGATCCCATGGATTACCATTGACACCAATGAGGTTATTATCCAAAGGTATTATTCCATATTCTAGGAGGCTATATGATGTCCTTGGTCTGTGATTTGATGTAAGTATTTTATCTTGTCCCTCAGTAGGCTGATCTATTCTATATGTACCATATGATTCTTAGGATCTTGCCTCCCTTTCTTACTTGTGTGATGATAGAGGAATTATTTTCTCATGCTGGTGTGATGATGGAGGCCTTGAAGCCTTTGTGTATTTGTGTGATGAGGGAGTTCATGATTTATCTGCACGTCGATGTGAAGAAGGAGGTCATGATGCCTCTATGTGTCTATGGGAATAAGTAGGTCATGATGTCTCTATGTGTCTATGGGAAGAAGGAGATCGTGATGCCTCTATGTGTCTGTATGATGAGAGGCACCATGAGGACTCCTCATTCCTTTGTTATAAGTGGGGCATTGAGACCTCCTCATGTCTATGTGAGGTAGAACCAGGAAGTGGATCTCTCATTGAGGTTTATCATGGAGTCCCCCCAAGGGTTGAGTCATCGCCCCTAAGACTTTCCAAACTTCATTCAGTGACATTATGGGTGGGCATCTCAATGCTAGTGTGCTTGTTAGAGTTAGGAGTACTAGTTTTCCCCTCGGTCATGGACTGGGGGTGGTTACTCTATGTGCTCAGCATTCTGACTTGTGTGTTATCTTGTTAATTAGATTCCAAACCATACAAACAAAGTAAGCAAATTTTTATCTCTTTTAAGTATTATCATGTTCTCTAAACTGTCTGGTGTATTTGGATGTGTTGATGATATTTTATTCTTATCTATGCTTTGTACTTGGAATTAGAGCACTCAATCAAGGTAGAGACTAAGAACACTAGTGTTGAATATGATTTCTCAAAAGAGTCTAGGGTACACCGCTTAAATCCTAGTGGGGGGTTTGCCTAGCTCTTCCACTATGGAATAGTGGGAGATATTTTTAACACAAGTGCCTTGTACCAGGGTAGGCCTTACAAGTAGAGGCCTACTATTCTTAACAGTTCCTAGAGGAAATTGAATAAATCTAAGAAGCTTATAATGCAATTTCATTTCATTATCTTCATTTTTCCCTACGTAGCTATGTTTTTGCTTGCTATTTCTAGAAAATAAATGCAGACAAAAAGTCACAAGTAATTAGATATGTGTACCAACCTCAGTTCCTCATCTGGCGATACCCTTGGTTGACCTCAGTCTCTATCTTATTGCTAGCCACTATCAATTAGGGTGACTAAGTTTGGCCACTATTGACCAGAGCAACTGAGTCTGGTTGTTTACAACTACAGTGGCTAAGATATTCTAGATGCTATTGACTAGAGCAGCTAGACCTACACATAGAAATATGCCTGAATCATTAGTAAATTATCCAAAAATACAAAAAACCTTTTGGGGTCCCACCATGATCGCCATTTGTGTGACCCTTGGAGGCGCACACCACAATCGAGGCTCGACTTGCAAATATATTTATTATTATATCAAAATAAAAGGAATGAACATGCAAATGAATATGAAAATAAAAATAAATAAATAAAGTACATATTTTATTGATATTTCCAATCCATGATTACATATTTTTCCCTTTGAGGGATACCCACTACGTGATATAATAAGTTACAAAATAGGCATGATCGGTGGTGGAGAAAATCCCCTCACAAAGGGGTGGTGTGCCTTCACAGGCTTCCTGCTTCTGCACATAAACTTGAATGAGGGATCCTCCTTCTCCTTCTATCATCCAAGAGGGATCCCATGCTCCGAGTGCCTCATTATGGTCCTATAAACCTATAAGTTTGTGTGCATGGAAACAAAAAAACATGATGAGTAGTACAGACCACCTCTTCAGAAGAGGCTCTAATTAGAAAATATGGTAATCTAGATAAACAAGCATAATACAAATTGAAATACAATAGATCTAAGCAATATGCATATGGAAATCAGAAATGCTACTCTAAATGTAATGAAAGAGATAGATCTATACTAAGATTTAGAAATAACATAATGATAAATAATATTCTAATGCTAAGAACTAAGGAATCGACTATTCTAAATCTTGGCTATGACTACAGGCCGCTATTAGGGACAACAACCTCTGATTTAATGGTTACCTTAGGCATTATGGGCTATGGTATTTGATCCCTTACTCAAATTGATGTTCAAGGGTCACATGGTGTGTCTCCTACATTGAATGGCGATTGGTAATGATGAATATGAATAATAGTATGTGAACATAGCTCATTCGAATGGTGATTCGATGCTCTTGGCTCTCCATTTCGACAGGGCTTTACTGCTAAACTCTCAAACTTCTCAGATAGTTTACTTCTTGTGGGAAAGTCTATATGTAGAATTCCCTCTTAGGGTTTGGACCTTGGCTTCCTAGAGAAGCTTCACTCCAAATATTCATGTGACTAACCATTTCTGGGAGAGTGCATTAGTCACAATTTTGCACTGAAGAGACAATTAGGAGGAACTTAGGGAGTTCCTCATCAAAATCCGACCAAATTCCATGTAGAGGTGCAGTTAAACTACATGATATGGACCTATATTCATGGCCAAAATATATGTGATGTTGTCTACTATCAAGTCTAATGGCCATGTTTGGCCACTGTAGTCTTCAGTGGCCAAGTTTCTTGGTCACTCGACCTAAGAGCGGCCAAGCCTGGATGGTCTAGAACTACCCTGTTTGAATGTTTAGAACCACTACTTGCTCCTGGAGAGATCTAAGAGGGTTCATATGGCCTGCAAATGTGTCCATATGGGTAGTTCATGATGTGTTTTAGTAGTCTACATAACTTAGTACTTAGATGCACTTTTTGTATATGAGCCTTGGTGCTCCATTGTATGTAGCCTTTTAGCACTCATTGTACATGTGATATTTATACATATATATACATGGATTTTACCTTTGTTTTATATGTTTTTGTGAATTCTTTGTGTGGAATGCTCTTGTAGAATGCTTTTTTATATGGATGATGAATGCATATGCTATGTTATGAATGCTTAATGGAATATGGAATGTATGGATGATTAATGCAAGGTATGGAATGCAAGTGTTCTAATGATCATTTCTATTTTATATCTTGCTTGGCCATTTTTAGCATTGTTGTTTAATAAGGGACACTAAAATTGGTGGCATATGAGATGAATGGCTCATGAAGTGACATGGATGTTTACGTGGAAGAAGATATGGATGTTGATATGGAAGAATATATGGATGTTAATATGGAAAACTGCATGTTTTGTAGAGACTCAAACATAATAGTGGTACCAAACAAACTCACTAACACTACCTAATTCCTCTAGGATCAAATGTGTGTGTAGTTAATTCATTTACTGAATCATGAGCATGGTAATAATTTGAGGTAATAAATAACCAATGTGTGTGCAAGTGAGTTCATTGATTCATCTTGAGTAAATTGGTAAACCTATTATGAATGAGACCAAGAAGCTAGCTTATCTGTATGAGTGGTCAAAGGTATTTTTAAAAGAGATGTGTCACCATGTATGAGCATACTCCACTACAAATCAAGCATCTATGGCTTCGATGGAGGCTAACTCCATAGTCCACGATTTGTGTTTTTGATATCTTAAGTTTTAGGGATGACTACCTAACCATCTGACTAGAAATATAGTACAATACTTACAACCCAATGATCATTGGTGTGTGATGTAAAATATTTATAGCTCTAGGGAATCATATTCTCAACCTAAGTATGATGAGAATTGTACCTTATCTTTACTACTCTATCTTTTGTATTTGAAGCAACTGTCATAGTGGTGCAAATAATTGTTCTTATGGACTATGTTGCATGATGGAATGAGCAATGAGGACCCTTTTCAATTTGATGTTCATACCAAGTATGGTGCTATCCCTCTTTGACACAATATTTTTTTACGATGTGAAATTGTGTTTGGTTCAAGAGGTTTTGGAGTCAATTCCCAAAACTCAAGATTTTGTTAGTGTATATGTGCAATGGTCCTAAAAATAACTCAACATGTATTTTGGATTTTACTTAAAACACTAGGAGTGGTTGAGTGATCGAAAACACCTAGAAATTTTATGGATGTATGGAGGAAAATGATAGTTCTACTTGATGGAATGAAATGGGTGAATTTTGTGGATGATATTGAGAAGATTCCCCTGATTAAGGCAAAATGATTTTATTTGGACCAACTCAAAATATTGAACTTAATAAATGATTCCTAATTTGATATGTGAAATGTTGATTTAAATGCAATGTATGATATGCAATTTTATGAAATGTGAAATGCAATATGAGATGTGGGAAAATGCAATATTTTGTGAAGTGTGAATGCAAAGAAAATGCAATTCTATGAATGAAATGTATGCAAATGTGTTTTTTACTATCCATGTATATATACATATATAGAAATCAAATAATGCATAGAATGCTCTCAAGTGTATAGCATTAAGTGGTTCGGGTTCTTCCTCTCCGTAAAGACTAGCAAGCCTATAAGTACCGTTACCCACTCTTTGCATAATATTGTATGGACCTAACTAATTAGCCATAAATTTATCATGAATATGTGGTAATGCATTGGTGTTTTGCTGGTTCTCTTTAAGGATAAAATATCCTACATGAAATTCATGTAGATGAACTTTTGCATTATAAGCATGCTTTAGGTGGTCTTGATATACTCGTAAGTGCTCTAAAATATTGAATCACCTCTCATCAAGAAGTGTGAGTTTGTCAAGATGTGCTTGTCTAGCAGTGTTGTCATCTATGAATTCCTAAAAATAAATTTGCAAGGAGGGGATCTCAAGCTCAATAGGCATGATTACTTCGACTCCATAGACCAATTAAAATGGTGTTGCCCCTATAGGCATGCAAATGCTTGTTCGATAAGCCCATAATGCCAAGGGTATTTGTGTATGACAATATCTATAATTTTCTTTGACAAGTTTCTTGAGAATAGTAATTAAGATCTTGTTGGAAGCTTCAACTTATCCATTTTCTTGTGGGTAATACGGAGTCAAGAAACTATGTTGAATGTTATATTTATCGCAAAGTGCTTGAAAATCCTTTTTATTGAAATACTTGTCATTATCTAAAATTATTTTTGAGGGAATGGAAAAATGACAAATGATATGGTGAAGTATAAAATCCACAATTTTATGTCCTATTGTATTGGTTAGAGGAATTACCTCAACCTAGTTTGTGAAGTATTTTATGGCTATGATGATGAATGTATGTTGTCCCAAAGAAGGAGGTGAAATTTTACTAATTAGCTATAGACCCTATTGTGAAAAGGGCCAAAGGCTTTGAATAGGTTGTAAAGCTTGTGATGTTATATGAGTTAAATTAGCATGCTCTTGGCACTTTTTACAATGTTTAACATAAGTGCTACAATCATGTTCCATTATGGGCCAATAATAACCCATGCATAAAATACGCTTTGCAATAGCAATTCCATTAAAATGACCACCACAAGTACCATCATGGGCTTTAGCTATAGTATTTGTGCCTCACTAGCCTTGATAAAATGAAGAAAGACTCCATCATAACCACGTTTATACAATACGTCCCCCAAGAGAATGAATCAGGATACCTTTTTCTTGAAAGTGCATTTTGCAATTTGAGACATGTCAGATGGGAGTATTCCAAACTTGAGAAAGGCTACTATTTGACTTGAACAAGGATCATATGTATCCGACTGGATAAAGCAACCATCATTTTCATCTTTAGATTTAGCACGGATAATTGTAGACTTAGAGACTATTGAAATGATAAGGGGTTGTACCTATCCAAAGGAATATTTTGGAATCAACGATCCAAGGGAGGCCATCACATCTACAAATATATTAGTCAAATGTGTAAAACTATTGATTTCATACCAATCAAACTTAGAGAGCAATTTTATTGCTACTTCATGGTAAAGCTTAATGGTAGGTTTTTTGCATTGCTATTCTCCATTTATTTGCTTAACAAGTTGAGAATCACCAAATATCTTGATACACTTAATGCTCATAGCTATAGCTAATTGAAGACCTAGGATTAAGGCTTCATACTCTATAGTGTTGTTCGTACATCAGAAGTCAAGTTTGAATGATAAGGGGATAGGTACCCCCTAGGGTGTATGAAACATAAATCCAACATCTTGACCTTTCATGCACTTAGATCCATTAAAAATAGTGTGATATAGACATCTTCCTCCAAAATGACATCTTTTTCTTGTTTAGTGATGACAAATAATGAATCATCTGGGAGCTCAATAATCAAAGTATGATCACTAGGTAGTGAAGCTTCCACAATTTTATCGACTATGAATAATTTTTATACATAAGCATATCCAGTTTCACAGCTTACCAATGTTTGACTAATATAGTAGACAACTTGCTCTTGATTTTGTTCATTATTTTGTGCAAGCATTGTCCCTAATGCAAAGTTCGTTGATGAAATATAAAGATAGAATGAGACCCTTGGACGAGGAGGAGCTAATAATGGCAAATAATATAGGTATTACTTAATGCCATAAAAGGCTTTTTGACATTCATCTATCCAAGATAATGGCATCCCCTTTTGTAGTAGGTGATAGAATGACCTACATTTGTTAGAAAGTTACACAATAAAATGATGAACTAATTGAATCATTACTTGTAAACTACGTAATTCATTTAAGTTAGTTGGGGGAGGCATCTCCATGATGTCCTTGAAATTATTAGGATTCACCTAAATACCTCTTTTAGAGACAATGAATCTTAGAAGTTTTCTCAAGGTAACACCCAAGACACATTTCTTGGTTTTCAACCTTACATTGTGCTTTAAGAGTTGATCAAAAACATTTTCCAATACACCAATATGTTCTTTTTGAGTTTTAGATTTAGCCAAGATATCATCCATATAGTCTTTGATATTCTTATGCATGTAGTCATGAAAGATATATGTCATGGCATGTTTATAGGTGGCACCTACATTTTTGAGGCCAAAAGGCATCACCTTGTAATAAAAGTCCTCCAAGGTGTGGTGAATGCTATTTTGTGTTGATCATTAGGATTTATTCAAATGTAGTTGTATCCTGAGAACCCATCCATGAGTGAAAGCATTTCATGGCCAGTGTAGGTGTCGATAAGAGTATAGAAGTTTGAAATAGGGAAATCATCCTTAGGACACGCCTTGTTAAGATCTCGAAAGTTAGTGTAAACATGTATCGACCCGTTAGGTTTCCAAATGGGTACTATTTTTGAGAGCCACTCAGGATAGTCAATAGGAATAATTAAGTTCACATCTAAGAATTTTTGAAGTTGTGTTTTTACCAAGAGGGCCATGGTAGGATGCATTATCCTAATTTTTTGTTTGACCGACTTAGCATTAGGCTGTAAGGTTATATTATGGACAACCAAACTAGGGTCAAGACCAGGCATGTCCTTATAGGATTATGCAAAAATACCCTTCTTCTTCTTGAGAAGAGCAATTAATTGCTCTTGTTTATCAAGTGATAAAAATTTTCCAAGCTTGACAATTTACAAATTGTCTTTGTTTGACCTAAGGTCCACATTGATGGTATCTTCAATGGACATGTGGGAACCTTCCTCAAGTTGATGGGGCATAGAAATCATATGAATTTCATCTAATATTTCATCAAACTCTTTTGGATTATCCTCATGTATTTTTTCTCGAAAAACCTTAGGATCCAAAGGTGAAGGTGAAGGCAAAGATGGAGGGGATGGAGAAATGTATTTAGTGGAAGCCCTTAACAATTCCTTGAACAAGATGAATTTGGAAAAGGATGGAGGTAAGGAAATTCGGTCCATATCAATGAGACATATTTCAATTAGAATTGGCTTAGTTGAATCATATGGATTACATAGTGGGGTGAATAAATCAACATGATTCATGTTGAATTATGGGCACAAGTGGATAAGATTGGACGGAATTGATGGAACCTAAGAATCGATGCTAGTATCTTGGTTAACCTAGATAGTAGCAAGAAACATAAATAAATGCATATATCTAAGTGATATATACACATGTAATGCAAATAAAGAAAATGTCTTAGTTGATTTTTTTTTTGATGATTTTCTTTTGGTAGTGGTGAAAACCATTTTTTTTGTGTTATGTACATATGTTACAATATTGGATTATGAAATGTATTAATGGAATAGAGGTGGTGGTTCACCGATAGGGGTAGCTCATTATTGTGGAAGAAGAAAGTAAAATATGGGATCATGTATGGGAAGAATGTTGAGATAAAACTCATCTTGTTTGGTATGGGGAATGATGGGTTTCGATTCTTCTTCAGATTCATTTGAAATTATCAACATAAGTTCGAATTCTTCATAGATTTCATCATCATAATTATTGGGATGAAGGTCATCTTCTCCTAAATTTAAATTAAGCCTTTGAAAGGCTTATTCAAGAGAAGATGTGGTAGAAAGTGGATGGTAGCCTAGACTTGAATAGTCATGCACCTCTTGATATGGAACACCAATGGGCTGAAGCACTCCCTGTTCATGTGATCCTAGGCCATGGCCTTACCAATTGACTATATGGAAATAGCAGGATGGAAATATTGACATGTTTGGAATATTGGAAAGTGCTAGCTCCTTGGGTTCCTCTAGGGTATTTATATTGGATGACGAATCAACCTTCCTATAGATAAAATTTATACTATTTGTAGCTGAACCCATGTCATATACTGATCCTATTTCTGAAGGTGGGTCATATAGGAAATTGAAATCCTTAGAATTAGGGATGGTGAGTGGTGTGACGGTGATGTTTTGGACCACAAATTCATCAATATCATAATTTATGAGATGGACTTTAATGGATGTGGAAGGATTATGGTTACATGATGGCTCGAGGAATGATGGAGATGAAAGTATTTCATAATCCATCAATTTAACTTGTGAAACATTGGGTGAAGGAGATAGATTGGATTGGAAAGGTTGTTAAGTGGATGATTCTAATGAAGTGGATGGCAATGATGTTGATGATGTGGACTAACTATGACCACATGTGCATGTAGTCAATGATGAAGATGATGGGGGTGTGGAAGCTTGATGATGATTGACCATAGGGAGCTCCTTCAGAATGAAATTATTTGATGAAGAAATTGGGTATGTGGTAGATGGATCGGCTTATGGTGATAGTAAAATATGAGTGGAAGTAAGTATGGACTCATAGGGATTTGAAATGAAATTACAATACTTAAACAACTTGACATCTGCCGATATGCAATGTACCTGTCCCTCATGAACATATTTCAAACATTGATGTAGTATTGAAGGGACACATCTCATTTTCCTCATCCAAGTTCATCCAAGGAGTACATTGTACACCATGGATCATTCTAATATGTTAAACATGGTGTGCAATGTGGCCCCTACTTCAATGGGAAAAATAATAGTGCCAACTATGGAACACAAAGCATCATTAAATGCTTTTAAGGTGAATGATGACTTGGTGATATGATATGGAGGAAGGTTCAAATGATGAAGGGTATATGTGGTGATGATGTTGATGGAGAAACCAATATCAATTAACACTCTCTTAAAGGTTTTCTTTTCAATTAGAGCCATAACATGCAATTAACGGTATACTGAGTCTGATGATATTGGATTAATATCAAAGTCATAGAATATGATGGAAGGCTCCATACATGTTTGGATGCTTCCCAAAAATTTGTTGAAGGCATTAGGATCTTGATATTGCAATTCAATAGATTTCAAAATGTCCATTAATACCTCATAATGTGGAGGAGATTTTTGGATTAACTCATAGATTGACAATTTAGCAGAATCCATCTTTAGACTTGTAGTTAACTAACTACTCAATGAGACAAAATCTAATAAAATGATGAAATTAATGCATGGATGCAATTTGGAGTAATTTGGTGGGGATAAGCCACTATTTTGTAAGAATTTATCTTTTTTCAACACCATTTCCATCCACTTCATCAGTGTCAGCCACTCATCAACCTTCCCAATCCAATTCATCTCATTTTCCCAATGTTTCACAAGTCGAATCGATAGATTGTGTAGGTGCTCGATGGCTATAAAAAACACCTGTGGGAACTCAAGAATGATGGGAAGGCACCCATAGGTGCTTTTTTGTGGAGGAAAAGTTACCAGAGGTGCTCGATGGTGATAGAAGTGCTTTAAGGCATTCAAAAGCTAAGGAAAGAGTCTGTAGAAGCATATCTAGTGAGGGGAGATGAATGGTGATAGAGGCGGGGGTTATGGCAAGCAAATACAAAGGTAAAATTACTCAGATAATATAAGGGATTCAATATGAACGCTCAAGGAATTCAAGCACTTAAGGGATTGATTTATGAAAAACTTAGGGTGAACACTTAGGGGTTGAGCCATAAAAATGGATCTTATTAACTATGTTGGCAATTTGAGTTATTTTGTGTTGTCATTGATGTCACATGGATCACATTGAGTTTTTGTGGTAAAAGCACTTCATAAATAATCATTTATGATATTTTGGAGAGCAAGGATATATACAGGGTTTTGTGGCACAAGAGGCATATAATATTTAATTTTTTAAATATTATATTAATGGTTTTTATTAAAACCAATGGTAAAGGTTTTTATTAAAACCAATAGCAAGGGTTTTTATTAAAACCGACGGAAAGGTTTTTTATTAAAAAAACAGAAATGGTTTTCATTAAAACCATTGGAAAGGGTTTTCCAATAAAACCTAGGTGCAAAAAGTTTCATGGTGAAATTCAAAATAATGAAGGAGATATCCCAATTCAAAAATAAAAGGTGAATTATTAAATTTTTATCTAATAATTCTAAGGTATAAGGTTGTATTATATTATCCGCCGATGTGCAAAGTTTGGGAAGATAAATAAATATTCTCCAACATCATTCAAAGGCATGGAGGTGCATATAAATAAAATCTAAAAACCTTTGATTATTTAAGACTAGACATAACACATGAGAGAGAGTCGTCAAAAGGGGAGCAACAAAGAAATAAGGATAAATAACTTTCGATTTGAGAGCAAGGTCAAGTAAACAATGTGAGAAAGTAACATCATGGAGGAATCCTTAGTGCAGTTGGTAGCACACAAACTTTACACAAGGCAGGTTCATTGTTCGAATCCCTCCAAGGGCAAAGTGTTTTGCTAAGAAAATAAAATCGAGTTTCAGATTTGAGTGCAGGTTAAAGTTGGATGTTTGGGATTAAAATCCCAATGTGGGCTAGCGCCCACGTGGTAAGCACTTCACAACACTAATTGAGAGGAACTAAGTTTGACTCCCATGAAGGTGTGAAGGTGCATTGATTTTTGGCAAGGCATTGATGATTTCGAAGGTGTGAAGGCACATTGATTTTTGGCAAGGCATTGACGATTTCAAAGGTGTGAAGGCGCATTGATTTTTGGCAAAGAAATTATCGATTTCAAAGGTTGTGAAGGCTGAAAATTTTGAATAAATGTACTTATCTCCAGTGCATGGTAATATTTATTATCACCAAAATTTTGGTGCAATACAATTATTTCTATGATAACTTGGGAGTCATAAGGAGTTTAGGGAAATAAATGCTTGTTGTATGTGTTAATGTGCTTAGGGAGTTATAAGGTGTAGAATTAAATATTTGTTATTTATGTTTGTAGGGAGATATAAGGTGTGGCAAAAATATTTGTGATTCTTGTATGTAGAGTTATAAGGTGTGGAATTAAAAATAAAAGCACAGGTGCTTGTTGTATGTGTTGATGAAATTAGGGAGTCATAAGGTTGAAAAGTATTGAACTTGTTATATGTCCTAGTGCATGATTTAATTATGAAATTAAACTAGGAACTTGAGACCTAGTTAATTGCTACCTTGAGTTAGAAGACATGCACATGAGTTAGGGTTTAAAGTTAAAGAAAAATTACTTGATTATGTGCCTTGGCTATTGAGAGGAAGTGGATGGATTACAAAATCAATTTTATGGATAAAATTGATACTTGAGTTCCATGATTTCTTAGTGGAGTTCATTGAGAGTATTTCCATTATTGAGGAGGTTTTTGCTATTTATTTGAGGATATTATTGTTGGTTACTTTTTGAGTACATTACCACTATCTGAGACCATTTAGAAGACCATTTTTGAGTCACTTGTGGATACATTTGCCTTTCATTTTAGGAGATCATTGTTGTCTATTTGAGAGTTATTTGCTTGATGGAGTCGTGCTTATTTCTTGAGAGCTTATTGACATTGCATGAGGAAGATATTATTGAGAACCTATTGCTATCACTTGTGGAGATTGTCCTTGGTTGGTTGAAGTCCTCATTGTTATTGCCTTGAGAGGTTTCCATTTGAGAGATCATTTGTCATCCATTTGAGAGTACCTTGTTGAGTATTGTTGTCATCCATTTGAGAGTGCATTTTTGAGCATTGTTGTCATCCATTTGAGAGATCATTTGTCATACATTGTTGAGATCATTGTGAATCATTGTTGTCATCCATTGAATATTACATTGCCATTCATTGTTCAGCACATTGTTGAGTATTGTCATCATTCACTTGTTATCCATTGCTGAGTTCATCATTGAGCCTTGCCTTTGTTGATTTGTGGTTGATATTTGAGTTCTAATTTAGATTCATTGGTTGAGCCTTTGGGAAGGATTTTGGGATAGAATTTCTGGACATGTTTGAGACAACTTTTGTGAATTATTGGTTGAGCCTTTTGTGAAGGCTTTTGGGACAAATTTGTGGATAAATTTGGGACAACATTTGTGCATCATTGGTTGAGACTTTTGTGAAGGATTTTGGGACAAAATTTTTGGATATATTTGAGACAAATTTTGTGCATGATTGGTTGAGCCTTTTGTGAAGGATTTTGGGATAGATTTGGGACAACATTTGTGTATCATTGGTTGAGCCTTTTGTGAAGGATTTTGGGACATATTTGTGGACATATTTGGGACAAAATTTGTGCATCATTGGTTGAGCCTTTTGTGAAGGCTTTGAGGTCAGATTTGGGACTGTATTTGAGCAGGATTGTTTGAGCCTTTTATGAAGGCTTTGAGAATAGATTTGGGATAGCATTTGAGAAGGATTATTTGAGCCTTTTACGAAGAAAAATGATCTCTCAATTGGATGACAACAATGCTAGGCAACTGCTGTTGATGTGTTTTCTATTTCCATCCTATCTATTTCACTGCTCACAAATCTTCTTCAATTCCTTCGCACAAGGCTCAAACAATCCTACTCAAATTCTATCCTATAGGATCTTATGGATGTATTGCAACAATATGAGATAAATGCAAATGGAATGGGTAATTGTTAGAAGCAAAAAGTAATTGGGTTGCTAAAATATTTTATAGGAAATATGAAAACATCAAAGTTGGGGTTATAAATGTATATGCTCTAACTATAGTCACTCCTTGTGAAATATGTTGGAAGAACCTTATAACATTTTTGTCAAATAAAATGATGATTCATTGTGATCTATGGTTTCTCAAGGGTGATTCCAACATTGTATTATCTCCTTGTTAAAATAAATATAGTATTACAAGATGGTCTAAATCAATGCAATATTTTGATTTATTTATCAATTCAAATGTCCCTTGGGATGTTAATCCACATTTTCAAAATACATGGGATAATAAATGCATTAGGAAAAATCATATAGCAAAAATATTTGATAGTTTCGTTTGTATCCAATGAATGGTTGCAAATAGAGTATATGATCTCTTCATATATTTTATTATGAGTTTTATCATATCACAAACCCATTCTTTTGACTTGTGATTTACCCAATACTGGTCCTCCAAAGCCATTTCATTTCCAGTCTATGTCACTCCAAGACCTTAAATTGTTTTAGATAATTATGTTATGGTAGGGTGAAGAAAATATTGAAGGATCATATATGTATAGGTTTGTTCAAAAGATTAAATATTTAAAGTATCAAATGAATATTTGGAATGTCAAATCTTTTGGTAACATTTTTAAAGGAAAGAAAGAAATTGAATTCAAGTTCAAAGTTTATAAGAGAGTAAAAACTAATTGAATAGATTAGGATTCTTATGTGAAATAAGAACAATTTCGTTTTAATTATCATAATGCATTGAAGGAGGAGTCATATTGGTTTTAAAAATATAGAGATAAATGGCTCAAGCAAGGAGATAAATATAATTTTTTTTCCTTGATACCACAAAAACACTTTTTTTTCTTTTCATAATATCAAAAATTTCTCTAAATAGAAGAAATACTAAGGAAGAAGAAGATATAAGAAAGAAAGCAATTAATTATTTCAATTTTGTTTTTTCAAATACTAGGAAAGATAATGAGGCACATAACAAGCTTTTGCAAAATTTTCCATCAATTATTACATGAGGAGACAATAAAATTTTGATGAATATATCTATATAGGGGCTACATGAAGTAGTTTTCTCTTTCCATCCTAAAAAGGTGCTTGGCCCTGATGAATTGTATGCAATTTTATTTCAATTTTGTTTTGAATTATTAAAGAGTGATATGGTAGTTGAAATTGAAGAGGGCCAAAAAATAAATCTATAATAATTGATATAACTGCCACTTTTATTACATTAGTTTTAAAGAAAAGTGAAAGCAGATATTTTGAAAATTTTCATCCAATAAGCCTTTGTTATATGATTTATAAGATCATTTCAAAAATAATGGTAACTAAGTTGAAAGGCATTATATATTGTTATATTTTAGAGGAATAAGTGATGGATTTTTAAGTATTAATACTAAATTAAAACTCTCAGGATAATTTCCACAAGATCAAATATAATATAGCCACAAAATAGTAAGATCAAGATAATGATGTAAGTAGAATAATATGAGCAAATTAATATGTAAATCAAAGCTTATTATATATCAAATAATATTAATTAATAAAAAATAATATAAATATAAATATTTTGAATCATACATGTACAAATCATGTAACACAACTTACAATATTAATTGCTCAAATCTATGCAATCTTTATTACTTCTTTTTCTCTTCCAAGTATGGCACTTGACTCTTTACATTGGATATGATATGAGAGGATAAGATATGAGACAGTATGATAGGAGAGGATATTATTGTAGAGGATATGATATGATCCTTCTCTATGGAGTACTATATAGCCATAGTATAATGACTCTTTGGATACTTGACTATCCCTTTTCATATGCCAACTCTCATAACTCTTGGCTTATCTACTTGACATTTGCATACACATGAATCTATCTTGTATGCATATCTAGTCATGAATATTCAATTTACACACTCTAATATAAAGATACTTGTGCACATAGACTCACATTACACTTGCACACATACTCACATGACACTTGTGTATTTCTTGCACATACACACTATTGGTATTTTTTGAATCTACCCACGCGATATCCCTAGTAGTTTATTTTTTTGTAATTAAGAATATCAATATTGGGCCAAAACCAGAGAATATCAAATATTTCATGCTTTTTACTTATGGGTAATTTTCCTTGTACCCACATGTTCTGCATCAATGCAAAGAAGAGAGTTATAAATATCCAAAAAATTAGCTAAGTGTTGAGCTTGGTGGAAAAATGAGATGTTAGAAAACTTAGAACGGGTCCAAAAACCTGCCATGGAGGAAAGAGAAAAAGTCTTGGTAGAAAATAGGTTTCTTCAAGACTCCATATGGGTCCAAAAAACCTATCACAAAGATGTTCAAAAAATTGGTTGTGTTGAGCTTGATAAAAATGAGATGCTAGTGGACTCCAGATGGGTCCCAAAAAATCACCTTGAAGGAAATATCAAAAGTCTTAGCATAAAAATAGGTTGTTTTAGGACTCTATACAGGTTCAAAAAACTTTCCATGAAGATGTGTAAAAAATTGGCTGTGTTGAGCTTAGAAAAAAGCGGGATGTCACCAAACCCACCCAAGTCCCAAAAACCTACCACAGAGGAAAGAGAAAAAGTTTTGATAGAAAATAAGGTAGATACTTGACTCTATATGGGTCCTAAAATCCTACCATGGATATGTGCAAAAGTAAGGCTAAGTGTTGAGCTTGGTGAAAAAGTGGGCAGCTATCGAACTCTGGACGGGTCCCAAAAATCAGCCAAAGGAAATATAAAAGGTGTTTGGAAAAAATAGGTAGTTTTCTGACTTCGAACAGATCCTAAAAACCTACCATGGAAGAAATAAAAAAGGTTCCTGGTAAAAACATAGGTAGCTACCAGACTTCGGATGGGTCCCAAAAACCTACCATGGATAAAATTTCATTCTTCACCAAGGTGTACAGAATCAGCCAAGAGAAAAGGGTAGTGAATATAAGTATGAAAACTATCTAAAAATGTAGCATATGATTGATAAAGAAAGATTGAAATTTATATGATAGATAGTGGATAGTCATTTAGCATCCCATGAGTGGTCAATATCAAAATTTAGGCTACACGAGTTAACAACCTACTACTCTCAAGTGCATGCATACAAACATCATGGAGCAACAAAATTGTTAGATGTGTCAGGTGAATGAAAGGACTAGATGCATCCAACAGATCCCACTCGCGTATAAAATTATTATTTGGTTGTATATTGCATAGTGAAATAAGGGAGCATACAACCTAACCACTCCCCTGATATAACAACATTCCATGATCAGACATCATGATTGTTAGTAACAAAACCCATTATATAAACCTATATATAGTAGGATGTAAAGCATTCAAAGGGTCAGCTCTTAAGTCTTTACAAGTTACATGTAAAAAAAAATTCTATTCAAGAAATAAAAGTGGATTGTTGTTTGACCTCCATTTTATCTCATGTATGTATGAATTTTTGCTTAATTTTGTTATAAAATTGGTTGAATGACTTAGTTTTAATTTTGTAATATAGATTCTATGCACTTCATTCTCTAGTTCTGGAATTTAATTTCAAGTAGATACAATTAATCCTTATTGATAACAAAATTGGTTGGTATGTTAGGTGATTTATTTAGTATCTTGTGGTTTATGCTTATTGATGCATGTATTTTGATGTCGCTAAATCTACACTTCTATAAATTCTAGCTTTATCTATGTTTCTTTCTTTCAGCACCCTTTGCAACCCTAATTAATTTCATTAATAGTTAGCTAGGACTCTAAAGGAATCGACCTCATCTAGATATTGATCATAAAGCCTCATGACTCTAAGGTCATTCAATGTTGCAAGGTCTTTGGGAGAACAACCCTTTCCATAGGTAGATTTCCAAAAAGGGAAATCTTATGCAAGAAGGGGAAATAGAAAGTGATGGTAAAAATCACAACAATCCAAAAAGGGAAAAAATAATGAATACTTCGAATCCCAATAGGCTCTTGTATTATGGTGAAGTTCATACCTAGTCAAACCTTTGGGATGACAATTATCAATGGCTTCCATTGATGGATAATGTGATGACATTAAATAATGTGTCTACAAAGAAAAACTGGACGAAGACCAATATTGTTACCTCTAGCCAAACTGAGAAATATAGTAACAACTACATCTCACTCCTGATGGACCAGAGTATACTCAAAGAGATTCAAATAGGCAGCCTACAATAAACTTCAAAATATCTAAATCAAAGAACTATCGAAGCCTATAAAAAACTATATTTTCTAGCCATAAATATTGAGTAGAGAGTAGAACAAGTAGAGGAATTTCAAAACATTTTCAAAGATTTTGTTCCAATGTTGACAATATTAAGAGAAAAATTGTTGGCATCTGAGAAGGTTAACATGATTGAAATTTCTATTGTAAAAATATCCAAGATTAACAATAAGCTTGTCGAAAGCTCTTCCTCCATTATTTAAAAAAATGAGCTTTCTTTGTTCTATTTATCCCTCTTCTTGGAAAAGCGTATTTGTAGTGGATCCAAAGGTGTAGACCTCTATTATGCCATTAGAAGTCTACAAAAGTTTAAAATTGAGCCCATATGCACAAAAACTAGAATTGGTCAACTTCAAGGGAGTATCATTAGAAAATGTGGGGACACTGTGCAATGTCATAATTATGGTTTGTAGGCATCTAGATTTTGTTGTGACTCAAGACATAGCAATAGTTGACATCCTCCCTTATTTGGAGTATGCTTATTCTAGGACTTCCTAAGATAGATAGAAGTATGCTTGATCCTAAACCATGATCAAATGTTAGTTTCATCTATCTGAAAGAGCATTAGAGTAAAAAATCAAGGTCTACACCCTTTATGAATTAAAGGTCATAGAAAACAAAGGATAAAACTAATATAAGAAGCTATATGCAACATGAGGATAGGCTCAATATATCCATTAATAACATGGTCAACTCAATCTAAATTTAAGGCTTTGCCCTCTGATCAGATACCCGATAATAATTACATGATGGATTTTAAGATCCAATGGGATACAAAGCATTATGCTTAGCACTCTTGTTCTAAAACAACTCAAAATACACTGATAGAAATGGAAGTTTTAAAATTAGTGATATACTATATGGAATTTCAGGCTAGAAAATATTTTTCCATACCATCAGGAGAGCTAATGACCAACTGCAAAGCCATAAAAATCGAAAATAAGTCCTTATTGATCACACAAACCTAAAATATGATTTTTTCAAGGCAATAGGCTGGGTGAAAATGAAACCTAACTGATATAAGAAATAATTGGGAGCCATGGCGAACTGAACATGAAGAGCAACTCAGATTTGGTACCATATGGTCTAAATATTGCAAATTCATAGGGTAATCTATAGGAGATAACCCAAGTTAGGCATGGAAATCCCATGCCATAATTTTATGTATAAATATGGCAATTAAATAGACATATATGGTAAATATGTATATGCTCAGTATGTTATGTCATATTGTATATAGAATTTAGACATCAAAAAAAGGGGATCATTGCAGTGATTAATTGCAAATCGATTAAGTACAATAGAAAATAATTAGATGTGTGAAAAAATAAATGTAGAATAAATTTGTAATATCATCAATTATCTTCACTAATAAATTTCTACCTTCTTCCTAATTTCTTTCCTTCCTTATTCTAGTTCTTAGACTTTTCAACCCAATGGATAACTATACAAAATTGGCAAAAAATACACCTAAAAATTTGTCATGACATGGGGTAAGGTAATTACAACTTGTGAGCATGACAACACATCATACCATACCAGAACATGATGCCAACTGAGTGTAAATCCACCAAAAATGAAGGATCTCAATTCACATAAAATAGAAATATGAATAAATAGTTCATATAAGTCCGAGATTTTTGAATAAAGTACCCTATCATGAAGTATAGGTCTGCTAGAGCCAATTGGTAGATATATCACCTAGAATGTTGATCTATATAGGGCTTCATTTGTAACATAAATAGGAAGGAAGAATTCTTAATATGAATATGAGGTCCAAAGCATAGCTAAATGTTCTCATGGTAAATGATCAGCAGAGAATATTCCTACTAGACTACATAAGGAATAAAAGAAGGCGTAAGAACATCAAATGCTCATGGCAATCTATCTATTCTTGAAGCAAATGGTGGCTATAATAGTGTATATCTAGAGAGGCATAGTTTTTGTGGGTGTCCCATGGACCAGGTAATTCTTCTTATCATTTTTATGGGATAATTACACAACTAGCTTCCATTTTGTTTCTTATTTTGGTTCAAATCATTTTATTTTGCTGTCTAGTTAAATGTGCTATGAACTCCTTTGGTTGTTGGCATATTTTTTGTTTCTCCTTTTCCTCCATGTGAATATTTCTTCTCTAATATTTTTATTGCCTCTATCATTTTTCTTTTTTCTCCCCTTCACTTTTATATCCCATATTTTTGCACGTTCAACCTCCATTCCATCACCCACCACCCTCCTTTATCCTATGGCAATTACTGGCTATACTTCCTCAAACTTTTCTTCTAGCTCCTTCTTCCCTTCCCCTTCCCTTAGAAAGTACTTAATTCAAAACATGGCTATTTGAGTTTCTTATTTCCACAAAGTGAAAATCCCTTGTGAGTCACCAAAGATGTGTGTTGCTTTTTAATCCACCCATGAAATATTTCTAGTAGTTTACTTTGTTTTTTTTTGTAATTAAGAATGTCAATATTGGGATAAAACCATAGAATTCCAGATGTTTTTTTCCTAGTCCCTATGGGTAATTTTCCTTGTACCCACATATCCTTCATAAAGGTAAATAAGAGAGTTAAAGGATTCAAAAAATTAGCTAAGTGATAAGCATGGCAACAAAATGGGATGTTGGCGAACTCTGGATAGGTCCCAAAAACCCACCACAAAGGAAGGAGAAAAAGTCTTGGTGGAAAATTTAGTTGTTGTTAGACTCTATATGGGTCAAAAAAATCTACCATAAATATGTTCAAAAAATTGACTAAGTGTTGAGCTTGGCAGAACAACAGGATGTTGGTGGACTTCGAATGGGTCCCAAAAACCTACCATAGAGGAAAGATAAAAAGTCGTGGTGGAAAAAAAAATTCTACTCGACTCTAGATGGGTCCAAAAAACCTACCATGAAGATGTGTAAAAAATTGGGTAAGTGTTGAGCTTGGAAGAAAAGCGAGTTGTTTCCAATCCCGCCCAAGTACCAAAAACCCACCATAGAAGAAAGATAAAAAGTCTTGGTAGAAAATAAGGTAGCTACCAGAATTTGGATGGGTCCTAAAAAACCTCCACAGAGATGTACAAAAGTAAGGCTAAGTGTTAAACTTGGCAAAAAAGTAGGTAATTTTTGAACTTCATACAGGTCCTAAAAGCCCATCAGAGGAAAGAGAAATGTTCTTGGTGGAAAAATGAGTAGTTTTCAGACTCTAGATGGGTCCCAAAAACCTACCATGAAGGAAAGAGAAAATGTACTTGGTAGAAAAGTAGGCAATTTCCAAACTTTGGATGGGTCCTAAAAACCCACCATGGAGGAAATTTCATTGTCTACCAAGGTATGCAAAATTAAGCAAGAGAAAAAGGGCCACAGATCTAAGTATGAAAATTATCTAAAAAAGTAGCATATGACTAAAAAAGAGAGCCCAAAATTTATTAAAAAATAGTGGATATTCATTTAGTATCCCAAGAGTGATCAATATCCAAATTTAGGCTACATGAGTTAATAACCCACAACTCTCAGGTGCATGCAGATAGACATCATGGAGCAACATAATTGTCAGAGGTGAATCAAAGGACTAGATGCATACAACAGAGCCCACTCCCATATAGAATGATTATTCAATTATATATTGCATAGTGGTAGAAGGGAGCATACATCTTGGCCACTCCCCTGACATAACAACATTCCATGATTAGACATCATGATCATTAGTAACATAACCCATTGTATAAACCTATATAGTAGGATGTAAAGCATTCAAAGGGTTTACTCTTAAGTATTTACAACTTACATGGAAAATAATTTTTCTATTCAAGAAATGCAAGTGGATTATTGTCTGACCTTTGTGTTGTCTCATGTATATATTAATGTTTGCTTAGATCTATTATAAAACTAGTTGAATGACTTAGTTTTAATTTTGTAATTTGTATTCTAATTGCTTTCAAGTAGATACAATTAATATTAATTTAGAGAAAATCTAATTGGTTTGTTAGGTGATTTATTTATAATTTCTAGATTTAGCTACGTTTCTTTCTTTTATAACCCTTTGCATCCTTCATTAATTTCATTAATAGTTATCTAGGACTCCTGAGAAATTGGCCTTATCTAGATATTGACCATAAAGTCTCACGACCCTAAGGTCATTCAATGTTGGTCAAGGTTTATGGGCACATAACCTTTTCTATAGGTAGATTTCCATACCAACATGCACTTACATAATACTTGTGCATTTCCTAGACATGCACACTTACATAATACTTGTGCATTTCCTACACATTACAACATTACATTAATATCACTCATACTCTAAACTAAGATTCAACCCTAATATAATATTTACAAGATGTGCCATGAAGGTACCATGGGGTATATTAGCATGTACCAAATAATGTAATGAACTTAAATATCCCCATGTATTAAATTATTTGGTTATTGAAGACTTTAGTCTTCAATCATAGTATTTATTCTTCAAGTGACCTTTTAATGCATGTGATATTTGTCTTGATCTCGATCAAGTTCTTCTTCTTCCTTAACCTTGTCTTTGGATTCAACTTTATGTTCTCTAGTATTTGTAGCTTCTAGATTGCAAGTCTCTTGAACTCTTTCATTGTCATTAGATTCTTGCATAAGAATATTTCCTTTATCTTTGTCCTTAGAATCATATGATTCTTTCTTTTTTATATATAAATACTTATGAACACTCACTTAAAGCATCATAATAGGTTCCTAAGTTAGATGAACTTGGAATATCAATACTACAAGAATAATAGAATATCTTTCCAAAAATAATTCATCTATTTTTAATTTCTTCTTAAGAGATTCATTTAGCTCTTTTTGTTTCATATTCTCTTCTGTATGAAACTTGAGTGTAAGCAATACCATATACATTGTGCTACCAATATCTAAAGGTATCATAATACTATCTTTTCCATCATAAACTACTTCAACAATTATTGCATGTAAATAGTATTAAAATGTTTCAAAAGTTTCATCTATAGCTTTACCATAGATTAAATTTGAGACTAGATCTATATTTCCTTCAAATGTTTCAATCAAGAATTTGATCCCAAATTTTATGACATTACTTTTTCTTTTCGTATCATGAAATCCATATTGTTAACCATTAAATTTATAAATTTTGATTCCTTTGAAGTAGACAATGTCATATCTCCCTAAGTTTTAAAATAAATCAAAATTTCTAAATTTAAATCCTATGAAGTAGTAATACTTGTCTCCCTAATTTTTAGAAACTAAGAAAAAATAAAATTTTCAAATTTTATTCTCCTAAGTTTGATGTAGAAAACCTTTTAACTCCCAAATAATTAATTAAATCTTTTATTTTTAAAAATTATTAAATAAATTTTAAATTTTATTGAAAACTAAAAACTATTAAAGAATCCTTATAACTCTAATATTATAAGTAAATAGACTATTATCCTACTTATCCCTCCATTAATAAAATCTAACAATTAATGAAAAACTTATTATCATTAATTATTCCTTATTAAATCTTATTAAAGCACTTTTATAAATCTCTACCTTATCACTCCTAATTAAACCTTAGTAAAGACATTTAACTTTAATAAATGCCTATCCTTATTGCTCCTAATGTTAAACTTTGTAAAAACCTAATAAAGTAAAAATTACCTCTGAAAAATATTGTGCACCTTTATTTCAAAAGTTGCAAGTTAAATGAATGCTACAAATGTTCAAGATGTTGTTCCAACTCATACAAACTAATTTAATCAACTTGGTTGAGCACTACATGCCACCAAGTCATTTCATTTCATGGCATTCAAGTTCGAGTGAGTAAAAATAAACATTAGAATTTCTAACATTCTATTTTAAATTCCTTTTAAAGATGTTCCCTCCAAGTGTCTAGCAGATGTTACTTTTGATGCTACCTATATTCTTGCTACACTTTCATTATTCACTAGCATTGAAGATCTTTGATGATTCCTTCCATTATTCATTGGCATTAAGACCTTTGGTTTTGCCTATCATTACTCGATGTTGAAACCTTTGGCATTGCATACCATTACTCATTGGCATTGAAATATTTTATGCTTCTTTGAACTTGTTATATCTTGGTTTTTCCAACCAATTCCATTGTTAGTGCTTGGAATTCTTTTGAGTGTTGGACATATTTGATTTTGTAATGTTCCTTGGATCCGATTTGAACTACAATGTGCTTCATTTGACATCATGCTTAGTCATTTCTCTTTGATGATATGCTAGGCACTTTGCTATGCCACTATGCTAAGATTTGTGCTATAACATTATATTATATTGTGTGCTATGGCATTGTGCTCTGCTTTATGTTCTGGAGCTATTATTTTATTTTTTCTACATTGAATGCTTGTTGAATGTCTTGTGATTGTACCTTAGATATTATTATTATTTTACATAAGAATTGATATGTTATCACAGTAAGGTTGGTTTTATCTCTTGGATATCTTATAGCTTCTACACTATTTATTACTACCTTGGGAAAATTTTGGATTGTAGACAACTTCACTAGAAACATTGTCCTCTTAGCTGCAAGTGAGCTACTTGTATCCTCATAGACCTATAGATAGCTTATTTTACTGCTTCTTTAGTTGCTTCTTATACTTTCTTTGAATGTTCATACCTTACCCCTTCAATTGTACTCTTCTTAGATTATGTTTGATTATTTTTTCTTATTCTTTAGCCTTTAGAAATAGTCCTTCTTCATTTTATTCCAATATGGTATTTTTCTATGAATTCTTAGTCTCTATTTCTAAGCTTGTTGCTCTTAATTTCTAATGGTTTCCTTCTTCTCTAACTTTCCTTTTATTCTTCTATAAATTTACTCTTTATGTGCTTGCTTCTTTCAAGTCATCTTGTCAATGTAAATATCTAAAGACATGAATATTCCTTAAAACTTTCTTTTATTTAAAGGCCTATTTTAAAGACCTATTCTTCTCTTATATCACCTCTACTACAAATAGTTCTTCAAAATAGATAACTTTGATCTTTTGGTATTCTTCTATCTATATCAATATCTATATGACCCGAGTCTTCAATATATTTGAAATTTCTTTTTAAGTTAAGGTCTCACTTCAAGACCTAAATCCTTTTTTATGTCAAGGTCTATCTTCAAGACCAAAATCTTCTTTTATGTCAATGTATGTCTTCAAGACCCAAATCCTCTATCAAGGTCAATTTATTTATGACCTAAAAATTCAATGCCTTGCAACTTAAATTAATATTCTTTATGAAATATTACATTCAAACAGATATATAAGTTGATGATATAATATTTTTCCCTTACTCTTGCATTTAGAAGATGAAATTCTTCTCTATCTATTGCAGGAATCTTCTCACTCTTTTGATGATCAATATTCGCTACAACTCTATATCAACAATATCTTAGGTCACACCTAAGAACTCAAATCTCTAATGTCAAGGTGAATTTGATGTACCTGATTCTTCTATCAATTTTTGAAATCAATATAAAGGGATGGATATTTCCTTGGAATGATCAACTTATGTCAAAAGTTGATTCACCTTCCAAAAATAGATTTCACTAGTTATTCTTCATCCATAGAAACTCTATGGCTGAGTCCTAGTCTTCACTAGTTGCTTCTAAAATTGTGGAAAGACTCTAGCATTTCTACTTACTATGATATTATAATAGATTCTAGGTCTAAATCCCTTTAAAGTAGATAGACTCTAAATCAATTTTATAAAATTGGACAAAATTGATTTTTTGTATGCAACTAAATAAATTCAACCTATGCAAGAAACTATTCGCAGTAGCTCTAATACCACTATTTTTTTTAAACCTTAATACTAACATAAAACTCACAAGATAAATTCCACAAGATCAAATATAATATAACCACAAAATAGTAAGATCAAGATAATGATGTAAGTATAATAATATGTAAATCAAGGCTTATGATATCTTAAATAACATTCATTAATAAACAACAATATGAATGTAAATGGATTGAATCACACATATACAAAGCATATGATAGGAGAGGATATTATAGGAGAGGATATGATAAGATACTTCTCTATGGAGTACTATATAGCTATAGTAGAATGACTCTTTAAATACTTGATTATTTCTTTCCATATGCCAAGTCTCATGACTCTTGGCTTCTCTACTTGACACTTACATACACATGACTCTATATTGTATGCACACCTAGACATGACTCTTCACTTTGCACACTCTAATCTAAAGATACTTGTGCACTCTTACATATAAGACACTTGTGCACATAGACTCACATTACACTTGCACACATACTCACATGACACTTGTGCATTTTTTACACATACACACTTACATAATACTTGTGCATTTCCTACACATTACAACATTACATAAAATATTACTCACACTCTAAACTAAGACTCAATCCTAATCTAATATTTACAATATGTACCATGAATATACAATGGGGTTACATTATCATGTACCAAAAAATTTACTATAATACAATAAAAATGTGGTTTTATTCATTACAAATAAATTTTTGATGGTATGATTATTGCATAGGAAGCCACACATTCTTTTCATTTCATGAATAAACTAGGTATGCTTATGAAACTAGATATAAAAAAAAAAATAATAGGGTTTCTTAGAGTGTTCTATATGATATTCTCGAAAATTTTGGTTTTGATTATAGTTGGCGCAAATGGATTAAATGTTGTTATAATACTACGAAATATTCTATTTTATTCAATGGTTCTCCTACTGGTTATTTCAAGTCATATTGTGGACACTTCCAAGGTGATCCACAATCATTGTATATATTCCTTTTTATTATGGAGTAATTAGGAAAATATTTCTCAAAGGAAAAAATAGAAGGAAACATCAAAGGTATTCAATTTGTAAAAAATAGTCCCTTAAATCTCATTTTCAATTTATTCATGACACTTTTCTTTTAGACCATCCTTGAGTTAGTGAGGCCATGGTTTCTAAATCAATATTATTATTCTATGATATGACTACTAGATAATTGATTAATACTAGAAAATCTAGATTTTTTCATTAACACTACCCTATATTTACAATAAATTATTATGAATATATAGGTTTAAAATTGAAAAGACCTACTTGGATAATCCCTTGTCTCATAAAGAAAATAAAAAATATCTTTGGGTCTTTTGTTTGGATATAATGAAATCTTGTTTGGTAGGTTCGAAAGGTAAGTTCTTCCATAGTAGGAATGCTATATATCATAAATACTACACTACAGTTTATCATTATTTAGATATGGTCACTTTCAAGATTGCTAGTAGGGATAGAATCAAAATTAATAAAATTCAAAGAAATGTTCTTATAAATGATTCAAGGAAAAATTTAGGTTTCCAATTTGTATGTGGAATAGGGTTTCCCATGGAAAGAATATTAGAGTAATGAGCATGTCGAATTGCATAATTATCAGTTTTTCATTAAGGGTAAAGCTTGGGTAGAGATTATTTAGAGATAAAGAAAAGAATTGGATAAAAAAACTACTTCAAAAATATATAGGTTCTCTTGATGCAATGAAATTATTGAGGAGACGAAACCTTCACAATAGATTATCAACATGGAAATTAATATCAAATAGTTTACAATTGATTAAAAAACATATTATATGGTTAGTGAATGAGAGGAATTATGATTATTTTTGGTATAATTCTTGGTTGAAGCCTTATCCTCATATCTCTACTTCAAAATGGCAACCATTATCTTAGGTATGCCTAGCTTGTAAAGGTCCAAAGTTCAAAGTCTATATTAATATGAGAAATAAATTGAAATTATGAATTTCTATTAGCAAGCTAGTTGAAAGAGAGGAACTCAAAAAATTATAAATAAAATTCAAAATATGCTTTAAGAGTTTTATTTGCCAATTTTTTACATGAAATGATGACATAGTTTAGAATATATCAAAATATGTTGGATATTTAGTCAAATTGAAATATGATGATTTAGAGAAATAAAAAGTACCTACTCCCAAATAATTTTTTTGTAAGAATGTTTGGTCACTAGAGTCTCTGCCTAAGACCTCAACATTACTTTGGTTAGTAGTTCAAAGTAATGTTATTATAGGAGAGAATCTACAAAGAAGAGGATATCATAGTACTTTCAAATGTGCCTTCTATGAGAAGTATTTAAAAACAGTAACCATTTAATTCTTCATTGTCAATGTACTCACAGCATTTGGGGTTACTTTTAAAAACATGAAAATATAATGGGTAGCTCCATCAACATTGAAAGGTTTGATGAAATTTTAGATTAATTATTTTAAAGCTAAAGCATTATGTATCCTATGGAGGATTGGACCTGTCATTATTTGTTGGAATTTATAGATTGAAATAAATAATAGAAATTTTAAAAATAAATTTCAAAATCATGCCCAAGTTTGGAACCATATTATTGCTCTCTTCCATAATGTTTATAGATATGGTGCTCATCATGAGAAGTCTTGAGTTATAAAAAATACATAGTAACAACTTAGTTATAGGATATAAACTTAAATGGAAGAGTCATATATGATAATGACATTAAAACAAAGGATATACTTCAACCAAGGGTAAAATTGGAATGTCTAGAACTTCAATTTATTATTGGAGAATATTACATTATTTGGTACATGCTATGATACCCTCATGGTACATCTTGTAAATAGGGTTATGCACAGTGGTGAATATTCACGAATTGGGCATATATTGGGATTTCCAAAATTTGAAATTGGCGAATATGAGGACCCTTGATGTTAGCCCATTTGCCTAAAATTTTCAAAACCAATATTTTCTTAGGGTCAATTTGCCACAATATATCCAAACATAGGTATATTTGTACTCGTTGGAAAGCTCTTTTCAATAATGATCTAATGGTGGTGTTTTTAAGACATTAGAAGATGATATAATAAGTCAAAAGTGGCCCTAAATATGACCTTACATTTTAGGGCTTCAAAGACCCCAAATTTTGGTATGAATATGCTCAATTTGATTTGCTTAGGATTCTCCATGATTCAACTTGATTTGAATTAGGATTCATAATTTTTTTACAAGTACATTTTGATTCCAACCTCTTATGCATAACTATGCATGTAAATATTAGATTAGGATTATTCCCTAGATTAGAGTGTGAATGTAATGTAATAATGTGTAGGAAATATACAAGTATCATGTGTGCAAGTGTGTAAATGTATTGTGTGTAGATGTGCATAAATGTATTATATGTAAGTGTGCACATGTGTTCTTATATTAGGAAATGTTATGTGAAGACTCATGTCCAAGTGTACATACAATATAAATTCATGTGTATGCAAGTGTCAAGTAGAGAAGCCAAGATCCAAGAGACATGGCATAAAGAAAGGAAGATTCAAGTAACCAAAGAGTCATCCTACAATGGCTATATATTATTAGTAGACATAGCCTACATCACCTACATAGCCTACATAGTCTACTTATATACATAGAAAGTATTATTATTATGAGAGTTTTATGATACATTTGTAAGGTAAAGAGGAGTAATAAATATTGCATACATTTGAACAACTAATATTTTAAGTTGTGTTACATGCTTTGTTCATAAATAATTTAGGCTATTTATATATTAATATTGTTGCTTATTAATGATTTTTATTTGATATATTATTAGCCTTGATTTACATATTAGTTGGCTCATATTATTCTGGTTATAAAATTATCTTGATCTTATTATATTACGACTATCATATATTTGATCCTGTGAATATTTATTATATGAGTTTATATTAATATTAAGACTTAAAAAGCTATTAGCGATATCAAAGCCACAACAAGAATTTTCTTGAATAGGTTAAGTTCATTTAGATACATTTGTGATTGAGAAAAACTAGGTTGATAAGTGCACCCAAGAATTAACAAAAGTAAAATGCTAAAGAAACCACCCAAAGTTGAAAGAAACTAGTTGAAAATATCACTGGAAAAGTATAGAAGAATTTGAATAAGAAGAAAGGATATTGTAACAGAGAAGAACAAAGAGAAAATATAGGGTATTTCCATAGTTTTAGAACAACTACTAAAGACTAGGACTTAAGTAGGGTCTTTCCACTAGGTTTAAGGATAACCAATGAATACAAGGACTCATATTTGGTTGAATCAACTTGAAGATAATTGATTATTCAAGGAAATAGCCAACCCTAAAATTGATAAGAAGATTTTCAAGGTTTCCTAACAATTGAATTCTATCAATAGTCAAAAGAAAGTTGGAAAAGTTAGTACAATCAAGCTATCTTGTTTGGAGCATTAAGAAATTTTATAGTCACATTGAAATTGATATTGGGTTCTTTAGTAATGATGAGAATCATATTAGATTCTTAGGTTGAATCAAAGAAAGCAATCTAAGACATTGCTATAATAGAGGTTAGTCATCATATGTGTGAGAAGCTTCCCACAAAAAATAGAGAAGACTTTCATCTTCAATTACAAGAAAGAGGAAAAAATATTTCATTGAGAAAGTATTGATTTAAGTTACAGGTTATTAAATTTTTAGGTCTTAAAAATAGACCTTTACAAATAAGGATACATGTCTTGAAGGCAAATTTTGACAAAGAAATATCCAGGTTTTGAAGATAGAACTTGACAATTGGATTGATATTGACAACCATATACATTTTTTAGTATATTAGATATAAAAGAAAGTTTCAAGTCTTGAAGAAAAATACCTTGATGGAATTAGAATAAAGATTCAAGTCTAAATTGACCTTGATAAGTTAGCTTGAAAAGTGCATTCATATCAAGGAAAAGAAAACAGTAAGAAAGGAAAAATGAGGTCCATAGTGAAGATTTGTGAAGTCCTTATTAGTGAGAGAGAAAGAGGCTCAAGAAAAGAATATTTATAGAAATAAGGATCATAGATAATAGTCCAATATATATTGTAGCCAACAATTTGTATTCCATGTGAGCATATTCAAAAATCTATATGAAGGCAAAGGAAAAATAAAGAATTAAAGGTAGAATTCAAAAAGGAAGCCATTTGAAGGTAAAGATGTGATAAAGCATAAAAAATAAGAATACAATAAAAAAACCATATGAAAGCTAGAGTATCATAAGGGTAGAAAAAATATTGTATCTTGGAAGGGAGAATAATCTAAAGTAACATCTAAGCAGCCAATGCGAAAGAGTGAGCAAGGAATATTATAGTATTAAAGGTGACAACACTAAATACAATTGAAGTGAATCTTCATTCATAGAAACACAAATCATTTTTTCATCACAAGAAGAATCAATCATCAGATAAAAAAATAGTGTAGTACTCAGGTTTAAAAACTAGGATCTAGGCAACATACATAGTCTAAGCATATGCAAATCAAGAATATGTAGACTAAGAACACGTGGACCGAACATACATAGTTTGAGCATAAGTAGTCTAAGAATACACATTTTTAGGATACATATATTAGGTAAACATAGTCCAATGATCTATCGAGGTGGACATAGAAATATTAAGGAGGAAATCTTTGTCTCCTTAGAAGAGAATACAATATTACCACCATTTAAAGAATAAATATTTTAGGTATATGTAGTGAAAGTTACACACAACAAGCCAAGAAATATGGAAGGTAAAACATTAAATCTAGAAGGAAAAATGTTAAGCTATGAGCAAACACAATCTCAAAGTGCCAACATATAGCTCAAAGCACCAACGTCCAAATGGAAGTCCAACTTCAAGCACCAAAATTTATAAGGAAAGCTCAACTATCATATCCAAGAACCAATATACAAAATAAATTTTCTACCAAGCCCAAGCAACTCAAAGGAAGAAATGCAACAACTGAGGTCAAGCAAAATAGTCTCTCATTGAGTGCAAATATTATTTTTGAAGAATCATAACAATGTAGTATAGAGTTTAGTAAGAGTAATGTATGTTCGAATAAGACATCTTATTGGTAATAATAATTTTGGTGCCAAGTGTAATGTCATTCAAAAAGTATAATGTGAAAATATTACCTATGTGAACCCTAATGGTTGCCTGCAGCATCCAAGTATGGAAATTAAAAGAAGGATGCATGATTTGGAAGTGCAATCAAAATTTTGGTCTTTGCAATCGAACGAATCTTGGAAATGCAAAATGAAGTTGGTGGGGATATTTTCATTTTCTATGATTATTTTATATGCTTTAATTATATTTAGAGATATATATTTTTAATAAGGTTTTATTAAAAGGATAAATAAGGAATTATTTATTAAATCCTTAATATTGAAGTTAATATAGGACTGATAAGTGGCTTGTTAGAAGTATTAATTGTTTGATAGTGGAGAGATAAGTAGATTAATGATAGATTATTTATTTTGGAGATATAAGGATTTAATAGTTTTAAGTTCTTGAATGCTTTATTTGGTTTAAGTTTTTTGAAATAATAAATTATTGATTTTTTTTTTTAAATAATTAAGTTGGGAGACAAAATGTATTCAAACTCAACTTTGAAAATTAAATTTGCAAAATTCTTACTTTCATAGTTTCTAAATATTAGGGAGATATAAGGAATTTTACTTCATAGGTTTTATAACTTAGAAAATTTAAATTCCTTAAACTTAGGAAGTTGCAAGGTTGTTTACTTCAAAATAATAAATGAATTCAATGAATATGGAATTCATGATTCATGTCATAAAATTCAGAATCACTAATTTGATTAAAAAATCTAAAGGAAAGATATATATAGTCTCAAAATTTATCTATAGTGAGTCCATAGATGAAAACTTCGTGATATTTAAATACTATTTACATGCAAGTACTATTGAAGCAACTGATAATGGAAAATATGGTATTACAATTCCTTTAGATATTGATAGTATAATGTATACGACATTGCTTACACTCAAGTTTCACAAAGAAGAGAACATGAAACAAAAGGGTCTGATTGAATCCCTTAAGAAGAAAGTAAAAGTAGATGCATTTTTTTAGAAAAGTTATTTTATTCTTCATACAATATTGATATTCAAATTTCATCTAACTCAAGATCCTATTATGATGCTTTAATTAATTTTTTAGAATTATCTATACAGGAAAAGAAAGATTCATATGATTCTAAGGACAAAGGCAAAGGAAATATTCTTATGCAAGAATCTAAAGTCAATGAGAAATTACAAGAAATTTATAATCTTGAAGCTACAAATACTGGAGAACATGAAGCTAAATCCAAAGATAAGGCCAAGTAAGGAAAAGAAGGTGAACCTAATAAAGGTGAAGGTTGTATACATTGTAAATTGAAGGATGAAGACCTTGATTGAAGACTAAAGTCTTCAATAACCAAATAATGTAATACAAGAGGGTGTTGGAAAATATTACATTATTTGATACATGCTAATGTACCCCCATGGTACATATTGTAAATATTATATTAGGATTGTGTCCTAGATTAGAGTATGAGTAAATATTTTATGTAATGTAATAATGTGCAGGAAATGCACAAGTGTCATGTGTGCAAGTGTGCAAGTGTAATGTGTGTAGATGTGTACAAGTGTCTCATATGTAAGTGTACACATGTGTTTTTAGATTAGGAAGTATTATGTGAAGAGTCATGTCCAAGTGTGCATACAAGATAGAGTCATGTGTATGCAAGTGTCAAGTAGATAAGCTAAGATTCATGAGACTTGACATAAGGAAAGGAAGAGTCAAGTGACCAAAGGGTCATCCTAAAATGACTATATATTACTCCATAGTAAAATAGCATACATCACCTACATAGCTTACATAGTATACATTGTCTACAAAGAAAGTATTGTTATTATATAAGAGTTTTATGATACATTTGTAAGGTAAAGAGGAGTAATAAAGATTGCACAAATTTAAGCAATTAATATTGTAAGTTGTGGTACATGCTTTGTTCATGTATGATCCAGGCTATTTGTATATGCATATTGCCACTTATTAATGAATTTTATTTGATATATTATTAGCCTTGATTTACATATTAGTTGGCTCATATTATCCTGGTTATATTATTATCACAATCTTATTATATTGAAACTATCATATATTTGATCCTATGAATATTTATCCTGCGAATTTACATTAATATTAAGGCTTCAAAATCCATAATTTATCAAAATTAATTTTGGTGGTTCTTCTAAAGGAAATATGAAAAATCTAGTGGAGGTGGAGTTGTTGGAAATAATAAAGGTAAAATTCTCCTCACTTACTCAAAATCATATGGAACTTCAACTAACAACTATGGAGAGGCTAATGCACTTCTTACAAGCATTAAAATTGCAATAGAAAAATGATGGAAATATATTTCAGTTGAGGTGGACTCACAAATTATTGCTAATGCTATCAAAATAATGGATGAGAGGATTGGATAAAAAAAATAATATTATTAATGATGTTCATCATCTATTATTTGAAGCAATCTCTTGTAAATATGACCATATTTATAATGAAGGAAGGTAGGTAAAACATCTAGCTAATCTTGGTGTTGACCTTCATGTTGGTGAAATTTAAATTCTAGAATGCAATTGGACAAGTGAGATTTTAGCTCTTAATCAAAATAACATCAAGGATCTAATTGTAGAAACATGGCACTTCAATTGAAGAATATATTTCATAAATAAATAAATAAATAATATTTGTGATGAAAAGACAATATAGCTATGGTTTAAGTGACTTAACAACAAATATAATATTTTGGTATTTTTATGGGAGTGATCCTAATAGAATACACATATAACTTATTAAAAAATATAACAACTTTTGATAATCCCTTAATTTCTAGCATATTATGATGGGGATTAGGAATAGAAGAGAGGAGAATATTTCTAACATCTGTCAGGCAAAAATGTGAATTCAATTAAAACATATGTTCACATGAGTAAGCACACGTGCTTAGAAAATAAAATTAGGTTGATAAGAGTATGTTTGAAGTTTTCTAAAATAAGGTTAGTATGAGAATAATTAAACTAAATGATAACATTTGTTTTAAAATAAATGAGAAAATAAATTAAGGTATATATGAGTATGGTTGAAGTAAAATTGGTTGTTTTATTATATATATTTTGACTTCAATAAATTATACAATGAAGATATTATATTATTGATATATGATGCTGATCTCTCCAACTGCCAAATGGATTTCTTACTACCAATTCTGGTGTCACACTAAGTCTAGTATAAAAAACAATAAACGTAAAAAGGGTAACTTTTAGATTTAAAGTGAAATGGAAAACTAAAATACTTTTGGAGAATAAGTTGAAGAATAAGGGACATGAATTTTAGCCTTCCATGTCCCACCTTCATTCCCAATTATTGGAAAATCATAAATTGGATGTATCGTTGCAATTCTACCTATCAACAAGAGAAGAATTTATAGAAGTTTTAAGTTAAGAGAGTTGCTAAAAATATTGCTAAAATGGTAAAAAAAATAAACATTTTGATGTTGGTATATTGTTTCTAGTTTTTATTTATTTATTTATTTATTTTATGTTGTGTCTATAGCATTTAAAATAGGGGACTACAAATTTTCTTTATAGCCATGTTTGAAGAATCTATAATGTTCTTTTGTTGTATGCTTTGTTGTAAATTTACATATACTTTAGCTACAATTTTATCAATGAATTAATACTTTATGAAAGGATTTATAATTATGAATTGTATTAGTTGTATTTTAATTATTTTTTACTAGAAAGAACAAGGATATTCTTTAAAAAAATCATTCGGTAACAAATATTTAAGTTGAAAGAATTTTTTGTTGCAAATATCTCTTATAATTGATCATGGCCAACATAAATTCACTTCTAATTCAAAAATTTAATCATTAGGATTTTGATTACTAGAGTATAAAAATTAGAACTTTGTTGATAATGAAGCAATTATGGGAAATAGTTGAACTATGAAGATCTAGAACATTGGGCCATTATGCCACATAATGACAAGCATGCAAAAAAATTGTTAAAAAAAATTCACTGTCTTTGTACCATATCTACTCTACTCTAGAAAAGAGCCTATTACCTATAATAGTAGATGTAAAGTCATTAAGACACTCTTAAAGGCTCTATCAGAGGCTTACCAAGGAAGTGACCAGGTGAAAGTAATGAAAATGTAGACCCTTAAAGAGAACTTAAAAATATAAGAATGCATGAAGTAGGAGTAAGTTATTACTATGTCAAAGTGAAATATGTGATACACAAAATGCCCACATATGGTGAAACTATTAAACAATATATTGTGAGGAAGAAGGTATTAAGAGCACTAACAACAAGGTTGAATCATGTATCAATTATAACTGAAGAAAGTAAATATTTGGCTAGACTTGAATTTGGTCATTTGGTTGCATCTCTTATGTCTCATGAGAAGAGACTAAGAGATATATTTGGAGATAGAGAATATAAATAATTTCCATCAAAGTTAATAATTTCCAAAATTGAAGGTGCCAACACTAGTAGTTAAGGTCATTATCAGGGCCAATGAAGAGGCCAAAATCATAATTCCCCAAGAGGAAGAGGAGGTTCAATTACAAGTGGAAGAGGCAAGTTTGATAAAAGAAATATCCAATGTTATCATTGCAAGAGGTATGGATATTTTAAGAAATAATGTACATTTTAATCTAGAAATGAAGGTAGAAGATCTAATTATGCTAATTGTTGTTATATTAGGACATACCCATTAGAGCTGAGTTAGGGAGACCCAATAGGATGAATGTGTCCATGCCTTGCATAGAGAAAAATAGTAGAAAGCACTACAAATGGAAGGGAAGAACCACCTATGGGTTGACCTCTAGGGTTTTTAATCGAGGTCAACTCCTCATCGAACCTAAGTCCTTGATGCATAATGACCTCTACGAGTTAATATCAGGAAAAGAACAAATTACAATAAAAATAAAAGAACAATAAAAAAGTTCTTGCAGGAAATTAAAGTCTTAAGCTATGAGAGTGATGCACCAAAGAATCAAAACCCTTATTTTTTTACTACAACAAATGGTAATTGTACATGAAAAACATCACCTGTAGCTAGTGAACACAATCAAGAAAAACACACCACTAGGAATCAACACAAGCCAAGTGAAGGAGGATAGAGTGAAAATAGTCATGAATTCCATTAATATGCTCAAAATTATTACAAGACAATGAGTCCTAGAGGGTGTGATGCTCCCTAGGCATAAAAAAAGGTTATTTCTAATTATATTTTGCATACACAAGTTTTTTTCTTACATTGATTTGAATTTGTTATTGATTAGTTTTGTGCTCTCATTAGTTACAAGTGCTATCTCTAAAAAATAAAGTAGTGGCATACACTGAAAAAATCATAATAAAGCATGCCTAAAAATAGGTATGTATTTTCTACCAACCAACCATCTATTTATTCTAATTATAATATTATCTTGAGGCCTCATAGAAGTAATATCTCTTCAACATTTTATTACTTTTCTAAATTTAAAAATATTTTATTTACAAGTAAAATGTCACCTACTAGCGATGGAAATAAAGGGGTCAAATATATCCTCAATTATTTTAGCCATATGTCTAAATCCAATGAGCCATCGACATCTATGCAAATTCAAGGTATAAATGATTTTTGACTACTAAATAGTTAATTGTATATTCTATAATTATTTTAAATAATGATTTCTTCCTCAAATAGTTATTTCTTAGAATGTGCCTCTGGCCATATTGCATGATGATATGAATCATATTTTCGTTTGTAAGTTTTTTTGTTAAATCTAAAAATGATAAAGAATATTAAGGTATGCTACTATGTAGAATACCTTGTTGACCCTGATATATCTCCACTTGAAGATATTTCTCACCAAGAAATGCCTTCTAATAAAAATTCTCTTAAAATTTACATCCAAAAAACACTTGAAGATATTCCTCAAAATGATATGCCAGTTGAAAATAAAAGCAATAAATCAAATACATTACAAAATTCTTATGAATCTTTAAGCAAAAATACTAAAAAGAGAACGACATATAACTAGTAAATTGGGAGGTCGTTTCAGGTTGAATGGGTAGAACAATTTCTCTATATCGAGCTAGTCCTAAATGAGAACAACAAAGTGGATCTAAAAGTATGTAGATGCAAAATTTATAGTTGGAAACTAGGTAAAGATCACAGGCTACAAAATACGATAGATACAATAGAAAAACATTGTGGTAAAGCTTATGTAAAAGTTATAGGAAGTGATGGTAAAATTAATAAAGAATTTAGGTGGAAGGATGCATCAGAATGTATGCATGTTAGATATACAATAGAATATGACAATCACTTGAAGCCACAACAATCTCTTATTGATAAAGGTGGAAGGATTGAATCCCGATTTTATAAAATTCACAAGAACACTTTAGCTTCAAAAAGTTTGTAGTTTGTTGTTGTATATAGTATTTTCAAAAAGGGTAGATTCATGTCTGATTTTATTTATTATAAGCACCTGTTTCAACTAGTTGATGTGCAAAACATTCCTAGTTCCCATTGGTCAGATCAAAGTGGTTAGAAAATTGTAAAATGTCTATCATTAGTTGAGAAGAATACCAAAGGAAGAAATTAAAACTTGCTAGATTCATTTCACTTTCTATTGATGAGGTGATGGCTATGGAAAATGCATCCTGGATTTGCATGCATGTGTACACATTTCAAAATCATATAAGACAACCTAGTTTGCTAGGATTACAACAAATTGTTAAAAGTTCAAATGCAGAAAATATCTATAACATTATTGTAACTAGTTTAAAGGATATTGCAGGAATGAATGATATAGGCGTAGCCACAAAGTTAATATGCATTGGAGCTAATGGTGATACTATAATGCTAGGGTATTAGAATGGTATTTGTGTTCAAATACAAACCTTAGCTGTCCCATATATGATACACATTCATTGCATGACTTATATAGTGAATCTTGCATATAATATTGTGAGCACTTTTGAAAATTTTGTGAGAGTGGAAGACCTCATTCATGAAATACATTTTTATTTTTCTTGCAGTCCAAAAAATGTTACAAAATTTCAATAGTTTGCACTAGGAGTTACATATGGAAAAAAAATGTTAAAAGATATGGATACAATGTGGATTTCATTGTATGAACCTACACATAGAGTTTTTACAAAATATCAATCATTAACGGGGTTTATATTTGCAAATCATAGGATAGTTGATAAGGTAAATTTATTTTTTAAAATTTGAATGACTTCAAAAACCATTTTAACATTATGTGATATTCTTCCAATGTTACAAGAAATGAATAGATTTATTAAAATTGCACAAGAGAGATCCATCTATATCACTGATTTCATAAGGATGAGAAAACAAATATATACTGATAGGTTATATGTGTCCAAAGGAGATTTTACAGATCCCTTGTTTGATAGTTGAAATACATTGACAAATGTGAACTATCCAAAAATCTTTTTTAAATTTAAAATCAATGATCATATTTGTACTAATTTTCATTGAAATATGACACCTCTTTATTATTTTGAAATGTAATCAAGTATAGTTATGGATGATGTTGAACAATTTCCTATAACACAATAGATTTGAAGTTATTTTACACAATACTAAGACAAAATTATTAAAAATAGTAGAATCATTAACAAGTGAGATAAGATAATGGTTTCAAAGAGATGAGTTTCTTGAGGCCATGGGTGTGGTTAACCCCATGTTTTGGGATCCTTGTATTGACTAAAATTCTATACATGAGTTTTTTATTACATATATGCTCATATTTATTAAGAATTTCAATAAAAGTGTGGAAGTTAATGGTGTTGAAATCAAAGGTATACTCATAAAATATATTTTAAAATGACAATTATCATATTTTGGAAGAACAATGGTTGAAAAAACATCAATTTTGAGTAATCCATGAGACTGGTTCCATTGCACATTTGTGGTAAAAATTATATCCAAGTAGTGTCTTACAAGATATAATTAGTGAATACTTTTGTTTATATGAATTATGTCAAACAATAATTTTGGGATCTATGGAAGATGAGAGGGTTTTTCAGTGCTTTATATTTTGTTAAATCTAACCTCCACAACAAGTTGGACAAAAATTTAGAAAATTGTTTAAGAATTTATGTGTCATCATATCGGTTTGACAAATTTACATATGACATAGCATTAGCATACTAGAAATACCTTGTATATTGTTAGGATCCTAATCCTAACCATTAGTCATCATTTAATAACTCATTATGTTTATGGACCATTGTGTCCTTTCATTCACAACTATAGGGTAGGTATTTATAATCATGCAAATGGGTGTAAGTAGGCATCCAGGATAACAATAATTAAACATATATTTGAATTCATTGAATGGATCCCCCATTCCAGTGCAAATGTGATTCAATATAAAAGGTGATTCCATCTATTTTAATTTTTTCTTTACATCTAAATCCATTTGTTCCATTAGTGTAACTTGCTAGGACCTAGAGTTCTATCGTCTTGTATTAGATATTTGAGACATCAAGGGAAAAAAACCTTCATTCAACACTTTTGGTCGCTTAATTAAGATATTGTAAATTGATCTTCAATTCATTTTTTAGGCTAGTAATATGTAGCAGATCATTATTACATTTAAGCTGGGTAGCCATAAACCAGTACGTTGCATTCGAGATTTTTACTTCAACAAGACATCTAGTTTAATAAAGTATTTAAAGTAAAACCAAACTTGGAGAGCTTAAATAAAGGGTAACTACTATGTAAATAGTGTTTCCACTTGACACATACAACACACATTATTGGTGATTCTCCCCTAATGCAGGTGACTTAAAAAATGAACTGATAACATCACATCGTTAGACAACTTTTTTCATTCATATAAAACAAGTGCTCAATCCACCACATGTTCCAAAATCATCCAATGTCACTTGTATTTTTCCTAACGACATCATCCACATGTTCCATTTTCTCCATAATCTAAGGGATCTAGTGGTGTCTTATTTGACTCATTCTTCCTTTGTTTCATTTGCACACTAGTGGAAACTAAAAATGAAACTGGCATCTACATCCACCTACAACTATCTGCTTCTTCCAAGCGGTCAGGTCTAGTTCACACTTCGTCTTGTCCTCATTGCATAATCAAAACAAGCATAGTCCAATATTTTCCTTATTTCCTTATTGACAGTCATCATTAATCATGGTCGTCTATACATTTATTGACATTCATGGCATCACATATTTTTCAATGTAAAGAAATTTCAATAGTTCTAAGGTTTAAAAAAGTAAATTAAATATTTTTGGTTTTTCCTATAGTCATTAGCATTGTATTCATTCCACCGATGATAGAAGGTGGGACGAGTGCAAAATTTTTGTGCTCCTTTTAACCCAAATTGGTCCCAAGGTGGGAGAAAATGGTAATTTAAAAGGTTTTGCATGCACCTATTGAATTATCTAGCTTATCTATATATTTCCCACATGTGCACGAGTGCCCTTGGTTGGTCGTGTCAATGGTTGGCACGTTACTTCACAGTCCTCCTCTATATACGGTGGTGAATTTTATCGATTTTCTTGTAAACTCATCTCATGTGCTCTACTCTTATCGATCCTATTTGTATCTACCCCTCACTTTCATTTCCCCTCATGCTCCTCACATGAAATTATTCACTCCCTCACCACTCGCTTGACCTCTAGCCACCTATAATATGCTTTCACTAACTACTGTGGACCTTGTTGACATGAACACCATCTATCATCTTCTGACTCATTACACCCTCTACCATTTGTCTTGTCTTTCACTCTTCTCTGTGTTGATTTAGTGTCTCCTGTAATTTGGTTGGTCAATTATCTCCTCGGTTCATAAAATCTCTACGATCCATAAAGTTGATTAAACAAATTTTTAACCTTGACACAAAGTTATTTCCATAAACTTTTGTGCTCCATAAAGTGATTAAATTTTTTTTAACCATGGAACAAAGTTGAAATTTGAATGAAAGACAAATAATTTCAACCATTGAAATTTGAATCAGAGATAAATAATTTCAACCATTACAAGTAACCATTGGCAATAAAATTGGGAATCGCTTTTGCAATTTAGGAAATTCCTTTTGTAATTTTTTTGAGAAATTTTATCAACAAATTGATAAATTTTGACAAATTATAAATTATTGTTAACAAAAAGTTGATATTAACAAAAAGGGGATAAACTAATCACAAAATTTAATTACTCTTGCCAAAAAAGACTTACAATTTACAAACTGACCCTAAAATGGATGATGGCAGGAGATCACAAGACATTACCTTCAAGAAATTTATCTAGAAAATGCACTAGTGGAGGGAAGAACTTCCAAATAGTACCATAAAAAAGGAGGAGTTCCACCAATAGAAGGACCAAATTACAAAACCACCTATGTGGGAATCACAAAATACTTACACCACCCCAAAACTTAATCGAATCTTACCAATTAAATGTATCAACCCCACAAAAATGAAGGAAAGATGAGAAAAAGGCCTTTGTCATCATTACAATGAGAAATTTATACCCAATCATAAATGTATTACACCCAAACTATATATTATGGATGCAACCATTCCTAGTAGTTCAACCAATTATGAAAATGAGATCAAGGTAGAAGTGGTGATAGATACACCTAAAGATAGCACTGAATATGAGGAAGATGAGCAAGAAATGACTGAACCACCTAATCATAGCCATGAAGACAATGAGGTTGATTTGCAAGATATAACCAAAACACCTTATCACACAAATGACAACAATAAGGTTGATGTGCTAGTAATTTTCAATGCATATGATAAGACTGAGGTAGACATACACGAAGTGACAAATGATGACTAGATATACATTCTGCAAGAACTACATCCATGTTCCTCACTAATAGTGAGTTATCACCACATGGTCAAACCTATTTGAAAATAATGCAAAAATGTGACTACACACTCATTTTCTGTTGACTCTTCCAAGGAACACCAGAAAGTTGTGGATGTGTTACCACCACTTTTGATGCATCATTATAAAGTGTTTGAGGAACCCCAAGGGTTGCCCCCCACTATAATTCCTCTCGTACTCTTCTTCTTAGAAATACACCACTAACTATTCCACCTTCTCGATATCCCTGCTTACAAAAATATGACATTAAAATAGTGCAAGAACATGAGCAAATGCTTCTTGGAAAATAAAGGACGAAGCTCTTCACTTTGATATTTGAGGATAAAACTATTTTAAGGAGGGTGGAATTTTATGATCCTAATCCTAACCATTAATTATCATTTAATCACTCATTATGTTTATGGACCATTGTGTCCTTTCATTCACAACTATAGGGTAGGTATTTATAATCATGCAAATGGGTGTAAGTAGGCATCCAAGGTAAAAATAATAAAATATATATTTGAATTCATTGGAGGGATACCCCATTCCAGTGCAAAGGTGATTCAATCTAAAAGGTGATTCTATCAGTTTTCATTTATTTTTTGCATCCAAATCCATTCATTCCATTTGTGTAACTTGCTAGGACCTAGTGTCCTACCATAGATAGAAGGGTTACCATGAATACAATTGATAAAGAGGATAATGATACTTTTAGTGATTAGATGGTGGAGACACAAATATCTGCTATGATTAATAGTGATTCTAGATAAGCTAAGTGTTTGTTTTAGCTACCTAAATTGTAATTTTTCTAGTATTTTACAACATTAATAAATTTGAATTTATTTGATATCAGATTTCAAAATATTATTTCGATATTTATTAGATTTCATAAAATTTGATTATTCATAAATTTTAATGTTTTATATCCTATTGTTGTTTTTGAAATAGTTTTAATTACCTTCATATCATAGTATTTACTTGTTTTAGTTACTTGGATTGTAAATTTTACAATATTTTACAACATTGATCAATATGGATTTATTAGTTATCATTTTCATCTATAAATATAACTTTACTTGTCATCACAAGATTGTATAATCTATCTGAATTGTAACTTTATGATTTATATCACAACATTATCTTTTAAATTATATGTTTTATGTTTTAGTAATCCTAGTATCCAAACTATGTGTTATCATAGGCATGGTTTATTTCATTATTGCAAAATTTAGAGCTTCTTCAAGCACTTCATTAATTAACTACCATGGTGTTGTGACTCCTCCAAAACGACCCCAAAATTTGGGGATCCACTTGAAATTTTTCAAAAATTGTTCAAAGTTTTGTTTTTTTGCTTGTTGCTAATTGCCACCCACTATTTGTTGTTATTTCCTATTCTCATCATTGTAATCTCAAAGAAATCCATGTCAATAAAGTTGGCTCATTGAATGCAATGTTATATTTTATCTCACTCTTTCAATAGTTCTTTGTTTGTTCTAGTAGGGTCATGTGGTGATAGTTATGATGATTATGTCATGTTGTTATTGTTTGTTATGTTATGTTATGTTTCTTGTTATTTGGATATGTTATGTTGTGTTAGTTTATAGTATTTATTTGTTAGTTAGGTTCTTTATGTTATGTTTATTTTTTGTTCATATTTGTAGACACCTAAAATACATCATGTTTAGGGGAATACCCATATGGGCATATTTACAAGTCATATGAACCCTCTTGGATCTCTCCTGGAGAAATCAGTGGTCCTAACCACTCAATTAGGGAAGTTCTAGCCCATCCAAGCTTAGGTACTAAAGACTACAGTGGCTAGACCCTACCGCTAAACCTAATAGTGATCAACATCACAAATAGTCAGGCCATAAATACAGGCCCATATTGTGTAGTTTGACTGCACCTCTGCATGGAATTTGGGTGGATTACAGTGAGGGAATCCTTGAGTTCTCCATAACTATCCCTTTGATGCAACATTGTTATTAATGCATTCTCCAAAGAACAGTTAGTCACATGCAGATTTGGAGTAAATATTTCCCAAGAAGCCAAGGTCCAAACCCTAAGAGGGAGATCTACATATAGACCCTCCCACAAGAAGCAAAGGATCTAATAAATTTGAGAGTTAAGTAGTGGAGCCCTATCACAATGGAGAGCCAAGATACATCCATTGAGAGAGCATTAGAGTGTCGTACAACTGAGCTATGCTCACATATCGCTATTCAGATTCATTGTGCCCAATCGTCATTCAGTGTAGGAGACATCTGTAAGCCCTCATACAATTTTGTGTGTGGGATCAAGAAGCCTACGAAAGTGCACCTCCCCTTTATAAAATGGGACATTTTATCCACTTGTAATTCATTGTATCAAAATGGGTATCCCTTAGAGGGACCGACATGTAATCGGGTTTCAATATAAATAAAAATGATCTCTCTTTGATATTTTCATTTTATATGCATTTCATTGTCTTTCATTTCATTTTAGTATAATATTACAAGTAGGGTTGTGGTACGTGCCTCCCAGGGTCACACAGATGGTAATCACGATGGGACCCCCACCAGGATTTTATTTTTCAACCAATTTATTTATGTTTCGGATGCTTTTTCTGTGTAGGTCTAGCTACTTTTGTCAATAGTGGACAACTTATATTAGTCACTATAACTATAAGTGGCCAGAATTAGCCACTTTGGTCAATAGTGACCAGTAGCAAAGTGCAATAGAGGAAAAAATATTCATCAACAAAGCATAAATTAAGGTTGGTACAAAAACATAACTAAGTAGGGAAAAATGATGAAAATGAAATGAAAACTACATTGTAATTTTCTTAGATTTCTTCATTCTTTTCTAGGAACTACCAGGAATAGCAGACCTCTACCTGTAAGGTCTACCCTAGTCTCCAGGGTGTTATACCATTGTATGTTGGTTTGCTTGCATGTGGCCCAATCAGTGGCTGCCCATTCACAAAGTAGGTAGTGCATTATATCAATATCATCTAAGATTACATTAAGCATGCATCCTTATGAAGAAAACATTATTTTTAGGCATGTAGTAAATTAAAGCATGTATGATGATTTATGTATAATTTTCTATTTCAAAAGATAAAAAGAGCACCACACACTTGCATGTTCTATCATAACATTGGTAAGGTTGGATTTCATCATCGACCCTTAATTCATATAGGTGACATTGGATTTCATATCCTTCCATCGGCTTGCCCCCTAGAGGTCCTTAGATGGGATAGAGAACTCTTTTAAAACTGGTACAATACACTTGTGTTCAAACTATCTCCCACTATTGCATAGTGGAAGAGCTAGGCAAGCCCCCTACTGGGATTTAAGCAGTGTACCCTAGACTTTTTTTAAGAAATCACATTTGGAATTAGTGTTCTTAGTATCCAATTTTATTGATTCCCTCATTACAATGCCAAAGCATGGACAAGAATACATGATAGCCAACACATCCAAACACACCAGAGATTTTAGGGAAACATGATAATACTTAAAAGATATAACAATCTATTTGATTTGTTTGTATGGTTTGGAATCCAATTAACAATATAAATCACAAATCAGAATGGTCAATACATGGAGAAACCACCCTCGATACACGACCGAGGGGGAATCAATGCTTCTAACTCTCACAAACACATAGGAATTGAGTTGCCCATCCATAATGTCATCGAAAGAAGTTCAGCTAGTCTTACGGGCAATAACTCAACTATTGGGGGGACACCATGTGAAACCCTAATGAGAGATTCACTTCATGGTTATCCATAACATAGACATAGGGATGCCTCAAGGCCCCCTCATCACATAGGAATTAGCAGTCATCATGGCACCGGTCGTCATACCAACACATAGAGGCATAACAACCTCCTTATTTCCATAGACACACAAAGGCATCACAACATCCTTTCTCACATAGATGTGTGGATGTATCACAAACTCCCTCATCACACAAACACACAGAGGAAATAATGCCTCCATCATCACACAAGAAAGAAAATGATGCAAGATCTCAAACATCATATGATACACACAGAAAAAACCAACACACTAAGGGGCAAGATAACAGGCCTACAGTAACTCACAGACTAAGGACATCCTATAGCCTCCCAAAATATTGGGAAATCCCCCTATATCACAAAATCATTGGTGTTAATGGCACTCCATGTGATAAACCTTGGAGAACTAGGCAGTTAGATGGATTGAATCGGTTTCCCCCGAGACCAGCTCTGATAAGTATTGCTACCGAACATTCTGCTTTAGGAAGTTTGAATAGTATAGCCACTAGGGGTATCAATGAACTAGGGAAAGCTACAAAGTGACTCTGTAGTACAAACACATCTTAATATCATGTGCATACTCAATCCTTAATGCAATACACGAAGAAAGTCACCCTAGCAGATTAGAGCAAACATGCTGCAAAAATTTTCCCAAGGAACCTCAACATAAAAATTTGTCACATTGAGGAAGAAAGACATGAATAATAAATAGCAAGTCAATATGATCACCTACATAGGCTAGAAGAAGAGCTACGCATTGAATGGGAACACGTAGAAAATATCAAACAAGAAGAGCGTAGGAAAATATAGTTGCGCTTACATGAGAAAATTTTAAGAGAGGAAAGAGTAGAGTGTGAGGAGCTAGCAGAAAGGCTGGCTCAAATGGATATACACATAGCTGGTGAGAGGTATCAACATGAGAGATGTGCCAATTCTACCCATGAGATAGGTGCTAGATATGATCATATGCACCATGATCCACTACATAAGCAACACCTAGGCCTTGAGAAAACACAACTTAGCGGGGGCCATATAAGGATAGAAGATCAAGAGCCACCCCCGCCTACACCTCCAAGTGTGGTCATGGGAGAAGAGTATAGGCACTCGATTGAGGCAAACACTAGAGTACCTCCCCTACCACCATGATTGAAACTTAAGAGCATGGTATTGTTGTCTCAAAGGCATACGAAACACTCACTAAGAGATTAAAGTTGCTCGAGAAAGATACAAATGGACAAAATCCAAAATTAGACAAGATACACAACCAAAATTTGTACCCATAAGTACCTAGTCCTACATATCCTAAGCACTTTGATATGCCTAAGTTGGATAAGTTCAAGGGATAGGGATACATGCAGGAATTTGTGACCAACTTAATGAACATATGCTTCCACCTGGACAAAGATGATGCCTTGATGGTTAATAATGAATTGCAAAAATTATTGGATGTAGTCTTTATTGTTCTCATCGACTATCTGGAATGGGTGTCAAAAATGATGCCCATAGGAAAACCTGATGCAAGAGTCTGCATTTGCATAGACTTCAGGGATCTCAACAAGGCAACTCCAAAATATTCATTCACATTGCCCAACATAGACGCTCTTGTAGACGCAATTTAAGGTCATGAAATACTCTCCCTAATGGATGGATTTTTTGGTTACAATAATTTTTAGATTAAACTCTAATACTAGCATAAAACCATGTTTACCACTCCATGGGGGACATTTTGTTATAGAGTAATGCCATTCAGCCTTAAAAATGTTGGTGCCACATATCAACGGGTGATGACGTGCATCTTCCATGACTACATGCATCATATATTGGAAGACTATACCGATGACTTATTGGCCAAGTCATTACTACATAGAAAGCATGTTGAGACCCTGATGAAGGTCTTTGATTGTTTGATTAAGTACAATGTCAGTTTGAAACCCAATAAATACATCTTTAGTGTAACTTTTATAAAACTTTTAGGATTCATCGTTTTTATATGAGGTATTGAGGTAGAACCAGCAAAGGTGAGGGCTATCCTAGAAATGGACCCACTCATGAAAATTAGATAATTGAGAAGCCTATAGGGAAAAAATAGCATCCATAAAGTGATTTATCGTACAACTATCAGATAAATGTTGACCCATGAATCGACTGCTACACAAAGGGGTCCCATTCTAGTGGGATAAAGAATGTTAGCAAGCCTTTGCTAAGATCAAATAATACCTGGCAATGTTGCCAGTCCTAGCTCCACCAAAACCATATGTGTTATTCCTATTGTATATATCTACTATTGATTTCATTTTGGGCACCATTTTGGCTCAAAAGAATGTGTAAGACAAAGTGCAAGCAATATACTACATCAACCACACAATAGTAAGCGACGAGGTTGGATATGCATATGTGGAGAAACTATGTTTAGCAGTGGTCTTCGCAACCAAAAAATTGTGCCACTACATGTTGATTCATACAACATACATAATATCCAAACAAAATCCTTTGCAATACATGATGAGTAAGACATATCATAACACATGTACTAAAAAGTGCATCATGCTATTGATAGAGTTAAATATAGAGTTCATAAGCCAATGTTCCATCAAGGTACAATTCATAGCTAATCAACTAGCTGAGGCACCTCTTTAAAATAGTAGACCCCTCACCATAGAGCTTCCTGACAATGTAGTATTTGCATTATCAGAAGCACCCGAGCCTAAAGAACCAAAAAATGAAGTTGACATGACTTTGTTCTTTGATGGTTTAAAGTGTGAGCAAGGGGGTGGTGCAGAGATTGTATTTTTCATGCCACAAGGTACTCTAATGCCATTTTCATTCAAGGTGGACTTTTCTTGCACTAATAACAAAATTGAATATGAGGCCTTGATCCTTAGTCTCCAAACAACCATAACCATGAGAATCAAAAGGTTGACTATCTTCGATGAATCTTTACTCATAGTCAACCAAGTCAAAGGATTATTCTGATACTAGGATCTGGTCCTGAAATCTTACAAGGAGCTTGTTAACACCTACCTAGCCAAACTTGAGTGGTATGACATCGAGGATGTCCCTAATTAATAAAATAGGTTCGTAGACACCATGGTATATATAGGGTCCTTGATCCCTTAGAATTCGTCTGTCGATTTCACAACCATTCATGTCAAAACACTTTTGCATTCAACAATCCAGTATAAAATTTTGGATAACAAGGAATATTTCAATATGATTCAAATAGAGCCAAACCAATACTGGTTCTATAAAGTTAGAAACTTCTTAAAGAGGGCACCTTGGAGATTTCTAATCTCCCTAGGTTCTATGGGGAATGGTACCACTATTTACCACAAGGTCATATCTCAATCTAAGTTTGTGCAAATCAAATCATAGGAAGCACAGGTTGTCTTATCAGTGGAGGTGGTAGCATATCAGGATTAGCTCTCCCAGCTATAAGATTTCCTAAGAATTAAGAGTGTCTCACAGGGACTATCACATGTTGAGAAATGATAATTTAAGTAGAAAGCAACCAAATATGTCTTTCTATGAGGCATATTATATCGTCGAGGATATGATGGAGTCCTTTGTTTTTTGGAGCCCCAAGAGTCAGCTTGGGTTATCTCTCAAGCTCATGATGGTACGTGCCATGGCCACTTCAGTAGCATGGAAATTTTCAAGCACATCCTCTGGATGGGTTATTACTGGCCCACCAGGGAAAAAAATTGTTGTGAATATGTCAAGAAATGTGTTAAATGTCAATATCATGCAAACTTGACATACTTTCCATCTCAGGCCTTACAGCCCATCTAGGCATCTTGGATCTTTTCCCAGTGGGAGTTCAATATAATTAGAAAATTCTCTCCTCTATCATCAGGCTAACACATTTTTATCTTAACAGCTATCGATTAATTCACCAAGTGGGTAGAAGCAGTCCCCTTGAATTTAAAAATTGGGCCTTGGAATACGTAATTCATGCTCCACAACATCATTTACCATTTTGGGGTGCCTTTCAAAATTATATCGGATAATGAACCATCATTGAAAAAAAAAATGTGTGAGCCTTAACAACCAAATACAACATTCAACATAATTTTATGACACCATACTATCTGTAGGCAATTGGGCAAGTAGAAGCCTCAAATAAGACTATAGTAGCCATTCTAAAGAAGATGTTGAAAGAAAATCATAAGGATTGACATCTATAGTTGCCTCTGGTATTATGGGCTTATAGAACTAGCATAAATATGCTCATTGGGGCAACACCATTTTCCCTGGTATATGGTGGTAAGGCCATTATACCCTTAGAATTGGAGCTCCCCACATTGTGTGTCACATTGAAAGATTTAATCAATGATGACATTGTGTGACAAGCTCGCCTAGATCAATTGACCTTGTTGGATGAGCACTGCATAAATTCTCTTGAGCATATTCATGTTTACCAAGATCATATAACTCAAGCATATAATACTAGGGTCCACCTAAGAGACTTCAAGGTCAGTGATCTTGTGCTCAAATAGAACCAGTAGAACTCAAATTTGCCACCGCATCTATGAGACAAATTTATGGCCAAATGGGTAGGGCCCTACATAGTGTCTGAGAATATTGGACTTGGGGCACATCACATGATAATGTTGGAAGGTTTTGAGGAGCTATATCCCCTCAACATCATCCATTTAAAAGCATTTCACACATAAAATAACGAAATATAAAAAATATTCAAATAAATGCAAAAAATTCAAAAACAATGGAAATCATAAAACCCAAACAAATAAAAAAATATTAAAAATAAAAAACAAGCACAAAATGATCCAAATGCATCTTAAATCCATTTGGTAAAATCTACACAAAATGCTCCAAAGGCATCTTAAAGCCCTTTTGTCAAATCAGCACAAAAGGCTCCAAAGGCATCTTAAAGCACTTTGGTCAAATCATCACAAAAGGCTCTAGAGGTATCTTAAAGACCTCTAGTAAAATCATCATAAAAGGCTCCAGAGGCATCTTAAATCCCTTTGGTCAAACCATCATAAAAGGCTCCAAAGGCATCTTGAAGCCTGTTGGTCAACATAAAAACATTAAAAAAAACACAAAAATGACTTTAAAACAAGAAATGTAAAAAATATACAAAATGATCAAACTGCCAAAAACAATTGAAAGCATCAAAATACAAAAAATATATATTTCATTTACATTTGCATTCGTATAGTCGCATCACATATATAAATTTGCATCCATCACACTCACATATGCAATGCATTCACAATATCATGAATGGCACCACGTTTGTACATCAACCATGCATCTCTAAAATCCATCTTCATTCATTACCCATGTGTGGAATTATGTTTTTCAATACAACGCTCTACTATTGCTAGAAGGAATATACTAAGGTTTTCTAATCACTCAACCATACCTAGCATTTTTATCAAACTTGGTAGAATTTGTCTTTGATTTTGATAGGTAAAATTTAGTTTGATAGCACCTATAGCTCAAAATCACATCACTAATCAAAACACTAATATTCTAGTTGGCACAAGGAAAATATGAATGCTGCGAAGTGGTACTAAGTATCCTAAGGTGAAACATTTATCTTGCTCATCCTCTTGTGCAACTAGTTCGGAAATGTTGAGAGTTGGCAAAAGGAAAAATTCATCCCTACCTAAAATCCCTTGCTTAAATAAAAACGAGCAAAGATCCTGAACAAAGAAAAATTCAAGATTTCAAAGTCAAAGTTCAAAGTACAAAAAGAACAAAAACAAAGAAAATAGTGATTATCATCACTACATAAATCCCTTTCTCAACAAAAGAAAATGAAAATCAAGGTAAACAATTATTTTCATCACAATATCATGAGCAAGTATCCCCATAAATATAAATAAAAAATGGAGTAAGAATTTGAATCCCTGGAAGTCTCAGCATGATCGAACCTCACGCACGATGATATGTCTATCACAAGAATCTCACTTTTGTATAGACAAATGTTTGCATGTGGAAGAGCTAGATTTAGGTTTCCTATATCACCTTGTAGTTTAGTCCAACTAAGTCCAATTGTAGATCAAGATGGACATTGGAGTATCCCCAATACAATAATGGGCTGAATGAATCCCGCCTGGAACTGGGGTATTCTTATGTCCTATCTAATATATTCACTTGCACACATAGGGATAAGGAGTACATAGATCTTCATGATAGAACTTTATACTTCAAGATATCTATATGGTCAATATACAACTTTTGATAAATTAACTAGAGTGTTTGAGTCCCATGGAAAACCTTTAAAACTGTGCATAGCAACAAATAATCCCAGCTCATAATAATACATAGTAATGAGTCATTTCACAATCATACATATCACATCATCTCATCACACACATAGATGTTTGAATAATTAATTCTTACGAAAAGAGCTTTTGTTTACATTCATGATTGCTTTTACATCCTGTGGTGTCACCCATGTATATAGTCAAAACTCATGATTAATCATTAATATGTTTTAAGTGATTAAAGCATACAAGTTAATTTGCATTAGATTATCATCACATAAATATTCCCATCACCTACACTGCATCCATAATCACAATAAAACAAAAATAGACATGCATATAACAAAGTAGGTAGTTACATCATCCATGACATCATATGCATCACATCATATAATCATTCACATCATAAAACATGAATCATATAAAATAAACCATATGCATACATGATAAATAGTATGTTTGCACATGTAGGTAAAAGCATCATCTAAGCATATATCCATCAGATCACATCACATCATACATCATGGAAACATCCACATAAAAGCATAATACCACATCACATAAGCATAAGAGCATAAGCATAAAATATATACACATGATAAATCTCAAAAGTCTAAGTAGCATATGATCATGTGTCAAATAGGTACATATAAGTATAAAAGTCATCAATAATTTTGAATGTGTAGGTCATGCGACCTTACACCCAAAAATAAGTACAAAATATCAAAAGAGCCATGTCAAGAGTGGCCTACACCACTAGCCTCATGACCACCATCACCACCCCCTTTAGGAGGTGGCATAGAGTTGGCATATCCAATACACTCTATTTGGGACCTAGTCCTATGACTAGATCTAGCTAAAGACTACCCAGAAGTACTTCGAGTATTGTGCTCTGAACCCCAACTGTGGGCCTCTCTCAAGGAGTACCACCCAGCAACCGTATCTAAGACCGAAGGGTAGCAATGTAAGTAGCATCAAAAGCCATTTGAGCATAATTATCCTCTATTATCCTTTGCAGCCATCTCACCTCAACCCCAAGATATAGACCTATAATTAGGGTATCCTGAATATGAATATCATCTCGCTTGATAGTAACCTAAGAAATATATCTCTAGAGATTGGCTATGGTAGCATCTTGTTGCTAAACCTACATCACTGAAATATGCAACTTGGCCTTAATATTGTGCAACTGAGCCTAGAGAGGAGGTTCCTGATCCTCAAGATCTACATCATCATCATTGGCAAGATCAACCTGCTCCTCTGCCACCTGCTCATACTACCCTACCTATCTCGAGTCATCTGTCTGAGCCGATACTCGGTTCCCATGAGGATCCTCTAACTCAATTGCATCCAAAGACCACCCTAGGTGGATGCCACTATCCCATAGTTGTGTACTCCACTAGAGAGTATACACCTTCATCACCCTAGCATCGGTCACTCTAGGATCAATTGTAGGAGGGTCATCCTCTTGAAGAACTATTGTAACTCACAACAATGGAAGGTTCTTATCGACAACAATATGGTGATAGACAATTGGCTCAAGAGGAAAATCTTGGTGGATCCTAAACTATCGAAGAACTCTGGAGAAATAGAAGAACTCCCTGATACTGGCCTTGTAGCCAATCAACCAACAATCATGACAATTCCTCACTATAAATCTGGTAGGATCATCCTAGGTAGGGCACTCATGATAGGGCCTCCATATAATGTCATCAACCCATAAACCTGTAAAATAATCTTGATAGTGGGAAAGATCCCTACATAAAGCCAACTCTTGTGCTCCTCGAGCATCCTGGGCCATATATATCCGTAACACTGCACATCCTCATCCAAATTAGTGATGTCCATTGGAAGTCCCTTAGGGTGGTTAATCTTGATGTGCTTCCAGCCCTAGACCTATAGCAGTATACTGCAAGCAATGCTATCCCATCCATGACACTGGATGCGGTATAACTCATCATAGCACTATGCCAATAGTGTGCTCCCCCAACCATAAATTATGGGTTACTCACTATCCATCAAGTATTGCACTATCGCTAAGATATTTTATGGGAACCTCATGCTAGATCAATCAGGTACAAGGGTGTTGTAGATGACCATCAACAACACGATGTACAAATAGGAAAAGACATCCTATTCATGACAATAAGAGATATATAATCCCCCAGAGTGAGTATCCTTGGAGGTAGAAGTAGCATGCCTCCCAAATACCCTTGTGAACACTACATCCCATGCAGTAGTGGGGGAAGAGACAATGGGAACTCCATAAAACAACACCCATAGAATCCTGTAGACATCCTCTGGCATAATGGTCATCTCATCGATAGGAAAATGGAAGATGTTGGTCTTGGGGTCCCATTGATGGGCCACGACCATCAAGTATGCCTTATCTGACATGATCACATGTAGGCCAATAATAAACTACAACCCATGAGCCTTGACCTAGGCCCACGCAGTATCAGGCATCTCCTTAAGAAGGTTGTAAAGTAGCTTTGAGTCCCAAGCCTGAGCAAATAAGATCTAAGAAATGCAAAATGAAGCCTAATTTAATGCACTACAACTAAAGTAAACATGATAAACATGCTAAAACAATGCAAAGAAAAAAAACTGCTCTAAGGCCACATGAGAAACACATAAACACACTCCATCATGCAAAAAGTTTCATAAAACAAATGCAAATTTTCAAAAAAAATCAATTAATTGGCCTAAAAATCGATTTAATTAAATATCAACCCAAAGTGTCCTGGACATTGAAGCCGAAAGCAGCCAGCTCCCAATGATCAAAAAGTGACCATTGGAAATTCAAACTAGCCACTGACAACTACAACAGCTAGCCTCATAGTAGGTTAGCCACTCTGAGTGGCAGCGGCCAGCGAGCAACGCGTCAATGACGTCCCTCCTTGGATCAAAATTGTAAAAAAATGATATAAAAGGAAAAACTAGAGTAGACCCACCTGCTTAAAACCTAAATAGAACCCAAATACATGAAGCAAGGATCCTCTTTTATGCAAGGGAAGAAAAAGCAGCCCAAAATGCTTTTTGTGAATCCAACAAGGAAGCTGACAAGTTGGCAAAAATTGGCATTGAGGTTGAAGGGCTTGTTACGTGGACTCAAGGGGTCCCGTGTGACATGGAGGAAATTATTCAATTTGAAAAACTATAACTGTGTCCATGTGGTTCAAATGAATTTCTATCACATCCTCCATTGGGAATCCCACTAGGAATTAGAAACAGACCCAAAATAGAAAGACCATTCCATTGGTTGTGCTTTGGTTTGAAAATGCTAAGATCTCGATCAAAGCCAATTGATCAAATCAAAAAATTCATAGTAAAAACTATGATGTAGTGGGTAGTTTCTCAAAAAAAGACATTCATGCAAGGAGATGGTCCCGAGCGAGGTGGTGGAAGTTTCCAAATGTTGGTTGGAGCATTCACACTTTTCTTGAAGGGCATTGGGTTTCTTCTAGACACACTTTATCAAATTTTCCCATGATTACCAAGATAACGGATCCACAAGTTGTGAGGTGGGATACGATGGCATGATTGTTTTGCTAAAGTGGTAGGATATTCAAGGCAATGAAGGTTGGAGGCATGCTCCCACACTTGGCATAATATTAAAGAATGTAATAATGGACTGCAAGGGAAACCAAAGGAGCTACCACCTTCATATCTATCACAATTGCAGTATGATGTTGAGAAGTATGAGTGTTGAGCATCCGAGAAGCCAAGTGAGTATTTTGACATAGAGTGATGAAAAAATGATTTACATAGAGCCAAGCATGGTTTTCATGGATCTGGAAACCCAATCTATCCTCACTAATAGATGATTCACTCAATTCTTTGACATGTTTTTTGGTGTGGAGGAAGACATCACTTTGGTAGTAATGAAGTCATGGGAGGATGGTAAGGTGTAAATAAGAGGATGTGAGATCCTCATCAACATAACTCTGCTTGCTACGATAACTGGGTAGATGATTAGAGGGAGGCCTATTCATAGGTAGAAACACCACTAGGAGGTGGAGCTTAAAGAATTCAAGGATAACCCAAATATTTTCAAGGAAGCTAAGAACGGGTTGATGAGGATGGACCTCCCGACCTCGTAGAATGTGGTAATGAATAATGTAATGGAATTTATTATGAATGAGGATCCTGGTAAGGTTCTTCTGAGTTTCCACTATACCTTTGTCAACTTCTTCTGGGATGTGAACCCTATTAGCATTCCTTAGTTCTTAATGAATTCCTTGAACTACACCATAAATTCTTACCATAGTAAGAAAGGCTATGCTATGCCATTGCATCAAGGTTTTCTTAAGGTTATTTACAAATATGTGCTTCTTACATCTCCCCATGTCGAACCCCCTACCCCATCCCAATATGATTCCCCTGGTACGTTAGGTGAAAGTTCCAAGAAGGATAGTCCTAGTATGCCCAAACCCTCCCCAACCAAGAATAGAGAGGGTGATACAAGCATTAAGGGTGGTCCTGCAAGGAAGAAACTGAGGCTAGATGATCCGGCTACATGGTATTCCCTAAGACTTAAGAATAAGCAAATGTAGGGAAGTGACAAAACCCTTGAGATCACTTCTAAGGATGAAGACCCCGACCCTTCAATCATGGTTCTTAAGAGGTTCATCCTGAAGACATCAGCCAACATAACCCACCAGATGCAAGAACTTGAGGAAGTGTTAACCAAGGTTTTTTTAAATGAGGGTTACCAAAGCAACAAACCTGTGGAGGTCAATCCAGAGATGGATGATAATGAGGATGACAAAGATGAGTACGAAGAGGAGGATGAAGAAGAGAAGGACTAGGATCTTCCATGTTTCAATTCTGCTCAGAATCTTGTTTTGTAAAAACTATTCATGTATATATTATCCAGTGTTACATTACGTTTTGTGCAGAGCGTCTATTTGTTTTTTTTGAGGGTTTTTGTATTGGCCAACTTCAGGGAGTGCAAAGAAAGTATTTAGTTTTTATGGCCCAGTAAGGGCTATGAAGTGTCTTCGTCATCTGTGTCTTGTCTAGGTTGGGATGATCAGTGTGGTGGTTCCAAGTTAAGGCTCCTCAGTAAGGTTAGAGGATAGAGGATCCTTAGTATGTTTAAGTCTTGGTTCCTCAGCTTAAGGCTGAATTTTGTAAAAAGGTTTTGGGTCAACCTATAAAACTCGATATGAATGATATAATTTAATTACAAAAAAAAACCTAGATAAAACCTAACTACTAGTGAAATTCATTACCAATAAGTTTAATGAGGTTATTTTATTGAATTACTTAGTATGGTTCAATTTTACCACAATAAACAAAAATAATAGGGTTTAGGGAGGTACCCATGAAGCACCTATTCCTTCACTCATAGAAGACTCACCCTGCTCAGCCATGGCATCCAGAAAACAATGCATCAATCAAAAATATCACTTTCACCTCAGAGCTTCAAAAGGCAAAACCACAAGCTGGAAATAATGAAAACTCAAAACCCTAATTCCTTTTTATCTACTCAAATCATGCCTTTCCTTCTATTGACTGCAACAGCCTAAAATTCTTAGCCGTTGGACTTGATAGCAGCCATGAGAGGCAAATTAGGGGTAGTTGGACCTGCAAGTGGCCATAAAATGAAGAGAAATTACGATAATTTATCACCAGAGAGTGCTTAAAAATAGGACATAAAAAACATATTAATCCAAAAATATCATAAAAAAATAAAAACTAAAAATCAAATAATCAATAAAAAACCCAAACAAGCCTCATACCCAGTCATTTGTTCTATGCACTTGATGATTGTAGCAATAAGTAATCCATGAAATATGACAAGATGAAAAAATGACCATACGGCTAATTGGGGCAAACAAGTTATAGTAGAATGGAGACGTTTCATCTCAAAATTGAAGAAAGCCATGATGACTGGACTGTCCCATGGGAGCGAGAATCCACCTATTTTTTTCCTATAATAACTAGTGCTTCAACACATGCTCAAAGAGAATTGCTAAACTTGAATTCTTAAGAAGGCCATTGAGGTTGGACTATCCCATAGGATAAAGAAGTGCAACCACCAAACAGGGTTTAGATCACATATGGATGGGAACTATGCCATAACAACAAATGCAACCCTCTAGAGAGGTCCAGATCAGTCATTTGGGTCAAGCGACCCATTGCTTTAAGGGGTAGTTCAAGAATTTCAACATGTCATAATCAAAGTCAAAAAAGGATAAAATCGATCATGTCAAAGTCATATTCACCTTACGAATCATTCCCAACAACTATCATAAGCTTACCCTTTACTGGGGTAAAAATCAAATATGACAAGTTTTTTTGTAGCTGGCCTCCCTTAGGATCTATAGTAGTACTGAAGCTACCCGATAATCTTATGTGCGAGTGCCAACCTCCATAAATTTAAGTCTTTCATTTCGTTGGAAGCAGTGATTATAGGATTCGTACCCTCCTACATGATCGAGGTATCCTATGTTGGTCAAGATCAATGATCATCAAGCAACCTACAATGCGACCTTAGGTGGTCTATTTTTTGATCCACACTGTGTTGTACCAAAATGCATCCCAAAAAAGGGTATCTATAGACACCTCAAACATATAATGTTTAGGGGACTACCCATATGGGCACATTTACAAGCCATATGAACCCCCTTGGATATCTCTAGGAGCAAGTAGTGGTCCTAACCACTCAATCGGGGCAGTTCTAGGCCGTTTAGGCTTGGCCAAGCTCAGGCGGAGTGACCAAAAAGCTTAGCTACTAAAGACTATAGTGGCCAAACCCGATTGCTATACCTAATAGCAACCAACATCACAAATAGTCAGGCCATAAATACGGGCCCAAATTGCATAGTTTGACTACATATTTAGATGGAATTTGTATGGATTACGATAAGGGACTCCTTAAGTTCTCCCTAACTACCCCTACAATGCAACATTATGATTAATACATTCCCAAAAGAACAGATAGTCGCATGCATATTTGGAGTAAAGCTTTCCCAAGAAGCCAAGGTCCAAATCTTAAGAGGGAGGTCTACATATAGACCCTGCCACAAGAAGCAAAGGATCCAAGAATTTTAAGAGTGAAGCAGCAAAGCCCTGTCATAATGGAGATCCAAGATACACCCATTGAGAGAGCATAGGAGCATCGTACGATTGAGCTATGCTCACATATCGCTATTTAGATTCATTATGCCCAATCACCATTCAATGTATGAGACATGCAAGGCATCCATTGAACATCAATCTAAGCAAGGGATTAATTGCCATAGCCCTAAAGACTAAAGGTAACCATTAAATCAGAGACCACTATCTCTAATAGTGACTCGGACTTAGCCAATTTCTAGAATAATCAATTCCTTAGTTCTTGGTATTAGATATTTATTTATCATTATTGCATTTACATAGTCCTAGCATAGATTTGAATCCTTCATTGCATTTAGATTAATATTCATGGTTTACATATGCATATTGATCATATTTGTTTTTCTTTAATACATTTTTTTTTATGTATCTGGGATATCATATGTGCTAACAAAAAGGCCTCATCAATGGAGGCTTCCCGTTCTACTTACTGTGCTTTTTTGTTTTTCATGAATGCAAGCACAAGTCTACAGGATCATATCAAAGCATTGGGAGCATAAGGATCCCTCTAGCATTAGATCTGGAGGAGGCAACTGTAAGCCCTCATATAGTTTTGTGTGCGGGATTGAGAAGCTTGCGAAAATGCATCACCCCTTTGCAAAAGGGGACATTTTATCCACTTGTAATTCATTGTATCGAAATGGGTATCTATCAGAGGGACCGAAATGTAACCGGGTTTCAATATAAATAAAAAGGATCTCTCTTTGCTATTTTCATGTTATATGCATTTCATGGTCCTTCATTTCATTTTAGTATAATATTGCAAGTAGGGTTGCGGTGCACACCTCCTAGGGTCACACAATATTATAGTTTGTTATGTTTTATTTTTAGTTATGTTATATTATTTTATCTTTATGTGGTGTATTTTGTTATGTATGTGCCATTGTTATATGTTTATTTGTTAGGTGGTATTGTTAGCTATTTTATGTTATTTTATTATTTTCTTATGTTGTGTATTATTATATATGTTAATGTTATTATGTTAAGTTTCCATTTTATGTTTATGTTAGTCTTTTTGTTTGCATGTCTTTATTGTTTTATTTTAAAAGAAATGTGTTATTTTAAAATATTTAAAAGGATAAAGTTTAAAATATTTTGAACTTTATAATTTTAAATACTTTAAAATTTTTGTTTGTTATTTTATTTTAAAATAAATGTGTTATTTTAAATATTTAAAAGGATAAAGTTTAAAATATTTTAAACTTTATAATTTTAAATACTTTAAAATTTTTGTTTGCATGTCTTTATTATTTTAAAATAAATGTGTTATTTTAAAATATTTAAAAGGATAAAGTTTAAAATATTTTAAACTTTATAATTTTAAATACTTTAAAATTTATGTTTGCATGTCTTTATTGTTTTATTTTTGTTTTAATAAAGTAGTTTCATTTTATGTATGCAGGGATATAGGAAGGTTGTTCTCTCGAAAATTGATGTTGGCAGTGGATAAATGATTTATCAAATGGGCGCAGAAATGAAATAATATTAATGATAATATTATGGATATTTAAATACTTTGAAGAAAGGTATTTAAATGAAGTTCATACATTATAAAGCGGAAGTGTTGGTTGATATTAGGGTTTTAAAATTTGTTTTAAAACTGTAGAAGAATGGAAAGAAAACCAATTAAACCAATTCAAATAACGAATTTATAATCTATAAAATGAGGAAGAAAAGCCAAGTAGAAGGCTAGATATTTTATGCAGAAAAGGAGAGAAAAGGTTGGAAGGAGCAAAGCTACATCTTCATTGGAGAAAAATAGAGAAAGCCATTTGCAGAACAGTGGAAATTATTGTAAGATTTTATAAATTTTTTAAGCATTTTGGATCTAGATTCGTGCATAGACTGTATTTGGAATTAATAAAATGTTTATTGCAAACTTTCAATAGTTTGTATACCTTATAAGATCACATCAATTCATTTTATTTCACTGTGTGAATGCTGGTGAACATTGAATTGGTTTTGAAATTCTGTAGATGCAAGTTTGATCTGTGGAATCAGACAAGAGTCTAATTTCTAAAGTTTAAATTTTCTATTATTTTATTTCATTATGAAAACTATATATTTTAACCTAGTTTACATTTTGTAAAGTTAAATCTTTCTGCTAGGTTACACATAAATTTATTATTAAATATCAAATTAATTGATATTTAAATTAATAAATTTAAAGATAAATGACTATCCTAATATTAACCTTAGTCTCATAAGGTTGAGATATCAGGATTGATATCTTTTCAGAAATTCGATTTGGATTCCACTTGGATATAGTTATTGATTTATTACAAATGTCCAAATTGCATATGGAAAATCATATTTATTCTTTAAAATATTTAATTCAATAAATATTCTAAAAAGTAAATATTATAGGAAGACTTGGTTTATGAACATTATTTTATTATAAAATCAAAAGTTCATAAACTGGGTTTATATTAAGCCCTATGCTTTATCATCAATAAGGTTTTAATACCTTATAAATTTGGGCAAGATATTATTCTATTTGTTCACTCACTTGAATATTTCAGATATAATTTCATAAATAGATGGAACAAATATTTTTGATCAAATAAACATTATAATTATTATCCCTAAATGTTTATTAATTTTATTTGTTAAGTTTGAGTGAAGTTTAATTTAAAATGCTAGATTTTATAAATGCTAAATTTATTTAAAGCATTTTTTAATTGAGATATTCTATCCAGATCATTCATTACATGTTGCACACATAAAATTACAATCATAAAGCAAACTTTATTTCATTATTGGATAGCTAAATTGGTATGAAAGGCATGTTTTACATGATGAACTAGAAATAATTTACCTAATTCCTAGGACCCTTGTTAACAGTAATCTGCAAACCACAAAGAGTTTTTTAAGCATTTGTTATGCACATACACGATACATAAAATATTAAGTAAAAACTTTGAAGAAACATTACTTTCTTTGCAAGAGAAAATTCTAAGTTGTTGAGTGGTTTTGTAACCTGACTAAATCACACCTCAATGCGTGGGTAGTTTGGAAACCACCTAAGTGGTTCATTAACCACCTTACAATGTATTTATACAAGCCATATCTCAATGCAAGGTTAATCGTTCATCGCATTTTTTTTATGGTATCAAAGCTAGGTGTTGGGCAATTTGGGCAAGGTTTTTTTTTTAAGGTGGTTGGAGAAGGTAGTTTTTAAAACTACTTCTTTCTTCCCAAGAACACTCCAATGCAAAAAAACCAACCAATAGAGGAGACACAAACCAATCGATGACACCCAAGACACAAATGAACCAGACATGTACTGACATGAAGATGCACCAACCGGACTCTAATGCATAGCAGACCTGATTAAGATGCACAAACTAGACCCCTAAGATAGGTTGAAATGGATGAATGATGGTAGTGGCATAAGAGATGCCATGGATGGGTTTGAAGAAAAAGATAAGCTGATGCAAATAGGTTTGAACATGTGGAACGCTAACACAGATGGATTTGAATGGATGGAAAATGGAAAAAGAGGCAGGAAGGTATGACTGCCCAAAGGTAGTCACTACAGTGTATGCAGTTTCAACTATTTAAACCACATCAAGTGCATCAGAGGGTTGCATGTGGGATAAAACACCCACATTATTTTTTTCTCATCCTCCATTTTTGACATCCATAAGGCTCGTCTACTCCAATTTTTGTTTTGGTCGGCCATTGGTCCTTGACTGGTCAGTCTATTCATTTTTTAGGTAGACGTCGGGCATTCAATTCTCACATGGATCAATAAGGTTTATTTTTTTTCAAATCACTTGTCTTTGAGTCATTTAAATATTGGTTCGTTCTCTTCAATTTTTGTGGTAGTTGTAGCTTTGTTGGTCGGGCGGTGTGTGCTAAGGTTCTTGGGAGCCACAGGTTAGGGGTTCCAATCCCTCCGACTCTGATGGCATATGCAAACAAATTTTTTTCCACATATTTTTTGTCAGCAAATTTTCCGACGAGAATTTTTTGTCAACATTTTTTTTTTCTACAAGTTATTTTTTGACAACAATTTTTTTTTTTTTTTGACAACTTTTGCCTACCCTATTTTTGACCAAGGAGGGTCATTTTTATGCAAAAAAAGGGGCATTTTTTTGTCAAATGAGGACACATGAGCATTTTTTTCTATCACGAGCCAGAGGAGCCATAAATTTTGAGGTATTTTTTTCCAAACTTCGATTTTTTCCTTTCAAAGTGATTTTGGAGGGATAAGTTTTTTTCTGGAAGTAGAAAGGGTCCAAATACAATTTTTTCATCCTTTTTTATTTTGCAATAAAAAGGAGGGATTTCCAACATTTCTTTTTTGCAAAAATTCTAAGACAAAGGGGGAAAGAAAAATTGCTAAATTGTGGAAATGAATTTTTTCATTCTAAAATTGGTATTGTAATAGGTGCATTTTCTATGGAAACCGACACCTAGAGTGTTTAAAATTTTGTGGGCACTTGTGATTTTTTTTGCATTTAAATTTCCTATTTTTTTCATTTTAATATTAAAGTAAAATATACAAAGCAAATAAAGACCCCAAATTTTATACCTATTTGTACAATTTATTGCACAATAGTGTTTGATATATGTGATACCTCTAGCCCATACTTATAGGTAATGTTGTAGTGCATTGAGCTACTATATCTATTGCATAACATAGCTACACCAATGATGTTTGAGCTTGTTCTCTATCAATCATCAAGTAAAAATAAGGTAAACCAATTCTGATATTCACTTCATTTATACCTTAATAATTATTGTTAGACATAAATCCTAACAAAGTGATTTTCAAAGTGTTTAAGGAAAGTTACACCCCATGCATGAGGAAATATATTCTATGGTAGGTGTCATAAACAAAATTATTTCCTTTTAGTATCACCTGAGTTCCACGTATCGTTATACTCTTATATACTTATAGTCTCCCTCATGTAAGGGTAAGTATATATATAAAAGTTTTAGTATAAATTCTTGGAAGGTATAATGAAAGGAGGACCATTTGGTGTTATAAGGAACCTTCATAATGGACACTATTCAAAAATATTTTTCAGATTCATAGTTTCTAAAAGGTTCTAACTTCACACCATGGAAGACAAATATGAGAGCTATCCTTCAGGTTGAAGATTTGTGGGATGTAGTGACTAGCACTACAAAATAACCTAGAATAGCAGGGCCAAATCAAGAGGCCTTTGATAAAAAGGATAGAAGATGTCTCATGTTTATTTTACTTTCTACTACATATGAGGTACAACCTCATATCTTTGATGCCAAAATTAGTAAGGAATATTAGGATGCTTTGATTACCATTTATGAAGGTAAGAATCAGTCCACTATTCTACACCTTCAAACTCAACTACACACCTTGAGTATGAAATATGGTGAGATAGTTGATATATTCCTATGTAGAGTGATGCATAAGCATCCAATGGTAGTAGAGCAATCTTGCATCAACAAAAAAAAAAAAAAATCTAAGTTTTTTGCCTTTGTGTTTGTCAGCCGCCAGTTGGGCAGGAAAGTAGAATTTAAAATTTTGCATGGGTAGGAAAGTTAAATTTAATTTTTTTTTGCATGGGCGGGAAAATCAAAAATCTTATAAAAGTGGGGGGAAATAGGATTTAAAAAGGTATTTTGGATCTGACATATTGTGATTTGGCTCCTTGGATAGTTTTGTTCATGTTTTTTCATCCTCGTCAAGTGGTATCAGATCGGGAGTTCTTGAGTGTGTAAGTAGATCACCGAACGTGAGGCAGTTTACACCATGACATATGCTTTGGGTTTGGAGAAGCCAAAGCAAGATGCCCCCATGAAGGAACTGAGGTGTTTCCAGTAATGTCGTAGTGCTAGTAGAGGATTTCTAAGCTTTGTAGAGGAAAGTACAGGCATTACAAGAAGAGTTGCGTAGAGGGTTTGACCCAAGAAGAGATGAAAAGAGTGAATATGAAGCCGAAGAAGAGGAAGACCAGTTTGAGGAAGAAGAGGTAGTATATCCTGCCTAAGCGAGGTTGTACAAACCCATATCCTAGATTGGGAAGAGGCCAAATATGGAGGTTTCCACATACTCAAGAAATCTTAACATGGAGGAGTTGATTGACTAGATCAATGACCTGGAAGAATATTTTGAATATGGAGAGATGGAAGATCCTGACCGAGTTAAGTTTTCTAAGACTAAATTGAAGGATCATGCTATAATATGGTGGAAAGGATTATAACTTGACAAAAATAGAAGGAGAAAATAAAGGATCACCATATGGGAACGAATGGTGGAAAAGCTAAAGAGGTAGTTTATTCTAGTAGATTATGAGTTGGATTTTTTGAAGAATATGCAAAGTTTGAGATAGTCAGGAAAGTCTGTCAAATAATACATCGAGGAGTTCTACAAGATCTTTATCTAAACTGGTCATTCCAAGGCTAAAAAGGATAAGGTAGCCCGTTACATCCATGGGTTGAGAACCAGTATTCAAGAAGAGCTAAGTTTGGTTAGGATGAGCACAATTAGAGATGCTTACCAATTTGCTCTAAAAGTTGAAGAGAAGCTGAACATAAGGTTTGAGGGTAAGTAGAAAGGAAGAGGTCATGGATAAAGAACTGGTGGAAGAACATATGGAGGATGAGGTAAGAAGAAAGAAAAATCTAGTAGCAGTCAGGACCAGAAGGAAGATAATGCTTACAGATCTTGTGGTTAGAACAACAACTATCCAAGAGGAAGAGGTAGATCTAGCCAAGGAAATGGAGGAAGATGGTTTCGTGGAACTTAATTCAACTATGGAGAAGGACATCAAGTATATGAGTGTCCACTTCACCAAGAGAATCCAAATAGGAGGCTAGTGGGTAATGCCAAAGCTACTATTACAGATGAAGGAGCTGAATCAAAGCACTCTGAGGAGGCAAATAGAGGAGAATTTATGGTCATAAGGAGAACCTTTTTGAATGAGTATAAGGAACCAGACCAGTGGAAGAGCCTATTCTACACAAGGTGCAAATTTTCAAGTAAGGTCTATAATATTATTATAGATAATGGAAGTACTAATAAATTAGTATCTGAAGAAATGGTTACTAATTTACAACTAGAGAGGAGTAAAGAGTTTAGAGTATGCAAAGTATATGAAATGCTTAGCAATAATATTGATAATATGTGATGAATAAATACAAATGAGAAGTGGTTCGAATTCGGTTGAACCACCCGAATTCGTTGGCTAACTACCCAAAAATTGGAGAGCACATTGGAGGCGCTAATTTTAATTAACCTAATAATGAAATATGCTAACAGCCCCCCTTATTACATTATTAGCAAATCCCAAGGATATTGCAAAACAATTCAAATTTGATGCGTCCAAGTGCTTTGGTGAAGATATCTGCAACTTGAGCATTAGAGGGAATGTATTGGAGCTGTATTTTGTGCTTTGGAACTTCATCATGAATAAAATTACATCGAGTGTCAATGTTTTTGGTGTGATCATGAAAAATTGGATTGTTGGCAATATTCAAAACACCTTGATTGTCGCAAAACAAATGTAGTGTAAGATTCACTAGAAGACCCATGTTTGTAAGAATGTGACGTAACCATATTATCTTGTAGACTGCTCCACTAGATGCTTGATATTCTTGCTCTATAGTTGAGATAGCAACCACCTACTACTTCTTGCTATGCCACGAGACAAGACTAGACCCAAGATGAAATATGTATCCAGAAGTTGATATAAGAGACTCCTAATCAGCTGTCGATAGAGAGTACCATCTACCTGAGGTGATTTATAATATCGTGATAACTTAAGTCCCTGTTCCATTGGAGATGTTTTAGACTTACAGTTAGTCATTCAATATTTTTCAACTAATGTCTTGGCATACTTATTTTGTGTAAATATGATATGGTGTTCTTTATGAGTTACTTCTAAACCAATACAATAGTGAAGAAGTCCTAGATCTATCATTTCAAATGATTGTTTTAAATCATCTTTTACTACATCAATCATATTCTCTGAACTTCCTATTATGATCATATCATCTACATATAACACTAGAATTACTATATCAAAACCATTGTTCTTGATATAAATATTTGCATCTGAAGGACTTCTTTTGAATCCATGTTGCAATAGGTGACTATCTATCTTGATGTACCAAGCTTGAGGATCTTGTTTGAGCCCATACAAGGATTTGGTTAATTTGCAAACTTTATGTTCTTGCCCTTCAACTACAAATCCTTTTGGTTGAGTCATGTGTACTTCTTCTTGTAAGTCACCATTAAGGAAGGCACTTTTCACATCCATCTAATGTAGCTTCCACCCAAATAGAGCTGCCATGGAACATAGTACTCTAATGGTAGTCATATTTGCAGTAGGGGCAAAAGTCTCTTCATAATATATGCCTTTTTTCTGAGCATAGCCCTTTGCAACAAGACGAGCCTTATGCTTATCAATAGTAGCATCCTCTTTATACTTTATTTTGAACACCCATTTATAGCCAATGGGTTTCTTTCCTGTACGCATATTGACTAGCTTCCAGGTAATATTTTTCATGAGAGATTTATGTTCTGCTTCCATAGCAACCTTCCACTGAAGCTCACTAAGTGCATCTTGAACTATTATAGGCTCATTTTCATCCAATGTTGTCATATATATTTCTTCATTATCTATATCTATATCTTTGTCTTCCTTTGCATCTACAGATAGATGATCAAACTGTTGGTAGAGCTCATCAACATCTGAAGATTATGCCTCTACTCTTCTTTGTTGTGTCATACTCCGAGTGCATGAATGATCTTGAGTTAGATCTAGAAGTGTATTTAGTTTAGAATCTCTCAATGTACTAGTATGCCACTTTGGAACCTTCTTCTTTCGAGATGATCTTTCTTTCTTAGGTTCTTCTTCTTATTCAAGGTATACATTTTTAGATGTGATATCTGATGTGGAATCTTCATCAAATACCACATCTCTACTTATATGTATTTTCTTGGTTATAGGATCTATCAAGCGATATCATTTTGAAAAATCATCATAACCAATAAAAATACATCACAATGTCTTCTCATATAACTTTTTTATTTTCTATTTTGGAATGTGCATCAATGCTTTACATCCAAAAACCCTTAGATGAGAAATGGAGGGTTTCATACCACTCCAAGATTCTTGTGGTGTTTTTCCTTGTAGATATTTTGTGGGTGCTCTATTTAGAAGGTATGACGTTGCGTTTACCAGATTCTACCCAATACCGATCCTCAAGATGTGCTCCTTTTAGCATACATCAAACCATTTCCACAATGGAACAATTTCTTCTCTTTGCAACTCCATTCTTCCGAGGTGTATATGTTGTAGTGATTTGTATCTTAATACCACATTCTTTAAAAAATTATGGAAATTCTACAAAGGTGTATTCCTCCCTTGTTCTGAGTGGAGGATTTTGATGAAACATCCCGACTCCTTCTCAACAAGTTTCTTGAATTGTTGAAAGTACATAAAAGCCTCTAATTTCAATGAAAGGAAGAAAACCCACATATTTCATGAGTAATCATCAACAAAAAATTGAAAATACTTATTTCCACCATAGTTGGTTGGTATAGGACCACATAGATCGGTGTGTACCCTCTAGATATTTCGTAGCTCAGGAGGAGCTAGCTTCAAAAGGTACTCGATGTGATTCCCTGCTAAGCAATTTGAGAAAACTGGTAAGACATAGGAGAGGTGAAGAAGTCCTTTCACCATCTCATATTTATGCAATTCAAGCAAATATCCTGAGCTTAGATGTCCATAACCTCTATGCCAGAGAGAAGTGGCTTCCTTTGTAGTTGCTTCCAAAGAAACATGTGGTGTTGAAAGAGCATCTAGTATGAACAAGACATGCTTGTAGGATCTAGTTGCGACATGTTTACCTCTATGAGAACATCTCTTCTTACCTTTCACAACTCGAAACACAACCTCCATATTTCTATCCAACATTTGTGGAATAGATAATAAATTATTGTCTAATCCAGGAACATAGAGGACCTTTTCTATCTAACATTTACCATATGGAAGAAAGGCAGAAACATCCCCTTCACCCTTCACTTGGTAGACTTGTTTTTCAGCAATAGTGACTGGTTACCTTCTTTCTCCTCAAAGGTGTCAAACCATGATTTGTCCCTAGTCATTTTCTTAATAGCTCTTGAGTCAATGTACCATACAACATCTATCTGGGAAGATTTAGTATGGGTCATGAGCACCTTGTGTTCTCTTTCAAATTCAAAATCTGAATCGAACCTAGGAGAATCTGAGTCTGAGTTGGAGTCAGCATAAGCAACATGGCCCTTAGGTTGCCTATGTTTCTTTTTGTATTTCCATTTCTCTTTGAATTTCTTCTTAGGTGACTGGTCATTTATTACTTGTTTTTTAACCAACACCTGTTGGTGTCATGGTTATTCATATCACAAATATTGCAATATTGTTTATCTTTCTGTTGATTTTGCTTCCCTTTTACTTTGAAAGAAGAGCTCTCTTTTTTAAACTAACCTTGTTTATTACCATTTTGTTGGATTGAGAGGGTATTATCTGGCACCTCATATTTTTGAACCTGATTTGCCTCCTCAATCTAAAGAAAATTTACCAGCTCTACAAATGTTACTTGTCTACCAGAAACGTTAACAGAAGTGATCAACATTTTGGAGGAATCTGGCAATGCTCTCAAGATGACTGAATTCAAGATATCATCATCTACTGGTTTTCCCATGGCATTCAATTTGGATTTCAAATTTGCCACTCTACAAAGGAATAGATCAATTATCTCTCCAGAATTCATACTAAGAGTATGTAGTAGAGTTTTAAGATGAAGAATAGTGGACTAATTTTTTCCTTCATACATAGTGATCAAAGCATCCCAAGCTTCATTATTGGTTTTTACATCACAAATATAAGGATGTACCTCATATGTAGTAGCAAGTAAGATAAAAATGAGATATCTTTTGTCCTTATTATCCCAAGCATCTTGATTTTTTCTTGCTGTTTGAGGGCATTTTATAGTGCCAATCACTATATCCCATAAATCTTCCACCTAAATAATGGCTCTCATCTTTTTTTTCCATGGAATAATGTTTGTACTTTTTAGCAACTGTTAATATGAGAGATACTTGTGAATAGTGGCCATTATGAAGGTTCCTTATATCACCAATTGGTCTCCCTTTCTTTATACCTACCAAATCTATATATCATAACCACTCAATATATACCCGCCCTTATGTGAGGGAGACTGTAGGTATATATGAATAATATACCACTCAATATGTACCTACCCTTACGTGAGGGAGACTATAAGTACATATGAGAAGCAAAACATATTAAATTTTGGTGATATTGAAAGGGCATCATGTTGTTTATGACAGCTACCATAGAAATTTTATTTCGCATGCGTGGGTGTAACTTCCCCTAAACACTTTGGAAAAACCTTCGTCAGGATTTATGTCTAACAAAAATCACAATGTGGGTATGAAATGAAGTGAAAAATAGAACCGGTTTGCCTTATTTCTCCCCAATTATTGATAGAGAACAAACTCAGATGTCATTTTTGCAGCTATATTAGGTGACGGATACAGTAGTCCAAAGCACAACAACATTACCTGTAAGTGTGGACCAGAGGTATCACATATATCAAAGGTTGTTGTGCAATAAATTGCACAAATAGGTGTATAAATTTAGGGTATTTTGCCTTTTTTTATATGTGATAATTATTTTCAATAAAGCAACAAATTTAAGTGCAAAATAAAATCACAAATGCCCATAAATTTTTGAACCTATATGAGGAGTCGGTTTTGCCGAAAATGCACCTATTTACAATACTAGTTTATTATTGTTTTAGAATTTAATTCCCCCCTTTGTCTTAAAGGAAAGTTTTGTAATTCTCCCCTCTTTGTTGCAAAAAACAATGAGTAGGAAAAAAAATGGGAATAATGCCAATTCTTTAGAAAGCACAACTTATCACTCCAAAAAATGAGGGCGAAAATCAAAGCATTTGGAAAAATACCTCAATAAATAGCCCCTCCTTGTGGTGTGGTGGCATAAAATTGGTCAAAAATACCCCTCCTAAAGCAATGTGAACTCTTGGAGCAAATTTTAGAGCAAAAAAAGCAAATTTTTAGCAAAAAAACTTAGCAATTTAGAAATTTTTAGCAAAAAAAATCAATTTTTGCTTTCAAAAAATATTGCGGGTAGTGTGGGCAACCATGGTAGGGCACGGGCAGCATGAAAAGTTGAAAAATAAGTAAATATCCATGTCGGTATTCATTCCATGGACCTTGTCCATGCAAGGCAAGCCCATCACCAACTGTGCTAGAGGGCACATTAGACAAAGAAAGCATGATCTGTGCTTTGAATGTAGTGGGTGCGAAGAGTTGGAAAAAAATCGTAACTTTTATCCCACATGCACTATGAAATGCATGTGTGGGTCTTCAAAAATCCAACTGCGCACGTAATTAGTCGACTACCTTCGGGCGATCACCATTCATATTTTTGTCACCTCGAACTCTACCTAGTTTTTTGCCCTCTGTCTATCCAGTTGTCCACCTCTGTCTGTCCAGTTGTCCACCCTCTGTCTACCACATTGTTAGTCCTCTATATACCACATCATATCTATCTACCATGTCATCAGTCCTTTTTCTACCACATAAATAGTCCTTTGTTTGCCATGTCGTCAGTCCTTTTTTTGCCACGTCAATAATCCTTTATCTGCCACATCAAAGGTCTAATTAGAATCTCCTCGAGCCTCATGCCATATCATCATCTTGTGCATCTTCTGTCACCTCAGGCCTCATGCTCAGGCCATGTATGGCTTCAGCATTCTCTGTGTCCTCTATCACTTTGGGCCTCATGTGGCTCACATCTTCTGTCTGCCCAGTCCAATTTGTGGCTCTAGTACCATAAAGATTTTAGAGTATGCAAAGTATATTAAATGCTCAACAATTGTATTGATAATATGTGATGAATAAATACAAATGAGAAGTGGTTCAAATTCAGTTAAACCACCCGAATTTGTTGGCTAACTATCCAAAACTTGGAGAGCACATTAGCACTAATTTTAATTAACCTAATAATGAAATATGCTAACAAGGATGAGACATCTGCATCCATACCAGATTATGTGGTTGTAGAAGGACCATAGGGCATTGGTCAATGAACAATGCTTAGTCAAGTTTAATATTGTGAGATACAAGGATGAGGTCCTGTGTGATATTATACCTATGGGTGCCTAGCATATGATTTTAGGAATACCATGGCAATTTGATCGTCATGCAGTCCATGATGGACATGCCAACACTTACTCCCTAAAAAAGGAAGGAGTGCACCATAAATTGAAGTTGTTGAAGGAGATGGATGAAAAGGTATGTAACAGTGCCAAAAATTATTTAGTTGATGGTAGGAAATTTCTAGATGATTTGAAGCATGAGCATGTGTGCTATGCATTAATTCCTAGAGTTAGGGAGGAACAAAGAAAATATGTCCCTATAGAATTTTTAGATCTGTTGGAAGACTTCTCAGATATTATATATGATAAGGTACCATAGGGTTTGCCACCCATGAGAAATATTAGCCATCATATTGATTTGATACCAAGAGCTAGTTTTCCAAACAACGCTACCCATAGGATTACTCCTATGGAAAATGAGGAAATGAATAGGCAACTTCAGGAGCTACTAGAGAAGGGACTGATTAGGGAATGCCTAAGTCCATGTGCAGTGCCTACAATAAAAACACCAAATAAGGATGGAGAGTGGAGAATATGCACAAATTCTAAAGCTATTAACAATATGACCATCAAGTATAGGTTTCCATTGCCAAGTATGGATGACATAATGGACTATTTGAGTGGTTCCAAGTATTTTACAAAGATTTATCTGAAGAGTGGGTATCATTAGATCTACATCAAAGAAGGTGATGAGTGGAAGACAACTTTCAAGACCAAAGAGGGTTTATATTAGTGGTTGGTCATGCCATTTGGGCTAACCAATACACCCAGCACATTCATGAGGCTTATGAATGAAGTATTTAAGGATTTTATGGGAATGCTTTTCATTTTCTATTTGGATGACATTCTTATTTTCTTCAAGACCTTAGAGGAACACCTGAGGCACATCAGAAGAGTTATGAAGAAGTTAAGGGAGAAAAATCTACTGATAAATTTAAAGAAGTGCAGTTTTGTGAAGAAGGAGTTGGTGTACTTGGTATTTGTCATATCAACTGACTGTTTAAAGATGGATCTATATAAGGTAAGGTATATCATTGACTAGCCTAACTGAGATAAGATTATTTCATGGTCTAGAAAGTTTTTACATAAAGTTTATTAGAAATTTCAGCAGTATCTGTGCACCCTAACTAAAGCAATGAGAGGGGATAAGAAAGAATTTAAGTGGACCTTAGGAGATTATAGGATCTTTGAGTTGTTGAAGAAGAAGGTCACTGAGAAACCTATGTTGGCACTTCCAGATTTTAATAAGGCATTTCAGGTATATTGTGATGCTAGTGGTAGTGCCATAGGAGTTGTATTGAGTCAGGAAGGTAAGCATGTTGTCTACTTTAGTGAAAAGTTTAATTATGCCAGGAATAAATATTTTTTCTATGATCAAGATTTTTTGCTATAGTTCAGGCTCAAAAGAAGTGGAGACACTATTTTTTGCCAAAGGATTTTGTTTTGTATACTGATCATAAGGCTTTATAGTATATTAAAAATCAAGGGAAATTGAATCAGAGGCACTTAAAATGGGTTGAGTTTTTATAGAGCTATACCTTTGTGCTGAAGCATAGGAGTGGGAAGTAAAACAGAGTTGCAAATGCCTTAAGTAGAAGGAAAATTTTGATGACAACAATGAGAGTGGAAGTTATGGGGTTTGAAGAACTTAAGAGTTTGTAACTTGAAGATTCAAATTTTGTTGAATATTGGAGAGCTTGTACAACACCGGTTACTCTAGATAGGATGAATTGGTTGGATTTTATGATCCAAGATGGATTATTGTTTAAGGGGAACCAATTGTGCATTCCTAGGAGTTCAATGAGGGAGAATCTGGTCAAAGAGAAACATAGTGGAGGATTGGATGGATATTTTGGTAGAGACAAGACCATTGCCTTGGTGAGTGAGAACTACTATTGGCCATATTTACTACAATATGTGAAGAAGTTTGTAAAAAGTTGTAGAATATGCCAAATGGCCAAGAGTGTGAGGCAAAACACTGGGTTATATTAGTCATTACCTGTACTAGAGAGACCTTGGGAGGAAATAAACATGGACTTTATTCTTGGTCTGGCAAGGGCACAAAGGGGAAATGACTCCATATTTGTGGTAGTTGACAAGTTTTCAAAGATGGCACATTTTATTCCCTACTAGAAAACCAGTGATTCAGTTCATGTTCCTGGACTATTTTTCAAGGAAGCGGTACGACTTCATGGTCTACCACAAAGTTTATTGGGTATTTTTGGAAGACCCTATGGAAGAAAATTAAGACATACTTTATGTCCAGTTCTGCATACCATCCACAAACTTATGGACAGATAGAAGTGGTGAATAAAGGTTTGGGTAACCTACTGAGATGCCTGGTAGGAGATATGCCCAAGGTATGAGATATAATTTTATCACAGGCAGAATTTGCCTATAATAATTATGTCAATAGGAGTACTGGTAAATCACCATTCCAAATTGCATATGGGAGTAGTCCAAGAAATGCTTATGAGTTGAGGAAGTTGGAAAAGGGAGAAAAGAATATTTTTGAAGCTAAAAAATTTGTAGAACATCTGAAGGATTTGCATGAAGAAGTAAAACAACACATCAATAATATGAACACTCAGTACAAGATAAATGCTAATAAAAAAATGAGGTTTAAGGAGTTCCAGGTTGGTGATGAAGTCATGATGCACCTGAGAAAGGAGAGGTTTCCTGCTAAAACATATAACAAGCTAAAAATGAAGAAGTTTGGACCATGGAGGATCATACAGAAAAGAGATTCAGGAAATGCATATGAGGTGAATTTTTTGAGTGGATTGAACATATCATCTGTGTTCAATATTTCTTATTTGGTAGAGTATCATGAAGGTGATAGTTCTAAGGAACCATTTGTAGAATTGTGGAGTATTTCGGTATTGGATCCAGTGATAAAAGAGATAGAAGAAATCTTGGATACCCACATTGGTAGAAGTACAAGAAATAGGCAGTATGAAGAATATATGGTGAAATGGAAGGGAAGGCTTGTAGAAGATTCGACTTGGCTATCCAAGTCTAAGGTTGACTACCTTGGTTTTCCTCCAACAACAAAGAAGTGAGGTCACTTCTCAATCTTACCCTAGGTGTCTGATGCAGGAGCATCCAGTGGCAACAGAGCAATCTTTCATTAACAAAAAAAAAAACAAAAAATTTCTAAGTGCTTTTCCTTTGTGTTTGTCGACTGCCAGTTGGGAAGGAAAGTAGAATTTAAAATTTTGCATGGGCGGGAAAGTTAAATTTATTTTTTTTGCATGGGTAGGAAACTTAAAAATCATGTAAAAGGGGAGAAAATAGGATTTAAAAAGGGATTTTAGATCTGAAATGTTGGCTTGGTTTGGGCTCCAATATTGTATGACATAGCATTGCAATTTTTGCCTCTTTTGGCTAGCATTATTAAAATAATTATTTTTTATTGTGATTTGGCTCCTTGGATAGTTTTGTTCATTTTTATTCATCCTCATAATAGAGTGGTAAAATTTAAATACAAATTAAATGCTATGGGATAGCTAGTGGACGATGCTCTCTTGACCTCAGTCATATTGAGAGCTTTTCCAGAATCCTATAAAATATTGATCACCTCTCTTCATGGGTGTTGTAGATAAGTTACCTTTGTGGAATTGGTGAATTTGCTTCAAACTGAGCAGGCAAATTAGTTTCAAAAATATGAAGTATCATATAATTACCTCTACACTAAATAAGGGGTGAGAAACAAGGTAATTTTCAAAAGGGAGGATCTTAATCAAAAGGAAAAGAGAAACAAAAACAGCATAAAGACAAATAATATTGCAAAATTTGTGTTATGAATAACCATAAAACCAATAGGTGTTGCTTTAAGAAAAATAACAGAATGACCAAGATCACAAGAAGAGTAAAGGGAAATACAAACTACATAAGAAGCATGAGAAACCCAAGGGGAATGTTACTTATGCCGAATCAAACTCAGACTCAGCTTCTACCACATTCGACTTAAAATAAGATTTTGAGTGAGCACATAAGGTGCTCATGACTCACACTTCATCTCAGTAGATAGATGTAGTGTGGTATATTGATTTTTGTGCTAGTAAACACATGACTGGTGATAGATCATGGTTTGATACATTTAAGGAAAAGGATGGTAACCTAGTAACTATTGTTTATAATAAAACCTACCAAGTGAAGGGTGAAGGTAATGTTTTTTCACTCTTCCATATGGAAAATATTATATTGAGAAGGTACTCTATGTTCCTAGATTGGTTAAAAAAATTTTGTCAGTCCCTCAGATCTTGGATTGATAAATGGATGTTATTTTTAGTGTTGAGAAAGGAAAAAATAGATGTTTTATCACCAAAAAAGGAAAACAAGTAGCAATAGGATCATACAAGCATGGCTTGTTCATTTTAGATATTGTTTCAACACCTCATGTTTCCCTGGAAGAAACTACAAAGGAGGCTACTTCTCTATGGCACAAGAGATATGGGCAATTAATTTTAGGATATTTTCTCAAGTTGAGAAAATATGAGATGGTGAGAGGTCTTCCCAACCTTTTATCCATATTGTCAGTTTGCTCGGATTGCTTAGAAGGGAAGCAACATTGGGTACCATTTTAAGTTAGCTCTTCAAGAGCTAAGAAAACTTTGGAGTTGGTACACACCAATATATGTGGTCCTATGACAACCAACTATGGTAGAAATAAGTATTTTCACTTTTTTTTTATGATTACTTATGAAAGGTGTGGGTTTTATTTCTTCAATTGAAGTTAGAAGCATTTATGTACTTTCAACAGTTCAAGAAGTTTTTTGAGGAGTCAGGATGTTCCATCAAAAACCTCTGCTCATATCGATGGGGGAATATACCTCCAAGGAATTTTCATCATTTTTGAGTGAACATGGGATTAAGAGACAGTTGACAACTACCTATAATCCATAGCAAAATGGAGTTTTTGAAAGGAGTAATCGGTCCATAATGGAAATGGTTCAATGTTAACTTAAAGGGGAACATCATGAGCAAGAGTATTGGGTAGAAGTAGTGAATACAGCATCGTACCTCCTAAATAGGGCACCCATAAGAGCTCTACATGGAAAGACTTCACAAGAAGCATGGAGTGGTAAGAAACCCTCTATTTCTCATCTAAGAGTTTTTGGATGTAAGGCATTCATGCACATACCCAAATAGAAGAGGAAGAAGTTAGATGAAAAAACCTTGAAATGGATTTTTCTTGGTTATGATGAGCATTCAAAGGGATATTGATTGATAGATCCTATGACAAAAAACACACACATAATTCGATATGTGGTGTTTTATGAAGCTTTCACATTAAATAAAACTTCTACAGTTGTATTCCTTGAGGAAGATGAGCCTAAGAAAGAGATTCCACCCCCATAGAACAAGATTCCAAAATTGTATACTAGTACATTGAGAGATTCAAAGTTTATATCACTTCAAAATATAAACCTAGATCAACCTTGTTGATGAGTGTCGTTTATTCTCATCATTTAATCTCAATGATTTATCAATCCAGGGTGGTGTCCAAGGCTGTCTACGATAGAAGGTTAGGGCAAAGTACAATTCAGGTATTCAGATTTCAAGCAATTATTGGTGAAGCAGATTTTGGTTTAGCCTTTTGGTGTCACACTAAACCTAGTCCGAAGAATGGAAACTAAAATAAAGTACAAGAATTGAAAACTAAATCTAAGTTGCAAGAATTGAAATCTAACTACAATTGCATGAATTGAAATTGCTAAATTGAAATCCTAAGTTACTTTTGCAGAATTGAAATCTAGTTACTCTTGCATAATTGAAATTGCTAAATTGAAATCTAATCTACTTTTACAGAATTGAAATCTAATTACTCTTGCAGAATTGAAATGATGCTTGTAAATAAAACTTATTCTAAAAACACTTGTCAATGCCCTGCCACAGAAGGTCGTCAAGCTTCTGCTACAGGAATTGACAGCAAAATGAAATATGCTGAAAATAGAAATTTGCTACAGTAGAGAAACATGGAAAGCAAAGGAAAAATGCATAATATAATTTGTCAGCTGACATACACACAAATGCTATACACAAACATAATAGAAAACATAAATCACATAATACAAAATAAAAACAATAAAATGAAATCTGCAAGCAATCTATTAATTCTGTTGCAACAAAATTATAGATTAAAACCTGCCATAAAATCCCTCCTTCTAGATCTGAAAGTGGGCCCATACTTCCTGATCTAGAAGGAGGTGAAAAGCACTCCTTAACTAATTAACACTCAGAACATAAAATGATAAAATACTGCACTTTTATTGATGATAAAACATGCTGAAAACTGTTACAGAAAATTACTGTACAGTCCTAATTGCTGCTACTAAAAACTCTCCTCTATTCTAATTCCTAACTAGCTCAACCAAGGAGGGAGCTATGTTATTTATATAAATATTTACAATATATCCCATGCTCAAATCAGCCTATGTGCTATTTTACAGTCATTTGCCAATAATTATGGATCTGAAATAAATGCAAATTCGGACAGTTTGTGTTGCAGCAGTAGTCATTGGCCCTTAGAAAGCATCTTCAGTGGTGGAAGTACATGGGAGGAGTCTAGAAATATCTCACACATAATTCTCCACTTCAGAATATGCCATTCCTATCTTGCAAACAACTTTCTATTATGCTGCAGTTTTTCTGGGTTTATCCTAGAAGAGGATCAAATTGATCTTTTTCATGCATGGTGGCTTTGGACGGCAAGGACAACAAAATTAGATGGAAGATATTTTCCTTTAACTTTATCAACCTTCTTATCCCCTTTTCCATTGCCAAAATTTAGTCAACAAGTCAAAAAGTACATTCTATTTTCATTTCGAAGATAAGTGGCTCATTCCAAAGATACTGCAATTCTCATTCCGAAGACATTGTGTTCATTTCGAAGATCTTTAGAATGACCAACTGTGTTGACTCCAAATGGTTTTGGCTGCATTTCTAAGGTGGATTAGCCTTCAGGATCATATTGCAATAGTCTTCATTCTTCCTTGGATGTGAATTTCATGCCTTGCCATTCATTGGTAGCTTGCTGGAATTTACATGGTAAATTATTGCATTTTCCAGTTCTGCCTGTTACTGCCTATTTAGACCATGTGGGAATGCTTCTAAATAGTTTAGATGTCTTCTATAGTCCTTCTGAACTCATTCCATCCATATCCTCATGCTTTGCTTGACAACTTCAAGGTGTTCCTATAAAGTGACAGCTTGCTGATTTTTATATGGTTGTTTTTCCAGATTTTCATATTTATGACAGTCCTAAACTTTTGTCTTCAATGTGGATTTGAAACAAGTTGAAGGGCAGGAAAACATTCAAAAACCATTGAGAAGTTAATGGATATCAGCATACCACATTTGGTTAATTGAAATGCATGTTATTACTTGCTACTTAATCACACAAAATCAGTCATAAAATGCTGAAAATAGTCAAAAATAGAGATATAGTATTCCTAACATAAAATCATGCAAACACTTAACAAATAGTATATTCTAGTCAACTATTTGGCAATTAACTTATCATATGGTAGTCAAACATTATGCAATAATGAGTCAAACATTGTGCAATAATGAGGCATTTTTGGGCCTCATCATACCCCCCAACTTGAACTGATGCATGCCCTCATGCATCTTAGTAGGCCATAGTAATATGCAGGTTTTATTCTTATGAACAACATCTTTTGCTACCCGCTAATCGAGAAATTCCTCCTTGCTGCACTATATCAAGTATTTTGCAATTAAGCACATGTATGACTTTTTTCTATTTTTCTACAAGTTTTAGTGTTGCAAGGTACCTCTTAAAGGCTTGATATCATATGATTCATCTTGCAATAGTCTTATTGTGGAACCGTATTTGGCGGATGCACTACTACCGATGGAATTTTCTGTTCTTAACAACATTTCAGCCTGAATGCTTATTTTTGTTGTTTGCACCTTTTGAACAAAATTGAATTTTTTTTTTTTTAATTTGAAATGCTTGAGGGATGTACTTACTTGTGGTAGAGCCTTATAAACCTCAATATTTGATGTACCCTACTCTTTTTGCTATTCTATAGCATTTTCAGCAATTCTGGTATAGTTTTTGCTCATTCCGAAGATATCCTGCTCATTCCGAAGATACTGCAATTCTCATTCCGAAGATCCGCTCATTTCGAAGATACTGCAATTCTCATTTTGAAGATCCGCTCATTTCGAAGATACTGCAATTCTCATTCTGAAGATCCGCTCATTCCGAAGATACTGCAATTCTCATTTCGAAGATCCTCTCATTCCGAAGATACTACAATTCTCATTCCAAATCGTTTTTGCTTTTTTGGTTTGTTTTTGGTTCTCATTCCGAAGATCTTCAAAAAATGCAGAAATAACCTCCTATGCAAAAGTTAGCTACAGATTCTATTGTGGGTCCATATCTAGAGTGTATAAGCCTTCCATAACATCAAAAAAAAATCCCTTCTTCATCCTTTTGTTTAGATGCTATTCTTTGTTTTGTATGTTGTTGTTTTATTCCAGTAGTACTAAAATAGAACCTTTAGGTGCATTTTGTTGATTATCCTCCTTCAATTTATCAGACAATTATGAGATATAAACTTGTAGTTCTCCTTCTAAAATTTGCCCTACAAATTGAAATAGAATTGCTGCCATGTCTATCCCAAAATCAAGTTTTTGCACAGTTTTGGAATTTCCATGCAATTAAGGGCATAAGGGGGTGTTTCTTGACATCTTGAACATGTTCCTTTTTTTTTTAACTTGTCACTATTGTATGAATAGTTTATGCCAAATACCGACTATCATACACTAAATGCTAAATGTGTACTATGAATTATATGCAAGAAACACATACCTTACTGTCTTGAAAATTAGTCATGCACCTTACAAGCTGCTTTTGATGATTGTTAGCAGAGCTATCTGAAAACATAAACATAACACATGTGCAGTGTGAGATTTGTACAATGATGGAACAATGATGGGTAGATCAACAAGGCAATGCATGCCGAAAAATCGGTTTTCATGCAAGCCAACTTAGTAGCGCCTTCAAGAAGGTTTTCACTACTAAATTATTCATTTTTTTTATATTTTTTTTTTTCATTTTTTTTCATCAGAAGAGGCTGCCATTTCTGGTTTTCAACCAACTTCTGTCCTTTTTTTTTTTTTCAAGTGCTTCAATGAGAGAACATATCTCACTCTTATTTGGATAAGACCAATCCTTATTCTACAAAAACATGTCAATTGTTGTATGAAAACACCATCTCTTTCTGTTGAAACCTGCAACATTGATGCAACCTTCCTTACTAGATGACCAGTAAGAATCTTCTTACATCATCATTGCCTCATTGCTAAAAATGAAGTATTGGCTCCATTGTTCCTATTTCTTGCTGAAATTGATGCTTGTCCTCATGTATCCCATTTTGTGGGACATGCCTTTGCTGCAATTTTTTTTTTTTTTTTCAAATTTTCTTGTCTTGCTTGTACCCAAAAAGGAAGTTCACAAACAAGACTATTCTTTTTTTTCTTTTCTTTTCTTGTATTTTTTTCCTCTTTTTTTTTCTTTTTGTCAGACTTTTTATCATCACTCTGAATTTGATATTGAAGAGAAATTTTCTTCCATTATGTGTACATCCAATGGAATCTCCTTCAAAAACTCCTCCTTAGTTAATGGTGCATGGTATACCCGAAGGCAATGTCCATTCACCATTAACATCCTCCATGAATTACCAATGGGAGAAAGAAGCACTGCTCCATATCTGAAAACTTCTTCAATCAAGTGTTGTCCATGCCTCCTAGTCTGCAAAATCTTGTCAATCTGTACTTGAAACAATTAAATACCAATTCCCAAAAGATGTTAAGTTCTTACATCAAGATAAAATCTTGATATACCCTTGTAATTCCATGTAAAGGGATTGAAATATTGTTTCAAAATAGCAACAATTTTGCTTTTTGTTTATAAGTCAGTCAGCTAATAATGTTCAAGAATTTTCTTGGCTGCACTTCAATTTGTTTCATTCCTAGGAGGACAGAATTTACCCTTTTGTAAAATGGAAGTAAATTTTCTATGTGCAGTTTTTCTAGTTTTTTTCTTCCTTTATCCAAGGCTAATTTCTGTGTGTTTGGACTAAAGATTTTTTTGTGTATCTCCATTGATTTTTGTTTCTTCAAGCTCAGGTAAGTTCTTGTTTGAGTACAGTTGGATGTTGTTGCAGTCAATAACATTTCCTGCAGTTTTTTTTTTTTTTTTATTTAGACCAGATTCAGCTACATAGACAGGGGTTGCCTATCCTGTATTATTCAGACTGATCACAGGTTGTGCTAAAAAAATATTTTTGGTTTGCACAATAAGACAAGAAGTGTACAACTTTAGCAGATCAACTATTTGTCAGGTAGGATCACCTCTAATGAGATCAACTATTGTCTGTGTAGGCTAAGAATTGCTAGGTTGCGGTTTAGCGCGGTAAAATCCAAACAATATTTAAGTAATAATGAAAAACTCTAGGATCATCATTAAGTTGTAAACTCCTATTTTGATTGTGCAAAAGTTTTTGTGATTTTTTTTTTTTTTAATAGATTCAGCTTACATAGACAGGGGTTGCTGTCCAGGTTGGGCTGAAGGTGGTGGTTGCTTGTTTTCTAAATGGACTTAAATGCAACTATCAATAATTATTATTTATACAAGCTATTACATTCAGATTTAACTCTGAACTTCATAACTTAGCACAATAATAATTATTTGACTGCTTTTACCCTCTAACAACACCATGTTCCCCGACAATGGTGCCAAAATGATGAGTGTCGTTTATTCTCATCATTTAATCTCAATGATTTATCAATCCAGGGTGGTGTCCAAGGCTGTCTACGATAGAAGGTTAGGGCAAAGTACAATTCAGGTATTCAGATTTCAAGCAATTATTGGTGAAGCAGATTTTGGTTTAGCCTTTTGGTGTCACACTAAACCTAGTCTAAAGAATGGAAACTAAAATAAAGTACAAGAATTGAAAACTAAATCTAAGTTGCAAGAATTGAAATCTAACTACAATTGCATGAATTGAAATTGCTAAATTGAAATCCTAAGTTACTTTTGTAGAATTGAAATCTAGTTACTCTTGCATAATTGAAATTGCTAAATTGAAATCTAATCTACTTTTGTAGAATTGAAATCTAATTACTCTTGCAGAATTGAAATGATGCTTGTAAATAAAACTTATTCTAAAAACACCTGTCAATGCCCTGCCATAGAAGGTCGTCAAGCTTCTGCTACAGGAATTGACAGCAAAATGAAATATGCTGAAAATAGAAAGTTGCTACAACAGAGAAACATGGAAAGCAAAGGAAAAATGCATAATATAATTTGTCAGCTGACATACACACAAATGCTATACACAAACATAATAGAAAACATAAATCACATAATACAAAATAAAAACAATAAAATGAAATCTGGCAAGCAATCTATTAATTTTGCTGTAGCAAAATTATAGATTAAAACCTGCCATAAAATCCCTCCTTCTAGATCTGAAAGTGGGCCCATACTTCCTGATATAGAAGGAGGTGAAAAGCACTCCTTAACTAATTAACACTCGGAACATAAAATGATAAAATACTGCACTTTTATTGATGATAAAACATGCTGAAAACTCATTACGGAAAATTACTTGTACAGATCCTAATTGCTACTACTAAAAACTCTCCTCTATTCTAATTCCTAACCGGCTCAACCAAGGAGGGAGCTATGTTATTTATATAAATATTTACAATATATCCCATGCTCAAATCAGCCTATGTGCTATTTTACAGTCATTTGCCAATAATTCTGGATCTGAAATAAATGCAAATCTGGACAGTTTGTGTTGCAGTAGTAGTCATTGGCCCTTAGAAAGCATCTTCAGTGGTGGAAGTACATGGGAGGAGTCTAGAAATATCTCACACATAATTCTCCACTTCAGAATATGCCATTCCTATCTTGCAAACAACTTTCTATTATGCTACAGTTTTTCTGGGTTTATCCTAGAAGAGGATCAAATTGATCTTTTTCATGCATGGTGGCTTTGGACGGCAAGGACAACAAAATTAGATGGAAGATATTTTCCTTTAACTTTATCAACCTTCTTATCCCCTTTTCCATCGCCAAAATTCAGTCAACAAGTCAAAAAGTACATTATGTTTTCATTCCGAAGATAAGTGGCTCATTCCGAAGATACTGCAATTCTCATTCCGAAGACATTGTGTTCATTTCGAAGATCTTTAGAATGACCAACTGTGTTGACTCCAAATGGTTTTGGCTGCATTTCTAAGGTGGATTAGCCTTCAGGATCAGATTGCAATAGTCTTCATTCTTCCTTGGATGTGAATTTCATGCCTTGCCATTCATTGGTAGCTTGCTGGAATTTACATGGTAAATTACTGCATTTTCCAGTTCTGCCTGTTGCTACCTATTTAGACCATGTGGGAATGCTTCTAAATAGGTCAGATGTCTTCTGTAGTCCTTATGAACTCATTCCATCCATATCCTCATGCTTTGCTTGACAACTTCAAGGTGTTCCTATAAAGTGACAGCTTGCTGATTTTTATATGGCTATTTTTCCAGATTTTCAGATTTATGACAGTCCTAAACTTTTGTCTTCAATGTGGATTTGAAACAAGTTGAAGGGCAGGAAAACATTCAAAAACCATTGAGAAGTTAATGGATATCAGCATACCACATTTGGTTAATTGAAATGCATGTTATTACTTGCTACTTAATCACACAAAATCAGTCATAAAATGCTGAAAATAGTCAAAAACAGAGATATAGTATTCCTAACATAAAATCATGCAAACACTTAACAAATAGTATATTCTAGTCAACTATTTGGCAATTAACTTATCATATGGTAGTCAAACATTATGCAATAATGAGTCAAACATTGTGCAATAATGAGGCATTTTTGGGCCTCATCACTTGTACTTGCATTATGACTTAGTAGATGAGAGCAGAGGCATCAAATTCAGATATTGATGAGCTTTGCCAATAATTTGATGAACTATATATAGATGCAGAGGATGAAAGGGAAACATATATGGAGAATGAGAGGGTTTATATGAAAATATTGGATGCAAATGAACCCACAACAATTTAGGATGTACTTAGTGAGCCTCAATGGAAGGCTGCTATGGAAGAAAAACATACATCTCTCATGAAAAATCATACATGAAAGCTAGTAAATCTACCTTCAGGAAAGAAGCCCATTGGCTACAAATGGATGTTCAAAGTGAAGTATAAGGTATATGTTACTATTTATAAGCATAAATATCATCTTGTTGCAAAGGGCTATGCTCAGAAAGAAGGCATATGTTGTGAAGATACTTTTATCCCTACTGCAAAAATGACTACCATTCGAGTACTTTGTGCCATGGTAGCTCAGTTTGGGTGGAAGTTACATAATATGGATGTAAAAAGTGCTTTCTTGAATGGTGACCTACAAGAAGTGTACATGATCCAACCAGAAGGATTTTTTGTTGAAGGGCAAGAACAAAAAGTTTTCAAGTTGGTCAAATCCTTGTATGGGCTGAAACAAGCTCCACAAGCTTAGTACATCAAAATAGATAGTCATCTAGTGCAACATGGATTCCAAAGAAGTCCTTCAGATGCAAATATATATATATCAAGAATAATGGTTCTAACATAGTAATTTTGGTGCTATATTTAGATGATCTGATCATAATAGGAAGCTCACAGAGTATGATTGATGTAGTAAAAGACGATTTGAAACAATATTTTGAAATGAAAGATTTAGGACTTCTTCACTATTGTCTTGGTTTGGAAGTGACTCAGGAAAAAAAATCATATAAGAGTAATACAAAAGAAGTATGCCAAGATATTGGTTGATGAATATCGTATGACTGACTATAATTCTAAGGCAACTCCAATGGAGCCTGGACTCAAGCTATCATGATATGATACATCACCATAGGTAGATGGCACTTTCTATCACCAACTGATTAGGAGTCTCATATATCTAACAAATACCAGGCCAGTTTTGATGTGGGTTATCTTTCAAGGTTCATGTAGGAACCAATGGCGAGTCATTGGAAAGTAGCAAAGAGAGTTCTTAATTATATCTATGGTACTACATATTTTGGCTTGGAGTACAAGAATAATAGCAAGTTCTATTTATAGGGATACACAGAATCTAACTATGCTGAATCAAATTGATGATCAAAAGCCTACTTCTAGATATGTTTTCTATATTGGATTTGGACCTATCTCTTGGCACAGTAAGAAGTAATATGTGGTTGCTCTATCTTCTATGGAGGCATAATATCATGTAGCCAGTGAAGTAGTATACAATGGTTAAGTCACATTCTTAAAAATATGGGTCTTCACTACATTTGTTTTGTGACAATCAAGGTATTTTAAATATTATCAAGAATCCAATATTTCATGATCGTACCAAAACATCAACACTCGATGTCATTTCATTCATGATGAAGTTCCAAAGCACCACATACGGCTTCATTATATTTCCATAATGAGCAATTTGTAGATATTTTCACCAAGGTACTTGCACATGTCAAATTTAAATTGTTTCACAATGCTCTTTGTATTTTCTAGTAATGTAATAAGGGGGATGTTAGCATAGTCATGGTTTATTTCATTATTGCAAAATTTAGTGCTTCTTCAAGTACTTCATTAATTAACTACCATGGGTAGTTTGACAACCACCTGAGTGGTTCATTAACCACCTTACAATGTATTTATACAAGCCATATCTCAATGAAAGTTTAATCGTTCATCACATATTTTTCACTATGTTCATTCATAAATTATTTACAACATCGTATAAACCCTTGCGTAGGCCTCAATCAGTTCAGTATGGGGAAGAGTGGAAGAAGAGTTTATTTCAAATTATATATTTTATGTTATAGTATTGTTAGTGTATTAATATTAACGTATTGGCACAACTAAGTTATATTATAGTTATATTCTATTTATTATTTCAAATTACAATTTTTAATATAGAATCATTCTAAATTTAAAATTTGCACACAAATATAAATGGAAACAACCTTTGAGTGATAGAGGACAAAAATTAATAAAAGTCTTTTTTATTATTTGCATTGAAAATATACATTATACAAAATTTTTAATAGAAATACAACAAAACTTGTTGTCAACTATGAAATATTTTATAATATATTAATTTTGATATTGGTGAAATTGTTCCTTGTATATCTAGATCACCTTGGGCTTGAGATTTAATTGCTCCTTATATATCTACATATCCTTGAGTTTGAGATGCTCCTGAAGTTGGTTCTTTTCCCTTATAATATTTTTTAATATCCTCACATGCCCTTTTAGTGCTCCTATTCTGATGATGCCTTCCTCTATCTTTAATAAGCTCCCCATAAACTCTCTATCTTCTATGGCTAGATCCTTAAGCACTACATGAACGTTTTGTTGATGCTTCTTCTTAAGAAAGATGTTTGGATCCATTTTGTGCTCTACTATAATTACTCTTAAATAATTATTATATCTGACCTTAGCTTGTAATATCTTCTTCAATGCTATTTCATTTAAGATTTATTTATTTGCAGCCTCGATATTAACACCTTTTAAATCAAATTGTTTCTATAAATTCTCAAAATTTGAGTACAAAAAGTAAACGAAAACCTTATTTGAGAGTTATATTACAAAAGATAATGATAAATTTTATTGCATCGAAAGTCTCACCTCAACTGCATCTCTTGCAGACTCAGTAATTGCAATTTTCTTCTTATCAAAATTTCATAGGTTGTAATATGCTTGGGCTTTAGCATTCAGGTTCTCCAACCTATTCAACATAATCTTTACAATTTGATCATCATATGAAACATAAGCATTCACCGATATTTATTGAGATTGATGTCACAATTTAGCAAGCTTATCAGGTTGGTTTTTGACTAGGAATAATATTTCTTTCCTTCTATAAATTTTTTTATAGCAGGCCAAAAATTCTCAATCCTTCATTTCCTTGAAATTTTGAAGTAAAGGATCATGTATCAACACAACAATTATCACAAACTAATCACTTTTTAGAAAAAATAACTTGTTCATCATCAGTTTGAGGACCACAATTGGTGGTTTCAGAAGGCAATGATGAAATTAGCTCAGCTATAGAAATTTCTAGTTCTTGTAGTGCTTGAAACATCTCTGACACTTTAAACCCTTCATTGTTCCCCTGTATTAGATAATCTTCCTCTAATGGTGGCTTCTCTAATCCTGAGCTTGAAATATCTTGCATTGAACAACTAGTTGAAAATGTTATGGTTGGAAATGTAGACTGTGTTTTATATGGTGTCCCTCATGATCTTAGTCTAGATAGTTGTTTTCCATCGATTTGACCTTGCATTAATTTTTGTCATTGTTGACGTTGTGTTGATTGTGGTGGTGGTGGTGGTAGCATCATCTCCTTCCTTCTTTCAATAAATTATGAGGAGGGATCTAAATACATTATAATAAGATATTATTAAATAAAATTATAGTGGATAAAATTAGTACATAAAATTAAAAACACACATACCCAACGATGAGATCTCTTACTACCATTTAGTCAATGGATACAACCGAGTGCAAGTGCAAGGGGGGTTGTAGAGTGTAAAACTCAAAACATATGAAAAATGAAAAAATAAATATAATTTAAATTAAAGAGTAATGGTAATGAATCAATAAAAATAAAAAAAGTAAACTTGTCATTGGTGCGATATAACTAGATTCACATTCCATGATATGTGTTTGCATATGTTAATGATAAATTAGATAAGAAGCTAGATTTGTACATTTATGAGACCTCTGAAGTGTTGTGGTTGTTCCACAACTAGCCCTAAATCTTGGGACCCACTTAAAGTTTTTAGAAAATTGAACTAATGGGACATGATTGAGCAATTTGGTTCTCATTGTTGACCCAATTGTCCCATGATTTTGAATGTTTAAAAGAATAATAATGGGGTTATACTTGCTAGCAATTTTAGTGATAGGTGGTTGCTTGATTTATTGCTACTTTGGCTAGTAAGATTGTTGTTATTTTTATTGCTCAAATATTTCGTTTCTTGTCCCTTTGTTTAGTTGTGTTATTTATTGTTAATTTGTTGTTAGCAATTTTTTGACGATTTTTATTATCAATTTGTTGCTGATGATTTTTATTGTTAATTTGTTGTTAGCAAATTTTTGACGATTTTTATTGTCAATTTGTTGTTGATAATTTTTATTGTTAATTTGTTGTTAGCAATTTTTTGATGATTTTTATTATCAAATTTTTGCTGACAATTTTTATTATTAATTTGTTGTTAGCAAGTTTTTGACGATTTTAATTGTCAATTTATTGTTGATGATTTGTATTGTTAATTTGTTGTTAGCATTTTTTAACAATTTTTATTAACAATTTGTTGCTGACAATTTTTATTGTTAATTTGTTGCTGATAATTTTATTGTCAATTTGTTGTGACATTTTTTTTTTTTGTTTATTAAGGTATTTGTTTTCACAAAAAAAATGTATTAAAATGACAAAAAAAAAAATTAAAAATTAAATATATATATATATATATATATATATATATATATAAGAAATAAAAAAACATAAAAATATAAATAATGTGTTCCCTTTATTATTGTCATGTTGGCATGTGTATTATATATAAAAGATAAGGGTTAATATTTTAGTATTGTCTTGACCATATACATATGTATAAGAGTTAAATGAGACATAATGAAATAAACAAAATAAATAATAATTTTAATACAAAAGTGAGTGCACAATTCTAATGTTTAGTTTGCCTTGTTATGTGGGTCATACCAAGAGGAGGATAGGTGCTGATATGGGCATAAGTTTGAGTGGACGTGGACAGTGAATCACAAGGACACCATGGTAGATAGAAAAAAGGATGGTGTTTCAGATTTTTGACATTTTCGATGATAAGACAATCGCCCATGTGGATTAAAGATTTTGAAGAAATATGGGCAATTGGAAATGACAAGGATGAGGGGCCTCTATCCATGGTAGTGGTTCGTTACGTAGTCTGGATGAGCGATAATGGGCATGCCAACAATGTGTGATGAACACATTCATGTGGTTATTGAAGATACATAGAGGTGGCTTCGGCATTTCCTCTTTGAGCGATGTTAGAGAAGTGGTAGCACAAACTAAAACCTAAGGCTGTCGACTCATACCTGTGGTCATTGACTAGACCCCATAGGATAACATGAGCATCTATGAGGTGGATGACCCATGGGTGGACCTATTGGAAGACATGGATTTTTCTAGAGGGGATGTGTTGAAGTGATGCAAATAGAGGGACTCTAACACAATAGATTGACTTGGTGGCTCATTACCCAATGTTGATAGCGGTGGATGTCTAATAGACAAAGTCAACGTCGATTGGGATACACTAAATATTTAGCATAAAATTATGGTGATGAACAAATATGCAATGACAACTATGATTGAATAACTCAACCTGATGAGGAAACATCCACATCACATTTATTTTACCTGAAGTATGGTGATATCATACCTAAATATAGAGACCCAATGTAGTTTTAAAGAGGTGGATAGTGAGCCATTGCTGGGATGTGATATGGTAGGATCATGGTATAGAAGATTTAGAAAAATAGTAGCATTGACCATCGCTCTCTGAATTCAAATGCTATATAGTGTGGGCTCTCCAATTTTTAGCATAGGATCAAGGTACGCACAATGATTAGTGTTCTTCATGATGACGATGGGGGATATTCACTAACACACAGTGGAAGTTGGCAAAAATTGTTCTGGCAGAAATGTTTACCGAGTGTGGAGTATCGCGAACGTGTGAAGCAGAAATCATATGATTTGTTCGATGCAGCACACGTAGGTGAAGGATGCATTACAAAGAATGTGTCATAAGGGGTGAATCCTTTGTGGTAGGCACATTTGAGGATGGATTAATGTGCAAATAAAACCAACGATAACCTAGAGGTCATTTCACAACATATCGATGGTCATTTTGTAGTGTATTACAAGATTCGTGTTAGAGGTAGATTGTTTATGCATTAGTGTTTTTAAACACATGCAGTGATAGTAAAGCACACATCAATAGATATGATTGGCAAATAGAGGAGATATCATCAAAATGAAATCCATATTACAAGGACCCTTGTTGGTTTTAATGTGAAAGTATTGTACAGAAGGTTGTCATTTCATCCAAAGCTTAACATTGAAGATTGCAAGTGCCACGTAGTAAAGGCGTTATGAACACATGAAGACGTGGTGGCCATAAGAGAAGGAATATCTCTGACTTTCATTAAAGCTTAAATTTTAGAAGTCAAGTTGGATGTTACACAACATCACCCATATTATGCAACAACCTATTATGAATAAAATAGGAATGGCATTGTATTAAAGAACATAGCCTATGTGGTTATGTATTTATAATATTATGATGGTGATTAATACCAAAGGATTGTAAATGATAACATATTTGATAATGAAACGATACAAACGTGGTTATATCATTTCCAATGGGAGAAGGGCATTTCCTGAGGTGTAATGTCTATGTTAGAATAGCGTACGAGCTTAGTATAGTTGACATCAAGTTTATACTATGCTTTCCATAGTGTTATGAATAAAAATAGGTATTACAAATTTTAAAGGAAATGAATGGCCTAGGGAAACTGAACGTTACTATACGAATGAACATCATTTTGTAAACGAAGGCAAAATAAAATAGAGTCCAAAAATGAAACAAAGGGTTGTAGAGGCAAACAAAGGATTTTTTTTCAAAAAAATTTAAAAACACCATTGAAGGACAAAGAAGAGAAGGGGCTAGAAGTTTTGTAGGCCAGAGGCATGACCATTTTGGAAGCCATGTCTGGATTGATTTTGCCACCATGCTGGACTTTGTTTTTCACCATATGATGCTTATTTTGGGGCAGAGTTTTTCTGCACTTATGTTTGATATTGAAAATATTTCTATTGTAATATATTGGAAATACATTAGGTTTTATGCGACTTTGTGGTTGGATTGTTTGTCATTTTTGGCATATTGCATCATTTTCTTAGAAGATTGCACCGCATTAGCTATTTTACTACATGAATTCGGGTGACACTAATGTTGGTTTTTGTGCATAATATTAATGCTTGCAGGGTCTATGGAGAATTTCTAAGTTGCAATATTTGTTTTATTTTCAAATTTTTATTTTCAAATTTTTATTTTTATTTTTCTAACCCTTCTTTTTGCAGATTTTTTTAAACTTTGGCCATTAAAATAAAAATCTAAAAAAATAAAATGCCAAAAATAAATACATGGGTGTGAAGAATGAGCTTCAATATTTCATTTGAAATAATTTCAATCCCATTCAGAAGCCATTTCAAATTTATAAAAAATATTGAAAAATGTTGTTTTATGAGGATTTTTATAATTTCATAATTTTATATTTTTAAGGTAAATCAAAATTTTCAGCTTTGCATTTTTATTCATAAGCAATAAATGAACTTCCCTTTATGAAAATTGCAATTTCATTAAAGGGGGTAGTTTATATGGCATTCCATAGGCCATCATTTTCAAAGCAATAAATTCGCTTCTCTTTACCAAAAAATTGATTTCATTAAAGAGAGATAATGTATACGTTATATCAAAGGCTATTGTTTTAATTCATTAGATTATTTCTTCTTTATGAAAATTATGATTTCATTAAAGAGGAATAATTTATAAGGGCATTTTAAGGCCATTATTTTAAAGCAATGAGTTAATGTCTCTTTATGAAAATTAATTTCATCAAAGGGGTGATTTATTTTATTATATCAAAATCTATTGGCATTTCTTTATGTTCAAAGCAACATCAAGTGAATCCTTTCATCATTTTAGTTTCCAATTTAGAGATAGATTTTAATCTTCCATTTCATTCTTAAATTAGGGTTTAATGCAATATAAAAACTTATTTAAAATCTACTTAATCTAAATAAGATAAAAGCTATCTAAAATACTTCAACATAAAATGAACTAAGGTTTTACATCGTGGTCATATGAGGGCCAATTCACATTTACATTTCTTTAAGTTTCATGAACAATCATTAGCATAGCATGATAAAATAAACCAACACAAGCCCCTTGTTAATAGTTACTTGCAATCACTAAGATATTCCTAGCACTTATTTGATATATCTTCATTGAGATTACTAATACACATGTGCAATGCTTATATAGCGGAACCTTAGAGAAGTTTTTATTTTTTAACTTCTTTGCAAGAGAGGGTTTTGTTATCAAAATCCTAAGGGTGAGTGTGGTTTTGCAATTGGGAAAAATTACCACTCAATATGAAGTGATGATGATTCACACATTGTGCCTTTTGAATCACCATTGTCCTCTAGCATATGATCCTTGATAGTAGCATCCTATTTTTTCCATGCAATGTCTACCTTACTCTACATCTAGGTATAAATAAAAAGTTAAAATATAAATTAAAAACATGTTAAAATATAATAATTATTTGATGGTGAAAAATAGAATAATTACCTTCAACTCTTTAGTAGTCATAACAATGCTTTGTAATGTTGTGTTCACTACATTCGGTGAACCAGTATCCTATGAATTATGAAAACTTTCATAATAAAGTGTTAAAATATAATTTACCAAGGCTGTCATGGTGGGTTTCACTAATTTTTTTTAAACAATATAGATATTTGATCTAATACGATCCTAAATATATGTACACTAGTCGAATCTTACATGGTAATTTAGATAGTAAACAATATAAGCCAATGATCAAAATGAAATCTTCATTCTTCCAAGAAGAAACAATTTTGCTTGAAAAACTCAAAAATTGGCTTGAAATCATTGTTTGTAATTGAGGTAATAGTTAGCCCTCTTTTGGACTTCACCGTAGAAGCTACAAAAAAATTAGATGAAGAAAAAAATAAATTGTGAAGTTTAAGATAATCAAGAGATGAGAATTATACTTTACAACAATTCTAGAGAGATATCAAATGTGGTCACCAGAAAAGCCTTATCATTCACAGAGAGAGCTAACTTCTGTGAAACAAGATAAAAACCCTTTTATGGAAGATCAAATTTTTTTTGAGATGTTGTCAACATGGTGGCCATCACTTTGGAAATGTGTGGGGTAATGGTTATTTAGGGGAGGGAAGGATTTACAACTTCGCTCTAATTTTATGTAGAAGAAAAAATATTGAAAAAGCAACTATTGATGTCTTTTTATAGATAGAATTGATTGGGGTGGACACGTGGCAACATGTTATTAGACATGAACTAGGTGATGATCGATCATGTGATGCATAACTCGACCATTGTTTGCACCTTATTCGAGGTCGACCATTATCTACACTTGGTCTAAAGTTGAACATTATTTTACACTCGATCTAGAGTTGGATCATTGTATGCACTCAGTTCGAGATCGAACCATTATCTAACCCAATCTGAGTTTGGACCATTATCTACACCCGATCTAAGGCTAGACCATTATCTACACACGATTCAATTTCAGACCATTATATGCACTTAGTCCGTGGATAAACCATTAGTTTCACTTGATCCAAGACTAGACTATTATTTGCACTCGATTCGAGGATGGACCATTATCTATGATTTTGCACCCAATCCAAGGTTAGACCATTATCTGCAATTCTACACCCTATCTAAGGTTAGACTATTTTTAGCACTAGGTCTGATTTCAAACCATTTTTAACACCCATTCTAAGGCCAAACCATTTTCTACACCCGATCCAAGGTTGAACCATTTTCTGCACCCAGTCTTAAATGTCACATATGTCATTATTTATAATTTAACAATTTATAATGAGCTACTAACTAATGGATAATGAATAATACATTTGAGATGTGAACTAATAATAATAGACAAACACTATTTTAACTACAATCCAAACAAAGTCGATGATACATTATGTTGGTACAAGAAGATGTTATAGAACTTGATAGCTAATTCTAAATGTCTAAATATTACAAAATAATGTTAACTATTTGAATATAGATAAAAGGTACCTTTTACATTTATTCCAATTTCTATTTCATATTTGATAAATATGTTACTAAAACCCTATATTTTGATAATATTGGGAACTGTCCTACTAGATGGGGCAATTATGCTTACCCTTATCAAACCACTTGAAAATACAGTTGGTATGGAATATGTGTTTTGGATGACAAGGCATGCTTGTCACTAATGCTTCTGAATGGAATTATTCTAAGTAGATAGTGCACTAGGGGACTTACTCCAAATATTTTGGAGACTTTCTTGATTCTTCCATCTTATCTAGCAATATCCAATAAAAAAATTCCACCATTAAACCCTAGATGTAAAATTCCTATGAAATACCCATGAAATATGGAAATAAAGCATTAAATACTAGCACAAAAACTGAAACTAATATTTACCCTTCAAATTTTCTACCTAAAAGCTAAGCTAAATCAAACATCACATAGAAACAAAATACCCTTTAACACCAAATTTACCTTTTTTCATTTACGATTTATAGTAGGGCAATCAACTAAAACACCTCCCCCTTTTCCAAAAGCATGCTCCTAGGTCGTTAATGCTCCCAGGTCATCCACGCTCCCTAGTGATCCATGCTCCCAGGTCGTCCATGCTCCTAGGTCATCCACGCTCCCAAGTCATCCACGCTCATCCATTGGTTTGTATCTTTTTGTTATTTTTGGGAAAGGTCTATTTTTTATATTTTTATCTTTATTATTGTGTTCATTTTATATTTACGATCAGAGGCTAGACCTTTTTTCCACCTAATCTGATCCCGAACCATTCCCCACCTAGAATATGGCTAGATAGTATTTTCCACACGGTCTGAGATCCAATCGTGATTTCCACTTGATTTGAGGCTCGATCGTGTTTTCCACCCAGTCGGATTTCAAACTGTATTTTTCACCTGATCCATGGTTGGACTATGTTTTTCACTCGAATTGTGGCTGAACTATGTTTTCTAATCGATCCAATATCGAACCATGTTTTCCACCTGATCTAGCCAAAACTGCTAAATTTGCAAAGGTTTTAATTTTTTTTTGAAAATATAAGGTAATTCATCATTTCCTCCTACATGAAGTTGACCAAGATTCACCAAGGTTTCGGAATGGATTTGCCAATTTTTTACAAGTACATTTTGAGTCTGACCCCTTATGCATAACCCTGAGGACAAGTTTAGGATCCTTCTATCAGATGTTGAAGCTAGATAGCATTACTGGGTTCTTGTTTTTCAACTTCCTTTATGTTGGATTCAATATCTTTTTTTAGTATGATATTGTATTTCATTGCCAAAATTTTATGGCTCTATTGATGATGTCAGCATTCTTGTAAGTTTGTCCATATTTTGTCTTGTTCTTCATACTTAGCCAAATTCTACATCCAATAAGGTGTAACTTTGAATACTAAGAGAAATTTTTTTATCTTCATTGAATGATGTTAGCACTTCTAAAATTCTAACCACTTGCTAGATCAGACTCCATACTTAGCTAGATTTTGGGTTTGACAATGTGTTAGATACTAGATATTTCAACACCCATAATGATGTCAACTACTTCAAGAGTCTGGTCCATATTTTATGTCAGATGCTTTACCTTAGCCAATTTTTTATATCCAACCAAATAACAAATTCTAGATACCATATTGTCATTGTGTTTATGTTTATGTTGAACTTTAAAAAATATTGGCTCTTGGTTTTGTAAGCCAAATATCATGCTTTAGCTAAAATTTTAGTCTAATGTTATTGCAAAGTGATAGGCTACCCTTAGCCAAATTTTATGTTTGACTAGAGGTTGTTGGGTATTAAGTTGTCCTACAGTATTTTGGATTGCCTTCTACTATTTTTTTTGTAACTAAATATTCATCAAGAGCTTAATTCAGTCTTCAACTTATGTCTAAAATATGTTTCTACTCTAGCTGCTATGTTGATGCCTAAGAAAAATTATGATAGAATTTAAAGCAAAACCACTATCTAGGTATATTTACAAGGATTTGTAAATATGGATGATCAAATTGACCTACATTACTAATGATTTAGGGAATTTTTCTTGCAAAAATAGATAATCTAGTAAGCCTTATATATGGGATAGCAAAAATATTGAGAGGATAGGGATCTAGAAGATAAATTGACAAAAAACAAAGGAATGGTGAAAAGTAGAGCTTAAATATACAGGAAATAAAATAATTTTAGAATGGGGAATTGATGGAGGGAAAGTGAATATATGTGGTGGATGAATGGATTCTATAGTGGTAACATGATTTTTTTTTTAAATATGTAGTCGAGAGTACCCCTATTGTAGATCCATCCCATTTGTCAACAAAACATGGGATTATCTATTGAATGAGGAGGAAATGTTCTAGCAGAAGGAGAATAGAAGGAAGTGAAAATAAAAATTATGTAATAGGGGGTAGGAGTAAAAATAAATGGAGAAAATGGGGGTTTAGGGAATCATGGAGGGAAGGGATATGATTGGGGAAGAAAAAGGTGTGAATTTATAGAGAATAGAGATAGAAGGATGAGGGGAATATAAAAAGTAACAAAGAAGAGAAATATGGGGATATACCTAGTTGTAGGTACCTCTAACAAAATTAAATCCTATATGAACATACTATACCATAGCTAATAGCTACTTTAGATACATACAAGTAGTCATAGGTAATTGTTCACCCATGCAAACTACCTTAGATAAATATTTGAAGCACTTAGAAATATTATGCTTTCTATTATTTTTTTCTTTGCAAAACTATACAAGTAAACTTCTTTAGGATTGCAAATAGGTGTACAATGACTTGGTGCTTTATAGGTATGCATGGCTACTTAGTTGTAATGAATCAATATTAGGACTCAAATGCCAAATAAAACCTCACATATAGCTTGGACCTTGCATTTCTCTTTATAGCATTTATGAATAACGATGATAGCTAGAACATTAATTGACCTAAACTTTAGAGTTGCATTGCATAAAAAAAAATTACTCCCTATGAGGGAATCTAGTGCACATCCCCTTCCTTTTGTTTAGCCAATTGCCTCTCACCATCACAACCTTTTGTTTAATTACAATACATTCTTGATTTTATGACCTGATCACTATGGCATATGGATGATGACCTAGCATATTGTCTACTTTTCTCTTCTTGTCAAATGGTGCCACCTATCTCTTACCCATTTCAATAGTATTGGTTTTTACATATCTTAGTATTTTATTGTGACTATTTCTTTTATGTAGCCAACAACATTTTTTTTCAGCTTTGTCCTTCTTAATAAGACATCTTGAATTTGCTTGCATGATCAAGGTACTAAGATATCATGCCTCAGGCTTAGCACACATTTTATTTTATACTTACTTGTCATATTCACACAGCTTCTCAATCACCTAAAACACCTCCAATTACTTTGTAAAAGAAGAATTATTTAGCTTATCCATTGGGCTATGTAGTCATATAGAAGAAATGGAAGGATTGTAGGAAAATGATTTTTTTAGGGGAATCCTTGGATAGAAAGAGGTGTAAGATAATTGGGATAACTAAGGATGGATGAAAACAATAAGGGATATAGTAGGTAATATATAAATTATAGAAATGAAGTGGATGGTGTGGAAATGGTGTATGTGAAACCTAAATGGATAGGGATGTAGAATTCCTCCTGGTGATATACAATCTTGCTCATTTGCTTCATCACTTTTACCTTATTATTGTTTGGTCCATGGTTCAATTTTGCACTTACCACAACAAGGGCTCAAAAATTAATAATAATAAATACAATGCTTTCCTCCTTTTACTAATGATTTCTTCATTATTTTTAGCTCTCCTTGCTTCATAGATTTAGATAAATCTTGGCTTAGTCAAACTTGAAGAGTGTTCATAGTTATGAGTCTCAAAACCATACCTTAAGGCATGTAACTATGAACACCCCTTAGTCTTGGCTAAATAGGGTTTCCTCTCAACCTATGGTAATTTTTTGCTGGTCAACCTCATAAGCTTCTCACATGGGCTCTTTTATTTTATTACTCCTATGATTTTAAACTTTATTTCTCTAGAGAAGGACTAATATCCTTAAGGAATTAGGAGGATTTAAAAAATAAAGACTATCATAGGAGATATTCCATCTATGCTATGCCTCATTGTAGGTTGAGAAGTCTACTAAAACTTAGGTAAAATTGATAATGATGATGCAATATTAAAGGTAGATACCTTCTTATATATTCCATTATCTAAGAGAACCACTACTTCATTGGTTGATTAATATTTTCCTTTTCTAGGTATATGCTTGCCTATTTTTAAAAATAAATATTTCCAATGTAGTTAACTCGAAACTTCACACAATTTTCTCCTATCTTCAAAATCTCATGCATGTGAGCTTCGTGAAACTCTTTTCTAGTACCATTTTTTGTAGTGTAGATACCCTTTTTTTAGTCAACAAAATTTATTTATTTGTACATGTCTGCTATAGGATTTATTCACATGCCAACTTATTTACACAAATATATGATACACCTCTTCATTCCAGTGGTGCTAATATTGATTTCATCCTTGGAACCTATAATAACTTGACCTTATAATTTTAAATTTGAGCTTCTCTCTTTTATGTCTCTTGAGACACATATATTTCCCCACCAAAAATCTACAAGAGATTGACTTTGAGCCTAGATCAATTTCCAATCTTATCTAATAGATGACATTGAGAATTAATTTTATTTTTTAGCATTTGATTTGCTCATCACCTTTTCTATGTGCATTGGTCCATGTGCCAAATCATTAACAATAAGAACTTATGTCTTGATATATAGACTATAACTTTCTATGGTTGAGCGTAATTCTTCTAGTAGCTATCTCAAAATTTTAGTATTATTGTATTGAGGTATATGACTAGCCATATATTATGATAAATCATAGATTATCTATGGATTATAGTAGTTTCCTAAGTTTGAAAAACACTACTTTGGAACTACGAAAAATAGTTGATTGTAAATTAGCTTTTGATCATATTTTGGCCAATCAATTGCTTCCACCTTAGCTAGCTCCAAGGTCTCTTCATCCAGATCTACTTTTTGTTCTCTATATATTTGAATATGATATGGTCTAATATTTTAACAATAAATCTAGATCAATTTTCTGGTAAAATGTATACTCATATGAGTATCATCTTGTGGTAGGTATTCCCCTATTATACCAATAACTCCTTTTATAGACTCATCCCAAATATCGATGGCACATCTATGACTATAAAATTTTGAATTACTACTAAGTCTAGCAACCTATGCAATAATAATAGGACCTTTTATATGACCTCCACTGTTTTTACTGATATCCCATCAAACTATAATGTCCTAAAATCTGCGTTGGTATACTTTATGCTCATGGAACCATAAATTTATCAAGGTATGATTATAACCATGGATTCTAGATATATTGTACAACTATGTAGGACCCAACCTTCTAAGCGCACAAATAAGTAAAATGGAATAGGTTTAACCATACCCATACAAATATATGAATGTGTGTATTCTAATTGAGATTTTGGATGGGCAATTGTGTCAACTGTTGAACCATTTAGAGTTGTTTCAACCAAAATTACTTATCCAAATATCATCAGATTTTCTTCCAAATTATTTACTTCTTTCATAATTCTACATTTAGAAGTATTTATGGGCTTGGTGTCCTTTTGATCCAGTATTTGATAGGTATTCACCATGTTCTCCCTTTAAATTCTTGTGACTATCAATTAGTACAATTTTTAGTAAGCCTATTTTCTTTGACAACGTAAGCATAATGCTTTTGGACCACATTATTTTACCAAAAAATTTAGCCTTTGTTTTTTGGGGTGTTCCCCTTATGAATATAAAAGCTTACCTACCTCATCTTCTTCTAATTCTTGTCTTGCTCTACTACTTGCTTCATATTTTTTATTTCTTTGATCTGTTGAGCATATGATAGCCAAGTAGGGTAGCTCAATGTTACATCTGGATTGACTAGATACACTGTTGAATGTTTATTTATTGGAAAGAGGTGATCTGGATCCATTGTAAGAGCCTCAAAATAATATGATTCTTGATATGCCTTTAATTGGAAGTACCATTGAAATTTTTTGTAAGTACTACCATTATAATAGTTGTCATAGGTTGAGCACTTAAGCTTGATCGAACCTGAGTATTTCTACTTTTTTTTTTATCTTCAAAAACATAAATATTATTGACCTAACTAATGTGCATAACTTGGTTTTATGAGGGAATTTTATCTTGTAGGTATTCTTCATATGTTGCTTTAGCATTTTGTTGGATCCTCTTGTTAAGTTCATTGATTAAGTGTTGAATCAAAACTCATAACTCTTGCATTGTTTGAGATTTTGGGATAGTCATAGCAATAAATTTTTCTATCAAAAATACAAATGAGGAATACGAATTAGGAGGTGTGACTATCTATGGAACATATGAAGCTATAGATATTTTTTTGGGATCGTTTTATGAATTTGCAAATTCCTATTTTCATTATATTTCTATATCAAAAGGTTTATATTTAGATTCATAATATAAATGTAATATATATGTTTGGGCATGTGAAGAACTTATTCCTCTGGGGATTATTTTCAAAGTACTAAATTTGAGCTTCTTCAACTAGCAAGGTCACCAAATTTTTTAGTTTAGGATCAACAGAGTCGTTAGGTAAACATGAAATATCTATTTTTTTTTATTTGTGGAAAACATCCCAAAAGGGATGCCACTTTCGGGTAATACCCAAGGAGGCAGGGGTATCCATTCTACCAAAAATGCCCAGGAATCGGACCTGGCCTACCACCTTTGACATACTCAAGGAGTAAAAAAACACACAAAACCAATTTAAAAATGAATAAATAAATAAGTAAATAACAACAAAAATAATAAAATAAAATAAAAAACATGCTCCTTGAGTGTGTCAAAAACAAAAGCACAACCAAACACACACACAATAAGATAAAAGAAACCACAACACAAACCACATAGAAAAACACAAGAACCACATAACAAAACACAAACAAGACAAAAACAATAGAATGCTACAAAGAAATAACCCAAAAAACATGAAAAATAAACACAACCAAAACCTAAAATATTAAAAAAATAAAATAAAAATAAAAATAAAAACAACCAACAATAGAAAATAAACAAAAACAAAAAACATAGAAAACACTCACAAAAAAAACACGAATTAACACAAACAAAGAGAAACACAAGAACAAGAATGACAAAAACACAAGAACAATAACAAAAAACATAAAAAAACACAAAACAATAAAAACACAAGAACAACAAAAAACAACACAAATAACACAAAAACAAAACAAAACAAAAGAACACACACCTTAAAAAAATAAACAAAAAAAGAAAAAAATTGAACATAACAATGACCTATCTAGACCAGAATACTATTAAGGCAAGAAACAACAAAGGAAACAAAATAAAGAAAAGAGTGAGCTAGGGAACTAAAAAAACTTGAATGAACCAAAGAGCAGCAAAAAAAATCAAGAAGAAACTAGGTACCTTCAGAACTGGAGCCATCCAAAAAAATGATAGAAAGAAGAGCTTCACTAATTTGCGAAGCCCACCATCTAGGAGGGTGGCCATAACAAGTAAGATCACCTTTGTCCAAAGACCAATTAGCTAAAGCATCAACACTCTTTTTTTTATCTCTGACCACATGATTGTAATCAACTTTCAAAAATCCCATATGGATTAATTGAATCTTCTCAATAATTATTTTTATTCTCCAATCAACCTTATGATTCTTGGAAGGAGTCTTCAAAATATTAATCATAAGTTGAGAGTCATACTCAACTAACACCTTTTCCCATACAACTTTAGTAGCCTCCTGAAGGCCTCTAAGGATACCATACCCCTCAGCAAGGTTATTAGAAATAATACCCAAATTCTTAGCAAAAGTAAAAACCAGGGAGCCATCTGAAAGTCTACCAATTTCTCCCACACTAGATTTTCTAGGGTTACCTCTAGAGGTTCCATCAATATTGAATTTTCCAAAATTCTTAGGAGGAGGTTGTGAATTTTTTTTCCTATCCATCTTACTAATGCTCACATTCCCTTTAAGTTGGTTTTCCTTAGAATATTTAATCTTCAATATTTGCATCACTTGATCCCAATGAAATCTCTACTTATAAGGTCAAGACTATCCACCAAAATAATGAGTCCTCCATGAATTTGAGAAGTTTACTTAAAATATCTTAGTAAGTTATTTTATGGGTGAGACATTTGAGTCCCACCAAGCATACCAAAAAATATTGGTTAGCATGGTGGGTAATTATTAATATTTTTTTTTGTCTCAGCAAGGACATTGTAATAGAAAAACTCATTGGGTTCTCTTAACATAGACCCAAGTTAAATTCATTGGAAGGGTGGCCCTTTATATGTCCTTGATTTTCAACCTCTTCAAAAAAAATATTTATTGATTTTAGTAAGCTCTTTTGAGGGTGTGACAAAAACATCCCACCGAGTATTGCAAAACTTATTAATCTAAAATATGCCTAAGTGGATGAGATACACCCTCAATACCTTGGACAATATTGGAATACCTAGAATAAATTTTGGATAAATCTTTGAAGTAGGTTGATTCCTATGATCCTAGCTAATATAACAACGGGGTTGAAGACTAAAGAAATAATGGGAAAGGGTTAGAAGCTAGAAGAAAAATATGAATAGGATTCAAAAACAAGAAGAGACATAAGTACATAAGATTCTCATTCTCTTAACTCAATTAAACTACTTAACAGACCAAATACATTAAAATATTATGGAGCATTAATAAAATAATCACATACATAATTAAACATTCTAGGGCTAAACAAATAGTAATCTAGGTAGTTATCTAGATAGTATAATAACTTTAGTAAAATACACTATCCATTCAAAATTAATAGAAATTATCAATCAATAAAATTCACATACACACATGTTTTATATCTTCAAACAAAGGCCAAACAACACTTCAATATTTATTAAGAGGTGTATAGCCTTCAATCATACAACTTATGCAATTGTAAAGTCTAAAGAGTTTACCATTATTTTGGGCTACATTCAAGTATTTATAGATCTTGATAGCATTTTGTTAGCCCAAAATGATTATAGAAGCTATATGTTGGTCTATTAGAGCTATTGTAGAAAGTGGGCATCACTTTCATTATATTTATGCATAAGCACTTTAAGCATGGTTTAATCATGTGTCCAATCCATATTTGTTCTAAGAAGTTGGCATCCACACTACACCATTAGATACCAAGCATCTTCTATTAGTTCTACTTTCTTCCATTCCTCTTGATGGGTAAGGAAGCTATACAAGGATAGGTGTGTGATGGAGAAGCCTTTGACTATTAATATTTTTATAGCCATGATTCTAGGTAGCTAGTTGACACATGCCAATATTTTTGACTACGATAAGCCTAGGAGAATTCTATCAGATAGAGCTTGAAAGCATTACTAAGTTCTTGTTTGTTCAACTTCCTTTGTGTCATATTCAATATATTAATAGAATTTTGAGTCCTATATTATATTTCATCACTAAACATTTATGGCCCTATTGATGACATCATCTTCATTGTAATTTTGGCCATCTTCTAGCTTGCTCTTCATACTAAGGTAAAATTTATGTCTAGCAAGGTATACCTTTAAATACTATAAGCCAAAAGCTTACTTTTATTGGATGATGTTAGCACTTCAAAAGTCTAGCTACCTCCTATATCAAACTCCATACTTACCTAAAATTTGGGTTTAGCCATGTGCCAAATACCTAATATTTTAACACCCATAATTATGTTAGCTACTTCAAGAGTCCAACCCATGTTTTATGCCATACACTTTACTTAGCCAAAATTTTGAATCTAGCCAATTGGTAAACATCAGATATCAAATATTCATTACACCTATGCTTACATCAAACTTTGAAAATGTATGACTCTTTTTTGTATTACAGATGTCATGCCTTGGCTCTAATTTTAATTTGATGTTGCTACAAAGTGCCAAACTACCTTGCCTTATCCAAATTTTATGTTAAAATAGAGGATTTTAGGTGTTAAGCTATCTTGCAGTCTTTTGGCTTACCTTCTACTTCTGTTTTATATCTAAATATTCATCAGGAGGTTAATATAGTCTTCAATTTATGCATAAAATAGGCTTTTATTCTTGTTTCTATGTTGATGTGTTAGCAAACTGATGATATAACTTAAAGCAAAATCACTATCTAGGCAGAACAAGAATTTGTGAATGTGGGTTATCAAATTGACCTATAGGAATAGCCTACAAGGCTAGATACCAAGCATAAGCAAATGACTTCCAATACATTTTCCAATGAAATTGGTCTTATTTATAGCCAATAAGAGGGTGTATTCCCTATGAAATTCTATGCATAAGGCTTGTAGACCTATTATTTTCATGCAGTTGATAAATCCCTTTACATCTTGTATGATGGTATCTTTGAGATTTTTGGATCTAGGGCCATAAATTCTTAAGCATTTTTAAATATTTATATTATTGAATATGGTTGACTCTGATATTTTTTGCTACATTAGGATGACTACACTATTATGTATCCATCACATTTATTTTGGGGTGTTTCACTATTGACATGGTGGACATGGCCTCCATAACTAGTGCAAATGGACAAGGTAGACTCAGATGTATGGTGGTCAATGGCTATGGTTGGTGTGTGATTGGCTCTTATGGGCTTGGTAATAAAAGTCTTGATTTGCAACCATTGGTGGATGCCTTATTTAATGCTCCTTCACTTGATATTCTTCTATTGGATTTTAGCCTAGATTATTACAAGTCTTAAATGTCCAATATCTTAAGTAGTCTCAAATATTAGAGCAATTTAATATAGATGGCAAATATCAATGTGTAGACACCTAAAATATATCATGTTTAGGAGACTACCCATATGGACACATTCATAGACCATATGAATCCTCTTGGATCTCTCCAAGAGCAAGCAGTGGTCCTAACCACTCAAATAGGGTAGTTCTAGCCCATCCAGGCTTGGCCGCTCTCAAGCAGAGCGACCAAGACACCTGGCCACTAAAGACTACAACGGCCACACCTAGCCATTGAACTTGATAGCGGCTAGCACCATGCATAATATGGCCATGAATACGAGCCCAGATCATGTAGTCTGACTACACCTTTGCATTGATTACTTGCATATTTTGGTGAGGAACTCCCTGAGTTCCTCCTAACTACCCCTTCAATGCTAGTTTGTTACTGATGCTTCCCACCCAGAATGGTCAGTCGACATGCAATTTGGATTGAAGCTTCTCTAGGAAGCCAAGGTCTAGATCTAAGAGGGAATTCTACATATGGACTCTCCCATGAAGAGCAAAGGATCCGCGAAGTTTTAGAGTTAAGCAATGAAGCCCTATCAAAATGGAGAGCCAAGCTACGTCCCTTTGAGTAGCATTGGAGCGATATCTGATTGAGCTACGTTCACACACCAGTATTTAAATTCATCATTCCCAACCACCAATCAGTGTAGGAGACACACCCAGTGACCCTTGAACATCAATTGTAGCAAGGAGGATAGCATAGCAACCCCTAGTTCATGAGGAGAAGAGCTTCATATCATGCTCGTTGTCTCGGATAGTGGCCCACAGGCATATTTTAGGGCATAGGCATTATTTCCCTTTGATTTAGTTTAGATTCATTACTGCTTGATTTATTGATTAGTCATAGCTCAGATCTGGTTTCATTAATGCATCTATTTCATATTTCTTAGCTTTCCATGCATTTATTATTCTGTTTATGCTTGTATTTCATTATTATCATGATTATTCATATCCGCTAACAAAGGCCTCATTTGGAGAGGTGGTCCATCCTATTAAGCATACTTTGTTGTTTCCATGAGCATAGGTACAGATCTTCAGGATTAGATTGGAGCAGCAGGAGCACAAAGATCCCTCCAAGACCAGATCTGGAGAAGGGGGCATCTGTAAGCCCCCATATAGTTTTGTGTGCAAGACCAGGAGGCCTGCATATGTGCACCATTCCCTTACGAGGAATACATCTGATCACTACTCTATATTGTGTAAATCCTTGTATCAAAATTATGGGTATCCCTCAGAGGGATGAACTTGTAATCGAGGACTCGAGATATCAATAAATAAAGCATATTTATTTGTTTTCTTATTTTCATGTTACATGTGCTTTCGATACTTTTATTTTTGTGCAAGTGGTAATATACATAATAAATCATACTACAATTAGGGTAGCCCATAGGGGTGTGCACCTCTCGAGGTCGCACAGATGGCGATCATGGTGGGACCCCCACCAGGTTTTGTTTTTTAGTCAATTTATTGACATTCATGGGTTTTTCTATGTGTAGGTTTGGCCGCTCTAGGCGACAGTGACCCGTAGGTCTTGGCCACTTTGTTCAATAGCAACAAGCTGATCTTAGCCACTCCTATAGTTAGCGGCCAGAATCAGCCACTCTGGTCAATAGTGGCCAATAGCAAAGTGCAACAAAGGTCAAAATTTCCATCATTAGAGTGGGATTTGAGGTTGGTTTCATCCTCTATTTCTTTGTGTTTTCTATCTGCAACTTTTATTTCCAAAAATAGCAAGTGAAATCATAGTTTAATCAGGAGAACATAAAGAAAAATGGGAAAAGGAATTGCATTTGATGTTTCCTAGGACTTTATTTAGTTCCTCTAGGTGCTACTAGGAACAATGGGCCTCTGCTTGTAAGGTCTGCCCTAGTCTCCAATGTGCTAGGCTTCTGTGTGTTAGTTTGCTTGCATGCGGCCCAACTAGTGGCCTTTAATTCATAGAATAGAATGCATTCTTTGAAGTTCATATAAGATGAATACATGCATCTTTCTAAAATGAAACATATTTTATCTTAGGCATATAGGAAAGATCATGCTTGCTCAATGATGCATTTTATTTACATGCAAGGTTAAAAAGAACCCCACACACTTGCACGTTCTACAATAACATTGGTAAGGTTGGATTTCATCATCGACCCCCAATTCAGATCGATGATGTTGGAATTCATCTCCTTCCATCGACTTACCCCCTAGATGTCCTTAGATAGAATAGAGAACTCCTTTTTAGTTGGTGCAGGTCACTTGTGTTCAAACTATCTCCCACTATTTTATAGTGGAAGAGCTAGGCAAACCCCCCACTAGGATTTAAGTGGTGTACCCTAGACTCTTTTGAGAAATCATGTTCGACACTAGTGTTCCTAGTCTCCACTTTGATTGAGTTCCCTCATTCTAAGTCCAAAACATGAACAAGAAATCAAGATCAACAACAAATCCAAACACACCAAATAGTTTAGGGAACACATTAATCCTTAAAAGAGATAAAAATATACTTGCTTTGTTTGCATGATTTGGAATCTAATTAAGAAGATAACTCATAATTATAATGGTGTACACATGGAGCAACCACCCTCGGTCCAACATCAAGGGGGAAACTAATGCTCCTCACACTCACAATCACACTAGCATTGAGCCACCCACCCATAGTGTTATCGGATGAAGTTTGACAAGTCTTAGGGGTGACAACTCAACCCTTGGGGGACTCCATAAGAAACCCTAATAAGAGAGCCACATCTTGGTTCTTCATCACATAGATATGAGGAGGCCTCAAGGCCCCCCTCATCACATAGGAATGAGGAGTCCTCATGGCACCTCTCATAATTTAGACACATGGAGGCATCATGACCTCCTTCATCACATAGATACGAGGAGGCCTTAAGGCCTTCCTCATCACATAAACAAGTGGAGGCATCACGACCTCCCTCTTCACATCGACATGCGGAGGCATCATAACCTCCCTCATTGCATAGACATGTAGAGGCTTCAAGGCCTCCATCATCATGCTAGCATGAGGAGGCATCAAGACCTCCATCATCACATAGGCATGTAGGGGTTACAAGACCCCAGACCTCACATGATACACATAGGATAGATCATCCCACTGAGGGGTAAGATAATAGGCCTACATCAAATTATAGACCAAGGACATCCTATAGCCTCCTAAAATATGGGAGGATACCTCTAGATCACAACCTCATTGGTGTCAATGGCACTCCATGGGATCAACCATGGAGGACTAGATAACTAGATGAGTTGGATCGATTTCCCCCGAGACCAGCTCTAAGAAGTATTGCTACTACATATTCTACTTTAGGAAGTTCATATAGTGTAGCCACTAGATGCACCAATGAACTAAGGGAAGCTTCAAAGTGACCCTATAACACATACACTACTTTAGATCATGGGGGTACTCAACCCATAACATTGTACATAGAGCAAGTTGCCCTAGTAGATAGGGTAAAGTGCACAATAGGAGCCTCCTCGAGGGGCCTCAACATTAGGACTCCTCGCACAGAGTTAGAAAGATATGAGCCTTCAATAGTAGGTCATTCTAACTAACTACGTAGGTTGGAAGAAGAGCTATGCATTGAGTGAGAGCGCATGGAAGATATTGAGCAAGAAGAGCATAGGAAAAGGTGCTTATACCTACAAGAGCAATGCTCAAGAGAAGAAAGAGTTGAGCATGAGGAGCTAGTAGAGAGGCTAGCTTGAGTAGATGCACACATAGGTGGTGAGAGGTATCAATATGAAAGGTATATCGATTCTCAATAGGAGAGAGGTGCTAGACAAAGATATGAGCATGCTCACCATGCTCCACAACATCAACAACACTTGGACCTCGAGCAAATACAATTCAATGAGGACCAAATAAGGATGGAAGATCAAGAACAAACATATCTTGAACCTCCAACCATGGTTATGGGAGATGAGTACAGATGCCCAAACTGGGCAAACATAGGGCTACCTCCCTTACCACCATGAGCAAACCTTCAGGAACATGAGATTATTTCCTTGAAGGTATACCAAATACTCATCGAGAGAGTCAAGTCTCTCGAGAAGTAGGACACGAGTGGATAGAAGCCAACATTGAGCAAGATACACAACCAACCTCTGTGCCCCTCAGTCTCGAGTCTCGCATATCCTAGGCACTTTGAGATGCCTAGGTTAGATAAGTTTAAGGGAGAGGGAGATGCGCAAGAACACATGACCAACTTCATGAATGCGTGCTTCCACCTTGACAAGAATGATGCCCTAATGTTGAGAACATTCATCATGATGTTCTCGAGTACAACAACTCAATGGTTCAACCAGTTGCCCAAGCATAGCATCATCAGTTTTGAGCAACTAGTAAATGCATTCCTAGAATGCTTCTCCTTCGGTGCCAAGAAGAAGGTGAACCTATCTGATCTGGCCAATTTGAAATAGTATGATGATGAGCTAGTGATGGACTATGGGGATAGGTGGAGAAAAATCATGGCAAAGCTATCATTCTCCATCCCCATAGAAGATCTCATCTGAATGTTCACAAAGAGCTATGCAAAGCATATATCTCTATTGTTATAGCTACAATAATATGAATCATTCAAAGAAGCCTTGGCTCAAGCCAAGCTTATTGAAGATATTAAGGTCGATGAGGGAGACCTCAAGCTCTACAACAAGAAAGAGTGGAGCAAGAACAATTGAAATGACAAGAACAAGCAGAAGTAAGCTAAGCTTACTCAGGTTAATCAAGTTGTATTAGCCATGCCAAAGGGGGAATGGACAACAACCCCAAAATTATTAGGCACAACCCCCATCGGCTAACTATGATCCTAAGAACAACTAGGACTAAAATAAGGAGCATCGGCCACCTCATTATTACATGCCTCTAAATGAATCGATGTAGTCGATATTCAATCAATTGAATGAGGCACAGAGGATAAGATTTTCCTGATGTACAACTTCTTGACCCTAACCATCCCAAGCCAAAGGGATACAGGGAAGATCACCACTACCCATATCATAGGATACAAGGGCATGATATCGAGAACTGCATCGGATTCAAGAATGTTGTGCAAAACATGATTGAAAAGGGAGAGCTAAGAGTTGACAACCTGCTAGCTCTCGATAATAGAGATATGGGTATATTCAGGAACCCATTGCCCAATCATGAGGTCCCTAGAGATCAGGGCACCCAAGTCAACCAGGTTTGAGTCGAGCCACCTATTCAGGGATGCATCAGAATGGTTGAGTTGGTTAACATGGCAACCAAGAGTCAGAGATATGGGTAACCATAGCCTCTAGTGGCTCCCATTAATATCTCGACTACACCTCAATAGAGACAGGTGCAAAACAATCCCCTAGGTCCACCAATGAGACCTATGGTAACTATTTGGAGTAGACTAGAACAAAATCTACAAATGACTCCAGCTAAGTTATCCATCTATGAGCTTATACAATAGTCCCCTAGGCATAGGGAGACTTTAATGGAGATTTTGAGATCAATCAAGCTCCAGCCCTAGAACCCAAATGCATTCACACATTTTGTGGGGCAAGTGCAATAGTGCCAAGAGCTCATGATCCATTTTTACGATCATAAAATCAAAGAAGTGCCAACTACTATAGTAGACCCACCTTTGCACATCATTGCATCAATCAATGACATTCCATTCAAGTGGGTTTTGATCGATACAAGCTCATCAATCAACATCATCACTACCAAGGCTATAGGGCACTTGAAGATCCCTAAGTCCAACATTGTCTCGACTTCCTACATGCTTAGGGCTTTCAATGATGCATTGTGCACCACCATGGGTATAGTCATTTTGCCTATAAAAGTAGGACATAAGACCATCCCCATGATGTATCATGTGTTAGAAGGGGTAATGCAATATAACATCCTCCTAGGGCATCCTTGGATTAGGGACATGAAGTGTATACCCTCAATCCTACACCAATGCATCAAGTATGTGCATGAGGGACAAGTACATGTGGTTCCATCCGATGAAGAGCCATTCAAGTATGTGCATCAAGTTGACTTGTTAGGGGACTTTGTCCTTCCATAAATGCACTTGTACATAAGGCCCTCATCCCCAACCATACATCTAGGAAGCAAAAGTAGATCAGTGCGAGGTGACCCATCCATATCGGCACCACCTCCTACATCCAAAGCTACTAGCACTTCTAAAAAGCCTTTGATAGATAAGGCAAAATATAAATAGAATTTGAAGGCACCCCTAGTGGAGGAAGGACCCAAGGAGATTTCGACCATAGTAGCTATAGGAATCCCTACTCCCATGGAGGAGGAACATTCCCAAGAAATAGTCAAGGAGGTACCTCAACCTACCTCACCTGCATCATCAATAGCATCATCTGCACCGTAGGTGATAGTTCACCTAGCCAATATAGCACTAGGTGAATATCTTGTGTAGAATATGACTTTCACGCCAATTATTGAGTCTGCACAAGACATGGGATGACCAAGAGTCCCAAATCTTCTAGTAGGGATGGTGGTTCCCTTAGGGGTTCCACCCAACCAGACTAATTTCATATATGCTAGTCTAGATTACGCCCACACTACTCCTGATCTAGAAAGGGATGAGGATGAGCCATTCACCATGAATGTTCATTACTTATCAAACCCTGAGTTCACACTGAAGTACTTTGAGCAATATCACTGGCATGGCTATGGCCTAGGCCTATATGAGCAAGGGCATCGACTGCCATTTCAATCATAGTACCAATTACCTACTGATAGGTGTGGTTTAGGCTATCAAATGCAGAGTCATGATGACTCTCTAGAAGTAGCCTTAGATAGGCTAAGCATTGGGTTTGGGGAGGACATCGATTGGAATCCCTATCAACTCCCTAGTAGAAACTATTTGGGTGATGGATGGGTGTCAATGGTCAATATCACACCACTTGATATGTATCACCTTGAATCCTCTCTTGAAGCACCCCCATCAGGAGCCATCCTATGGGAGGAAGAGCCAATGCATGGATATGAGCGAGAGGAGTATAACTATGTCCCAAGAGAGGATGAAGATGAAGCTAGACTAGCCTACCATGGGCCTTGGTATGTGCAAAACCTTGCTTGGATAGGCCACACAGAGAGTGGCTACATCTCATATGAGAGTGAATACATCTCGGATGAGGGTGGATACATGTCAGATGAGAGTGACTATGAGTCAGAGGACTCAATAGAGATGGCCTACCTATGGCCTAGACATATGAGCCACATCATTGGGCCAGAGACAAATGCTAATGGATTCTTCATAAGTGATGATAACTATGAATATGAGACTGAGCTAGCCTATCTGGGGCATCATCAGGCAAGCCATCACCCCATCCTAGGGCTAAAAATGAATACCAATGGTTTCTTTATAAGTGATGATGACTTTGAGGATGAGATCAAGATGGCTTATCTTGGGCCTCAACACTTGCATCTAGTCAATCTGCTTGTTGAGAGGGAGATGGCACTCCATGCCATAGATCCTGATCTTCACTTCCTAGGAAGACCAATAAACCTAGATGCCATCCATCACATGGTCAACTTAGATCCACCAACATTTAGAGAGCAACTATTGCCTAATGATCCCATCATCTCATCCATCCATAGACCGAATCCTGAGATCCTGATGCCCCTAGAGCCTCATCGTGAGTATGGAGGGCACACCCTTGATGTAGAGATTCACCCATATGGTCTTGGAGATTTCATTCCATCCATCAACATGATCTCCATTGATTTGACCACTCCACTCCATGACCTAGTAGATCCTTCAAAACCATTGTGTCTTAACTTAGATGCTATTGATTGGGATCATGTTGATTCACCCCTAGAGCTTGAGGATTTCTTCCCTAATGAAGAGATGCTACAACCATTTCATTTTGCATCAGGCTATGCACATGATGTCTATCATGCTGGTCTTGACCCTGAGTCAGTGGGAACTATAAACCTAGTAGATGACATTCATTTAATCCCCACTCCTCACCAGCTTGAGGAGGGGTCACATATGGCAATAGAGGAGACTTTCAAGGTGGACATCAGCAATGATCCTTCTCAACCAAAGAAATTCAAGTTTGAAGAAATCTTATCTCCAGAAGAACATGCCATCATAATTCCTCTACTGAAAGAGAGACCAAATCTCTTTGCTTGGACCTACAAAGACATGTTGGGGCTAGATCCAAAGTTGGTTGTCCACAACCTTTTGCTAGACCCTACAAAGAAATCGGTCAAGAAAAAGCTTAGAAAGATGCATCCAACCATCACTTTGATGGTTAAAAATGAGTTGCAAAAACTATTGGATGTAGTCTTTATTGTTCCCATCGACTATCCAGAATGGGTATCAAACATGGTACCCATAGGAAAACCTGATGGAAGAGTCCGCATTTGCATGGATTTTAGGGATCTCAATAAGGCAACCCCAAAGGATTCATTCCTATTGCCCAACATAGATGCTCTTGTAGATGCAATTATAGGTCATGAGATGCTCTCCCTAATGGATAATTTTTTTGGTTACAATCAGATTCGGATTAAACCTGAAGACCAACATAAAACTGCATTCACCACTCCATGGGGGACATTCTATTACAAAGTGATGCCATTCGGTCTTAAAAATGTTGGTGCCACATATCAATGGGCTATGACATACATTTTCCATGACTACATGCACAAGATCTTGGAAGACTACATCGATGACTTACTAGCCAAGTCATTGTTGTGTGAAGAGCATGTTGAGACCCTCACAAAGGTCTTCGATCACCTGATTGAGCACAATGTCAGGTTGAATCCCAAGAAATGCATCTTTGGCATAACTTCTAGAAAACTCTTGGGATTCATCATTTCTAAATGAGGCATCGAGGTAGACCCAACAAAGGTAAAGGCTATCCTAGAAATGGCCTCACCCATGAACATCAAAGAACTAAGAAGCTTACAGGGCAAAGTAGCATCCATAAAGTGATTTATCGCACAACTATCAGACAAATGTTGACCCATGAATCGACTTCTACACAAGGGGGTCCCATTCTAGTGGGATGAAGAATGTCAACAAGCCTTTGCTGAAATCAAGGAGTACCTGGCAATGCATCGCTAGTCCTAGCTCCACCAAGGCTAGACATGCCATTCTTGCTGTATATATCTACTACCAATTTTGCTTTGGGCACCATGTTGGCTCAAAAGAATGTGTAAGATAAGGAGCAAGTGATATATTACATCAGCCACACTTTGGTGAGCTACGAAATTGGATATGCATACGTAGAAAAGCTATGTTTAGCAGTGGTCTTTACAACCAAGAAATTATGCCACTACATGTTGAGCCATACGACATATGTAATATCCAAACAAAATCCTTTGTAGTATATGATGAGCAAGACATATCATAACACACGTACTGCAAAGTGGATCATGCTATTGATAGAATTCGATTTGGAATTCATAAGCCAAAAGTCCATCAAGGGACAAGTCATAGCTGATCAACTGGTTGAGGCACCTCTTCAGAATAGTAGGCCCCTCACCATAGAGCTTCTTGATGATGCAGTATTTGCACTATCAGAAGCACCCAAACCTGAAGAACCAAAAAATGAAGCTGACATGACTTTGTTCTTTGATGGTTCAAAGTGTGAGCAAGGAGGTGGTGCAGGGATTATCTTTTTCATGCCATAAGGTGCTCCAATGCCCTTGTCATTCAAGCTAGACTTCCCTTGCACTAATAACAACACCGAATACGAGGCCCTAATATTGGGTCTCCAAATAACCATCTCCATGAGAATCAAAAGGCTAAATATCTTTGGTGACTCCCTACTCATAGTCAACCAGGTCAAGGGACTATTTCAATGTCGGGATCCAATCTTGAAAGCTTACAAGGAGCTTGTTGACACATATCTAGCCAAACTAGAGTGGTATGACATCGAGGCCATCCCTCATTCATCAAATATATTTGTAGACACCATGGCATATCTGGGATCCTTGATCCCTCAGAATCCATCTACTGATTTCACTACCATTCATGTCAAAATGCTCTCACATTCAGCGATCCAACGTGAGGCTTTGGATAACAAGGAATCTATCAACATGATTCATATAGAGCCAGACCATGACTAGTTCTGTAAAGCCAAAGACTTCTTAAAGAAGGCACCTTGGGGGTCCTTGATCTCTCAGGGTCCTATGGGGAATGGTACCACCATTCACCACAAGGTTGTTTCTCAATCTGCATTTGTGCACATCAAATTATAGGAGAAGCAAGTCATCTTATCCATCGAGGTTGTAGCTTATCAGGATTGGCTTTCCCAATTACAAGATTTCCTAAGACTTGGAGTTGTCCCATAGGGACTATCGCATGCTGAGAGATGAGCATTCAAGAAAAAAGTGACAAGATATGTCTTGCTAGGAGGCATATTGTATCATCGAAGCTATGATGGAGTCCTCCTTCATTGCTTAGAGCCCCAAGAATCAGCTTGGGCAATTTCACAAGCTCATGATGGTACATGTGGTGGCCACTTCAGCGGTATGGCCATTGTCAAGCGCATCCTTCGAATGGGTTATTACTGGCCCACCATGGAGAAGGATTATTATGAGTATGTCAAGAAATGTATTAAATATCAATATCATGTAAATTTGATGCACCTGCCATCTCAGGCCTTATAACCCATTCAGGTGGCTTGGCCATTTTCTCAATGGGGTTTTGATCTAATTGGAAATATTTCTCCCTCATCCTTAGGCTGACACATATTCATCTTAATGACCATTGAGTACTTCACCAAGTGGGTGGAAGTGGTCCCCTTAACATCGATAATTGGTCCTCAGATTATGGAGTTCATACTCCACAATATCATTTGTCATTTTGGGGTACCTTTCAAAATAATCTCGGATAATGGTCCATCATTCAAAAACAAAAATGTGTGAGCTTTAATGACCAAATATAACATTCAACATAGTTTTGTGACACCATACTATCCATAGGCAAATGGGCAAGTAGAGGCCTCAAACAAGACAATAGTAGCCATCTTAAAGAAGATGGTGAAAGAAAATCATAAGGATTGGCACTTGTAATTGCCCTTGGCATTATGGGCTTACAAGACTAGCATACAGATGCCCACTAGGGCAACACCATTTTTGCTTGTATATGGCACTGAGGCCATTATGCCCTTAGAGTTAGAAATTCCAACATTGCACATCACATTGAAAGAGTTCATCAATGATGACATTGCACGACAAGCTCACCTGGATCAACTGACCCTTCTGGATGAATGATGCATCAATGCTCTTGAGCATCTTCGCATTTACCAGGATCATCTAACATGAGCTTACAATACTAGAGTCCACCTAAGAGACTTTAAGGTTGGGGATCTTGTGCTTAAAGAGAACCAACAGAACTCAAATCTGTCCGCATCTATGAGACAAATTTATGGCCAATTGGATAGGTCCCTATATCATCTCTAAGAAGATTGGGCCTGGGGCATATCACCTAACAATGCTAGAGGGTGTTGAGGAGCTAGAGCCTCTCAACATCATTCATCTAAAGGTGTTTCACACATAAATCAACAAAATATCAAAAACATTCAAATAAATTTCAAAATTTCAAAAATAATAGAAATCATAAAAATCCAAACAAATAAAAAAACATCAATAAAAAATAAAATATCCAAAGGCATCTTAAAGCCCTTTGGTAAATCAAACAAAATATCCAAAGGCATCTTAAAGCCCTTTGGTCAAATCACAAAAAGCTCCAAAGGCATCTTAAATCCCTTTGGTCAAATCACAAAAAGCTCCAAAGGCATCTTAAAGCCCTTTGGTCAATTCACAAAAAGCTCCAAAGGCATCTTAAAGCCCTTTGGTCAAAAGCAAAACATAAAAGCACAAAAATAGTCATAATAATCAAAACTCAAAAACAATTGAAAGCATCAAAAATACAAAAACATTTGCATTTACATTTGCATTCATATAGTTGCATTGCATTAGGCATGTTGCATCCATTGCATTTACATTTAGATACATTTGTATTCACAATCTTACAAATGACACCACATTTGTACATCAATCATGCATCTTCAAAATCCATCATCATCCATCACCCATGTGTGTAACTATGTTTTTCAACACAACCCCTCCTATTGCTATGAGGAATATACTAGGGTTTTCTGGTCACTCAACCATACCTAGTGGTTTTATCAAACTTTGTAGAAAGTTATCTTTGCTTTTGATAGGTGAGGTTTAGTTTTGATAGTACCTAGTATATTTCAAAATCCTATCACTAATTAAAACACTAAAATCTTAGTTGGAACAAGGGAAGATGAACACTACAAAGTGGTATTAGGTATCCTAAGGTGAAAATTTTATCTTGCTCATCCCCCTATGTGACCGGTTCAAAAATGTTGAGAATTGGAAAAAGGACAAGTTCACCCCTACACAAAGAAATCCCTTGCTTTAATCAAAACAAGCAAAAATCCTCAACAAATCAAAATTCAAAAACAAAATAAATAGTGATTATCATCACTACATAAATCCCTTGCTCAAAAGAAAAATAAAATTCAAAATAAATAGTGATTTTCATCACTAAATCATGAGCAAGTATCCCAAATAAATATGAAGAAAAGAAGGGAGTATTGAACTTGAATCCCTAGAATTCTCAACATTTGACGAGCCTTAAGGTGATCCTTATGCATGATGATATGTCTACCACATTAGCATCTTGCTTCTGTACAGACCAATGTTTGCATGTGGATGAGCTAGCTTTAGGTGTCCTGTACCACCTAGTGGTTTAATCCAACTAAGTCCAACTTAGGATCAGGATGAACATTTGAGGATCCCCAATACAACAATGGGCTGAATGAATCCCACCTGGCACTAGGGTATGCTTATGTTTTATCTAATATATTCATTTGCACACATAGGGATAATGAAATATCTAGGTCTTCATAATAAAGCTTTATCCTTCGAAATCTCTGTATGATCAGTATACAACTTTTGATGAAGCAACTAGGGTGTTTGAGTCTCATGGAAAACCTCAAAAATCACCTCATAGCAACAATTCATATCATAACTCACATCATCAACTTTATTTAGGAGGTTTTGTTCATTAAAGGGTATCCATGAAATAGGATAGATACCGGATAAATATCAGCAATGATATTTAGACGACCACTGACTATTTTGTGCATATCTTTTAATTTATAGAAGCTAATCAAGAAAAGTACATACATATCACATCATCTCATCTCACATTTGGATGCTTAAATAATTAATTCTTATGCTAAGAGTTATTATTTACATTCATGATTGTTATACATTTTGTGGTGTCGCCCATTAGATTGTTAAACTCATATCATATTCATTCCTTATGTTTTAAGTGATTAAAGCATACAGGTTCATTTACATTAGATCACCATCATGTAAATAGTGCATTACAAACATTGCATTTACCATATCATAACAACATAAGTTAGATGCATACAATACAACAAAATTAAACATGCATTTAACAATAAGCATTACATCCATATATGCATCCATCATCATCATCTAGATCATGCCATCTAATCATCCACATATCATAAAGCATAAGTCATATAAACCACACCATCTGCATACATCATAAGTAGTCCATCTACGCATCTAGGTCAAAAAAAACATATCTAATGCATGTCATACATCACATCATATACCATAAAATCACATCACATCATATACCATAAAATCATACATCATATACCATAAAATCATATTGCATCATATACCATAAACATAAAAACATAAACAAGAACATAATAAATACACATAATGAGTCTCAAAGTCTAGATATCATATAAACATGTGTCAAATAAGTACATGTAGGTACAAAAATCACCAATAAGGCTACAACTATGTAGGTCAGCTGACCTTACACTCAAAAAGAGGTACAAAGTATCCAAGGAGCCATAATACTCAAGAGTGACCTGCACCACTAGCCTCACCTCCGCCCTCATCACCCCCTCTAGGAGGTGGTATAGAACTAGCACCCCTAGTCTACTCTATCTAGGACCTGGTCCTATGGCTCGATCGAGCTGATGACTACCCTGTAGTACTCTAGCTGGCCCTCTGTGACCCTCCTACCATAGGCCTCTCTGGTAGGTGATCTCCTTAAATTTTGACCTCATGCTCCAATGCCAGGATGTAGGAGGAATCTAGGGTGCATTCCTCCAAGTCATCTACTAGAAGCCCATGCAAATATTGGATCTTCACACCTACATCTAGACCACTAGGTCCCTGAGGCACTATAATAGGTGGTACAATCTAGCTCTGAGTAACATCTCACTTAGCAATAAGTTATGTAACCTATCTCTAAAGAGTGGCAATGGTGGCATCCCTCTGTTGCACCTAAATCTGAGATATCTACAGCTCAGCCTCAACCTGATGTAGTTGAGCCTAGAGAGGAGACTCTTACTCCTCAGGATCTAGCTCCTCCTCCTCCTTAGGGGAAACCTACTCCTCTATATCCTACTCCTCTACCACATCTCCTTTACTCCCTACTTCCCTACCTACCCCCAATCATCTGTCCAAGCTCACACTCGATACCCATCAGGATCCTCAACCTCTACCTCATCCAAATATCACCCTAGGTGGCCACCACCATGCCATAATCATATACCCCACCAGCAGGTGTACACCTCTGTGACTCCAACATCAACCACCCCAGGATCAACTATAGGAGGATCATCCTCCTCTAATACTATTGTAACTTGAGGTGGTGGAAGGTTCCTCTCTATGAAAATATGGTGATAGAAAACTTGCTCAAGAGGAAATATTTCTAGGTAATACACCTTGATGTGCTCTAGGCCACCTAGATCCATAGCACTAGACATCCTCATCTACCATAGTGATCTTCTTAGGAAGTCCTTCTAGGTGGTCCACCTTGATATGCTCCCATCCCTAGATCTGGAGGAGCAAGCTGTAAGCAATACTAGCCCATCCATGACACTGAATGTGGTATAGCTCATCATAGCACTACACCAGTAGTGCTCCCCCAAGCATAGATGATCGATGCCTCACTATCAATCAAATCTTGTACCATCACTAAGAGGTTCCATGGGAACCTCGCTCTAGAGCAATCAGGTATAAGAATGTTGTAGATGACCATCAACAACACAACATGTCTATGGGAGAAGACATCCTCTTGGTACCACCGAGAAACTAATATCCCACCAGATTGAGTATCCTAAAAGGTAACAATAGCATGTCTCCCAAAGACCCTTATGAATACTACATCCAGTGCATTAGTGGGGGAAGAAACTATGGGCACTCTATCAAAAGGGATCCTGAAGATCCTATAGATGTCCTCCGGCATAATGGTCATCTCACCGATAGGAAGGTGGAAAGTATTAGTCCTAGAGTCCCACCTATGGGCCAAGGCAGTCAAATAGGCCTGATCCAACATAATCATCAAAAGCCCAGTGACATACTAGAGCCCACGAGCATCAAGCCACTCCTAGTCCATGTCATCCAGGAGGGGCAGAAGGTCCACAAGTAGCTTCGGGTCTCGAGCCCGAGCAGACAAGATCTAAGAGTGCAAAATAAATGCATAAATCAAATGCACTAACAAACTAATAAATGCATAAAATATAAAATGGTGCAAGCTAATCTAAGATGAGCTTAAGGCAACAAGCATGATGGATAAATGCACCTAAACAACCAAAAAAATCAAAAACTATTCTTCAAAATTTCAAAAAAAATCAATTAAATTGCTTTAAAATCCAAAAATCAAAGGAATAAACCTAAGGCCACCTGGATACCAGTGTAGAGAGAATCCACAAAGTGGCCATTGAAGCTAGCAATGGCCAGTTTCCAATGGTCAAAAATTTGACCATTGGATTTCAAACTAGCCATTACCAGCAATAATCGCAAGCCTTAGGTTAGGCTAGCCGCTCTGAGTGGTAGCGACCAGTGAGCGACACACCAACGGCATGCCCCCATGGCCAAAAATCAAACAAAAATTAACAAAAACCTAAATCTAAAGGAAACCCATTTACTTAAACCCTAAATTAAGCCTATCTACTGGTTTAGTTCATTGCCAATAGGGTTAATGAGGTTCCTTTACCAAATTGTTTAGTTAGGTTCATTTTACCATAGTAACAAAAGGAGGTTAGGGTTTAGAAAGGTACCCATGAAGCTTTAGCTCCTCTACTGGTCAAAGCCTTGCCCTGCTCAGCCATGGCATCCAATCGATAGCGTTCTAGTCACAAGCAATCACTTTCACCTCAGAGCTCCAAAAGCAAAATTGACAACTAGAAGAATGAAGAGTCAGAAACCCTAATTTACTTTTGTCTTTTCTACTCAAGCCTCAGCCACTGCTGGCATCAACGGCCTAAAATTTTTGGCCACTAGACCTAACAACGACCATGAAGCAGCAATTGGGGGTCGTTGGACCTAACAATAGCCAAGAACCAATGAGAAATTTACTCAATTTCTCACCACAGAGCACCTCAAAATGGGTCATTAAACACATTCACAGATCTAGGAGAATCAAAATTTCAAAAATACCAAAAAAAATTACATATATCAAAATCCAAAAACATCATAAAATCCAATTAACAAATAAATAAAACAACAACAAAATCCCAAACGAGCCTCGTAGTCAGTTATTTGCTCTATACACTTGGCGATTGCAGCGACTAGCACTCCATGCAATTCGACAAGATGAGAAAATTACCATAAGGCCACTTGGGGCAAAATAGTTATGGTAGAATTGAGATGCTTCACCTCAAACCCAAAGAAGGCCATGATAGTCGGACCACCCCACGGGAGCGAGGATCCATCTCATTTCTCCTATAACAAATAGTGATTCAACATAAGCTACAATAGAATTGCTATCATCTTGATTCCCTAAGAAGGCCATTGCGGCTAGACCGCCCCATGGGATAGAGATGTGCAATTACCAAACAGGGTTGAAATCACACCTAGATGGGAACTAATCTATAACAACAAATGCAACCCTCTAAAGAGGTCCAAATCATTCATTTTGGTCAAGTGACTCATCACTTTATTAATTGTCCTTTCCTCATCGACTTGTCGCTTGAGGGGGTAGTCAAAATTTTCAACAATCATAATCAAAGTCAACAAAATATCTCTCGATCATGTCAAGTTGCATTCATCTTATGAATCATTGCCAACAACTATCATAAGCTTACCCTTTGTTGGGGAAAAAATTAAATATGATAGTTAAGTTTGTAGCTCTCCTCCTTTTGGACCTATAGTAGTACTAAAGCTACCCGATCGCTTGATGAATGAGTGCAAACTTCCACAAATTTAAGCCTTCCATTCTATTGGAAGCAATGATTCTAGGATATACACCCTCCCGCATGACTGGGGCATCCAATGTTGATCAGATCAATGATCATCATCCAACCTACAATGTGACCTTAGGTGGTCTATTTTTGCTCCATGCTGTGTTTTCCCACAATGCATCCCAAAAAGGGGCATCTATAGACACCTAAAATACATCATGTTTAGGAGACTACCCATATGGACACATTCATAGACCATATGAATCCTCTTGGATCTCTCCAAGAGCAAGTAGTGGTCCTAACCACTCAAATAGGGTAGTTCTAGCCCATCCAGGCTTGGTCACTCTCAAGTAGAGCAGCCACACCTGGCCGTTGAAGACTACAACGACCACACCTAGCCATTGGACTTGATAGTGGCTAGCACCATGCATAGTCTAGCCATGAATACGGGCCCAGATCATGCAGTCTGACTACACCTTTACATTGTTTATGGGTAGATTTTGGTGAGGAACTCCCTGAGTTCCTCCTAACTACCCCTTCAATGCTAGTTTGTGACTGATGCTTCCCACCCAAAATGGTCAGTCACATGCAATTTGGATTGAAGCTTCTCCAGGAAGCCAAGGTCCAGATCTGAGAGGGAAGTCTACATATGGACTCTCCCATGAAAAGCAAAAGATCCACAAAGTTTTAAAGTTTAAGCAGTGAAGCCCTATCAAAATGGAGAGCCAAGCTACGTCCCTTTGAGGAGCATTGGAGCGTCATCCAGTTGAGCCACATCCACGCACCAGTATTCAGATCCATCATTCCCAACCACCAATCAGTGTAGGAGACACGTCCAGTGACCCTTGAACATCAATTGTAGCAAGGAGGATAGCACAACAGCCCCTAGTTCATGAGGAGAAGAGCTTCATATCATGACCGCTATCTCGGATAGTGGCCCATAGGCATATTTTAGGGCATAGACGTTATTTCCATTTGCTTTAGTTTAGATTCATTACTACTTGATTTATTGATTAGTCATAGCTCAGATCTAGTTTCATTAATGCATCTATTTCATATTTCTTAGCTTTCCATGCATTTATTATTCTGTTTATGCTTGTATTTCATTATTATCATGATTATTCAGATCCGCTAACAAAGACCTCATCCAGAGAGGTGGTCCATCCTATTAAGCATGTGCTTTGTTGTTTCCATGAGCATAGGTATAGATCTTCAGGATCATATTGGAGCAGTAGGAGCACAAAGATCCCTCCAGGACCAGATCTGGAGAAGGGGGCATCTGTAAGCCCCCATACAGTTTCGTGTGTGGGACCAGGAGGCCTGCGTATGCACACCATTCCCTTGTAGGGAATACATCCGATCACTACTCTATATTGTGTAAATCTTTGTATCAAAATGATGGGTATCCCTCAGAGGGATGAACTTGTAATCGAGGACTCGAGATATCAATAAATAAAGCATCTTTATTTGTTTTCTTATTTTTGTGTTGCATGTGCTTTCGGTACTTTCATTTTTGTGCAAGTGGTAATATACGTAATAAACCAAGATGCAAGTAGGGTAGCCCATATAGGTGCGTGCCTCCCGAGGTCACACACAATGAACATAATATTCATGAAAATAACAATAATATGACAATAAATGAGCAAATTATTCATGAAATAACATGAAGAAAACTTACAATAATATTGCTCTAATTGTATACAAGCTTGATCCAATATTCATCTAATTCTTCAATATTCTCTTACATTTCATGGAGTGTTGTCTCCATAATATAACCTTAGAAATATGAATCTTATACTCTTTGAATATTTCTCTTAGTGATCAAAAGAGAGTCGCTTCCTAGACTTCTTTACCAGGATATCCCCTACTCTTGGATGCACCTAGAATGGGAAGGTTAGAAGAGCTCTTTTATCATGGGGCTCTTTAAAATACTTAGTGGATACAATTATTATTACTATCCATGCCTTAAATGTGAGGGTTAAGGGAAAGTGAGGCTTTTACAATACCAAGACAATAGACAACACAACTCCTTTGATGGGTAATTTGTTCCCATAAGGTTACCTTTGAGCCAATATCCAATAGGAATCCACTTTTTATCATTTGATTTACATTCCTCAATAAGGGGTGTGCTCGAACTACCTTCTATTCATTTTCTATTTTCACCCTTAATTTCATAGGAGATAAGGATTTTCAACATCAAAATGCACCAAATAATATAGGAATTCACAACTAAAACTTAAAAGAGATAAACACATTATCTTATTGTGTTTTTCTTTATTGTTTATTTGGGTAATAAAGACCATGGTAACTATGCATGACCAAGATTGATAAAGGGCTAGTATTGTAGAAGATTTTTGATAAGGCATGTAATACCTCTGCATCAGTCCTGAGGATATGGCCATTCCTGAATGAAATACTAGTTTTTTTTATAGAGAGTCTAACTTGGAGAAAATCCCCATTAAATATGTATTTATCAGTCCTCGATATGATCATAGTGATGGATTCCATAGTCAAGATACTTTACATGCTCATCATAGACAAACCCTACATCACGAGGAAGGTTATAGTAGGATAGTGTTGCGAGTTCATATTTTAAATCACCCTATACACTAGTTAGAAAATGATAAGGAGTACACACTATGGATGAGGCTATATGATCATGCCACTCCTCTTGGGATCATCCATGGATGAGTTGATAATATGCCTTTGTATATAGGTATGGCACTCACCCTCCTGCTTGAACACTTGTGTCGACTCATACAGTCCTAGTCAATAAGGAAGAGAGGGATTTTGATAATATCCTTAATCTTCAAGAAGAGTATTCCATGCAAGAATATTGTGCCTCTATGCCACCTGAGTACATTGAGCTTACATATAAGTTCGAATACCATATTAATGTGACTTCCTTGATCATGGAAAATAGATAGATTTTGGGTCTTGTGGATGAAATATTGCACCTCTTCACCCACTCTTCTTTTCTTGAGGATGATGACATCTTAGATCTGGCAAATTTTGAAGTAGTTATAGAAGATGAGGATTTCCAAAACTAGATGGATGAGCAACAAAACAAATCTCTAAGATTGAGATCAAATGAAAGAATGGATAGGAGCATGCTCAAAATAAGATCCTCATCCTCATCCTGGTCATTGGATGGAAGAATGAGATCCCAAATCCTTGGACAAAAGAATCAGACTACAATATAGTGATCACAAGTCCCAATTTCCCATCCTTAAAGTTGGATGGAACTTTGGAAAATAATCATCAAAAGTCCAAGCTAAATCCTCTGTTCCCAAAATATGATGAGTGAAATATTGAGGATATGGTGCATCCATGACCAAAGCTAATGTCAAAAGGAATAAAGGATCAAGCGAGGCCATTAATAATAACATCTACTAGCATGAGCTAATAAATATTAGTTGAAATCATGTGAAGCCCATAGAATATCAACTAGACCTCTAGTTGCTCAAGTATATAGAATTTATTGCCAAAACAAGTCTGAAAAGAGTGATCAAAGACCTAAATCCATGCAAAAATACTTGACTTCCTCCAATAATCCATCATTATTCTAAGGATTAGAACATCAATAGATATTCAGATTATTTTAGTGTGATTATTACCACCTAATGCCATCAATGCTTGAATTTGAATCTATTGTAAAATCTTTTATAAAAGGTGGAATGCTTGTCATTCCAAAGGGTGGCTCTGTGGCCTTTACAATTCATATGTAATTCTTCATATCTTATAAATATTAGTGAATCACTATTTGGTCTATAAATTTGTCTTTCATTTTGATTTTTTCTTTATGTGAATATTTATTTCTGTGATGGTCATCTAAGTTGATTTTCTTAATTATGCTATATGGATTTCAAAAGCTTAGCTGAGCGGTTCTAGAATTCGCATTCACCATTGGGTATAGGGATTTATTTATGTTAAAGCCAATTGGATGGAAGTGCTCTAATTTTATTTCTTGTATTTCATACACCTTCCTACTGGTTCTAAAATTTTCCCCTACACATTGCACCAAAGGAGAAGTGATAGATGGGATGGGTTGATCTATTAGGTGGTTCACTATTTTTTGCACCAACGATATTGAAGGAGTGTGTCTTGATGCAACCATACCCTATCATTGTTAATGGCTACAACCTCCTTTGCTTTATTTCATTTTTCCCCTTTTTTTCTTTGTGGTGTAGTTAGTTAGAACCTAAGGATCCAGTCTTCTCTAAATATTGACTACCTCTACCTCTCCCCAACCTGGTGACCATTCAATACTAGTCAAGAATATTTGGGTGTGCCTCCTGCTAATTTGGTGCTAGTTTTCACACTAATATTTTTTGGTTACTCTATTGGAGAACTCAATGAGTTTTTGTGTTTGAGGAAACCAGAGTTTTACGATACTCTGGTTCACCCATATCTTGATAAATAACTTGGAAACTCTGACTATGCAACATCTCCATATCATGAGATTAGTTATCTTTTATGTTGAATATTTTTCATTTCCTAAAGGATCCAGGGTTTGATGAGTATCCCTAACCTTGATAGTAGAGAAACCATTCTCATATGGTGACTCCCACCTGGTGGCGTAATCCAGAGGTTTTAAGGGAACAATGCTTTAATGGCTCAAATAAGTTGCCCTAGCTGGATTGATCAAGGTCCCCTTTGTCTTATCTATTTGCATGATATCCCTAAATTTGTGCTAGAATTTTTACCAAATTATGATGGTTTTAGTGGATATGTGAAGGTGTACCTAGAAAATGTAGCGTATCTAGCCACCCTTCATAATATCATACATGAATATGTGATGATCAGGTTTCTAGTCACTTATATTCAAGGTAGAGCATGACTCTAGTATAAAACCGTATAAACTAGGAGCATATTTGCATGGGTATATTTGTCTAAATCTCTCATTGATGTGTTTGGTGAACTCAAGGATATCTTCCAACTACTGAATTAATTCACATTTATCAAGAGGAACCCTCTTGAGAGTGTGGTGGACTTCAACATTTGATTTAGTAGCAGTTGGAAGAATATTCCAAGCCTACTCCTCCCGTCCTCTTCCCAAGTGTACTTGTTCTACATTTGAGCCTTTAGCCCTGATATGATGCTCCTCCTATATCAATATGGGGAGAAAATATTTCCCTTACTTTATGAGGAATCCATCAGAGTTGGATAGATATTAGGAGAAAAGTAGTAGCCATAACATCCCTACACGAGTATCTCCTCTTTAGATCTTGTCCCAGATCAAAAAATGGGGTCATCATCGAAAGAGGAACCATATGTAGGACTGATGTAGCAGGTTAGTCTCAAAAACCTATCATCTAACAGGTCACCATCCAAAATGTAGAATAGGTGGTAGAAGTAATTACCACCTTAAATTTTGAATACCTGAGTGATAAAAATATTAGGCAGAGTAAGAAGAATTGTAAGGTTATCATAATTTTTATCCTGTATAGACAATGTCTATACAAGTAGAGGCTCAAATTTAGTGTAATTTGGTCTAGCCATTGCAGATTCAGAGGATGAATGACACATACAACCTAGGCTAAAACATGCCTAGTATGCCATATTTTATTATAATTAAATAAATTTGTGCCCTATGCATAACCACTTCTGTGGTGTCATCATCCTTTTTGGGACTTGCAAGAATTTTTTCTTCAAGTAAAGATTACCCAAGAATTTGTCTTGGAAATGTAAAATTCCTCCTCTATCTCTATGTTGTCCTCCTAATTTTTATTTCTTCCATGTGTTCTTGTGACACCGTAGCCCTATGGATGCATCCAATAATTATAGATGTCTCATATCTTATCCTTGGGAGTTGCATTAAGAAGCCTTGGAATTAAGTACAATGTTAGATGAGCAGGTTATAAGTAACATCCTGCAAGCAGATAGAGATGGGACCAGGAAGTTTAAACTATGAAATACGATGAAAGCAAAATAGCCTCCTGGTTTATAACAATTAGTAAAAGAGGGTCATTGCTAGATTGCATAATGAAGAAATCTTGGGATAAAAGGAGAAAGTATCAATGGCAATATGTTTGCTCTTGGAATATCTTAGATCCTCGATGGGCTATGGTTAAAGGGATTCAATCTAAAAGAATATGGAGAAGGGTTTATGCTCTATCAATTTCACTTGATAAATTTTGGGTTTCTTTTCCTTTTGTGTCTTTCCATTTCTCCATCCTCCCCTTTCCTCCGTCTTCCCCTTCCCTTTGTTACTCGCATTTCTTTAGGTTAATGATAAATCCATATTTGTCTCAACTATTTTCTAGTCTCCCCTTTCTCCTTTTGTGTTTTTACTTATTTTTTCCACTACTTATCTTTCTACTTCTCTTGTCTACTACAGTCCTATTTGTGTTTATTGTCTCCTTCCCATTCCATTAGCTTTATTTTCCTTGTTCCTCTCCTCTTGTCTCACTTCCTACATGATTTTCTTTCATCCTTGTGCTTTCCTTCTCCTTTTATCTCTTTGTTTTAGCTAGTATATCTCCTCCTCTTTCTGGGTTCCTATTTTGATAAGTTGAAAAATACCTATAAGTCGCAAAGAGTGTGGGTGAAATTTTACACCTCTTCACCCACTCTTATTTTCTTGAGGATGATGATGTCTTAGAGCCGATCAATTTTAAAGCATTGATGGAAGAGGCAGATTTTTAAAACTAGTTGGATGAGTAGCAGAAAAAATCTTCAATATTGAGATCAGATGAGAGAATGGGTAGGGGCATGCTCAAAATAAGATTTTAAATCCATACCCTATTTATTGGATGGAATAATGGGATCCCAAATCCCTAGATGGAAGAATTGGACTATAGTATATTGATCATAAGTCCCAAGTTCTTATCCTTGAAGCTGGATATAACTTTGGGAAAGAAGCATCAAAATTTTGAGTTGAATCCTCCATTCCCAAAATATTATGAGTGAAAGACTGAGGAGATGGTGCATTCATGACCAAAGCTGACATTAAAAGGAAGAAAGAATCAAACGAGACCATACATTTGCCTCAAAATGAGCTCATAAAGATCATTTGAAAGTACATGAAGCCCATAGAATATCAACTAAGCTTCCAACTACTCAAAAGGGTAAAGTAGATGGAATTTATTGCTCAAAAAGGTCCGACAGGAGTTATCAATGGCCCAGATCCATGTAGAAATATCTAAATTCCTCCAAATGTCTACGATTATTCTAAGGAGTAGAACATCAATAGATCTTCTGATCATTTCAATGTGATTCTTCCCACCTAATGCCATCAATGCTTGAATTTGAATCTATTGTAAAATATCTTATAAATAGTGGAATGCTCATCATTCCAAAGGGTGGCTCTATGGCCTTTACAATTCATATGTAATTATTCATCACTTGTAAATAATAGTGAATCACTATTTGGTATCTCAATCTATATTTCATTATGCTTTTGCCTTTGTGTGAATTTTTATTTATGTGATGGCTATTTGAGTTCGTTTTCTTAATTTTGCTATCTAGACTTCATAAGCTTAGCTGAGTGGTTCTAGAATTTACATTCAACATTAGGCATTGAGGTTTATTTCTATTAAATCCAATCAGGTGGGAGCGCTCTAATTTTGCTACCTAGATTTCATGCACCTTTCCACTAGTTTTAGAATTTTCTCCAGTACACTACATCAAAGGAGAAGTGATAGATGGTGCAGGTTGATCTATTAGGTGGTTCACTATTGTTTGCATTGGCAACATCAAAGGAGTGTATCTTGATATAGCCATACCCCATCCTTGTTAGTTTCGACTATATTATCCTTTGCTTTCTTTCTCATTCCATTTCATCCTTTTCCACTTTATAGCATAGTTATCTAGAACCTAAGGAGTCAACCTTCTCCAGAGATCAACCACCTCTTCCTCTCCTAGGCTGGTTGACCGTTCAATGCTGGTTGGGAACCTTCGAGTGTGGATCCCGCTTTTCTGGTGTTAATTTTCATACCAACAGGTCTACATAGCAAGCCAAGGTTCTTCATATTAATACGAAGGTCGATTGGCCCCATACTACTAACCAGCTAGATCAGGCCCTTAGGAAGTGTTGGTTGTAGAACCTGATTCTAATTTAAAGGTCCTATGTTAGCCATATCTAGACCCACTCTACGAAAGGATATAGGCATTATGTAATTGTGTATCGAATTGCATGTCAATCCGAGTTTTTTTTGTGAATTACTATTTTCAGAAATTTTTGATAAAAACTAATTTTTTGAAAATAGTTTACTAGAAATGGATTTTTTTGACAAAAAATAATTTGCCGAAAATAGTAATTACTAAAAATGGTAAATTTTGATAGTAAATATAATTTCCAAAAAATAGTAATTTTTATTTTTATTATGGGGCCTTAATGATTTTCTCTAAAATTTTAACCCTTGTTTTATAAGAGGATTTTTTTTTGGCATCGGATATGTGAAGAAGGAAGAGAGACTGTAAATGTGAGATCGAAGAGGAAGTATAGAAAATATGTTGTATGTTGTATCCCTTTAAGATTTGTTGGAAAAAATAATAAGGCCTAGTTATTTTCTCAGTGGACGTAGCCCACAATGGGTGAACCATGTAAATCCATGTCTCATGTATTGCTTTATTTTTTTACATTTATTTATGGCATGTGTTTTATTATTTAATCCTAACAATTGGTATTAGAGCCTAGGGTTTGAAAAATGCACTTGAAAAGAGGGTTTTTCAGTTTGAGTGGGAGAAATGGAAAAAGAAGGTAGGTTTAGGGATGAGGACTATCTTTATCATAAGGATATTTACCTACCATTAGGTATAATAGCAAAGAATCCAACAAAGCTATCATATAAAGAATGGGAAGTTCTTGATAGAAAGGCATTAGGAACAATATGGTTGTCCCTGGTAGCATCGGTGGCATTCAAAATTTTAAAGGAAAATACAATAGAGGGTTTAATGAATGTGCTGGCTAAACTATATGACAAACCCTCAACTTCAAACGATGTATTTCTTATGAAGCATTTATTTAATATGTAGATGTCAGAAGGTGGGTCTAAAAATTATCACTTAAATGAATTTAACATGGTTACCAATCAGTTAAATTTTATTGGAGTAAATTTTGATAATGAGGTTAGGGCTCTTTTGATCTTATGCTCATTGCTAGAAATCTGGAATGGATTGGTCATGAATACGAGTAATTCTATTTTTAGTACAAATATTTTAAAATTTGATGATTTTATTGGTGTTATCCTTAGCGAGGAAATGAGATGAAAAATCATAGGTGAGAAATTAGGTAATGCATTGACTATGGAAAATAGGGAGAGACAAAAGGAGAGGAAAGAGTCTAAAACATGGAAAATCAAAGAAAGGTAGATCTAAATACAAAGGAAAGCAATTGGAATGATAGCATTGGGGGAAGAAAGGACACCTAAAAAGAGACTGTTGGACTCAGAAAGAAAAACATAAAGAAGAAAAATAGGGTAATCAAGATGTAAATGTAGTAGATGATGGAATGCAATATTATTTAATCCTTTCACTAGATAATATTAATGATTATTGGGTGCTAGACTCAGGAGCTTCATATCATGCCACACCCCATAGGAAATATTTTCTAGATTATATTCAAGGTTATTTTGGATAGGTCTATTTAGGTGATGATAAACCATGTAAAATCATTGGAAAGGGTAAGATACAAATAAAATTACTGAATGGAAACCAATGGTTTCTAAAATAGGTAAGGCATATTCCTAATTTGAGAAGAAATCTAATTTCCATAGGGCAATTGGACAACAAAGGATGTACAGTTACATTGTCAACAAATTTGTGGAAGGATGCTAAAGGATCACTGTTATTAGCAAAAGGAAAGAATGTACATTGTATGTATGTACTGGTAATACTTATATTTCTATTGCTTTAGCTTCTATAGGAGCGTATATGGTTTTGTGGCATCATAGGCTTATGCACATGAATGATAAGGGGATACAGATTCTCCACTCAAGGAATTTGTTGCCAGGTTTGAAGTAGGTTGATTTGGACTTTGTGAGCACTATGTTTATGGAAAATAGAAACAAGTCATATTTCTTAGAGTTGGAAAAGAAAATAAGAGTAAAATGCTAGAGCCTGTGCATATAGACATATGTGGACCAACTCAGGTATCATCTCTTGGTATCTCTTATTATTATGTTATGTTTATTGATGATGCAACTAGAAAAAATTGGGTTTATTTTATTCAAAAGAAATCGGATGTCTTTGATACTTTTAACAAATAGAAATATTTTGTTGAGAATGAGATGGGAAATAAGTTGAAGTATATTATATTAGATAATGGAGGTGAGTACTACAACAAAGAGTTTGACAATTACTATTTATACCATGGTATTTGTAGAGTAAATATGGTTCCAAAAACTACACAAGAAAATAGTGTATTAGAAAGGATGAATAGGACTATCATGGAATGTGCCAGGTGTATAAGATTACATGTAGGATTACCTTTAAAATTTTGGATAGATGCTATGGATATTTTTGTTTATTTAATAAATAGAGGACCTTCAAGTTCCCTGGATGGTGGGATTCCATAAGAGATATGGACAGATAAAACTATTAACTACTCATTTCTAAAGACTTTCAGTTGTGAAGCATCATGCATATTGATAAAGAAAATAGAGCTAAACTTGAGGCAAAATCCAAGAAGTGCACTTTCATTGGATATGTAATAAATAATTCTGGTTATCATTTTTGGGATTATGAAAATCATAAAATCATTAGGATTAGAGATGTGGTATTCAATGAGAAAGTCATGTATAAATACCAGCTATGACAAAATAAATAGGAAAAGGTAAACACAAAATACAAAGTGCTTAATGAAATTGAAACTCCAAAGGTTCTATAAAATCAACAACAACAACAAGCACCTCAAATTCTTGCAAGTGTTGTTAGAAAATATACCAAGAAAAGTAGAACCCCTAATCATTACTCTCCTTCATTATATTATGTATTATTGTCTGACTCTGGTGAACAAGAAACATATGAGGAAGCGATGCAGGTAGAAACCAGGAAGAAGTGGGAGCAAGGCATGAAAGAGGAGATGGAATCCTTGGTACATAATCAGACTTGGGATCTAGTTTGCTTTCCTATAGGAAAAAGAGCATGGTAAAATAAATGGGTTTACAGGGTGAAATAAGAATATGGAGGTAAAAAGAGGTATAAGGCTATACTGGTTGTAAAGGGGTTTGCACAGAAGAAAGGTATTGATTATGATAATTTTTTTCTCCTGTTATTAAAATTACTTCAATTAGAATTGTTTTAAGACTAGTGGTTGTATAGGATTTGCATCTCGAACATTTAGTTGTAAAAATAAATTTTCTCCATGGGGATTTGGAGGAAGAGATTTATATGTAGCAACCACAAGGGTATGAGGTCAAATAAAATAAGGAATTAATATACAGGTTGAAAAAGAGCTTGTATGGTTTGAAGAAAGCTCCAAGGTAGTGGTATATAAAATTTGACAAGTTTATGTTAGAACAAGATTATAGTAGATGTTATTCTGACCACTGTGTTTATTTTAAGAGATTGGATAATGGTAATTATATTATCCTGTTATTGTATGTAGATGACATGCTTGTTGTAGGGTTTAACATGTAGGATATAATTGTTCTCAAAAGAAAAATGATAGATTCATTTACAATGAAGTATTTGGGTGCTGCAAAACAAATCCTTGGTATGATAATAACAAGAGACGGGAAAAAATATAAATTAACATTTGCCTTAGGGTGAGTACGTTTAGAAGCTGTTGGAAATATTTAATATGCATGATGCAAAACTTGTTAATACACCTTTGGCCAATAATTTTAAATTTACCAAAGAGATGTGTTCCAAGAAATAGGAGGATATTGACTATATGTCCAAGGTTCCTTATTCATCAACAGTTGGGAGTTTGATGAAGGCTAGATATTGCACATGCAGTGGTATTTGTGAGCAAGTTTATAAAAAATATGGGAAAATAGCATTGGGAGGTAGTGAAGTGGATTCTTAGGTATTTGAGAGGTACTATCACTCAGGTATTATTCTTTGGAGGTTCTAACACTCCTTTATAGGGATATATTGATTTAGATATGGTAGGTGATATAGACAACAAGAGGAGTACCATAGGGTATGTTTTTATTGTAGGTGGAACTACAATAATTTGGGTTTCAAAATTATAGAAGGTTTTTGCACTTTCAACAACAAAATCAGAGTATGTTGTTGTTATAGAGGCTAGTAAGGAGATGATTTGGTTATAAATATTTATGGAGGAGTTGAAAAAGAAGCGAAAGAATAGCATATTATATAGTGATAGTCAGAGTGCCATTCATCTTGCAAAGAATTTAGCCTTCCATTCCAGGACTAAACATATATAGACCAAGTACCATTTCATACACTAGTGTTGCAAGATGGACAATTAAAACTAGAGAAGATACACACTAGCCATAATACTGCATATATGTTCACAAAGGTAGTAATAAGGAAGAAAATAAGTTCTTGATTAGTTTTAGTTGATCTTTAAACATGACAGTAAAAGGTGAGAAAATTTTTAGGTCTAAAGTTGAAGCATAGTCCAATAGGTGTAGTAGCGATGGAGTTACTGTGATCAGTTTCCAAGTGGGAGATTATAGGTTGAGCTTGATTCTAATTTGGAGGTTTTGTGTTAGATGTGTTTGGATCCACTCTACGAAAGGATATGGATTTTATGTAATTGTGTGTCAAACTCCATGTCAATCCAAGTTTTTTTGTCAATTACTATTTTTGGAAAAAAAATTGACAAAAAATAATTTTCCAAAAATAGTAGTTACTAAAAATAGAAATTTCCTACCCAGGTGTTGTAGGTGAGTTGGAGAGGAGAGGGCAATCCTCCAAGGGAGGTCTCAGGTTTGAATATCCACCCTACCAAAAAGCTAAATTGGGTACCCAAAATCCAATTGATAATGTTGGTGACGGTAGGGGTCGGGTGCGACTCCCGAGTGATTTTGATGGTGTAGAACCCCCTGTTCATGGTCTCTCAGACCAAGGTGGCACCGCAAGGGGTTTTTCGCTTTAAAAAAAATCATAATTTCTTGATGAAAAGTAATTTACCAAAAATAGTAATTACTAAAAATGGATTTTTTTGGACGAAAATTAATTTGTTGAAAATAGCATTTACTAAAAATAGTAAATTTTTATAGAAAATATAATTTGCCAAAAATAGTATTTTTATTTTATTTTAGGGCTTTAATGATTTGCTCTAAAATTGTAACCCTCATTTTATAAGTGTTGTTCGACATCATATATGTGAAGAAGGAAGAGAGACTGTAACTATGACATCGAAGATGAAGTATACTGGATTTTCTATAGGTTGTATCCCTTTGAGATTTGTTGGATGGAATAATAAGGCCTGGTTATTTTCTCTGTGGACGTAACCCACATTGGATGAACCACATAAATATGTGTTTTTTGTATTATTTTTTTCCTTTGCATTTTATTTTTATATTTATTTATTGCTTGTGTTTTATTATTTAACCCTAAAAGGGAGAATGTTGAGAAACAAGCGATGTTGAATTGGCTATGGTTGGATAAACAACATTTGGATGAGTAGTATAAGTTGAATCAGTAGGGACTACAAGAAAATAGGGTGTATCAAGAAAGGTTATGCCAAGAGAAGTTACAACAATCCATGCATGAGATGGTTCCCACATCGAGTACATATGGGCATCAGATTTAGCATAAGCACCTTACACATAATCAAAATTGTTGCCTAGACCCATTTAGAACCATAATCCTCATGCACCCCCTCAATACCATAGGCTCCTACAACATCAAACCAATAATTTTGAATAGGAGCATGAAGCCTATGAGGACTTAGGGTCATATTATCAGGATCATGGGTACCCTAAGTCACATTATGAGGACATGGTTGATGACCATAATCAACCACCTCACCCCACTCAACACCTTCCACCTCCCCCTCCTTGAGGAAAAAAGTGTGGAGATGTGATCATTTTTTTTAAGCATACAAGGTGCTCACTAAGCACATTCAATCACTAGAAAAACAAGCTTCAGGAATAGGTTACAATAAACCACGTTGAGTCAACTTTGCAAGTGTAGGAATAGACTTTGGAGCTCTGATAGGGTTTGATGAGGAAAAACTACTTTGCTAGGGTTTGGTGAAGAAAAACTGCTCTGCGGGGATGGAAGCAACTTTTGGAGGAGGTATGAAAATTTGGAGGAATGTCATGATGGCATCGGTTTCGGCACAAAGAGTGCATGCTCGTGATATTTTTTCATATGAAAATGACTGGAAAGAATAGGATTTTCTAGTGCATGTCAGGAACCACTTGTTAAATAATAATGGATTTATGGAATGATGTGAAGCCAGGCTAGTTTTAATGCTTCAACCAGACTCGGTGGTGGAAGATGTTGAGTATCTAACAAAACATGCCCTTATTGGTAAATTTTTGGGCATCCGAATTTCTCTCCCCTTTGTGGAGGCTTGGGTTAGGAATACTTGGAATCCTAAAGGTGATGTGGAGGTTATGCTGAGTGTGAACAACTATTTTATGGTGGTTTTCTCTTGTATTGCAAATCATAACAAAGCATTTGAATGGCGTCCTTATTTCTATAACCAAGTGGGACTATTTCTTAAACCCTGACATGTGGGTTTCAACCCATCAGAGTAGCAGCTGTCGTGGGTTCCAGTATGGGTGTGGCTTCCATGGCTCCCGTTGGAATTCTAGAGAATTGATATCTTTCATAAGATTGCCCTTCTTCTTGGGAAGCCGGTTGGACCGTCACAACAGAAAATGGATAAAAAGGTAATATCTTTTGCTCGTATTTGTGTTGAAATTGACTTAAATAATCCTATTCCAGATTCTATTGAAATACAATTTGGATCAACTACATGGGTTCAAAAACTTGACTATGAAGCTCTTCCATTTCGTTGTCAGATTTGCTATGAATATGGCCACCTGCAAATAAAATGTCCTAAGTTTGTCTCACCTATGGCTTCAAATCTTGGGTCCTCTCGGTCTGGACAAATTCTGGATAAATGAAAAGCCCTGATAAATTAAGGGGAATGGGATAAGGAAGGTTTTTTTCGAGTAAAAGCTCAAAACAAAGGACGAAGGGCAAACAAAGACCTTAAGGATAGCCAACCAGATGCTCTACTCAACCATTTTGAAATATTATATTATCTTGATCAGTGCATGGAGATACCTGAAACATCACTACCTGATGCAAATATAACAAGGCCAAATCGAATGTCTCTTCTTAAGGGGGGAATTAAGGAATCAGATCTAGGGGGTTTAAATGAAGAACAAAGGGCTTTGGATCTGAGTATAGGGGACATGGTTGGATCTAGAGCTATAAGGGAAACTATTTTAGAATGTGGTATAAATTTAGATATGCCCTCTCCTACTCAGGCACTAATGCAGTCATCCTTAGACTGCAAAACTCCTATAGTGTTGGGATTGCAGCAAAAAATAATTAAAAAAAGTTTTTCAGATAAGAATATGAAGGTGGGTCAGAAGGAGGACCAGGATAAAATTAAGTTAATTGGGAAGACTTTGGTGGAGTCAGGATTGGTGAGAACAATGGACTCCCATTTGTATAATCCCCAAAAATTATTATCCTCTCATGGAATGTAAGGGGGTTGAATAGCATCCCCAGACAAAAATCTATTCGTGATTTGGTTCGTGTGCATTCTTCGGATGTGGTGTTTATTCAGGAGACTAAATTGGCTATTGATAGTATGTTCAATATTTCTCCCAAGTTGTGGAGAAGGGGGAAATTCCAGTGTATTTGTGCATGTGGATATGCTAGTGGCATTGCTTGTTATGGGATATAGTTAAGATATCCCCTCTTACTTGGATTTCCAGCAGATGGTCTATTTCAATGGTCAAGCATGATAATGAATCTAGTGAAATAATCCTACTTACAAATGTGTATGCTCCTATTGATTATAATGGTAAAGTGAATTTGTGGAAGCACATTTGCTTTGTGAGAAGTTTGGTTCCCCTGTACCCATGGATTTTTGTTGGAGACTTCAACTCTATCACTTTTCTAGAGGAGAAACATGGTGGGGTGGACCGTCTCAAGCCTTTTTCTTCTATCTTTAGTGCTCATATCCAAGACCTAAAATTGGTTGACATCAAGCCAAATAGTGGGATCTTTAATTGGCACAATAGAAGGTGTGGAGAAGTTTCCATATCAGAGAGACTGGATAGGTTTTTGATATCCAGTTATTGGATGGGTAATAACAGAGGTGCTAGTTCTATGATTCTAGAGGGTAGAGGATCTGATCATTGGCCTATAAAACTCTTTGCTTTGGATTTAGGGCTAAAAAAGAATCCCTCCTTTAAGTTTCAACTTATGTGGCTTCGTTATCCTAAGCTTCATGATTTCATGCAAGGCTGGTGGACCACTGGCAAACCTCCTCATGGCACCACTATGTATTCCTTTATGAAGCGACTACAATTTTTAAAACATAAATTGAAGAGATGGAATAGACTGAATTTTTAGAACATTTCCTTGGCTAAGTTGATAGCTCTTAGGAGTATGGAATAATATTCAAGGAAGATCAGAGATCAAGGATTCATGAAGGAGCTTCTTGTTGAGGAATATGAGGCTGCAAAAGACCTTGTTGAATGGGAACTGAGGGAAGAATTTTTTTGGAAACAAAAAGCTTGAGTAGATTGGCTTCAAGAAGGGGATAGGAACACAACCTTCTTTTATAACTCAGTTAAGGCTCGTTGTAATGGTAACCTAATTACCTCTCTTGTGAATTCTCAGGGTGACCTGCTCTCTTCTTTCAAGGATATTTCAAAAGAGACTAAGAGGTATTTTTCCTCTTTCTTCGAGGAGGACTCCCTATCAGATGATGAGAATGAAAATCTTATTCTAAACTGTACTTTAGTGACTGTTCCTAGAGAGATGAATGAGCATTTGATGGGTCCAATTTCCCTTGAGAAGTTGGAAAATGTTGTATTCAAGATGAAAAAAAATGAAAAGCCCTAGGTACAGATGGATTCCCAATTAAGTTTTATCATGAGTTTTGGGATTTAATCAAATTTGATCTTTTGGAGGTGGTCCATGAGTCCAAAAATAACAAACATATGTTAAGGGACCTAAATGCTACCTTTGTGGTGCTTATACCCAAAAAAGAGGGAGCAAATTCCTTGGATATGTTTAAGCCTATTGCACTCTGCAATGTTGTGTATAAGATCATCACAAAATTATTGCTAAGAGGATGAAGATATGGTTGAGAAAAATCATCTCTGAGGAGCAAGGAGGGTTTGTTGTTGGCCGATAAATATTGCATGGGGTTGTTATTGCTATAGAAGCTATTCACTCGATGGAAAATTCTAAGGAGAAAACTATGTTCATTAAGTTGGACATGGCCAAAGCCTATGATCGGGTTAGATGGTCCTTTCTTTAGAAAGTTCTTACTACTTTTGGATTTGAGGAGGAATGGATTATATGGGTGATGAGATGTGTTTCTTCTTCCTCATTCTCTATTCTTGTTAATAATGAGCCATCAAAGCTGTTTGATGCCTCAAGGGGATTGATGTAAGGAGATCCTTTATCTCCTTATTTGTTTATCATTATGGCAGAAGTGTTGGGAATATTGCTCAAGTCTCAAGTCATGTAAGGTCTCATTCAGGGGTGGAAGTGGGATAGTAGTTTTCCACCTCTTTCCCACCTTCAATTTGTTGATGATATTGCTTTTTTGGGATTTTCCACTATCAAGGAAGCTGGCAATAGTAGATAGTCTCTTGAAATATATCTTGGTGCTTCTGGATAGTTTATTAATGAGGACAAGTCTTCTATTTTCTTATTCAATACCCATTCTCTTATTCAAGTCAGGATTGCTCACATTCTAAGATTCCAAGTTGGGATTCCCACCTTCATTTATCTTGGTACTCCAATTTCATATCACCCTCTACCTAGATCTTCTTAGAAGTCTATGCTTGATAAGTTTAGAATGAAGGTGAATCACTGGAATTTCAGATGGCTATCCATTGTAGGTAGAGTGTTGCTTTTAAAATATGTTGTTCAAGATTTACCCATTTATAGATGTTTTGTACAAATAGCCCCCTCTCACTTTATCAAGGACATGGATGCTTTGTCAAGACAATTTTTATGGTCTGAAAAACTTGATCAATATAAATGGAGTTTGGTTAGGTGGAATTCTATATACAGGCCAGTGCAAGAGGGAGGCCTTGGTTTGCGACAGACATATCTTTTTTGGTAGGATTTGGATGCAAAAATTTATTGGAGATGGTGTACCTCTCAAGATTAGATTTGGGCTAAAATATTATCTTGTAATTACTTGAGAGGTATTTCTGAGGCTAAAATTCCTATAGTCAACTTGGTTGGGAAAGGTTCAATTATCTAGGACACTCTGAAAAGAGGAGCTAATTTAATCAAGCAGGGTTTGTTTTGGATTTGAGATCAATGATCAAATGCTCTTTTTTGGGAGGATTCTTGGGATAGCCACCCTCCTATATTGAATCAATATCCTAGGTTACGTTCCCTAAGAATTTTTTTCTTGGAAGTAGGTTGGTCTCGTGTGGAGGACTTTAAAAAAATCCAATATTTTGGAAATATGGAGATGTACAAGTGGAAAGATCCGCAAGAATGGCCCCAGGGGGGACTAGCCAAGGATAGAGAGGTGCTTTCTATTATTCTTATGGGGAGGCCTTGTTATTCATTGAGGGGTAATATTCTAGTTTGGAACCCTGATCCTAAGGGAACCTACTCGGTAGCCTATGGTTATCAGGTTCTTGATAAGCAAAAGTATGGGAGTCTTCCTGTCACTTGATGGAAAAATGTGTAGAACAAATTTTCTTGGCCAAAATGTAACTTCTTTCTTTGGTTGGTACCTCGTAATAAATGCCTCACTTGGGATAATGTGACGAAGAGGAAATTTTAGGGTCCCTCTTTTTGTGTCCTTTGCAGTAAGAATGAGGATGACTCTTCTCATTTATTTTTCTAATGCTCCTTTGCTAGAGACATTTGGCACCATTGGTGGAGCACCTGGAACCATCCATGTTTTCATGTGATGTCCCTGGTGGAGTTTTGGAGTAGTCTAGGTAGACCTCCGGAAAAGGCCCCCTTCCTTCGGGTGGCTTGTAATTTGGGCCCTTCTTGCATCATCTAGCAAATTTGGCTCAAATGGAATCGACACATATTTTAGGGTAGTTATTTGGCTATTCAACAGATCTAGCAAAGGATCCTATATATGGTTTAGGAAACCATCCATAGAAAATGTGATGTGGACCCTCTTTTGGATTCTAGGGAGGAGAAGGTACAAGCCCTTGGTCTCTTTGGGGATGGTGTGAACTCTTCTAGCCCTAGTAGGGTTCCTCAGCTCAACAAGAATGTTAGGAGAGATGGTAGGTGGAGGCCACCCCCTAGAGGAGTTTTAAAAATTAATACTGATGGATCATCCAGGGGTAATCCTAGACATGCTGTAATTGGCGGTGTTGGGAGAGATTCTAATGGTGGTGTCAGTCTTTTATTTTTCATTTATAAAGGTGTTCACTCCAAAAATTTTATGGAAGCTCTTGCAATTCTTGAGGCCTTGTGGAGGGGGTTTTCTCTTGGCTAGCATAGGATTATCTACAAGTTTGACTCTCAAATTGTGGTTAATATTTTAAACAATAAAAGGGTGGAGGAAGTTAATTGGCAGTTGGCCTCTGTAGTCATTCAGATTCTTAGAATGAGTTAAGAGTTTGAATTTATATCCTTTGTGCACATTCCAAGGGAATGAAATGTGGTTGCTGATTACCTAGACAAAAGGGCTTCTGAGCTGCTGGATCCTTGGAGTATCGATAATTGGGAGAGTCTCTCGTATGGGGACTCTCAATGCCTGTGGGAGTTGATCCACAAGGATGTTGTTGGCAATTTTGGGTACCTTGAGTACATTGCCTTTGCTCAAGTATAGTTGTTGTCATTGATGTCAAGGAGCTCTTGGTAGTTGTTGTCTTTGATGTCAAGGAGTTCTTGAAGAAATTTGTTTCTATGTCAAAGAATGTGTTTTGATGAAGGTTTCAGCTGGTCAGTAAGTCTCCAAGAAAATCAGAGTAGCCCAGTTGCAAAAGATCAAGAAAAAGACAAGTTAGAATAAGTTTGCAAGCGGCTGGAAAAATTGTCACGATTTCGTGACATGTTTCAGGAGAGAGAAAGTTCTGGAAAAACTGTCGTGATTTCGCGACATGTTTGAGGAGAAAGAAAGTGCTGGCAAAACTATCGTGATTTCGTGACATGTTTGAGGAGAGAGAAAGTTTTGGCAAAACTGTCGTGATTTTGTGACATGTTTGAGGAGAGAGAAATTTCAGGCAAAAATGTTGCAATTTCATGACGTGTTAAGTTGGCAGTGATGAGTTGTAGGGAGTGTCATGATTTCGTGACAGGTTTCAAAGTTGTACGGATGTAGAAAGTGTCACGATTTCATGACAGGTTGAGTTGGCAGGTTGTAGTTGGCGAAAGTGTCACGATTTCGTGACAGGTTTCAAAGAAGTTGTACGGATGCAAAAAGTTTCACAATTTCATGACAGGTTGAGTTAGCAGTTTGCAGTTGGCGAAAGCATCACAATTTCGTGACATGTTCTAGTTTTATGGGCTTTTAGCAGAAAAGAGCTTAAGGCAGCGAAAGCATCACGATTTCGTGACATGTTCCCTTTTTGCTGGTGCAAACCGAGAAAAGGTTGAAGAAGCAAGAAGTGTCGTGATTTCGTGACAGAGTTGCAGATGACGTCAGCAAGAGGCAAAGGTGTCACGATTTCATGACAAAAGTGGATAAGAAGGTTTTGAAGTCTAAAGCATCGTGATTTCACGACATAAGTGAGATGACGTTAGCAAGAGGCAAAGGTGTCATGATTTCGCAACAAAAGCACAAAAGAAGTCGACAAAGGCCAAAGTGTTGCGATATCGCTACGACAAGCTATAGAAGGTGTTCGACAGGCCAAGGTGTCACGATATCGCTATAGAAAGCTATAGAAGGTGTATGGCAGGCAAAGGTGTCATTATATCGTGACATGTAGTTTCACACCAGAAGCTACAAGGAGGTAGTGAAGCCGACAGAGTTAAATCTGGGCCGATGCAGCGCAGGGTTTTGCAGCCGATGTGATTAAAGGGTAAACAGCCGACTAAGATCAAGGTTCTAATCTTGAGAATTATGTGTATAAAAGGAGGGTTGTTTGATCATTTTTTCATCGATCAAAGTGTGCGTTTGAAGAGTGGCATTCGTAGATTTAGTGTGACAGTGAGGTTCGATCATCAAAAAAGTAGAATGCGAAGATTAATTGCAGTATAAGAGTGTAATTCGTTGAATTTTCTAAGTGTAGTAGACTGTAAGGACACAGAGTGTGCAAAGTCGATACTGCTGTGATTGCATTTTTTATGCGAAGACTGTGCTGTTGTTTATGTGAAGACTATGCTGCTATATGTGCGAAGACTATGCTGCTGTGTTTTCGCAAAAGAGTTTAAGTTGATCGGGTGCTGCTTTGTTTGTGCAGACTATGAAAAATTGGTTTTGACCAGGTGCAACTATAAAAAAAAATAAAATAGGAAGAGGAAAAATTTGTGCCAGACTGAAGGACTGTGTTTTGGTGCAGATAAGAGGACCAGCTTTGCAGTGAAAAAGTTGAGGACAAAGATCTCCAGCTAGAGCAGGGAAGACAGGTGTCTTCTATGGATAGAGTTCCACTTGCTAAGGGCAGAGGAGGTAGAGGTCTTGTAGAGGATCACCAGCCAAAGTAGAATTAGGGGAAGGTGTCTCCTTTGAGCTGTGGCTCATAAAAATTGTAATCAGGAAGGATTCCCAGAGGACCTTGATATAACTTTTAGAAGAAAAGTTTTATCCATGGAGTAGCCCACCTTGGGTGAACCACATAAATTGCTGTGTCACTTTGTGGATTGTAATTTGTGTATTATTTTTATTACTGCTGCTATTACTGCTATATTTATTCTGCATGTTATTGAATTGAAAACTGCTCTAAAAAGAAAAAGTTAAAAGTGGTCTTATACTATTCACCCCCCCTCTCAGTATAATCTTGTGTTCTTCAATTGGTATCAGAGCAGGTTCCTTCGGAAAGGTTTTACAATCGGAAGGAAGAACTGGTTAAGAACACAATGGATTTCTAAGGTGGCAATGCAGCACCTATTCTTGATGGATCAGATTTCGATCTATGGAGTGCAAGAATGAAAGTCTATCTAATGGATCTTGGTAATGAGGTATGGGAAGTTATTGAAGATGGGTACACAATTCCTAAAAATGGTCCTTATACTAAAGAAGACAGGCTCCTACATCATAAAAACTCAAAAGCCATGAATGCAATCCTAAAGGGTTTACAAAAGGCTGATCTTACCAAAGTTATTCACTGCAAGACAGCTAGTGAAATGTGGAAACAATTGCAAGTTGTTCATACAGGTGATGCAAATGTCTGAAAGGCCAAGTTGAGACACCTCAAAGGTGTGTTTGAACAACTCAAGATGAATGATGATGAAAATATTAGTGACTACATGCTCCTTATGGATGAAGTTGTTAATTCAATGAAAGACTTGAGTCTTGAACTTGCTAAAAATGATGTGTGTGATAAGATTTTAAGATCTCTTCCTAATAGATTTAGTGAAAAGATTTCTGCTATTGAGGAAGCCAAAGATTTAGATAAGTTGAAAAAGGATGAGCTCCATAGTATTCTTGCAGCATTTGAGCTAAGAACTCAAGTGAATGTTGATGTAAAGAAAGAGGTAGCTTTCAAAGCTACCAAGAAATCAAAAGGCAAACAGATTCAAGAGAGTGATGAGTCTTCTAGTGAGGAAGAAGCATATTATAGCAAGAAAGGCAAGTTCTCTAGAAAGCACAAAAACAAGAAAAATATAAGATGTTTCAACTATGAAAAGTATGGTCATTATGCTACTGACTGTACTGTTTCCAAAAATGAAAGTGATGAAGATATATAGGATGTTAAAAGCAAGGATTCTGAAAAGCACAGGTATTACAGAAAGAACAAATATGAGCACAACAATCAAGGAAAGAGATATTCACACAAAAACAAGAAGAGCTTCTATCTGGACAAAGCAAGTAAGTGTTCTAGTAGTGATAGTGAAAGCTCTTCTAGTGATAATGAGATGCTGTTCATTTCAAAAAATGAGGAAGAACCGAAACATAAATTCACTGTCATGAAATGTCTTAGATGTGGAAATTTTGGGCACCTTGAGGATGATTGCAAAAATAATGAATTGGTTGCTAGTATGTATGAGGATGCTTCAGAAAATGATAAGGAAGATGCATGTATGGTTTTTGAAAAGGGTAGCACCTCTAGTGATAAGAAATCTGAAAAAGGCCTTGATAATTCAAAGTGCAATCAAATAGAGGATCTTGAATGTGAACTCAATAATGCTCTCAGTGTTTTGAAAAAGGAAATAAAGAAGAATGATAGACTCAAGATTAAGTTAGATGAATGTTGTATGGAGAGAGACGATCTTATAGAAAGTCTTGACTTCTCTATAGCCAAAACACAAGAACTCAAGGATGAGTTAGAGTCTAAGATTCTTGAGTATAATGAGTTAGAGTAGAAAATGGGTTCTTTGAAAGAAGAAAATAAATATTACAAGGATAAGCTCTACAGATTTCAGGATAGCTCCAAGAAGGTTAAGTCTCTCATCAAAAATCAAAGAAATCCAACAAATAAAATAGGTCTCGGTTTTGTTGAGCCACACAAGAAACAGGTTGGGGAATCTAGCAAGAGATTTCAAAAGAAAGAAAGTTCTGATGAAGAAAGTACTTCAGATCATGAATCCATGAGTGATGAATGAGCAAAAATAGAAAAAAAAAAATTGAATGTGAAGCAAAAGTTCTCGAGACCCAAGAGATCGATTAAAATAATATTTCACTACAGATGTTTTGCGTGTTACAGGTTTGTACACATGGCTGCACATTGCATGTCTCAAATGAATAAGGTTAACAATAATTTTAGAAGTCATAATTTATTTCAAGGATATTGCTACTCTTGTAATCAGTTCGGGCACAAGGCAATTTTTTGCAATGCAAATAATAGGAATTGGGTTAGTCAGAACAAGCGGATTCAAAGAACAGCTATGCCTGAAAGAAATAATATTGTTACTTGCTATAAGTGCAATAATGCAGGTCACACATCCAGTCAATGCAGAGCTGATCTTCCAAGGTACAGGAACAGGAATAGTGGTATAAACAGGTCCAAGGATCAAAGTGTGGACAAGAAAAGAGATGAGAACAAGAACAAGAAAAGTGTCAAGAACAAAAACATTGACAAAGAGCTCAAGAGTAGGCTCGGCAAAGAAATTGTAGACACTGATGATGATGAGTGTCTAATGGGAGTTTCACTCCCAACCCTATTTTAAATCACTTCATCAAGAGGTGAGGGAGGGACTAAGCTAAAAAGCTCATTCTTAGTCCCAAGTCCCAAAGGTGACCCTTTGCCATTGATGACAAAGGGGGAGAGATTTGAGTAAGGGGGAGAGCTTCAAGTGAAGACGAAAGATTCAAGTCAGGGGAGCAAAACTTCAAAAATAGTGATTTCAGTTTTGGCTCTTGAAGATGTGTTTTTAGTAAAGGTTTGCCATCAATGACAAAGGGGGAGATTTTTGGCAATTTTGGGTACCTTGAGTACATTGCCTTTGCTCAAGTATAGTTGTTGTCATTAATGTCAAGGAGCTCTTGGTAGTTGTTGTTTTTGATGTCAAGGAGTTCTTGAAGCAATTTTTTTATATGTCAAAGAATGTGTTTTGATGAAGGTTTCAGCTGGTCAGTAAGTCTCCAAGAAAATTAGAGTAGCCCAGTTGCAAAAGATCAAGAAAAAGACAAGTTAGAATAAGTTTGCAGGCGGCTGGAAAAACTATCATGATTTTGCGACATGTTTCAAGAGAGAGAAAGTGCTGGCAAAACTGTCACGATTTCACGACATGTTTGAGGAGAGAGAAAGTGCTGGCAAAACTGTCATGATTTCACGACATGTTTGAGGAGAGAGAAAGTTTTGGCAAAACTGTCATGATTTCGTGACATGCTGGAAGATAGAGACGAAGCAGGAAAAATTGTCATGATTTCATGACATGTTTGAGGAGAGAGAAAATTCAGGCAAAACTGTCGTGATTTCACGACATGTTAAGTTGGCAGTGATGAGTTGTAGGGAGTGTCACGATTTCATGACAGGTTTCAAAGAAGTTGTACGAATGCATAAAGTGTCACGATTTCATGATAGGTTGAGTTGGCAGCTTGTAGTTGGTGAAAGCATTGCAATTTTATGACATGTTTCAAAGAAGTTGTACGGATGCAAAAAGTGTCACGATTTCGTGACAAGTTGAGTTAGCAGCTTGCAGTTGGCGAAAGCATCATGATTTTGAGACATGTTCTAGTTTCGTGGGCTTTTGGCAAAAAAGAGCTTAAGGCAGCAAAAGTGTTCGTGACATGTTCCATTTTTGTTGGTGCAAATCGAGAAAAGGTTGAAGAAGCAAGAAGTGTCACGATTTTGCAACAGAGTTGTAGATGACGTCAGCAAGAGGCAAAGGTGTCACAATTTCATGATAGAAGCGAAGAAGAAGGCTTTGAAGTCTAAAGCATCACAATTTCATGACAGAAGTGAGATGACGTCAGCAAGAGGCAAAGGTGTCGCGATTTCACGACAAAAGCACAAAAGAAGTCGACAAAGGCCAAAGTGTCACGATATCGCTACAGCAAGCTATAGAAGGTGTTCGGCAGGCCAAGGTGTCGTGATATCGCTACAGCAAGCTATAGAAGGTGTACAGTAGGCAAATGTGTCACGATATCATGACATGTTGTAGTTTTGTGCCAAAAGCTACAGGGAGGCAGTGAAGCCAACAGAGTTAAATCTAGGCCGACACAGCGCAGGGTTTTGTAGCTGACGTGATTAAAGGATAAATAGCCGACTAAGATCAAGGTTATAATATTGAGAATTATGTATATAAAAGGAGGGTTGTTTGATCATTTTGTCATCGATCGAAGTGTGCGTTCGAAGAGTGGCATTTGTAGATTTAGTGCGACAGTGAGGTTCGATCATCAAAAAAGAAGAATGCGAAGATTAATTGCAGTATAAGAGTGCAATTCATCGAATTTTCTAAGTGTAGTAGACTATAAGGACACATAGTGTGCGAAGTCGATACTGCTGTGATTACGCTATTTATGCGAAGATTATGCTGCTATTTATGTGAAGACTATGCTGTTGTATGTGCAAATACTATGATGCTATGTTTTCGTAGAAGAGTTTAAGTTGATCGGGTTTTGCTGTGTTTGTGCAGACTTTGAAAAATTGGTTTCGACCAGGCGCAACTATAACAGAAAAGAAAAGAGGAAGAGGATAGATTTGTGCTAGACCAAAGGACTGTATTTTGGTGCAGATAAGAGGACCAAATTTGTAGTGACAGAGTTGAGGACAGATATCTCCAGCTAGAGCAGGGAAGACAAGTGTCTTCTGTGGATAAAGTTCCACTTGCTAAGGGCAGAGGAGGTAGAGGTCTTGTAGAGGATCACCAGCCAAAGCAGAATTATGGGAAGATGTCTCCTTTGAGCTATGGCTCATAAACATTGTAATCGGGAAGGATTCCCAGAGGACCTTGATATAACTTTTAGAAGAAAATTTTTATCCATGGAGTAGCCCACCTTGGGTGAACCATGTAAATTGTTGTGTCACTTTGTGGATTGTAATTTGTGCATTATTTTTGATTACTGCTGCTATTACTACTATATTTATTCTGCATGTTATTGAATTGAAAACTGCTCTAAAAAGAAAAAGTTAAAAGTGGTCTTATACTGTTCACCCCCCCTCTTAGTATAAGCTTGTGTTCTTCAGATGTACAGACTTAATGTGGTTTTTTCTTGTTGTCTTTTCTAGGTGTCATTCTAGTCTAGTGGTTTTAGCCTGTTTGGCTATTTATTTGAGTCCTGGTTAGAAGATCAGTTGTACTCTATAATCCAAAATTTTTATCAATAAATTTTTACCCATTTATTTAAAAATGGTAAATTTTGATAGAAAATATAATTTGCCAAAAATATTATTTTTATTTTATTTTGGGGCCTTAATGATTTGCTCTAAAATTGTAACCCTCAATTTTATAAGTGTTGTTCGACATCAGATATGTGAAGAAGGAAGAGAGACTGTAACTATGACATTGAAGATGAAGTACAATGGATTTGCTATAGGTTGTATCTCTTTGAGATTTGTTGGATGGAATAATAAGGCCTGGTTATTTTCTCTGTGGACGTAACCCACATTGGATGAACCACATAAATATGTCTTTTGTATTATTTTTTCTTTTGCATTTTATTTTTATATTTATTTATTTCTTGTGTTTTATTATTTAATCCTAAAAGGGAGAATGTTGAGAAACAAGCAATGTTGAATTGGCTATGGTTGGATAAACAATGTTTGGATGAGTAGTATAAGTTGAATCAGTAGGGACTACAAGAAAAATAGGATGTATCAAGAAAGGTTATACCAAGAGAAGTTACAAAAATCCATGCATGAGATGGTTCCCACACCGAGTACATATGGGCATCAAATTTAGCAAAAGCACCTTACACATAGTTAAAATTATTGCCTAGATCCATTTAGAACCATCTTCGTCATACACCCCTTCAATACCATAGGCTCCTACAACATCAAACCAATAATTTTGAATAGGAGCATGAAGCCTATGAGGACTTAGGGTCAGATTATTAGGATCAAGGGTACCCTAAGTCACATTATGAGGACATGGTTGATGACGATAATCAACCACATCACCCCACTACACATCTTCCACCTCCCCCTCCTTGAGGGAAAATGTGTGGAGATGTGATCATTTTTTTGAAGCATAGAATGTGCTTACTAAGCGCATTCAATCACTAGAAAAACAAGCTTCAGGAATAGGTTACAAGAAACCCACATTGAGTCAATTTTTTCAAAAAATGCTACATCTTTCTATCACATATCCCCCATATCTAAGGTCATTGAGGATATTAAGATTCAGGAAGGGGAAATTAAACTTCGAAAGAAGAAATGGAACAAAAAATAAAAAGGCGACCATGCCCAAAAAAAACCCTTAGTGGTTAATCAAGTTGTCTTAAACATTTCGATGCCTATAAAAACAAATCTATCATAACAAGATAATTATTAGGTCTAGACCCCTCCTACATAGTATAATAAGCCTCAATAGAATTAGGGGAAAAGGCAACAACATAACCAACCTCACAATTACACACCATTGCCTAAGCCTTTGGTGTCACTCTTTAATCGATTATGCAAGGCTAAGACTATCAACTTACTAGAGATCCACCCCTTGGATCCTAATAAGCCCAAACCTAAGTGGTATCAAGAGGACTAGTACTATCCTTATCATAGTAAATGGTCATGAAATTCAGTCATGTATCACATTTAAGAACAAAGTACAAGATATGCTCGACAAAAATGAACTTCAAATTGATAATCCTCTCATAGCTAACTGTAACTAAAAGAACATAGCATAAAATAGATACTATATGGAGATATATAAATTTTACAAAATTTATTTTCTTTATTGATTTCTTGATATAATATTTACAAATGAATTTCAGATTGCCCCAAGAAGAATGGTGGTAATGTTACAATTCTCTCTCTGTATTGATATAATGATTATGATAATGGAACGAGGGTCTTCCAAATCTTCACAGGAACTATTGCTCTTCATTCTCCAATATTATGATAGGTAATTGAGAGAGGTTGTTGTAGCTGGAGTGGTCCTACATTGGATATAAAAATCCCACTAAAAGAACATAGCATAAAATAGATACTATATGGAGATATATAAATTTTACAAAATTTATTTTCTTTATTGATTTCTTGATATAATATTTACAAATGAATTTCAGATTGCCCCAAGAAGAATGGTGGTAATGTTACAATTCTCTCTCTGTATTGATATAATGATTATGATAATGGAACGAGGGTCTTCCAAATCTTCACAGGAACTATTGCTCTTCATTCTCCAACTACAACTCCAAGATGTGAGTGGGATTTTTATATCCAATGTAGGGACCACTCCAGCTACAACAACCTCTCTCAATTACCTATCTTCTACACACATAAAAACCAAAGAGGGTCAGTAGCACCTACCAACCAATGATAAAGAAATGATGCTATAAAACCCTAATTGAATAATCATGCGATATAGAAAACAAAAGCAAATAAACCAAAAAGCCTTACAAGCAAGATGTTACCGATCACTTTTTCTATTATGCAAAAGTATGAAAGTGCAATGGTGGACTTGTAACCATGGGCAGGCAGTGATGAAACCATAGATGTGCATTTTTTACTATAAAATTGTGGACTAGTAGTTTGGGTTGAATGGCATAAATACCTCAAAATAGGACCTTCGGGATTAAAAGTAGACTTCTCAGGATAAATACAAATATCTAATCCTATTCTGGTATCCTAGAGGTATCAATTTTTACCTTCATTTTTTTGGTGGGGTGAGGGTGCCTTTATAGGCCCCTTAGGGTTTTGGAGTAAAATGGGAGGTGGCAAGCTTGGATTACCAAGTGGAAATTTTGGGCTGCCAAATGGAGGGGATAGTTACAGTGAGTCACCTAGTGTGCCTCACTTAACTAGGGTGATGTGGTTGCAAGTGGAGTGGTGTGTGGGATTTTACCCCATGTGAAGGGAAAAAGGGGACAAGAGTGGATGAGATGTGGCAAGGATGTTGGGTGAGGTGGCTAGGACACATGTCTAGTGGGTAGGCAAGGCATCCTAGGCTAATTTCTCAAGAATTTATAAATTTAGAAAATAGGATAATGTACAATTTATTATATCCCTAAGTTCAAACTTAGGCATATACTTTTATTATGCAAGATTTTGTGGTGGGGTGGCAAATGTGGTGTTGTGAGTGACTAGATTTTGGTGTCTACAATTACCCATTTTTGTACTGCATTGTGTGCAACACGATGCAGTGCAAAAACCAATGACACCTAGTTTTATTTGAATGGAGAAATGGACTCAAATCTTCTCGATGCAAAGAATGAATGACTTGATTTTTTTGTTTTTAGCTTACCCCTTCAATTGGTGAATGGGTAAAGAATGAAACCCATGATCCAATTGACCAAATGTGGATGATGAAAGGAGGTGGTTGATTGAATGATGTGGATGTGATGCAAATGTATGGCATTTTGATCAACTTGATACCCCAATTTTGGGATTGTTTATGTTTTTACAAATTTTATTTTGGTTTGATGATGCACAAAATGGTTGGTAAAATAATTAACCATGTGTGTGATATCATGAGTTATGCTATTGTTAGTTACTCATGTGTATCAGAGCCAGTGCATTAAGACCTCAATGCTTGAGTGATATATGATTATACCAAAATTGATTTGATTATTTTTTGCTTTTGATCCAATGAAAGGGGGTTGAAGGATAACCTTGTCCAAATTTGTTTGAAACACAACCAAGCTCAAAAATGTATGGACCTAGCTAACTTAATGTCATATTTGTTTGATTTTGATTGTTTGTTTGAGTGTCCTTATGGTGAGCTACCCATACGACTGGATTGTATGGATTTATAATCGCTACAACCTCCAGGTATATAGGGTAGTCCACTAGATACAAAGTTCACTAGATGATGTGATGATTATTATGATGATATTTTGAAAATGGATGATGTGATTGATGCAAATATATATTTTTTAAACTGCTGGTGTGCAACTTGGTTTGATTTGGATTGTGAGCCTGCATTTTGCACCATGGGCTAGGGGTTTATGGTTTTGCATGCTCTACAAAAAATGGATGCACATTTTCTACCAAAACACAGGTGCACAATTTTCATCAAGAAAAATGACTATATATAGGTCTCCAAGTCATTTTCATTCATTATTCTTTTTCCAATTAGATTTTTCTTTGCTCTAAGAGATGAGTGAGATGGAGGTTGGTGAGGGGAGTGGCAGTGGTGCTGATGTTGAGGTGGTTTTCTGTGGTGGAGGTGGTGGTTTGGCTAGAGCAGAAATCGACATGTGATATGCACAAGTAGGTTTCCAAAGCCCTTAGTGTAGGGACTTTGCTTGTTTTCTTTGTTTGTTTGTTTTTGTTTTTTTTTTAATCATTAAGAGGGGATGGAAAAATATTTTTTTTTTTACTACCACGCATGGGTTTGGTTGAATTTTTTTTTAATGTTTCTAGCATTTTTTTGTGTATGCAATGTAATGTAAAATGCATGCTTTTTTTTATTTTTTAGATGCATTGATGTTGCTTTGCTTGTTTGTGCCATAGGTTAAGCTCCTTACCACCAGACATAGATGGCCTCGCACTATTTCCAAAGTGTGAAAGGCCCTCACAGCAGATGATTGGAAGTTTCTTGAGGTTGTGGGTTTGAATGGGTGCAGAGGAATGGAGATAGTCCAAATAGATGAGACACTTCTATCCACACTCATTGAGAAGTGGGACATAAATAGGGTTCCTTTCAGCTCTTGATAGGGGACCTTATTGTTATGTTGGATGTGTATCATATTTTTTGAGTGCCTATCAAGGGTGGGCCATGATAATTATGAGGTACTCAGACCCATTTATGGAAAGCTTTGGGATGTGGATTGTAGTAAAGGAGGCATCCCCTACCTTGAATTGTTCAAGGGTGAGAGGCTAGCTATGGTTTTGATATTATTTATATACATATTGAGCAACATGGTGTTGCTCAATAGCATGGGATCAAGGATCCCATGGAATCAGGTTTCAATTGTGCTTTAGATGATGTTAGATCCACAAATATTGGAATGGGCTCCCACTCTCTTATGTCATGTCTATAGAGAGTTGTATGATATGAAGAGGCAGGAGTGGAAGGGCCTTAGCTACAATTTGTTACTTTATATTTGGTCATGAGAGCATATAAATGTGGGCCATCTTGAGGGGTTACCTTATTCTTGTGATCCTCTCCTTCCTCATGATTTTTGAGGGTGGGTTAGTGAGTAATATTCTCCTATGTGCCCTTCTATTGACTTTTCTACCTATAGGGATAACCTCGGTGGTTTGACTAGGGATGGCATATGTTGGCATCCATGGAGGGGCCTGGCATGGGAGAGGGATGATGTGGAGCTTCATCAAGCTAGATGAGGGATATGGTTGATGGGTAGCCACACTCAGGAGATGGAGTACATCCATTTATATCAAGTGCAGAGGTAGTTTGGATTGGTGTGAGGAGTTCCTAATTGTCCTATGATATACAGGTGATGGGGTGATGAGCTAGGCCTACCTCTAACTTTGGATTTTTGAACCATGGATGATGCAAGCGATGATCCAGCTATAGAGGTGCCCGATGTAGATGACGTAGGTACCACTATATATTATGATGTTTTTTTTTAACCCAAATTCCTTGGAGATAAAGCTAGGTTGTGGATGATACTATTAGTGGTGATGATCCAAATACTAGAGATCAAGATCCTAGGCAAGCTAAACACCACCGAGGTAGTGGTGGTAGGAGGTAATCTATAGTGGATGTACAATAGTCAAAGGTGGATGTTGGACATGATGGTAATGATGGGGATGATGAGGGAAAGGAAGAGGAAGATGTTCCTCCTCACCATACAAAGGAGAGGGACATACTCTAGGTAAAATGGGATAGTATGGATGTGGAGGGTAGTTGGGTGAAGGATAAGCTGGAATGGTATTAGGGTGAAGTGACCCGTTTATAGAGTGAGGTGGATGGTTTATGCGTCAAACTACATGTTGATGCTATCATGACTCGAGATGATATTGCAAGGTTGTAGGGTGAGTTGACTCACTTGTAGGGTGATTTGTATAGGGTGTAGTTTGCACCAACATGGTGATGGTACTACTATGATTGCCTCCCTTAGGGCATAAATATATCAATGAGTGGCTCACGAAGGATTTTATTTTAGGACCATTCATAGTTAGGGTGAGTACATTGCTATGTTGGAGAGCATCTTGCATGAGCGTAAGATCCCTCTTCCTATTCCTCCTTCATCATAAGTTGCAGGTTCCAACAGGTGGATTGAGGCGAGTAGCAGGACTCATCGGCCATCCAACTCTGATGGTGCTTCATTAGCATAGGGACCTCACAAGGGTCATAGTGCATCTTATTACCTCTTTTTTTCTTTTTTTACTTTAATTTATGAGCCTCAGTGATCTGATGTATACAACCTATGGGAATTGTGTACTATGCGACTCATATATACATGGTTTTTATTATGTTTTGTGTTGTATGCTTTTGTTTATTTATGGATGCAAATGGAATGGTGTTTAATGCTTGTACTAATTGATGATTTGGTAACATTAGAATTAGCTTGATCATCATTGTTTTTATTTCTAAGTCAATTGTATATATAGATGGTATTTTATGGATATTATGATGTGTAACAATGTGATAGATATGGTATGAATGAATGTATTATGTAGGATATTTTTCAAAGACTCTGATAGTTTAGTGACTCAAGTAAACTTATCTAGGTGTTTTACATATCTTCTTTATGCAAGGGTTATCCTAGAGTTTTCAAATTTCTTCAAGGACCAACTTTGTGTGCAATGATCGTTCATTTCCCATTATGAGCTAGGTCAAAATGATCAATTGTAACTTATGCCAATAAGCTAGCTCATCCGAGAGCGGCCATAGATCTATACAAAAGAAGGTCGCTAATGTGATAGACTTGATTCCATGCGTAAGGATACCCCATTTCCAGGTGGGATTCATTCAGCCCATTTTTGTAATGAGGATCACCCCATGGTTTTCGAGACACTAAGAGTTCCAAGGATTCAAGATTCTTTATTTCTTTTATTATTTGGATTTTGGGGATTGCTCATTTTGTGATGGAGCAATGGATTTTATTGCTTTCATTTGCTTGTTTTGAGGAAGAGCAAAGGGGATTTTATTGCTTTTATGCTTTCCTTATTTTTGGGGGGGATTTTGCCCACTTTAGGAAAGGGAAAATAGGGGAAAATTATTTCTTTGAGATGATTTTTGGGATACTTGCTCATTTTTAGGAGCAAGGGATTTTACTTTTTTGGGGGGGGGAATACTTACTCAATTTGATGAAGAGCAAGGGAATTTTTTTTTGTATGAAGGAGGATCTTGTCATTTTGCCAACTCTATAGTACTCTAGATCGTGCACATAATTGGATAAGTAGGGGAAAACTTTCACTTATGGTAATAGAAACTTTTGAATTTGTTATTCCCAATATTCACAATGTTTTTAATGTATTTTGTGGTGTGTGGTCCAAGAGAAAATTTGATTAACCAGGAATGACCTGTTGCATTTAGAGATTGCTTAACTTTGGATCAAGTTTATTCAAAACACTATTGGTGGTTGAGTGATTGAAAATATTGGCTTAATGATTGATGTGGTTGTGATGTTTTGTGATACTTTTGATTCAATATTTTGAAAATTAAAAGACACACAAAAAGTAGTCAGTGGCCGCATAATTGTTATTGCTAACAATTGTACAATATCTATCCTACTTTATGTGAATCCCTTAATTAGCAAAAGATCATTGGGGAAGTTACATATGGATTGCTATGTGATGTGGGATGCCCCTGATTAAGGCAACAAGAAATGATGGATCAAAAATCATCCAAATTGTTTCACATGCTCTAATGTAATGAATGGTATGAACAAAATGACTATATGGAATGCATGAAATGAAATGTTTTTGATATATATATATATATTTTAGCCATGTATATTTACATATTCATAAATCACATTATGCATAAAATTCCTTTAGATGTATTATATTCAATGGCTCAGGTTCCAATTCTCCTTCCAAATTGGTATGTCTATACGTTCCTGGACCCAATATTTTTTTGATAATGTATGGACCTAACCAATTAGCCGTGAATTTATCTCTTAGGTATGACAATGTATTGGTATTTTTTTGGTTCTCTTTAAACATGAGATATCCTATTTGAAACTTGCAAGGATGGAATTTTGCATTGTAAGCACATTTTATTCAATATTGGTATACTCATAGATGTTCCAAGGCATTGATACACCTTTCATCAAGGAGTGTTAATTGGTCAAGATGTTCTTGTCTAGTTTTGTCATCATCCATGAATTTTTGCAATGTGATTCACTAAGAAGGAATCTCTAGCTCAAGAGGTATAGTTTCTTCAATGCCATAGACTAGTGAAAAAGGTGTTGCTCCCATTGGTGTTTTGATGCTTGTTAGATAAGCCCATAGTGCCAAGGGGAGTTGAGTGTACCAATATCTATGATTTTCCTTGATGATTTTCTTGAGAATGACTATCATTATCTTGTTAGTCACTTCGGCTTATCCATTTTCCTATGGGTAATAAGGAGTCAAGAAACTATGGTGGATATTGTACTTATTGCATAAGGCTCAAACCTCATTGCTCTTAAATCACTTACCATTATCAGAAATGATATTGGAAGGAATCCCAAAATGACAAATAATATGCTGAAGTATAAACTTCGCTATTTGAGGTCTAATTGTAGTGGTCATTGGAATTGCTTCGACCCATTTGGTGAAGTATTCCATGGTAGTTATGATAAATTTATGTTGTCCTGAGGAGGTGGGTGAAATATTACCAATAAAATTAATACCCCATTGTGAAAAGGGCCAAAGGGTTTGAATGGGTTGTAAAGCTTGCGATGGTACGTGAGTTAAATTGGCATGATGTTGGTATTTTTAATATTTCTTGATATATTGACAATAATCACTTTCCATGGTGGGCCAATAATAACCCATGCATAAAATACACTTTGTAATGGACATTCCACTAAAGTCTACACCACAAGTACCATAATGGACTTCCATTATAGCTCATTGTGCCTCAACAAGATTTAGACATTGAAGTAGAATTCCATCATAGCCACGTCTATACAACACATCCCCAAAGAGAATAAATTGAGCTACTTTTTTTTTGCAAATCCTTTTTGTAGTTTGCATAATTTCTATTGGGAGGGTACTAAACTTGAGAAAGTATCTAATATCATCAAGGTAAGAATTGTAGGTTTTAGCATGGACCAAATAAACACTCCTCACCTTTATACTCTGCTCACTTAATTTCTAGCTTGGACACTATTCTTATGATTAACGGTTGGACTTCTCCATGTTTGCTCTTAGGGATAAAGGATCCCAAAGAAGCCATTGCATCTAAAAATTTGTTAGTAGAATGAGACAAGTTACTAATTTTGTACCAGTCAAATTTATCTACCAACTTCATTGCTACTTTGTGATATTATTTCAATATTGGTTCATTGTATTGGTATTCTCCTTTCACTTGATAAATGAAAATTTGAGAATCACAAAATATGCTTAGTCGCTTAATGCCCATAGCTATAGCTGATTGGAGCCCCAATATTAGGGCTTCATACTTTGTATTATTTTTTGTTCATGGGAAGTCAAGTTTAAATTATAAAGGAATCAATATTCCTTCGGGTGTGTAAAACATGAATCCAACACCTTGTACTTTTTCACACTTTGATCCATCAAAGAATATTGTCATGTTGACATCATCCTCAAGAGGAACTAGCTCTTCTTGTTCATTTATGGAAAATACTGAATCATCTAGAAGCTCAATGATAAGTGGTTTATCATTTGGCAATGGAGCTTCTGCAAGTTGATCAACTATCACCTGACCTTTGATGGATTTTTGACTAATGAAATTGAGATCAAATTCTATTAAAATAATTATCCATTTTGTGGTATGGGTGTTGTTGTATGTGTGAGTCATCATGTATCGTAGAGGATTCTCTCTAGCTATGACATAGGTAGTATTATTTAGCATGTAATATCTGAGTTTCTTAGTGGTAAAAACCACTGCTAAGCATAAATTTTTGACATAAGCATATTTTGTTTCATAACTTACCAATGTCTGAATGATGTAATAAATGGTTTTCTCATTATGGTTATCATTTTTCAGAGCAAGCATTGTTCCTAGCATAAAATCTATTGCAGAGATATAGATGTAAAAAGGGATTCCTGAATGAGGCAGTGTAAGAACTAGTGGTGACACCAAATACTTATTTATGTCATAAAATACCTCTTGAAATTTAGTTTTCTAAGAGAATGTCACCCCCTTCTATAGAAATTTATTTAAAGGTCTGCATTTATCTGAGATTTGTGCAATAAATCATTGGATAGATTGAATATTTCTTTGTAAACTATGCAACTCTCTCAAGTTTGTTGGAGGTGGCATCTCGATAATGGCCTTGCCCTTATTGGGGTCCAATTTAATGCCTCAATTAGGGATAATGAATCCTATAATTTTCCCTGATGTGACACCAAATACACACTTCTTAGGATTCAATCTTACCTTGTGTTCAAGTAATCGATCAAATATTTTCTCTAGGACTTCAATGTGGTCAATATGTGTTTTTGATTTGGTAATCAAATCATCCACATAATCCTCAATTATTTCATGCATATAATCATGGAATATGTTCATCATGGCATGTTGATACATAGCTATTACATTTTTAAGGTTGAAAGACATCACTCTGTAATAAAATGTGCCCCAAGGTATTATAAATGTTGTCTTGTGTTAGTCCTTAGGATTAATTCGAATTTGATTGTATCCTAAGAAAACATATATTAGCGAGAGCATTTCATGACCTACATAGGATTACACTAATTAATCAATGTTAGGTAGAGGAAAATAATCCTTGGGGTATGATTTTTTTAGATCGCAAAAATTGGTGCATACACATACCCCTCAATTCGTTTTATTAAAAGGTACCATGTTAGAGAGCCACTCTGGATAATCAATTGGGACTATGAAATTCACATCTAGTAGTTTTTGTAGCTCTTATTTGACAATTAATACAATAGTTGGATGAAGTTTCCTAAGATTTTGCTTGAAATTTTTAGCATCTGGTGCTAAAGTAAGGTTGTGGACCACCAAGTCAAGGTCAAGGCCAGGAATGTCTTTGTATGACCATGAAAAAATGTCCTTATTTCTTATCAAGATGTTGATCATATCTTCTTTCTCATCTATAGACAAATATTTTATGATTTTGATGATTTAAGGGTTGTCCACATATAGGCTAAGGTTCACATTGATAGACTCTTCGATCAGCGTGTGAGAACCTTCCAGTAGTTTATGTGGAGTTGGGATGAGATGGATATCATCCTCCACATGCTCAAATGTCTCAAGGGTCTCCCCATCTACTTTGATTTAAAAAATCAGGGTAGAGGAGGTTGAAGGTTTCTATGGAATGTAAGCGTTTGAAGCACATATCAACTCTTCAAATAGGATGAACTCAGTGATAGAATGCAGGGATGAGATTATGTCCATGGTGATAATGCTAGTATCGACCTGAATTGGCTTCACCAAATCATATGGGTTACGAAGTGGGGTGAAAAAGTCAACAAAAATCATATTGACTTGGTGGAATTGAGGTGGGTATGATTCAAGAGACGATGACTCATTCTTGTTGGGTAAAACATTGGTTAATCTACGGTTCAATTTCTTACCTCCATTTAATTTGTCAACTTGAGATAGCTTGTAAACTTGTGAGTGTCATACATAGTATATGCCTGCAATGTGGGGAACAAATTCCTTTGTACCTATTTAGTTTGGTGGGGGTGTTTTTTCATTTTTATTTTAGCCAAACTAAATAAAAAATGTAGAGAAATAAATAAATAAACTAAAACTAAAATTAAAATGTTGAAATAAGAGTACAAGAAAATAAATATATAGCTAAATTAAAATAAAACAAGAAAATAAAGTGAGAAATCTATATAATGAAAATAAATAACATAAATTAAAAAGGGGAGGAATACTACAGGAAGTGGACTCGAGCTTCTATAGATAGTTTGCCCAAATAATTACATGAATTTTATTTCAAGAAAATAAGAGTATTTGCAACTGTTAATAAATTATACAAAAAAATAAACAAAGTAACCCTCTGTGTATTTGATTGATTGATTGATCATGTATTCGTCTAGTCTACATTCTTATATAGACCGTAGCCAGATCTTGTTACAATAATAAATTGGTCTCTTTTGATCATGTAACATGATTTTCTATAATTAGTTACACACATATATTATTCTCCTATTTACAAGCATGTTCATTCACCAAAGGAATAAATATAATAATCCTTAGGTGTACATAACAACTAATCCTAGAATAATGCATCCTAAAATAATGCCTTTAAGAAGCTTACATGGTCAAAATAGAATAAAAGTGTTTTATTCTATTTTAATCACAAAAATCTAATATGCATAGAAATATGAATATTTCTCCTTCATATTTTGTGCAACAACCTCCTTCAAAAGTGCATGGTCAATTGGTCAACCGATCAACGTTGACTTGGTCAACCGATCAAATTTGACTTGGTCAACTGGTCAACTCATCAATGGGAGTCAAATGCCAGAAAATAGGTCGGGAAGTAGGTGCCATAAAATGGTTGGGAAGCAGGCACCAAAAAATGGTCAAGATATAAATGCCAAAAAATGGTCAGGAAGCAGGTGCCAGAAAATAATCAGGAAGTAGACACAAAAAAATGGTCAAGGAGCAGGTACCACCAACAGTCAAGAATAAGGCACTACCAATAGTCAGTAATTAGGTGTTTGGCTTCACCATTTACCGTTGTTCTTTTCAATATCTCTTCATGCATTGCCAAGCCCAAATGCGATGTATAATCAAAACACCAGATTAGTAGCATAAAATTGTATTTACACACACTTTCCACTAAAAATACTAGTTAGGCATAATACTTCATTTTCTATCAATTATATACAAATTCTATATAAAAATACATTTCAAATGCTAATTTAAACCAATAATGATATCCTTAAAAGTGTATATAAAATGAGCATTTCTAGTGCTCATCATTCCCCCATGTTGAAATAATTGACATATCCTCATGTCATAGCCCCTCGGTATAGGTTTTTTTTAATATATATGGGAAGCAAGCACCTATATATAGGAAGTAGACGTCTCCCTGTATATGAGAAGCTAGCACCTGTATATGGGAAGCAGGTGCCTATATATATGGGAGATAGGCACCTGTATATGGGAAGTAGATGCTTGTATATGAGAAGCAGGCACCTATATATGGGAAGCAAGTGCCTGTGTATATGAGATTCATGCACCTGTATATGGGAGTCAGGCACCTATATATGGGAAATAGACACTTGTATATATGGGAGTCAAGAACCTATATATGGGAAGAAGACACCTATATATGGGAATCAGGCACCTGTATATGGGAAGAATGCGCCTATATATGGGAGTTAGACGCCTCCCCATACTTCTCATTTTTTTTTTAAATATTCCTAGGGTAATGAAATTCTTCTCTTGTTTGAGGCATGCCATATGGATAAATTCTGATGGGAGAATTAATAAAGAGAAATATAGAGGAATCTACTAATATTAACATAGAAATAATTTTTAAAATAACTATGCAAATAATTAATAAAAAACTTAGTACATACTTGGGTGAATTTTGCATATCATGATATGTACAATGCCGGATGGTGTAAAACGTCTACATGCGACCTAAAATTGTGATGACCCAAAAAATGTTGTTGCTGTGACATTGATGTATCTTGGAGATAATATATATATATATATATATATATATATATATATATATATATATATATATTAGGTATCTCTTCTTCTTGGTGGAAGATTGACACCCTTTATTGGTGCCTTCCTCTTGGTGGGAAGAAGACACTTCTACACTGGTCTGATTGTAGGCACTATCTCCTTGGTGGAAAATAAGTGTCTTTTTTGCATTGTTGCTCTCCTAGTAGGGCACGGGATGCTTGTATCTATCAGGCCTAGTTTAAGTTGGCCAACTACCTATAGATTATTCAAGGCTATGTTCTACAAAACTAACCACACAAAAGCAAAAAAATAGGAATCCTAGAACTTGTGCTTGATAGGCCTAGGTTACCCAAGTTACCTATAGATTGCGCTAGGGTAGTAATTCTTGCAAAGCAAAAACACACGAAAGCAAAGAAAACAAGAATCATGGAACCTATGCCTAATAGGCCTAGGTTTCCCAAGCTGCCTATAGATTGCACTCAGGGCACGATTTCCTACAAAGAAAAAAGAAAAACTATGTTAAGTAGAACAATTTCCATGTTGTCTTTTTTTTTCTTTCTCCAAATTCTAAAATTTTCCAAAAAATTTCAGTTTCTGGAATTTTCTAGAATTTTCCCAAAAAATTTCAAATTTTGATTTTTTTCTTTTTTTTTTAGATTCTAAAATTTTCTAGAATTTTTTAGATTCTAGAATTTTCCATATTCTGGAATTTTTTCATAATTTTTCAGATTCTGGAATTTTTCAAAAATTTTCAGTTTATGGAAATTTTTCCAGAATTTTTTAAGATTATGGAATTTTCCAAAAAAAAAAAATAGATTTTGCAATTTTTCAAGAATTTTTCAGATTTTGATTTTTTTTGACAAATTTATGAACATTCGTCAAACTTTGGTATGGTATGCGGCCTCCCCCATATCAATGTCTGATCCAATCTTGTAAATATGAACCAGTTGGAAATGAAGCCCATTGACTGTTACTCGAACAACATCTTGGCACTCTAATCCTCTCTCGGTATAGCATCTCTAACGTTTTATCCACCATATTTTTAGGCTGTAATAATCACACACTTTATGGTAAAAATTTTATCAAGTTCCACAATCACCTTGGGTTGGAAGCATTTCGCTTGATCAAGGTTACTTAGTCTCCCTTTGGGTGCCTGTGTTGTCAAGGCAAACTCTACTCGCTTCACTTGTTTTGAATAGATGCTACATGATCAAGGTACACAAAATGGTTCATATAGTGCTATTAAAAACTTCACGTATGAATCTCACTTTACAAAATCTTGATAGACATCTTCTTATTCATCTACACCGCACTTCATGTTGTCCTGCAAAACATAAAAAATCTAAACTAAAGGTATTAAAGTAAAATTCTAAATTAATGACATTAAAATAAATTTTAAACTATTTTTTTGTTCTTTAGTAGATGTTGATTATTGGAAAAAATGGCTACATCCTCCAGGAAGTTGGTCTCCTGGCCTTCTACAATTTATGTAGTTGGATTGTATGGCTAACATCCTCCACAATGGGCATGCCACATTGTTACTGTGATCTTTTCTGGTATCCAAAAATTGCTTGAATAAATTATTGCAATGTGGAGCCATATTTTTATAATATTTGTGATCAGAAATATTCCAACTATAATTCGAACAACTCAAAAATCATTGTTTACATAGTAATTTTACCTAATTTTCTAGATACCTTGCATAGTTTGCTATACCATTGTTTTTTTTTAGTGTTGTTGGTGGCCATAATGAAGTTGGGGTCTCCCCCATGCCTACAATTGAACTAGTCTCTAAAAATTGAGGATTATGATAAGTTTTTTTAGTCTGGTCAAAAATTTGATACAACTAAATTTTCATTTGTTCTTATCCTCTACTTCATCAACTAGTATGATATTTTATAGCATGAGAAAAATATTTTCCTTTATGGCCTCAAAACCAAATTCTTTCAACTCATTGGCAAATTGTGTGGGCAAATAAATGACTACTATTTTTTTAAAATAAATTAAATAGCAGTATTATAAAAAAACTTGTGCTAGTTTCTGATTCACCAGGTCGCCTTAAGCGCAAGTGAAGAGCATACTTCTGGAAAGATGTTCTTTTTAAATTCTGATTTTTTTTTTTAAATGTTTAGTAGTATTTAAAAAAACATGTGTTATTTTTTTATTCACCAAGTCACCTTAAGTGCAAGTGAAGAGCATACTCCTAGCAAGATGCTCTTTTTAAATTCTGCTTCTTTTTTAAAAAAATTAATATCATTTTCCTGCTACTAATGTTATCATTAAAATTTGCCCATATGTTGAGAAATATTAAGCCTGTAATTTTTCATCGTTAATACTAGGCTTCTTGAGGCATAATTCCCTAATGGTTTTGTGTAAATAAACACTCTCTAATAGTTTGACAGTAAAAATTTCAATTATTTTATAGCAAGTGAAGAGCATACTCCTAGCAAGATGTTCTTTTTAAATTATGCTTCTTTTATTATTTTTTAAATGTCATTTTCCTGCTACTAATGTTATCATTAAAATTTGCCCATACATTGAGAAATATTAAGCCTGTAATTTTTCATCATTAATACTAGGCTTCTTGATGCATAATTCCCTAATGATTTTGTGTAAATAAACACTCTCTAATAGTTTGACAGTAAATTTTTTTAGTTTTATAAAATCAAATGCAGGTTGTGTCATCTGTCTAATTTCACGAAACCATTGAGAATACAATGTAAATCCTTCATTGCCTAATTTTCTAACTTTTCAACAACACAATTTATTTCCTACCTCTACACTTAATATGGTACATCAGGTTCATTCTTAAACACTACAATTTAGACACTCCATGACAATGACACCAAAATATTGGAAAAAACATTGGTTAATCTATAGTTCAATTTCTTGTCTCCATTTAATTTTTCAACCCAGGACAACTCGTAAACTTGTGAGTGTCATACACAGTATATGTTTGTAGTGTGGGGAACAAATTCCTTTGTACCTATTTAGTTTGGTGGGGATGTTTATTCATTTTTATTTCAGCCAAACTAAATAAAATAATAAACTAAAACTAAAATTAAAATGTTGAAATAAAGTACAAGAAAATAAACACAGCTAAATTAGAATAAAATAGGAAAATAAAGCAGGAAACCTAACTAATGAAAATAAATAACATAAATTAAAAATGGGAGGACTACCAAAAGGAGTGGGCCTGAGCTCCCATATATAGTCCACTCGGCTAATTACATGAATATTACTTTATAAAAAATAAGAGTATTTGCAACCCTTAATAAATTATACAAAATAATAAATAAAGTAATCCTTTGTGTATTTGATTGATTGATTGATCTTATATTTGTTTAGCCTGTATTCTTATATAGACCACATCTAGATCTTGTTACAATAATAAATTAGTCTCTTTTGATCACATAACATGATTTTCTATAATCAGTTACACACAAATATTATTCTCCTATTTACAAGCATGTTCGTTCACCAAAGGAATAAATATAATAATCTTTAGGTGTACGTAAATACTAATCCTAGAATAATAGATATTATTCTCCTATTTACAAGCATGTTCATTCACCAAAGGAATAAATATAATAATCCTTAGGTGTACGTAACAACTAATCCTAGAATAATGCATCCTAAAATAATGCCTTTAAGAAGCTTACATGGTCAAAATAGAATAAAAGTGTTTTATTCTATTTTAATCACAAAAATCTAATATGCATAGAAATACAAATATTTCTCCTTCATATTTTGTGCAACAACCTCCTTCAAAAGTGCATGGTTGATTGGTCAATTGGTCAATGTTGACTTATTCAATCGGTCAACATTGACTTGGTCAAATGATCAATCAATAAATGTTGACTTGTTCAACCGGTCAACATTGACTTGGTCAATCGGTCAACTCATCAATGGGAGTCAGGCACAAGAAAACATGTTGAGAAGCAGTTGCCGAAAAATGGTCGAGAAGCAGGCACCAGAAAATTTTTGGGAAGCAAGCGCTAGAAAATGGTCAAGAAGCAGGCGTTGCCAACAGTCAGGAATCAAGTGCTACCAACAGTTAGGAATTACGCATTTGCCTTCACCATTTACCACTATTCTTTTCAAGATGACTTTGTGCATTGACAAGCCCAAATGGGATGTAGACTCAAAACACCGGATTAGTAGCCAAAACCTGTATTTACACACACTTTCCACTAAAAACACTAGTTAGACATAATACTTCATTTTATATCAATTATATGCAAAATTTATATAAAAATACATTTCAAATGCTAATTTAAAACAATAATGATGCCCTTAAAAGTGTATATAAAATGAGCATTTTTTATTCTCATCAATTCTCTCTAGGTTGCAACTGACCTAAGGTGGGCAAATGATGGTGCTATGAGAGTAGCCAAGGTGGTGGTGGAGGATCTAGCTTAGGGTGCTCATGCTATTTGTTGATGCATAATATGGTGTAATCTATGGGAAAAATATTTGTATACCACTCATATTTCTAGATGATTTCAACAAGAACCACATCATCTTGGGGACTGTCAAATACTCGAATGATCCAATCTAAATTTATTTCCATTTCTTAAAATTCCTCAAAATCTTCATCGAAGATATATTCCTCAAAATCTTCATCAGAGATGTAATCATATAGCATGTGATTAATCTTGAATGTGTGCAACTAAATATCCAAAAATACCTCATTTATATGAGGCACAAATTCAAGGTCTAGGTACTCATCATTGATATCATCACAATCCTCGCACTCATCGCTCTCCTCTTCCTCTTCTTCATACTCAAGAGTGATTCGTTGGAAGGTATTGAAGGAAGAGTCTGAGGTAGAAGGTATATACCCTAGAACAAAGTTATCGTATGCTTCTCTATATTTGGGATCAAAAATATGATGTGGATCCTTCTTGTGTCCTCCAAGTCCATATCCCTATTAGTTGACCCTATGAAAATATTGCAAAGGGAAATATGGGTTGGATAGATAATCTAAATTTCCATTGAATTCTTGCAAGTATTACTCATTAGGAGGAGGTGGATCATATGAATAATCCACTCTTCCATATATAAAATTAAATTCCATCTGATTGGGAACTCATTCTATACACTGCACCTATAACTAAAAGTGGATCATTCGAGCAACCATAGTCTTTGACTAACTCAATAGATGGTATAATTGTGATACTCTCAATGATATAATTGCCAATGCTTGGATTTGTGAGATGTACTACAACTTGGGAAGGTTGGTATGATGATGGCTTAGTGGATGAAGAGGGTACTTCTGGGGTAGTCTGTGGTTTAGGTGGAGGTGGTGGCTCCTCTCGGATAGGTGACCCTATATGTGAGACTATGGATGGTTAAGTTTGGGATGTATGTGGTTGGATGGGGTTGTTAGTTGAGCTATGAATATGAATGATATTTGTGAAGTGAGTGGTGTGGATGATGGAGTTGATGATTGGTTAGCAGGATGATTAGGTGTAGTGGAAAAATGGAATGTGGTGGTTGAGGGCTGACTAGAGTTGATGCTTTTAGATGAAATATCAAGGTCAACTATTGACAATTATTTTGGTATAGGGGCTTTTGATGAAGTGGTATTAGTGGGAGAAGTTCATATAATGAGTGGTTGGATGGACAGGTGAGTTTAGAAGTAGTGACTCATAAGGATTTAAGATCAAGTTGCAGTATTCAAAATGTCTTCTAGGATGCAATGTACTTTGCCCTCATGTACATATTTTAGGCATTGGTGCAATGTTGAAGGCACACACTTCATCTCCTTGATCCAGGGGCATCCAATAAGTATGTTGTACTACATCACCCCCTCCAAGATGTGGAAGAGGACATGTATAGTTTTTTCCCCCACGGTGACATGAAGAACCATGTTCTCCAAAGTTGAGCATAAGGTATCATTAAAGGCTCTTAAGGTGAAGGTGGATGATGTAATGTGGGATGGTGGTATGTTAATATTTTTTATGGGGGAGAGGTAATAAATTTTATGGAGGATATGGTATCAATAAGGACTCTCTTGAATGACTTATTATAAATATGAGCTACTATGTGCAATGGATGATTCGATAAATCTGATGAAACTTTATTTTCCTTGAAATCATAAAAATCTATCGAGGGCTTCTTGCATTTTTGTATACTCCTCATAAAGGATTTGAAAGCATTGTGATTTTTTTATTGTAATTGGATGGAATATAGGATTTCCATCAATGCTTCTTGATGTGTGGGTGACTATTGTATCAACTCATAGATTAACAATTTTGTCGATGTCATTTTCAAATTTTGGGTTAATCAGCTACCTAGGGTAACAGTTGGATAAGATGGTGTTAGGATCCCTAATCCTAACATTATTAGTTAGTATTAGTTAGTATTATTAATAATTTAATTATTATATTATTAAATTATAAAGTGAACCATCACAACCCTTCATAACGTGAACCATCACGTCTCTTCATATGTGAACCATCATGTCTCTTCACCAATGTAGCTTTAGGGTAGATATATATATTAGGTTGGCCATCCATATCAAATCATCCAAGAAGAAGAATAATAAGCATAGATTCTAAGGAGGGAGCCCCTATAGTGGCAAAGCGATTACAAGGGAGCCCCCTTTGAGTGGCCTGCGATTACATTTACATTAATTTGTTAATAATTTTATAGTAAGACCTTGGGGTCTTACCATTTGGTATCAGAGCCATGTGGGATCCAACCATGTGGTATTTGCTCAAAGATCTTCATCAAATCACTTATGTGCATGAGTATCAAACTCGGTTTGAGGATATCACCAAACACAACACAAGATTGGATGAATCAATTCTCATCAATGGCTTCATTAGGGGATTAAAAGAGGAAATTAGAATGGATGTGACAAGGTTCAATCCCTATACTATGATTCAGATCTATGGATTGGAAAAATTAGCTGAAGATAAAATCAATGCACAACAACAATTAGGGAAACTACTTATGGAAAAATTGTCAACCACTTACATCGCTCCAAAACCTATGCATAATGGAAGGGAACAAAGCACTACACAACCCCAAAATCTAATCAAAATTTATGAATTAAATGTCTTAGATTTGAGGAAATGAAGGAACGATGAGAAAAAGGCCTTTGCGATAATTGTGATGAGAAATTTGGACCCCACCATAAATGTGCTACACTAACATTGTATTTATTGAAGGAAGTTGATCTATGTCTCTCCATAGAGCAAGCAGATAAGGTGGTTGTGTCTAAAGCGACCAGTGCACCTACTCACCACAATGAAGACAATGAGGTCGATGTGCAAGAAGTGATTGATGTACCAAGCAAGGATGAAGTAGACATACCCAAAGTAATTAATGCTAGCCAAACATGCACTCTACAAGACCTACACATACCTTCCTCACCAATAGTGAGTTATTTCCATATGACCAAACCTATTCGGAACCAACACAGAGTAACTACACACTCCTTTGTTGGCTCTACCAAGGAACAAAAATAGGATATGAAATCATTACCATCACTTTTGATGCATCATTATGAAGTATTTGAGGAATCCCAAGGGTTTCCCTCCCATTGTCATCATGATTTTCCTAAGGAAGATTCTACTATTGATCTTGGCAACCTCCCGCGAATGCTTCATCCTTCTCAATATCCCTACCTACGAAAGGATGCCATTAAAAGAGTCCAAGAACTTACACAAATCCTTCTTGGAAAACAAAGGACAAAGCTTCTCAATTTGAGCTTTGAGGACAAAGCTCTTTTTAAGGAGGATGGCATGTTAGGATCCTCAATCCTAACATTATTAGTTAGTATTAGTTAGTATTATTAATCATTTAATTATTATATTATTAACTTATAAAGTGAACCATCACAACCCTTCATAACATGAACCATCACATCTCTTCATACGTGAACCATCATGTCTCTTCACCAACGTAGCTTTAGGGTAGATATATATATTAGGTTGGCCATCCATATCAAATCATCCAATAAGAAGAATAATAAGCATAGATTCTAAGGAGGTAGCCCCCTATAGTGGCAAAGCGATTACAAGGAACCCCCTTTGAGTGGCCTATGATTACATTCACATTAATTTGTTAATAATTTTATAGTAAGAGCTTGGGGTCTTACCAGATGGATTGCTTGGATTATGAAATGGTGGAGGTGGAATTGATGGACCTAGTTGTATGGGGACACTTGGTTGTGTTACGGGAGCTTGGTTGATTTTCTTATCTTTGCCCATGGGTGACCACACTGATACCCCCTACAAAACCATGGTGTAGTTGAGACACATAATTGACTTGGCTAGGAGGAACTATAGAAGTTGATGCTCTCGTTACTTGTTGATTTGCCTCATGGTGAGGCAAAGGTGTCTTATATATACCAATATTCTCATTATATTGGGCTTGTATATTATTGACTTTGATCTTTCTCGCTTCCAATAAGTCTTGCACAATACCTTTAAACCCATGGAAAGTTTTGACATCATGTCATTTTTTACTATGATAGATGCAGTACAAGTGCTCTTTATAGCCCTTTGATTTTGTCTTGCTAGGGTCCTTGGGTTTAATCTTTGACAATGTGAAAAGTTTTGCCACATACAACTTCTAAAACACATATGAGTAGGGCTCTTGTAATGGTGTGTAGTTGCACCGAAGTCTAAAGTGACATTGTTTTCTCTCTGCAGGTTGCGTTTGATTTTGCACCTGCTATGGGGGTGCAACCACATGATAATTTAATTGTTGCAGTTGCTATTGTTGTTGTTGGGGTTGGTTGATCTAAACTTGGGCTTGTTGATTTGACTAAAGGTTGGCCCAAGACTATTTGATTAATCTAAGCAACCTTGGACTACTTGTGGTTATTCCTATTTTGGTTCTTATTCTGCTACTTATTTTTCTTAGGCTTTATCTCACCCTCTTGGATTTTTATCTCTTCTATCATTTGGCGTGGATGAGTGCCTCATCAAATATCCTATACTTCTACAACTACAGTAACAAAGATATGGGCTTGGCACAACTCTTCATGAACATTCTTGTTATTTATAACATGGCAAGGGAGAAGGGTAAATTGATCATAACTACCCTCTAATGGTTTCCAAAATCATGGACCTATTCATCATCATATTACTTTAGACTAATAAGATTGGTCAATATTGTTCTCTTCTGAACATTCAAGGTGTATCGCTCCAAGAATTGATCCGTAAGCTGCTCAAAAGTGTAAACACTCTTATGCGGTAAGTGGTTGTACCAATCTTAGGCTTCTCCCCTAAGTGTTGAGGAAAGGTATGTAGCATGAGTGCATCATTGTTGCTAATCCTAAAACATGTATTTACAAATATTTTTGCATGCTCTTGGGGATCCTCTTCCCCCTTAAATGTATCAAGATCTGGCATCTAAAAATTCATCAGATAATGCGGTGTGAGCACCAAATCATGGATCGGGTGATTGAGTAGCTACCTTAATGTTGGGTTTTGATATTGTAAACCTGGGGTCTGCATGGCAATGCTATCAATATAATTTTACAAAAAATAGAACTTGGTATCTTCTATAGGGCTAAAACCCTAGTTTATTGGTTGATGCTGGTAATAAGGTGTATTGTATGTGGCATGTGGATTATGGGGAATATTAGGCTAAAGTGTATGATGATATGATGTCTGATGAAGGTTTTGATATGGATGAGTTGGTGGGGGCATGATAGTATGTTGAAATGATGAGGTAGAATACATGTGATGCGATGGATTAGCTATTGTGGTAGTGATTGGGGGATGCAATACCCAAGATGGATCTTGGATAAATATGTGGGTTTGGTGAGAGGTAGGTGGTAAGCTATGCTCAATCCTATGCAAATGTTGGTTATGGTTAGGGTTAACTATGTGATTAGAATTATTCAAAATAATTTGTTGGCGCTACAAGAAATCCTACTACATAGCAATTGCAGATGATGTGGGCATAACCATTTATGAAGTGGTTGGTTGGGTTGGTTATGAGACAACCATGGTAGTGGATGTGAGTGGAGGGTAGGTAGCAAAAGGTATCACCATCAAATGGGGGATGATATGATGTATGGAACCTATAGGGGCAGTAGGCAGAATGGATATGAGAATCTATGAAACAACTTGAATTGTTGCTTCGTATAGGGGATTGGTGCGATGATGTTCTGTTGAGGAAATACAAGGGGTGGTTGGATATAAGATGATGGGTGGCTAGCCAGGGTAGTAGCAGTCAACTAAAAGAGTGGATTTGTAAAGAATTGTCTAGACTATTACAGGTGTGTGAAGGTGGACTCTTGATGCAATGATGGTATGGTACAGGATGGGATGGTAAGCAACGGTAATGATGGAAAAACCATTCCAACAGTACTCAGGTACATCCTAGCAATGTTCATGTCAACAAGTGTGACATGACCATCCATTGGTGTGGGTGCCTCACTCATAGGAGTCTTAAGAATAGCAATATGGGTAGCCCTATGCATAACATCTATGTTTGAAATGGGGGCACTACTAGAGGGCCCTACATTTAGGCTCTAGGACATAGGAGGAGGCATACTACCTTGACCTACCACCAAAGTGTTAGGGACCTGACTAGACTGAGATGCCATGGGGGAAGACAATTGAATCTGAATTAGTGCTAACATTTTGGTCTGACCTCGGGTCGCTACCATACACTAATATGCAATGATATGTAAAATAAAAATGCAAATCTATGTAGGTGGAATGAAAGTACAATGTAATACAACACCCAAAGCAAATAAACAAGCAAGGTTTTTGGTCCTAAGTTTGAGCAAGTTTTGATTTTAATTTTTTTTTAGAGTTTTGAAATTTTTTAATTTTTTTTTGTTTTGGTTTTTGATTTTTTTTTTTTTTGTTTTTTTTATTTTTTTGCTTTGATTACCTAGGGTTAGGTAATATTTTTTTTTTTTTTTTTGTTTGTTTTTGTTTTTTGTTGTTTGATTACCTAGGGTTAGGTAATATTTTTTTATTTTTTTTTTTTTTTGTTTGTTTTTGTTGTTTGATTACCTAGGGTTAGGTAATATTTTTTTTTTTTTTTGTTTTTGTTTTTTATTGTTGTTTGATTACCTAGGGTTAGGTAATATTTTTTTTTTTTGTTTGTTTTTGTTTTTTGTTTGATTACCTAGGGTTAGGTAATATTTTTTTATTTTTTTTGTTTTTGTTTTTTTTGTTGTTGATTACCTAGGGTTAGGTAATATTTTTTTTTTTTTGTTTGTTTTTGTTTATTGTTTGATTACCTAGGGTTAGGTAATATTTTTTTATTTTTTTTTTTGTTTTTTTTTTGTTCTAATATTTTTTATTTTGTTTGTTTTTCAGGTTAGGCTCCTTGATGCCCGACATAGGTGGCCTCGCACTATTCATAAAGTGCGCAAGGCCCTTACAGATGATGATTGGATGTTTTTAGAGACCATTGGTCTTGATGGTTGTGGGTGATTGAGCACCATTCGGGCCGATGAGGATTTGTTGTCTATGCTTGTTGAGCGTTGGGATCCTGATAGGGGTACCTTTCAGCTTCCGACGGGAGCTGACTATCACTTTGGAGGATATTTATCGTATTCTTCGTGTTCTTATCGAGGGTCCTGTTGTCCATGTTGGCCTCGACAAGAAGGAGGCCCTGTTCCCTATTTTTGGTGATATGTGGGATGTAGACTATAGCAGGGGTGGTATCGCATATCTGGATCTCTTTGTTGTTGATAGTTTGGGAGTTGTTCCAGCTTTCTTGATGTACCTTTTGAGCAACATGTTGTTGCCTAATTCCATGGGATCGAGGATCCCATGGAACCAGGTTCCTATTGTTCTTGATCTTATTATGGATCCTCGATGGTTGGCATGGGCTCCCGCTCGTCTGTGCCAGATATACAACGAGTTGTACGAGGTGAAGAGATGGGGGTGAAGGGACTAGGTTGCAGTTTGGTGCTCCAAGTATGGTCTTGGGAGCACATCATTGTTGGATGGTCGGTTGGTCTTCCTTGTGCCTGTGATGCCACTGCTCCTCGTGCTTATAGGTGGCTACTTAGTGAGGAGCTCAGTCATCCAGTGATTGGGGCATCGGAGTATCGAGGCATCCTGAGCTCCCTTTCTAGAGACTTCATGAGTTGGCGGCCTTGGAGGGGCATGGATTGGGTTACGGATGTGGTAGAGCTTCATCGCATCAGGCGAGAGCGATGGGTTGTTGGAGCCCATTTGAGGGAGATGGAGCTTGTGCAGTTTTCTCGGGTGCACCATCAGTTTGGTTTGGTGTAGGGTGTGCCTGATGCGCTTGTGACGTATAGACGATGGGGAGATGAGTTGGGGTTACCTGTTGCTCCTAAATTTTGGTGAGTTGATGATCCTACTGATGATTTTGATGTGGAGATTCCTGACTTGGATGATGTGGGTACCACTCTCGAGTATGATATATGGTTTTCTTCTCAGCCTCCTTGGATGTCGAGTGTTGTGGTAGATGATGAGGGGAGTGGTGATGATGTGGAGTTGGGTGAGTAGACTCCTCGGTCGATGAAGCATCGATGGCATAGTACTCCTAGGGTTGATGTAGTTACTGATGTACAACAACTAGTGGAGGGAGGTGGAGATGGAGATGATGAGGGTGGTGGTGATGGAGATGATGAGGGTGGTGATGGGGGTGGTGGTGATGAGGATGCCCCTCCTCGATGGATAGAGGAGGATTGGGATATGTTATAGGTTGAGCATGATAGCCTAGGTTTAGAGGTGACTCACCTAAAGGGTGAGTTAGCATGGTACTAGGGTGAGGTGACTCACCTCTAGGGTGAGGTGGATAGGATGCATGATGGGCCTAGCAGTGATGCTCTTGCTGCAAAGGACTTGGAGATTTCTAGGCTTGGAGGTGAGGTCACTCGGTTAGAGGGTGAGCTGACTCGGCTATAGGTAGGGTCAGGTGGAGGTGACACTATAGCTATTATTGTTGCTCTTTGAGCAGAGATTTCTCAGTGGGTTGCTCGTGAGGGTGCTGACTTGAGGAGCCTACGCAAGCAGGCTATTTATATAGAGATGTTGGAGAATATTCTGCATGAGCATCAGATTCCTTTGCCTGTTCCTCCTTCTTCATCAGCTACTACTGCTACTCGAGGGACTGATAGGAGTCATAGGACTCATCGGTCATCGAGTTCTCATGGTGCTTCTACAGCGTAGGGTCCTCGAAGGGATCCTACTGGTACTAGCTAGTGTGACATGTTGTTTCTCTTTTTTGTATTTTGCTTCTATTTTGCTATGAGCCTTAGTGCTTCGATGTATATAGCCTATGGGAATTTTGTACCTTTGGGACCTTCATATATATATATATATATATATATACATGGCCTTGTATTTTGGTTATCTCATGTGTTAATGTTTATATGCATGCTTTTTGTTTATGCTTTTTAATGCTTATGTGATGCAATGTACACATTGTTACATTTGTGCTATGATAAATGAATGTAAACTAATATGTAATATGCAGTTTTATATTTATTTTCATATATATAGAGTTTTTAACTATATGATGAAATGCATGATGTTTTTGTAATCTTTATAGCTCAGAGTAGTTGACCATTACTTGTTCATTGTTGCAATTGGGGGTATCCAACTTGATGACTCTTCGCGGTTGATGTATGGTGGGTGTATGTATGTGATAATGTAAGAACATGTGACAATGATATGGTAGTTGGTATGGTTTTTGATATATAACATTGGAGGATTTTCAAAGACTCAAACAGTCTAGTGATGTCAACCATTTTCTCGATATTCGTCTAACCTTCTTTAGGACCAAGGTGTGTGCAAGTGGAGTTCGTTATTCTGAATATTTGGTTTGGGAATGGCCCTAAGCAATCAAGAACCAGTGCATGTGTATGTGAAGTTCATTAACTCATGATGAGTAAAATTGGATGGTACCTGTATGGGTTTACCAATTAGCTAGCTTGTCCGTATGTGCGGTCAGAGGTCTTTCTTTTGGGAGAGAGACGTGTCGCCCTGCATGAGTTTACTCCACTGCCAGTCAAGCATCTATAGCTCCGATGGAGGTTTGCTCCATAGTCCAATGATTTGATCTTCGAGCTTTGGGGATGACTACATAACTTTCTGAGGGGAATGTAGTACGATCCTTCTTGCTTTTGTGATTTGTGGTGTGTGTATAGAATTTATCATGATAGAGTTTGGGGAATCGGATTCTCAACCGAAGTGTGATGAGAATGTGATCCTATCCTTACTGTCTACCTTTAATTTAAATGTTTGGATTGTTGTGATGGTGGTGAAAACCACCGTTTTGATTTTGGACTATGTTGCGTAATGGGACAAGCGGGGAATATTACCTTTTCGCTTCAAGGTTGTACCCAAGTTGGCATTATCTTTTCTTACTCAAAATGTTTTTAAATTTGTAAAGTGTTTTTGGTTCAAGATTGCTTTGGGGTCAATCTACCATACTCAAGACTTTCTTAATGTGACATAAGTGCTTTGGTCCTAAAGAAAATTGGACATATTATGATTTTTGGTTCTTCACTAGACATTGTTGAGTGACTGAAAATTTGATTTATGATATAGGAAAACATGTGTGGATATGACTTTTGTTGACTTGCGAAGAGTCTTAGTTGGGTATCCCCAATTCTTTGGAACTTGTTTTTACTTGGTCGTATCATCACCACTATGAAATATCACTGAACATGGGATGGGATGGATGCAATTATGTGATTAGTCTAATGTTGCTATATGCTTGTGATATGCCTATTTAATGCACAATTTTTTTTTTTTGTAATATGCAAATGCAATATGCTAAGTGCTAGTAATGACATTTCTATTTACAATGTAACTAATATTGGAAATAAAAATTCTTTTTTTTTTTAGCCATGTACATATATATACATATATTGCAAGTCGTTTCATGCATAAAATGCCTTTAGGTGCATTATGTTTAGTGGTTCTGGCTCCAATTCTCCTTCGAAGTTGGCAAGTCTATAAGTTCCTGGTCCCAACTTATGCTTTACAATGTACGGGCCTAACCAATTAGCCATAAATTTATCTCTCAAGTGTGGCAATGCATTGGTATTTTGTTGATTTTCTTTGAGCACTAGGTCCCCCACTTGAAATTTGTGAGGATGGACTTTTGCGTTGTAAGCACGTTTGACTCTGTCTTGATATACTCGTAAGTGCTCTAGAGCATTGATACATTTTTCATCAATAAGTGTCAATTGGTCAAGACGTGCTTGTCTAGCTGTTTCATCGTCCATGAATTCCTGTAATGCGATTCGCAAGGAAGGTATCTCGAGCTCTAAAGGTAATATAGCTTCAGCACCGTAAACTAGTGAAAATGGTGTCGCTCCCGTTGGCGTTCGATGCTTGTTCTGTAAGCCCATAATGCCAAAGGAAGTTGAGTATGCCAATCTCGATGATTTTCTTTGACCATTTTCTTGAGAATGGATACCATTGTTTTGTTGGTTGCTTCAGCTTGCCCATTTGCTTGTGGGTAATAAGGTGTGGAGAAACTATGTTGAATTTTGAATTTGTTGCACAATGCTCTAACATCCTTATTCTTAAATGACTTCCCATTATCAAAAATTATTTTTGAGGGTATTCCAAAATGATAGATAATATGCTGAAGTATAAACTCCGCTATTCGAGGTCCAATCGTAGTGGTCATTGGAATTGCTTCCACCCATTTTGTGAAGTATTCTATCGTAGTTATGATGAATTTATGTTGTCTTGATGAAGCAGGTGATATTTTACCAATCAAATCGAGACCCCATTGTGAAAAGGGCCAAAGACTTTGAATGGGTTGTAATGCGTGCGATGGTACATGAGTCAAATTTGCATGATATTGGCACTTTTGACACTTTTTGACATATTTGCAATAGTCATTTTCCATGGTCGGCCAATAGTATCCCATGCATAGTATTCTCTTTGCAATGGCCATTCCACTGAAGTGGCCACCACAAGTACCATCGTGGGCTTCTATTATTGCTCGTTCTGCTTCAATCGGATCTAAACATCGTAATAATATTCCATCATACCCACGTTTGTATAACACATCCCCTAGTAGAGTAAAATGAATTGCTTTTTGTTTGAATGTTCTTTTTGTAGTTCATGTCATTTCTACTAGGAGTATTCTAGACTTGAGAAAGTCTCTTATCTCATCAAGGTAAGAATTGTAAGGTTCAACATGTATCAAACAAACGTTCTTCTCACCTGTAGGTTCTACTTTTTGAATTGATGATTTTGACATTGTTGTTATGATTAGCGGTTGTACTTCTCCATGCTCATTCTTAGGGATGAGAGATCCCAAAGAAGCCATTGCATCCACAAATCTGTTTGTGGACTGGGGTAAGTTACTAATTTCGTACCAATCAAACTTTTCTAGCAACTTTGTTGCTACTTCATGGTATTGCTTTAAGACTGGTTCTTTACATTGGTATTCTCCTTTTACTTGGTATACAACTAGTTGAGAATCACCAAAAATGCTTAGTCTTTTTATGCCCATTGCTATAGTTGATTGAAGACCTAAGATTAAGGCTTCATACTCTGCATTATTATTGGTGCATGTGAAGTCGAGTTTGAATGATAAAGGAATTGGCATTCCTTCAGGTGTATAAAACATGACTCCCGCACCTTGTCCTTTGTCACATTTAGACCCATCAAAGAACATGGTCATGTCTGCTTCTTCCTCAGGAGAAACTAATTCTTCTTGTTCTATGATAGAGAATACTGAATCATCTGGAAGCTCAATGATTAGTGGTTTGTCGTTATGTAGCGGAGCTTCTACTAGTTGATCAGCTATCACCTGACCTTTTATGGATTTTTGACTTACGAATTCGAGATCAAATTCGGTTAAAAGCATTATCCATTTAGCAGTACGGGTGTTGTTGTATGTGCGAGTCATCATGTATCGTAGAGGATTTTCTCTAGCTATGACATAGGTAGTATTGCTTAGCATGTAATGTCTAAGTTTCTTAGTGGTGAAAACCACTGCTAAGCATAACTTTTTGACATAAGCATATCTTGTTTTGTAACTTACCAGTGTTCGGCTAATATAGTAAATTGCTTGCTCCTTATGTTTTTCATTCTTTTGTGCAAGCATAGTCCCTAGTGCAAAATCTATTGCAAAAATGTATAGGTGAAAAGGGATTCCTGATCTAGGCGGTGTAAGAACTGGTGGTGATGCCAGATACTTCTTTATGTCATCAAATACCTCTTGAAATTCAGTTGTCCATGAAAATGTCACTCCCTTTTGTAATAGGTGATTGAAAGGCCTGCATTTATCTGATAGTTGTGCGATGAATCATCGGATAGATTGGATCTTTCCTTGTAAACTATGCAACTCTTTCAATGTTTTGGGAGGTGGCATTTCTAATATTGCTTTTACCTTACCTGGATCCACTTCAATGCCTCACTTGGAGATAATGAATCCTAGAAGTTTTCTTGATGTGACTCCGAATACACACTTCTTAGGATTTAACCTTACTTTGTGTTCTATCAATCGATCGAACACTTTTTCTAGTACATCGATGTGCTCAAGACGTGTCTTAGATTTAGCAATCAAGTCATCTACATAATCCTCGATGATCTTATGCATATAATCATGAAATATGTACGTCATAGCTCGTTGGTATGTAGCTCCTACATTTTTGAGTCCAAACGACATCACTCTGTAACAGAATGTCCCCTAGGGTGTTGTAAATGTTATCTTGTGTTGATCTTCGAGATTAATTCAAATTTGGTTGTATCTCGAGAAACCATCCATTAAGGAAAGCATTTCATGACCAGCATAGGAATCTACTAGTTGATCGATATTAGGCAAAGGAAAATCATCTTTGGGACATGCTTTGTTTAAGTCTCAAAAATCAGTGCATACATGTATCCCTCCGTTCGGTTTGTGAATGGGTACCATATTTGAAAGCCATTCTGGGTAATCAATTGGTACTATGAAGTGCACATCCAACAACTTTTGTAGCTCTTCTTTTACAATTAATGTGATTGTTGGATGGACTTTCCTAAGCTTTTGTTTGAAAGGCTTTGCATCATGTGCCAGTGTAAGGTTGTGGACTACCAGGTCTGGATCTAAACCAGGCATGTCTTTGTATGACCATGCGAACACTTCTTTATTTTTCATTAGCATGTTTATTATGCATTCTTTCTCTTCTATGGATAAATATTTTGCAATTTTGACAATTTGGGGATTGTCCGCGTCTTGACTAAGGTTCACATCTATAGATTCTTCAATTAGCATGTGAGAACCTTCTTCTAGTTGATGTGGAGTTGGGATGAGGTGAATATCATCCGCCACATTTTCAAATGTCTCTAGGATTTCCCCCTCTATTTTAGTTTGAAAAACTGAATTATTTGATGATGAAGGTTGCTGTGAAATATACGCGTTTGAAGCACGCAACAACTCTTCGGACAGGACAAATTCAGCAATGGATGGTGGGGATGAGATCCTGTCCATGGCAATGAGGCTAGTGTCGATATGGATCGGCTTTGCCTCATCATACGGATTGCGGAGTGGGGTGAGCAAATCAATAGAAATCATGTTGACTTGATGAAGGTGATGTGGCTACGATTCGAGAGGCGATGACTCATCCTCCCTAGGTTGCAACTGACCTAATGTGTGTGATTGGCGGTGCTGCAGGAGCGGCCAAGGTGGTGGAGGAGGTTCTGGTTCAGGACTTTCATGCTTTTTGCTCAGCTGAAAGAGAGTTCGGTTTATTGGGAACTTCTTTTGGTACCAGTCATTTCTTCGAATAGATTCTGCATGTACTAACTCTTCTCTAGGTTCTTCTGCCTCTTGATTATGTTGTTCATGATGCACCTCTACTTGTAGTATTCTTCTAGCTTGCATTTCATGCTCATGATTTAGAAATATCATTTTTGTCTCATCTTCATAATCGTCATCGCTTATCCAGAAGCCGTTAGCATTTGTATGAGGTCCCAGAACAAGTTGTGTGTAATCTGGCCTAAGGTCGACCATTTCTGGTGGATCTTCGTATCCTGGTTCTTGCTGCAAGGCTTGTTCTGAGAAAGTTCCAAACACATGAGGGTAAAAATTGTTGATTAGGTATTCACCATTTATATCATCATCCTCATCATTAGGTTCATCCTCCTTGTCACTTTCTCCTTCTCCGTCTTCGCACTCAATATCCAGCTCTTGGAATGTTTGACTTAGCGAAGAGCTTGCGATGGAAGGTTTGTAACCTAGACCTGAGCGGTCATTTGGCTCTCTATATTCTGGCTCAATAATGCGGTGAGGACCTTGTTCATGTCTTCCAAGTCCATATCCTTGCCAATTAACCCTCTGAAAATATCTCACTGGAAATGATGGGTTAGATAAAAAATCAATGTTCTCATTAAACTCTTTTACATGGTCCTCCTTCGGAGGAGATGGACCTGATGAAGATTCGACTCCCCCATATATGAAATTTATTGCATTTTATGGGGAACCCATTTTGTATATTTCACCTATGGCTAAAGGTGGGTCACGAGGGTGACCGTAATCCTTGATTGATTCAATAGGTGGTGTAACCATGACACTTTCAATAATGTACTCACCAATACCTAGATTGGCGAGGTGTACTACAACTCGGGAAGGTTGAGAGGCTAATGGTTCGATGGATGAAGAGGGTTCTTCTGAGTTAGTTTGTGGTTCTAATGGTGGTGGTGGACTTTCTCTAATAGGTGGCCCTATTTGTGAGACTACGAGGTTGTGATGATTGTGGTTTATTGATGGATGGATTGGGTTGTGTTATGAATATGAATGGTTGTGTTGGATCTGGAAGTGCGCTAGATGGAGTTGGTTGTTGGTTGGCAGGATGGTTTGGTGTGATTGGAAAGTGATATGCAGTGTTCGAAGGCTGAATTGAGTTGACGCTTTTGGATGCAAAAGTTGGGTCAACTATAGGCAATTCCTCTTGAATGGGTGCTTTTGATGAAGTGTTACTAGATGGAATGGTCCTAATGGTGAGTGGTTGGATAGTTAGATGTGTTGATGGAAGCAAGGGCTCATACGGGTTTGAAATCAAGTTGCAGTATTTGAAAGGTTCTGTGTCAACTGGTATACAATGTACTTTTCCTTCATGTACATATTTTAAGCATTGATGTAATGTTGAAGGCACACACTTCATTTCCCTAATCCAAGGGCATCCAAGAAGTATATTATATTGCATTTCTCCTTCCAAGATATGGAAGAGGACATGTATTGTTTTCACCCCCACGGTGACGGGAAGAACAACATTCCCTACAGTTGAGCATAAAGCATCATTAAAAGCCCTAAGGGTGAAGGTGGAAGTTGTGATGTGAGATGATGGGATGTTGAGATTTTTCATTGCAGGTGTGGTGATGAGATTGATGGATGAACCGGTATCAATAAGCACTCTCTTGAATGGCTTCCTGTCAATGTGAGCTACTATGTGCAATGGTGGATCAGGTGAATCTACCAAAATTTGCTTTTCCTCGAAGTCATAAAATACTATCGAGGGTTCCATACACTTTTGCACACTCCCTACAAAGGAATTGAATGCATTAGGGTCTTCTGATTGTACTTGTATAGACTTTAAGATTTCCATCAATGCTTCCCTATGAGGTGTTGATTGTTGTATTAGCTCATAAATTGATAGTTTTGTTGAAGCCATTTTTAAACTTTGCGTTAACCGGCTATTTAAGGTGACAACTGGGCGATTATGGAAAGGTGGTGGTGGAATGCTTGGTCCAAGTTGTATGGGCACATTTGTTGGTTGTGTTGTTGGAGCCTGTGTTGTGCGATTAGCTTACCTCTGTCCATGGGTAACTATGTTGATAGCTCCTACAAAACCTTGCGGTAGTTGAGACACATAATTAACCTGGTTGGGAGGAACTGTAGAAGTTGATGCTCCCATCGGTTGTTGATTTACCTCTCGATGTGGCAAAGGTGTCTGATAGATGCCTAGGTTTTGGTTGTTTTGGGCTAGTGGATTGTCAACTTTGATTGTACCCACTTCTAATAAATCTTGCACAATTCCTTTGAAACCATGACAACCTTCGATATCATGTCCTCTTTGTCTATGATAGATGCAAAAGAGGTGTTCTTTGTAACCTTTTGTTTTTGGTTTGTTAGGATCTTCAGGTTTCATTTCTGGCAATGTAAAGAGTTTTGTCGTATACAAATTTTGGAAAACTAATGAATATGGCTCTTGTACTGGTGTGTAATTTATTTTTGGCTTAAAATGATGTTGTTGCCTTTCTGTAGGTTGTGTCTGATTTTGTGCCTGTTGTGGGGGTGGAACCACTTGATGATTCAATTGTTGTGGTTGTTGTTGTTGTTGGGGTTGTTGGATTTGTGCTTGGGTTGGTTGATTTAACTGTGGTTGGCCCAAAACTATCTGGTTAACCTGTGCGGTCTTAGATTGACCATGGTTATTCCCCTTTTGATTCTTATTGTGCCACTCTTTCTTTTTAGGCTTTATCTCACCTTCATGAATTTTGATCTCTTCTATTAGCTTTGCTTGGGCGAGTGCCTCATCGAATGTCCTATACTATTGTAGTTGTAATAATGAAGAGATGGGTCTACCAAAACTCTTCGTGAACATTCGTATTATCTCTGGCATAGGGAGGGAAAATGGTAACTTGATCATGATTGATCTCCACCTATTGCCAAAGTCATAGACTGATTCATCATCATATTATTTTAGATAAATCAAATCAGTCAATGTGGTTTGTTTTCTGACATTCAGGGTGAATCTTTCCAAGAACTGGTCCGCTAGTTGTTCAAAGGTAAAAACACTTTGATGTGGTAGGTGGTTGTACCAGTCTTGGGCTTCTCCCCCTAGTGTCTGAGGAAATGTATGTAATAGTAATGCATCATTGCTTTTGATTCTGAAGCATGCATTTACAAATCTAGTTATATGTTCATGGGGGTCCTCTTCCCCCTTAAATTCAAGCTTAGGTATTTGAAAATCTGTTGGATATGGTGGCTCAGGGACCGAAGCATGAATAGGATGATTGAGTAGTTGCCTTAAAGTTGGTTTTTGGTATTGCAAACCTAGAGTTTGCATGGCAAGACTATCAATCTGACTCTGTAAAAATTGGTATCTAGGGTCATCCATAGGACTGACACTTGAATGTACTTGATGTTACTGGTAATGGGGTGGATTGTATGTAGGCTACGGGTGATAAGGTATGGTTGGCTGAAATGTGTTATGATATGAATGATGATGGAGATTATGATATGGATGGGGTGATGGGGGCATGATGGTATGCTGACCTACTGTATTAGCATATGGATGTGGAGGTTGGTTCTGAACTATAGTGGTGGATGGGGGGCGCATTGTCCAAGATGGATCTTGGATAAAGGTATTTGTTTGGTGAGATGGAGGTGGGAAGTTGTGCTCAATCCCTTGCAAATGCTGGTTGGGGTCAGGATTTACGCTACGGTTAGCGTTATCTAAAATCATTTGTTGCAGCTATAAGAAATCTTGTTGCATAGCAATTGCATTTGAAGTAGGGACCACCACCTGTGATGTGGTAGGTTGGGTTGGTTGTGGAACAACCATGGTAGTGGAAGTGAGTGGGGGGTAAGTAGCAAAGGGTATTGCCACTGACTGTGGTATGATATGAGATGTAGAACCTATGAGGGTAGTGGGTTGAGTGGATGTTAGGGTTTGTGAAACAACAGGAATTGTTTCATACAAGGGATTAGTGGAAATGGTGAGTTGTTGAGGTAATGTGCGGGGTGGTTGGTTGGATGATGATGGTTGGTTAGCTAGTGCTACAATAGCCAACTCAAAAAGAGGATTTGTAAAAACTTGTTTCGACTATTGTGGGTAAGTATATGCGGGCTCTTGTTGTAATGATGGTACAACACGGGATGGGATGGAGAGTGGTGGTAATGATGGGAAGACCATTCCAGCTGCATTCAAGTACATTCTAATAGTATCCATGTCGAACATGGTGACATGACTATCTACCACTATAGGAGGTTCACTCCTAGGTGTCTCAGGTATGGTTGTGTGAGTAGCCCTATGCATAATGTCTATGTCCATATTAGGGGCATTACTAGAAGGCCCTATATTAAGACTTTGGGACATAGAAGAGGGCATGCCTACTTGTCCTACCACCGAAGTGTGAGGGACATTTCCAGACTGAGAGGCCATGGGGGAAGACCATTGACTTTGGTTTGACACTAGTTTCTTAGCTTGACTATGAGTCACTACCATACGCTATTATGTGGTACAATGCCAAGTGCGACTATCTATGTAAATAAAATGATAGTACGATGCAATACAACACGCAAAGCAAACAAACACACAAAGTTTTTGGTGCTAGATTTTGTTAGTTTTTTTTTAAAAAAGAGTGAAAAGATGTGCTCAATGTTTTGCCCTATATGAATCTAGGATTTCACCTGTATACTCGTAGCTCGACAACCTAGCTATGAACTCTAGGTCATGTAATCCCACCTATAATGTGTGGTAATGAAGTCCACACACGGCCAGGGAGCATAGGTCCTACCAATTCCTCACCCAGTTCACCCGTAGTCTGTGATACACTTCTTCGAGGAGAAATGCGTGCTATAACCCATGGGCTATGATGGATCTTGGAATCGGCCTTGGAAAAGATTAGGGTATAATGTTGGTGGTTCGGTGATGAAATCCAAACCCGACGGTGATGAAATCTAGTCATTTTCCAATGTTTAAGTGCAAGTGTGTGGTGGTTTTGTTTAATTATTGTTTTATGCAAAACTATTATGCAATTTATATTTGAATGCCTAAATGCAAAAGATAGAAAGTAGAAAAATAAAAAGTCAAGGGTAAAAGTGCCACCTTCAGGTAAGCTTTTAGGCTAAATCCTACTTAATAGGGCCAACCGTGGGTGGTTAGTTCTCAGTAAACCGTGGATGCACGGTTTGCCAACCATCTGAGTTTGGGAAATCCCAACCGTGGATGCGTGGGTCCTTTCTGTCAGTAGGACAGGCAAATAGACCTGAACCTAAAAATATAATGTCTGGGTTATTCCTAACCCGACACGTGCAATATGATTTTTTTTATGGATGCAAGACTTAAGCTAATTGATCTTATCCTAAAACCTATATGCAGACAAGGGCAAACAGGACTAGACCTTTCAATGCTAATAATAGAATGCAGATAAAGGAGAAAAATAAAGAACATAAATCAAAAGGTATAGACCTATGATCCCATCGTTGCTCCTTCCATCTGTCAACCGTCGGTCACATTTTTGAGATAACAATCGCATCTGTGTTTCTCAAAATAGGAATCGCGTCGCTTTTCTCCAAATAAAACCGTGCGTCTATGTTTCTAAAGAAACTGTTTCACGTTTCCACAGTAAATAATTTGGGCACAAGGTTTTCCAAGTATATCGATCTAAAGTTGAATCTATGCGCGTCTCGAATTCTCGAAACCTGTAGGTGCAAACATATATTAGTAAATAAATTTAAAAGTAAGGCAAAAAAAATAGGACCTTTAGGGGGTCCCATCGTGATCACCATTTCTGTAACCAAAGAATTGAACACAAAATAATAACAAATATAGAGATAGAAGTAGATTATCAAAATGCCCCTTTTGTATTGATATTGATACAACTTTTACAAAAGATTTTGAATTACCCCAAGTGTGTTGGGAGCAATGTTACAATGTTCTTCGTCTCTCTGAAATACAATGCTTGTTATGGGAGAGGGAGATCTTCCAACTCCTCCATAGGATGTGGTGTTCTTCGTTCTCTCATCATAGCTTCAAAGGGTGAGTGGGCTTTGGTATCCAACAAGGGACCACTCCAGCTTCAGTAGCTTATCCAAGATACCTGTTACCTGCACACATGCAAACCAGCAAAGAAGATTAGTAGCACCTGTATAGTCAAGCGATAAACCCAATGCTACATATAAACCTATCACTGATATGTATGAAAAGTAGATAGCATGAAACAGTTAACAAATAAAGCCTTGCTCCATATTTTAAATCGCTTATCTCCATTGATGAAATTTCTCGGGACTGTGGAACCATGGAAGCGCGGTTGTGGGCTAGAAATCGTGGACCTACGGTTGTAAAACCATAGAGTCATATTTTTGACTATGGAACCATGGACAAGCGATTTCGGTTGAATGGCAGATTGCCTCGGGATCCGAGCCAATGGTCAGAATCGAGCTCACGCTCTCAATTTCTCGTTGTGTCCAGATCTATTTTGGTAGCCTATCGGTACGCAAGTTCAGCTCCCTTTTTTTGGTGGACTAATGGTGTTTTTATAGGCTTCCTAGGGCTTTGGAGGGGAATGGGAGGTGGCAAGCCTGACTTGCCAAGTGGTAAATCTGAACTGCCAGGTGGAAGGGGCAGTTACAGTGAGTCATTCAGTGTGCCTCACTTAACTGGGGTGATGTGGCTGCAAGTGGAGTGCAATGTGGGATCCTGTCCTATGTGAAGGGACAAGGGAGACAAGGTGGATGAGATGTGGCATGGGTGTTGGGAATCTGTCCCATGTGCAAAGACAAGGGGACAAGAGTGGGTAAGATGTGGCAGAGATGTTGGGTGAAGTGTCCAGGACACATGTCCAATGGGTGGACAGGGTATCCTAGGGTGATTTTCCCAATTAAGTAAATTAGAAAAATAGGATGATGTGTAGGATTTTATATCCCTAAGTTAGAACTTAGGCATATATTTTTATCATGCAGGATTTGATGGTGGGGTGGTAAATGTGATTTAGAGGGTGTTGGATTTTGGTGTCTACACATCATTTTGTCAAATTTTACGCCCTTTGCCTTACAAACAACAACCAACACATTGATTTCTATGTTCAAAAGGTGACATCCTTTTGTCAAATTTTATTCCCTTTGCATCGCATTCACTATCAATTTAAAAATTTTCAAAGGTACCTACACCTTTGGCCACATCAATTCAAAATATCCCAAATGTACCTAACCCCTTTGGTCACATCAATTTAGAAGGTTCCAAAGGCACCTACACCTTTGGTCACATCAATTCAAAAGGTCTCAAAGGAACCTGACTTCCTTTGGTCATAATCTTAATCAAAAATACCCAAAGGCACTTAAGTCCTTTGGTCACATCACCACAAAATTCCTAAAGTAACTTAAATACTTTGGTCACATCACCAAAAAAATCCTCAAATGCACTTAAGCCCTTTGGTCACATCACCACAAAAGCCCCAAAGGTACTTAAGACCTTTGGTCACATCACCACAAAAATTCCCAAAGGCACTTAAGCCCTTTGGTCACATCATTACAAAAAAAATTCCCAAAGGCACTTAAGACCTTTGGTCACATCACCACAAAAAGCCCCAAATACACTTAAGCCCTTTGGTCACATCACCAAAAAAAGCCCCAAAGACCCTTAAGCCCTTTGGTCACATCATCATAAAAGAAACTCCAAAGATACTGAGATTCCTTTGGTCAAAATCAAAAGGCTCTAAGGGTACCTAATTTTATTTGGTTACCATCAAAATGCTCCAAAGGTACCTAACCCATTTGGTCACATAAAATCTAAAAATCTCAAGTGAGTCTTATATCTAGTGATGTGCTCTATAAACCTGGTGATTGCAGTGATTGGTTGTCCATGCAATTCGATAGGATGAGTAAATTATCATAAGGTCACTCACCAAAAATAAGTAATAAATTGTTCAAAGTAAAGGTTATAATGGTATATTACACCCTTTAAATTTTTCAATAGTCCTACAAAACCCAAATCAAATCATCTTGGTCAAGAGACTCATCACTTTCATCATTTTTCCATTTTCTCATCGACTTGTCACTTGAGGGGGTAGTCATACAATCACAAAATTAATCAAATCAATAATAAAACACTTAATCACGCAAATTTCATTTTTTCAAGAATCATTGCTAAATACAATCATGCCCTTATTTCCTGGGATAGATAAAAAGCAAATTTTTTAACAAAACACATAACAAGACAATCAAAAAATTGCCTATTTGGTATCCCCAAAGGCTAGAGTGTAGATGGAAGTTTATCTTCCAAAATGACCTGTGTGGCTACAACATAAACTCAAGCTTATCTCCTAATGACCTAAAGGTTTACCAAAATCAAGTTCCTCAACTTGTTAGAAGCAATGGTTTGAAAATGCATGCTCTTTCCATGATTGGGATATTTTACATTGATCAAATCAATGAACATCATCAACCCGCAATTTGACTCTAGGTTATCTATTTGGCCTTAAGAAAAGGATCTACATATTAGCAGTCATCTCACTTAGATATGGCTTGTAGGTATGGTCGTATCACATACATATGACCTCTAGATTTAGTTCTATTTTATTTATTTTTTTGTTTAAATAGATTATAGTTGTTTTCTTTATTTACATTTTAGTTTAGCTAGATTTCATTTCACGCATAAATTTATCATATTTTTATTATTTATCATTTTTGTTTATCTATTTATCCACACATGCTATTAAACCTTCTATGTTCCTTATGTGCACATTGTAGACTTTATACAAGGAAGGAGGAGTGTGAGAGCTTGAAATTATCACCCCTTGAAGAGATCACAAAGAAACCCTCTACATGATAGTTTTTGGATGTGAGAAGACTGCATGGTGTGCCTGAAATATTTTAGAAAGCGTCAAACCATTTTATTGTGTATCTATTGTATCATAGTATTGAACTCCCTAAAGGGGATGTGATTGTAATTCATTTTGATGAAAACAAGTTATTATTAATACAAAGGGACCCAATTCATCATTTCCATGTTTTATCATAATGTGTTACATTACATGCTTTTGGTGTTCATTTATTTCTATTATTATTCCTTTATTGGTGCACTGGTCTTTTTCATCATTTCACCTTTGCATTGCTCTTTGATCTTAAATCTTACACCAACTACTAACTCTACAACTATGCATTTGGTATTTCCTTCTTTCATTATTTTTTTACTTACACATATTTTGTTGTTTTTCTCATCTTTAGGTATTGAGGCATACCTTGTTTCTATTTGATATACTTTGAACTTAATCATTTTTTATACTTTTGGCTACTCATTATTTTATGTTGTAGGTTGGTTTGATGGTATTGGGTCTTTCTATTTTAGATGAAGAGGTATTTTTCCTCTTTCTAACACTATGATACTTATACCTCATTGGTTGTTTCTATGGATTTCATTAGGATACCACAAATTAGGGTTGCTATTTGATTGCTTTTATTTTATTCTATGATATAACTCTTTATCTTCAAATTTGTTAATAACCCCTGATATTTGATATAAAATTATTCATCATCATTTGACATCCCATAATTAACAAAATCCACATTATTAGAATTAGGTACTATAGGTGTTGACTATTTTATAGTCAATTTATTATCCATTGGTTGATTTAAAAGTGATAGTTGAATCATCACTAATTGACATACCAACACCATTTGTTGAGTATGTCAATATTAATAATATATCATTGTCTAAATATTATATCCAACAATTGTGCACTCTATTGGATTATGCTTAGATTTGCAATAAAACACATAACATATTTATTTTTCCATATTAGTCTACTCTTTGTTTTTTGTTTTACCGATTGCCTAGCAAGGGACTTGGCCCTTAGCTAAACTAGTATTCTATATTACAAGATGTCAGTTATTGCCAACCCCACTTTTCATTGATTTATCATTAGTTGACTAGCCATGTTTGTAATTAATGAGTATAAATACCTTTAATTTTTGTGTTAATTAATCCTAATTTATTTTAGAAATGATTGTAGATAATGACTATTATGGTGAAGGAAATTACAACTAAGTTTGCAATATAATAGTTCTTGGAATAGTCTAGACTAAATATGTAATAGTATAAAAAGTGTTATATAAATTGATGGGTTTGATGGTAATGAGGTCACTTGAGAGGCCATAGGTGGTGCATAATAATATATTCTTTATATTATTTTTATGTATTTGAAAATTATGCTATCGATTGTGTAGGATGATCAACATGTTAGGTCTAACATTATTCCAAAATATCTTCATAGGTAATTGTTGGTGCAAGTTTAATTTACCTATCGAGATTAATGTTTATTTCATGCAATATACCCCCTGAACATCTCATAAATTTAATATGACTATATTTTTTAAATTTGATTTCTAAGTTAAACTAGAGATCCCTTATGTAATATACTTATGCTTACTCATTTGTTCGTTCTATATTTAATGTTGTGAGTTGTAAAGTCATCATATATAATTTTCTATAATCATTAATGGTTTTGTTTAGATGTCTATAAATGGATTTTATCTAAAGCAATATTGAATAAGCATTGCTAATATTACCAAATTATTTCATGAATTATTCAATAATTGTAACCTACTTGGTAGTTGAATTATTAGGTAAGCTCCTATACCATATCATAAATTTGTATCTTAATAAAAATACTAGTAGTCACACCATAACATCTTCCTCCTATAAATAGTGAATTTATTTCAAGGATGATAACTTGTTGAGATAATATAATCCTATTTGACTACCATTCCCATTAGAGGTTAGGAGATACCTCATAGTTATTGTAGAAATTAGTGAGTAAATATGTATGTTTAGTAGACATTGATATGTCTAATTACAAAGTCCATTGTAGGGTGCTATTTGCACGTGTTTGGAAAAACTATGATCCTTGCTCATATGGAATTTGTTGACCATATTCTATTTGATACTTGAGTAGACCCATTTGAATTTATGTCAATTGTTGTTGAGAGTATTGATGTATTTGTTGATTTTATGCAACCAATGGATTTTGATCAATAACCTATTGTTGTTATTGCACATTTTAGTTTCCATTGCATATGAAAAATTGATTTGAAATTATATGTTGGTTTTGGTTATGTGCACATTGTTGATTTTGGTAACCTTATACATGGATAATATTCTATATTACAAGTTGGATTTTATAGGTTTAATGAATAATGGAGAAATTATTATAAATATTACATCTAGGTTTGCATCTGTACACTTTATTGGTATAGGATATTTATCTATTAGATTAACACCATGGTTATGCATAGTGGTGAATATTCACAAATTGGGTAAATATTAGGAATTTTAAAATTGGAAATTGATGAATATGAGGACCCTCGATGTCAGTCCATTCACCTAAAATTTTCAAGATCAATTTTATCTTAGGGTAAATTTGCCATAATATATATCCAAACATAGGCATATTTGTACTCGTTGGAAATATATTTTCAAGCTTGATCTAATGGTGGTGTTTTTATGAAGTTATAAGATGATTTAATAGGTCAAAAGTGGCCCCAAAGATGACCTTACATTTTAGGGCTTCAAATACCCCAAATTTTGGTATGAAGATGCTCAATTTGATTTGCTTAGGATTCTCCATGATTCACCTTGATTTTGATTAGGATTCACCATTTTTTTACAAGTATGTTTTGAGTCCAATCCCTTATGCATAACCTTGATTAACATAGCCTACTATTGACAAGTACTAGTTTGTTGATTCATCCTTAGTTGACTTGGCATAGTTGTTGGATTACTACTTAGTTCTTGTTACTATTAAATCTATGATTGGGTACCTATTTTTTGTGAAGATGGCACACACACACACACACACATATAGATATTGATATAGATATTACACATAATTATTAGTTTTATATGCTTCATTGACATGGTAGTTCAATAACCATGCCATATAACAAGTTTACCATAATAATTTAGAGGAACGGGTTAACAAAAATCTAGGTTTGATTATTTTATGTCATAGTTATGGGTTTTTGATGACTAGGTTGTCCTAAAGAGGTGTACTTGTACTAATCAAGTCCAAGAGGATTTTTTTGAAACATATGTAACATGATCTTATCAAATTGAGGTTTACAATGATGAAGATCCTAATAGTGTTCTTAATGTAGCCTATGGGAAATTACTATGTAAGCCTTTAAAATTTCTCTATGTAAGCCTATGAATATTCGATATGTAAACCTACAAGTATCTTTCAATGTGATCTTGTCAGTGTTTTATGTAAAAATAAAGCATATTTATGTAATCCTAAGGGTAATTTTGATGTATTCACCCTTAGAAATATTGGTTAAACCACCATTATGGTTAATACTAATTAGATATTTTAATATATTTATTTACTATAATCCAATATTTAAGTCAAATATGTAATATTGATATTTGTATTTAATTTGGGATTAGGTATCACTATAAATACCCGCAATGAATGATCCATTATATCAATTTATGATATGAGATTGTGGCGGTGCCTATGGACCACCTCTTATCATTTGATAATTTTATCTATTTGTATCATCTATCTCTCTCTATTTTTTTTGTTTTTATATTCTTCTATATTCCTCTTCTTTATATTTTGCATATTAGTATAGTAAATATATGTTTAAAAAAGTTTCTACAAATTAGTGTAAATTTCAACATGGTATTAGAGCTAGCACAAAGCATCTTCACTCAATCAAACAAAAGGGTAGTAGAGAGGAAAACTATAGTAGATATGGATGAACTAATAACTTTTTTTATTCCTTTTAAAATTTCAATGGAGTTCATAGGTCAACACTTTTTGATATTTTACCATTTTTACACTTGTTTTTCACATTAGAATGTTTACATCCTTTCTAGAAATTTGAATTTAAGTTTAGAATATTCTATGGATATTCTATTTGGGTAACTAAAAGCACTTACTAATTTGAATAGGGAATTTTTGATGCATGTGTGTATTTGGTGCTTTGAACATAGTACATTTCAAAATATTTGTGGTAGATTACAATTTGTTGCTATAGATGTGAGGCAAAAATAAAATTGTCACATTAGAAGCTATCAATATTGAGATTGAAACATGGGAAGTTTTTTTTATAATAAGTAGCTTAGAATCACCACTCACTTCTTCTTGAGAGGATATTTCAAATTTGGTAATGCTATGCTCAAGGACCATGGGAATATGTTCTCTCCCCTCTCTTGGGATTTTAAATTTCATCGATATCCTTATTAAGTACATGGTGTGCATATTTTTTTTAGTGAGGAATATGCTATATTTAATCCATTTGTCATACATTATTTTGATCATGAGTTCAGATCACAATGATTAAAATTTAAATATTTATTATTTTTTTTCAATTTAGAAAATTAGTTGTATGGGAATATACCACTCAAACAACCCAATATAACATAGTATATTTCTTATAGTATGTAAACAAGATGTCCCATGTTTGAGTATCACTAATTAGTGTGGAGTGGTATTTCATTTTGGTGTGTATAGTGTATGCTTTTTGAACTAGAGTCTAGGAAATGCTAGATATCTAAAATGATGATCCACTATATTTATATGTGTTTGCACACAAGGTACTTTATCTAGACAATGGGGAGAAAAGCTTAGACATATTAGGGCATATCAAATTTGAATCCTCATCAACTATATTTTGATTTCTATATAAGTTTGAGTGATATCCAAGGTGGAATGAAGTTGATGTTGACATGGCTAGTTACATGGCCACATTATAATTTTTCTTTATTTAAATGGCATTAACCAATCATTATATACCAAGTGTTAGTTTTCTATTCACCTATCTAGCTTAGTTTCCAATCTAGTTATAGGGAAGCATCAATATAGAACAATAAGTATTCCAATATGACACATGTAAATATTTAATTGGTATATTTTATTCATAACATTTAAATTCTAATTATTTTATCATTTTTGAATACTAACATGTCTAAAATTTTGGATTTTTGTTTTTTTGTATGCAAAAGCATTTTGATCCCCATTTTTTAGATTGCATAATTTTTTGAAGTCTATAGAATAGTCACATCAATTTAATAACTTGTTGTTTTGAGGGATTTTTTGTGAAAAGTAATTCTAGATGACATTATCCTTTTTAAAAATGGTGCAATATTAACTCCAAAAATTCCATTCGAGTGGTGGTTGGTAATCTTGCTCTCATCCAACACATGTATGGATTAAATCTACACAAATAACTAGCTTGATTTTACCTGGTTTTTCATTTTCTAGTTGTGTCACTCATGGGATTTTTAGATAGATCATATATAATAGAATCTACATGATCACTTGCTACCTCATCTAGTGCAAGTATTTTGAAATTATTATTTAGCAAGAAGTTCATTGGTTAAAAACTTATTTTCTCACATTTCTTTTATCACAATACGAATTGTTTAATGTCATCAAGAAGCACCAAAAATCTAACTCCAATTAAGCTTATTGGTGTACTAGTTACTAAACTACACTATTTATTAGAAATTAATAGTTCAATTCCCCATGTTTATATTTTTCACACTTCTGTCATGGTGTCCTTATTTCCCCATAGTTGGTAATAATTTTGGTTACAATCAAAGTAGGATTTGGATGGTCAATGTAAGATATGCTATGTTAGTAAGAATCATTTTTTAGCCATTGAGGTCGTTTATTTTGAGTCTTGCTTATTTGTTTATTAAATTTCTTTATCTCAATATTGAAGGATACATTGTGGTCACCATATTTCATGTTTAAGATCTCATAGGAAGTTGAGCATCATGATCTTGTAGGTGGAGTCATAACTTCACGTTCATGGAGAGGTTGATCTATAGTTTAGGTACTTTTATAAAGAGAATATGGTAGGATTCATTGTTCCATTCTGTTAAGTACCCAATACAAGTATTTAGTATTATAATATTATATTGTTAGGTATTTAAGATAAATATTTAATATTAAAATATTAATTAAATATTATAATATTATTTTAGATGTAATTATCCCACATGCATTGATAAGTGGGAGTGGTGGGTAGTTAGGCATTATAAATAGAGGCAAAGAATAATGGAGATCATATGAAGAGAATTATATTGTAATTTATCTCAAGTTGAGATATTGTAAGGAGTGGCTTCCTTTCAATAATGAGTATTGTACAATATTTCACTACATCAAGGGTTTGGAATATAAATTGAGACCGTCTGAGCAATTTGCATTGATTGTGTTTATTTATTATTCATTGTGGTTGTTTTTATAAATTGTAATAATTTATATGGGTGATCAAGGAGGATTTATATCTGAATGTTGTTATTTCGATAAATGTGAATATTTTTTCAGAAAAAAACATAGGTTCCTAACAATAAATTGAGATAAATTACAATATTCTTCTCTTCATATGCTCTCCATGATTCTTTACCTCTATTTATAATGCATAACTACCCACCACCCACACTTATCAATGCATATGGGATAATTACATCTAATATCATATTATAATATTTATTTAATATTATAATATTAAATATTTATCTTGGGTACCTAACATTACAATATTATAATACTAAAAACTTTATTGGTTACTTAACAACTTCTATCGATAGTCGCGACATGATGACACTCATCATACACATGAGGTCCTTCTTATTCAACATACTTTACTTGATTCCTCATCCTTCTAGACCAAATGCCTTTGTAGTTGATGGGGATTTTAGCTTTGTCAGTGTGGTGATTAACCTATGGGACTCAATGACATCCATAATTTTTCTCTTATTGGATGCCCTTCCCCTAGCAACCCAAATGTCCTACAAAAGGTAGGAACCAATAATTCCACCTTTATATGACGATTGCCAACTCACACATAGGTGCAATTCTAGCTAGGATTGTATGACTATACAATATGCAATAAGTATTCAATTAAGGATACCTTATCTTGCGATAGAATATGTGCCAACAAACTCACTTTGACTCAAGTTAGTGCTATATTTAATGGATATTTGTCATCATTATTACTCCATCAATTATAACATAAATCAACTATCGATTACATAAAATTATTATCCTTGATATCCACCTACCCTCCTTAATAATTACTTGATTGTTCAGTTTGCTCATCTAGGGTAGCTTCCTTATGCACATCACTATGAAGCTCCCTATGGTATGTCCTAGCTGGTTCCATATTCTCCTCATGAAATTGCAATTGTGCCCTTCCTCTACCACCTTGCCAATTCCTATGTCCCCTCCATGGCCTAAAATTGCTTCCCTTCCAAGAAAGATAGTCATGTCCTCCTTGGGGCTCAAACCCTCATCCTTGGAATTGCACTAGGTAAGTCACTTCAACTTGTCTAGGCCATGAATCCCTCTTGTGTAGTGGTACTAGTGATAATTCAACCCTCGTTGCTACAATCCACTATAGATGAACTTGCAATTCCCACTTGGTTCTCATTCTTCACCATTATTCATTGTGGAACCACTTCTCTATCAATCCCCTTCAATTTGGTAATTTAGGATAAGTGCATCTCAAAATGTACAATATGACCAATTTTTGTACAATTTCTCTAGAAAATGTACAACTACTTCCAAAAATTATACAACTACTATTCACAATTATAAAGATGCTTTTTGAAATCATAACTCCCTCCAAATTGTATAGTTGTTGCTAAAATTATACTACAATTTCCCCAAAACATACAATATAAGCTCCAAATCATACAATTTCACACAAAAATTGTACATTTAGCTCCAAATCATACAAGGGCACCTCACTTCCATACAATTGCACCAAAAATCATACAATTGCACTCAAACTACATAATTCAGGTTTTAATTTGCATAATCTTGCTCTAACATTGTATAATATCTCTCCAAATCATACAATTTCATCTCCAAATCATACAATCTACACTCTAGCCCTTCACTTGCCCTAAAATATTTGTTTTTGTATGATTTTTATAATTTGCTTTACATATTTTATCGTTGTTTGTGCAATTTTCTCTTTCTAATGCATTTCCAATTTACTTATGCAATTTTCTCCATTACTTGTGCAATTCTTCAATTGTATAATTTAATTTGGCACTGTGTGCAATCTACTATATGAACCTCTCTTTTATCCTTATTCACATGCAATGACTAAGACATATTTTCTTTTTCACCAGCATAATTTTCATGCACTAGGGTTTGAAATTTCCACTTTGCCTTCTTTTTTGGAACCCACTCAAACCCTAACCATGTTCTTTCACCACTTAGGGTTTTCTCTACCACAAATTTGCTTCAAAACCTTAATTCATTAGAATAGATTTTTCTTACAAGTATGTTTTCTAAAAAACCCAGATTTCCTTTAGAGTAAAACCCTAACTTTTATCACTTTTTCTCTAATTTCAGCATGTCTTTTTTAAAACAAGAAGATTCCTTGGTGGAAACTCATGATGGATCAAAAAATTTAGTCAATATATGATGTTTTCTTACCCATTTGGAAGAAAAATTGTTCAGTTGCATACTTCTTGCTCCCGGATGCTTCGAAATTTAACTATTTAATTTGTGCAATTTTCAAATCTCATGGAAATAACATGCATGGCACACCTACTTTTTATAATTAAAATGTCCCATTGCATTAAAATTTCCCACCTCAACCTTCTTTGCATGCACTTTTGGATTTTTGCATGGATGATTGCCAACTCATCTCTTTTTGCATGCAATTTTATCCCTTATTGCTTTATAAATATTTTATTATTTTATATTCTTTTTATTTTTCTTTTTTTTTTAAAAGAGGCCACCATTTCTAGTTTTCAACCATCTTTCATCTTAATTGTGTCCTGAGGGATTTTCACAATCAAGATTATTTTTCTATTTTTAGATTTTTTTTCAAAATTACCAATTTCACACTTACCTTCTAGAAAATTGTACAGTGACATTCACTTGTATGATTTCATCTATTGATGTGTCATTTGGAGGTTCTACCATCGCATTTTGTGCATTCGGGTGTCACAAAATTGTACAATCAAGCTCTAATTGGTCAAAAATATGATTTACTCATTTATACTATTCAAATGTATGATTTTTAACCATATAATTATTAATTGTATAATTTGGAATCATACAATTACCATTTGAAAAATTTAGAATTGTATAATTACAAGTTGTAAGATTTGCAATTGCACAATTTCCTCCTTTGAAGTTACATTTTCTCATTTGTGGCTTCTCCTTTGGCCACTTGACGGATCATTAGGTGAATATGTCCTTACTTTCTAATTTTATTGGGATGATTTCTAATTCCATCCTCATGTACTAAATCAGCCTCCAAAATTGGTGAATGAGTCATTTGTTAGTCTAGATTGGTCTCCTTTGCAAATCATACTCTCCCTATACCAGAAAATCCTCTATCTTGTACTTGTCTTTCGTGACCTTGTCCTCTTGCTATTAGACCCATTTCCATATAATTGGGACAACCTATATATGAGGTAAACCTCAATTGACTTATACTCTTGTCTATCATTATCAATGTATTGGTGGTCGACCAAGTGGGTATCATCCTATAAGGTTTGTCAAGAATCCTCCTCGCCTATTGTGTCCTTGCATATTTATGATCCAATTAAAGGGTCCATGTGGTGCCTCCTCATGTTTTCCAAGCCATATCATAGTAGGAGGTCAAATCCTTCCTCTTCGTCCTCTAGGTAGAGGAACTAAATTATTCCTTCATTCATCGGTCACAATCCACCTCAATGATCTCTTTATCATCTTGTGGTACTTGGTATTCCTCATCATCAATCATGTTGTCAGATCAGTCCTCCTCTTTCATGGGTAGTATGAGTCACATCCTAAAATTCTATATTGGCTAGATGTCCTTCATTTATTTGGTATCATGGAAACAATTCTTGTAATGCTCGTATTCGAAGATACGTTCATCTTAATCATCTTATCCATTGTATTTCCTCAAAATGATGTTATGGGAAAATATTTGCCAATGTTTCCCTATAGTCCTCCAGGAAATTAGACCCAATACTTGAGTCATTATGATTATATTCTCCTAGTGCTGACCTATCTATTGGAAAATTCATTATCTATTGGAGCCTCCTCACTTCCCATATTTGTATTCTCAATTGACTATAGGTTGTCACATAAGCATCTAGATCAAGAAAAATATGAGGTTCTGGTATCCTGGCTAAGCCAGCCAAGGCATTCCCTCATCATTGGAATTTCTTGAATCCTCATGTATATTCCCTTGTGGTTAAAGTGGTGTCAAGTCTTATTTAATCTCCCATCAAACTATATATGCTACTTCATTTATAACTGGAAAATAATGTATTATACCTCTTGGTTTGACTTGTGATTTTTCTTCCTCAATAGGACTTGCACCTTCTTGTTGCTTGATATTTACTTGGGGTGGACCCTCATTTCTATCCTCCCTTAGTCCTATTTTTTTGTCTTGCAGCCTATTGCTCATCCAACTATTGCATTATCTCATCTAAATCTTCGATGATCTATCATAGAAGTCTTGCATTATGTGCTTGTTAACTTCTTTATCAAGATAAACAATTATATAATAAGATTTAAGTGTAGTGAACATGTCAGTATCAACCTCTTTGAAGGTTTATTGTATGTGTTTTGGACCATCAAATATTTGTGCAATAATTTATATCCAATTCTTAAGTACTTAAATTCATCATATTCTTATGGGTCAAGTATTGGATCTTTACCTTGTTTCTCTATTGTTTTATTTGAACTATTTTGATTCGACATATTATTTCTTGTCTAATTGGACATTAGATATCTATCCCTCTTTTTGTAATTTTGAGATTATATCTATACTTCTCAAGATAATAATGGATATCCAATGACATCTCAAACAAATAGTACATTTTTATAGTATGAAATACATTCTAAGTTTCCTTGTCTTAATATAAATCATATTTTATATCCATTAACAAATTGAAAATAAAAATTAAGTCCTTTATACATCATTTGAGTAATAGAAAGTAAGTTATTTATAAAAACTGGTACATACAACACTTTTTCAATTATGCATACCAAAAAATGACAACTTCAAGAAAATAGCGCTTGTATTCCTGAAGTAACTCTAAGGCATTCTCTCATCACTGGACTTGCTTGAACCCTCATGTATATTACCTTGTGATTTATATGGTGTCAAGTCTTCTTAAATATCCCACCAAATTATCTCTACTACTTCAATTGTAATTGGCATATCATGTGTTATACCTCTTGGTTTGACTTGTGACCTTTCTTTCTCACTAGGACTCACAAATTCTTATCACCTAATATTTACTTGGAGTGTACCCTCATTTCTATCCTCCCTTACTAATATTTATATATATCTTGAAACCTATTGCTCATCCAACCATTGTAATGTCTCATCTAACTCTTGGATGATTTATCCTCAAAGTCTTGCATTATGTGCTTGTAATTCTTCGTACTCTTTATATAACGGTTGTGCTTGATGTCACATCCTTTGTTGCAACATGCCTATATGAGCTAACATAGTAAGTCCTATTAGTTCCTCATCTATAGACCACCTTCATTCAAATCCAAAATTTCCATATCGAAAGTATTTGTTCTATATTCATATTGTATCGTTAATAATATCCTATGTCATCATTCTACTATCCAAGTCAACTCCCTTTGTTCTAATTGTTGATACACTACTATTTCTTCTAATTTTTTAGTTTCTTCATGTTGCTCTCAATTTATTTCTAATGGTAGCAGTTATTGATTCCTTATTTCATTTGAAGGGATCCATTCTTCCTCCTCTATAACTCATTTCATTCCATCTACGAACCTCATGTGTACTTGTAATCTTCTTCTTTCACTAGGGTGCGGTACCAATTCTCCTTCTAATATAATTGGTTGTGCCTCCTCTCCTTATGCAAATATTTGTGTAATTACTATATCATTGTCCCCCTATGATGGACCTTGATCATTCTACGTTATTTGTTGTTGTTAACTATACTCTATTTTCTCTTGCTATCATCATTCAATCCATTATGAACCAATGGACATGCATTGTGCTTTTTATGGTTTCAATTTTAAACCATTCATAATTTTAGGTACAACTATCCCATCTAGCTTTCATAGTTTTACCACCCCCCTTGTCCATTACTTATATAACTTGAAAGGGACCAATCCATAAATTCTTCAATTTCCTAGGATTGATTTCCTACTTCCCATTGAACTTAAGAAAATATTCACCTTGTTTAAGCTCTAATTTATGGAGATGATTATCATGCTATATTTTTATTCACTTTTGAGCTACTCCAATTTCCCATTGTACCATGAATCTCTTTTCATCTAGTCTAATGAGTGTAGTCAATAACCATTCTAGGATTTCTTGGTCACCCAAGTGATTCTCCACAACTATCCACAAACTCAAACCAAGGATTCTACTAGCACTATTGCCTCTTGAACATACATGAGTTGAAATGGTGTATGGTCCATTGTAGGTTTGAAGGTTATTCTGTAAGCCCATAGAACATATGGCAACCTCTCTTCCCAATCCACTCCTATACCATAAGTTTTGTACAATATAGAAACTAGGACTTTATTAGTTTCCTTTGCTTGGCCATTTGCTCTGATGTAGTACGAACCTAAAAATGAATGCAAGATCCTAAATTTTATTATCAGATTTTTAATAACCTCATTAACAAAGTGAACTCCCCTATCACTTGTTACTCATAGAAGAATTTTGAATCTTGTGATCACTTGTTTGTACAAGAATCAAGTTGTACTTTTTTCATGTTATCTAGTAGCACCCTTGCTTCTACCCATTTTTGTAGGTATTATGTTGCTACCACTATATATCAACATTTTTTGCTATGGGTGGTTTTCAATGGTCCAATGAAATTCAAACCCCATATCTCGAACAATTCTTGAGGTTGTGATGGATGCAAAGGCATGAAATCTCTTTGTAGTGGCTTCCCCACTCTTTGAAAAGTCTCACATACTTGTACATATTCCTTTGCATCATTGTACAATGTAGGCCACCATAGTTCTACCAAGAGTATCTTCCTAGAAATGGCATCTAATCCTATGTGTCCTCCTGCCAAGCCTTCATGGGCATATTTTAATATTTTATTGACTTCCTCCTCCATTATACATCTTCGTAGAACTTCATCTATACCCATATTATACATCAGTCCAGCTATCAACTAAAAAGGTGTCGAATTCAAGATTAATTTCCTCTTCTCTATCATTATCAAATCCTATAGCAACTCTCCTATGGATAGGTATTGCCTAATTGAATTGTACCATGATGGTACAACATTAATTACGAATATTTATTCATTAGTAAATTCATCTAGAATTTCAGTCCTTGTAAGTTATCTTGGTCATATCTAATGCAATTGGTCTATAATCAAATGCTTCTTACCAGGTCTTACTACTACTCAAAATATGAATTCTTGCAAAGTTATGAGGCAACTACTGACGCATCCTTGTATCACTAGTTTATTTATTAGGTACAACAGAGCCTAATGATTGACATAGAAGGAAAATAGGTTTGGTAATAGATAATGCATAAAATTTTGTAAGACATATACTATTACCAAAGACTCTCATTATATTGTACTATAATTCCTTTCTACCCTTGATAATAGATATCTTACAAAATAAATGGGTTGATCCAACCTATGTAATCCTTCATGAGCTAGTGCACATCCTATTGTAAAATTGGAAGCATTGATATGGACATGGAGATTTTTATCCCAATCGAGAAACACCAAAATGGGACTACTAACAAGTTTTATTTTCAATTTCTCAAAATCTCCTTAGTGCTTTTTCTTCCAACTGAAATGAATGTTTTTATTTTTTAATGATTCCAATGGATAGGACACATGTGCATAAATACTGATGAACCTTCGATAATATCCTATGGATCCTAAGATTTTTTTTAATGAACTCACATCTTATGGCTCCTCCATATGCAAAATAACATGAATTCTATCAAGATCAGTCCTCAATTATTCATTGCATACTATATGTCATAATAATTTTCCATATGATACCAATAAATAATATTTCCTAGGATTCATGGAGATTTGTACATTCCTACATCAGCTCATACATTCACTTAGGTCTAGTAGATGATCCTTTATCCAACCATAGATGGACCAATCATATAAGAATTCTTTGAACTTCCCTGTTACCAATGTATCAAAGATATATAGAATAATGCACTAGAATGTTGTTGGGGCATTACATATCCAAAATGACATCATATTGTATGCATAAATTTTGTTTTCTATGATAAATATGGTATTTAAATTATTTTCCTTGGTTATACTAATTTTATTATAGCCAAAAAACCCATCCAAGAATGGATAAATTTCATTTCTTATGACCTCCTCTAGAATGGAATCTGAAAGGAATCAGGAAGAGATTTTCAATATTTAATGCATTCAAACATTGAAAATCTACGCATGTTCAAATATTATCCACTTCCTTTTTCAATATGACCACAATAGGAAAAACCCACTCACTTGTGGCAACCCTAAAAATAATGCTAGCATCTAGCATCTTATCTATCTCTATATTCACTAAGGATGTATACTTGGGGTTCATACTATATGGTCTCCTTCTCATTGGTTGTGCCTCAAGCATTAATGTAATCTTTTGGACACAATTATGGCGGTATGCATTTCAAATCCTTATATGTCCATGCAAAATAATCCTTGTATTCCAAGAATATTTTGAAAGCTATTTCTTTCAACATTGGCTCCCAATAATCACCACAATGGATCATTCTAGGTTCACTCTTCATTCCTAGATTTACCTCTACGATCTAAGTTCTCTCATATTTGATATTTTTTGGATCTACCTTATCCTTTTCCACATTCATCAGATGCACTGGTATCACATCTATTTCTACATATTTGATTATATATTATGCAAAAATATTATAAAATGTCCATTTCCCTATTCCTCTTCTTTCAGTTTCTTGTCGACCTTCTTGTCTTGTTTTTCCATGACCTCCTTTGTATTAGTACAAAGGTAGTTGGACTGAAATACCTCGTACTCCTCCATATACTAATTAAGGTGTCCACTATCATATCAAGTTTCATCCTTGCTAAATTCATCCAAGTACAACATACCTTATTCATTGGGTTCATATTCTTCTTCACCTAGAGAACTGCCTGACTCATCTATCATAGCAACATCTTCACTAATTCTTTAATTTTTCAAGTTAATCATATACTTGTGTTGTCCCTTATTGAATGTGATCTGATATTTTTCTAGTTGTGATTAACTTTGGCTACTCACAACCAACCTCTTCCCAATAGTGCATCATATGAATACTTTTACATAGTAATCACAAAAAAATACAAGATAAACTCTTGGTAAACTATAATCACCTATTGTGCCATCAATACTTTCTTTGTCTCAATTCCATACTGATCAACACTATACAACCTAGAACTTGAGACCCATCATTATGGAGTGCCAATATCCCTCTAGGTTTTCTCTGGTAGCACATTAACACTGGACCATCCGTCCACAATAAATTATGTTAATTTATGCCCCAAAATCTCCATATGGACCAATGCTAGTTTCTTTCCAAAATCAATCATTAATATGGTTGGATTCATAAAATAATCCTTTCATTACTTGTATTATATTGGTTGGCTCAAGATATCCATCACTTTTTGTGGTTGCATATCCTACCCCATCACCTTATGTAGCAACAATATGGTTTCCAATAAACTAGGCATCTTGATTTTAATATTTGTATTCAGGACTTGTGCTGCCAGGTCTTGTATGATTGATTTATCTTCTAATGTGTAAGGTTTATTTAATTATTTCTCTTCTGGTAGACTTAACTACTTATATTTATATGCATATTATTTTATGATCTTCTTTGCCACCTTTCGCCTCTTCATTTCCTTAGTATATTTTGGATAAGTATCCTTCTTAGCCTGACTTCATATTATGGCTAATACATCTTTCTTAGTTTTCTCCTCTTTTATTGGAGGTACATCAATGTCTAAGAAATTAAAATTTCAAAGAGAGCAAGAGGAGAGCAAGATGCGAGCGAGAGGCAAGCGATAAAGATGTGTGTTTTGTGAATTGTGGGCGATGTTGAGTAAGTAATAGACCAATTAGGATCTTGTGAAAGTGAAGATATTTTTATGTCAATCTTCTAGTTTCAAAATTGAAGTCGAAGTTGGTGCTTGGCATCAGGGGTTGGTGCTCCTTCCAATTGGTGCTGATAAATCAGGGGTTGGTGATCCTTTTTGTTGGTGCAGATAAATCAAGGGTTGGTGCTCCTTTCTGTTGGTGTAGATAAATCAGGGGTTGATGCTCCTTTCTTTTGGTGTAGATAAATCAGGGGTTGGTGCTCCTTCCAGTGGGTGCTGGTAAATTGATTGTAAAGTTATGCTTTGCAAAGGATGGATTTGTATGGTAGTCCAAACAATAATTTTTTATGAGTAGCCAAATCGGTGAACCTCGTTACATCTTGTGTTGTGTGATGCTCTCTTGTTATACTTACTTTATTTGGTTTTAAGTTTTCATTGTTTTGGCTTTAAGATTTGAAGATTTAAGTTATAAAGAGCTACACTGATTCACCCCCCCCTCTCAGTTTCATTGTTATACTAACAATTTGTATGCCCCTTGGTCTTACATTTTGTACACTAGATATCCTTTCGGTCTCACCTTGTATCTCCTTTGGCTTATTTTATTATCTTATCAAATTTTTTTAGAATGATTGGATAGATTGATGTATCATATCATCTTCACCACTATCTAAATCCTCATGCCTAGTATGTTCTATGCTTCGTACTGTTGTTTGATTTTCCTTACTCTAATTTTTTTTTGCATTCTCTAACGCTTTCTCATATGTTGAGAATGGTACTACCTTCATATTATTCTTATATCTTGGCATTAATAATTCGAGAGACCAATGTTTAAATAATGTATCTAATGGTGGTATTTGAATCTTATCTACTAGTTTCAATCGACTATTGTATCTAAGGTTATTTTGTTTAAAGCTTTTAAACTTATTGGAGGGATAAGGTTAAAAAATGAAAAATTAAAAATTAAAAATTAAAGAAGGTTGAAAATTTTAAAAGGGAATTTTTTTTTGAAGTCTTCAAAGTTTTCTATTAATTGGAGTTTTCTATTAATTGGAGTGATAGAAAATAAACTGAAGCTTAGGGTTTTATTAAATTGAATTTATTCATGGAGTGACAAGGAATTTATTTTAAAAATATTATTTTTTATAGTTTCAAAAGTTTTTTTTTTTTTAAGAAAAAAACCCCTTACAGAGCCGCCTTGGTCTGAGAGACCACGAACAGCGGGTTCTACACCATCAAAGTCACCCAGGAGTCGCACCCGACCCTGCTCGCACCAACATTATCAATTGGATTTTGGATACCCAATTCAGCTTTCTGGTAGGGTGGATATTTGAACCTGGGACCTCTCTTGGAGGATTTCCATCTCCTCTCCAACTCACCTACAACACTTGGGTAGAGTTTCAAAAGTTTGAAGTTACATAAATTTTTGGTGTTGGAATTTTTTGAAGAATATTTTTGACAAAGAAAAGAAAAAGCAAATTATTGTGAATTTAGTTAATTGAGAGATAAAAGGATTTCAACCTCAAATTTAGATAAAATATAAATTTGCAAACCTAGGGAGTCATAAGGTAGTCTATTATAAAGAAACGTGGCAAATAAAATCAATTAAAAAAGAAAATAGGTAATCCAAAAATAGAAACTTAAAAACTAGAACTTCATGAGTTGTCAGAATCAGTTGAAGAAGAAAACCTATGTCTACAAGAACTAATTTACATTGGAGAAGACTTAGGATTTCAGGAAGAAGAAATATACATCCATGAAAACCAAATAAACCAATTAGATATTTAGAAAATTTTAGAAATATTGGAAAGGTTTAAATGTCATACACAACACCTGATAGAAGAAACTGAAAATAATTCATAAAGAGAAATGTTAAAAGAAAAAAAAAAAAACTTCTCAACACAACAATTATCTGAATGGAAAGCTTGATGAGACATATAAAGCTTCTAAAAATAGTTTCATATTACCAAGTGATATAGGAGACCTGATATATATGGCATTACTTTCCAATGAAGTTCTAAAAGATAAAAATTTAAGACAAGAAGATATGATAGAAGAATTGAAGAATAAGCATATTGGTGAAACAAATGCTTTGAATAGCAGGAGTGGTGACATTACTAATGAAGCAGAAAAAGAGGATTTTTCTATACTTCAAAAATGCATGCAAAGTATTCTTAACAATACTAATAAAAAAATTGTTACTATACCTATCAATCTATGGAGAATAATCTACAAAATAAGATGAGATATTCAAAAAATGTTGAAGACGTAAAAGTAGAGATGAAAGATGCTTCTAGTGATGCAAATAATTTAACGTTGATAATGGTAGATTCATGTTTCAATACTATAGAATCAAAACCAATGATGATTGATGCATGTGATGACACTAGTGGTCTACTTCAAAATGAACCATATGCAAACTATGATTCTAGTCAAAATAAAAGGAGATATTGTAATGCAAGCATTGACACTAGTGATCTAGAATTGTTTACTATGTAAGAAGAACTTGTTATAAATATTGATGCTACATACAATATAATTGAATTAAATATAGTTGATAATTGCTCAAAAAAGTTCATGTAACTAGAATTTATGAAGGTATAGATAAAGGTGATGATAGATACAATGATGCACATGATCATATTGATACTAACAAATATTATTCTAATGATTGTATTGGTTATAATAATGGATTTTGTTCAAAGTTGATAAGGTATAAATATACATGATCAAAAAAATATGAATAGGAAATGAAAGAACCAATAACCTTAAATATCATGTCAAAGTATGAAGGTCTTGAACATACAAGTCAGATCAGCAACAATAAGTAAAGTACTAATTTTATAATAGAACATAGTGACATTAAATCAGTAAAACATATTGAAATGACTAATTTCTATGAAGGTCAGAATGGTCGAAGGGATTTGTCTATAAAAAATAGGTGCAATAATTATAACAGATATGGGCACAAGATAAAGAGATATTAGAATCTCCATAGCTATAAAATTTTTGGAGGAACCAATCATTCCCAAAGATATTATTGGTACAAATAAAATTATTTCTTTTATTGGGTATATACAATGATAAGAAACTTCATTAGTGAATTCTCTCAGGTATATTTCTCAAGGTATGGGTATGGGTATAAGAAAGGCATGGAATTATTCGATAATAGTTTCATATGGAAACCAGTGATAGTTCCAAAGTAAGAATACAAAGTCAAGCAAAAAGATGAATCTCAAACATAAGATCAAATCCAAGGTCACTAGAAGAATGAAGACAAATACAAAGATCCACATTGAAGATTAAAGTATTAAATACCTAAATAATGTAATATATGGATGTGTTAGAGTTAGATTATATTCCATTATTTAGGTACATGTCTATGTACCACCATAGGTAGATTATTATATTAGGAGTTACTTGTGGAAGAAGAAATAAATGCACAAATATTAGAATGTGTAAGATGTAAAAGGAGAAGTGTCTATCATGTAAAAACACGTGTCCTTAAGGCAGTTAGGTAGAGTAAGGTCCAAGTAATCTATATTCTTATATATAGGGATCATTGTAGCGAATCATGTATTCCATATAACATGCTCTAGTTTCCATATTATGTATCAAGCTTCTATTTTTTTATGCTTTCATTAATGGTTTTTGCATGTATTTTTTCAGAAGTCTCTTGTGTTAGTTTCTTGCTTGTTAAGATTTCATTATCATAATTATATCTTACCTTGCTTATTACATTACTTGTGGATACATTTCCATTTAGTTTATAGCTTCAAAAACTAATAAATTTGATATTTTCTAGATCTACCGTAGCCTTTTTCATATTCATTGGATTTGTTGGTATCACATCTATTTATGCATATTCGATTGTATATTCTGCAAATCTCTTAAGAAATACCATTTTTTCTATTCCTCTTCTTTCGATTTATTTCTAACCTTTTTTCCATATTATTTTTCCATGACCTCCTTTGTATTAATACAAAGGTAGTTGGGCTGAAAAATATTGTACTCCTCCATATACTCGTTAAGGAGTCTACTATCAAATCGGGATTCATCCTCACTACATTCCTCCAAGTACAACATACCTTCTTCATTAGGTTTATATTCTTCTTCACTTGAAGAATTGTTTGACTCATCAATCATGGTAACATCTTCACGATTTTTTTTTTTTTCAAGCTAATCATATACATATGCTATCCCTTATTGAATGTGATCTAATATTTTCCCTAGTTGTGATTAACTTTGGATAATCGTAGCCAACCTCTTCCCAATAGTGTATCATATGCAAGATTTTGCATAGTAATCACAAGAAAATACAAGATGAATTCTTGGTAATCTATTATCACCTGTTGTGCCATTAATACTCCATTTCTGTCAATGCCATACTGGTCAACACCATAACACCTAAAAATTGGGTCCCACAATGATGGAGTACCAATATCCCTCTAGGTTTTATCTAGTAGCACATTAACATTGGACCCTCCATCCACAAAAACTTGTATTAATTTATTCCCCAAAATATTCATATTGACAAATTATGGTTTTTTCCCAACATCAATCATTAATATGACTGGATATATAAAATAATCCTTTCATTCCTTTTCTTGGATTTGTTGGCTCTAGACTTAGATCACTTTTTGTGGTTGTATCTTCTCCCCCATTGCCTTATGTAGCAACTGTATAGATTCCAATAAAATAGTCATCTTGATTTTGATTGTTGTATTCAAGACTTGTGTTACCAGCTCTTGTATGACTATTGTATCTTCTAATGCATAAGGTTTATTTAATTATTTATCTTATGCTATCCTTAACTACTTAGCATTTTGTGTATTTTCTTCAATTACCGTCTTCACCACCTACCACCTCTTCCTTACCTTGGTAGGTTTTGGGTAAGTATCATTCTTAGCCTAACTTTGTGTCATGACTAATACATATTTCTCAGTTTTCTCCTCTTTTACTGGAGGTACATCAATGTATAAGAAATTTGTATTTTGTGAGTCACTTGTACCCATTTCTTAGGATAATTGACCTCCTTGTGGTTACCTAGACCACACCATCTACACATATGTGTAGCAGTATTTTGTATTATCTTTTATATTTGAGGAGAAGGATAATTCTTCACAAAATACCTGTTTTCTTGGAAATTACAATATTTTATGATTGGTTTTCCTTATAAATAATACTGTAAAAAACTTTAGAATACTTGTATGTTGCCTTGATATGGCCTTCCCCCTATACGATTATTTTTATAACCTCCACTAGTTGCAACTTTTTTGTTCCCTAGAGGCTTCGATCTTTCCTCCTGGTATTGAATTGTGAGAGTTTTAAATCTAATGGGCATGCCACTAATTCATGTCCTAAAATATTATAGATATGGTAGTATTCACATTTGTATACCCCTTGGTCTTAAATTTTGTACACTAGATATCCTTTCGGTCTCACATTGTATCTCGTTTGGCTTCTTTTATTATCTTATCAATTTTTTTTAGAATGATTGGATAGATTGATGTATCATTTCATCTTCACCACTATCTAAATCCTCATGCCTAGTATGTTCTATGATTCCTACTATTGTTTGATTTTCCTTACTCTAATTTATTTTTGCTTTCTCTAGAACTTTCTCATATGTTGAGGATGGTACTACCTTCATCTTATTATTATATATTGGCATTAATAATTCAAGAGACTAATGCTTAAATAATGTATCTAATGGTGGTATTTGAATCTTATCTGCTAGTTTCAATCGACAATTGTAAATTTTAATGTCCTCATCAACACATTGCTTTGTGGTGTATATATCTATTATAATATCACCATCATCTCTCAAGGGATGAAATTCCTTGATGAAATAATCCTTCGTCATATTCCATACTTGAAATGTTGTATTCTCTCACTTTAGATACCAATCTATTACAAGTCCTTGTAATGTTGCAAGAAATAACTCCAACCATTCATTTGGTTGGTTTACACCATTTTATTTCTATATGGTTATACATGTACTAATATGCCTCATTGGGTCCTCCTTCCCTTCTCCCATGAAGGGTGGACATCTTTGTTTTCCTACTCTTGTGGCTATGTTAGCCATTCCTTCATCACTTGATGAAGTTTCATCAAAAATCATTGATTAATTCCTTCTTTGTGTGGGTGATATGCTATTCTAACCCTCATCGAATATTTCTATCCTAGGTATCTTATTCTCACTAAATAGTTGCCTCTCACATTCTTGTGCATCCTTACTCCATGACCCCCTTCATTTATGTGTTAGTTGTGGCTCTGGTCCTGTTTCCTAGGACCTCGTATGTTGTTGGTTTGGTGTCTAAATCTCATCCTTCACACCCATTTGAAACCTCCCTATCATTTGTTCAAATGTTACCATCCACTCGCTATATGCTCACATAGTTTATCCATCAACATATCCTCCTACACCAATGTTTCCTTGAATCTTGGTGGTTCTTGTACCCCTTCTTTCGTATTGATCAACAATGTGTTCCACCTTTCAATGTTCACTTTGTTTGAAGTCCATACTTTTTCTATCACTGGTTCATTCATATTTTGTGTGGAGTTGTTCACATTCTCCCTTTGAGTGATTATTATGTTTCTTCTTACTAGAATTTGTTTCTCTCCTTGATTCTATTTCCCACATCTTCATAAAATTGTATCTATAATTCACCTCCAATTGGTTTATACTCAAAGATGATCACTTTTAGGTCCTTCTCAATTGCGATAATTTAACCTACTGTTGATCAAAATAGTGTTAATTATCAAATTTTTATTTAGGCAATGGTGCCAAATGTAGCATAGGGGGAGTATTCCTAGAGGAGAAGTTGATTTGGGAGGTTTTGGGATGAATCCTGATACTTTACAATTGAATTGGTCAAATTCATACAAGTGTACGATTTACAAAGGTTACAAAATTGCTTATACAATTTCCAAATCATACATTTTTCACCCTAGAATGTATGATTTACCACTTGCACAATTTACTGGGAGTCATTTTGTAACTCAAACTAAATAGTTTTATAATAATTATTTCTAACCCTTGTTTTTCTTCTTTGGCAAGTTTAACAATGCAATTGTACTTACAAATTGGACAAATGATCAATTGTATGGTTTGGTTTGGCCAATTGTATAGTTGCAAAAATCCTTGCTATAGTTTCCCACTTGCATATTTGCAAAAATACACACATAATATTCACGAGGTAATATTTGGCTATCTTTAAGGTGCAATTACAAACCCTATATTTCAACATGTAATCCATAATTCATTGTATTTGAATAATAACATCAATTATCATTGCCAAAAAATGTATAACTTATAAATATAGAACTACAACAATAACAATACATTAAGTTAATTCACCATCATAACACTAGGTTGTGGGATCATCAATAATGTAGTTCGATTGTAATCTCATCCACTTGCTACACCATCCTGGTTATACTTGCACATAATGTATAATCTAGATTTACCATCAATATGCACAAGAAGAATTCACAGTAACACACAATCCATGATGTTTTATTTCATATTATTAATGTCTTGTATGAAAGGTACAATGAACATCCATAGATAAATCATCAACTTAATTTACATCATTGAACAATAATGAACCTTAATTGATAAATGTCAAGAACCCTAGCAATGAACAACCATAAAAATTTTAATAGGAGGCTTTATAACTTTTACCTAGGCCATTCCAAAGTGGTTTCTAGGACAACCATTATTCACAAATGCCTTCCTTTAAACCAATAAATTGCATTAAGGTTTCCCTAAGTCTAATTTGATTTTTATCAAATTAACCTAAATGCACATTTCAACTTAATTTCATTTAATTTCTAATTACACTTTATGAAATTGTATAATGTTGGACATTTTGAGTCAAAGTTGTCATTTATGTCAAGGAACGAAGTTGTCATTGATGTCAAGGAATAAGCTACCATTAATGTCAAAATATCAAGAGGAACAATGCAAAGGTTAAATGCAAAAGAGCTTCATAATATTTTTAATATTATGTGGAAGCATAAGTTAAGAGGGTTTTCATTAAAACCATGGTTGAGCAAAAATAAAAGGTTTTTCATAAAAACCCAAGGAAGTTTTAATATTTATGTTATAAATATTTAAATTCAAATTGAATTTAAATTTTATAAATAAATATTATTTATACAAAGAGAAAAAATTAAAGAGGGCTTTAATAAAGCCAAAGGGATGTAAAAGTTAATTTATAAAATTTAAATTCTAAAGAATTTAAATAATTTATAAATTAATGAGTTAAATATTGAAGCGTCGATGTTCAAGATTGAAGGTGGAAATTAGTATATAAGCTATATGCCTTAGAGGCATTAAGATATCCTTTTTCTTGAATAATAAAACGTGTGATTGTGTGTTGTGAGAACTCGTGCGAAGAAAGAGACAAGAACCTTGTTTTAAGAACCAATGAATAAGAGATAAAATCAATGAGTGCCAAAATTCTATAGCCATCTAGGCAGCATGGCCTAGTGGCAAGTGGACAAAGGCTAGAGTGCTTGGGTGCGGAGTGACCCGTGATTGATTCATGGTGGTAGGATTGTTTTTGTTTGTTGCATTTGAATAATCTAAGGGAGCGACACATGATTTTTGCTTAGGAAAATAAAGAGAGCATTATAGAGCACGTGGTGCTCTTTAATCCCTAAGCAAGCACCTAGCTTGCATGGTAGTTTGAGCCATGGATGGGGCATTATTTGAGGCTGCATTGTGAGTTCAAGTCCCACAAAGGCAAAGGTAATAAAATTTTGAATATATTTCTATGGTTCCTAAGGTTTGACATGAGGTCCTAGGGAGCTAAAAGGGTTAGTTAAAAATGTTTTTAATTAATCATTATTTTTGGTTAATTGGAGGAATAAGGAGTTAGATTTATTTTTGAATAAAGTATTTGTGTCACATTGATTTATTGAAGATTTAAAGTGTTGAGAGGATTTCTTGCCATTGAGTTATTTTGAAAAGGATATTGTCTTGATATTATTCTTGGTATTGAATATTATTTTAATTGGGAGATTATGAGGTGTATTTTGTCAATCATTTTTTATATATGTTGATGGATGCTTTCTTTAAGATGGAGTGATAAGATGTATGCATGTTTTGATATTTGCATTGTATCTTGGAGAGATTTTAGTATCTTATAACTCCTTTGAGATTGGCAAAGAAGTATTTGTGGTTGTGGCATATTTTAGAAGTTCCTTCATCATAAAGAAAAATGTATGAGCACATTCTTCCATAGTTAAGTTGATTGGTTGGTTTTCTATAAAATAAGTTTGGAGTGAAAAGGGTTAGGGTTTCCTTATTAAGTGTGTTGAGTTAATGCTTCAAGGTTTTCTAGAATAAAGAGTTGTTGTTAAAACCTTATTTGATAAGCATTGTTGTTGAAGCTATTGGTTGAGTGAAGAACTTGAACTAGGGTTTGCAAATATCATGAGTATCATTGTTATGTGAGATTGTTTGATAAAGCATTTTTGGAAATATTTTGAGTGGGTGTTTATATACTTAGACTAGGGTTTGTAAAGAAGGATTTTTTCATTGAGTGATTGGTTGAGTAGAGTTTGTTGAGCCTAGTCAAGTGGATGTGTGACGTGATTTTTCAAGTTCCATAAAATAAACTATTCTATATTTTGAATTAATTTGAGAAAGATTGAGCATTGAGGTGAATGAGAAACATATTGAGTCTCTTAACAATTCTCCTTATGTTTCTAAAAGAGTGATTGAAAGTGATTGAACATTGAGGTGAATGATAAGCATATTGAGTCTCTAAAAATTCTCATTATATTTCTAAAAGAGTGATTGAAATTGATTGAGTATTGAGTTGAATTTGAAGCATATTGAGTCTCTAACAATTCTCTATATGTTTCTAAAAGAGTTATTGAAATTTATTGAGCATTGTGATGAGTGTAGAGCATATTAAGTCTCTAATAATGATATTTATGTTTTTATGAGCTTAAACAAGTTCTAGTGTGGACTTGTTGAGCATATTTAAGGTGAGTCTTTGAGAGTACTGGTGGGTATATTTGAGTAAGCTTTTGTGGAAGCTTACAATACAAATTAAGAGTAGATTTGGATAAGTTCTTGTGAGGACTTATTGAGTAGATTGGACAAGTTCTAGAGAGGACTTGAGGAAATATTTGGTTTGAGCTATTGTGGAATATTACAAGGTAGATTTGATATAATTCTTTGTGAAGGCTTGTGAGCAGATTTGATTGATTTGTTCAAACCTTGAGTAAAGGTTTGGGGTAGATATAGTAGAGTTGATTTGAGATTGAGTTAATATTTGATTTAAGGCTTGAGGATAGAGATTGAGGATAAATTTATGTTAGATCGAAGGACCATGTTTAGTATAAATTTGAGAAAAAAATTTGGCATAGATTTGAGGACAGGTTTGTGCCAGACCAGAGATAGAGATTAAGGACAAATTTATGCTAGACTGAAGGCTGTGTTTAGTACAAATTTATGACAGATCTTTGGAGGTGACAGATTTGAGGATAGAGATATCTATCCAGAGCAAGGAGGAAACGTCTATTCTATGGATAGAGTTCCATTTTATAAGGGTAGTTGAGGTAGAGGTCTTCTAGAGGATCACCAGCTAGAGCAGATATTAGGAGATTGATTTCTCTTGTGGAAAGAGATCAATGAAAATAATTTTAGGGGATAGGTATCTCCTTTGGAAAGAGATCCATAAAAATTGTAATAGGGAAATTATTCCCAAGAGATTGATTGAGAAAATTTTAGTGAAATATTTTCTCCGTGGAGTAGCCCACATTGGGTGAACCACGTAAATTTTTTTTTTTGGTAAATAAAAATCTTCATTAATTACCAAGTTTTGCTGGTTAACCCAAAACCTATTAAAATATCCAGCCTTCTACTAATATTTTAGATCCTAGTCATCCTTGAAACTTTCTTACCATAACTTGTGTTGAATCCCCTACAACAACCTACTAACAAGGCACACCCATACCTAAACATAACTTTAAACATTACTTACATTGATAGGAAATTAAATTTTGGAACTTTGCACTTGTGAAACCTGTTGCTTGCCCATTTCCTATTCTCTATCGAAATCTTCCAAGGCTTACACCTTGTTACCTTCATTTCCAATTTGGTATGATTTAGAGGGAAACCCAATAGTTATTACCAGCTCCATGGGGAAAGAACACCCATTCATATTTATCCTTAACGGGTAGGTTTATTTTCATGACTAATAATGTTTTCCACTTCACGTGGCACACCTTATGTCCATGTCACAAAACTACCAACATCAACACCTATGTTGGCTAATTTGTTAGCTGACATGTTGGCCTCACGGTACACGTGATGAGCCCTTCTGTTCTGTCTTGCCACAGAAAGGATCCTCACTTCATGGATGACTCCATTGATTCTCCATGGAGGTTTTTTGCCATTGGTTAATAGGTTGATGATTTTCATAGAATCACCTTCAATCATCAAGTTACATTGAGTTTCTTGGGCTACTTGCAACCCTCTCCAAAGGGCTCTAGCTTCTGCTTCATTATTTATGGTGTCTCTATTGTGTGTAGTGATTTGTAAATTGCTTTGATTACTGCTGTTGATATTTCTATATATACATTGTATAATATTGATTGGGAAAGAATAGTAAAAAGTGGTCTTATACTGTTCACCCCCCATCTCAGTATAAGCTTATGTTCTTCATACAATTACTCCTATGTGTACATTTTACAACCCTACACTATGCAATATTTGTTTTTTTTATTTGTGGAAAACATCCCAAAATGGATACCACTTTCGGGTAAGACCCAAGGAGGTAGGGGTATCCTACATTATGCAATTAGACAAAACCATACATTGTACATTTTAATAAAACTATACATTTGATAAAATTGTGCAAATACAATTTATTTCTTCTTCTTTGGGGAGGTGGATTTGTTGCCTACAATTATCATTGATCAAATCTATATTTCTTGAAAATTTTCAAACTAGTGTACATTATCAATGATATGATTAGTAACTCTAGAAATAATATACTAGTTATTGTCTTTATTTTATTTCTTAGTGTGTCATTAGTATCTTATATGCTAGTTCCAATTCTTTATCATGTTTTGATTCAAATTCTTCCAGTGCTACTTCCTATACCACATGCACTTGTTGTGATGGATAAGTTGATATATATATTTGATTTGGTCTAGATGACTTTTTTTTTTAATTTCTAAATTAATATTATTCTTATGGCCTTGTTTGAGAAGACATTCATTGATTTCTTCTATTTAATTCATTATATCTATAAAATATAGTATCATGATTTTATTCTCTCTCACATAAGTGACAATATCTCCTTGTCCATTCTAGTTGACTTTGTGAAGAACATGAGGATGAATTAGTAGGATATCTTGTACTTTCTTGATATATATTTCTAGAAATGGGAGCATTGATTGAAGAATCATATCTTAATTGAATTTCTAGTTCATGTTGTTGTAGAATATTGAATAGTTCTTCAAATGATAATCTATAATTAGAAACTTACAAATAATTTAATGATACATTGTATGAATCAAGTAAATCACATAGTAAAATTGATACTAATAAAGTATCATCAATCCTTTCTCCTAAGGTGTTTAATTTTTCTTTTAATTAAGTAAATTTTTGAAGTAAATGTTTCAAACTTTCATTGTATTGTACTTGTAATCTATATAATTGAGATACAAAATGATGAACATATGATTGATTTATACCTTCAAAGATAGTGTATGTAATATACCAAAACTCTTTTTATGTATTCATTGCACTAATATGAGACTCAATTTTATTTTTTATGCCCAACAAAAAAATTAGTTTTTTTCTCATCTTTTTCATCAAAATCTATTTATGCAACTAGATATTCAGAACATATTTTACCCCTAATACAGTATTCCACAGTCTTTCTACTATGAGGATAGTTCTCATTTTGTTCTTCCAAAAAATAAAGTTTGGTCCTCTTAATTATTATGATTGTGAGAGATAGTTTAGGAGTAGTCATTTTTTATAATTTTCTTATAACTCCTTGTTTAAAAAAATTAATTTATAAAGACATTAAAACTACCTTATAACTCCCTAATTAAATTATAATATACTTTCAGTTGTATATATCTTTCAACCACCTTATAAATTCCTAATAATATGTTTTTAATTGTATATAAAATATTTCCTTTCAATACAAGTTGATTATTCTATCATTTTTTAAAGCATTTCAACTATAAAAAGTGCTTTGATTTTTTAAAAAGTATTTAAGAATATATTTTAGAGAAAAAAATACTTCTAGAAATATGTAACCTAAGAAATCATTACTGATAGGTATTCATATGTGATAGGTGGTTGAAAAAGCATTATGACTGCTAACAAGAGCTCATATTTGATAGATGACTGGAAAAAGTTTGTGCTTGCTAATAGGCATTCAAATAAGAGCACTTCAATATTTATTTCTATTGATAGACACAAAAATGGTGGTGTTTATATTTTAATGTTTATTTCCAAATAATATTATCTTCTCTAAATTTGAGTTTAGATGAACATTTTGATATTTTCTATGCTACTACAAAGCTCTTAAATACTAGATTTTTTGTCACAGTTTTAAATAATATGGTATCTAATTATATTTTAGCACCTACTAGTAGTTATCTAGAATTACATACAATAATTATGATATCTCTATCTTCTTGTGGTCTCATACGAAAGAACTAACATTCGTCTTATGTGTTCACGTACAAATGGCCATTTTGATCTCTCTATATTTGCATGCTTTTAGATGAAAACATTCTTGTGCACTTAGGTACCTTGTACACTTAGTTTCTTAGGTTCCCCAGTGCAAATGATGCATTCAAATTAAAAATTAAAGTTCTAAATACTTTCTACTAAATACATTCTCCTACTCAATAGTACATAAAATATTCTAATTGCACTTATTCTCTTGCAAAATATGTAAATAATCACATTATATATCAGTTGAACATCATATAAATCATCGATATTGTATTTTCTCAAGGGAAGGACTCAATAGTTTCAACTAATTCCTTCAACCAATAAACTTGTAGGTTTTCCTTTCATTGAAAAATAATGTATTAAAAATTTGTGAGACAAATTACCTTTTAAATTAGACAACATAATCCTTTACTTCTTCACATAATGTTGCTTATTTTTGGATCTTCCACATAGAGATTGCTTTAACCAATTGTGCTTATTTGCTTCATCTATGAATTTTCCATCATAGCATGAATAGAAATCTCTTTTCTCATGGATAATTTTTTTTTATAACTTCCACTTTGAGACCACATGTTGGTAAAAGAGTATAAAAAGAAACTTTCTTCATCACAATATATTTTCAAATTTCATTTACATGTACATACATCATTTCTTATAAGAATGTACCATTAGGGAAGAATCACTTAGAAGGAGAAGGTAGTTTAAGTAAAAATATAATAGGCTAGCAACCTCCTGACATCTAGTTTAATATACCAGGAGGATAATATATATGAAAATAGTCTAATAGCCAATAGAAGTCAAAAATTCTAAAATTCATCTTAAAAAATCCCTTGGATTTGATTCATCTTCCCAACCTCACATCCATGATGTTTTAAGGTCACTTTCCCTTAACCCATAATACTAACAGCCTAAAAGTTAGGTTGCCAACTCAAACTGTAAGGAAAACAACATAAGAAATAATAAAACTACCTCTCAACATAAGATTCATCTAGAAACCAACCACATTAACAAAGTCAAACAAGAAATTAATTTAATAGGTTTGGACCTAGAGAGACTCCATCCTTCCCCTTAAACCTTAGGATTACCATCCATAAAAGGTAAGATAATGTATACAGGTAGCTTATCTTTTATTTGTGTTGGTACTACAAATGAGGTGCACATATGAGGTAGTAAACCCTGTCCAGTGGAGTGGCAATATGCTTCATATTACCCCTCAAACCTATACCCCATACCCAAAGAAATATTGTGTAACATGGGATACTAAGGAAAGGGGTTAGGCCTTTACAAGCAAGGTATAAAAGAGCCCCTAAAAATTGAATTCTAGCTAGCACATTTGGGATTGGGATTTATCCCTGATAAAAATGAACCACTACCAAATTTCCCCTCATTAGATAGTAAGGATGAATTAGAACCGTTCCCTTCCAAATATAGCAATGATAACATATCTTTAAATGGATTATACTAGAATGAAGATAATGATAAGGACCCTTAGATCTTTCAGTATCTTGACTCGTATCAAGTGGTAAGTTTAAACACTCACCATAAAGCATCATGAACTCATAATTTATATTGATAATTATAATATAAGCGTCAATTCCCACACTACCCTAAAGGATAGTCTCTTAGACCATCCAGTTTAAAACATTATAAATGGAATTTTTTTCTAAATAATATTTTCAATGTCTTACATCAAATTGATAATCTAGAACCAAGTCCTAGTCAATACAACTCCAAGATAAAATATACCACTCACAATCCTCCCCAAGAGGCCTTCCTTGCCTAGTTACCTCTAAATTACTTCTCTAATATGGATCCTCATCTATTGATCATAAATACCAATAATGCATAATCGCTTAACCATGAAAAATCCACCATAAACCAAGTTGATACTAAAAGTATGGGGGTGTTGACTACTCCCCCTCAACTTGAGGATGAATCCCACATTCTCATAAATAAAACCATTGACATTAACTTTGGAACCTCTAACAACCCTAATATTTTAAAATTATAAAAAATATTAACCATAAAGTAACATGAAAAATATACACTATTACTTATTGAATTCAATGATATATTGGCTTGGTCCTACACAAATATGCAAGGACTTGATCTATACCTAATTGTTCAACATTTAGTTGTTAGGATGGATGCAAAACATATCAAATAAAATTTAAAAAATATTAATCCCAAAGTTAATCTCCTCATCAAGGAAGATCTCCAAAATATATTAGAATTCAATTTCATAAAAGCAATTGATTACACTAACTCTATCTCTAACATAGTATTAGTTTGTAAGGAAGAGGGTGCCATTAGAGTATGTATCAATTTTAGGGACATCAATAAGTTTTTTCCAAATATGAATTCCCTTTGCTAAACATCAACATGATAGATGATTTAACTATAGTAAGTGCAATTCTATCTTTAATGGAAGGAATTTTAGCATACAATCAAATTTGAATTACACTCAAATATTAACTAAACCCCTTGGAAGGCATTTTGCTACCAAGTTATGTGCTTTGGCCTTAAAAATGTAGGTTCAACTTATCAAATATTCATGATGTATATTTTCCATGATGTGATACATGACGTAGTGGAAGATTACATTGATAATCTTATCAATATCTCTTTCAGTTGGAAATATCATATCTAATACCCTAGACATATATTTTAGCATCTTAAGGAGTATAAAGTTATATTTAATCCATCCAAGTGTGTGTTTAGGAGTACATCTAGTAAATTACTTTTATTTATTATATCCTACCATGGAATCAAGGTGTATCCTTACAAGATATCCACCATCATCAATATGCCACCATCTAAAACATTAAACTAACTTTAGATACTTTAAGGAAAGCTCCAGGCCATACAATGCTTCATCTCTCAACTAGATAATAAATGTCAACCCATATAAAAAATCTAGAGAAAGAATGTAGAATTTATGTGGGATATAAATGTTAGGTAATATTTGATCCCCTCAAGACCTATCTTTCATATTCATTTGTCCTTACCCTCCAAACCCATTTAAACAACTCTTGCTCTACATAGTAGCAAATATCCATTATTTAGGTGCCATGTTGTTGGTTAGAAATAATTTTGGATCATGGCAATTGTGTATAGATTTTTTATGAGCTCAATAAGCTCACCATTAAGGAAAAATTTCCTATCCCAATGATCATTGAATTGTTGGATGAGTTACATGGAGTGAAGTTTTCCTCCAAGTTGGATCTCCATTGGGGCTATCATAAAATAAGTTTCGAGGAAGATATCCCCAATATACCATATCAAAATCATGAGGGTTGTTTTGATTTGGTCATACCATTTGAATTACCTAATGCATTATCAATATTTTAGAGTCTCATGAATAATGTATTCCACCCATTTCTTCATAAGCTTATTTTAGTTTTCTTTGATGGCATTCTCATCTACTGTCACACTTGGGCCAAGCACTTACAACATCCAGATACAACTTTAAAATTATTTTAGTACCATCAATTATTTTTCAAATGATCCAAATGTTCTTTTGGCATGTGGGAGGTTGAATACTTGGGGCATATTATTTCACAAGAAGAATTCAAGGTTGACCCTAATAAAATAGAAGGTATCCAAAATTGGCCTAAGCCAAAAATTCTCAAGTTAGTTCATGGTTTTTTGAGTATCATGGGATATTACCACCGATTCATATAGAATTATGGAAAAATAGCAACTCCCTTAATGACCATGTTAAAAAAGAATTCATTTAAGTGTTCAATTTCATTAGAAGAGGTATTTGTAGATCTTAAGAGGGAATTATTTGGCCTCATTTTTGGCTACACTTAATTTTTCTAAACCATTTATAATTAAAAGTGGTGCTTTGGATCATGGCATTGGAGTTATATTAATGCAAGAATGATGAACCTTAACTTTCACTAGTAAAGAACTATTAGGATTAAATGTTTAAAATCCACATATGAGAAGAAATGATAGTCATACTCTATCTTGTTAACATTGGTGACCATATATAATTGGGAGACATTTCTCTATCAAAATAGACCACCAAAGTCTAAAATATATCTTAGAACAAAGTGTATCTACTCCAGCATAGAAAAAAAATGTTTCAAAATTTTTTGGGTGTGACTATGACATCATGTATAAGAGAGAGAATGATAATATTATGGAAAATTCCTCTTATAATTAGTTTGAGGACCAAGTGAAATTGTGTTCCCTTTTATCCCCACTTCCCTAATGGATATCTCAACATGAAGAAGAAGTGACCAAGGACTAGTCTTTACAAACCTTACATGAATAACTATAAAAGGATCCCAATTCACATACTAAATACTAATGGTATGGAAACCTATTATGATACCAAGTTTGAATTGTAGTCCCCAACACCTCATAACTCTATGAGGATATTATGATGGAAATGCATGCTTAACCTATTGTAGGTCATTCTAGATTCTTGGACATATGAAAGAGCTAAAAGGCCATTTTATTAGGATGGAATGGAAACAAATACTCAAATGCTTTTGGTTGAATGTAAAATTTGCCAATGGATGAAAGGTGAGACATTTCATATCCTAGAAACTCTACAATAATTTATAATTCCAACTAATATATGGAATACTATTTCCATGGATTTTAATGAAAGGATTCCTAAATATATATGAAAATTGATCATTCTTGTGGTGGTGGACTATATCTCTAAGTATACTCATTTTTGTTCCCTTGCCCATACTTACCATGCTTCCACCATTTCTCAAATATTCATGGAATTAATTTTCAAAATCCATAATATACCCAAATACATAGTGTTTTACTATGACCCCACCTTTACCAATCAATTTTGGAAATAAATTTTTAAGCTACAAGGAACTCAACTATGAATGAGCTTAGCCTACCATCCATAGACGGATGAGCAATCTAAAATCATCAATAAGTTCTTGGAAATCTATCTTCCTTGTTTTACCTCTAAGCACCCAACCCAGTGTGATAAGTGGCTACCTTTGGCTGAATGGTGGTACAACACTTCCATTTACACATCTACAAAAATGAATCCTTTTGATGCAATGTATTGGTAACCAACTTCATCCCCCTCTTCATATGTTCCTAGAAATTATGAAGTTCAAGAAATGGATGTAGCCCTTCAAGAATGTGCCGAAATCTTACAACAATTAAATGATAACTTAATGCTAGATCAAAAATAAATGTGACAACAGATTGACAAAAACCATTCTAAGTGTATATTTAATGTAGGTAATATGGTCTATCTTCAACTCCAACCTTACAAATAATATTTCATCTAAATTTGAGCTCATCAAAAATTAACTCCTCAATTTTATGAATCCTTTCAAATATTGTAGCAGATTGGACAAGTGGCCTACAAGATTGCATTACCACCTTCTTCTAGTATGCATCTAGTCTTCCATGTCTCTTGTCTCAAGAAGGTACTCAAAAATCACATTCAAATTCTATCAATACTCCCTGAGTTAGATGATGAAGGTTCAACCATCTTGGATCTTGGCAACATTCAGGACTGAAGAACTTGCACTCTCTATAACTGCACCATCATTGAATTTTTTGTCCAATGGTAACATTTACATCTAGAATATGCTTTGTGGGAGCCTCTCAAATAATTACAAAAATATTTTCTTCATCTCTGGCTTTGAGGATAAATATTTTGACAAGAAGGGTATGTTAGGACCCTATCCTAACCTTATTTTGTAATTATCCCATCCCTAAAGTGGGAATCCCATATTAACAATATTATGTAATATTTTATATTATTTATGTGGCATTTGAGGTGACTAAACAAGTGGGACCATTTTATGTAACCATTATAAAGAATGTAACTATTTTTTTTGGTAGAAGATTCTAGCTCATGTGGCCACTTGCATGTGAAGCCAACCCTTGAGATTTATAGTTAGGGTTACAAATATTCTTAAAAAAGACAAGGGGACATAAATGAATGCATCTATTATATTTTTATTAAAGATTTACTTTTAAGGAGGTTTCCCCCTTGAAGAGGCTCACAATTTTGTATTATGTTCTCATTTTCTATAATATAATCTATCATTTTCCATTTGATCTTACAATATTATTAATTTCTATTTTATTTCCTATTATTATTGTAATATTGTGTGGATGTGTTTTTATTTTACTGCAAGGTTCATAGCATATATGTATAACAAAGAAGACAATTATTCCAAAAGAAAGGGCTTAAAATCTTACCCACAAAATAACCCAAGGATTGGGTCTACTATTATATCAGAAGAAAATTAAAGGAAAATTACATATAAGGCTTGGAAATAGGCTTGAACAAGAAAACAACCAATTCTTTACAATGCCTAAATAATCACTATTTATAATAAAATAATTGGGAATATTTTTGCTTCAAAACCTATGTAAAAATTAGATAATGCCTTTCTGTTATTTTATTTGATCCAATTTACATCACATCATTTTAGCACTTTGAGGTCTCTACATATGGAATCATAAATTTTGAGCCTCTAGATGGTTAACTATTGTTTATGTTTTCAGCTACCACCCTAGCGATCCTAAAATCTAAACACAAACACCTACTATAGTCAATGCTATTAGACTTGGGGGTTTTGTTATTGTACATACCATATTTTTACCTTCAATATACCAACCACTCTCCTTATATTTGTTGAGCCCAAATGGTTCCAATAGGTCATTTGAGATCATTTTAGTAGTTTCTTATTGGTCTAACTAACCTACATTTTTGGGAGTTTGCATACTAGCAATAAATTATTAGGTATCATCATCTATGCAATCTAATATTCCTTCTTCCTATTGATTTTACATACTAGACCACCCTTCCTTGTTGGCCATTTATACATTATGTATACCCGAATCCTCAAAGTCTTCTATTTCTTCTACAACTTCCCTATTTTTTTGAAACAACATAGATTATTGATCTTCAATTGGAGGGTCTTTAAAAATTTTGCTTACATTCTTGCATCAAGATTTTATAAACAATCGATGGCTTGGCAAAGACTACAATTGGAAGGTCCATGGAAATATTATCTTACCTTCTTATTATAATTAAACCTTTTGGATGGTCTAAATTTCAAAAAATTTCACTTTATCCATGTTCATAAGCTTGTAACTTGTGAGATGACCCACAAAAATTTCACACTCTTTAATCCAGATCTTTATCAACTTATGATATTTAGAGTTTTTTTCTTCCTATACCCTTAAGAAATTTTTGTTACCTTAAAAATTTCAAAACTTTTAACACTTTTTGGATCATCAAAAATTTTATCCTTTTCTTTCAGTCAAAACTTCTATGAAATAGTGCTAGGCTTTGATCAAAACTTTTAGTCCATATTTTTTCAACACTTCCTTATTTGCCTTCACATATTTTGCCTTAGCTTTGGTCTTCATTCAAAATATTCTTAAGGAAAAATATCCTAAGTGTAGTGAATGCTCACTATAATTTTGGTGACTCATAGGGGCCTTCTTAATTTTTAAAGGAGAATCTAGAATTCTTACCTTTATCCTTGGACATAGATTCAAAAATAAATAATCCAACAAGAAAGTATAAATAATGCAAAAAAATTACTGATCAAGTAGCTTATCTAGTGCTTGCTCAATCACTCCTCATTTTTCTTCTAAAGGAAGTCAAATTTTCTTGAAGTGATTGTAGATCATTTAGAGCTATAATTAGTCATCACAAGAGAAGTATTTCATTCGATTGACATCCTCATGCATCTAGATCATTAGCTCTACTAATTTTCTAATAATCCAAGTCATATCATTTGCCATAAGAGGGTCTCACCATACTTCAAAAGAGGAAACATCCTCCTTATATTACCTTAGTAGCTACAAGTATTCATGATTTGAGGAGATCCTACCATATTTACTCCAAGGATAGGGAAGTCCTTTATAAAATGATAAGTCAATGTGACTCGTACACTTCCCAATGGTAGAAGTTAAGACAACCATTAGGTTTTACTTTGTTATAACTCCTACTCATTTTGGAAGATATTAATCACATTGTGTGTTGCTACTCCTCTATCTTGAATTTTGATGGACATAAACTTAAATTCCAACACAATGACCAAAGTTTCCCAATTAATTATATTTTTAGTCATCTTTGTGGAGTCTTTAGTGAGGCTATGTTCAATATATTGGCTCCCCTAAACATGATGAATGGATAGAGAAGCTTAACCAATTACTAAATAAATTCTCAAGATATACCTTTTAATTTTATTTGATCTCAAGGTACTGGTTGTCAACTTTACCTTCCACTTATTATTTCATTGAATCTCCCTATGTAGTGTCTCTTATTAGGGATTTCATTGTGCTAGTGATGGTGGAACCAAGGATATTTTGGGATGAATAATGGTTGGGGTTTATTTTAGGAATTTAGAGGGAGATTCCTTTGTTGATATTTTCTTATCATATGGAGTGTTTCATCACATACTTCTTCCTCGCTCCATTGATTTAGGTGTTCTTCATTATAGGAGTTGTTGAATTTATCATATATATATATAATGCACCATAGTATTCTTATACTTTATCTATTTTTTGCCATATCATACACTAGGCATTGATATTAATATCATTCTAGTGTCATTCCCTTAGATTTTTTTAATATTATCCCTTATTTTTCTCTATGGGTTGACATAACACTTTTCTTTGTAGAATGATTTGTATGACCTTGATTCAACAATGGCTTGGTAAGAATTCTAAAGGTGTGCACTCTAGTCTCATCCATAGGGTTCTTGATAACTTCTATGTTGTGTTGAGGTTCATGTGGGAAATTCATATACCTCATGATTTTAAGCTATTTAGAAATATTCTCTTTAAGATCATAATTCTAGTTACTTCCACCTTCTTAAGCCCTAGTTATTTCATCTTGGCATCTATAAGGAAGAAAATTTTATCCTCTATAGGAGTATTCCTCCCAAGCTAACGAGAGTCCTATAATAAGATGTTTTTTACTTTTCTCTCCTAAATTTTCTATCAATTATGTCTAAATACCTAAATACTTCTAATGCAAAAATTCTATTTGAAACAAATTTAGGAAAAAGGTACATAGAAAAAATGAAACCATTCATTCTAACAATAATGCCCTCTTTAGAAAAATAATAGTCCTCTAGATATATCTCTTATCAAAACAAATGATATATCTCTAAGAGGTACTTATACTGATATCCTCTTAATAGTATTAGTTAGATCAAAATAAATACTCTATAAAGTAATAATAAGATTTTTTTGTTGGAATATATTACATTATTAGGGTACATGTCAATGTACCATCTTGGGTACATTATTAGATTAGGGGTTTGTCTTAGGTTAAGTAGTTACTTGAGGAAGAAGTAATAAATGCACAAGTATTAATGTGCAATGATGTAAATGTACAAGGAGTCCACTTGTACATAAGTCATAGGAAATGCAGTTAGGAAGAGTAAGGGTCAAGTAACTTATATTCTTACATATATGCCCTAATGCATACATATATACATAGACATAGAGAGATAGAGTGAAATTACTATGGAGGTGTGAGTATATACAATATAGTTTTCATTAGAGTTATAGACTATTCATTTCCTCCATTACATTACATTGTACTATTTTTACAACTTTACATTAATAGTTGAAGAACACAAACTCATACTAAGAGGGAGGGTGAATAATATAAGACCACTTTTTACTTTTCCTTACTAATCAATATTATACAATTTATCAATAACAATATCAATAGTAGTAATCAAATAAATACACAAATCACAACACACAATAGAGACACCAATTTAATGTGGTTCACCCAATGTGGTCTACTCTACGGAGAGAATATTTTACTAAAATTTTCTCAAAAAATATCTTGGTAAAAATTTCTCTGTTACAATGTTTATGGACCTTTGTACAAAGAATACATAAATCCCCAAATCAAGTTCATGGATCTCTATCTATAGGAGACACCAATATCCTTAGTTGGTTCATGGATATCTATCCACAGGATAACTCTTTCTGCTTTGCTCTGGCTCATGATATTCTAGAAGAACTACTACCTCCACTACACTGGATTATGGATCTCTATCCACTGAAGAACCCTATCCTCACTCAAAATACCTATCCTCATTGCCCTGGCTAATGGACCTCTATCCATTGGAGACTATCATCCTCTATACTTTTTCACCTCAAAAGCTTACTCTCAGATCTATATCAAATATACACTAAACACAGTCCTTTGGTTTAGCATAATTTTTGCTCAATCTCTATCTCTGGTCTGGCACAAACCTGTCCTTAAATCTGCACCAAAATTTTTCCTCAGATCCATAGTAAACACAGTCCTTTAGTCTAGCATAAATCTGCTCAATCTCTATCCTCAAGTCTTAACATAAAGCTTGAATCAATAAAATCTACAAGATCTACTCCAAACCTTAACTCAAGGTCTGAATAAATTAATCAATCAACTTTGCTCACAAGTCTTGTCAAAGACTTGTCACAACTCTGCCTTGTAATCTTCCATAAAATCTCATACTAATATGTCCACAAGTCCTCTCTAGAACTTGTACAATCTACTCTCAATATATGTCCTCAAATCCATATTACAAACTTCCACAAAAGCTCATACTAATATGTCCACAATTATTCTCAAATATTTACCTCAAATCTGCTCAACAAGTCCTCACTAGAACTTGTCCAATATTATAGAAACATATAGAGAATTGTTAGAGACTCAATATGTTTCACAATCGTAACAATTCTCAATCAGTTTAAATATCTCTTTTTACCACAAAAACATGTAGATAATAGTTAGAGACTCAATATGCTTCACTCTCACAAAAACTCAATCACTTTCACTCTTTATTTTTTTTTTGGTAAATAAGATATTTTATATTGCTGATAGAGTTTTAAGGACACCTTAACCTAATTACAAAACCAGCCATTAAGGATATGTCATAATAAAAGATAAGCTAAAAGTATTTAGTAGGGCATATATTGACATAAAAAAAATACGAGGACGTAGCCTCAGACTTGAGAATCCAAAAATTATAACAATAACTAGACAATGAGCATGTACCCTCAAACTTGAGGATTATACCAGAATAGATACAATCTTAAAAAAAAAATCTATGACTAATTATGTGCATGCTTCCATGTAAGGAAGACAAGAAACCAAAAAGACTAATGTTAGCCAAAACAAACCAGGTATCACTCATAGTAGTCATAGGAGTAGTGAAACCAAGAATGAGGAAATTAGTCCTCAGTCAAGGTTTTCTCCTCTTCCTTAGTATCATTCTTATCGGTGTCCTCGAGCTCATCTTACTTAGGTTTGATCTTCACTGTGACTTTATCCGCTTCAAAGCCTCCATCAATTTCCTGACTAGGTTGGCCACTGTAGAAGAGTTTCTATAGTCCTTATCTAACGTCCATCATGTAATTAACCATAGAATTCATCATTTCCATGGTGGAGGAAATGATCAAGTCCTTGAGTTGTTGTTTTCATCCTACATATCTTCTTCCTTATTCGCAATTTCTATGATGTTGCGCCTGGTGGCCACGTTTTGAAGCTTGGAAAACTTCCTCTTTGGTTCTTCTGCACTGTCAAAGCTGATGCTTTTCCTTTCCCACAATTTGGCAACATCTTTCATGATATTTTTCTTCCTATCATCTAGAGGTGGTTTAACCATGGGGGATTTAGGAGAGCTAGCCAAGACAGGATTAGGCTTAGGGCTATTGGCCAAAACATAAGTATAGATAACTTTGTACATACCCTGATGCCGAGGGAGGTCATAATTTTTCTTATCTCTATAGGAGGTAATGGCATTATTTATGGAGTTGAGGAATAACAGGGGAATTCTAATGGGATTAATATCTTTAAAATTTTAACAAAGGCCAGGTGATAGGTTTTGAAGGCTTTATCAGGGTTGTCAATTGTAATGAATTCCATGATGGGTTTCATCACAAAGTCCCAAGGAGAATTGAAGTCACTCCTGAAGATGTCAGGGCTCTTGGATTTTTTCAAGAATTTTTAATTCCCTTGAAACTCGGCTAACTCAACCTACAAATTATGTTTGTGATGGTGGATGGAACGAACTTTAGGGTTTTAGCCAGTAATGGAAGCTAAAATATGGACATCAACAATGAAGTTTATCCCATGCATAGAGACAACCCCATTGTCCCAAGTCTCAAGGAAGGCAATGGTAATATCAAGGTCATTGCTAGAGAAAATATAGAGGAAATGGAAAAATTATTGGTCCTAGAGGACCTTCTCTACCATGGAATCACAGACAAGGGAATCGGGCTCAAGAAAATCACTCGACATGGTGGGGGCGGGAGGGTGACAAGTGAAGGAGTGTAGATAGGGACTAGAGGAAAGAACATATATGAAGGGATATGAGTGGGCGATGGGTGATGTGACAAGTATAAAAAGGATAGGGGGATGTGGAGGGAGCCCAAAAAGATGGTGGGTGGTGAAAAACCTAGCCAAACAAATCAGGCAAGGGGAAGATCAGGCGTGTATGTAGATGTGAAGCAACTCATGGGAAGGAGGGATTTCACACATGATAAGGCAACCACCTCGTGAAAGGATGCAAATCAATGCAAAATGTGGGATTTAAAAACTTGCCACTGTTAGGATAATCCATCATGAAAGGTCTAGAGAGACTATTAGTGAATGACGCACATCCCAAGAACCTAGGGATTATAAAAATTAAGAATTGTGAATCCAGCCTACCATGACCATTGGTCAAGGTTGAATTTTTTATGTTATGCCACATCAAACCACTGCGATAGTGGGAAATGAATTCATCACGAATATCTGTAGTGAATTGGTAATTGGATATGTTTGTTTCGTAGGAGGTTGGGTTCTGGATCCAAATCTTGTGTGCATATTTAGACATCTTCACTCTATCTATATTAGAAACTGTAAACTAGGACCTGTAAATGTTGAAAATACAATGCCAATAATTTGAAAATGGGTTAGCATGCATTCCAAATATTAAGGCCCAATGGGGAATTACTAGGTGGCAACAGGTGATGAAATCATGGAAATGGTGGGGGTAGTCAAAGATGACATGGACTTGCTAGTGGGAGTATGAATGATGGAAAATGGGGGTGGAAGATATAGCCATGTGGAACCAAATAAAGTTGTAGGATGTGTGGACATAGATATGGTGGTCAACTTTGCGAATGATAGGGGTAGCCTTCCAAAAACCATGCTACCTAGGAATGATCACGTGGAGCATGACAATTCCTACAAACTTGTTAATATTAGGCATGAGGATAATCTTGTTCATCTTAAGGAAGGACTTCCTACTGAGGAAGATTGATTTGTTGTATCTCTTGATCTGTAATAGCTTGAAATTCCACTGGGATGTTATCATACCAAATTTGGGAATTGGCCGTGTTGACCATGATGTTAGCTAACTTATCAGCAACCCTATTAGATTCTATGAAATTATGCTGAAAGATAGCTTCTTGCAATTAGAGGACAAAGGTCCTAGCTTCCTCAATATAATCGTTGAATCTCCTTGAAAGTCTACATTTTTTGTTCTTGAGGTAATTGATAATGTTAAGGGAATCACCTTCAACTATCAGTTTGGTAGAATGGTTCTTGGAAAGCCATACACCTCTCCACATGCTTTTAGCTTCAACACAATGGTTAGTATGTTCACCTATCCCTTTAGCAAACACAAGGATGATTTCTCCTTTGTTGTTTCTTTGGACACCTCCATACCTAGCCTTACCTGGATTACCCTTTGTAGCTCCATCAAAATTGAGTTTGTGCCATCCTATCGGAGGAGGCTTCCAAATAGAATCAAGACAAATGTTGGAAGGAGGGCATAAATTTTCTAAGGACAAACATAGATTTTTTCCAAGGTCGAACTCAGCCTTGGAAGGAGGTTTGGAATATGGGGTAATAAGGAAGGCATTTTACAATGCAAAGGCCAAGATTTTAGAAGAAATTAGCTTAGGTACCTTGGGCTTAACGGATAAAACTCTATTGTTTCTTTCAAGATAAGTTTACCATAGGAAATGGTGAAGGGAAATATTCCAAAATAACTTGAGGTGGGGGTCATGGATGGGGGAAGGCCAATGGATGAAAAGGTCTCTTATGAAGTAGGGTTTAACCCACTGAATTTGGAAGCAATGGAAAATGGAATCAAGAATGGAAGAGGAAACAAGAAAATGGAGGAAGAGATGGGATGTGGATTCCAAAGCATTGTGGCATAGATAACATCTATTGGGGATGGGTATGCATTTTTTTATGATATTATCAATGGTAAGGATTTTCTCTTGGATAAAAATCCATGAAAAAAAATAAATCTTTGGGATGAGATGCTTGATCCAAAAATACTCAAAGGGAAGAAACAGATCCTCGTTGTCAAGGAGAAAAAGATAGTCTGATTTAATAGAGAATTCCCCACTCTCATTATGTTCCCAAATAAGTTGATGCTAAAGATTAGTTGAGGGAATGAAAGTGGAAGGGATGAGGGAATTCAATAGATTAGACTCAATGGGAAAGGCTAGAATGGAAATGGATATCCACGTTGGCCTCCTACTCTAAGCATTGAGGAAATCAAAAACCTTGTGTCCTACCTTATCATCAGTAAAGGGTTTGAGTTTGGATAGGATCAGATCATTTAGGAAGGGTTCTTGGGTAATCCATTTGTCATTCTATAAATCAATGTTTCTCCCATATCCCATTTTCCACCTTATTCCTTTCTTAATGAGGTGCTTGATACCAATTATGGAGTTCCAAAAATTTGATCCCCTGTTGGGAGTGTTCTCACTGAGGAAATCACCATGTTGGAGGTACTTTATTTTGGTGATGAAAATCCACTCATTGTTGTCTCTTGAAACCAATCTCCAAGCTTGCTTGGAAATCAGAGTGGTTTTGAGGAAATGAATTCTTCTTAGCCCTATTCCTCCTTTATTTTTGGGTCTGCAAACCTTATCCCTGGCTACAAGATGAATTCTTTGTTTTTTTTTAGCTCGTTCATAATATTTTTTTTTAATTTGCTCAATTTTTAAAGCAACTATATTTGGAGCTTTGAATATGGATAGGAAGTAGATGGGGATACTTTGTAGAATAGTAGGAGTCAAATTACTTTTATATGCTTGGGAAAATTTTTTCCTTTCCATCCTGTAAGTCTTTTTTGGATGCGCTCTGTAACATTGTTCCACATAGAAGTTGCAGGTTTCCCACAAAAAAGAGGTAGGCCCAAATAAGTGGTCGGGATGTCAAATATAGAGTAATCTAGAATCCTTGTAATATTGATGTCTCTGCATTGGATTATTGAGGAAGTACAATTTTCTCTTTTTGAAGTTGAATTTCTGACTAGCATATGCTTCATAGACTTTAAGGATGTATTTGATAACTTTAGCTTCAAAAATAGACACACTTGTTGATAGAATGGTGTCATACACAATTTTTTTGTGGGAAAATGGATTGGTTTGGGAGGAGGCCTTGATACCAATAGCAAACAAGATCTATATGCAACTTGAATAGTTCTACCTAGGGCTTAAACTATGATAATGAATAATAAAGGAGATATTTGATCTCCCTGCCTAAGACCTCTATTGCTATTAAAGTAACCTACTAGATAACCATTGATGAGGATAGAGAACTATGGGGAGGGTATGCAACTTATGATGAGGTTGACCCATTCAATATGAAAACCAAACTTATATAGAATAGCAAAAAGGAAGTTCCATTTGACTCTATCATAGGCTTTATTCATATCATGCTTGAGGATGCAAGTGGGATTTTTTGTCTTGGAAGTATAATGGAGGGCTTCATGGATGGGGATGACTCCATCAAGGATATATCTACCTTGAACAAGGCTTCCCTGGCAAGGGTCAATAATGGTGGGTAGGATAGTTTTCATACGAGTAGCCAAGATTTTGGTGAGGATTTTGTATGTGAAATTGTAGAGGCTTATGGGTCTGTAGTAAAGAAGGGACTTGGCAGCTAGATTTTTAGGAATAAGGGAAATGAGCGTGGAATTAAAACCTTGAGGAATCCTTTTGGAGGATTGTAGCTCTTTGATGGCCAAGAAAACATTAGGACCAGTGATATCCTAGAAAGTTTGAAAAAAATGATGGGAGAAACCATCAGGTCCTGGGGCTTTGTTGGGATTCATAGAGAAGAGGGCAAACTTAATTTCACCATCCTAAAAAGGAGCAATAAGAGAGGATTTGACCATTTCAGGAATAGAGTTAGACAGAATGTGGTGAAGTAAATATTCTTGGGTTGTAGCTAAGCAAAGGTTATCATCCTCAAGCATAATTTTGAAATAAGTGGGAGCTTCATTCCTAATTTCATCTATATCAGTCATGAGTTTGCCATCACTTTTGGTTAGTTCCTTAATGTGGTTCCTGCTTCTGTTTCTAAGGGTGTGCACATGAAATAATTTAGTATTAGATTCTCCTTATTTGAGCCATAGAGCTCTAGAATTTTGATGCCAATAGGTCTCTTCGTAGGAAAGAACATTATGATACTTAGCTAGGATCTATTTTTCCTCATTCCTGATGTGGATATTTGCTTCCCCATTTTGAATTTTAGTCTCGATGTGATCTATTATTTCTTTGAGAGATTGTTTGTTGGAAAATAGATTGCCAAAAAACTTCCTTATTCCATATTTTTAGATCTTATTTGAGGCTTTTGATTTTTTGGGCTAATTTGAAGGAAGGAAGTCCTTGGATGTCTTGTTGTCAACTGTGAGACACTATCTGACAAATATCAGGATGATGAAGCCACATAGTATCAAATTTGAATGGCATTTTTTAGGGGTTATATTTTTCAATGTCCAAGATAAGAGGATTGTGATCTGATCAAATTTTTGGATGAGGATATAAAGCAACATCACCAAAATACTTAACAACTTCCTATAATAGGAACACCCTATCTAATTTTACTTGAATGTGATGTGATCCAACTCTTCTATTGCTTCAAGCATATTTAGCCTTTCTGAGATTTAAGTCCATTAAACAATTTGCATTGACAAACTCATTAAAACCCTCCATGATTTGAGCTGAGGTTTTGGAATATCATTTTTTATCCAAGGGATAAATGGGGGTGTTGAAATCATGTAAAACAATCTAGGGAATATTTTGAAAGGAGTATTTCATACTGGTCAGGGTATCCCACAATTGAGCTCTCTCGAAGATAGTGTTAGGAGCATATACATTGGTGAGGATCCAGGATGAGTTGTTGTTGACATCATGGAAGAGGATGCTATGAAGCCTATCACTAGAATGGATAAGACACCCTTCAAATTTATGCTTGTCCCATAAGCACATAAGACCTCTAGATGTGCCTCTAGAATCATTGAAAACTACACCTACATTTTTCTATATTTCTTTAGCTACTAAGGCAAAGTTGTTAGCATTGATTTTAGTTTATTACATGATAATGATAGAAGGTTTCATTTTAGTTTAGTTTCACTCTTTATTTTTATCATAGAAACATATATATAATTGTTAGAGACTCAATAAATTTCATACTAACAAAAACTCAATCACTTTCAACTTCTTTTTCAAATCAATTTAGGATATAGAACAATTTGTTTCATAGAATTAGAACTACCACTTCAACACTCCCACTTGACTAGGTTCAATCAATTACTCAATGAAATAATTTCTTTCTTACAAGCCCTAGTCCAAGCATATGAATCACTCACTTAATTTTTTCTAATAATGCTTATCAAAAAATCTCACATAACAATTATGCTCATGATATTTCACAAACTCTGGCTCAAGATAGTTCTCAATTTCACATAACAATGATACTCATGTTCTTTCACAAACTCTAGTTGAAGATAGTTCTCAACTTAACATAACAATGATACTCATGTTATTTCACAAAATCTAGTTCAATATAGTTCTTAACTTCACATAACAATGATACTCATGTTATTTTACAAACCCTAGTTCAAGCATATGAAAGCTTACTCAATATTTTCAACAATGCTTATCAAGCAATGTTTTTATCATTAACTCTCACTCAGAAAAACCTTTAACAATAAAACTCAACAATGCTTACTAAAAAATCCTTTTCATTCCAACTTAGAATTCACAACAACCAATCCAAAAATATTTTTCTCACAAGGAAAATTTACCCATACATTTTATTTTGATGGAGATATGTCTTTAAAACCTATCTTAACCACAATCAAAAATTTCCTTACCAAAACTAGGGTTAGGTTAACACAACCTCTCTCAAGATATCCACAAAATAATTTTCTCAAATATTATTTTTCACATAAAATAATAAATCCTTTTGTACACCTTATAATCTCCAAACTCACAATATTCAATTTAATAATTTCACCATAACACTACACTCAACAACAAGTATAGCAATGTCCTTATACACCTTATAATCTCTAACTTAAAAAACTCTAATCACCAAAAATTAAAATCAAATATTTATTTTTTAATACACTTATATCTCCCTCAAAAAATTTAATCAACCTTTATTTTTCATAGCCATAAAACTCCAAAAATACAACCTTAGAAAGATAAAAATCGGTGCATACCTTATTTATCTCAACAAAACACTTTTGGTAGGTTTCAAACACCTAACCTCACCAATCCAAGAACCTTAGCAAGAGGTGCAATCATCGTGTGGGCTACAAGCCCTCATGTAACCAAAGGTGCATAATGTCTACCTTATCCTTTGCTACCTTTGAACGCGTAAACCAAAAAAATCTTATTTGCTTCGCAAAACACAAATCAACGGGATTTGATCCCTGCATCTCACATTCACCAATGACTTGGTGCCTCCCTTGCTGCCAATTGTGCTACAAAGTGCTTGGTATGTATAACAAAAATATCTCCTCCTTGTCTTATATGCTTTCTCAATGCGCACACAAATTTATTTTGGTCGCGGATGAGAATATTTACCAAAGTTTTTTCCATTTTATGTGCATTAGGTTATATCTTCAATGACGTTGATGATAATTCAAAATTTGGAATTATAAAATTTATAACCCTATTTTTAGGGTATTAATTAGTTTATAAATTAACTTATAATTAAATTATAATTAAATTATAATTAATTTATAAATTAAATTATAATAAAACTATTATAATTAATTAAATTTATGGGTCTTGCACCTTTAATATTATAATAAATTATTATAATATTATTTTTCTTGGGCCTTACTTTTGCCCTTTAAACCTCATATGACTATCTGTGAGAACCCTTCCTTTTGCACTTGATTATTGAATCTGAAACTGATGTTGCACACTTAAACTAACTCTTGCTGGTGCTAACTTCTTGACATCAAAGAAAAAAAAACCTTATCATATTGCTCATATTTCCAAAAATCTCCCCCTTTGTCATTGATGGCAACCCAATTACTTTTTACCATGTCCTTAAACTTTTTTTTGTGCTCCCCTTGGTAAACTGCTCCCCCTGATTCAATGCTTTCCTACTGATTCAAATCTCTCCCCCTTTGACATCAATGGCAAAGGGTCAACTTTAGGGCTTGGGGATAAGAATGAAGCTCTTAGCTTATCCCCTCCACCACCTCCTCTTGAGTTGTTTAATTCTATGGTGGGAGTATTTCTACTCCCAACATGCATTGGTCTTTATCTTTGTCTACTTTCCTTTTCACCTGGTCCTTTTGATTCCTCTGATTATTCCTATTCCTGCTTATCTTTAGAATTTTTTCTCTACACCACTTTGTTGTATGTCCATAATTATTGAACTTATAACACTTAATATTATTATTCCTTGGAGTTACAAATGTCCTATAATTTCTTTTGGTGAAGCCATATCTATTCCTATTCCTATAATGAACCCTACAATAAACTACCTTGTGATCAAATTGATTACATGAATAGCAATACCAATTAAAAAGCTATCTATATCTGAATTTATCATATTCTCATATTTGATGTGTCCTACACTGTGTAGCCTTATGCCCAAACCTGTGATGTGATAAGCATCATCCATTGAAACTACATTTCCATGACCTCATTGGTCTCTTAGTATCTTTTACCCTATGCTGGTTCTTGTTCCATTTGTTCCTCTTTTGTACATAGGTTCTTTAATTTTTGAGATTTTTGTTGCCCACATCATCATTATAAGTCTCACTCTCTCTTACACTCTATTATTGTAAAGTTTATTCTTCTTCAGAACTTTAGGTTGATTCCTCTCATTGTTTCTTTTGTACCTATTCAAAACCAAGACCTATTTTGTTTATTGATCATCTTTGTACCTTGATCATCTTATCTACAATCTTTGAGCTCTTCCCAAACTTGTGTAACCTATCCTTAGACTCTTTTATTTCTTCCCTTAGTAGAGACACTTCATGTTCTAACCTTCCACATTATAAGACCTTTGCTTCTAAATTATCTTTGAACTTTATTGTCTTATCCATTGACTTATTTAGATCCTCTATAAGATTTCCTTTTTCTTCATCATATTCTTGAAATTGAAATTGAAATTTAAGTTGGGAGTTTTTCCTTCTTAACTTTTTTAATGCATCAAGGGCATGAATAAGTTAACCTTCAAGATCAAATCCTCCTATTTAAAAATTTTCCTCTATTTATTTGCCTTTGAAAACATATTTATTCTTTTATGACTTGTCTTCTATAGGATCACCTCCTTCTTATTCTAGTATCATTAGAATATTCTCTTTTGGTCCTTCAAGTGTATTTTCATATTCATCATCATTAAAACTAAAACCACTCTTTATACAACTATCTTCAAGATGACTAAAGTTACCACATCTAAAACACTTGAGAACCATTGCTGACCTTTTCCTAATCATTTCATTTTCTTTTACCTGAAATAGAGCTTCATATTTATCATTATCTAAGAAACTATTATCACTATCACTTGAGTACTTACTTGCCTTGTCTGCATACTAACTCTTCTTTTGTATTTGAAAGAACTTCGTTCCTTGTTTGCCTTGACCACCCCTGCTTTTCTTTTGGTACCTATGTTTTTCTAATTCCTTGTTCGTATGATCCCATTTTTCACATCATTGCTATTTCTAGCTTCTTGATAATCAATTGCATAGTGACCATAATTTCCACAAATGAAACATCTAACAGATTTTGCATCTTTAAATCTTCTTGGATCCTTGTTCCTTCTATCATAATTTTATCTTAGGTTAAGTAGTTACTTGAGAAAGAAGTAATAAATACACAAGTGTTAATGTGCAATGATGTAAATGTACAAGGATTCCACTTATACATGAGTCATAGGAAATGCAGTTAGAAAAAGTAAGGGCCAAGTAACTTATATTCTTACATATAGGCCCCATAGCATACATATATAGATATACATAGAGATATAGATTTAAATTACTATGGAGGTGTGAGTATATACAATGCAGTTTTAATTAGAGTTCTAGACTGTTCATTTGTACTTTTTTTGCAACTTTCCATTAATAGCTGAAGAACACAAGCTTATACTGAGAGGGAGGGTGAACAGTATAAGATGACTTTTTACTTTTCCTTCCCAATAAATATTATAAATTTTATCAATAGCAATATTAATAGTAGTAATAAAAGCAATGCACAAATCACCACATACAATAGAGACACCAATGTAACGTGGTTCACCCAATGTGGGCTACTCCAAAAAGAAAATATTTCACTAAAATTTTCTCAAAAAATATCCTGAGAAAAATTTCTCTATTACAATGTCTATGGACCTATATCCAAAGGAGACACCAATACCCTAATTAAGTTCATGGATATCTATCCATAGGAGACACCAATCTCCTCAAATGGTTCATGGATATCTATCCATTAGAGAATTTTTTCTCCTTTGCTCTGGCTAGTGATATTCTAGAAGAACTATTGCCTCCACTACATTGGCTTATGGATATCTATCCACTGAAGACTCCTATCCTCACTTAGAAGACTAATCCTCACTACCCTATCTAATGGAGATATATCCACTAGAGACTATCATCCTCTATACTCTATCACCTCCAAATATTGCTCTCAGATCTGTCCAAAATCTACACTAAACACAGTCCTTCAGTCTAGCACAAAATTATCATCAAATGTACATCAAAATTTATCATCAAATATACACTAAACATAGTCCTTCAGTCTAGAATAAATATGCTCAATATCTGTCCTCAAGCTTTAACACAAATATTGACTCAATCAACTCTACAAGATCTACTCCAAACCTTAACTCAATGTTTGAATAAATTAATACATCAACTCTCCTCATAAGTCTTCTCAAAGACATGTCCCAATTTTACCTTGTAATATTCCACAAAAGCTCACACTAATATTTTTACAAGTCCTCTCTATAACTTGTCCAATCTACTCTCAATCTCTATCCTCAAATCTGTATTGTAAGCTTCAAAAAAGCTCACACTAATAAGTCGACAATTATTCTCAAAGACTTACCTCAAATATGCTCAACAAGTCCTCACTAGAATTTGTCCAATATCATAGAAATATATAGCAAATTTTTAGAGACTCAATATGTTTCACACTCATAACAATGCTCAATCACATTCAATCTCTCTTTTTACTATAGAAACATACAGAGAATTTTTAGAGACTCAATATGCATCACAAACACTCAATCACTTTCACTCTTTCTTTTTACCACAAAAATATATAGAGAATTGTTAGAGACTCAATATGTTTCACACTAATAAAAAATCAATCATTTTCAATATTTTTTTTAAATCAATTTAGAATATAGAAACTTTAGTTTCACTGAATTAGAACTACCACTTCAACAATCCCACTTGAATAGGCTCAATCAACTCCACTCAATCAATTACTCAATGAAATAATTTCTTGCTTAAAAGCCCTAGACCAAGCATATGAATCACTCACTCAATTATTTCCAATAATTCTTATCAAACAATCTCACATAATAGTGATGTTCATGATATGTCACAAACTCTGGTTCAAGATAGTTCTCAACTTCACATAACAATGATACTAATGTTATTTCACAAACTCTAGTTCAATATAGTTCTCAACTTCACATAACAATTATACTCGTGTTATTTCACAAACTCTAGTTCAAAATAGTTCTTAATTTCACATAACAATGATACTCATGTTCTTTCACAAAACCTAGTTCAAGCATATGAAAGCTTACTCAATATTTTCAACAATACTTATAAAACAAGGTTTTAATCATTAAATCTCACTCAGAAAAACCTTTAACAATAAAACTCAAAAATGCTTACTAAACAACCCTTTTTACTCGAACTTAGCATTCACAATAACCAATCCAACAATTTTTTTATCACAAGAAATATTTACCCATACCTTTTATTTTGATGGAGATATATCTTCAAAACCTGTCTTAACCACAATCAAAATTTTCTTTACCAACGCTAGGATTAGGTTAACACAACCTCTCTCAAGATCTCTACAAAATAATTTTCTCAAATATTATTTTTCACAAAAAAATAATAAATCCTTTTGTACACCTTATAATCTTCAAACTCACAATATTCAATTTAATAATTTCACCATAACACTACACTCAACAACAAATATAGGAAAGTCTTTATGCATCTTATAATCTTCAAATTTAAAACTTTAATCACCAAAAATTAAAACTAAATATTTAATTTTTAATACACTTATATCTCCCTCAAAAAATTTAATCAAACTTTATTTTTCACAGCCAAGCATCCTCTGAAAATATAACCTTAGCAAGAGAAAAATTAGTGCATACCTTATTTATATAAAAAAAACACTTTTGGTGGGTTTCAAACACCTAACTTCACCACTCCAAGAACCTTAGCAAGATGTGCTCTCATCGCATGGGATACAAGCCCTCATGGAACCAGAGGTGCACAACATTTGCGTTATCCTTTGCTGCCTTCAAACGCATAAACCAACAAAACCTTCTCTACTTCACAAAATGCAAACTAGTAGGATTCGATCCCTGCACCTCATATTTGCCAATGACTTGGTGCCTCCCTTGCTGCCAATTGTGCTAAAAAGTGCTTGGGATGTATAACAAAAATCTCTCCTCCTTGTCTTATATGTTTCCATGCTCAATTTTAAAAAACACACAATGGCTTACTTTCTCAATGCGCACACGAATTTATTTGGATCATGGATATGAATATTTACCAATTTTTTCCCCATTTTATATGCATTAGGTTATATCTTCGACGACATCGGTGATAATTCAAATTTTTGAATTATAAAAATTATAACCCTATCTTTAGGGTATTAATTAATTTATAAATTAATTTTTAATTAAATTCTAATAAATTTAATAACTTTAAAAGTTAATTATATTAATTTATAAATTAAATTCTAATAAAACTATTATAATTAATTAAATCTCTGGGTCTTGCACCTTTAATATTATAATAAATTATTATAATATTATTTTTCTTGGGCCTTCCTTTTGCCCTTTTATCCTCATTTGACCACCTGGGAGAACCCTTCCTTTTGCACTTGATTACTGAATATAAAACCGATAGTACACACTGAAATTGGCTCTTCCTGGTGCTGACTTCTTGACATCAATGACAATAAAATCTACTCATATTGTTCATATTCCAAAAAATCTCCCCCTTTGTCATTGATGGCAACCTAAATAACTTTTACCATTTTTGTAACCTTTTTTTGTGCTCCCCCTAACTCAATGTTTTCCTTCTGATTCAAATATCTCTCACTTACTCAAATATCTCCCACTTTGACATCAATGGCAAAGGGTAAATTTTGGGGCTCAAGTCTAAGAATTAAGATCTTAGCTTAGCCCCTCCCCCACCTCCTCTTGATGTGGTTAATTCTGGGATGGGAGTATTTCTACTCCCAAAATGCACTGGTCTTTATATTTTTCTACTTTTCTTTTCATTTGGTCCTTCTGATTCCTATGACTATTCCTATTCTTGCTTATCTCTTGAATTTCTTCTCTACACCATTTTGTTGTATGTCCATAATTATTGCAGTTATAACACTTAATATTATTATTCCTTGGAGGTGAAAATGTATTGGAATTTATTCTGGTGAAGCCATATCTATTCCTATTATGAATCCTACAGTTAACTGCATCATGACCAAACTGGTTACATGAATAACAATACCCATAAAAAAGCTGCTTGTTTTTTAATTTTCCATATTCATGTCTTTCATGTGTCCTACACTGTGTAGCCTTGTACCCAAACCTATGACATGAGAATCATCATCCATTGAAACTACCTTGCATTGACCTCATTTGTCTCTTAGTCTCTTTTACCCTATGTTGGTTCCTGTTCCATTTTTTCCTCTTTTGTACATTATTCCTTTCCTTGTTGAGATTTATGTTGTCCAAATCATCATCAAAAGTATCACTCTATCTTACACTCTCTTCTTCTGAATTTTATTTTTATTCAAAACTTGAGGTTGACTTCTCTCTTTGTTTCTTTTGTACCTATTCAAAACCAAGACCTATTTTTTTTGTTGACCGTCTTTGTACCTTTATCATATTACCTACAATATTTGAGCTCTTCTCAAACTTGTGTAACCTATCCTTAAACACTTTTATTTATTATCTTAGTAGAGCCACTTCATGTTCTAACCTTTCACATTATAAGACTTTTGCTTCTAACTTATCTTTCAACTTCCTTGCCGTAGCCATTGACTTATTTAGATATTTTATAAGATTTCCTTTCTCTTCATCACATTCTTGAAATTGAAGCTTAAGTTGGGATTTTTGCTTTCTTACCATTTTTAATGCATCAATGGCATGAATAAGTTCACCTTCAATATCAACTCCTATTTTATTCTTCCTCTATTTTTTTGCCTTTGAAAACATTTTTATTATTTTTTGACTTGTCTTCTATGGTATCACCTCCTTCTTCTTATAGTGCTATTAAAATATTCTCTTCTGATCCTTCAAGTGTATCTTTATATTCATCATCACTGAAATTGAAACCACTCTTTGTACAACTATCTTAAAGATGACCAAATTTACCACATCTAAAACACTTGAGAATCATTGCTGACCTTTTCCTAATAATTTTATTTTCTTTTGTCATAAATAGAGTTTCATATTTATCATTATCTGAGGAACTATTATCACTATCACTTGCATACTTACTTGCCTTGTATGCATAGTAAATATTCTTCTATATTTGAAATAACTTCTTTCCTTGTTTGCCTTGACCATCCCTACTTTTCTTTTGGTACCTGTGTTTTTTTTATTCTCTATTCTTATGATCCTGTTTTTCCTCATCATTGCTATTTCTAGTTTTTTGACAATCAGTTGCATAGTGACCATAATTTTCACAATTTAAACACCTAACAAATTTTGCATATTTAAATCTTCTTGGATCCTTTTCTTTCTACCTAAATTTACTTCTTCATCAGTGGATGACTCATTACTCGAATCTGACATCTTATCCTTTGTCTTCTCAGTGTCTTTGAGGGTTGCTTATTTTTAGAGATTAGGTTCCTCTTTTTTTATCATCTCAAAATCTATAATAATACCAAGTAACTCATACCTTGTCAAAATATCACCATCCTTTGGTCTAACACAAATTTTCTCAAACTCTATCTCTAGTCTAGCACAAACCTATCCTCAAATCTGCACCAAATGTTTTTCTTAAATTTGCACTAAACACAGTCCTCCAATCTAGCATAAATATTATTAATATCTATCCTCAAGCCTTAACATAAATTTTTATTCAATCAACTCTGAAATATCTTCTCCAAAAATTAACTCAAAGTATGAACAAATCAATCAATCACCTCTACTCATAACTCTTATCAAGGACTTATCTCAAATCTGCCTTGTAAGCTTCCACAAAATCTCACACTAATATATCCACAAGTAATCTCTAGAACTTATCCAATATGATCTCAATATCTATCCTCAAATCCATAATGTAAGCTTCCACAAAAGCTCACACTAATTTATCCATAAGTCTTCTCAAATACTTACCTCAAATTTGCTCAACAAGTCCTCACTAGAACTTTTTAAATATCATAAAAAAATATAGAGAATTGTTAGAGACTCAATATGTTTCACACTCATAACAATTCTCAATCACTTTCAATCTCTATTTTTGCAACAGAAACATATAGATAATTTTTAGAGACTCAATATGCTTCACTCTCACAAAAACTCAATCACTTTCACTCTTTATTTTTACAATAGAAACCTATAGAGAATTGCTAGAGATTTCGTATGTTTTACACTAAAAAACACTCAATCACTTTCAACCTATTTTTCAAATCAATTCAAAATATAGAACAATTTGTTTCATATAATTAGAACTACCACTTCAACATTCCCACTTGACTAGGCTCAATCAACTCCACTCAATAAATTTCTAAATGAAATACTTTATTTCTTACAAGCCCTATTCCAAGCATATGAATCACTCACTTAATTATTTCAAACAATGCTTATCAAAAAATATCACATAACAATGATGCTCATGATATTTCACAAACACTGGTTCAAGATAGTTCTCAACTACACATCATAATGATAGTCATGTTCTTTTACAAACTCTAGTTCAAGATAGTTCTCAAATTCACATAACAATGTTTCTCATGTTATTTCACAAACTATAGTTCAAGATAGTTCTCAACTTCACATAACAATGATACTCATATTCTTTCACAAACCCTAGTTCAAGCATATGCAAGATTACTCAATATTATCAACAATACTTATCAAACAAGATATTTATCATTAACTCTCACTCAGAAAAACCTTTAACAATCAAACTCACCAATGGTTACTAAACAATCCTTTTCACTCCAACTTAGCATTCACAATAACCAATCCAAAAAATATTTTTCTCACAAGGAATATTTACCCATACCTTTTATTTTTACGGAGATATATCTTCAAAATATGTCTTAACCACAATAAAAATTTTCTTTACCAACACTAGGGTTAGGTTAACACAACCTCTCTCAAGATATCCACAAAATAATTTTCTCAAAGATTATTTTTCATATTAAATAATAAATCCATTTGTACACCTTATAATCTCATAAATCAAAATATTGAATTTAATAATTTCACCATAACACTACACTCAACAACAAGTATATTGAAAACCCCCAAAATGAGGAAGAAGGTTCAAGCCCTAGACTATCACAGTATATGCCCCCTCATTTCAGTCTAAAACAGACTAGAAGCACTACCAAGCCTCCGATAGATTATGGAAGTGAAAGAAAGAAAGGGAGAATATCTACAACAGAGCACTATAGAATGAGAATCAATGAAGAAATTGCAAACAAAAAGCAAAGAACATTGTTACAACAAGCTATTCCTGGCCAGGATAATAGCAAAATTGACAAACCCCCTTTGGCTCAGGGAAGGGGGTGGGGAAAAATATCAAATAGTCTAAATGAAGGTTCTCTCATGGAATGTGAGAGGCATAAATGGCCCGCCAAAACAAATTATGGTGAAGTCTATAAGGAAGGATTGGAATCCTACTATCATTTTTCTTCAAGAAACCAAAATAGATGCGGCACAATCAGTACTTATAGCTAGAAGGATTTGTAATCAAGGGGAAGTGACCTTTCAACAAGTGAGAGGAGTGTCTGGGGGCCTCATGATCTTATGGGATCCTATTAAAATAGAAGGAAGTATTATTCAGGCAAATGAAAGAGTCTTAAGCATATTATTTCATGATTTTGATACTAATAAGAATTGGATTATGTCAAATGTTTATGCCCCCACCTCTATCCAAGGGCGGTCTGAACTGTGGGAGTTTTTGGGGCATTTGATCCAATATTTTAAAGACATTCCTTGGGTGATTAGGGGAGATTTTAATACCCCCCTTTACCCATATGATAATAAGGGTGGATCTGGGTTACCCTCAAGGATCATGGAGGACTTCAATGAATTCATTAACACAAATGAATTGATGGATGTAAGACTAAAAGGAGCAAAATTTACATGGAGTAACAAGAGGATATGAAGTTAGCTGATTCAAGAAAGTTTGGACAAGTTTTTTAAATCCAAGGAAGCTACAAAAATGTTTGGTGATTCTGTGTTACAAGCCCTTCCTAAATGCGCTTCAGACCATAATATTATTCTATGGGAGGCATTTCCATCTAACTCCTTTAAAAAGCCATTCAGATTTCTATCAATGTGGGTTAAACATATGGGCTTCAAGAAACAAATAGAGGAATGATGGCAGTAGCCTATCCAGGGAAGTGCTTCCTTCAAACTATCTCAAAAACTTAAGATAGTGAAAAACAACCTTAGAATTTGGAATAAAGAAGTCTTTGGAAATATTTTTGAGAATAAGAGAGCAGTGGGGGAAAAACTGAGAATAATAGAAAGCAAAATCCAAAATGGAACCTATGATGAAGCGACAAGGACTGAAGAGAAGGAAATTATTTGTGAGTTTTATAATATTTTAGCTTGTGAAGAGATGTATTGGAGGCAGAAATCAAGGGCATTATGGCTAAAGGAAGGGGAATCTAATTCAAAGTTTTTCCATGTTACCACATTGAGAAATAGAAGCAACAATAATATTAGAAATTTAACTAAGGTGGATGGATCCTCAACTCAAAATATTCAGGAGATCAAGGATAAGGCTATTAATTTTTTTAGTTCATTATTGGGTGAAGAACGGGCCTGTAATGCCCAAGAAACAAACTCTCTCTTTAAATTCATTCCACAAATCATTTATGAAATGATTAACGAGTCTCTTATAGTAGATTTTTTAGACGAAGAGATCAAGGAGGCTTTGTTTAACATGGATCCTGACAAAGCTCTTGGTCCGGATGGGTTTTCAATGTGGTTTTTCCAAGTTTGTTGGGATATTGTTGGAGCAGAAGTTATTGTTGCAATCAAGGAGTTCCAAATTTCAAATCATATTCCAAAGGGTTTCAATTCAACTTTCATTGATTTGATCCCTAAATGATCCAACCCCAATACTATGGTTGAATTTAGGCTGGTTAGCCTATGTAATATATCCTATAAAATTTTGTCCAAAGTTTTAGCCAACCGTTTGAAGAAAGTTCTACCGGTTATCATTGATCCAAGTCAAGGAAGTTCTGTACAAGGAAGATCAATCTTAGATGGATTTATTATTGTTCATGAGGCTCTTCATACAGCCACTCAGACCAAAAAATTAGTCATGGATTGAAAGTTAGACATGAACAAAGCTAATGATAGGATAAATTGGAAATTCCTAGAGGCATTTTTATTAAAATTTGGCTTCAACATGAAATGGGTCAAGTTAATAAGAGAGTGTATTTCTAAGCCTTGTTTTTTAGTTTTGGTTAATGGGTCTACTGTAGGTTTTTTTCAAAGAAAATGTGGTCTAATACAAGGAGATCCCATAAGTCCTATGATGTTCATCATTGTAGCTGAGGCCTTGGGAAGAACCATTAAGGCAGCAATGATAGCTAGACTCATATCAGGTATCAAGGCCACGTCGCTAACTACCCCGATGACATATCAGCAATTTGTTGATGATACATTGCTATTGAATTTGGTTTCTGTGGTTGAGGCAAGAAAGATTAAAAATATTCTCATAATGTATGAAGAAGCGACTAGAGAGAAAGTGAATTTTGATAAGAGCAAACTTTATTTCATCAATACCCCCATTCCTAGAAAAAACAACATAGCAAGGATCATGGAATGTCAGATTGCATCCCTTCGTACCTCCTATTTAGGTCTTCCCCTATTTACGGAGAAACCTAAAGGATCAATGTGGAACATAGTTCTGGAGAGGATCTAAAAAAATCTAGCAGGTTGGAAAGGACATATGTTATCTCAAGCAGGAAAAGCAGTTTTAACTATGGCTTCACTTCAAAGTATACCCGTTTACTTCCTATTAGTCTTCAGAGCTCCCAGCAAGGTGTATCACAAAATTGAGCAGCTTCAAAAAAAATTTCTCTAGTCAGGGACTAAGGATAAGAAAAGGATCCATTTAGTAGGTTGGAACAAGGTTTGCAAACCTAAAGTTGATGGGGGGTTAGAATTGAGGAGAGTTTCTCATCTCAATACATATCTATTAGCCAAATAAGCGTGGTGATTATTGACTAAGGTCGATAATGAATGGACTGCCATAGTTAGGAGGAAATACCTCCAAGGTGTGAACTTCCTTAATGAAAACTTAGCAAGAAGGGGGTCCTATTTTTGGAAGACAATCCTCACGAGCAGGGATCTTGTCAAGAAAGGCCTTAGATGGATTCTAGGAAATGGGCAAACAATAGAATTTTGGAAGGATCAATGGGTGAGAGCTGAGGAGTTATCCCAAAATCCTCATTTGGATAGGATTCAAGAGCATATGGAGCAGCATATTAGGAAGAAGGTTGCAAATTATATGTGGCAAGATATAAATATCAACAGGTGGAAACACATCATAGTACAGGGTTTTGAAGCGGATTTTGAAGAGCTTTATAACATTTTAACTCATCAAATTATTCCCTCTGGAGAGGATGAAGATCACATTGTTTGGGCTGAGACTGAAAGTGGTGACTTCACAGTTAAGTCTACCTATAATTTTCTTCTCAATGTGGAAGGTCAACAATTTCAATCGAGTTTGGTTTGGATCAAAGGCTTAATTCCTAAAATATCCTTTTTTTCATGGTTGGTGATTCAAGTAAAAATCCTCACTATGGAAAATATGTTATCCAAAGGTATGGTTATTGTTAACCGTTTCTACATGTGCAGGGCAAGGTGGGAGACAACCCAACACTTGTTTCTGGAGTGTCCAGTAGCAGAGTCCATCCTAGATGAACTTTTCCAAGCCTTTAGGATCTTGTGGGTTAAGCCTTCTCTTATATCCAAAGTGTTACATCAATGGCCCCAACCCTTTGTTAGCCTAAAACTTAAGTACCTATGGAAAATCAGTTGGCATCATTTTCTCTAGCAGATTTGGCTAGAAAGGAACCATAGAGCCTTTAAGGATACCGTTCACAACCCAAAAATCATCCTCAATATGATTATTGTCTTTGGGAAAGAAAACCTTAGCACATTAGTGGACGAGAACCACTCAATTCCTCCCCAAGAAAAACAATTAGCTCAGGACTTAGGTATTGAGGACAAACCTTCCATTCCTTTATCCAATCTCAAAAATGGGATTTCTTGGAAGCCACCCCCCCAGGGTTGGTTTAAACTAAATTTTTATGGTGTAGCCAAGGAGAACCCAAGAAGAGCTGGAGCTAAAGGAATAATCAGGGATCATCAAGGAAATCTGGTCAAGGCCTTCGCTGAACCATTGGGAATCAGAACTAATAACGAAGCAAAATCTAGAGCCCTTTGGAGAGGGTTGCAAGTAGCCCAAACAACTCAAGGTAACTTGATGATTGAATGTGATTCTATGAACATCATCAACCTATTAACCAATGGCAAAAAACCTCCATGGAGAATCAAGGGAGTCATCCATGAAGTGAGGATCCTTTTTGTGGTAAGATAGAATAGGATGGCTCATCACATGTATCGTGAGGCCAACAGGTCAGTTAATAAATTAGCCAACATAGGTGTTGATGTTGGTAGTTTGGTGACATGGACACAAGGTGTGCCACGTGAAGTGGAAAACATTATTATTAATGAAAATAAACCTACCCATTAAGGAGAAATATGAATGGGTGTTATTTCCCCATGGAGCTAGTAATAACTATGGGGTTTCCCTCTAAACCATACCAAATTGGAAATGGAGGTAATATGGTGTAAGCCTTGGAAGATTCTGACAGAGAATAGGAAATGGGCAAGCAACAGGTTTCACAAGTGCAAAGTTCCAAACTTCAATTTCCTGTCAATGTAAGTAATGTTTATAGTTATGTTTAGGTATGGGTGTGCCTTGTTAGTAGGGTGTTGTAGGGGATTCAACACAAGTTATGGTAAGAAAGTTTCAAGGATGACTAGGATCTACAATCTCAGTAGAAGGTTGGATATTGTAATAGGTTTTGGGTTAACTTGCAAAACCCGATAATTATTGAAGACTTTTATTTACCAAAAAAAAACAAGTATAGAAAAGTCCTTATACACATTATAATCTCCAACTTCAAAAAATCTAATCATAAAAAATTAAAATTAAATATTTAATTTTAAATCCACTTATATTTCCCTCAAAAAATTTAATCAACCTTTATTTTTCACGACCAAGCAACCTTTAAAAATACAACCTTAACAAGATAAAAATTGACGCATACCTTATTTATCTTAGAAAAATAATTTTGATGGGTTTTGAACACCTAACCTCACCACTCCAAGTGCCTTAGAAATATATGCACTCATCGCATGGGCTACAATACCTCATGGGACCAAAGGCACACAACATTCACCTTATCCTTTGCTACCTCCGAATGCGTAAACCAAAAAAACCTTATCTGCTTCATAAAATGCAAACTAACAGGATTCGATCCCTACACCTCACATTCACCAATTACTTGGTGCCTCCCTTGCTATCTATTATGCTACAAAGTGCTTGGGATGTATAACGAAAAGCTATCCTCCTTGTCTTATATGTTGCCATGCTCAATTTTCAAAAACACACGATCACTTGCTTTCTCAATCCGCACACAAATTTATTTTGATCATGGATGAGAATATTTATGAAAGTTTTTCCCTTTTTTATATGCATTAGGTTATATCTTTGACGATGTCAGAAATAATTCAAATTTTTGAATTATAAAATTTATAACCCTATCTTTAGGGTTTTAATTTATTTATAAATTAACTTATAATTAAATTATAATTAATTTATAAGAATTTTTTTTTTTTAAAAAGCGAAAAATCCCTTATTGAGCTGCCTTGGTCTGAGAGACTAGGAACAGAGGGTTCTACACCGTCAAAGTCACTTGGGGGTCGCACCCGACCCTGCCCACACCAACATTATCAATTGGATTTTAGATACCCAATTCAACTTTTTGGTAGGGTGGAGATTTGAACCTGGGACCTCCCTTGGAGGATTGTCCTCTCCTCTCCAACTCACCTACAAAACCTAGGTAATTTATAAGAAATTTAATAACTTGAAAAGTTATTTAAATTAATTTATAAATAAAATTATAATAAAAATATTATAATTAATTAAATATCTGGGTCTTGCACCTTTAATATTATAATAAATTATTATAATTTTATTTTTCTTGGGCCTTCCTTTTGCCCTTTAAACCTCATTTGATCACTTGGAAGAACCCTTCCTTTTGCACCTGATTACTGAATCTAAAACTGATGTTGTACACTAAAATTGACTCTTGTTGGAGCTGACTTCTTGACATCAATGACAACAAAACCTGTTCATATTGCTCATATTTCCAACAATCTTCGCTTTGTCATTGATGGTAACCTAATTAATTTTTACCATTTCCTTAACCTTTTTTTCTATGCTCCCCCTATGAAACTGCTCCCCTTGAATCAATGCTTTCCTTCTGATTCAAATCTCTTCCCCTGGCTCAAATCTTTCCCCATTTGACATCAATATCAAAGAGTCACCTTTGGGGATTGGGGCTAAGAATGAAGCTCTTATCTTAGACCCTCCCCCACATCCTCTTGAGGTAGTTCATTTTTGGGTGGGAGTATTTCTACTCCCAACATGCACTGGTCTTTATCTTTGTCTACTTTCCTTCTCATCTAGTAATTCTAATTCCTCTAACTATTCCTATTATTGCTTATCTCTATCAATTTTTGCTCTACACCACTTTACTGTATCTCCATCATTATTGCACTTATAACACTTAATATTATTATTCCTTAGAGATGCAAATATTTTGGAATTTCTTCTGGTGAAGCCATATCTATTCCTCTCATGAACCCTACAATTAACTACCTTGAGACCAAACTGATTACATGAATAACAATACCCATGAAAAATCTACTTGTTTTGAATTTTCCATATTCTTGTCTTTCATGTGTCCTACACTATGTATCCTTGTGCCCCAACCTGTGTTATGAGAGTCATTGTCCATTGAAACTACCTTGCATTGACCTCATTTATCTCTTAGTATCTTTTACCCTATGTTGGTTCTTGTTCCACATTTTCCTCTTTTGTACATTATTCCATTCCTTTTTTAGCTTTCTATTGTCCAAATCATCATCAAAATTATCACTCTCTCTTACACTCTATTTTTCTAAAGTTTATTCTTCTTCAGAACTTGAGGTTGACTCCTCTCCTTGTTTCTTTTGTACATATTCAAAACCAAGACCTATTTTTTTTTGTTGACGATATTTATACGTTGATCATCTTATCTACAATATTTGAGCTCTTCCTAAACTTGTGTAACCTGTCATTAGACTCTTTAATTTCTTCCCTAAGTAGATCCACTTCATGTTCTAACCTTTCACATTCTAAGACCTTTGCTTATAACTTATATTTGAACTTCCTTGTCTTGGCCATTGACTTATTTAGATCCTCTATAAGCTTTTATTTCTCTTCATTACATTCTTGAAAGTGAATCTTAAGTTGGGATTTTTGATTTCTTACATTTTTTAATGCATCAAGGGCATGAATAAGTTCACCTTCAAGATCAACTAATCCTATTTTTTATTCTTTCTCTATTTATTTACCTTTGAAAACATATTCATTCATTTTTGACTTGTATTCTATAGGATCACATCCTTTTTCTTCTAGTGCCATTATAATATTCTCTTCTAGTCCTTCAAGTGTATCTTCATATTCATCATCACTAAAAATGAAACTACTCTTTGTACAACTATATTCAAGATGACCAAAGTTACCACATCTAAAACGCTTGAGAATCATTTCTGATATTTTCCTAATCATTTCCTTTTATTTTCCTAGAAATAGAGCTTCATATTTATCATCATGTGAGGAACTATTATCACTATCACTTGAGTAATCACTTGCCTTGTCTACCTAGTAACTCTTACTCTATATTTTAAAGAACTTCTTTCCTTATTTGCCTTGACAATCCCTAATTTTCTTTTGGTAATTGTGTTTTTCTGATTCCCTGTTCTTATGATCCTATTTTTCTTCATCATTGCTATTTTTAGCTTTTTGAAAATAAGTTGCATAGTGACCATACTTTACACAATTGAAACATCTAATATATTTTGCATCTTTAAATCTTCTTGGATCCTTGTTCCTTCTACCATATTTTACTTCTTCATCATTGGATGACTCATTTATTGAATATGGCTTCTTACCATTTGTGTTATTTGTGGCTTTGAGGGCTGCTTCTTTTCAGATATTAGGTTCCTCTTTTGTTCTCATATAAAAATCTATAAGAATACCAATTAACTCATACCTTGTCAAAATATAACCATCGTTAGGTCTAGCACAAATTTGCTCAATATTTGTCTCTGGTATGACATTAATCTATCCTCAAATATGCACCAAACTCTATCCTCAAATCTGCACTAAACATAGTCCTTCGGTCTAGCACAAATCTGCTCAATATATATCCTCAAGCCTTAACACAAAGCTTGAATCAATAAAATCTACAAGATCTGATCTAAAAATTAAATCAAGGTCTAAACAAATCAATCAATCAAATCTGCTCACAAGTCTTCTCAAATAATTTTCTCAACTCTACCTTGTAAGCTTCCACAAAATCTCACACTAATTTATCCACAAGTCCTCTCTAGAAATTTTCCAATATGCTCTCAATATCTATCATCAAATCCATATTAAAAGCTTCCATAAAAGCTCACACTAATCTATCCACAAGTCTTCTCAAATACTTACCTCAAATCTGCTCAACAAGTCCTAGCTAGAACTTGTCTAATCTCATAGAAACATATAGAGAATTGTTAGAGACTCAATATGTTTCACACTCATAACAATTCTTAATCACTTTCAATCTCTCTTTTTACCATAGAAACATATAGAGCATTTTTAAAGACTCAATATGCTTCACTCTAAAAAACACTCAATCACTTTCACTCTTTATTTTTACCACATAAACATATAGAGAATTGTTAGAGAGTCAATATGTTTTACACTAAAAAAAACTCAATAAATTTCAACTTCTTTTCAAATCAATTCAGAATATAGAACAATTTGTTTCATGGAATTAGAACTACCACTTTATCACTCCAACATGACTAGGCTCAATCAACTCCACTCAATCAATTACTCAATGAAATACTTTCTTTCTTACAAGACCTATTCCAAGCATATGAATCGCTCACTTAACTGTTTCCAACAATGCTTATCAAACAATCTCACATAACAATGATACTCATGATATTTCACAAACTTTGGTTCAAGATAGTTCTCAACTTCACATAACAATGATACTCATGTTATTTCACAAACTCTAGTTCAAGATAGTTCTCAACTTCACATAACAATGATACTCATGTTATTTCACAAACCCTAGTTCAAGCATATGAAATATTACTCAATATTGTCAACAATACTTATCAAACAAGACATTTATCATTAACTCTCACTCAGAAAAACCTTTAAAAATCAAACCAAGGTTATGCATAGTGGCTATTTATTGCCAAATTAGCTAAAATCAGGATTTTCAAAATTTTGAATTGACTAATATTTGGAACCCTTGACCATGGTCCATTAGCCAAAAAAAATTGGGTGCAAACTTTTTTGGGGATGATTCGTCCTAATTTTATAATAATTTAACCATTTTAAGTTTAAAGTTCCAACATTACCATTAATAATAATGAATCTTCTACATGCATTTGGACACTATTCACTTGGATTTTGAAAGATTCACCAATTTTTATAAATACATTTTGGGGCCACCACCTTATGCATAACCCTAAATCAAACTCAACAATGCTTACTAAACAATCCTTTTCACTCCAACTTAGCATTCACAATAACCAATCCAACAATATTTTTCTCACAAGGAATATTTACCCATACCTTTTATTTTTATGGAGATATATCTTCAAAACCTATCTTAACCACAATTAAAATTTTCTTTACCAACACTATGGTTAGGTTAACACAACCTATATCAAGATCTCCACAAAATAATTTTCTCAAAGATTATTTTTCACATAAAATAACAAATCCTTTTGTACACCTTATAATCTCCAAACTCACAACATTCAATTTAATAATTCCACCATAACACTACACTCAAAAACAAGTATAGTAAAGTCCTTATACACCTTATATATCCAAATTCAAAAACTCTAGTCACCAAAAATTAAAATCAAATATTTAATTTTTAATACACTTATATCTCCCTCAAAAAAATTAATCAACCTTTGTTTTTCATGACCAAGCAACCTTTGAAAATATAACCTTAGCAAGATAAAAATTGGTGCATACCTTATTTATCTTAGAAAAACACTTTTTACGGGTTTTGAACACCTAACGTCACAACTCCATGTGCCTTACAAAGTCGTGCACTCACCGCATGGGCTACAAGCCCTCATGGGACCAAAGGCACACAACGTTCACCTTATACTTTGCTTCCTCTGAATGCACAAACCAAAAAAACCTTAGATGCTTCACAAAATGCAAATCAACAGGATTCCATCCCTACATCTCATGTTCACCAATGACTTGGTGCCTCCCTTGCTACCTATTGTGCTACAAAGTGCTTGGGATGTATAACAAAAATATCTCCTCCTCGTCTTATATGATGTCATGCTCAATTTTCAAAATCACATGATCACTTGCTTTCTCTATGCGCACACAAATTTATTTTGATTGCGAATGAGAATATTTACCAAAGTTTTTCCCCCTTTTATATGCATTAGGTTATATCTTCGATGATGTTGTAAATAATTCAACTTTTCAAATTATAAACTTTATAAACCTATAGTTAGGGTTTTAGTTAATTTATAAATTAACTTATAATTAAATTATAATTAATTTGTAATAAATTTAAGAACTTGAAAAATTAATTAAATTAATATATATATATATATATATATAAAATAATAAAACTATTATAATTAATTTATAATTAACTAAATCTCTAGGTCTTGTACCTTTAATATTATAATTAAATATTATAATATTATTTTTCTTGGGCCTTCCTTTTGCCCTTTAAACCTCATCTGATCACCTAGAAGAACTATTCCTTTTGCACTTGATTAATAAGTTTGAGACTGATGCTGCACACTGAAACTGAATGTTGTTGGTGCTAAATTCTTGACATCAATGACAACAAAACCTGCTCATATTGCTCATATTTCCAACAATCTTCCCCTTTGTCATTGAATTACTTTTTACCATTTCATTAACCTTTTTTTTGTGCTCCCCCTGGGAAACTGCTCCCCCTGAATCAATGCTTTCCTTCTAATTCAAATCTCTCCCCTTTGCTCAAATATCTCCCCCTTTGACATCAATGTCAAAGGATCACCTTTTGGGCTCGGGGCTAAGAATTAGGCCCTCCCCCACCTCCTCTTGAGGTGGTTAATTCTAGGGTGGGAGTATTTCTACTCCCAACATGCACTGGTATTTATCTTTGTCTACTTTCCTGATCATCTATTCCTTCTCATTCCTCTTACTATTCCTGTTATTATTATCTCTAGAATTTTTTCTCTACACCACTTTACTGTATCTCCATCATTATTGTACTTATAACACTTAATATTATTATTCTTTTGAGATGCAAATATCTTAGAATTTCTTATGGTGAAGCCATATCTATTCTTGTCATGAACCCTACAATTAACTGTCTTGTGACCAAAATTATTACATGAATAACAATACCCATGAAAAAGTGATATATTTTTTAATTTTCTATATTCCATATTTCATGTATCCTGCACTACGCATCCTTGTGCCCAAACTTGTGACATGAGAATTAATATCCATTGAAACTACCTTGCATTGACATCATTTTTCTCTTAGTATCTTTTACCATGTGCTTGTTCCTATTCCATCTATTCCTATTTTGTACATTGTTCCTTTTCTTATTGAGATTTATGTTGTCCAACTCATTATAAAAATTCTCACTCTCTCTTATACTCTCTTCTAAATTTTATTCTTCTTTAGAACTTGAGGTTGACTCCTCTCCTTTTTTCTTTTGTACCTGTTAAAAACCAAGACCTATTTTGTTTATTGACCATATTTGTACCTTGATCATCTTATCTATGATATTTGAGCTCTTCCCAAACTTGTGTAACTTGTCCTTAGACTCTTTTATTTCTTCCCTTAATAAAGCCACTTCATGTTCTAATATTTCACATTCTAATACCTTTACTTCTAACTTATCTTTGAAATTCCTTGTTTTAGCCATTGACTTATTTAGATCATATATAAGCATTCATTTCTCTTCATAACATTCTTCAAATTGAAGCTTAATTTGGTATTTTTGCTTTCTTACCTTTTTTAATGCATGAAGGGCATGGATAATTTCACCTTCAAGATCAACTCCTCCTGTTTCTGATTCTTCCTCTATTTGTTTACCTTTGAAAACATATTAATTATTTTATAACTTGTCTTCTATAAGATCACCTCCTTCTTATCCTAGTGCCATTAGAGTATTATATTCCGGTCCTTCAGTTGTATCTTCATATTCATCATCACTAAAACTGAAACCACTCTTTGTACAACTATCTTTAAGATGAGCAAAGTTACCACATCTAAAACACTTGAGAATCATTGGTGATTTTTTCCTAATCATTTCCTTTTATTTTGCCAAAAATAAAGCTTCATATTTATCATTATATGAGGAACTATTATCACTATCACTTGAGTACTTACTTGCCTTGTCTACATACTAACTCTTATTCTATATTTTAAAGAACTTATTTCCTTGTTTGCCTTAACCATATTTGCTTTTCTTTTGGTACCTATATTTTTTTGTTTCCCCATTCTTATGATCCTATTTTTCTTCATCATTGATATTTATAGCTTCTTGAAAATTAGTTGCATAGTGAATATACTTTCCATAATTGAAACAGCTAATAGATTTTGCATCTTTAAATATTCTTGAATTCTTTTTCCTTCTGCCATAATTTGCTTCTTCATCACTGGATGAATCATTGCTTGAATCTGACTTCTTACCCTTTGTCTTCTTATTATCTTTGAGGGTTACTTATTTCCAAATATTAGGTTCCTCTTTTGTTCTCATCTCAAAAGCTATAAGAATTCCAAGTAACTCATCCCTTGTCAAAATATCACCATATTTTGATTCCTCTATAGCAGAAATATTTTCACTAAACCTTTTTGGGAGATATCTTAAGATCTTATCACAAATATTAGATTATTTAACATCAAGTACAAGTCCTTGCATGTAGTTAAAAATCTCATATACATGAAGTAAATAAGCACTAATACTTTCCTCATCCTTCATTTTTAGATCTTCAAATTATCTCTTGATATTTCATAATTTTTCCATTTTTGACATTTTTATCTCCTTCAAATATGCCTTGCAACTTAACCCAAATTTCTTTTGTTGATTTACAATTCATAACCTTAACAAACTCTATTCTATGCAAATATATAAAAATTGCATTCATTGATCTTAGATTTTAATGATGTAGAATCTTACCATATTTATCTTTAGGTGGAGTAGCTGGTGGTGTGTATCCATTTTCAACTGCTTCCCATATTTCATTACCAAGTGCCATTAGGTGAATCTTCATTCTCATAATCCAAAATACATAATCGTTTCCATAAAATACTGGTGCTAAATTATCTAAGTATACACTCTTAGAATCCATTTGTGTTCTTGTAAGTTTTTCCTTCAAGCTATAAACTCTTTCGAAGGAACCCACTCTGATACCAATTAAAGAACACAAGCTTATATTGAAAGGAGGGGGGTGAACAGTATAAGACCACTTTTTACTTTTCCTTCTCAATAAATATCATGTAATTTATTGATGGAAATATTAATAGTAGTAATAAAAGCAATTTAAAAATCACCACACATAATAGAGACACCAATTTTAACGCGGTTCACCCAACGTGGGCTACTCCATGGAGAAAATATTTCACTAAAATTTTCTCAACAAATATATTGGGAAACCTTTATCTAATAAAATGTTTATGGACCTCTCTCGAAAAGAGTCACCACTCCCCTAATCAAGTTCTTGGATATCTATCTATAGGAGACACTAATCTCCTCAACTAGTTTGTGGATCTCTATCCACAAGAGAACTCTTTCTCCTTTACTTTGGTTGGTGATCTTCTAGAAGAACTGCTACCTCCACTACACTAGTTTATGGATCTCTATCCACTGAAGACTCCTATCCTCAATAAAAATATATGTCCTTACTACCTAGGATAATGGACATCTTTCCACTAGAGACTATCATCCTTTATACTATATCACCTCCAAATTTTATCATCAACTTTTTCTCAAATATAAACTAAACATAGTCCTTTAGTATAGCACAAATCTTATCAATATCTGTCTCTATTCTGGAATAAACCTTTCCTTAAATCTACACCAAAATTTATCCTCAGATCTACACTAAACAAAGTCCTTCGATCTAACACAAATTTTCTCAATATCTGTCCTCAAGCTTTAACACAAAGCTTGAATCAATTAACTCTGTAAGATCTACTCCAAATATTAAATCAAATTCTAAAAATAAATCAATCAACTCTAATCACAAGTCTTCTCAAATACTTGTCTCAACTTTGCCTTGCAAGCTTCAACAAAATCTCACACTAATCTATACACAAGTCCTCTATAGAACTTGTCCAATCTAGTCTTAGTCTCTATCCTCAAATCCATATTATAAGCTTCCACAAAACCTCACACTAATCTATCCACAAGTCTTCTCAAAGACCTGCCTCAAATTTGCTCAACAAGTCCTCACTAGAACTTGTCTAATTTCACATAAATATATAGATAATTGTTATATACTCAATATGTTTCACACTCATAACAATGCTCAATAAATTTCAATCTCTCTTTTACCATAAAAATATATAGAGAATTGTTAGAGACTCAGTATGCTTCACTCTCACAAACACTCAATCACTTTCACTCTTTCATTTTACCACAAAAATATATAGAGAATTGTTAGAGACCCAATATGTTTAACACTAACAAACACTCAATAATTTTCAACCTCTTTTTCAAATCAATTAAGAATATATAACAATTTGTTTCATAGAATTAGAACTACCACTTCAACACTCCCACTTGACTAGGCTCAATCTACTCCACTCAATCAATTACTCAATGAAATACTTTATTGCTTACAAGCCCTAGTCCAAGCATATGAATCACTCATTCAATTGTTTCCAAAAATGGTTATAAAACAATCTCACATAACAATGATGCTCATGATATTTTACAAACTCTAGTTCAATATAGTTCTCAGCTTTGCGTAACAATGGGACTCATGTTATTTTATAAACTCTAGTTCAATATAGTTCTTAACTTCACATAACAATAATACTCATGTTATTTCACAAACTCAAGTTCAAGATAGTTCTCAACCTCACATAACAATGATACTCACGTTATTTCACAAATCCTAGTTCAAGCAAATGAAAGCTTACTCAATATTTTCAACAATGCTTATAAAACAAGATTTTTATCATTAACACTCACTTAGAAAAATCTTTAACAATTAAACTCAACAATGCTTACTGAACAATCCTTTTCACTCCACCTTAGCATTCACAACAACCAATCCAACAAAATTTTTCTCACAAGGAATATTTACCCATAACTTTTATTTTTATGGAGATATATTCAAAATTTATCTTAATCACAATCAAAATTTTCTTTACCAACACTAGGGTTAGGTGAACACAACCTCTCTCAAGATCTCCACAAAACAATTTTCTTAAAGATTATTTTTCACATAAAGTAATAAATCATTATGTACACCTTACAATATCCAAACTCACAATATTCAATTTAATAATTTCACCATAACACTACACTCAACAACAAGTATAGAAAAATACTTACACACCTTATAATCTCCAACTTCAAAAAATCTAATCACCAAAAATTGAATTCAAACATTTAATTTTTAATACATTATATCTCCCTCAAAATTTTTAATCAACCTTTATTTTTCACAGCCAAGCAACATATAAAAATACAACCTTAGCAAGATAAAAATCGATGCATAACTTATTTATCTTAGAAAAACACTTTCGACGGGTTTTGAACATCTAACCTCACCACTCCAAGTGCCTTAGAAAGACGTGTGCTAACCGCGTGGGCTACAAGCCCTCATGGAACAAAAGACACACAAAATTCACCTTATACTTTACTACCTCCAAACATGCAACCCAAAAAACCTTCTCTGCTTTGGAAAATATAAACCAGCGAGATTCGATTCCTGCACCTCATGTTCACCAATGACTTGGCGTCTCCGTTGCTACCAATTGCACTACAAAGTGCATTGTATATATAACAAAAATCTCTCCTCCTTGTCTTATATGCTGCCACACTTGATTTTAAAAACACGTGATCACTGGATTTCTCAATGTGCACACAAATTTATTTTTATCATAGATATTTACCAAAGTTTTTTCCCCTTTTAAATGCATTAGGTTATATCTTCGATGATGTCACTGATAATTCAAATTTTCGAATTAAAAAATTTATAACCCTATCTTTAGGATTTTAATTATTTTATAAATTAACTTATAATTAAATTACAATTAATTTAATAACTTGAAGTTAATTAAATTAATTTATAAATTAAATTATAATAAAACTATTATAATTAATTTATAAAAAATTGAATCTCTGGGTCTTGCACCTTTAATATTATAATAAATTATTATAATATTATTTTTCTTGGGCCTTCATTTTTCCCTTTAAACTGATGTTGCACACTGGAACTAAATCTTGCTGGTGTTGACTTCTTAACATCAGTGACAACAAAACCTGCTCATATTGCTCATATTTCCAACAATAGCATATTCAAAATTCTTGCAAAATTTTATTATCTTACTTTATTGTATTTATTAAATCTTATGATTGCTTTCTTCTATATCATATATTATCAAAAGATAATAGTGGTATAAGAGCTACGATATATCATATAGGAATAGAGAGAGCCACAAGAGAGATTGAGAGGAGAGAACCAAATATAAATTCTAGAAATTTTGAGATTACATTTAGCTAGTCTTTCCACATAGTTGTAGAAAAATATGTGAAGACTATGACTCAACATTCATTCCATTAGATTGAAAAATCAACCAGTGAATATTCATCATTAAAAATTTATTCAATTACATTCCTAATACTTTCTTGTAGGAAAAATGAGATCCAAAGAAATCTAGGAATAATATCATCTTCATAATCAATCCAGCACAAGAAGCCACAAAAAAAAGAAGAGGATATTCCAGGAACTTGAGGGAAGTCCTATTGTAGACCTACACAGTGTAGAAGAAGAAAATGCCATAGGAGCTTTATTTCAAATTTGAGAAATATTCCAAGATAATATTAGAGTTTGATGATCTCCATTGAAAACTACAAGTAGCAGATTGAAGAGACTCTAGAGAAGAGTCCAGAAGAAGAGGAGATTGGTTATCTCCCTTGGAAAAATACAAAAAGCAAATTTAAGAGACTCCAAAAAAGAGTCCTAAATAAGATAGAAGATTTGTGATCTCTATTGAAGCCTATAAAAATTAGATTAAAGACTTCTTCTAGAAGAAGCTAAAGAAGACCCATAGAAGGTCTCATTGAAGAACTTCCAGTCTTGGAATATTGAAAAAGGACTAGCAAGATCTTGTACCTGATTTTGATAGTAGCACATTTTAGGGGTCCGAGGGATATCTCATTAGTAACACTTCCATAGTAGAAATTTGAAGAAAGTATCCTATTAGGAAGACTAGATAAGCTGCAAGATTCAAGACCTTGGAGATGTCTCAAGGAGAAACAAGAAAAAGGCTTGGAGAGCCTTATTGTAGATATCATTGAAGCCATTAATGAAGTGGCTAGAAAAATTCATTGGAGAAATTCACTACCAAGGAGAAGCACCTAATAGTGAAGAAATTGGAATAAATTTTGTCATCCGACAACAAACCTAAATAAGAAGGATTTGGAAAGATTGCCAAATTTTAGAGGAGATTATAGAAGACCTCAATACTTTCAAATTCTTGAGAAGGGTCAAATTGAAGCCAAAATTTGATAAGAAGGCTAAAGGAGAACATAGCCAGAAGAAGCCTACCAAATATAAGAGATTTGGATATTTCATTTCATATCTAAGGAGGTATATTTTGAATATAGGAGTATGATGCATGTACAAAAAAATACTAAAGTTTTCATATCTATAATTTACTACCATTCTGGAAAACAAATTGGTGAATCTATTCATCAAGATCTACATCATCTTTAGAGATCGTTAAAGGTAAGTAACTTAGGTGCAAAGGGTTCATTACTTGAATACTCATAATCAAATTATTACTTAGCCTAATTAAGCACCTAATTAGAATTAAAATTGAAATGAGAAGGGATCATTTTAAAGTATTCAAGGGAAGTGTAGAATAAAAGGTTTTTTAAAGCTATTACATGCACATTAAATAGGATTTGGATAATCACTTCTACTTTCTTGCACATAGGCTCACTTTGATTCATCTCATTTACTGATTTTTCATAGGCTCTTCAACACTGATTCCTCATAGGTGCTTCAACTTTCATAAAACTCACAAATTGACTTTCTCAATTTTTGTAGTCTCCTTCCATGGTGATTCTCATATTTGACTTTTTGTGTGTTCTTGTCTTCTAACAAACACATCTATTTGTAATTTAGCTAGCATATATACTTACTTTTCTACCTACACACATCCATCCTAAATTTATAGCATGACAATATCTTCACAATAGACATATCAACTTCAATATTATTCATGATAATTACTCCTTCCTCAATGCAGTAGTATTCATCTCTTTTTCAAAAGTACTCCAATAACTTTAGGGTGCAATCTTCATCAACCCTTCCTTTGTAGTAGCCTTATTTTCTTATTATATTTAATATTTCCAATATATCTTCTCTTATCTTTATACTTTTTCACTCTTCATAATATATCCTCATAATGTAGCCAAAGTGCAACTCTAATACCATTGTTGGAAATTCTACAAATTTATCACAAGTCCATTTACCAAGATCTTAAAATGAATCAAATAAAATAATATTTTTTGTTTCCCATATCAAATAAACTGTATTGTAACCAAAGTGTTCAGGGCTTGGGCTTGGGGTAAATAGCAACCGGTAGGTATCTTGGAGTTAGTAGCTCTAACTCGAAGGTTCTTCATTATCTATTTTAATAATATGGAGGATGCTAATCGTATTTTAATAGGATGTCCTTGGTTTTTAGGAAAAAGGAGTCTTTTTATTAGATGATGGGGTGAATATTTCGACCCTAAAAAGCAAAATATTAACATTACCCCTATTTGGGTTCATCTCCCGAGTCTACCTACCCAGTTCTTCAATGAATATTGGCTGCAGGGCATAGCCAGAGCTATAGGGGGTCTGATATCCATTGACCATGCGACCTTGGCTAGGATAAGGATGAATCATGCATGAATTTGTGTAAATGATAATTTGGATAATGAATTGCCAAGGTTTGTGGAGATAGAGTATGGAGAATACTATCAAAAATAACTGGTAGAATACGAGAACATACCGAAATTCTATGTAGAATACAAAAATCAATGACATATATGCAATCAGTGCCCTAACATGGCAATGAATAGAGAAAAGTAGAAGCAGGGAATGCTAGACAGAGGAAATTTGAGGAGTTTCCCTAGCAGAGGCAATTTTAATCAGGAAAACTATATCTATCAAAAAAAATAAAAGAGAGGGTGCATCCAACAAGACAAAGGAAAAAAATAGATTGTTGGCAACCAAAATACTCATGTAAGTTCCAATCCTCTAGTTTCAAATAAAGGAGGATTATCAAAAGACATGGAAGCCCAGAACCTTTAGGCTAAACTTTATGACTCTCTAAAATCCTCATCCAAGGCAAGATCCTCAAAACCTAATGCTGAAATTATTGTAAGCCCCATGGGCATCACAAAGCCAAACCCTAATGCCCTATATATAGAATCCCCATCTATGTTGGGATCCTTCAAACCTAATGCTGAAAATACGTCAAGACCAATGGGCATCCCAAAGCCAAACCCTAATGCTGAAGAACTTAGGAAGAAAGTTGAGGCATTGGAAAATAAAAAATCTCATCTCTCTAACATCATCACTAGGAGCCAGGTGAATCCTACAGAGGGGTCGTCCTACAGACTAGGGGAATATAGGAAAAAAAGAGAAGATTTGGATGTAGGGGTGGAGATATGTGAAACTCTTTAGACTGAGGAATTTGGCAGTCTGGTTCTACAAAAAATTACCTCCCCCCAGTTTAGTCCTAAACAAACTAGGAGCACTGTGAAGTCTCCTATAGATTTTGGTAGTGAAAAAATAAGAGGGAGAATATCAAATGTTGAGCATCAAAAAATAAAAATTGATAATGACATTGCCAATGGAAAATAGAGAACCTTGTTCCAACAAGTTATTATGGGTTCTGAAGACAAAAAAATAGGAAAACCCCCTCAAGGGAGATGGAGAGGAAGAAATACCAAATAATCTAAATGAAGTTCCTCTTATGGAACGTGAGAGGCTTGAATGGTCTGCCCAAACATAGGGAAGTTAGTGCAATAAGAAATCAAGTGAATCCAACTATTATCATGTTGCAAGAAATAAAAACTGATTAGATTCAGTCAAAAAAAGTAGCAAAAAAAAAATGGAATCAAGGGGAGATGGTTTGCAAATTAGCTAGAGGAAATAAATAGCCTTATGACTTTGTGGGATCCCCGAATAGTAGAAGGCACCATTATTCAAAAATATGATAGGGTTATTAGTGTTTTATTTAAGGATATAAATAGCAACAGGTCGTGGATCCTTTCAAATATTTATGCCCTGACTTCAATTAAAGGGAGAGCTCTACTGTGGAAGTACTTAGGCAATCTGAGTGAAATCTTCCATAATGTCCCCTAGATTCTGGCTAGATATTTTAACACTCCTCTTTACCCTTCAGATAAAATGGGTGGAAATGGACCACATATTAGGAGCATGGATGAGCTCACTGACTTTATGAACTCCAACATGTTGATGGATGTAAAAATTAGAGGAGTGAATTATAACTACAACAATCAATGGATAGGGTGTCATCTCATTCAAGAAAGGCTTGACAGGTTTTTTCTATCAAAGGAGGCTACAACATTTTTCAGTGATTCTACCCTGCAAGCCCTTCCTAAAATTACCTCTGATCATAATCCCATTTTTTTGGACATCCCTAACTCTCTTTACTTCAATAAACCTTTTAGATTTCAATCTATGTGCATCAAAAATTTTAGTTTTAGAGATAACTTAATTCAGTGGTGGCAGTAGCCTGTAATGGGTAGTGCAACTTTTAAACTTGTTGGCAAATTAAAGTTTGTTAAGGAAAAGCTTCAAAATTGGAACAAAGAACTCTTTGGTAAACTCTTTGAAAATAAAAAATAGGTTGTTTAAAGTTTGAATATAATTTATCAAAGGATTCAACATGATGATGTTGATGAAACTACTAGGCAGGAGGAATAGACAAAACTAGCAGAGTTTCATAACATTTTGGCCTGTGAGGAAATCTATTGGAGGTAAAAATCAAGGGCTCTTTGGTTGAAATATGGAGATTAAAATTCCAATTTTTTTCACATCACCACACTTAGAAACAAAAGCAATAAAAAGATAAAAAAAATAGATGGTTCTATTACTCAAGACTTAACCGAAATCAGAAAGGATGCAGTAAATTATTTCAATTCTATCCTTGGTCAGGAATCACAGTACAATGAGGAGGCCAAAGATATTCCCTTGCAATCCATTTGTAGCATAATAAATGAGGATATAAACCTTAAGATTCTAGATCGCTTTTCTAATGAGGAAATTAAGGAAGCCTTTTTTAACATGGAGCTAGACAAAGACCCGGGACCCGATGGCTTTCCCCCTTGTTTCTATCAAGATTTTTGGGACATCGTAAGTGACGATGTAATTTCTACTATTAGAGAATTCCAACCAAGCAATAATATCCCAAAATTTCTCAAATATACTTTTATTTCTCTAATTCCTAAGAAGAAAACCCCTAAATCTATGGCTGACTTCATGCCAATCAGTCTGTGCAATGTTTCTTACAATATCCTAACTAAATCCATTGCAAATAGAATACGAGATGTTCTACCCCGCATCATTGATCTATTCCAGGGAAGCTCTGTCCAAGGCAGGTCAATCTTAGATGGAGTTATCATAGTTCATGAAGCTCTACACTTTGGTCATAAGACTATCAAGTTTGTTTTTGCCCTCAAGCTTGATATGAACAAAGCATTTGACAGGCTAAATTGGTACTTTTTTATTGTTGTCCTTCTTAAGTTTGGTTTTCACCACCAATGGGTTAATTTGATCAAAGAATAAATTTCTAAAGCATGGTTCTCGATACTAGTTAATGGAACAAAAGCTGGTTACTTTCAAAGTCATAGAAGAATTCGGTAGGGGGACCCTATCAGCCTCATGTTATTAATCATTATGGCAAAATATTTAGGCAGAACCATAAAAAACACTTGCAGTTCAAGGATAATATCAGGAATCAAGGCAACATCTCTCACTAGGATTGTTTCTCACCAAAAATTCTTCGATGATACCCTTATATTAACCAAGGCATCGATGGTTGAGGCCAAAAGAATTAAATACATATTGCAACTCTACGAGGTCATTGTTGGTCAGAAAGTTAATTTTAGTAAAAGCAAGTTATATTTCTTGAACACCCCCATTCAGAGGTAAGGAAGGATTCAAAAAATTTTAGGGTGTGATATAGAAAACCTCTGCACTTCGTATCTTAGTCTTCCTTTTTTCATTGGTTCTCTAAGAGAGTCAATATGGGATAGGGTTATTGAAAGAATTCAAAAAAAACTTTTTGGATGGAAAGGTCATCTTTTATCTCAAGCAAGAAAGTTGACCCTCACTAAGGCCTATCTTCAGAGCATTCCAGTCTATTTCCTCTCTATTTTCAAAGCCCCTATGAAGTTTTTCCAAAAAATTGAGAAACTCCAAAAGAATTTTTATGGACTAGATCAAAGGAGAAAAAAGGATACACCTTGTAGGATGGACCAAAGTGTGCAGACCCAGGAAAAATAGGGGCTTAGGTTTGAGGAGAATTGCTCATATGAATTTAGATTTACTAGCTAAGCAGGTGTGGCACCTCATTTTTTGTGAAGAAAATGAATGTACAACTATCATTAAATGAAAGTATCTTCAAAATATGGAATTTTTAAGTGACTCAGTTCCAATTAGAGGTTCTGCTTTTTGGAAAGCAATTCTCAATTGTAAGGAAATCATCAAAAAAGGTTTAATATGGGTTTTAGGCAATGGTGAGGATAAATTTTTGGAATGAAATGTGGGCTAAGGATGAACCACTGACGCAAAATCCTAAATTAGCCCGAATTAGAGATATCATGGAAGAATTCATTGGTAGAAAAGTCTCCGATTATATGGTTGAGGACAAATGCAAAATGAAGTTGAAAAAAATAGGGATTCAAGGATTTCAAGTAGAATCAAATGATATTTGTAACATTCTTAGGAAATATTTTATCCCCATTAGACCCAAGGAAGATCAAGTGACCTGGGCTTCTACAGAAAATAGGTAGTTCACTGTTAAATCAGCTTACAAGCTTTTGCTTGATGATAAGGATTTTGTCCTCCAAAAGGACTTAGTTTGGATAAAAATTTTAATTTCAAAAATTACAGTCTTGTCATGGCTGGTTATCCAAGGAAGAATTATAAACATTGATAATATGATGAAAAAAGTTATTTGTATCACTAATCATTGTTATTTGTGCAAGGCTAATTGGGAGACCTTTTATCACATTTTCCTTGAGTGCCCTTTTCCTTGACTATCCTAAGTGGGGTTTTTCAGGCCTTCAATATTTCTTGGGTTAAACCAGCCATCGTACTTGATTTGTTTGTCTAGTGGCCTTGCCCCTTTTCAAGCCAAAGACTTAGATACATGTGGAAAATTTATCTCAATCACTATATTTGGTAGGTGTGGTTAGAAAGGAACCATAGAGTCTTTAATGAGTCTATCAATGATCATCAAAATATCATTGCCAGGATCCTATCCTTTACCATTGAGAATGTGAACCTCATCCTTTTTGATAGTCATAAATCTCATCTGCAGGAGACCACGATTGCTCAATATTTAAGCTTAACCTTGTTAGATGAGTTTATGCCTAAGGTAGTCAACCCCAGATCCAATGTTAAGTGGTCCCCATGTCCTACGGTTTGGTTTAAGCTTAATTTTTATGGAGTAGCTAAGGACAATCCTAGAAGAGCAGGTATTGGTAGAATTGTGCGAGATCATAATGGGAATATTTGGGAACAAGGACGAACAATGAAGCTGAAGCTAGAGCTATGTGGAGAGGATTTCAAATGAATCAAGACTTATAAGGCAATTTGATTGTAGGAGACTCTATGCATGTTATAAATCTCCTCAATAATTGGAAAACACCTCCTTGGAGGATTAATTTTTTTTTTTAAGAGGCTAGGATCCTTTTACAGGGAAGGCAAGACAAAAAAACCCAACATGTCTTTCAGGAAGCTAACAAAGTTGTTGATAAGCAGGAAAATTTAGGTGTTGATGGTGATGGAATTTTTAAATGGGAACACGGTGTCTGGAGCAAAGTAGAGGATCTTATTAAACAAGAATGCCAAGAATGATAGTTGAATTTACCAATAGGGAAGGCACTGTAAGTTCGAAGGCTATGAGTATTCCTGTCTCTTTTTTGAAATGGACTCACAATAAAAATTATTTGAGCTGTCAGTCTTGGTGGATTCTACTTCGAAATGCCAAAAATACTAATGGGGACAGTCACATGTTAGATAACATGGCTCTTAGTTGTCTTAGTAATTTGATGTTGGTTGATAATCACAAGGAAGGAAAGAAACGACAATATAAGACTTTAAACCAGAGCCACGTGGACCACTAGATAGCCACTGCCATAAATCTAGACATCAGGTTCACTTCTCCAAGGTTGATTGGCCAATATGGGATGTGGTCCCAAAGCATGTCATATACAAAAGAAAGCAATTACCAAAGAATTATTAAGAGTAACTATCAATACAGAGCTTGTGGGAGTTTTTAAAGTACTCTGCTATGTGTGTGTGTGTAGATTTTTGTTTCTCCATTGTTTCAAGGAAGGCATCTATGTCTGTTTATTTTTTTGTAATTATGATGTAGGTGTGTTTTCTCATGGTATACCCAAAATGTTGTATGGGAAGTTTATTTTTTATAACAGGCTATGTACCTTACCGGATGTAATGGCTTTGGCGGCATGTACATTATACGTATATAGGATACTTAGTAAGGACATGTTCATAAAAAACCTTGGGATGATTTTTGTAAAATGTTTTTGGTCAACCTGTAAAACCCGGTATTAATTCTATAGTATATTATCTACAAAAAAAATATGAAGAAAAATTACAATATAATTGCTCAAAAGATGCATACAAGCTTTAATATTAATTGTTTAATATAATCCTCATTTTTCATACATTTCATGGAGCTTTCTCTCCATTATATAACCTTAGAAAGTTTATTCTTCAATACTTGACTATTGTAATTATCACATATCTGAGAGTTGCAATATTTCATATTCCATATATAAGATAAACTTCACATGTCCTTTGGCTTCTCATATTTCCACTTGTATACATGACTCTTGACTCTCTATTTACTTGCACACTTTACTCTATGACACTTGCACACTCCTACATGCATACTTGACACTTGCACACTTCTACATGCACACTCTAATACATGACACTTGCACACATAATTACATGGTACTTATGCACATCCTACACATAAAAAATTACATAAAGGGAAAATATAAATCACACTCCTAAACTATAGAATCAAACCCTATTATAATATTTACATTTACCATAAGGTACCATGGGGGTACGTTAGCATGTACCAAATAATGTAATATCCTTCAACACCCCATATATTATATTATTTCGTTATTAAATACTTTAGTCTTCAATTTATGATTATGGATTTTGTTCTTCTACTTTGATCATGGCATTACTATGATTGATCTTTTGTTGTTAGTTTACTACCTCTGTCTACAAGATAATTTTTAACTATCTCTAATCTATTTTCCTATATTCTCTCTTTTTGAGAAATCAAACAAATAATATTTAATCTATGTTGGTGACATATATGATCTAATATTCCTTCTAAGAAACTCATTGTCTGTAAAGTAAATATTCCATATTTGATGGTACCCACAACTTTTAATTTTTGTTTTGTTTTCTTATGACACATTTTTTGTTTCCATTTATGAATTTTCATTCCACTATTATTTCCTTTTCAACTAAATGAAAAACTAAAATAAGATTAATGGATAACCATGGAACATATAAAATATCATCTAGTACAAAATCTAAAAATGGCATGCTAGGTATTATTTTTTCAGATCCTTGAATACAATAAGTCTTATCATCAACAAGTCTTAGTGGATCATTTGATCTTAGTTCTAAGGATTTAAACCAATGCAATTTCCAATCATATGATAGTCGACTTCTAAATATATATACCATGTGTCATTTTCTTTCCTCATATTTTGACGGGAACCAAATTATTTAATTTCATATATTTGATAGAAGTTTTAGAAATATCTTCTATTATTTGACCCCTTGAATGTAAAAAAAATATTTTTGAATTTGAAATCTTCCTCACATTGTATATGGTTATTTATATAAATTTTGAATATTTTTCCCATTATAAGAATGTTGTGAAACACCCATTTTTATTTTTCATCTATCCATTTCTTCAAATGTACAAAATAAAATTTCAAATCCTTTAATTTATTTGAAGTTGAAATCCATTACTCCAAAGTTTAAAATAAATTTGAATCTTCAAATTTGCAATTTTAATTTCTCATTAATCAAATAATCAAATCCTTTTCAAAAATAAATTTGTAAATTCAATAATTTAATTTTTTCAAATTTATTGAAGTAGAAGACCTTATTCCTCTCCAATAGTTTATTAAAATTTCAAATTCTCTAAAGTTTTCAAATTTTAATATTTCATAATTTAAGGTCCAAGGTGTAGAACAATTGGTTCAACCAAACCTCGTAAGGGGAGTGGATTTCCAAGGTTTAAATCTTAGGCCTTGCCAGACTAAATTTTTATCTATTTCCTGGTGCTTTTAGCAGTGTAAAAGTTTTAAAATGATTGTGGTATGGTGGTTATAGGGACAGACTACGTGAAGAACAATATGGAGGCTTTCGAGGTGAAAAATACATAATACTATGGTACCCATAAAATTTGAAAAGCCTACCCGGATTTCAGATGACTACAAATTCCACCATGTAGATTTAAAAAAAATCAAAATTTATTTTGGAGTAGAAAACCTTCTCTCCAAAAGTAACTAATCTATCAAATTTTAAAAAATCAAAATTTTGAAATAAATTGCAAAATTAATTTGCAAATATAAAATCTTAAATTTTTAATATTTTACAATTTTTAAAAATATTGGAGTTGAAATCTTTTAAACTGCCTCCTTTAATTTTTCAATTCCAATTGAATTATTTTCCTTTTAAATATCACATCTAATTTTTTTTTATTATACTAGAGGAATCAATAACACTTTACAGTTTGCTACGCATGTTCGTAGGTTCAAATATCGCTCCTTATTGCTACTATAACCTCTAATTGCAACAAGTAAACCTTTTACGTAGCTAGCTACACTGATGTGACACATCCACCGGCACTATAGGGCCTGATGGATTAGAGCCTTGGTCTCCACAGTTCTAGAGAAGCATTTTGATCATTGAACCAAGCCCTCAGATCCCTCTCAGCTCTAATTTTATAATTCCTAAAGTATTTAATTATTCAAAGACTAAAGAAGGAACTCACACAAAAATATAAAATAGAATGTCAACTATGTCTAGCTAATAGAGGAAAGAAATTCTAAAATTCTAAGCATAGGTAGTTGAACCTAACAAGAGGAGTGCAAAAGGTGGTTGATTCCATCATTGCACTATATAAGTTGTATGTTGATGTTAGGACAATTAAAAATTGAAATGAAAACATGTTGAATAATATATTTGAAAACCTATATATAACATTGAAATATGAAAAAAAAAAATCCCTTGTCTAGCTAAATTGATCAAATTAATCATATTGATTTTATTGGGAATTGGGATTTGAGTCCATCAATTCTTTTATTCATTCACTTTTAAGTTGGTATTATTTAGAGGATATGCAACCAATGAATAAGACCCCTATGATTCAATACCAGGAAAGTGATATGTACACAAATATTTCATAAGTATATTGGTTTAACAATAATGGTTGTATGATCATTCTAAAAATTACAACACCAATGAAGAGAGAAAGCAATTTTAACAAGAAAAAAATATTGCTAGATTATAATCAATTATGATTGTCTATATCTAAGCAATAAACTAGTATTAATGAGACCCTAATTTATGAGCATAAAAACCAAAAATTTGATAAGTCCTACACAATCAATATATCAATACAATGGGGCCAAAAACCTAAAAGTAAATAAATTACTACCATTGTATGAGTATGATAATGTGATCATATAAATTAATCAATCAGGATCAAGGATCAATAAAATTATAGTAAACATATATTGTTCAATAAGGTCATCAATATATCAATGCTGATGTCAGAAATATTGTATAGGTCTACTGGTTGACCAAGTAATAGGAAACCAAAGGGTTTGCAGTTGATATTATGACCACTCCATAAAGCAAAGAACCCAAAATAATTTATTCATTTATAATGACATCAAACATGACATATGAGAGTCCTAAATTATTTAAGAATAATAAAATAAAGAAATTGGAGTAAAAAGCATATCGGATATCTCATTTGAATAAATTAAAAATGTTAATCCATGATTTTGAGTACTTGAGGCATTTGATTTGAAAAATATGAGGGATCAATATTATCAAAAAATATATTTTTACACAAGATATCAAGCTTAAAGTTCTCATATAGTTATATATAAGTATTTAAATAAAATAAATGAGCTCACTATATTTCCATGGATAACACTTAGTATTACAGTACCAATGAAGTATTAAAATTTCAGTTACATCCATCTACCATGTTCTCTCTACATATAGCCTTTACAAAGACTCTTATACTCTTAATTATTTCTAAAACATTACTCTTCAAATGTCTCATATGAAAAGTATATTTTATCGACTTCTAATAATTACAAACATATAATTATTACTAAATGTTTTTTTTGAAGGAGTCATATTTATATTAAAATTGATAATGACATTGCCAATGGAAAATAGAGAACCTTGTTTCAACAAGTTATTACGGGTTCTGAAGACAAAAAAATAGGAAAACCCCCTCAAGGGAGATGGAGAGGAAGAAATACCAAATAATATAAATGAAGTTCCTCTTATGGAACCGGAGAGGCATGAATGGTCTGCCTAAACATAGGGAAGTCAGTGCAATAAGAAATCAAGTGAATCCAACTATTATCATGTTGCAAAAAATAAAAAATGATTAGATTCAGTCAAAAAAAGTGGCAAAAAAAATCTAGAATCAAGGGGAGATGGTTTGCAAATCATCTAGAGGAAATAAATAGCCTTATGACTTTGTGGGATCCCTGGATAGTAGAAGGCACCATTATTCAGAAATATGATAGGGTTATTAGTGTTTTATTTAAGGATATAAATAGAAACAGGTCGTGGATCCTTTCAAATATTTATGCCCTGACTTCAATTCAAGTGAGAGCTCTACTGTGGGAGTACTTAGGCAATCTGAGTGAAATCTTCCATAATGTCCCCTGGATTCTGGCTGGAGATTTTAACACTCCTCTTTACACTTCAGACAAAATGGGTGGAAATGGACCACATATTAGAAGCATGGATGAGCTCACTAAATTTATGAACTCCCACATGTTGATGGATGTAAAACTTAGAGGAGTTAATTATACCTACAACAATCAATGGATAGTGTGTCATCTCATTCAAGAAAGGCTTGACAGGTTTTTTCTATCAAAGGAGGCTACAACTTTTTTTAGTGATTCTACCCTGCAAGACCTTCCTAAAATTACCTCTGATCATAATCCTATTTTTTTGGACATACCTAACTCTCTTTCCTTCAATAAAACTTTCATATTTCAATCTATGTGGATCAAACATTTTAGTTTTAGAGATAACTTAATTTAGTGGTGGCAGCAGCCTGTAATGGGTAGTGCAACTTTTAAACTTGTTGGCAAATTAAAGTTTGTTAAGGAAAAGCTTCGAAATTGGAACAAAGAGCTCTTTGGAAAACTCTTTGAAAATAAAAAATAGGTTGTTTAAAGTTTGAAGATAATGTATCAGAAGATTCAACATGATGATGCTGATGAAACTACTAAGCAGGAGGAACAGACAAAACTAGCAGAGTGTCATACCATTTTGGCCTATGAGGAAATCTATTGGAGGTAAAAATCAAGGGCTCTTTGGTTGAAATATGGAGATTAAAATTCCAAAATTTTTCACATATCCACACTTAGAAACAAAATCAATAACAAGATGAAAAAAAAATAGATGGTTCTATTACTCAAGAATTAACCCAAATTAGAAAGGATGCAATAACTTATTTCAATTCTATCCTTGGTTAGGAATCACGGTGCAATGAGGAGGCAAAAGATATTCTATTGCAATCCATTCCTAGCATAATAAATGAGGATATAAACCTTAAGATTCTAGCTCCCTTTTCTGTTGAGGAAATTAAGGAAGCCTTGTTTAACATGTAGCTAGACAAAGACCCAGGACCCGATGGCTTTCCCCCTTGTTTCTATCAAGCTTTTTGGGACATCGTAAGTGAGGATGTAATTTATACTATCAGAGAATTCCAACCAAGCAATCATATCCCAAAAGTTCTCAAATATAATTTTATTTCTCTAATTCCTAAGAAGAAAACCCCTAAATCTATGGCTGACTTCAGGCCAATCAGTTTGTGCAATGTTTCTTACAATATCCTAACTAAAGCCATTGCAAATAGAATAAGATATGTTCTACCCCGCATCATAGATGTATGCCAGGGAAGCTCTGTCCAAGGTAGGTCAATCTTATATGGAGTTATCATAGCTCGTGAAGCTCTACACTCTGCTCATAAGACTAACAAGTTTGTTTTTGCCCTCAAGCTTGATATGAAAAAAGCATTTGACAGGCTAAATTGGTACTTTCTTATTGTTGTCCTCATTAAGTTTTGTTTTCACCACCAATGGGTTAATTTGATCAAAGAATAAATTTCTAAAGCATGGTTCTCTATTCTAGTTAATGGAACAACTGCTGGTTACTTTCAAATTCATAGAGGAATTAGGCAGGGGGACCCTATCAACCCCATGTTATTCATCATTATGGCAGAAGCTTTAGGTAGAACCATAAAAATTACTTGCAGTTCAAGGATAATATCAGGAATCAAGGCAACATCTCTCACTAGGGTTGTTTCTCACCAACAATTCTTCTATGATACCCTTATATTGACCAAGGCATCGATGGTTGAGGCCCAAAGAATTAAATACATCCTGCAACTCTACGAGGTTGTTGTTAGTCACAAAGTTAATTTTAGTAAAAGCAAGTTATATTCCTTGAACACACCATTCAGAGGTAAGGAAGGATTCTAAAAATTTTAGGGTGTGATATAGAAAACCTCTACACTTCGTATCTTAGTCTTCCTCTTTTCATTGGTTCTCTAAGAGAGTCAATATGGGACAGGGTTATTGAAAGAATTCAAAAAAAAAAAATTGGATGGAAAGGTCATCTTTTTATCTCAAGCAAGAAAGATGACCCTCACTAAGGCCTCTCTTCAAAGCATTCCAGTCTATTTCCTCTATTTTCAAAGCCCCTGTGAAGTTTTTCCAGAAAATTGAGAAACTCCAAAAGAATTTTTATGGACTGGATCAGAGGAGAAAAAAGGATACACCTTGTAGGATGGACCAAAGTGTGCAAACCCAAGAAAAATAGGGGCTTAGGTCTGAGGAGAATTGCTCATATGAATTTAGATTTACTAGCTAAGCAGGTGTGGCACCTCATTTTTTGTGAAGAAAATGAATGTACAACTATCATCAAATGAAAGTATCTTCAAAATATGGAATTTTTAAGTGACTCAGTTCCAATTAGAGGTTCTGCTTTTTGGAAAGCAATTCTCAATTGTAAGGAAATCATCAAAAAAGGTTTAAGATGGGTTTTAGACAATGGTGAGGATAAATTTTTGGAATGAAAGGTGGGCTAAGGATGAACCATTGACACAATATCCTAACTTAGCCCGAATTAGAGATATCATGGAAGAACTCATTGGTAGAAAAGTCTCCGATTATATGGTTGAGGACAAAGGCAAAATGAAGTGGAAACAAATAAGAATTCAGGGATTTCAAGTAGAATCAAATGATATTTGTAACATTATCAAGAAATATTTTATCCCCATTAGACCCAAGGAAGATCAAGTGACCTGGGCTTCTATAGAAAATAGGCAGTTCACTGTTAAATCAGCTTACAAGCTTTTTCTTGATGACAAGGATTTTGTCGTCCAAAAGGACATAGTTTGTATAAAAAGTTTAATTCCAAAAATTATAGTCTTTTCATGGCTGTTTATCCAAGGAAGAATTATAACCATTGATAATATGATGTAAAAAGTTATTTGTATCACTAATCATTGTTATATGTGCAAGGCTAATTAGGAGACATTTTATCACATTTTCCTTGAGTGCCCTTTTCCTTGACTGTCCTAAGTGGGGTTTTTCAGGCCTTCAATATTTCTTGGGTTAAACCAGCCATCGTACTTGATTTGTTTGTCTAGTGGCCTTGCCCATTTTCAAGCCAAAGACTTAGATACATGTGGAAAATTTATCTCAATCACTATATTTGGTAGGTGTGGTTAGAAAGGAACCATAGAGTCTTTAATGAGTCTATCCATGATCATCAAACTATCATTGCTAGGATCCTATCCTTTGCCATTGAGAATGTGAACCTCATCCATTTTGATAGTCATAAATCTCATCTGCAGGAGACCACAATTGCTCAATATTTAAGCTTAACCTTGTTAGATGAGTCTATGCCTAGGGTAGTCAACCCCAGATCCAATGTTAAGTGGTCCCCACCTCCTACGGGTTGGTTTAAGCTCAATTTTTATGGAGAAGCTAAGGAAAATCTTGGAAGAGCAGGTATTAGCGAAATTGTGTGAGATCATAATGGGAATATGATGCTTGCATTTTCCAAATAATTGGGAACAAGGACAAATAATGAAGCTGAAGCAAGAGCTATGTGGAGAGGTTTTCAAATGACTCAAGACTTATAAGGCAATTTGATTGTAGAAGGAGACTCTATGTATGTTATAAATCTCCTCAATAATTGGAAAACACCTCCTTGGAGGATTAAAACAATTTTTTAAGAGGCTAGGATCCTTTTATAGGGAAGGCAAGACAGAAAAACCCAACATGTCTTTCGGGAAGCTAACAAAGTTGTTGATAAGCAGGCCAATTTGGGTGTTGATGGTGATGGAATTTTTAAATGAGAACACGGTGTCCCGAGTGAAGTAGAGGAGCTTATTCAACAAGAATGCCAAGAATGATAGTCGAATTTACCAACAGGGAAGGCACTGTATGTTCGAAGGCTATGAGTATTCCTGTCTCTTTTTTGAAATGGACTCACAATAAAAATTATTTGAGCTGTCAGTCTTGGTGGATGCTACTTGGAAATACCACAAATACTAATGGGGATAGTCACATGTTAGATAACATGGCTTGTATTTGTCTTAGTAATTTGACGTTGGTTGATAATCACAGGGCAGGAAATAAATGATAATATAAGACTTTAAACTAGAGCCACGTGGACCACTAGATAGCCACCGCCATAAATCTAGCCAGCAAGTTCACTTCTCCAAGGCTGATTGGCCAATATGGCATGTGGTCCCAAAGTATGTCATATACAAAAGAAAGCAATTACAAAAGAATTATTAAGAGTAACTATCAATACAGAGCTTGTGGGAGTTTTTAAAGTACTTTGCTATGTGTGTGTGTAGATTTTTTTTTCTCCATTGTTTCAAGGAAGGGATCTATGTCTGTTTATTTTTTTGTAATTATGATGTACGTGTGTTTTCTCGGGGTATACCCAAAATGTTGTATGGGAAGTTTGTTTTTTATAACAGGCTATGTACCTTACCGGATGTAATGGCTTTGGCGGCATGTAGATTTTACATATATAGGATACTTAGTAAGGACATGTTCATCAAAAACCTTGGGCTGATTTTTGTAAAATGTTTTGGGTCAACCTGTAAAACCTGGAATTAATTCTATAGTATCTTATCTACCAAAAAAAATATGAAGAAAAATTACAATATAATTGCTCAAAAGATGCATACAAGCTTTAATATTAATTGTTTAATGTAATCCTCATTTTTCATACATTTCATGGAGCTTTATCTCCATTATATAACCTTAGAAAGTTTATTCTTCAATACTTGACTATTTTAATTATCACATATCCGAGAGTTGCAATATTTCATATTCCATATATAAGATAAACCTCACATGTCCTTTGGCTTCTCATATTTCCACTTGTATACATGACTCTTGAATCTCTATTTACTTGCACACTTTACTCTATGACACTTGCACACTCCTACATGCATACTTGCACACTTCTACATGCACACTCTAATACATGACACTTGCACACATGATTACATGGCAGTTATGCATATCCTACACATAAACAATTACATAAAGGGAAAATATAAATCACACTCATAAACTATAGAATCAAAACCTATTATAATATTTACATTTACCATAAGGTACCATGGGGGTACGTTAGCATGTACCAAATAATGTAATATCCTTCAACACCCCGTATATTATATTATTTGGTTATTGAAGACTTTAGTCTTCAATCTATGATTATGGATTTTGTTCTTCTACTTTGATCATGGCATTACTATGCTTGATCTTTTGTTGTTAGTTTACTATCTATGTCTACAAGACAATTTTTAATTGTCTCTAATCTATTTTCCTATATTCTCTCTTTTGGAGAAATCAAAAAAATAATCTTTAATCTATGTTGGTGACATATATGATCTAATATTCCTTCTAAGAAACTCATTGTTTGTAAAGTAAATATTCCATATTTGATGGTACCCACAACTTTTAATTTTTGTTTTGTTTTCTTATGACACATTATTTGTTTCCATTTATGAATTTTAATTCCACGATTATTTCCTTTGCAACTAAATGAACAACTAAAATAAGATTAATGGATAACCATGGAACACATAAAATATCATCTAGTACAAAATCTAAAAATGGCATGCTAGGTATTATTTTTTCAGATCCTTGAATACAATAAGTCTTATCATCAACAAGTCTTAGTGGATCATTTGATCTTAGTTCGAAGGATTTAAACCAATGTAATTTCCAATCATATGATAGTCGAATCCTAAATATATATACCATGTGTCATTTTCTTTCCTCATATTTTGACAGGAATCAAATTATTTAATTTCATATCTTTGATAGAAATTTTAGAAATCTCTTCTATTATTTGACCCCTTGAATGTAAAAAAATATTATTGAATTTTAAATCTTCCTCACATTGTATATGGTTATTTATATAAATTTTGAATATTTTTCCTATTATAAGAATGTTGTGAAACACCCATTTTTATTTGGCATCTATCCATTTCTTCAAATGTACAAAATCAAATTTCAAATCCTTTAATTTCTTTGAAGTTGAAATCCATTACTCCAAAGTTTAAAATAAATTTGAATCTTCAAATTTGCAATTTTACTTTCTCATTAATCAAATAATCAAATCATTTTCAAAAATAAATTTGTAAATTTAATAATTTAATTTTTTCAAATTTATTGAAGTAGAAGACCTTATTCCTCTCTAATAGTTTATTAAAATTTCAAATTCTCTAAAGTTTTCAAATTTTTATATTTCATAATTTAAGGTCCAAGGTGTAGAACAATTGGTTCAACCAAACCTCCTAAGGGGAGTGGATTTCCAAGGTTTAAATCTTAGGCCCTGCCAGAATGAATTCTTATCTCTTTCCTGGTGCTTTTAGCGGCGTAAAAATTTTAAAATGATTGTGGTATGGTGGTTATAGGGGCAGACTACGTGAAGAACAATATGGAGGCTTTAGAGGTGGACAATACATAATACTATGGTACCCATAAAATTCGAAAAGCCTACCCGGATTTGTGACGACTACCAATTCCACCATGTAGATTAAAAAAAAATCAAAATTTATTTTGGAGTAGAAAACCTTCTCTCCAAAAGTAACTAATCTATCAAATTTTCAAAAATCAAAATTTTGAAATAAATTGCAAAATTAATTTGCAAATATAAAATCTTAAATTTTTAATATTTTACAATTTTAAAAAATATTGGAGTTGAAATCTTTTAAACTGCCTTCTTTAATTTTTCAATTCCAATTGAATTATTTTCCTTTTAAATCTCACATCTAATTTTTTTATTATACTAGAGGAATCAATAACACTTTACAGTTTGCTACGCATTTTTGTAGGTTCAAATATCGTTCCTTATCGCTACTATAACCTCTAATTGCATTGGGTAAACCTTTTACGTAGCTAGCTACACTGATGTGACACATCTACCGGTACTATAGGGCCTGATGGATTGGAGCCTTTGTCTCCATGCTTCTACAGAAGCATTATGATCATTGAACCAAGCCCTCAGATCCCTCTCAGCTCTAATTTTATAATTCCTAAAGTATTTAATTATTCAAAGACTAAATAAGGAACTCATACAAAAATATAAAATAGAATGTCAACTATGTCTAGCTAATAGAGGAAATAAAGTCTAAAATTCTAAGCATAGGTAGTTGAACCTAACAAGAGGAGTGCAAAAGGTGGTTGATTCCATCATTGCACTATATAAGTTGTATGTTGATGTTAGGACAATTGAAAATTGAAATGAAAACATGTTGAATAATATATTTGACAACCTATATATAACATATTGAAATATGAAAAAAAAAAATCCCTTGTCTAGCTAAATTGATCAAATTAATCATATTGATTTTATTGGGAATTGGGATTTGAGTCTTCATCAATTCTTTTATTCATTCACTTTTAAGTTGGTATTATTTAGAGGATATGCAACCAATGAATAAGACCCCTATGATTCAATACCAGGAAAGTGATATGTACACAAATATTTCAAAAGTATAGTGGTTTAACAATAATGGTTGTATGATCATTCTAAAAATTACAACACCAATGAAGAGAGAAAGCAATTTTAACAAGAAAAAAATATTGCTAGATTATAATCAATTATGATTGTCTATATCTAAGTAATAAACTAGTATTAATGAGACCCTAATTTATGAGCAGAAAACCAAAAATTTGATAAGTCCTACACAATCAATATATCAATACAATGGGGCCAAAAACTTAAAAGTAAGTAAATTACTACCATTTTATGAGTATGATAATGTGTTCATATAAATTAATCAATCAGGATCAAGGATCAATAAAATTATAGTAAACATATAGTGTTCAATAAGGTCATCAATATATCAATGCTGATGTCAGAAATATTGTATAGGTCTACTAGTTGACCAAGTAATAGGAAACCAAAGGGTTTGCAGTAGATATTATGACCACTCCACAAAGCAAAGAACCCAAAATAATTTATTCATTTATAATGACATCAAACATGACATATGAGAGTCCTAAATTATTTAAGAATAATAAAATAAATAAATTGGAGGAAAAAGCATATCGAATATCTCATTTGAATAAATTAAAAATGTTAATCCATGATTTTGAGTACATAAGACATTTGATTTGAAAAATATGAGGGATCAATATTATCAAAAAAGATATTTTTACACAAGATATCAAGCTTAAAGTTCTCATATAGTTATATATAAGTATTCAAATAAAATAAATGAGCTCGCTATATTTCCATGGATAACACTTAGTATTACAGTACCAATGAAGTATTAAAATTTCAATTACATCCATCTCCCATGTTCTCTCTACATATAGCCTTTACAAAGACTCTTATACTCTTAATTATTTCTAAAAAATTACTCTTAAAATGTCTCATATGAAAAATATATTTTATCGACTTCTAATGATTACAAACATCTAATTATTACTAAATGAATTTTTTTGGAGTCATATTTACGAGACCCATTTCACACCACACATTTACATAATTTTTAAAAGTACCAAACAATATAATAAACTTCAACACCCATTCATATTACATTATTTGGTATAAGGTTCAGTATATGTATTTGCTTTGATCTTCTTGATCACTTCTTGTTCTTCTTCATGGTGATAATCCTTTATCATTTTTGGAACTTTGTCTTTGTCCTTATTCAATTAGTACATGTCTTTATAAGAATACTAATATTATATATTACTTGTACCTATCATACTTATAAGTAAATCATAAAAATAATATAAATTATCATTGACATAGCTTATATTATTATTGTTCCTACTATAATTTGAATATGACAACATATATTCAATATTTTCCATCGTAAAATCTCTAAGGATTGAACTATTATAAGTGTTTGAATCAATTCTAGAAATATCTCTAATAATATTTTTTCCATTTTTGCTACTAGTAACTATTTTGGTCTTATCAATATTACTTAAATAATTTGTCATGAACCACCTTAAGAAAAATTTTCAGCTTGATGGACTTATATTTTGTAATATTGCTTATGGATGAAATGATTGACTATTTCAATTTTATTATGCAAAATATTTGTTCCTTATTGAAAGTGAGATGTGAATTTTAAGAATGAAATATAGGATAATTTTATGTTTGCTTTGTGAAAAACTTATATTTTATATATGAATATGATGATGCTAATGAAAGTGCATTTTGCAATAATAGGTTTCCTCATGGTGGTAGAAAGAGTTAACCATCGAGAAAAGATTACCTTGGAGAAATGATGTGATGGGTTATTTTTCAGAATTATTAAGGAGGCAACGTGGATAAATAGCCCTTTAATGAATATGGATAACATGATTTGCATATATATAAAGAAATAAGTTGTTGTTATTGCATGATAATTGCTTATGAAGAAATTTTATCTAAAAGAAATATATTGGAATATAATAAAATAAATGTTTGTTTTCTTAAGAAAGAACAATAAGTTATTTTTTTGTTTTAGAAATAGTAAAAAAAATATAAATAATGAATTGAATGCTATTTTATTTTAATATGGAAGCATTGTTTTAGACCAATTAAAAGTAGTGAACTTGCAGTTTATTTAATGAACCATGATGTAGTGGAGCATTGATGAGATCTTACTAAAAATTTGGATAGAATATCTTTCCTTTCATTCTAAGTGTGGGGGTGGAAGAGTAATGTATTATTGTAATATGGGCTAAAGAGTGAGGAATGGTCGCCATGGAGGATCACTCGACAAAAAGAGGATAGATAGAGGTATGAAGGGTTGGGATTTTTTGGAAACAAATATTAGATGTTGGAAAAGAAGGAAGAAAAAGGTGAAAGGATTCATTGAAATGAAGATAAGCTGAGAAGGGATACTAACAAACCAAGTAATCCAGTGATCATTGTTGACTGGGTTATAGTTTTATTTATGAAGAACACAAGCTTATACTGAGAGGGGGGGTGAACAATATAAAACCACTTTTAACTTTATCTATCAATACAGCTTTCAAACCATTAACATGTAGAATAAGATAGTAGTAATAACAATAGTAAAACAATGCACAAAATGCAATCCACAAAGAGACACAACAATTTACGTGGTTCACCCAAGATGGGCTACTCCACGGATAAAACTTTTCTTCTAAAATTTGTATCAAAGTCCTCTGGGAATCCTTCCCGATTACAATGTTTATGACCCTCATCTCAAAGGAGACACCTTCCCCTAATTTTTCTTTGCTGGTGATCCTCTAGAAGACCTCTATCTCCTTTGCCCTTAGCAAATGGAACTCTATCCACAGAAAACACCTGTCTTCCCTGCTTTGGCTGGAGATATCTGTCCTCAACTCTATCACTGCAAAGCTGGTCCTCTTATTTGCACCAAACATAGTCCTTCGGTCTGGCACAATTGTCCTCTTCCTCTGTTCTTTTCTGCACTTGGTTGAAAACAACTTTTCACTGTCTACGCAACTACAGCAGCATAGTCTTCTCAAATTATAGTAGCACTGTCTTCTCAAATTTTACGCAAACACAATAGTGTAATCTTTGCAAAATGTAGTAGCACTATCTTATCAACTTAGCTTCTGCTCTATTGCACATCCATCGCATCACAGTCTTCACACATTCTACTTTATTTACATAGTCTGTGTAAATACTGTAGCACTCGATCGCACAACAACTTATGCACCTATGTGCAGCCACAACAACACCTTCTTCGCACAATCTACTTCTCCTCGATCGAACTTCTTCCTACACTCTGCTTCTATGAAAGTCGCACTTCGAATGCACACTTTGATCGATTTGATATGACTGCTCTTTGCACATAGCAGACTTCGCTTGTGCAAACTCGACAAGCACATTCGATCCTTGAAACTCAAAAATAGTCCTCGTTTTATAGCAATAATTCATAATTAATATTTTGATCTTAGTCGGCTGTATATCCTTAAAACAATCGTCGACTGCACAACCTTACACTTCGTCAACAAAGGTTAACTCCATCGGTTTCAACCACCTCTGCTGTTCTGTAGCTTTCCTAGCGTGAAACTCAAACATGTCAAGATATCGCTATGCCTTTGTTTGTCGTACACCTTATATTACTTGTTGTCATGAAATCATGACACTACTGCCTATTGTGCGCCTTCTTTGGTTTGTTGTCATGAAATCGCTATGCCTTCTGAATTTGCTGACGTCATCATGATTCTTGTCGCAAAATCATGACGCTTTAGTCTGCAAGGCCTTACTCTTTTCTCTTGTCATGAAATCATGACACATTTGCTTTTGCTGACATCATCAGCAACTCTATCGTGAAATCACGACGCTTTAGATGCCAAAGCCTTCTTCTCAACTTCAGTCATGAAATCACGACACCTTTGCATCTTGCTGACATCATCTGTAACTTTGTCGTGAAATCATGACACTTCTTGCTTCTTCAACCTTTTCTCGGTTTGCACTAGCGAAAATGGAACATGTCACTAAACTGCGATGCTTTCGCTGCCTTAAGATCTTTTTTTCCAACTGCTCGTGAAACTAGAACATGTCCCAAAATCATGATGCTTTTGCTGCCTTAAGCTCTTTTCTGCCAACTGCTCGTGAAACTGGAACATGTCACAAAATCACGATGCTTTCACCACCTGCAAGCTTCCAACTCAACCTGTCATGAAATCGCAACACTTTCTGCATCCGTACAACTTCTTTGAAACCTGTCGCAAAATTTTGACACTTTCTGCAACTCAAAACTGCCAACTCAACTTGTCGTGAAATCACGACACTTTCTACATCCGTACAACTTCATTGAAACTTGTCGTGAAATCATGACACTTTTTCCTGCTTTGCTTCTACCTTCTAGCATGTCGTGAAATCGCGACAGATTTTCCTAAACTTTCTATCTCCTAAAACATGTTGTGAAATTGTGATAGTTTTGCCAGCTTTACCTCTGACTTCCAGCATGTCACAAAATCATGACAGTTTTTCCAGCGCTTTCTCTCTCCTGAAACATGTAGCGAAATCACGACAGTTTTTCCAGCCGCCTGCAAACTTTTTCTAACTTATATTTTTCTTGATCTTTTGCAACTGGGTTACTCTGATTTTCTTGGAGACTTACTGACCAGATGAAACCTTCATCAAAACACATACTTAGAAAACAAATAAAATTGCTTCAAGAACTCCTTGACATCAAAGACAACAACTACCAAGAGCTTCTTTGACATCAATGACAAAAACTATACTTGAGCAAAGGCAATGTACTCAAGGTACCCAAAATTGCCAACAATCTTCCCCTTTGTCATTAATGGCAACCCTTAACTAAAAACATATCTCAAGAGCCAAAATTGAACCAACTGATCCAAAAACTGAGAATCTGTATTTGAAGTTTTTGCTCCCCCTGACTTGAAGCTCTTCTCTTCACTTGAAGCACTCCCCCTTACTCATATCTCTCCCCATTTGTCATCAATGGCAAAGGGTCACCTTTGGGGCTCAGGACTAAGAATGAGTCTCTTAGCTTAGTCCCTCCCCTAGCTTCTATTAAGGTGAATTAAAATAGGGTTGGGAGTGAAACTCCCATTAGACACTCATCATCATTAATGTCTACAATTTCTTTATCGGGCCTTCTCTTGAATTCTTTTTCCACATTGCTATTTTTTTTACTGTTTTGATCCTCGAACCTGTTCATACTGTTGTTCTTGTTCCTTTCATTATTTCTATTTTTCTCCATACCTTGATCCTTGAACCTGTTCATATCACTTTTCCTATTTCTGTTGTCATTCCTGTTCTTATCCATGCTTTTATCGTTGGATTTGTTCATACTGATGTTCCTGTTCCTATACCTCGAAATATCAACTTTACATAGTCTAGCTATGTGACCTGCATTGTTGCACTTATAACAGATAACATTGTTATTTCTGTTCGGCATACTTGTTTTTTGAATCCGCCTATTATGATTAACCCAATTCCTATTATTTGCTTTGTAGAAAATTGCCTTGTGCCTGAAATGTTGACAAGAGTAGTAATACCCTTGAAAGAAATTACGGCCCCTGATCCTGTCATTTACTTTCTTCACTTGAGTCATGCAATGAACAACCATGTGACCAAACCTGTGACATGCAAAACATCTGCCGTGAAATTTTCTTTTATTCGACTTCATGTGTCCCAAAGACTTCTTCTTCTCAAGCTGAATATCATTTTCTGTTTCTATGTATCTATCACTTACGGATTTATGAACTGAAGTACTTTCTACATCAGAACTCTCTTCCTGTTGAAATTTCTTGCTAGATTCCCCAACCTATTTCTTGTGCAGCTCAACAAAACCGAGACCTGTTTTATTTGTTGGACTTCTTTTTCCTTTGATGAGAAATTGAACCTTCTTGGAGCTATCCTGAAATCTGTAGAGCTTATCCTTGTACTCTTTATTTTCTTCTTTCAAAGAAGCCATTTCTTGTTCTAACTCACTATACTCTAGAATTTTAGAATCCAACTCATTCCTGAGTTCTTGTGACTTAGCCATAGAGACTTCAAGATTTTCTATAAGTTCATCTCTCTCCATACAACATTCATCTAATTTAATCTTGAGTCTATCATTCTTCTTTCTTTCCTTTTTCAAAACACTAAGAGCATTATTGAGTTCACATTCAAGATCCTCTATTTGATGGCACTTTGAATTATCATGGCCTTTTTTAGATTTCTTATCACTAGAGGTGCTACCTTTTTCAAAAACCATACATGCATCTTCATTGTAGTTTTTTGAAGCATCCTTATACATACTAGCAGCCAAATCATTATTTTTGCAATCATCCTCAAGGTGCCAAAAATTTCCACATCTAAAACATTTCATGATAATGAATTTATGTTTCGGTTCTTCCTCTTTTTTTGAAATGAACATCATCTCATTTTCATCATCACTAGAAGAACTTTCACTATCACTGCTAGAAAACTTACTTGCTTTGTCTAAGTAGAAGCTCTTCTTATTCTTGTGAGAATGCCTCTTTCCATGATTGTTGTACTCATATTTGCTTTTCTTGTGATTGATGTACTCATCTTTGCTCTTTTTGTAATACTTGTATTTTTCAAAATCCTTGCTCTTAACATCCTGTATATCTTCATCACTTTAATTTTTTGAAACAATACAGTCAGTAGCATAATGACCAAATTTCCCACAATTGAAACATCTTATATTTTTCTTGCTTTTGTGCTTTCTAGGAAAACTTGCCTTTCTTGCTATAATATGCCTCTTCCTCACTAGAAGACTCATCACTTTCTTGAATCTGTTTGCCCTTTGATTTCTTGGTAGCTTTGAAAGCTGCCTCTTTCTTTACATCAACTTTCACTTGAGTTCTCAACTCAAATGCTGCAAGGATACTATGGATCTCATCCTTTTTCAATTTATCTAAATCTTTAGCCTCCTCAATAGCAAAAATATTTTCACTAAATCTATTAGGAAGGGATCTTAAAATCTTATCACACACATCATTTTCAGCAAGTTCAAGACCTAAGTCTTTCATAGAATTAACAAATTCATCCATCCGGAGCATGTAGTCACTAATATTTTCATCATCATTCATCTTGAGTTGTTCAAACATACCTTTAAAATGTATCAACTTGGCATTTTGAACATTTGCATCACCTGTATGAACAACCTGTAATTGTTTCCACATTTCACTAGCTGTCTTGCAGTGAATAACTTTGGTGAGATCTACCTTTTGTAAACCCTTCAAGATAGCATTCATGGATTTTGAGTTGATGTGATATAGAAGCCTATCTTCCTTAGTGTAAATACCATTTGCGATAATGGTGTACCATCTTAAACAACCTCCCATACCTCATTACCAAGTGCCATTAGATAGATTTTCATTCTTGCACTCCACAGGCCAAAATCCGATCCGTCAAGAATAGGTGCTGCATTGCCACTTGAGTAGTCCATTGTGTTCTTTGCAAACTTTTCCTTCAAGCTGTTAAAATTTTTTGAAGGCACCGGCTCTGATACCAATTGAAGAACACAAGATTATACTAAGAGGGGGGTGAACAGTATAAAACCACTTTTAACTTTATCTATCAATACAGCTTTCAAACCATTAACATGCAGAATAAGATAGCAGTAATAACAGCAATAAAACAATGCACAAAATGCAATACACAAAGAGACACAACAATTTACGTGGTTCACCCAAGATGGGATACTCCATGGATAAAACTTTTCTTCTAAAAGTTGTATCAAAGTCCTCTAGAAATCCTTCCCGATTACAATTTTTATGAGCCTCAGTTCAAAGGAGACACCTTCCCCTAATTCTGCTTTGCTGGTGATCCTCTAGAAGACCTCTATCTCCTTTTCCCTTAGCAAATGGAACTGTATCCACAAAAAACACTTGTCTTCCCTGCTCTGGCTGGAGATCTCTGTCCTCAACTCTGTCACTGCAAATCTGGTCCTCTTATCTGCACCAATCACAGTCCTTCGATCTGGCACAATTGTCCTCTTCCTCTGTTCTTTTCTGCACTTGGTTGAAAAAAACTTTTCACTGTCTACGCAACTACAGCAGCATAGTCTTCTCAAATTACAGCAGCACTATCTTCTCAACTTCTATGCAAACATAGTAATGCAATCTTCGCAAAATGCAGCAGCAATATCTTATCAACTTAGCTTCTGCTCTGTTGCACATCCACCGCAGCGTAGTCTTTGCACATTATGATTTCTTTACACAGTCTGTGTAAATACTATAGCACTCGATCGCATAGCAACTTATGCACCTATGTGCAGCCACAAAAACACCTTCTTTGCATAGTCTGCTTCTCCTCAATCGAACTTCTTCCTACACTATGCTTCTACGAAAGTCACACTTCGAACGCACACTTCGATCGATTTGATATGACTGCTCTTTGTGCATAGCAGACTTCACTTGTGCAAACTCGACATGCACATTCGATCCTTGAAACTCGAAAATAGTCCTCCTTTTATAGCAATAATTCATGATTAAATTCTTGATCTTAGTCAGCTGTATATCCTTAAAACAATCGTCGGCTACACAACCTTACACTTCATCAGCAAAGGTTAACTCCGTCGACTTCAATTGCCTCTGCTATTCTATAGCTTTCCTAGCAAAAAACTCAAACATGTTGTGATATCGCTACGCCTTTGTTTGCTGTACACCTTGTATTACTTGCTATCGCAAAATTGTGACACTATTGCCTGTTGTGTGCCTTCTTTGGTTTGTTGTTGCAAAATCGCTATGCCTTCTGACTTTGTTAACGTCATCATGATTCTTGTCGCAAAATCATGATGCTTTAGTCTGCAAGGCCTTACTCTCTGCTCTTGTCATGAAATCACAACACATCTACTTTTGCTGACATCATCAACTCTATCACAAAATCATAATGCTTTAGACTCCAAAGCCTTCTTCTCAGCTTCTATCATGAAATCACGACACCTTTGCCTCTTGCTGACATCATCTGCAACTTTGTCGTGAAATCGTGACACTTCTTGCTTCTTCAACCTTTTCTTGGTTTGCACTAGCGAAAATGGAACATGTCATGAAATCGCAATGCTTTCATTGCCTTAAGCTCTTTTCTGCCAACTCCTCGCAAAACTGGAACATGTCACAAAATCGTGATGCTTTTGTTGCCTTAAGCTCTTTTCTACCAATTGCTCGCAAAACTAGAACATGTCACGAAATCGTGATGCTTTTTCCACCTGCAAGTTGCCAACTCAACCTGTCATGAAATCGTGACACTTTCTGCATCTATACAACTTCTTTGAAACTTGTCGCAAAATTGCGACACTTTCTGCAACTCAACACTGCCAACTCAACTTGTCACGAAATTGTGACACTTTCTGCATCCGTATGACTTCATTGAAACTTGTCGCGAAATCGTGACACTTTTTCCTGCTTTGCCTCTGCCTTCCAGCATGTCACGAAATTACAACAGATTTGCCCGAACTTTCTCTCTCCTAAAACATGTCGCAAAATCATGACAGTTTTGCCAGCTTTGCCTCTGCCTTCCAGCGTGTCGCGAAATCATGACAGTTTTGCCAGCACTTTCTCTCTCTTGAAACATGTTGCGAAATCACGACAGTTTTTCCAGCCGCCTGCAAACTTTTTCTAACTTATCTTTTTCTTGATCTTTTGCAACTGGGCTACTCTAATTTTCTTGGAGACTTACTAACCAGCTGAAACCTTCATCAAAACACATACTTAGACAACAAATCAAATTGCTTCAAGAACTCCTTGACATCAAAGACAACAACTACCAAGAGCTTCTTTGACATCAATGACAACAACTATACTTGAGCAAAGGCAATGTACTCAAGGTACCCAAAATTGCCAATAATTTATGTATGTGAAACAATAATGGTTGTTATGAATGATTATTCTGGGTAGCAACTATTAAAGATTTGTTTTGAATATGTGTGTATGGAAAATAGACTATGTTATTTGTCCAAATCATAGAGATAATGCTTGACTAAACTATACCAAAAAACATAGAGTTTCTCTTGCAGAAGCCAGTGATGGTGGGTATTGCTATTTTGTTTACCGTTTAATTTTTGGGTGTTATAAAAAATGTTACAGCCATAGAAAAGGAAACCATTGCTCATGCTTTTGGTAGAACATAGTTCCTAGTAGAGTTGCATGGATAAATGGTAATATAAAGGTTAATATTGTGCATGGGTGTTAGTGATAGATCTTGCATGTCAATTATGAGTCGAATAATTATTGTTGATGCATAATATTAAGTGGATATGCGTTGGGTTAATATTGGTATATTTTATTGTAGAACAAAGAATTTGGTAGCTTATGGTTTTTATTAATCCAAAATATGGTTTAGGTATGTCATCGAAATACAGTCTATGTTATCCCTTTGAATTCTAGAATTGATTGCTAGAGGTGTGCTTTATTTTCATTATCTTTAATGAAGTGATTACATTTTTTTTAAATGTGGTTGCTTGTGAAAATATTTGATAGGCAAAGGATGTAAACTTTATTTAAAGGATATGTATATATATATATACTTTATTTTATTACCTTTGATATAAATGAATGGATAATTCTAGTATCAATATGGATAATGATATTGAATCTTGGGTAGATCTTATACGTGAAAGAAGAAGAATGATGTTCTTTAATTGAGTTTTCCATGAGCTTGTTATGCTTGCTAGATTATTCCTAATATTTTCAAAACCATGTTGGAAGCATTAACATATGCAAAGCTCTTGAAAATGAAGTTTTATTTTATCCCATCGCAAGGTCATTCTTCTTTTTTGTGGTTAAAGGAGACTCTAAAACTGAAGAAAAGTGATACATGCGAGGCTAGCATGGGAAAATTAACTGATGATCCCAATCAAATTTCTAGACGGAGTGGATGCACACTCAAGTTCTGAATGAACTTACAGTTGCACTTGATTGTGGAAATTATAATTGTTATTAAATGCAATCTAAGCTTGAATGAACACTATAAGATATTGTACTACAGATGATAATTTGTCACAAATATTGATATTATGATAGTATTTTCATAGTGAAAGAATGAATTATTTTTATGGAATGTGTATTTAATGTTAGCGTTAGATAATTGAATTTCATTGATAAGTGTGAGTTCGGTTTGATCTTTGGAAATATGTATTCAATGTATAAATGGTTAAATAATATTTTTTAGAGTATTAGATGCATTTTTGTTGTTCACAATGGATATTTATGATATTAATTGTGCAACTTCATTAATATTGGGTTTGTGTGTTGGTTTGGAGAGTAAACAATATTAGAGCAAGTTGCTCTCTCATCTGTGTATTGTCCTCTAGATAATGGAATTCATGTAGGGGTAATTTGCAAGCTTGGAAATTAATTTTACCTACAACAACTTAATGTTGATGTAGACTAATTTATAAGTCAAGTTCGAATTAATTCAAGTCATTGTTTTGGTTGAGCTAGAGTTCATCTAGGAATTAATATTAGCCACGTTTAAATACTAATTTGATATACTTTTTAATGTTGTAGGTAATGATAACTAAACATCTTAAAAAATTATTCGAGATAGATGAAGTGATAGCACCCACATAAAAAGACCTATGTGGAGTGTGTAGTGGATGTTATACCTTTTTGATTGACTGGAAAGGATATGGGTCAACACCTAGTATACTTCCTTGATAGATGAAGGTAAGTATAGCGATGGGTGAACCAATACACCTAAAATACTAGCACTAATAGACAAGTGTAAGTATAAGAAGGGGTGTTTATCTACACCTAGTATATTTGTATTGATGTACAAATGCAAGTATAGGGATGGGTGAACCATTTAACTTAATGAACTCACTTTTATGGAAAAATGTGAGTATAGATGTGGTAGTACCTTGGAATGTTGGAATGGGCACATTTTAATAGTAAACATTTTATCGTTATCGTTTAGGTTTGATATTTGAAAAAAGTGCTCTAGGTTTAGGTCAGAAAATTTAGGGTCATGAAATTTTGTATTAGAGCATGGTTTGTAGTGGAATAGGTTCACTATGTAGAAATTATTTTTGACATGTAAAAGAAAATATATTTATAAGGAATAAAACCTTGCCAATAGAATATCTTCTAGGAGTAAATTTGCCTAAATTGCTTGAGATTATTGGGTAAATAATTGTTAGTAAGAAGAACAAGTTGAAGGACTAGTTGCTAATGAATTCTTACTATATACTTTTTATTGTCTAGGGACAATACCACCAAATAGAATAAGAGGAAGTGTTACCCTATTGAGAAGGTAGACACGCCAAACTAATGAGGAGGAGAAGAATATGAATGTGGATTTAGGGAATGCTAGTGATGAAGGGGATAATCCTAGCAATGATAATATTACTGAGATAATGGCTCTACTCTAGAAATAGATAGAAACCCCAAAATATTTATTTCATTTCATGTTGAGTTGAGAGACACATTTGGGAAACCCTAGAGTGAGTTAGCAAAATTATCCTCTTACTGAGGCACAACGAGCTAGGGTCATATTAGGGGTCAATTTTGGTAATAAAATGAAACATTTGAAATATTCCAAATTTAATGGAGAGGAATATGTGGATAAGGCTAATGCATGGTTGAAAGAGAGAAATCTATTGCAACATGAAGAACATTTTCTTAGGTAATCGAACATATTATGACACACTCGATTTGCAAGGTGATGGTTTAGCTTGGTGGGAAACATATATTGATGAGCTAGATATTGAGGTAATAGTTGAACTGAAATGGATAGAGTTTGTAAATACCTTTAAAAATAAATTTGTCACCAAACATTTCTAATCCCCAAAATTTGAAGAATTCTCTAGACTTCAACATGGGACTAGGATAGTGGAAAAGTATTATCAAAGAGTTGTCAAACTAATAAAATATGAACCTACTTATAATGATAAAATGAAGATCCATAAGTTTATTCTAGGAGCATACCCTAAAATTAGATTAGAAGTGGATATGCGAGAAACTGCAACTCTGTAGAAGACCTATGATTTATCTAGGAAGGCTGAGACATATCTCAAACCCATATTTGATTATGAAATATTAGATGAAGAGAAAAAAGATACACTAAGAAAGAGAAATAGTGTAGATTTTGTAAAATGGAAAGAGAAACAAGCAAGCATGAACTTTTCTCAACAAGAACGAGGAAATAACAAGAAGAAAGGAAAGTTTAATAAAATGTTCCAAGGAAAGAACCAAAACAACAACAAGGGTAACAATAGAAAATCACAAGGACATTATAATTCTACATCTACAGGAAAAGCAGAAGAGGGATAGAAATGAAAAGAAAATTTAGGGATAAAATAAGGATGTTATCCTTACAAAGGACCAAATTATGCTTTCAATTGTCCATAGAGAAGAGAAATGAGTTTTAATAAAAATAAACCAATGCACAAAGAGACTGCACCTCGAGCTCCCATGCACAAGATCTATGCATCTACAATAAACTACAATCTTGATGGAAAAACCATGCCACTACTAATTAATGGTAATAATTTTGGTAGGAATGTTAAAATATTGATTGATAGTGGTGCTATAGTATTTTTATTTCCACTAGTGTAGCTAAAGATATTTTTGAATGGATAGGAATCTTGGATCATTGGTGGAAGGTTGAGTGTGGTTTAGGATAAACCTACTCTCTTAATCAATGTTGCCCTATTACATAAATCACCTTACCTAGTGGAATAATAGTAGGATGTTTGAATGTAGTGCCTCTACATAATTTTGACATACTCCTATGAATGGATTGGCTACAAGTGCATAAGGTAGTATTCAACTTTTAGGATAGATGTATTGAGTATACATATGATAAGGGTGTTGTGCATAGGATGTATAGCCTACAAGAGACTTTTCAACGTCAAATCCTATCAACAATGTATCTTAAGAAGGCCATAAACAAAGGAGGAATGGTCTATGTTGGTAAAATAAATAAAAATGGATAAAGAAAAGGAGAAGGTGTTTAAGAAACACCCAATTCTTAAGGAATTTAGGGATATTTTTCTAGAGGACTGACCTGGAATACCCGCTAAATGAAATTTTAATTTACTATTGAGCTTCAACCTAGGACAAAACCCATACATAGAGCTCTTTATAGAATTAATCCCATAGAAATAGAAGAGTTGAAGGTGCAATTACAAGGGTTACTAGAGAAAGGGTTGATCAAACCAAGTGTATCACCTTGGGGTACACAAGTAATTTTTGTAAATAAAAAGGATGGTTCCTTGATATTATGCATAGATTATAGAATGTTGAATAAGGCAATGGTTAAGAACAAATATCCTCTACCCAAAATCAAAGATCTCTTCAATCAACTCAAAGATACCATAATATTTACTAAGATTGATTTGAAGTTAGGATACCACCAATTGAGGATCCATGAGGAGGATACACATAAGACAACCTTTAAAAATCATTATGGATATTATGATTTTGTTGTCTTACCTTTTGGTTTAACAAATGCTCCAGCAACATTTATGAATTTGATGAATATTATCACCAATAAGTACTTGGATAGATTTATACTAATGTTTTTGGATGATATTTTGATATATTTTAGAAATAAAGGAGAACACAATGAGCAACTCAATATTGTGCTAGAGCTATTAAGGAAGAATACGTTATATGGGAATTTATTCAAGTGTGAATTTTATGTGTTACAAGTGCAATACCCAGGACACATTGTTTTGACTGATGAGATTGTAGTGGATCCTAAGAAAATAAAATCCATTTTGAATTGGCCATCACCTACCAACATGAAAAAAGTTTGAAGTTTCATAGGCTTAGCTAGATACTACAAGAGATATGTGATGGAATATGCCAAGATCACCTCACCAATAAATAACCTTCAGAGAAAAGAAAAAGAATTTAGGTAGACAGATAAATGTGAGGAAGACTTTAGTTTGCTTAAGCAAAATATTACCATGCCTCCTATACTAAAGATACCCGATCCTTAGGGAAGTTTATTTGTTTGCACAAATACATACTTAGAAGGTTTGATATGAGTTCTCTCACTAGAAGAAGAAATGATAGCCTATTGGTCTATAAATTTGAAAATAAATGAGGTTAATTATACAACCCATGATTTAGAGTTGGTAGTTGTAGTGTTTTCTCTCAATATTTTGTGATATTATGTGGTTGGGAGATCCTTTGAGCTAAGGATGGACCATCAAATTCTGCAATATATATTCACTCAATATTTACTTAATGCTAGGAAAAGAAGATGGATGGAATTTCTTGCAGAATATGATTTTGATACTGAGTATATAAAGGTAAAATGGAATAAAGTTGTTTATACATTGATCAGAAGGAGATATATAGTAGTTTTATCTCACATTCATGTCGAATTGATGAAACAATTCAAGGAAATGCAAAATTAGGATACATATTGCAATCAAATTTGTAAAATATGGAAAATAAACCATATAAAAATAAGGACTTTGGCATCAAGGATGGTTTCTTATGTTTAATAATAGGGTAGTAATTCCTAATAATAGAAATTTGAGAAGGATTACTATGAATGAAGCACAAAATATCCATATTTTGTTCATCCAAAAGGATAAAATCTGAGGAAGAATATGAAAAAGACATTATTTTAGCCGAGAATGAAGAGATACGTAACTATATTTATCACTCAATGCCTCAAGTTCCAAAAGATAAATATAGAATATAGATATTCAGATGGTTTTTTGTATCTGCATGATGTTCCTATGAAAAAAAGGTAGGTGATTTTGATGGATTTCATCATGGTTTTTCCTAAGAACAAGTTTTAGCATGATGCAATCTTAGTAGTGGTCAATAGACTAACCAAGGTTGTGCTATATTAGAGAAGATCTATATTTGTGGAATTAATTGCACTCTTATAGATCCTCATTTTATTTGACCCTTTGAAATATTATAGAAGATTAGTCCTATTACATACCAACTTGCCTTACCACCCAATCTGTCTAAGATTCACAATACATTTCATATTTTTTGCTTAAAAGGTACATTGCTAATATTGAACATATGTGTAATTTTACCAATTTACAGATGGAAAACCTAGAGGCTTTAGAGATTCAACCAGTAATAATCCTTGAGTTTCGGTCTAAATCAATGAGGAAATGAACTCTAGAGCAGTGCCACTTTCAATGGAACAGATACAATAAAAGAAACACTATTTGGAAAAAAGTAGCAGATATGCAAAAACACTTTCCATTTCTATTTGAAAATGTTGTGTAAATATACTTTTTTTTTACTATGTATCAAATACAGAGGACTATGTTAAGCCTAAGGGGGAATGATGTCATGACCCACCTTTAGCAAACTTTTTAGCTTGATGGACTTATGTTTTGTAATATTTCTTATGGATGAAATGATTGACTATTTCAGTTTTATTATGCAAAATATTTGTTCCTTATTGAAAGTGAGATGTGAATTTTAAGAATGAAATATAGGATAATTTCATGTTCACTTTGTGAAAAACTTGCATTTTATATATGAATATGATGTTGCTAATGAAAGTGCATTTTGCAGGAATAGGTTTTCTCATGGTGGTAGAAAGAATTAACCACCAAGAAAATATTACCTTGGGGAAATGATGTGATGGGTTATTTATCAAAATAATTGAGGCAACATGACTTTCATGGATATGCATAACATGATTTGCATATATATATATATAAATAAACTATTGTGATTGCATAATAATTGCTTATGAAGGAATTTGGTTTGAAAGAAACATATTGGAATGGAAGAAATAAATGTTTGTTTCCTTAGGTAGGAACAATAAGTTATTTTTGGTTTTGGCTATAATTATAATTATATATATATATATATATATATATATATATATATATATATATATATATATATAAAATTAAAAATATATATATGTAATGAATTGGATGTTGTTTTATTATTGAATATGGATGCCTTGTTTATAGACCAGTTAGAAGTAGTGAACCTGTAGTTTATTTGATGAACCATGTTGTAGTGGAGCATTGATGAGACCTTATCGAAACTTTGGATAGAATATATTTCCTTTCGTGTTGAGTGTGGGGGAGTGGTATAGTAATATTTTACTATAAAATGGGTTGAAGAGTGATGAATGGCCTTCATGGAGGACTGCTCAATGAAAAGAGAATAGATAGAGGTAGGGAGGGTTGGGAGTTTTTGAAAAAAACAACATATATTAGAAAAGAAGGAAGATGAAGGTAGAATAATTCATTGAAAGGAATATGACTTGAGAAGGGATGATAACAAACCAGGTAATCTGGTGTCCATTGTTGATTGGGTTGTAGTTTCGTTTATGTATGTGAAACAATAATGGTTGTGATGAATGATTATTATGGGTAACAACTATTAAATAATTGTTTTGAGTCCCTATATATGGAAAATAGACTATGTTATTCGTTCAAATGATAGAGATAATACTTGACCAAGCTACTCTAGAAAACATAGATTTTCTCTTACAGAAGCCAATGATGGTGGGCATTGCTATTTTGTTTAACATTTTATTTTTGGGTGTTATAAAAGATGTTACAACCATAGAAAAGTAAATTGCTCCTCATACTTTTGGTAGAACGTAGTTATCGATAGAGTTGCATGGATAAATTGTAATATAAAGGTTGAAATTATGCATGGGTGTTAATGATAGACCTTGTATGTATATTGTGAGTCGAACCATTGTCGTTGATGCATAATGTTGAGTGGATATGCATTGGGTGAATATTGGCATATTTTATTGTAGAACAAAGAATTTGGTAGCTTTTAGTTTTGATTAATCTAGAATCTGGTTTAGGGATGTCATTGAAATATGGTATATGTCATGCCTTTGAATTCTAGAATTGATCACCACAGGTGTGTTTTGTTTTCATTGTATTTAATGAAGTGATTATGTTTGTTAAAAATGTGGTTTTCTATTAAAATATTTGATAGGCAAAGGATGTAAACTTTATTTAAAGGATATGTATATAGATATATACAATTTATTTTACTACCTTTGATTTAAATGAATGAATGATTCTAGCATCAACATAGCTTGTGATACTAAATCTTGGGTAGATCTTAGATGTGAAATAAGAATAATGATGTTATTTACTTCCTAAGTTTTTTGTAAACTTGTTATGCTTGTTGGATTGTTCCTACTATTTTCATTACACGTAAAATTCTTCTAAAACCATGTTGCAAGCATTGAGATATGCAAAAATCTTGAAAGAGGAGTCGTATCTCATCCCATTGCAAGGCAATTCTTCTTTTTGATGGTTAAAGGAGACTTTGTAACTGAATAAAGGTGATACATGCTGAGCTAACATGGGTAAATCAACTAATGATCCCAATAGAAGTTCTAGTAGTGGATGCACACTCAACTTCTGAATGGGGAACTTATTGTTGCACCCATATGTGAATTTTGTAATTGTTCTTGAACATAATCTAAGCTTGAATGAGCATTGTAACATATTGTACTACAAATGATGACTTGTTGCAGTTATTGATATTATGATAGTATTTTTGCAGTGAAAGAATGAATGATTATTATGGAATGTGTATCTAATATTAGCTTTAGATAATTGAAGTTCACTGATAAGTGTGAATTTAGTTTTCTCTTTGAGAATACGTATTCAATGTATAAGTGATTAAATAATATTATTTAGAATGTTGCTTATGATGGCTATTTAAATAATATTATTCAATGTGTATCTATCGTTGTTGTTCATGATGACTATTTATGATATTAATTGTGAAACTTCATTAATATCAAATTTGTGTATTGGTTTGGAGAGTAAATGATCTTAGAGTAGGTTTCTCTCTCGTCTATGTATTGTCCTCTAGATAATAGAATTCATGTAAGGGTAATTATCAGGCTTGGAAATTGATTTTACCAATGTCGACTTAATGCTAAAGTAGACTAATTTAGAAGTCAGGTTTAACTTAAGTCAACTTGCTATTTTGGTGGAGCTAGAATTTGATTAGGAATTAAGCTTAGCCATGTTTAGATAGTGACTTGATATGTGTTTTAATGTCGTAGGTAATGATGACTAGAACTCTTAAGGAATTATTCAGTGTATATGAGGTGACAACACTCATATAAAAAAACCTATGTGGAGTGTAGTGGATGTCACGATCTTTCTGATTGACTAGAAAGGATATGGGTCAACACATATTATAATTTATTCATAGATTAAGGTAAGTATAAAGTTCAGTGAACCAATACACCTAAAATACTAGCAACAATAGACACATGTAAGTATAAAAAAGGAGTGTTTATCTACACCTAGTATATTTGTATTGACATATAACGCAAGTATAAGTATGGGTAAACCACTAAAATTAATGAACTCACTTTGAGATACAAAAGTGAGTATAGATGTGGTAATACATTGGAATGGTGGAATGGGCACATTTTATTAGTAAACATTTTATTGGTTAGGTTTGTTCTTTTAAAAAAAAAAAAAGTGCTCAAGTTTTAGGTCAAAAAATTTGGGGTCCGTTGGTCACGAATCTGCCACAGGAAAGGATTTTATACGAAATGCGCCCTAGACCCGGCCAACATTGAAAGGTTGGGAGAAAGAGATGTCTCCTAGACCAATCTCCAGAGAGGGTTGGTTCCCTTACTAAATCTAAGCTTGATTTTAGACTAAAGTTGCAAGAAAGGAATTGGAAATATGCAGAAAGAAATGGGAAATTACGAAAAGAGATGGAAATATGGCCACAGGCCGAATCTATCAGATCAAGAAATATTAGCAATAGAAAACCTCCAATGCACTAATAGCATATAACAAAATATAGCGACGTAATTAACTTACAACCTTGCGTAGAAAACCTCCAAGATCACATTCCAGAACTCACTTCCTCACTAGCAATATTTAAACTCAGATGCAAAATTCAAATTAAGCAGTAGATAAGAAATACGAGCGTAAATTAGGAATGCATAAGATAGAAGGGAAAACACACAGATAGTTGCTTGCAAAACCAGAGGCCAAATATCTTTCATTCATGCAAAGAACTTGAAAAGCTTTCAACAAAAGTCTCTCTCTCTCGATCCCTCTTTCTAAGATCTACATTGATATTTATAGAAGTCTTGCCTCTCTGTAGCATTTAAAACATGCAACGGACTTCCTCGAGATCTACAAAACATGTAGCAAGAAATAAGGAAATGATCCCCTTAAACCAGCCTCGGAGAAACCAAAAATTAAATGAAACAAGGAACCGGTCGTCTTCATTAAATGGTCATCCTCGAAGCATGCTTGGACCGTTAGAAAAATCATGAACATAAGCTTTGAATAATGGAGGCATCTTCAATTCTGGTGGCTTTGAGCACGTTCTTCTATCTTGTACACATTGGAAAGCAGCAAAACATTTAATTTTGGAGTGCTTTTAATCCTTGGAAATCGCAATGCTTCATCGGGCCGTTTGAACTGCTTTCTAGCGCAAAACTGTAATAGGTCACGAAAACGTGACATGTCACGAAATCGCAATATTTTTCTGCTCCATACACTTTTGCCACTTTGGGATCGCGAAAACCAACCATGTCACGAAATCGCGACGTATTTGGCTCTTTGGTCTCCTTCGCCACCTTAGCTCGTGAAAACGTGACGCGTCACGAAATCATGACATTCCGTACTATTCTGCTCTTTCTTCGCTCTGTTTCCGTGAAACTATGACCTGTCACGAAATCGTGACGTTCTTTCCTCATGTTGTCCTTTGGCTGCTTCGAACCGCGAAAATGTGACAAGGCACGATTTCGCTACACCTTTCTCTCTTTTGGCTTTGTCTCCCTGATACGTCACGAAAACAAGACAAGTTGCACTTTCGCGACGTTCTTCCATCGACACCTTTGTTTTATCTCCAGGTCACGAAAACCAAACAAGTCACGAAATCGCGACGTTATCTCTCTGCTGCTCAATCTTCTCTTCCCTATCGCGAAAATCCGACATGTCACGATTTCACGACAATTTTCATCTGCCTTGTACTGGTCCAGCTCTCAACCTACGAAAATGTGACACTCTTGCCTATTTTGCCTTTTCTCCACAATATGTCGTGAAATCGCGATGTTTCCTTGCTTTCTCAACTGTTGTCGCTTCCTGTCGCGATATCGCGACGTCTTCTTCTTGCTTGACCTCATCTTCAAAAATGTCGCGAAATCGTGACATCTTTCATGCCTTATGCTTTTCCTTCAACCTTGTCGCGACCATGCAACACGTTGCGATTTCGCGACGTCCTTCATATTTTGCGCCTTGTTCACTATTCTGTCGCGAAATCGCGATGAGATTCATTGTCATTGCCCAATTATGTCATGATTTCGTGACCTTTTCTATTACTCTGCTCCATGGCCATCGCAAGTCGCGAAAACATGACATGTCACGATTTCGCGACAATTTTGCTACGCTGCCTCCGTTGACCACTTTGACCGCGATTTTGGAACACGTCGCGAAATCATGACAACTTTGCTGCTTAGCCCTTTTCTGCATTTGGCATCGCGAAACTGTGATAGGTCACGATTTCGCGACACCTTTGCTTTTGACTTCTCTCTCCTCAACAGACCCGCGATAACGCGACATGTCGCGATATCGCGACGGTTTTGAAACTATGCTTTCCATGCTGCTTTTTGTCGCGATATCGCGATAGTCTTCGGACTTAGCTATTTTGGCATCAAAACTCGTAGAGGAGTGAGAACTTCAACATTTTATGCATGAATAATCAACAATCAAAACAATGTGGCAAAAATGCCAACATTCTTGGCGGCTCGTGGGGTATACAGTTCTACTGTATGCACGAATCCCAGGCCTGAATCCATTGGGCAACAGAGTCAAGGAAAACTAGAGGAACAGAATCAGTGAATGCTGGCTGATGAGGTACATCTCTGTAGACTACTGCAACAAACTCTTGCTGACTTACTGAAAACTCAAAGGAATCTGTATTTGGCTTAGCTTACCAGGTGCTGTAAAAGAATCTCCATGAAAGCACCAGGGGTACAAAAATGGAAATGAATGGAATGAACGGAGTGATGGCCAGCAAATGTGCAGGTTGTGGAATGGGAATGGAATGGTGAAATGATGGAAAATGAAGGAACAACAGCGGTAGATACAGCAATCAAATGCTACTATGCTACCCACTGTGATGAAATGGAAATGGAAGTGAATGGAATGGGGATGGTGGGAATGGAAGGAGTGAAGTGGTAGATAGAACCGATAAATGCTAAAACGACAATGAAATTAGAAGAAAAGGAAAAGAAGAAACGGGAATATCAGAAAGGGAAAAGAAACAATAGAAGTGGCTTAATTACAGATGGTAGAAGAAGGAATGAGCGAGGAAGGGAATGAAAAGAAGGGAGGGGAAGGAAGAAATTGACGAAAGCCACTATCTATTGGGGAAGGAAGAAGAAAAAAGAAAGAAATACGTACCTACGGGCTCGCATGCAAAAAGAGCCAAAGTTGACAGAGGAAATCCACAATTTTTTTTCTTTTTCTCTTTTTTTTTTTTTGTTTTTTTTTTGCTATATACAAAAGTTTACGACATGATTGGCATGTCGCCACCACAAACCCAGTTTTAGGTGATTATCCGATGAATCTGCAGTGTCCCGACCAGATCTGATTGTATTTCAGTTGATCTTCAGTTTCTGGAACAGAGGACCTAGACATCATTCTTGCTGACTCTGGCTTGCTCACCATCTGCTTGAGACAGTGGTGTCTGGAGCTGCACTTGTTCATTACTGGATTCAGAATCAATTCAGGTTCAACCCCAAGTTTTTTCGCTGCATTATTTGTACAGGTCGCTCCATCAAAGTACAACGTCCAGAATTGATCAGGCACAGAGTCTTGATCAGGAAGCATCTTCAGTTCAACCTCTTCAGGCTGCTTTGTAATGGAATAACAGCCAATCTCGGTCTCCAGCATGGCATTGAAATCAAGCATGGAAAACCCGTATTTCGACTGAACCTCATCTAAAACCTCATTCATCAAATCAGAACCTTCTAACTCTTCGGTTAGCATGTTGACAGACTGCATGGTCTTTCCTGCTTCATCCAACCTTTCAATATGAAAAGAGGAAGGTTTTTCATTATGAATCCGAAGTCTCTTTCCTTTGAAAGGGATCTCCAAGTGGGAATAATCCAGTGCAAGGTAACCTCCCAACTTTGTAGTAAATTCTCTGGATAAGCACATACTGAAATACGGTTCTAGATCGACCACAACTATCTCCTGAATGACTCGTAATCTCGAGGCATAGTGTGTAAAACAATCGGGACATCCTTGATTACACCCACCATTTTCATAGGAGTACCATCTAACCGCAAGACTCTAGGGCTACTTCATGTGTATTCCATACCCATAACTTCGCAAATTGCCTTTGGCATGACAGTTGTAGCGGCTTCGGAGTCGATCATGCAGTTATGCACGATCCAACCCTCTATTTGCAGTGATAGATAAAACGGGGGTGGTCTATTCTTACCAGTGATGGAAGTGGTTAAAGCTTGAGCATAAATTGTCTGGGTAGGACCCTTCTCACTATCCTTCATAGATTTCAAATATTCTTGCAATAAATCTACCTGCCCAGGCAATTGCAATGCATCATAAAGACTAACCTTAGCTGGGGTCTTCTTTAATTCTTCGACAATGTTGTATGCAGCCACAGCAGATTCCTTCTTTTCAACGAGGAGATCATATCTACTCCGATACTGCTGAGTGGCTTCTACTCTCAACCTCTTCGTCAATGAAGGGTACTTCAACTTTTCTCTAGCTTGCTCCTCTGCTTCTGATCTTGCCTGTGTAGTTGTGGCTTTTTCTTGTACTCTGTGTGGAACAGGATCTTTCGGTAAAACAGGCGCATCTAGCTTTGATACTGACATAGGAGTTTTCACTTGTTTCTTCAAATCAGCTGGCACTTTTAATGGCTCTAGCTCAGCAGGATCTACTGTAATAGGCTTCTTTCCAGTCCTCGTGAGAACTGAAACTTGCTCTTTAGATGGAACCATTAAGCTATGGCCTACCTCAGAGATCATGTTGACTTGCCCTCCCGAAGAACTAGCAGCCAATGTCTACACATAATTCAAATGAACCATGCAAGTGTCTTCTCCATGTGGATCATTGCATGTTGAACACCAATATGTTCTTTCTACAAGGACTACATCTTCATTTGCCAAAACAGTCAGGTTCTTCTCGGGTGCTTTGCTTGTTGAAGCAGCTTGTTCTCTAGTAATCGATGGAGGTTGAAATCTCCTAGGCTAGAAATCTCGCTCAGCTTGCTTCCTTTCAATAAGCGTGATCTTATTACCCATTGCTCTTATTGTAGAATTGGCAGATTTTACCTCTTGCAAGAGTGTCGTATAAGGATCAGGATTTACAGGTGCAGGAGGTGCTGGTAAGGGCAAAGGTGTTGGTGGTGCCGGTAATTCTGGAAATGAAGTGGAAGAAAGGAATGGCAGAATGCTGGGTGCAAGCAACTAGGGGGTTGTTGAAGTAGAGAGCTGAGGAACTGGGATGGGTGCAATTTGAGGTGCACTGGAGCTCCATGATGGAACAGGGTACATGGAAGACATAGATTGCAAAAATGAACTAGGATATAAATGTTGTGGAATATCAGGTAAAATGGGCATTGCTACCTTTGGAGGAAGCCTACCGATTGCAATCAAGTCTACCTCCGCCTTTTGTGCTTGCTCGAATAGTTTCGAGAAGGTCATCACATTGGACTGCCTGATCGCCAAGCCAATGTCTGTATTGAATGCTCGAAGGTAGTAGAACGTAGCTTGCTCAGGGGTAGGGCGAAGACCTTCAGGCACTCGCTGCCAGCTTCTAGTAAAATGAACATTGAAATCTGCTATTGCCTCCTACGGGTGCCTCTGGATTGCGTTAAACTGATGCAACAATGAAAATGGGTCAGCCTGTTCATGAAAATTCTTAACTAACAATTCTCCTAGCTGATCCCATGATGCAATAGTGCCTGGTTGCAGAGATCGATACCAGTACAACAATTTTCCTCTCAAGGATAACACTAATAACTTCACCATCACATCTTCATCTGTTATATCATGAATGGATGCCAAAGAAGCTACATCATGAATATGTTCATATGCAGTCTTACCCGTACCATCATAGGTTGGCAAGGCTTTCAAAGCAGCCTAGGGAACTAGATTTTGGACCTACAAATTCAAGGCTCCTGAACTATTCCATGCTGAAAACTGCCTGGGTGGAGGATACTGGGCCATTGGGACTAGTGTATGTGGCTGAGAAGATGGAAAACTAGTAACAATACCAGGGATTTGTGTGGATATGGCAGATGATGCAAGCGATGGGGAAACCAACCTAGAGTGTTCACCTCTTTTTGTGCTATCAAGTTCAAAAAACTCAACAAGATCTTCAACTTTTTTGGACTTTGATCTCGTGATCATGAAGTACAACTTTCACTGCATCCACGTTCAAAGATTTCTAGGTACTGCAGAGTCACCAAATGTTCTAACTATACGGCATGAAGGCGAACATTAAACCCTCAATACTATGGGATCTTTCTGAGACAGAAATAGTCTGTCCCACTGGGCGTGCCAAAAACTGTTGGTCACGAATCTTCCACAGGAAAGGATTTTATACGAAATGCGCCCTAGACCCGGCCAACATTGAAAGGCTGGGAGAAAGAGATGTCTCCCAGACCAATCTCCAGAGAGGGTTGGTTCCCTTACTAAATCTAAGCTTGATGAAGACTAGAGTTGCAGGAAAGGAATTGGAAATATGCAGAAAGAAATGGGAAATTATGAAAAGAGATGGGAAATATGGCCACAGGCTGAATTTATCAGATCGGGAAAGATTAGCAGCAGATAACCTCCAACTCACTAACAACATATAACAAAAGATAGCGACGTAATTAACTTACAACCTTGCGTAGAAAACCTCCAAGATCACATTCCAGAACTCACTTCCTCACTAGCAATATTTAAACTCAGATGCAGAATTCAAATTAAGCAGTAGATAAGAAATACGAGCATAAATTAGGAATGCATAAGATAGAAGGGAAAACACACAGACAGTTGCTTGCAAAACCAGAGGCCAAATATCTTTCATTCATGCAAAGAACTTGAAAAGCTTTCAGCAAAAGTCTCTCTCTCTTGATCCCTCTTTCTTGAGATCTACATTGATATTTATAGAGGTCTTGCCTCTCTGCAGCATTTAAAACATGCAACGGACTTCCTCGAGATCTACAAAATGTGCAACAAAAACAAGGAAATGATCCCCTTAAACCAGCCTCGGAGAAACCAAAAATTAAATGAAACAAGGAACCGGTCGTCTTCATTAAATGGTCATCCTCGAAGCATGCTTGGACCGTTAGAAAAATCATGAACAAAAGCTTTGAATAATGGAGGCATCTTCAATTCTGGTGGCTTGGGCACGTTCTTCTATCTTGCACACATTGGAAAGCAACAAAACATTTAATTCTGGAGTGCTTTTAATCCTTGGAAATCGCAATGCTTCATCGGGCCGTTTGAACTGCTTTCTGGCGCGAAACTGTAACAGGTCACGAAAACGTGACATGTCACGAAATCGTGACATTTTTCTGCTCTATACACTTTTGCCACTTTGGGATCGCGAAAATCAACCATGTCGCGAAATCGTGACGTATTTGGCTCTTTGGTCTCCTTCGCCACCTTAGCTCGCGAAAACATGATGCGTCGCAAAATCGTGACGTTTCGTACTATTCTGCTCTTTCTCCGCTCTATTTTCATGAAACTATGACTTGTCACGAAATCGCGACGTTCTTTCCCCATGTTGTCCTTTGGCTGCTTCGAACCGCGAAAATGCGACAAGGCACGATTTCGCTACACCTTTCTCTCTTTTGGCTTTGTCTCCTTGATACGTCGCGAAAACAAGACAAGTCACGCTTTCGCGACATTCTTCCATCGGCACCTTTGTTTTATCTCCAGGTCGCGAAAACCAAACAAGTCGCGAAATCGTGACGTTATCTCTCCGCTGCTCAATCTTCTCTTCCCTGTCATGAAAAGCCGACATGTCGCGATTTTGCGACAATTTTCATTTGCCTTTGTATGGTCTAGCCCCAAACCTACAAAAACATGACACTCTTGCCTATTTCGCCTTTTCTCCATAATATGTCACGAAATCGCGACGTTTCCTTGCTTTCTCTACTATCACCGCTTCTTGTCGCGATATCGCGACGTCTTCTTCTTGCTTGACCTCATCTTCAAAAATGTCGTGAAATCGCGACATCTTTCATGCCTTATGCTTTTCCTTCAACCTCGTCACGACCACGCAACATGTTGCGATTTCGCGACGTCCTTCATATTTTGTGCCTTGTTCACTATTCTGTCACGAAATCACGACGAGATTCATTGTCATTGCCCAATTATGTCACGATTTCATGACATTGTTTGTCACTCTGCTTAGTTATGTCACGATTTCATGACCTTTTCTATCATTCTGCTCCATGGCCATCGCAAGTCACGAAAACGCGACATGTCGCGATTTCGCGACAATTTTGCTACGCTGCCTCCGTTGACCACTTTGACCGCGATTTTGGAACACGTCGCGAAATCGCGACAACTTTGCTGCTTAGCCCTTTTCTGCATTTGGCACTATGAAACTGTGACAGGTCGCGATTTCGTGACACCTTTGCTTTTGACTTCTCTCTCCTCAATAGACCCGCGATAACGCGACATGTCGCGATATCGCGACGGTTTTGAAACTGTGCTCTCCATGCTGCTTTTTGTCGCGATATCACGACGGTCTTCGGACTTAGCTTTTTTGGCATCAAAACTCGTAGAGGAGTGAGAACTTCAACATTTTATGCATGAATAATCAACAATCAAAACAATGTGGCAAAAATGCCAACAGGTTCACGACATAATTACTATGTAGACAAGTATTTTCATATGCATTTATAACCCTTAAATCATTGGTGTCATAGATTACATCCACTATTTTAGGTTTTAAAACATAATGAGTATTAGTCCTTTAATGAATATCATATGTGTCTTTATATTTTAGTATACTAATGTATAATTTTTTTATTTCTATAATTCTTTCAAGAACAACTTGTAGAGTACTTTATGTTGATACACTATCTTCTTCTTTTGCCTTGATAATTTTGTGTTCAATTGAATATCTTTTTTGATGTTTTTTTTTTTTCCAGTAGAAGTTGATCTAAATGTTTTTGAGAGAGTGCAATCACATCTAAAGCAAACATATCATTTTTGTAAGGCCTAAGGGTTTTAATATCTTTTAGTCTTTTTTTGAAAATTTTCTTACTACCATTGATGACTTTGAATTCTATTGTTTTTATTCTATCCAACAATTGTGATATCAAAATTAGGTTATTTGCTATTCTTGGAACATAAAAAACATTATCTACTATGTATTATAAAAAATATAGAATAAGTGTAACATTACCTATTCCTTGGACTTATAAAAAAAATTATTTGCAATATTAATTTGTATAGTTTGTTTCACTTGAATAGAATCAAACCAATATAGGTTACCAATCATGTGATTGTTGGCTCCTAAATCAATATACCAAAAATTATCTTCATACTCAAATTTTGGTTTTGTTTGATTTGCTTGTGGTGATTCATTATATCTCAAAACATGTTTATGACAATATTTTTCTGCTTTTAAAGTTCTTTCTTAATGAATTTTACCTCTTTAATCATATGTGACTTTGTGAAAGAACCTTTTGATGAAGTCATAATTAAAGAATTTTCTTTTAATTGCCTTTGTATTTATTCAAATAAATGTCAATTTTAAAAAAGTAGAAGACCTTTTATCTCCAACGACCATTAGAAGCTAAGATCATACCTTACAAATCTTGCTCAATAATGTGTCCTTTTCTTTACCTTCAATATATTTATCTTTAAAAAATAAAATTTTCAACAATGTACCTTTCATTTATAACATCAAATGCACTTCAATATGAAAATGAATATGCAAGCCCATTTCAATATTTTCTTTTTAAAAATATTCTTTCCTCAAATTTGTAAACAAATTCTTGAATAATTATTTCCAAATTCTCCATTGAATAATAATTTCTTTTTTCAATATTTCTTACTACAATATTTTTCTTCAATTAATTTAGCAATTCCCTTAAATAATTCTTCCTTTCCATTTTCTTTTCAATTTTATTTCCTTACATATTTTCCTTCATATAATATTTAAATAAATTATCCTTTAATAAATTACTTCTTGTTATTAACCATTTATTTTCCTTTAATGATTCTGCTTTCAAATAAATTCCTTGAAAACATTTCCTTTCAAAATTTTCACTTTAAGAATTCATTGTTACCTCAAAATACAAGTTTGTTTCCCTTTTTTTAAATTAATATCTATTATAAATTCCTTATGTCTCCCTAATTATTTTCCTTGAATATTCCAAACATAACTGATAGTAAGATATTATTTTCCGTACCTTATAAATAATGCTCTCAAAATTTTCTTCTTCTTCCTTCCATTAATTTGCCCTTCAATATTACTATCCTTTTCTAGAAACTTCCTTTTAAATAGCCTTTTAAATGATCATTTTTCAAATAAAATATATTTATCCCAAAAATTTACATGAGCCTTTTCTTTAATCAAACTTTAATAAATGCATCAATACTATAATCAATACACATACCTGACATCTCCAATATTTGCTCATTAATATTTAATTTTTTTGACTCCTCTTAAGTGGTATTCCTATGCCAACCTATGCTATTTCACTACTATATTGCATGGTTCTCATACAACATTATGTTTTCTCTCAAACATATATTAGACTCTAGTATTCCCTTCATAAAAACTCTCCAAGAGTGCTATACACTTCAACTTTCTCCTAGTTTGCATGTGGTGTACTTCTCAATTGTGGTGACATTCTAATGTGAAATTTATTAACATATTCTTCTAGTGTTCTATCTCCAACTTCTTTTTGTATCTCTCTTACTTTATTACGCATCATTATTTCTTTACTTATGCAAAAATATTATCTAATTTCTCTAACCAACCATCATAACTTATCTCTTTGATTGCTTTAGGCTTTTTCTCATATTTGAGGTAACATGTGCTAGTTTTGAATCTGATGGTCATCTTATTAACATTCTTCTATAATATGATCTTCCTTACTATATTTTGGTTCTCTTCACCTTGGCACATGCGTAACCATTCCTTCCTTAATGATGCAATATCCTTAACCATTCTCTCTCACCAAGCACTTTCATCATGGCTCTCTTCTTCCCATAGCTTCATTTTATTTATTTTTACTCTCATGTTCTAAATTTTATTGCTATCTCCTCTAATGTAATTCTCTTATGGCACTCTCACAACTCAATGTATGGTGGCTTTAATACTACTATTAGCATACATGTCATTTTCACATAAGATATCAAGCTTAAAGTTCTCACGCAATTATACACAAGTGTTCAAACAAAATAAATGAGCTTAATATACTCCCATAAATCACACTTAGCATTAATGAATTAATAAAATTTTAGTTGCATCTATCTCCCATATTTACTCTACATATAACCTTTACAAAGACTCTTTACATCTCAACTTCATCTAACTATTCATTTTCTTAGACTCTTCAATCTTTTGAGAAATATGACTCTTCATATTTCACATTTGGGAGATATATTTTATTGACTCCTAATAACAACAATCCTCTAATTATTACTAAATGACAAACTCTAACTGACTCATATTTACAAGATTATTTTCACACCATATGTTTACAAACTATTTATAAGTACCAAATAATGTAATAAACTCAAACTATCAAATATTTATTTGTCAGAATGGAGATGAAAAAAATTAGTCTAAGGCTTGTGGAGCCTCTTTTAAATGAAAAATCATGGATTTTTAGGTTCTAACTTAGATTTGTATTCATAGTAAACAAGTACTTTTGCAAAAAGTAAAATTAATGCAACTAGAAGAAGTATTCCAAATTGATATAAAGGTGTAAGATCGACCATCAAATAGATTATACCGACCAAATTAAGCTTAGACTACATTTCTAAATAAAATATATCTCATAGATAAATATGTAATTTAGTTTTTTTTGATAAAATTTAGACATATTTGATTTTATAATAAGTGCTACAACATATTATACTAGATCATTTCATGATTTTTGAACTTGTCCACTCTATTATTTTCTATTTTCAGACATTGTACTCAAAATTAATCATTAATGAATTTTATGATTGTGTTTACCTAATTTATATTTATATATGTACATCTTTATCTTACCTCAAATAAAAATTAGATTAGGACTATGGTGATTGAGCTTTGATCCTATTATTTTCTATTATTCCTCCTATGAATAAACATGCATTATTTTATTACTATGAGTAAATAAATTAATTATAATTATAATTAGTTTGACATTCCTTTGTGATTAATAGATTAGATAAAATCATACCTCTTGAATATTTTTCTTTTATTGCATTTTTTTCTAACATTTTTCCTCTAAAAAATTCTAAAGTACTCTACCCATTTTGGAGGTTGAATGAGTGAAAAATCAGTCTTTGGATCATACTATGATCTAGTGTGTGCAAAGAATATTAGGCAGATCAACACCACTTTAACAAGGTAACTCATTTTAAATAAAGAAATATAGCATAATAAAGTTTTGAAAGGACTAATAAGATATTATGAGTCAAAATTATAATATAACCACCATTTAATTCCTTTACATCATGTTGCAACAACTTATAATATCCATAAATATAAAAATAGTGAAATAAAAAAAACTACAAAAAATCAATTTTAAGAAGTAATAAATCTAAGCTAAATCACATCTTCATTAAGATCATCCAAGAATTGATGCGATATTCATTGATTGGATGGAAATTTTTCTTAAATGGTGTATCTTTAGTTTGATATTATTTTGGTAGTTTTATCTTTAGTTACATGATTTATTTACCTAAAATATCCTTTCATGCATGATTTTATTGAAGGATGTGCATTGATATATTTGATATTGGATATTTTCCTTCAAGATAGATGCCTTGGAATTTATGTCATCATCTCATGCATGAAATTCAATGGATTTGTTCTTCAAGCTTGTCATTTCATAGATTGGATATAGAAAGATTAAAAAATCTTGTCAAAACATTGTTCTCATATAAATCAATTGATATGATATCATGTTTATGTTAGAAAATTGACATAGCTAATGTCCAATGATTGGCTTAGTTTTCTTCTCCCTAGAATATTGATTTATTAACATAATTGATTGGTTGTAATCACAAATATGTCATCTATTTCTAGATTTATACTCCAAGAATCAATAAGTTCTATGGATTGGGATCTTATGGATCAAATAAATCAAGGGAGAAGATTCCACAAATTTGAACTAAATTTTCAATACTGTTCCTTTGGTTCAATTAACACCATAATTTTCTTTAGATGTTGTCATGTTTGAAAAATCACCTTGTATTGATTGGTAACCTTTACCAAAATGGTTATGCAACAATAGTGGATGCAAACCACTATGCTCACTTAAAATATTGAAATTTTATGGGGAGTATGTATACCATTTTTCTTATATGTTTTATTTTATTATTACTAGATCATAAAAATAAAATTTGGAATGTAGTATTGAAGGTCCATGAGGTCATATGCCATATGCCATATGCGATGATCCTCATGAAGAATATTATTTACCCAATATGTGTATATCCAACAATGTTCTAGGTAGTTTAGATTCATGTCATGGAAAAATGGTGAATAACCCTATCCCCTATGGGATTTCAACCTTAAACCTCTTATTCAAAATTTTAAAATCTTCACCATACATAAATTATTTTTTAGATCCGATATTTTAAAGATGTCAGTATTATATGCTAAACTAATATATGGATCATTTTTTTGTCAATATTATATTCTATTAATTGAACACCTTGAAATTTATATAAGTTTATGTAAATTTAAAATTTACACTTTAAAACACACTTGGTAATTAAAGTATATTACAATTATATTTTAAAATTTTCATATATATATTTATTATATAATATAATATAATAATATCATATGTTAAATTGTTAACATACATAAATAACAACCCATGGGGTACAAAGCAATTGGTTAGGAGTGAGGAATTTTATATCTTAAACTAAGGTTCAAATCTCATGGGTGAATCTTAATATTTTGTGAAAGGGTCCTTAATTCAATGGTTGGAACAAATAGTTGATGTAGCCCATAAATAGTTGATATAGCCCATACCAATGTTCAAATATTTATGGCACCACATAGCTCAATGTGACTAAAATTGATGTAAAAGGGATGCATAGTCTATTAGTTATTTTTTTAGGAAGTTCTCTGTTTAGTTTTCTTGTGAACTTTTGTAAGTTATTTTTGTAGCTCTGCTAGCTTTTTAGCACACAGTTAGTGTGTTGGTTGTGTGTATTTCACCCACCCTTTTTTGTATGATTAAGCCATTTTAATATAATATTTTTTTCATTCACAACAGAAAAAAAACAACCCTTCCAAAACTCTACTTTATATATATAAGATACATAAATAACATATATTAAATTATTAATGTGTATGAATAACATATTTTTTAATTTTTTTTTTTTGTTTTTACTTATAAACAAACAAATAAATAATCTTAAAAAAATAAATTCATTGCATAGACTACTATCTCCGAAAACCCTCTTAATAATTGGCTTATGTTGCATCAATTACTATCTAAACTAAAAAAATCTTCTCCATGGACTACTATCTACAAAAAAACCCTCTTAATAATTGGCTTCTGTTGCATCAATTACTATCTAAACTAAAAAAATCTTCTCCATTATTTGGTTCTCTTCTATGTTTAAATCACTAACATAGAAGACCTTGAAATTGGACAAGATATATTCAATTGCATGGACTACTATCTACAAAATCCTCTGTTGCATCAATTACTATCTAAACTAAAAAAATCTTCTCGATAATTTGGTTCTGTTGTATGTTTAAATCACTAACATAGAAGACCTTCAAATTGGACAACGTTATACGTGCCCGTCCATAATAAAACAAATAAAACTACTATATTAACACTACTAATATATGTTTTCTTTTTATTAACAGCATATCTCTTGCTACTTAATTTACGTCTTAGTGGCACTTGTAAATCCATAATCAGTAGTTACAATTGGTTAAAGATATAACATAAAATATCTATAGAAAGTTGTCTAAATAAATATAAAAATATATTTTTAATTTATTATTATTATTATTATTTTAAATTTTATTATTAATATGATTAAATAAAATTTTTATTTTTTAAAATTTAAGAAAAATTCTAGACTCTTAAAAAAAATCAAAGTTTCATTAAAACTAATACTTAAAATAATAATTTTTATTTTAAAATTTAGAAAAAAATTCTAAAAGGTTAAAAAAATCAAAATTTCATTAAAACTAATACGTAGAACTTGTCCAAGAATTACCATTTGCTACATGAATAGAATACTCCGTCCGGGTCCACTGGTGACCAACCTTATTATTTGTTCCCTTCGTCAGAGTCAAACACAGAATGCCAAAACATGAGAAGGCAGTTTCTATGTATTCGGAAGGAAGCCTCGAATATCGCCCCACGCGGCATCCAACGCTGTTGTACGCGCATTCTTTGGCGTGTTTTTCTTTGACGACTTCCTTTAATTCGCGTGAAAGACTTCGTTTGGGTTGATTGGAAGACTGTCTACTGAACTCTTTCAAAGTCACACAAGTTGCAGAACATCTGTGACTTTGTATCTATCGGACATTGCATATCAACATCCATTAAACATCTATCGCCGTCTGCGCCTCGTTTTTCTGCAATTTGTAGTACGTTACAAAGACTTTGGTTAAGCATTGCCAACAATTCTAAAGATTATTCCGGTCTTTAAGAGAAAGGCGTCTTTGTAGGATTTAAAATTAAATTCATTCCAGGAATATGAAGTAACCTCATCTTCACTTAGTCTTATCGGTGTTATTCAATATTTGTTCATATGGAAGTAGATAGTATGTAGCTATTGCAGGTAATACATCAGTGCCCCTTACAATCCGTGCGTCTGCATCTCGCTTTTCCACATTTACCGAGGGGTTTCAAATACTTTGGTTAAATGATGCCAACGATTCAGAAGACTTATCTCCGTCTGGGAAACGGAAAGCTCACGGGCTATATAAAGTCCTACCCATATGCCTCTTAGCCCCATCGAAATCATACTTATATTTGTTTATTTTTTATTTTTACTTGTCCCAGTTAAAATAATGCTTAAAGAATTTTAATTTTTTTTTTATTTTTATAACTTGCATGTAAAAAATCAAATCTATAAATGGCTAATATTTTCTTATCATAAATGGATTGATCCAAATTCATATCAGAGAGTTGCTTACTTTCAAATACTAAGGGGTGTTCATCTTGCACCAAAACAACTCCAATACTTGTGCTTGTTGGAATATTACATTATTTGGTACATGTTAATGTACCATCATGGGTACATCTATATATTAGGAAGAGTGTCTTAGATTAGGATGAAAGTATCCACTTTATGCAATGTAATAAATGCATAAGAGCGGAATGATATTTTAGCAATGTAAATGTGCATAGTTGTCCCTATGTATATGTGTCAATAAAATAGGAATATGAAAAGTCATAGGAAGAGTGAAGGCCAAGAGTATTTCATATGAAGAGTCACATTCCATTTTATATATAGATGTATTGATGTAATAGAGATATTAAGCGATATCTAGTGAAATAGAGTCATCTATGGAAGCGATGGAAGATGATATAGTATGATGTATTTGAAGTCTTACCCAAAGGAGAGACATTCAAGTAGAAGACGTAAGTGACAGTGAAGAGGAGGAAGCATACCGACCAAAAGCTCGCAATGACAAACAAGAAGGAGATCCAATAGAAAGGTTAATTCAAGCAATTTATAACATGGATAGGAAACTAAAGTTAGAAACCTTGTCATATAATGGAATTTAAAACCCTGAGTAGCTTATCGATTTTCTAATGGTGACTATATTGAGATTTTTTTTTATTTTTTATTTTTTTGTTTTTTTATGAAAGGTCATTTTAATTATAAAAATAAAAGTCTTTTACAGCCAAAAGAAAATTGTGGGTGGAGAAAAAATCACACCTCGAAAGCCACTAACTTATCCTAATAGTGGATAAATAAATATAAACTACACCACACAGGCACCATGGCCATCAACATCAAAAAAGAAACATTCTACAACTAGAAATGCTTTAAGGAAGGGGCCCATGGTAGAGAGATCCTTATCCATTTGAAGTGGGTGGTTCCTCCCCACCCATTACAGTGCTCCTCACCCCATCTTGAAGCATGAGTAATTGGAGAAGAAGGAAGGGACAAACCAAAAATATACTCATAGTTGCCTAAAGCCTCTCAACCATCATTAGGCATAGGCATAAATTGCGATGTGATCACAAGTACATAATGCTGGGAGGTAGACATATTCGGCTGTTGTAGCGGCCTTCCATAGTCATGAGTTATGCTCTGAGGAGGCTGATGTCATGCATGATCAAGGCGTTGGCATGAATGAGGTCTAGCTGGGTGAGGAGGTTAACGATCAGAGACCTCCCTACTGATGGCACAAGGGTCATCACCCAAATATTTAAGCAAAGTATGCAAATGGTTCAACTCTATAGCCACATTTTTAGCTTGGTAACAAATATGAAACCACACATAATGAAAACCTTCGAGTTTGTTAGCAAATAAAAGATCTTGAGACAGATCAACCTACTTGAAAATAATTTTGTTTCTAGATTTCCAAATGTGAAATAGGAGGCTGACTCTAAATATTTGTCACACTTACCTCAGCGAGAGAGAAAATTGAATGGGATCAACTAGAAGGACATGATGCCATGAAATTTATAAGGACATAAATGTAGCAAAGAAATAACCCACCCATATCCAAACAAGACTTGCCCATCTACAGGCCTAGAAAATATGAATACAAGACTTTGGTTCTTGATAAAATAGGCATTGGGGCTCAGGAACCCCCATATAAGAAAGTTTACGACTAAGGGGTAAACCCTGACATAGTAAGCTCTAGGCAAAAAAATCTTTATTTGGCTCTAGATAAGACGCCCAAGCTGAATGAAATCTGGTTTTCCACCTAGAGGGTGATGATAGAAGATCCCATTTGACATTAATTTTGGGCATCGTGGGGGTAGTTGGCGTAAGCCAATCATATCCCTACCTGGCTCTATAGCTGAGCAAGGAAGTGCTCTTATACCAGGTCCAATATTTCCACCAAGGTTTTTGGGATTTGATACCTAATTTCTACCATAAGGAGAAAGGTGTATGGTCTAGAACAACATTGTATGTAGCCTTGTCAGCATTGGATAAGCGAAACAATATTTTAAAATCATTCTAAGGAATTTTGTCTCTGTTTTTCCTAGAGTAGAATTTAGCAATGATAGCAACAATGGCATCAATGCCTCACTTACAAAATTTTTGGACATGGACCTAGGGAACTTGGCTCAATGACTTATCCTGAAGCTTTAAAACAAGGGACCACCAAACCTTAAAAATATTAATGGAAAGGCCTTTATGTGAATGGACCCCCTTTCAAACAATCCAAGGGTTTAATTATTGTCAAGCCTTTCATATGCTTTTTATGACAAAGGAACCAAGGATTTTAATGAAAACTAGGGCTAGAACTAGAGAGGGAAAATCCATTCCTACCCAGGCTCGATGGTTGAGGGGAAGCCTAGCCAAGATGCAATGTTTGATAAGAACTTTCCATGCTTCAAGTCCTTTGAGAGCTCACACAATCCATTTAGCACATAGGGCTATCCCTTGAAACTTACAATCTAGAAAAATCATATCTCTTGCTTGCTCTAGGAGACAATAAATATCCCAAGCCACTCTGTGAAGCCCTTCCGTTCAGACCCACTAGACCATAGAAAATATCACAACAATTTTTCAAGTCATTTGTGACAAGCTTGGGAAGGGACTCAGCATGAAGAGTAATAAACATGCATGGAAGCCAAAACTTTTGAGCAAATTTGAAATTTTCTAGCAAGAGATAACTTCTTAGCATTCCAATATTCCATATTGTTTTCCACTTTTCTTATGACATAAGACCATAATTGGGATGGAGAGCCTTGAAAGGCAAAAAGAATGCCCAAGAATTTGAAGACTTCACCAGGATGAATCCAACTCCACTACACATGCTGAAGCGAGTGGGGAACAGGCTACAAGGATTGCCTGTAACAACCTATTTTCCTCCATTGCATATTAGACCGAAAGGCTTTGTAGAAAACATCAAGATAAGATAGAGCTTCAAAAAGGGATTGCTCATCCTCATTTAGAGTAAGGAAGGAATCATTAGCAAAGTGGTCATTAATGAGTTGACCAGCATTCACAAGAAGGGAAATACCTCGAAGCATCCCAAGATAAGCATGATGAGCCAAAATATAACCAAATGCTTCTACTATTAAAATTAATAGAAATGGGGTGAAAGGACATCCCTACCTTATTGTCCTATGCAAGCCAATAGTGTCAGTTTGAAACTTATTGAGAGATAGCACAACTGATGCATCCTAAAAAAGCATTTTAACATAGGAAATAAATTAAGGACCAAAGCCAAGAGCTTTTAGCATGCAAATAATGAAGACTCACTCAATTCGATCATAAGCCTTTTTAATGTCAAGCTTGAAGAAGAGGGCATGTTAACTGAACTTGTGAGCCCACTCCATCCCTTCCCAAACAATGAGAATGTTGTTCAAAATATAATGATTTGGTTAGACCTCACAATAGAGGGAAACAAGGGCCTAATACGCAAAGCAAGCACTTTGGCAATGATTTTGTAGCTGACATTAAGCAAAGTTATTGGCCTCTAATATGTGATAATTTTTGGATGCCCAAAATTTGGGATAAATTTTATATTGCCCTTATTGATAATGGCACCTAAGGAGCTAGTTTGCAAGGCTTTCAAATATACTTTATGCAAGTTAGGACCAACAAATTACCAGCAAGTTTTGTAAAATTCATAGGGGAAGCCATCAAGCCCTGGGGTATTAGCATCTACCATTTTAAATAGGGCCTCCACAAGATCCTACTCTAATAAGGGTCAATCACAATCATTTCATTGTGTTGGGGAGAGGCAAGTTGGGATAACCTCTTTGCAACATTGAAGGGTTAATTCTCTTTCAAGGGTGTATGACTGAGCAACAAAAACATGATAATAATGCCATGTAAATTCAGCTGCTATTTCAAGAAAAGAGGTGGTGCAAACCCCATTAACCAATAAATATTTGAATTGAGTGGAGTGATGCGAAGGTTGGAGCCTTTGGATAAACTATTTAGAAATATGGTCACCCACTTTGAGCCAATGTAGCATAGATTTAATTTGAGCCCCTCTCGCCTCATATACTTCAACCACTTTGAGCTCGTTTCAGAGCTTAAGAACATGGGCTTGAATGGTGAAGTCAAATGGGGAGGTCTCAAGTTGGTAGGAGGTCTATGCAAGCTCATTACACAAAGTAGTATTAAAGCGATGATGCAACTATAACACCTTATTCCCCAGGCTTCTAAGTAGAGTAGTGGTACAAAAAATGGCATCATTCCACCACTCAATCCATATTGAATCTCCATTGGGTCTGGGTACAATATTCCAGATCCTTTGGATGTGATAAACAATGGTATCATGTTACAAGAAAGAAGTGTTAAGAAAAAACTGAGCATGAGTAGGCCATTGATGGGCAGAGGAAACATGAACAGAGAATATTATGGGATAATGATCATATGAGACCATACTAGGAATGGTTTCAACAAAAAATACTTAAGAGATTTGATGAGAAAAAGAAAATTTGTGTTGGTATGACATCATAGCCCTATCCAACCTTTTTAAAACACTTGTAGGGCCTGACTAAAAATTAGACCATGTGAACCACAAATGCTTGGGAAACTGACCTATAGAGAAAAAAACATTGGGATCGAAGACCCCTAGTTTATTTTTCATAAAATACCATGCATGTCGCTCTCCCGAGGCCCACCTATTGGGGATTTGGCATATTTTATCATAATTCTTCTTGACCATATTGAAATCACCACACATCAGCTAGATCACAACAGGTAAGGACAAAGCATAGCATCTCCATAGGGAACATCTATCCAGGACCTCATTAGATGCATAAATATTAATAATATCAAAGAAAATGCCACGAAATTTGAGTAGAACCCAAACCGTGTGGTGAGAAAGGTTAGAAACCCATGTGAAAAAATTGCTTGTCCACCTATTATTAAGCAAAATTATAGGACCTCCAAATCTGTGATTGTGGTTGGTAGTATACATATTACTGTCAAGCCATAATATAGAACAAGCAAATTGTAAATTGAAACCTGCCACTCTAACTTCTTGTAAACAAACAAAATTTGGAAAAACATAGAGACTGGAATAGGTAGAGAGTTCATCCCAAACCATGTAACAATAAATAGGGTCCATCAACCCATGGACATTCCAAGATAGAAACAACATTAAAAGAGTCGAGTTGCATACCCCCACAGGCCTCAAACGCATTATTTATCAACATGTGATAAGGTTTATTCTTGAAGGCATCCATGGTGGTGTAAAAAAAAGAAGTTTATCATCGCTTGTCCAAATGAGTCAGCCGCTCACCTTATGGGGGGCTACGGGACCACCATCCTAAGCTCTTAGGAAAACTTCCTTCAACCAGCACCTCATCCAGATAACCCAAGGGTATAGTGGACTAAAACCCTTCGTTGTGGTCTACATACTCTATGATCGATGGAGGAGAGTGGACAAGGGTCGACTCCATAACTGAATACTACATGGGAGACTTAGGTGCCAAGTCCTGAGCATACATTGCCACTGTGTGTCCCACTTGAATGGGATTGCCACATTTCCATTTCTTGCATGAAATCTCAATCCACTCGCCATATTTTGAAGGAGGGTGCAGGGTGGTGGGAGAAAAAACAACATCAGCTACCAGGGTGGATGCCTTAGACATCAAGGGGTAATCATTAATGTAGTGGGAGGCTAACTAGCAGTGGTAGCATGTGTTGTGGAGGTTGATATACACCACTCGTTGATGAATACAGGTATAACCAACTTGAATGTCAATAGACTTCTTTAGTATTTTAGACAGGTCAACCTTGACACACATTCTCCTACTAGGATGGACCAACATGAATTGAGAGGGTTCATCACAGACAAATTCACATAGGGTGGACACCAATTTTTTCAAAAAGGGCCAACATGCAGCAGGGAGGTCCAAGAATTCTACCCAAACATGCACAACTAGGGAAACATAATTAGAAACTATGAAATCTCATCTCTATAGTTGAAAAATGAGCAGTGAACTATTAATGTAACTAGGACCCTTATTGAGGACATTTTGGGCTTGGTCAAGACTACCAAAATAAAAATTAAAAAAACCCTTGGAGATATTTTGGACATGGTCGAATTTAATCCCATACAGACACCAATACTACTCAATCCAATTCTTAAGGACATGCTTAGGGGGAATCTGACCCAAAAAATATGCAATAAGAGTATTTTTTCAATCCAAGAACATGTTTTATTGAAATCATGTAGAGGAATCACAAAATTAGGTTTAGAATTACCTCGTGGTACATGGGAATAAATTTCCTCAATCGTTTGTTCACCTCCGAAGCCTTTCCTCTCTTTGCTAGCTTTAGACGAAGTCGAGGGAAGAGAAGTTGACATAATAATACCCACGGAGCAAGCGCAACATGGTGTCCAATGCAAGCTCCCAAAGAATGAATGGAAACTTCTAGAAACCCTAGCACAACACACCTGCTTAATGAAAATTTGAAAAAAATATGTATTAAAATAAATTTTTAAAGGAAAACGTTAGTTTGAAAAAAAAATTAAATATTAGCTTTGAAATAGGAAAAAGATATAATTAAAATAAAAACAAATTAGATATAGAAAAATCTACTTATTAATATAGGATGTATATATATTGGATGTTAGGGATATGTTAAAAAACAATTTAGTTGACGTAATAAATTCAAAATCAGTTGGAAGTAAAAAATTTAAAATAAAATAGATGAATAAATTTTTTTATTGTATGTTTATTGTTTTGTTTTTATTTTTTGTTTTACAATAATATTGTAATTGCAGTATATCTATAATTTTTTTTATTCTAATTATGTTTCCCTAGTTGTGCATGTTTGGGTAGAATTCTTGGACCTCCCTACTGCATGTTGGCCCTTTTTGAAAAAATTGGTGTCCACCCTAGGTGAATTTTTTTGTGATGAACCCTCTCGATTCTTGTCGGTCCATCCTAGTAGGAGAATGTGTGTCAAGGTTAACCTGGCTAAAATCTTGAAGGAGTATATTGACATTCAAGTTGGTTCTACCTGTATTCATCAGCGAGTGGTGTATATCAACCTCCACAACACATGCTACCACTGCTAGTTAGCCTCCCACTGCATTAAGGATTGCCCCTTGATGTCTAAGGCATCTACCCTGGTAGCTGATGTTGTTTCTTCTCCCACCACCCTGCACCCTCCTTCAAAATATGGTGAGTGGATTGAGATTTCATGCAAGAAGAAAAATGCATTAGCCATGTTGTTAATTCAAGGTACTCTAGATGTAAGTATTTTTCCTAGATTTTTTGCAATGAAGAATGTCAAGGAAGATTGCGACACATTGTAGTTTGCTTACTAGACACTAAAAAACTAAAATTGGTCTGTTTGTAGAATGTACAAAGAGATTTTGAAAATATTTAAATAAATGATAGTGAAAAGTTTGTTGATTATTATGTTCAAGTTCAAAATATCGTTAACCAATTATGCAGCCATGGAGAGACCATTACTGATCAGATAATTCATGAAAATATTAGATCTTTACCAATAAAATATAAATTTGTTGTCATTACAATAAAGGAAAGTAAATATTTGACAAAATTGAAGTTGGACTCATGGGATCATTGTTATCTCATAAAAGTAGATTGGAGAGAACACTAGAAATATTAGCATGAGTATATGTGATGAATGCTAAACTTGGAGAAAAGAGTTACTACAACAATTCCTAATGAAGGTAGAGGTCATGGGCATGATAGTCTAGATAAAAGAAACATACAATTTCATTATTATAAAATATATGGTCATTTTGAGAGAGAGTGCAGGATTATGAAAATTCAAATGCAAAATAAGAAGCCAAATTTCACACAAAATGAAGAAGAGCATTCAGGATCTAATATTTTTTCTCTTATTGTGTAGAAGATAATTCTAATGATGATGTTTTATTTCTTGATTCTATTTTATCAATCATATGATAAGCAACAAATATTTATATGTGAAGGTTGATGAAATAGCAAAAAAGTGAAGTGAAGCTTATAGATTATAAAGCTATTGAAACTATTAGCAAAGGCATGTTGTATATGTACAACAAGCAAGGCGGGATAAAAAAAAATTAAGAAACTTTGTTAGTTTCTGGTCTTAAGCACAATATTTTCAGTGTATGTCAATTAGTAGAAAATAATTAATTTTTATTTTATAATGAAGCATGTATTATCGTTGATAAAAATGATGGTACAAAGATAATTGCATTACTTCTCATAATAGCAAATATAATGTTTTCAATAAAGATGCATCCAACATAGTCAAATATTTTGCAAAAACTAAAAATAGTAACTATTTGTGGCATAAAAATTATGGTCATCTAAGTTTTAAGGGATTGAATATGTTATATACAAAGAATATAGTTCAAGGGTTACCCAAAATGGAAGCAAAGAATGAGGTGTGCTCTAGTTGTGCACTAGGAAAACAACATAGAAATAAATTTTTAGTTGGGAAATTATGGTAGGCTTAATTACCATTGCATATGTTTCGCTTGGATATCTATGATCCCATGCAAACACCAAATATTGATAATTATTATTTTTCTCTAACATTCATTGATAATTTTCTAAGAAAACATGAATTTATTTCTTAAAGAATAAGAATATATAAGTTGGTTGTTTTATGAATTTTAAAGCCTTGAAAAATAAAGTGATCATTCCATTAACATTTTGAGGACTAATTGAGGAGGTGAATTTATTTTATGAAATTTAATGCATATTGTGCTAATCATGAAATCAAAAGGCCACTTAAAGAAACATACAAACCATGGAAAAATGATGTCGTTGAGCAAAAAAATGCATAATTGATGAAATGGTAAGGTCTATGTTGTAAAAAAAGCACATGGGAAATAAATTTTGGGATAAATTAGTAGCTATAATTGTGTATATTATTAAATGTAACCCTAAATTAGTACTAAGGAATTGTACACCAAAATAAGCATGTTCAAGTAGGAGATCCAACATGGGACATTTGAAATATTTTGGTTTATTGACATTTGTACATATTCTAGATGAAACTAGGAAGAAGTTGTATGTAAAAGGTGAAGACTACATTTTTGTTGGTTACTCCAAAGAGGGTAAATCATACGAATATTGGAATTCCTACTGAAAAATAATGACTATATCACATAATGTAAAATTTGATAAATGGGGAGTGTGGCAAGAAGGTGTATAACAGGACAAAATATCAAGTGTGAAAATATAATAATTTAAATATGATATCACATCTTCTTGTAACAACACAAGTGCCAATGTTAGTAGTCCAATGTCATCACCAAGAAATTCTTCAAATGCAAGGACAATTCTAATATAAACTATACGAAAGGTAAAAATTCTAGCTAAAATTTATCAAAGGACTACCAATAAAGATGGTACAAATTCTTTATCAATTTTCCATTATTTTCTCAAATTCATGCTAAACCTAGTTGTTATGAAGACATTGTGAAGCATACATTCTGGAACGATACAATGGAAGAAGAAACAATGGCAATTAAAAATAATGGAACTTGGAAGTTGATTGAACTTCCAAAAAATAAAGAAGTAATAGGAATAAAATAGATATATAAAAAAATACAATAGTGATGGCACCATTGAAAGGCATAAGACAAGGCTCCTTGCTAAGGGATATGCACAAGTCTATGGAATAGACTATGAAGAGTGGTTTGAGCTAGTTGTTGTAGGGGATGCAAAAAGAATAATGTTAGCACTAGCAACTCATAATGAGTGGTTAGTCCAACAAATAGATATAAAATCAATATTCTTGAATTATTGAGGACATGTTTTGCTAATGAACTAGGTTTACACAAAATATGTTGAATTATTGAGGACATATAAAATTGATATAGTTAGAAAAGGCCTATTTCATGAAACCAAAGTATCTATTTGGTTAGCATCTTCATCAATGGTTAACCTAGTTCATGCTTTTACTTTACTAAATATGTTACATGTCTAAAATGGTGGACATGCCATTAACTATAATGGAAAAAGGATTTAAATAATTACAGTAAATAATGCAAGGGATGTATGCCATATCCTCATGAAATAGTCAGTTATATTCAATGTTCCATGAGACTAGGGGTTAGGTATGGGTTTCTAGAGATGGTAGACCAATTTTAAGGGATGGTTCGGGGACATCAGGTCATTTTTTGGAGACAACTCAAAGATGGTTAGGAAATGTCTGGTATAATACTATAAAATTGATTTTTTTTAGAAATTTAGAATAATATACCCATTGAAAATTTTACACACAACAAAAATGATATTAGGATATTCATATTGATATTAGTTACTAAGTGAAACCATTTAATTGTATCAACAAATATAACTTGAAGTTTCAGCCAAGGATATCAAGTGCAATTTGTGAATCTCTAATAGTTAACCATAATAGTTGCTATTGCTCAAGTAATGAATGTCACATTGTTCAGCATTTAAATTTTAAGTTTTATAAGTCATCATTTGAATTTATAACAATCATTATTTTTTTAGCCATCAATGTTCAAGTAAATACTGATATTTCTTACTTTTTTTTAGTCACTAGCTGTTCAAATATGACAACAATGATAAATCTAAAATACTCATAGTCTTAATACTCATTTACAACTAAATGAGTCAAAAGAGTATACATCATAAAACTAAATTAATAAATAGTAAATACTCATAGGAATGAGACTGTATGGAACTCCTATAGAAATTTTGTTGGGCTATCACTATCAAAATATGTATCACTATCTGATGAGTTGCCCTCATCATCTAAGTGAAGATCATCCAATGAAACTCCAACCAACCCTTCCTGATTCTCATCCTCATAAATCTATCCAGCATCCTCTATATCAACATCCCATAGTGTAGCTGGAGATTGCTTGTACTCTGGTTTAACTCTCTCAAAAAGGCAAAGAGAGCTATGCACTACAACTAGCTTCTGCACTCTATGAGAGGTAAGCCTATTCCTCATCACATTATGGATAAATCTATATGTAGACCAATTTATCTCAGCAAAAAAAGAACTAGCAACATATGAATGAACCCTAATTGCAAAATGTTTCAAGTTAGATATGATATCCCCATATAGCTACCATCATCTAAAGTGATTTATTTCGGTAATGGTAGCCCTATCATCTGAACACTGTAGTTGGCTAAAGCAAGGACCCTCGAGATTAGAAAATTTGAACCACTCATCTCTAAGATGTGAGCCCTCCTCCCTCACATATATATTTTTAAGGGAATTCAAAATCCCTTGTATCACCTCTAGATAATCATGGGGAGCCACTATCCCAAGCATAAGCTCTTAACCTCTTTAGGTTTACTACATATGTTGCCATATGAAGGGGGTTTTCATCCTATCCCCTCTCCTTTGTATAATAGGCCTAATGTAGGCCTCATAGAATAATAGGGAAGGATATCTAGCATAAATGATCTTTTTAATATTCCCTAACATGTTGTCAAAAGTCTCATAGATATCTCCTAGACTAGGAGTATTTGTGTCATTATATATGATGATTACAATAATTGGGACAACAAAAGACACAATATGCCTACAAGAAATAAAAAAAGAAAACTTAAAAACTTAGACTATATGTCATATGATCAATCCAATTTGAAACTAAAAATGAAAAATCATAAATGGCATTTCTTACTTTGCTTGAGTCCACCAACTATCATCCAATGTTTTGTCTCTAATTTTTTTCCTTCCTCTGTCCTTGATTCCAGCCACCTCTTACACTTTGTGCATACTACTATGGAATGTAGAGCATTTTGAACCTCAATCATCCTCTCCAATAAAATAAAGTAGTTGGTGTATCTAGTGTCTCCTGGTTTGTTGATCTCCTTTGAGAAGGACCAAAAGTGGGCTAAAGAAGTGTGATGGTTGCAAATGAATATTTTTATATCTCTTGATTCTACAACCATAGCCTTCGCCCAATCTACCCTCCCAATGTCCTTCAATGTATTTTTTAATGCATGAACATAACACAGGGTCCAAAAAATATGCCTATATGTCCATTCTATCATTTTCCGTGCACAATGGTAAACAAGGGTTGCATATGTAACTACCTATGTTGTACAACAAAAATGGTCTCATTTAACAACCATTTAGAATCTAGATTTATAATTTTAAAGATTTTGATTTTCATAAGAAAAAAATAAATGCTAAAATAGAAATTATTGACTTGATTACTTGTACAACATTGGAGGTTCCAGCCTCCTCAATAGCCTCCTTCAACTAAAGGAACTCAAACTCCATATCATTTTTTCCCTATGCAATCAATGGCTTTAAGAAAATAGGAACCTACTTTACATGTGACAATGATATTTATGAGTGGATGTTGACGAATGTTAGTCCACCCATATATGATGATAGAACATCCATGAGTCAACCATGTGTTCCTCATCTGCTCCATAACAACATTATATTTGGAATAGTGTTTGTCCAAAAGAGAGGTACAAAACCTAGTTTCTCCAAGCGGTAGATATGAAGTCCCTACCTTGGCTATTTGTTTTATCGTGTCCTTGAAATAGGGGGACCATGCAATATTAAAAGGAATCCCATGTGCAAAAAATAATTTTTATACAGTATCATATGCTTCTTCTCTTGCTTGCACATAAAACATCTCATTTACAGTTCCTTTTTCTTTGAGTGTAGTGGTGGCATACTAGATGTTTGGGTTGATTCTTGTGGTTGTTCTAAGGAGGCCCCAAAGTCCCCTCTAAATGATTGGTCAACTATAGGTAAAGAAAACCCATAACTTGCCTAAAAAATAATTGGATTTAGGTAATAAGGAGTGTCGGATATGACCGATAATGCACTCCATACATTTCAAAGTACCAAAATCCAAGGAGACCTTCACATAAAAAAATGCTTCCATTAAAACATTTTCCAAAATAGTTTTTCAATTGTTGTAAACACAAATATCTTCAATGCAAAAGAAAACCTCCAAAAGTGGAAAAACAAATAGGGGCAAAAAATATAGGTTTGAAAGTAAATAAGTCAATGTCGTAAAGATCCGTTGCCATGTACGAGAAGAGATAGCACCCATAACTGAGGCTTCAACAAGCATGGGCTTGCAAGTTGGCACCTCCAATTGATGCAGTTGAGTAGCCCCATGCTAGACACTCCTTGATCACTCAACAATGACCGATCAAAAACAAAGGAAGCCTATCCCTTCTTAAGATGCCATCCCACAATAAATGTGGGATAAAAAGCCACGATGTAAACAATATGCTTCATGTCCAACACCTGAATGATTAAACCAACCAACCATTTTTTTTATGTGTTTGACCAGGGTTATGCATAGTGGTGAATATTCACGTGAATATTAGGATTTTCAAAATTAAGAATTGGCGAATATGAGGACCCTCGACGTCGGCCCATTCATATAAATTTTTGGGATGAATTTTTTCTTAGGGTTAATTCACCACAATATATACCCAAACATAGGCATATTTATACTCATTGGAAAGATCTTTTTGATCCTGATATAATGGGGGTATTTTCATGGAGTTATAAGGTGATTTAATAGGTCAAAATTTACCTCAAATATGATATTACTTTTTGGAGCTTCAAATGCAGTCCAAACCCTTATCCATAACCCTACGTTCAACAATTATTAGGCACCAGAGATTCTATCGTGATGCCTAGAAGTCACCACATGACACAATTCATTTAGTGTTTTTGATTGGTTGAAATAACGTTAGGTTTTTTATTTGAATTTTTTGTTCATCACCTACAAAGATCCTGACTACAAAATGTTGTTTGTGAAAGAAATAGAGTGCCCAAAACTACATCCACTACGACCTCAAAATATTTGGTAATGAGGCCAAACCCTCATGGTCTTTGCATATTGTTGTAAATGATCATGTTGTCCATAATATTTTCAAACTGCTCCTCGATCACAATCACTAGCAATAGAAATTGTAAACACTGCTTTATCAAGTTGATGTATTCGAACTTACCCTAGGTCTAGATTCGTTGTTGTCTACCTAAATAATTTCATCAGAGAAACAAAATCATAGCCAAAAAATTGACGTGATAGGTCATCATTGTTGATGAATTTTAATGGCTTGATCGATTCCCTCGACCAATTCTTCAAAACTTTAACTACAACCATAGAATAAACTTTAACGACATTTGGAATAATTGAAATACCCTTTAGATGGTGGATCTTGGGATTTGTGCATGGATTTGCATTTCTACAACAGAGATGAACAAACCAAAGTTATTTTTGCTTCAAAGTCTCATATGGCTCCTCAGACTCCTCCCACGAACTCTGTTTTGATATATCCTTCACCCCAAAATTGAAAATACCCATAATGAATAGAACCCTTACCAGATTTATTCCATGCAGCGTTGTTTACTCATTTTGGAAGCTCACAACACTCCCACACAAACTACGACAAACATATCATCGAATATCAAATTGAACTTCAAAGGTGGTATTGGGTGTACCAAAACAGGGATGGAAATAATGTGAAAGAAAATGATGCGAAAGGGAGAGAGGGATAGAAGGAAAAATCAAAATCAAATAACCCCATTCTAATAGACCAAATCAATCCATAGTTGCAAGTCTAGAGCATACTTGAAATGCTTGCTTGTGAACATAAACTATAGGAGGCTAATAGGGAAATCCTCCTCACATGTGGATCTTACCGCTCTCTCATAGGTGAATAGATCTTACCGCTCTGATATCAAATGTTATAACCAAATGACAGATCTTCTATTTTATTGAAAAATAGATTACATTCATATAACAGTGAAGTGAGGTGTTAGAGTTTATAAAGAGGAAAAACCCTAACCCTAATCTGAAGCAAAATACACATTAATCTTTTAACATCTACAAGCGCTCAAGAGGGAGAAACAACCTAATAGATTGCCTGATATAAAAGGGGATCCAACAATTCCAAAGACTTTATAATTATAGGTGTGTTAATCTCAAGCAAAATACACATTAATATTTTAACATCTACAAGCGCTCAAGAGGCAGGAACAAGCTAGAAGATTGCCTAATATAAAAGGGGATCCAACAATTCCAAAGACTGTTTATAATTATAGGTGTGTAAGTGTGCTACTATGCGGTATTTAGGAGCAAAGTATTAAATGCAATCATTTAAACCGTAGAGTAACAATTCCAAAGACTGTTTATAATTATAGGTGTGTAAGTGTGCTACTATGCGGTATTTAGGAGCAAAGTATTAAATGCAATCATTTAAACCGTAGAGTATTAAAGGTATAAGAATGCAAGGCAATAAAGATTGGAGTATATAATAAAGTGTGATTTTAAACGATTCTATGTATTAGTAATGTGTTAGATATGTTATTAATATATTAGATACGTTGCAGTTATTTATTTATTTATTAAAATCTAAGTTAGATGATCTGATTGTTTTCTTAGGATGTTTGAAATCCTTGTTTGTCCTTCGTTAGATCTCTTCGCCAACTGGCAGGATGTAAAATTGAAATCAATCTCTAAAGCTTTGGCTGATTTGAAGTTTTATGGTGGCGTATCGATTGGAATATCTTGTTTCGAAGTTATCCATGTGCCAACCACTTTTGTAAAGCCGTACCACAATTATTTTCTGTCGTGTTGAACAGACCTCCTTCTAGACCACTGTGTGACAGACGATGTTTTAGACCTCAGTGTCGGTCGGTCAATGTGTTTTTATGGAGTAAGTTGTTATAAAAAAAATTATTACCTTCGCAACCCTCAGGTTATAAGTTTAATTTTAAAATTTAAAATAAAAATTTAAGATTAATTTATTTTTATTATAAAATCTTTTATAAAAAATCCACTGTAATGTAAAAAAAATCTTATAAAAATTTCTTAAACTTTTTAAACCACCCAAATCTTCAACTCTACTGAAATGGTATGAAATGGTAGGACCATAGCAGTTGGCGACGCCATTACAATATTGAAAAATGTGGAAAGGTTCGGATAGGGACGACGCAAGTGATGATAGTGTTTTGGAAAGGCTATCTCACAATAAATTCATTTATGTGATATATAAGGGAGTTGGTTATAGTTATATTATTTTAGTAATTAACAAGTTTAGAATTTAAATTATAGGGACTTTTTCTAACAAGCTTATTTCAACTAGTTGTTGGTGATCCAACATAAGGGGTTTGGGGAGACCGCTGGTTGCTCTGAGTGTTAAGGATTGAAAGCAAACTATTACCTTTACAAATTAATACCTCAATGTTTGAACCCAAATCTCTTCTTAAACATCTGAGGAAAAAAAAAACTACCAATTAACCTAACCTTTAAAAACATTATTTTTATACATATCATTATTCACTTGTGATTTTTGTTTCCCTCACAATGATGAATCACACAATATCTAACACTTCCTTCTAAAACAAAATATAATAAAATTAAAATTTTAAGGTCACGTTAACTCATTTTCAGCTATATATTGGAGTACAGATCATAAATATGAAATTATATTAAAATTTAAATTTCAAGGTCACATTAACTCATTTTTAGCTACATATTGGAGTACATGTCATAAATTTATTTCTTAGATATACATGATATATATAGGTAAAAATATTAATAAATTAATTTAGTTAAAAATTATGTTATATTTATTTTTATGTTAAGTTTTAATAAATTATGTAAGATTATTCTCCCTCACATTTAATCTATTACAATTATTTATGAAAAAAATTAATCAAATAAATCAATGATATATAAAATTAGACATAATAAGAAATATTATCATTAATGGTAAAAATAGAAAAAGGAGGATGTCCACAGCAAATGAGGTATCTTTGATCAAGATCTCAGTTAGACATCGCATCTGGTACCCTGTTCTAATTTTTAAAGATGTATATGAACTCCACTATCTCAAAGCATTGTTGGATCATTTGCATTTGCTCAAGTATTCTTTGTATTTTGTATTATTTTGCTTGCCTAGTCCTTTTAAGTGATTAATCATAGTTTAGAGGTCTTATTACACCTGCATTTTTCTCCACCCCACCTCCAAAGCCTCTAGTAATCCACTTAAGATGGCATATCCTTCTATTAATTTATTGGATAAGATACCTAGATTTTTGCAAAGATAAAATAAAAGGTGTCACTTGAGAGGTGTCCTATTCCCCCATACTCACTCTTCCTAGATTTTCCATTGAGGTTCCATCCATATTAATATTACCCAATCCCGATGGAGGAGATTTTCATTTCCTAGTTTTTAAAACTTGTACATGATTTGGGGTTACCTTTTTTTATATGACCACCATTGGAGACACTTGTAATCTAGATATTATTGGAATCCACTTCTGGTTAGAATTTTTGGGTGCTTTTAACAAGCATTGGATTGACTCCTTCATATTGGTTGTGATCCTTTATGATACAAAGCGGTTGTCTTTGTACTCTTGGTTGAAGATATGATTATTTATCTCCTTCCACAAATTCCACAAAAGGAGAGTCGTTCTTATCCAAAAAATATCTTGAGTGGATTGGTCATTTTCCTCCCATTTAGACCATTTCCTCCATAGTTGTTCTATAGATGATATATCAGACCAACATATACCTAACAAAGCCACATTTGTTTCCATACTTTTATTGTGATAGGGATATTATGTAAAAATGTGAGAGATCATTTTCTCATTCTTCCAACACATATCACATTTGAAAGGCCCATACATCTCTCTTTTCATTAGTTGTTCCCCTTTTAGCACCCTTCTATGAAGAAGTAGCCAAATGAAGAATCTCACTTTAGGCCATGGATTTTATGACCACACCTCCATAAATATCACTTAATGGGCTCGAGGTACTTTGGTAGAGGGCTAAGTATCTAGAGGCAACTATATATTAACTATAATGTTTTCTACTCCATCCAAGATTATCCTCCTCTTGATACCATAAAAGTGATATCATCTAGATGGTCTTATAAATTTCATTTCTTTGATCCTTTAGTACTTGGATTGGTTACTCCTCTATTGAGATCCACTTCCTTCCTACCTCCCAACTACTTCTTTTAGGCTTACAATCTTTGGCTATCTTAACCCAATAATTTCTATATAAATTCTTCGTCAAGGGTCTCCAAGTCAAGAATTGAGTTATTAGAGGAGGATGACCATCCCACGAATCTGTTTAAAGTTAGCCTTTTATCCTTTAATATTTTCTTGATCATATCCTCTCCTCTTTCAAGTCCCATTAATATGGAATATCCTCTACTAGGAAGCGTAAACCATATAAGCTCTATGAGGCTTTTATTGAGGCTTTTAATATTTAGTAATTTCTAAAATAACTTAGCTTCTAGTGCCTTATTATTCTCAACAATTAATATGCTTCATCCATTCTACCCAATCCCTTGAGAATCCAAATTGCCTCATCACCTTTAGGAGGAAGTCCTAGTCAACTCTATCATATGCTTTGGATAGATCTAACTTAATAAACATGGAGGGTATTTTATATGCCTGCATAGAGTAGATTACTTCTTGAGCTAAGACTATCTCATCCAATATCTATATTCCTTGGATAAAACTACCCCGTTCTAGAGAAATAATGTTTTGAAGAAGATGTTTGACCCTTTTTTCCATAATTTTAATGATAATTTAATATAGGATATTACAAAGAGCTATTGATCAGAATCTAGAGATGTGTTTAGACTCTTGGGTTTTTAAAACCAAAGCTATATATGTCTTATTGATATATTTGAGCACCACATTGGCTATCCTAACCTCTTATACCACTTCCAATAGTTATTCTTCAAGGATATTAGAAACTACTATCTCAAAATAATATTTTTTGGAATCTAAAATGAGCATGACTAGGTCTAGCCTTACACAATTCTATCAACATTGACCAACGATATGATCCTACATTATTTAGTGTTTGTGTTGTTCAAATATATATAATACTTAAAAACTCTTCTAATAATAGAAAATACTAGTCTTTCTATAATTCATGTTGGTCTTTATATTTTGTTAGAGTATATCATCATACATTTTTCTAGTTTAATATCTACCAGATAAAGAAATCTAATATGCTTTGTCATGAGGTTAGTACTACTATCTAGAGTATGATTTTCTTCTATATTCTCTTCCAATTAGAAGATGGTGTTGAAATTTTCACCTACCAGTAACCAAGCTCTAGGGCAATGACCAATGATATAGGCTACATTCCTCCATTGTTGTCATTTTTCATCTAGGTTGATAGGAGTATATACAGTAAGATATAACACATGCATTCTAAATTGGGTTAGTAAAGCTACAATTACCTTAATTCCCATTATTTTGTGTCACTATCTATTTTGGATCCCAAATATAAGCACTCCTACAAATTCTCCTTGGGAGCATAGCGAATCCACCCTACACACAAGCCATATATTTTTGACAAATATTTACATCTCTTCTACCAATACCTTTGCTTATTAGATAAAAATCATATGTGGACAATGTCTCTAAATTATTTTTTTTATTTCATTATTATTGATCCATCTATCCTTAAGACCTCAAATAGTTTAAGTTATTCACTTCATCAAGCACAAGGACTAAAAATATTAGTAAGATCCTTGACCTTACCCATTGATATCAACTTTGCATCTTCTTTCCCTATTTGATGTTGAGTAGTATTCCTTATTGCTCTTTGTTGTGTATCTAGATTCATTTTTTAGTAGATTTGTGACTCACTCCTATAGTTTATAGGATGGAATACAAACCTAACATATGTGAGAATATTTTAAAGTTTTTTTTATTAAGGTATGGTGTATATATATAAAAAACTAATGTATGATGATATGTTTTAGGTACATTGTTAAGATATGATACACGAATCCAAATAACTAAGGTCATGTATACATATTCAATGTAATTTTAAATTTTTTTGAATAAATACATCCAAATATTTTTTTGCAAGGACAAGGTAGTGGTAATATCTTTAGTCTCTCTTTGGGAGACCCAAGTTCAAACCATGATGTACCTAGAAGGGGATATGCTAGAAGGTAGTCGTCGAGTGTTTGCTAGTTTGCTACCTTGATTGGATTCCATGGAGGGTTGGGGGTCTCGTTGACTTCATCTTACTTAGCAAGCTAGGGTTTATAGTGGTGATAAATTATTTTTATTTTATAACCTTCCTTGTATCAGGAAAATGTGTTACTGGTTTCCCTATGTAATAACGAAAAACATTGAAATGACATTAATTGAACACCCCATATATAATTGTATTTTTTTGTTTATTGAAAATACCTCTTTTAGGGTTCCACTTTCAGGTAAGACCCAAGGAAGTAGAGGTATCTATTTTGCCAATATCACGTAGGGCTTGCAAATGTCGTGCCCTCTTTGGCACACTCAAGGAGAATGCCTAAAACAACAAAAACATGAACAACAAAAACCAAAAAACACAAAAATACAAATAAACACAAACACACAAAAATGAAAAACAAAAACAATAAAACACAAAAAAAAATAATAACAAACAACAATAATAAAAGTTTAGCTTTTGATACTAGATACTTAATGAGAAATCAACCACAAAATGTAAAATGAGCATGCAATATTGAATCTATTATAATGGCAATATACTAAGTATGTAAATATCACGAGAAACTTAAAAAATAACTTATAAAACTACAATTAATGAAAGCTCATGAAAATAGGATATTCATACAAAATGTGGAGATCTCAAGACTCCATGCTTAATACAAGTTCTACATTGTCTCAAACTTGTATTCTACTCTACTCTACGTGAATAGGAGAATATTGTTCTATTTGACCACAAAAAAGTCCAATATATCGTGGGATGTGACTCTTGGCCTTTCATATTCCTATGACTCTTCACCTTCCTATTCTATGGACCCGCACATGGACTATTATGCACATTTACATTATTTAATACTTTGCGCATTCTAATATTACTTGTGAATTTATTACATTGCATAAAGTAAATACTCAAACCCTAATCTAAGACAAACTCTTAATATAAATATGTAGCCATGGTGGTACATTGACATGTACCAAATAATGTAATATATTTCAACACCCCTTTGTATTACATTATTTTTTTATTGAAGACTTTAGTCTTCAAAATGGATTTTCATATTTAAAATGTTATTTAGCTTGATTAGGTTCTTCTTCTTCTTTAATATATAGATGGCCAAGTAGTCCATAGTTTTGTTTTCCTCTCATATTTCTCATTCTGAATATTATATTTCTCTATCGAATTTTATGACATATATTTTTCATTTTCTACAATTTATTACTCAAAAAATATATTAGTGTTGTTTTGAAATACAAAAATATCTTATGAAATCTCAATTGAGTCTAGAGCATATATATCATTATGGATTGATCATGTAGCTTCTATATCATTTTGATTTATGATGAGACACTTATTGAATCTATTTATATATCTAAAATCAACCATTCTTTTGCTCTCTACCAACTTGGCTACTGAAATAAGATTTGATGTTAATCCAAGAACATACATAACATCATGTAACAAAATATTTGGAAATGATGTACTAGGTTTTACACACCCATATCCATGTATAAGATAGGTTTTTCCATCTACAATTTTCAACCTAAAATTAGTGACTTCAAGACAGTCAAACCATTGTAAATTTCCTATCATGTGATGACTTGCACCAAAGTCAATAAACCAAATGTCTTTTTCATTTAGACTTGTAGAATTGTTTGTTCTTGAAGTAATTTTACATCGTTTGTATGGATTTCAATATTTGACCCTATCATAATGTATCTTGTGATTATGTGTTCCTCTTGCTAACTTATCCATTGTAATATTCCTTATATCTTCCTAGTATTATGTATTGAGAATAGTTTTTATAGAATATTTTAACTTTAAAAATATTTAAAGTTGCCTACCTTATGACTCCATAGTTTTTGAGGTTTTTTTTCAACTTTGAATTTGAGTATAGGATCAAATTTGATATACTCTATTCAATTCTAAATTTGTAGGATACCTTTTATCTCTCAAGTGTTTTGAATATACTATGGTCTTGATAAAGTGCTTAGATTTCTTAGTTTTCCTTTGATTTGAATCCCTTTTATCTCCCTAATGTTCAACTTCTATTCTTCACATTATTTATACCTATTAATGAATAGAAAGCTAAAGATACTTTGATGCACTTTAAATTGATAAAAGTTTCCACCTTCAGGACTTTAGAGTTTGATTCCTTATGTCTCATAATTTGAGGAAGAAAGTAATTCCAACGTAGTTTTCCAACTTTTCAATAGCTCTATATTTTTTTCTTGTATATTTAAATTCTCAATAATATAGTTTCTAAATTTCAATAATATATTTTGGTTTTGAATTCCTTATAACTCCCTAGTTAGAAATTTAGAAAATATTGATATTTTTACATTTAATGTTTGAATTTCTATGTAGAATTACTTATTCTTCCAAATTAAATTATTTGCAAATATTCCTTATGCTTGAATAAATTAATTCCAAATTCTTTACAATTAAATATTTATTACTTCAAAAGGCTTTCAAATATCTCAATAAATCATATAATGTAATAGTATATCAATGCAATTCATTATACTTCCACTTATTTAATTAATCTCAAGCAAGTAAGTTTCACCTTAGCATTACTATTCCTTATTTCTTCTCTACCTTTATAAAAAATACAAATTAATTTAAATGATTTTAGTACCTTCTTTATTTTGGTGTGTTGTTTATGCGGTCCACTTCTCCTTGACTTCTCTATTCTATAGCTTACAATATGATTAATGCACGGTCCTCTTCACTAACTTCAATGCACTTCAAAACCTTTCTTACAACATTTAATGCTCCTTATTTTAGCACCTTCTAAGAATTTGACTACCCTTAAAAAATCTTCCTTCACCTATATTACTCTCTTATATTAATAGTAAAATTTTATGACATGTCTTACATGCACCGAAGATGTTTCACTTCCCTTGGATTTACCTTCTGCGATGTGACACTTGGTAGTGGAACTCTTCATTCCTCTTGTGACTATATTTATTCCTTCCAACTAGTAGCACTCCTCTTCCAAATAACATCTACTTTCATTCTTTGTAACACTTCCTATAATCTCCTTTGTTCAGTAATGTTCTATTCTACATTTATGTAGCATGATTCCTTTTATTTGTAACATTCCTTTAGCTTGATAACGTATTTATTCTCTTATACATCTAGTAGTAACTTTATTATTCTCTTCAAATTTTTCTATGCCTTTGTAATAGCAAATAGCATTAGGTTTTCTTTCAATGCCTTACTAGTTTTGGTTTTTTCTACTTCTTGGAAATGGTGCTCGTTCTTAGCTTTGGTGGATCCTTCTTCAATGTGATGAAACTTTGAATTCTTGGTGGCATTATGGTGGTGGTAATGGTGCTTAAGCTTCTCTATTCATGGTGATATCTTGAGACACTTCTAATAATGATATCCTATGGATATCTTGCTAGTGCTTCATTGGTTGCTATCTTATGAAACGTGGGTGGTACTTCGATGTTTGGATTGTCTAACTCGACTCTTCACTTAGCTTGATACTCCATAAAGAAGTATGCTATACCTTCTTCACTCATATATACTCTAAATACCTATCATTGGCTTCTTATTTTGAATAGCAAAAAAAATTGTTGGTTTCCTTATTTGTTATACCTTGTATTCAAGTATTATTTGGCCTAATATTGCAATACTTTAATTTTTAGAAAATCAAGGTAATATACCTTGTTCTTTAAGTGATATTTCTCTTTGTAAAATTACCTCTTACTAGTCTTCACAAAATTTCACTTCATTGACTCTATAGAATGCTTTGAAACTAAATATTTCTTCCCTTATAACACCTTTTATGTAATATCTAATTTGCTTTATGTTGTTAAAATGTGTAGGTTTGAATATAACCAAGATGCCTCCTTTCTCACGTTGGAGACACTAGAATCTAGAGCTCTATTTTACTAAATTTAATGACTCTAATATGGTTCTCTTGTAGCCTTAAATTAAACTGGTTTAAATGCTTAAATAATAACCTTTATAGCATTGATGTGGCATACCTTTTATAGCTAATTCTTCTCTAATATTTGAAGATCTAAACTTTCATTTTGCTACTCAAATATGGTTTAAATATGGATAAGTGAACACTAAATTTTTCATGCAAAAACCCTCATGCATCGTAGCTCTAATAGAATAAAATATTTATTCAAAAGTAATGTTTCTATCACAACCAACATTTAGGATATTAGGAGTGAAGCTATCAACCACTTCAAATTATTTATTTTCTCTCAATATTCAAGCTCCGCCCAGTCCCAATATTCCTTACTTCATCACATTCACACTCTTATTCCTCCTGAGATAAATCAGTGGCTCCTAAAAACCTTTATTCATGATGAAATCAAGAAAGCTATATTCTCCATGAAACTTGACAAAGTTTTGCGGTTTGATGGTTTTCCTATCTATTTTTTCCAATGCTTCTATGATATCATTAGAAACGATGTTTTTGAAGCCATCCAAGATGTCTAGAGATCAAATTCCTTCCCCAGGGATATTAACTCAACCTTCTTCACTCTCATCCCCAAGTGTGTTGAGTGTAGGTTAGTCTCTAACTTTTATCCTATAAGCCTATGTAATGTGCTCTACAAAATAATAACCAAAGTCATGATCGTCAGAATGAAAAATTTTCTCCCTCTCATCACGAACCCCTTTCAAGGTAGCACTATTCAAGGCAGAACTATTACATATGGGGCTATCACTATCCATGAGCTTATGCATTCTATATCCCAAAGTAAAAAACATGGCTTCTTTCTCAAGATTTATATGAACAAGGCCTTTGTAAAATTCTCATGGGACTTCCTACTTGTTGTCCTTCTAAAGTTTGGCTTCCATAACGAATGGGTTGATCTCATAAAATCTTGCACAACTTTAGCTTAGTTTTTTGTTATTGTTAATGGATCTGTTGCAAGTTATTTTAGAAGTTCTAGAGGTATCAAGAAGGGTAATCCCCTATCCCCATTTTTTTCATCATTATAGAAAAATCCCTAGGGATATCCCTTAAATAATCTTCCTCTTTTGAAGTTATTTTAGGCATCAAAGTAGCCTCCCTTCTGATACCTATCTCCAACCAACAATTTTTTGATGATACCATATTTTCCACCCTAGCATTTGTTTCTAAAACCAAAGCTATAAAGAATATTATCAACCTCTACAAGGAATCTACTGGTCAAATGGTTAACCATACCAAAAGAAAAATATTTTTTATTAACACTCCCATTGCCTTCCAAATGTGAATAGTTTGGGTCCTTCAGTGCATTGTAGATGATCTTTCCTCATATTACCTAGGTCTCCTCCTCTTTCACCAATAACCCAAGTGAAAATATGTGGAATAATTTAGGAGGATGGTGTTAATGGAGGATGATCATATACTACTTCAAAGGGGGTAACCTTGTTATAGTGTGATATGAAGTATTATACCACCATTCATACAACGAAAACCACTTTTTCTATTGTGCAAGATGTTCAAAGCTAAAGAAACAAAGGTAGATCTCCAAGATTTTGTTAACAATTTTTGTTTGGTCATCCATCTATGGATGATAGGGTGAACTCATTTTGAGTTGAGTTCCTTGCAACTTAAATAGTTCCTTCCAAAAATTACTAGTAAATGTAGGGTCTCTATTAGTCACAATAGATGTGGGTATTCCATTAAGATGAAATATGGAGTCCTAAAATATTCTAGATACTATTGATATTGTATAGGGATTTGAGAGGGAGCAAAAATGATCATACTTTTTGAGATAATCCACTACCACTAGAACAATTGATTTTCCTCCTAACTTAGATAAGCTTCAATAAAATCCTTGAAAATAGCTATCCATACATGTTCTAGAATTAGCAAAGGTTGTAGGATTCCATGGGAACAAACCATTTGTCCTTTTATTATTTATCACATATCACATTTAGAAACAAAGGTTTCAATATCCTTCTTCATTATCTTCCAAAAGAAATTATGATTAATCCTTTCATAAGTCTTTAGGAACCTAGAATATCTCATGGTTGGTGAGGTATGCATTTTATTCAAGATGATTTTTTGTATTTGTGAAGTTTGGGGAATAACAAGTATGTCATGATATATCAAATCTTGTCCATATTAATTATATCTGAGACATGATTTAGGTTCTATTTGAAGTTTGATGATCAAATTTTTAAAACCTAATTCCTTCTCCATGTCCTCTTTAAAATAATTAATCCATTAAGATATGGGAGAAGAGATAATATTTAACATAATCTGACCCTCAAACTATCAAGAGAGTGCATCAACCATAATGTTCTTTCCTTTTTTATATGTGATTTCATATTCATAGTCCATAAATATAAAAATCAACTTTTGTTTTTTAGGTGTGGTGACCTGATGTTTCAGGAAGTACTTGAGACTTAGGTGGTCTATTTTGATTGATAAATACTAGTGATTAACCATATGCAAAATAGTTAGCATATCCTTTTCATAAGTATATTTTCCCAAATTATGTCTTGAAAGTGCTTTATTGGTGTAGGCCAATGGTCTTCACTCTTGCATCAACATTGGTACTATGCCATTTCCCAAAGCATCACTTTAAATTACAAAGGGTTTATAAAATTAAGGCATTAATAACACTAGGGTGGTTTACATGGCTTGCTTTATGTCAATGAAAGTCTTCCCCTTTGGTTATGATCAAATAAAAGAATTCTTTTTTAACATGGTTGTTAAAGGAGCTATTATATTTCCATAGTTTTGTACAAATTTATAGTAATACCCTATGAGTCCCAAAAATCCTCAAATTCCCTTGAGGTTGTAAGGATTTGGCTAATCTTGAATAGCTTAAATTTTTTTAAGGTTAACTTTAACTCCATATTTGGTGATAATGTGATCCAAATACTCCACTTTTGTCATCCCAAAAGAACACTTAGACCTCTTGGCATAAATTTTATTCTAAGATAAAATTTGTAGAGTCTAATCCAAATGTATGAGGTGCTCCTCCCAAGAGCAACGTTAAATCAAAATATCATCAAGCAAACTAGACTAAATTTTGTGAAGGAATTGGTGGAAGACATTATTAATGAGGCTATAAAATATGGATGGTGCATTGGTTAGGCCAAATGACATGACCAAAAATTTATAATGGCCTCATGAGTTCAAAATATTATTTTGGGGATATCTTCCTCCTTGAACCTTATCGAAGGATAGCCCAAGTGAAGATCCAACTTGGAGAAAAAACTTGTACCATATAGCTCATAAAAAAAGAAATTATCATTGGGATAAGAAATGTATCCTTAATGGTGAGATTATTTAGCTTAAAAAAATCAATACACAACCGACATGATCCACCTTTATTTCTAACCAATAGTACTGGAGAAGAATAAGAACTATTACTAGGCTGAATTACCCCTATTTATAATAATTCTTGTACTAATTTTTTAATTTTTGACTTAATGGCATAGGGGTACCAATAAGGTTTGATGTTAGGTGGCAATCTACTTGGTACCAACTGTATTTCATGATCATGTGAATGATATGGAGCTAATTCTATCGGTTTTAAAAAACTTCATCATTCTTATCATAATGATTTGCAAATATTCTTAGGGCTTATCTTCTTCTAAATTTTGTAGTTGAATTGCAAATATTTGAGGTACTTCCCCACATGAGAAATTTTTTAACAACTTCTCCATATGGATTAAACTAATAATGTGTGGATATCTTGCTAGTGAACCACAGAGAGTTTATGACTTACCATTCTATGATAATTGTATTCATAATTTCTAAAGCTTCAAGCTATTGTTCCCAAGGTGCCTAGCCACTATGATCCTAGTACAATATCACATCCTCCTAATTGAAGAGCAAACATATCAATTTTGAGTTCACAGTCCCCTATATTTAACTTAATATTGTAGCATTTACCCTTGGAAGGTAATCTTCCACCATTTGTCACCATAACTTCAAAGAAGCTACAAGCATGTATGTAATAATTTGTTTGCTTGCTACATTGGGATCAATAAAATTATGCATACTACCTAAATTAATGAGAATTGTAATACATCACCTTTTGAAGAATCCTATTACCTTCATTGTTTGAGGAGTAGAAATTCTTGCAAGTACATGGACAAATATTTTTGGTTATGGTTCTTCTTGTGTTTTACCCTCATCCTTAGATTGTTCCTTTGGTGGTTCTACTTCTTCATAAATTTTTTCAGTACTTACTAATTCTTCTACATCAAAAAAAAGTAACTTCTATTAGGTGTATTTATGCCCTAGTGAATACTTCTCATCACAATTATAATATAAGGCTTGTGCTTGATGGGTATCCATTTTCTTCATAATAAAAAATTTGAATGGGGTAGAATTATTGCTAGTATTTGGTATGAATTGGGAAGAAAATGTGTTTGGCCTATGAAAATTTAGATGGTCTCCTTTGAGCTAAAAAAAATCTTTTGCTAATCTCAACAATCCTATGGATTGCATCATAGAATATGGTTTGAAATTTTTTACCTCAACCTTTATATCATATTTCAATCCAATGATAAAATAGCTCTAAAAATATTTCATTCAAGTTCTTTTCCCTATTATCCAATTTCTCCAGTTGGGTTTAATATTCATCAATTGTAGAGGTTTGTTTAAATTTGGTCAAGGCTCCTATAAAACCCTCATACTCACTAGGCCCAAAATGAGTGAGTAATTAGGAATCAAAATCTTCTTACGAAGGATTTGGAGTGTCGTTATATAACCATTGATACCCTTGGAAGGCCTCAAATTCAAAGTTAAAAAATGTCATGGTGATCCAAAAATATCAAGGTACATTATGAAGCTTGAACAACTGATATGCTCAACACAATCAACCATCAATATCTTTTTCATTAAACTTATAAAATTATAATTAAGGCATCTTAAATGGGGTATCTATGTGAAAAAGAGAATGATAGACTTCTTTCACTTTATACACTCCTTCCTCTTTATAGACTCTTTTCTCTTTATTTCTTGTACTACCACTTGATATTTTAGTATTAGAATGGTCAAACACGTATGGGCCTTCCTTGAATCACTCTTCAATCTCTATGAATTTTTCTTCAAGTTCAACTTTGAAAGTAATCTTGTCATTTATGATGATCTGCATTTGATTTCTCATTTCTTTAAATTGGCTTTATAGGTTAAGAACTTTGGCATTTAATTACTCTAGATAATTGCTTTTTTATACCTCCTTTTGTAATCCTCTAGTTCTTTTGTCCATTTATGCATGATTTGGACCAGTCCCAATAACTTACTAAAAAATAGAAGTGTTGTTTTAGGAGTTACTATTTTTAGTAATGGGTGTTTGGGTGTTATATATCAAAATTATTAGCTCAAAAAGATGAGTACAATGGGATAGGTCTCACAATCATGTTTTTTGGCACATTAAAAAAGTGCATGGAGGCTATAGACAAAAATTATTAGCTTGACGAGATAATCGTAATCAGCTATATCGCACAATAATATTTTTTGTCATCTCAAAAAAAATTTCTAGGGGAGTGTTGTCTTCCAAAGTTGTCAATTTTTCTATTGGACTCTTAATTCACTCAAAAATTTAAGTTTTTATCTGACACCCCTTAAGCAAGCTCTACAATACCTATTATTGACAATTATTCTAACTCTATAATTGATAATTATTCTATCTGACTATCTCAACTACAATTGAATTTGAAACTAGTAATTGCTCCACCAACTCTGTCTGACTATTCTAACGAATATCTAATTGTTACAAACAAACCTTGTCTAGATTGTTATTGAATTTGTAATTGAAGCTACACTCCAAAACTCTGTATGGACTATTACTAATTGATACCTAACTATTACTAATAGACACTATTATGACCAATTTTTTTTCTATCATCTATTTTTTTCAATTAATTCTATGAAATTGTAGTCTCCTCAGTATGCTCAATTTTGTGATATAGTTTTTTTACATTCAAAATAAACAAAAATAGGGTACTCTAAGTCAATGTGTATGTATTGCCCATAGGCCCTCTATTATATCACAATGATGAATGATAGTGCTTGGACCAATTATTAGGCCACTACTCAAAAGGGATTCCATGCATACCCTTGAGCACATCACCCGCCTCTTTGATAGTATAGGGGGTGACATTTTTAAATAGTGCGCCTGATGCACCATGAAGAATACAGGTTAAAAATACTTCTAGGGGGTCTTTTGATATACCGAAAGATACATTGAAGCTCAATTCCATATACAGGTGATGTCTTAGGCCTAGTTATTAGAGCTTGACCATCTCTCACTTCACTAGACATTGTATAGGTAATATAACTTAGCCAATAATGACATATTTTTCATGATATTATAAAACCTTTATCATAGGGTTTCTAACCTAATAATATAATAAAAAAGACTACATTATTTTCATAAGGAAATAGAAGAAAAAAATGAAAACATAAAAAAAAATATATCTAACAATCAAAATGGCAAGACAAGAGCTAGCATAGTCATAGTGGAACATGATTCTAGAAAGTGATCTGGTACCACGTGTTAGAAACCTTCTAATTAAAATAAGCACATTTACATAAATATTGCAATAAAAGCAAAAATTCATGAAAGAATAGAATATTACAATACAAAATGTAAATGTAAAAATATATTAATCTCACAAATCACAACATAATCATGGGCCTCTTCAAGGGGGCAACCTCCTTCAATATGCAAAAAAATGCATTCATTTATGCACCCTTGTTTTTTAAAGACGTAATTTATGCAACCATAACTTAACGCCTAAGAGTTAACTTCTATACAAAGTGTCACTCGAGCTAGAATCTTGTACCAAACAAACAATTACATTTTTTATAATGGTTACATAAAATGATCCCACTTGGTTAAGCACCTCAATACCACGTACTATTACAAAATATCATTAGAATGGATTCCCACATTAAAAAATAATCATTACATAATAATATAAAAAATACTTAATTTACAACCTAGTAGCACTTATACATCCACAATCTACAATTACAATTAATTAGTTAAAAATATAACATATAATATCTATCACAAAATTATTTAAATAAAAATAAAATATATTTTTTTTAATTTTTAATTATAATTTGTTAAATCACATTAATTCATATTATATATATATATATATATATATATATATATATATATATATTCTAAACGGTTAAAAAAAACAAAATTTCGATCTTGTGCAAGAATTACCATTTACTATATGAATAAAATACTTAGAACTTGTCCAGGAATTACCATTTACTCCATGAATAAAATACTCCGTGCGGGTCCGTTGATGACACACCATAGGAAAAATAATGTCATATTCCAATATTTCGGTGTCATTTTAATATTTTTTTAAGCACTAAATGTTAAATAAGAGAAGAGCACATTATATGTATTTAAAAGGAAGATTCAAGTTATATGTATTTAAAAGGAAGATTCAAGGTTAGTGGATTGATAATGTTGATTGGTTGAAATTTATTAAAAAGAGATTTTGATTTAAACTTTAGAAGCATGTCATCTTGTGGATTGGTAGTATTGATTGATCAATCACACACTTCTTAAAAAAAGATTTAAATTCAAACAAAGCATGCTTATCAGCTTGCAAAAGTAATAATCTATTCTGAAATAACGGTTTTAGATTCAAACAAAACTTATCAATTTGCAAATATAATAGTCTATTCTGAAATAACAGTACCAATCCTAAATGTCTAATTAAAATAATAAAATTATGATAACAACCCATGAATTAAACCTATTCATTAGTAAAAAAAAACTTTGAATATAACCCCTATGTATCAACCAAAAAAATACGGCCCTCTTTGGCGTGTTTTTCTTTTCTCAATCGTTTACCGACGACTTCTTTTAATTCACGTGAAAGACTTCGTTTGGGTTGATAGGAAGACAAGTGTCTACTGAACTCTTTTAAAGTCACAGAAATTGCAGAAAATGTTGCTACTTTTGTAGCTATCGGACATTGCATATCAATATCCATTAAACATCTATCCCCGTCTCCGCCCCGTTCTTCTACAATTTGGAGCGCGATACAAAGACTTTGGTTAAGCATTGCCATCGATCCTAAAGATTTATTCTATTCTTTGAAGGAAAAAGCCGTTCAGGTAGGATTTAGAATTAAATTCATTCGCGAAATATGAAGTAACGTCATCTTCACTTAGTCTTGTCGGTGTTATTCAATATTTGTTCATATGGAAGTAGATGGTATGTAGCTATTGCAGGTTGCCCCTTAGAATACGTCTGTCTCCATCTTGCTTTTCCACATATAGCTAGGGGTTTCAAGGACTTTGGTTAAATGATGCCAACGACTCAGAAGACTTGGGAAACGGAAAGCTAGCGGGCTATATAAACTCGTACCCTTATGCCTCTTAGTCCCATAGACATCCTTCTTATATTTGTTTACTTTACCTTTTTACTTGTCACAGTTTAAATAATCAAAATTCTACAATGATAAGCCTATGTTGAGCTATGTTACGCTGCTTTCTCTTCGTTATGGCGTATAAATTAATTAGAAAATAGAAAAAAAGAAACATGTATTAAACAAATGGCTTTTTAAATAGGGAAAAAAGTTGTTTGATAAAAGAGATTTAAAATAAATTAGTTTTAAAAATAGAAAAAAATTATTATGTATAGTAGATGTAGAAAAGTCTTCTAACTATTAAGATGTAATATGCGTATATATTTTGGATGTTAGGCACAAGTTTAAAAAAAAAAAAAATCATTGGATTTAATAAACTTAAAAGAGAATAGATGATTAAAATTTCATCTTGTACGTCTATTGTTTTATGAGTTTTCTTTATTTTCATTTTTTGTTCTACAATAAGAGTGTAGTTATAACATACTTGTAATTTTTTTTTAATCTGTTATTAAAGTAGTGAGATTAGAGATTTAAAGATTGTTTTTTATAGGAGGTCAACCTTTAAAGGTGAAGCATAAAATAGATGGCTGCAACAAATTTTTCATTGTCAATTCTTTTATTCAACAAAGATCACTATGAATACTAGTTGATAAAGATGCAAACATTGATGGTTTTTCAAGGAGCATTGGATATAGTCCAAGTGGAATATGAAGAGCCTTAAGATTGGAATATGTTGATAGCACAAGAGAGAACTTAGAAGAAAGATGCCTTAGCCATGTTTTTAATTCAAAGTGCTTTAGATAGAAGAATTTTTCCTAGAATTGCTATAACAAAAAAATGCCAAGTAATCTTGGGACACATTATAGTTTTCTTACCAAGGCACTAAAAAAATGAAATTGGTTTATTTGCATAATTTGCAAAAATATTTTGAAAATATTTAAATAAATGATAATGAGAATATTATTGATTATTATGTTTGCGTTCAAGACATTGCTAACCAATTATGTAGTTATTGAGAGACCATTAGTAATTACGTAATTTGTGAAAAGGTACTTAGATCTTTACCAATAAAATAAATTTGTGTTGTTATTACAATAGAGGAAATTAAAGGTTTGATGGCAATGAATTTGGGCTCATGGAATCATTATTATCTCATGAAAGTAGATTAGAGAGAACTTTAGATAGTATAGCACAAGCATTTACAACAAAGGCTAAAGTTGGAGAAAATATTCACAGTAACAATTTCCAATGGAGGTAGAGGTCCTGGACATGATAGTCCAAATAAAAGTAAATGTAGTGTCATTATTGTAAAACATTTGGTCATTTTGAGAGAGAGTGCGGGATCAAAAAAAGTCACATGCAGAATAAGAATGCAAATTTTACCCAAAAGGAAGAAGAGCATTTTCGATCTAACATTTTTCCTCGTTTTGTATGGTAGATAAGTATAATGATGATGTTTAATTTTTTATTTTGGTTGCTCAATCATATGATAAACAACAATTTATTTGTGAAGGATGATGAAACAATAAAAAGTGAATTGAAGGTTCGAGATGATAAGAATGTAGAAACTATCAACAAAGGCATGCTAGTTATGTACACCAAGTAAGGTGAAGTAAAAAAAACCAAGACACTTTGTTAATTTTAGGTCTTAAGCACAATCTTTTGAGTGTAGGTCCATTGGTTGAAAATAATTATAAAGTTTTATTTTCTAATAAAGCATGTAAGATATTTGATAAAAATAATGATAAAAATATAGTTACAATAGTTTCCATGACAACAAATATAATGCTTCCAATGAAGAAACATACGACACACTCAAATGTTCTACAAGAAACTATTGAAGATAATAATTAGGTGTAGAATAAATGTTATGGTCCTCTAAATTTTAAGGGGTTGAATATGTTAGAGTTAGAGTATATTACATCATTTGGGTCATGTAAATGTACCACCTTTGGTACATAGTTAGAGTAGAGATTACTTTAGGGGGAATTTAAGTACTTACTTCAAACAATGTAATGAATGTACAAGTATCAATGTGTGTGTTGAAATGTGCAAGGTTTCCACTTGTACATCTAGGTAGTGTGTTGGCTAAAGAATCTATTTTCCTATATAAAGGGTCTCAAAGTGATAGATCATAAGACGAAGCAATTTAGTAGAGTAGAGCACAATGTATTTCTTTAGAAAATATTAATGGAGTGACCTTATCCTCCATGCTATATTTTATTTTCATCACTTTCTATTTATAGTATATTTTAGTCATATTGCAAACTCACTTTCTTTTATCTTATCATGATTTGTGTTAGATCACTCCCATTGTAGATATCCTCAAAAGCTAACAATGGTATCAAAGCCATGATGAATCAAGATAGGAATAGGAGGGCATACATCCATCATATTTCCTCTTTAAATTTTTGGAAATTGTACTCACCAGTGTGCACCGTCACTTGCAACAATCATCATAAGAGAAGTCTAGTAGGTCAATAATAATAGGGAGAGAATCATGAGTGAGGAATAAAATAAAATATTAGTTATAGAAATTCTAATATTACATCTGGCTAGAGTATTTCTACAAAGTTATAAAAAAAATTGTGAAGACTAGCACTCAACATTCATACCACTAGAATGAGAAATCAACTAGTGAGTATTATTATCTCTAGATTTATAAGTTCTTTGGTTCCATTTTCTAAAAACTTGTTGCAAGAAAAGAAGATTCAGGAAAAAAATTGGAAATCTTCCTACAAAAGAGTAGGAAGAATATATTTTTAGAACCATTCTAGCACTTACAACAACAAGGAAGAAGACTGAATGTTTCAAATACCTTGAGAAAGGTCCCAATTCAAGAGTTGCAATCCTAAAAAGTGTAAAAGTGAATAAAAAGGCCATAGTAACCTTATATTAGAATCAACGAAGAAGATACTCCAAAATACATGTGAAGGATGAGATAAGAGACTAGTGATCTCTATTCAAAATCAATACCTGCAGAGTGCCAAAGAAGAAAATGACAAAGAATATTATAAGAAGAATAATCCAGAGAAGCCTAGAAGAAGAATAGGCCAGAGAACCCTTGACGAATAAAAGACTAGAGAAGCCTTGAAGGAGAAAAGGCCAAAGAAACCTTGATCCAGAAAAGAAGACCATAGAAGCCTTAATTTTCAAGAAAATTTCAAAAAATAATTCTTGATTTAGAAGATAAGGTTCCTAATTTAGAAGAAGTCTCCAAAGAAGAGTTTCTAAATAAGACTCTAGAGAAGAGTCCAAGAAATATGATATTAGTGATCTCCATCAAAGCCTAAAAATTATAAAAGAAAGAGATAGGACCAATGAAGTCCTATTCCATAATCCATAAGTAGTAGAATTAAGGATATAAGAAGAAGATATCATCACCAACATTTCTATAAGTAGAATTTTGAAGAAAAGGCCTCAGTTGTAAAACCAAAGAATTTGCAAGATAGAATACCTAGGAGAGGTCTCAAGCAAAAAAATAAGAAGGCTTGGAGAACCTTATTTTTTAGCTCATAGAAGCACCATTAAAATAGTTCCTAGGAGAACTTGTTGGAGAAATCCACTATCGAGGAGAAATCTCCGGATAGTGAATAACTTGGGAAAATTGTTGCCATCCAATAACAAGCCAAAGAGAAGAATAATTTGACAAGGAGTTCAAAATATAGAAGAAGAATCTAGTGAAGACCTCAAGATATTAAAAATATTGAGAAGAATATCCTATTTGAAGTTAAAATTTCACAAGAATATTGAAGGAAGATTCAAACAAAATAAGCCTACCAAATATAGGATATTTGAATATTGTCTTTCACAACAAGAAGGTACAAGTTCAAATAAATGTGTTCTCTGATTCTACAGTAGAAGGTATAAGATCACTCGAAGGATCAAGCCACAAACCTAAAGATCAAGATAAAAATTTTAAGGTCATAGTTTGGTGAAGCATGAAGTTGTTCTAAATAGCCAATAAGAAGCTATGAATTCATCCACTAGAATGCAACAACTTCATGAAACAAAACACCAAGATATATATCTACAATAAAAGCCATTGAAGGTAAGCAACTTGGGTACAATTAGTTTAACTTAAAGTAGGGTTCATTATCAAATTCCAATAAGGACCATATTTGGAATAAAGTTGCAAGAAAAAGGGTACATGTTATAGTCTTCCAAGTGTAAAAAGGAGAATTCATTTTAAGATATATTTGCACATTAACAGGAGTTGGATATTTTTGAAATAAAAAAAACTATCACCTACCTATTATCTATCTAGAAAGTAACAAGACTACATCATACAATATTGATTGTAGTAAAAATTACAGAATATTCATTAAGGGTTCTTTGTATATTACTCTTAAGAATTGTAAAATATTATTGAGTGCATTAAAATTCATTCTGAGAGTTTATTATCATTGAAAGTGCATTATTAATCCATTAAGAACCATACTAGTTGATCTTTAACTATTTACTCTCAAGAAATTAGTTTGTGTTGTTAAAGGCACAAAAATTTACAGCACTACGTGGCCAAAGGAAGCCACCAATACAAGCAAAAATGTGGAGAAATAAACCACCATTAATATACTTTAAGGAAGACTCAAATCGAGACTTCATGAATCTCAAGATTTAAGCAGAATATAATGATTTTATTTAAGTTTAGAGTGCATAAATCCTTACTTCAAAAACAACATCTTATTATTTTGTATTAAATATCATTAAAATATCCAATAAAATAGATTAAAAGAGGTAAGAAATATTTCATAAGAAGGTCCTTTGTATTGGTGCAAATCTAGCTATTACAAAGCACGTCTTTTTTTCCTTTATAAGGACAAAAGTATTCCTATTTATAGGAAGTAACACAAACATCATATTTTTTAGGTTGAAGGGCATAGTTTGAGCAAGAGGAAGGATCCACAAAAAATCTCACACATATAAGAATCAAGGTGTTTAAAAACACCATTTCTCCACATACAATCTAGCCTTAGGAGCAAGCGTATCACCTGCAACATTGGAGCTATTATAAGAAGCCATTACCATCCAAGTCTATGTAAATAAAAGGGCAACATACATAGGGAGATCATATTCCTAGAAGAAGCGCTATCAAATCCAAGCAAAAATGCTAGCAAATGGTTGTTATAAAATATATACAAACAACATATTATACGCATACATATATAAAGGAAGAAATACTATACCTAAGGTTTCTACTTGGAGAGAATGACCACCATTAAAGAGCATAATAAGATGCCATAGTATCACCATTGAAAGCACCATAATACCAAGAAGCAATACAACTGGTACCATCCATTATCCTCATCAAGATAGCATGTGAATAAAGAAGAGGGAATGCTTGTATTTCAAGAAACATAGCAAGCCAACACACATTTCAAAGCTATAGGTAAATATAGGGTATCAATGCCCATCATTGGAGTGTTTTAAGAAATGTTTACATGCACAAGCTATGAGTACCACTTGGAATAAGAGCTCTAAGCATCTAATATTCTTAAATAATCCAACACTCACCCAGGAGGAGTTACAAGCCTTTTGGAGGTTACCACCAAACTCATCATTGCATATGTTGGAATATCAACGCCTACTAAGCGATGCTCAAGTGACACTTATTCAAAATTCATAATAAAACAATTATATTTAAGGGATCTATATTGAAGAAGGAAAAGCATCGAAGGTGAAAGAGAAGACTATCATTGAATGGTGTGAAGCATATTCAAATAAATAAGGCTTATTAAATATTATGCACCATTCAAAGGAGAAAGAAAACATCTAAGAATTTTTTATAATATTATAAAATACAATGGCTCATTTGATCAAAAATCCAACATCTTGTTCATGGAAGTAATACATCATAAAACTAGCCATACCAACATCCAATTTGCAAAGGATAATATCGAGCATTCTTAAAAGGAATACTAGCATCGATTACAAAGAAAAGAAGAGTTACGTAAGGGAGAATTAGTGTCGTTCAAATAAGTTATTAACTGCCATTTTAAAGGATTCAAAATTACAACCTCACAAGATCAAGGTAAAGGAATATGAAGGTAAACCATATACTATTTATTCCTTTCTGTAAACTAAGGATATATTGTTGTCATAAGGGCACATTATATTTACTATTTCAATTCATTCACTTAGCATTAGTAATATATTAAGCACACATATTTCAAAATACATATATTTGCAAAAAATAAAGTTAGTGGAATAAGGATTTCAACTTGAAAATTAAAAACCCTATTATTGCAAATATTATATTGTTTTATAATATTCCATACTAGAGAGTTATAAGGAATACTAAAAAATATATATATATTTTTTGAATTTACATGGTAGAATCAATAGCCGCAATGAATTTGAATAAGTTATCCAGCTTTTTATGGTTGCCACTTTATTCTGCATTGTCCATATCGGAAGCTACCACATAGTTCTTCGTGCATTCCACCCTATAATCACCATGCCATAGTCAATTTAAACCTTTTACACCACTAAAAGCACTAGGAAAGGGATAAGTGTTCAAGTCTCAATATTTGAACCTTGGACCTCTGCCACCCTTACAAGGTCTGCTCAAATCAATTGATCTATACCTCAGACCTATCAAAGTAGGTAATTGGAATTTATAAATATTAAATATTAAATATCAAAGGCTATAAATGAGGTCTATTAAGGAAAATAAAGATTTGGAAATAAACTAATATACTTGTCTCAAGCTATAAAGTGCTTAAGTTCAATAAGAGTAATAAGGTGTACTAGAAGTTGATTTTTTTACTTACAAAACATTACAAAATCAAATTAAAATTGAACTAATATTCACAAAAACACTTTATCTAACATTTAGCATATCCAAAATTACTAGGGAGACATAAGGTATTCTAAAACAACTTGACAATAATAGCATTCATTCAAAACTTATCAAGTACTCAATCCATTTGAAATCATAAGGTTTCTACAAGTCTATAGGAATTATATTAATTGACATCTCTTAACTATTGAGATATAAGGAAGCCTACAAAGCCAAAACACTAAAAGGTTCTATCAAATCAAAGCTCATAACTAGAGAGTCATAAGGCAGAACACTTTAGATGACTCTATCTATTCAGTTACGAGCACTTTATACTCCAAGAAGCTATAAATATGTCCATTTCAAGTAATACAATAAATAGTGACATGAAAAATACTATTAGAAAAGAAAAAGCAAGTGTCATAAAAAGTAGAATCAGGAACTTACTTATAAAATCTGAAGAAAAAATAAATCCTACTTCAAAAAGGATACAAACTGAAGCTCTGAAAGATAGGTTTGAAATGATGGAGCATTATCTACATGCTCGACTCACTGAAGCAATTGATAATGGAAAGAATGATATTTAGATTCCTTTAGAATATGGAAGCATGCTATACATGGCACTACTTACATTCAAATGTTAGAAGGATGAAAATATAGAATATAAAGGATTGATAGAATTGCTCAAATTGAAAAAAAATGGATGAATCATCACTAGCAAGGATATTTCAATCCTCATGCAGTATTAGTACTTCAAATTCTACTAAATAAAATTGTTATCATGATCCTCTAAGTGTATGTTCAAAAGCTTCTATATAGAACACAAAGAAAGAAGAGAAGAACAAAAGCGAATAGAAAATATATTTGCAAGAATCAAGTGATAGCACATCTACCCATGAAAGTATTGATTCCAATGAAGAAGAAGAAGAAGAAGAACCAATGCAATAAGTCATATAGTTCAATGTGAATTAAAGAGGATACGAAGGACCACATTAAACTGAATAACATCTAAAGAAAGGAGATCCATATTGAAAATTGAAATCTTTAATACCAAAATAATGTAATATAGCAGGGTGTTAGGATTGGAGTATATTACATCATTTGGGTCATGTAAATGTACCACATTTGATACATAGAGTAGATATTACTTTAGGAGGAAGTTATTTACTTACTTCAAGCAATGTAATAAATGCACAAGTGTCAATGTGCATGTTGTAATGTGCAAGGTGTCCACTTCTACAACTAGGTAGAGTGTTGGCCAAGGAATCTATTTTTCTATATAAAGGATATCATTGTGATAGATAATAAGTTAGAGCATATATATAACAAGAGCACAATGTAGTTCTTTAGCTTATATTAATGGAGTGATCATATATTCCATATTGCATTGTATTTTCACCACTTTTTATTTATAGTATATTTCAGTCATATTGCAAACTCACTTTATTTCATCTAATCAAGACCTACATTAGAACTTTCCCACCGTATATATCCTCAAAATATAACATAATATATTATATACAAATAATATAGTTCAAGGATTAACACAAGTTTAAGCAAAAAATGAGTTGTGACTGGTTGTGCATTAAGAAAACAATAGAAAACAAAAATTAGTTGGAAAGTCATTGCAGTCTTCATGATAATTATAGTTGTTTCACTTGGATATTTGTGAGCCCATGTAGACACTAAGCATTGGTAATTATTATTTTTTAAAATCCATAGATGATTTTTTCAATAAAATGTATATTTATTTCTTGAATAATAAGAATGAAGCATTTGGTTGTTTTATGAGTTTTAAAACCTTAGTTGAAAAATAAACAAATCATTCCATTAAAATTTTGAGGATTGATTGAGGAGGAAAATTTACTTCTAAGAAATTTAATGCATATTGTGGTAATGATGGAATCAAAAGGTAACTTAAATCAACATACACACCATAGCAAAAGAGTGTTACTAAGCAAAAAAATACATGATTATTGAAATGATGAGGTCTACGTTGCAAAAAAAGCACATGGAAAATACATTTTAGGTTGAAGTAGTAGTTATAGTTATGTATATTCTCAAATGCAACCCCACATTAGTAAGTGAATAATTATACACCAAAAGAAGCATGGTCGAGTAATAAACCCAACATGGAACATTTGAGAATTTTTGGTTCATCGGTATTTTTGCATATTCTAGATAAAACCAAGAAGTTACTCTATCCAAAGAGTAAAAAATACATTTTTTTTTTGTTTCTCTAAAGAAAGTAAATCATTCAAATATTTGAATGCCTATTCAAAAGAATAATTATATCATATAATGTAATATTTGACAAAGGGTGAGCATGGAAAGGAGGTATCTAGAAGGATGAGATATCATGATTGAAAATAGAATTAGTTGAATATGACATCACTTCTTGCAACAACACAAGTTTCAATTGTAGTAGCCCAACATCATCACCAAAAAATTCTTCAAATATAAGGACAAGTCTAGAATGAACTCCAAGGAAGGTAAAAAGTTTAGTTATAATTTATTAAAGTATTACCAATCAAGAAGGTATGAATCAATTTGTGAATTTCGTATTATATTCTCAAATTTATGTTGAATATAGTTTTTATGAACATATTGTGAATAATACAATTTTACATGATACAATGGACAAAGAAATAAGGACAATTGACAAGAATAACACTTTGAAATTGGTCGAACTTTCAAAAGATAAAAAAGTGATAGGAGTGAAATGGATATAGAAAAATAAGTACAAGAGTGATGACACCATTGAAAGACATAAGGAAAGGGTCCTTACCATGGTATGTGTAGAGTTCTATGGAATAAACTATGAAGAGATATTTACACTAGTCACTTGATGGAACACAAAAAGAATTGTGTTAACACTAGTAGCTCATAATAAGTGGTTGGTCTAATAAATTGATGTAAAATCAAAATTCTTGAATAGCTTCATTGAGGAGGAAGTTTATGTGCAGTAGTCACCTAGGTGTGAAATTAAAAGAAGAAAACATCATTTCTATAAATTGAAGAGGACATTATATGCTGTGAAACAGGCTCCTACATCTTGGTATTAGAGAATTGATAGTTATTTCCAATGGCCTGGATTTACTAGCAAAAATGAACTAACATTATATGTACAAAAGGAAACTAATCAATTTTTGATTACTTGTGTTTATGTAGATGAATTAATTTTTAGGGGTATTAACTCAAGCAAGAAATGATGAAATAATTCCAAATGACTGATTTAGGTCTAATGCATTATTTTCTTATTATGGAAGTATATCAATTGATTGATGGTATCTTCATTTCTCAAGAACAATATGTCCAAGATCTATTAAAATGATTTAGAAAGGATAAGTGTAAGGAGATGGTAACCTCAATAGCATAAGGTGAAAAGGTAAGAAATGAAGGTGGAAGCAACAATGTTGATGGAACTTTATTTCATAGATTGGTTGGTAGCTTGATGTATCTTGCAACTACCATACTTGATATTATTTTTGTTGTGAGTCTTGTTTCTAGGTTTAGGACAAAACCTCATTATAATCATGTAAGAGCAGTGAAAAGAATCAATAGATGATTGAAAATCAACTTCATGATATTGCTTTAGTCTTGGTAATTATTTTATTTCATGGAGATCAAAGAAGTAACAAAGAGTTTCTCTTTACATAATGGAGGTTGAATATATAGTAAATGTGTCAACAAGTTATCAAGTAGTATGGCTACAATAATTTTTAGATAGATTGTAATAAGAGATCAATTCCCCCACTCCTGTATAATGTAATAATAGTAGCACCCTTTAGATAAGAAAAAATATTAATTTTCATTGAAAAACTAAGCACGTAAATATTCATCTTCATTTCATTCGAGATTTAATTCAAGAAGGAACATTATAATTACAATTTTATAGAATAAAAAACTAATTGGTAGATATTTTTACAAAATCACTTATAAGAAAAAGATACAATTTGAACTATTATGTTTCAAGGAGAAGAATGTAAAAAATAACACTTTTCCTAAAAGAGAAGAAAATCTAATTATAAAATCTTATGTATAAAAACAAAACTAAAACAAAAATTAATTTTCAAATCCAATAGAAGATAAAATTAAAAACAAAGGATTGAGATATAAAAAAATCTTGTTATTATTAAGATGTACGATGTGTTAGGCACCAGAACGGTCCGTTGTATACAATAAATTTAAAGAAAAACATATGAATAAAGTTATTTTCTTTATTGGATCAATTTTTAAAATATTCCAAAGAAGGCTTTGCTAGGGTTTGATGAGGGAAAACTACTCTGCTAGGGTTTGATGAAGAAAAACTACTCTACGGGGATGACAGCAGCTTCGAAGGAGGTCTAAAAAATTGGAGGAATATCATGATGGCATCGGGTCCAGCACATAGAGTGCATGCTCGGGATGTTTTTTCATCTGAAAATGATTGGAAGGAATAGGATTTTCTAGTGCATGTTAGGAACCGCTTGTTAAAGAACAATGGATGTTTGGAACGATGTGAAGCCAGGCCAATTCTAGTGGTTCAACCAGACTCGGTGGCGGAAGATGTGGAGTATCTAACCAAACATGCCCTTATTGGTAAATTTTTGGGCATCTGAATTTCTCTTCCCTTTATGGAGGCTTGGGTCAGGAATACTTGGAATCCTGAAGGCGATATGGAGGTGATGCTGAGTACGAACAACTATTTTATGGTGGTTTTCTCTTGTATTGTAGATCATAACAAAGCATTTGAAGGGGGTCATTATTTATATAACCAAGTGGCCTAGATTTGGTCTAGAGTGTTGAGAATGTAAGGTTGTATGTTCGATTTTAGTTGGAAACACTTTTTGGGCAGAATTAAATATAAGGTATGCAATTTATGATTTGATTTTTCAAAGTTTTTTTATATTCAAAAATCTGCATTAAAGGGTTGCATGAAATTTAAAAGATTGTTTATGATTTTGTTATGGGATATATAAGGTTTAAGAAAATTAAAATATTTTATTTTAATTTTGATTATTAGAATTTATTCTATAAAATAGGAGTGATGAGGTATGCAAAGAAAATTATATTTTATATTTTGAGATAAAGCTCTATTGTGTTAAGTATTTTGAGAGGAGAAATAAGGTACATAAAGGAGATTATTGTGCATGTTTTCCTTTTATAAAATTGTTGATGTATATTTTGAAATTTTGGAGATTATAAGGTGTATTTGAGACTTGTTATTTTTGTATGGTAAAATAATTATTAGGAAAATATTTGCAAGGATATTTTGAGAAATATTGTTGTTACCTAACCTTAAACTTGGCAAAGAAGATTTGATTGTGGTTAAGGCAAGTTTTGAATATATATCTCCATAAAAAAAAAAAGGTATGGGTACATCTTCCTTGTGAGTGAAACATTGTTGGATTGAATGTTGTAAAATGCAAAGTTGGAGTGAAAAGGATTGTTTGATAGGTATTGTTGGAAATGTTGAGTAGGTATTTATGTGCATGATTTGTGGATCACGAGTATCATTGTTATGTGATATTGAGAACTATTTGAGCTAGGATTTGTAAATATCACGAGTATAATTATTATGTGAGTTAGGGTTTGTGAAATATCATGAGTATCATTGTTATGTGAAATTGAGAACTATCTTGAACTAAGGTTTTGTGAAAGAATATGAGTATCATTGTTATGTAAAAACTGGAATCATCTTGAGTCAAGGTTTGAGTTCCATAGTGTGAGTTGTTGGAAGTATGGTGAAACACTTGGTTAGGGTTAGTATTAAAGTTGTGTTTCATTGAGTGGATGGTTGAGTGAAGTTGATTTAGCATTATTGATTGAGAGTATTGGAGTGACAGTTCAAGATTTGTAAAACAAATTATTATTTATTTCTTAATTAAATTGAAATTAAGTTTGAAAGTGATAGAGTGTTTTGTGAATGTGAAATATATTATGTCTCTTACCATTTTCTATATGTTTCTATGGTTAAACAATATTCTGAGTGAAACTTGTATGTGTGATTGAAGAGGTTTTCTAAAAGATATTTAGTTGAGTTTTGTATGCAAGTTTGCAATTGATTTGAATAAAATTTTGTGAAAGCTAGTAGGCATATTTGAGTAAGTCCTAGAGGAGACTTAAGGATAAATTTGAGTAAGCTTTTGTGAAATTTTAAGGATAGATTTATGTGAGCTTTTGTGGAATCTTACAAGCTGATTTGATATAAGTCTTGGTGAAGACTTGTTGGGCAAATTGGCAAAGTTCTAGAGAAGAATTGTTGAGAAAATTTGAGGCAATTATTTGAGAAGACTTGATAATAAATTTGATTGATTGATTTGTTCAAACTTTGAATTTAAGGCTTGGAGTAAATCTAGCAGATTTTATTTGTGATTGAGTCAAGCTTTATGTTAAGGCTTAAGGACAAATTTGAGACAAAGATTGAGTAGATTTGTGATGTATTGAAGGACAATGTTTAGTGCAAATTTGAGATAGAGATTGAGTAGATTTATGCTAGATCAAAAGACAGAGTTTAGTGCAAGTTTTAGATAGAGATTGAGCAGATTTGTGCTAGACTAAAGGATAGTTTTTAGTGCAGATTTGAGACATAGATTGAGCAAATTTGTGCTAGATTGAAGTCTAATGTTTAGTTTAGATTTCAAACAAATATTGAGGAGAGCTGAGAGTAAGCTTTGGAGGTGATAGAGCAAAGGATAGTAGTCACCAATAGATAGATATCCATTAGATAGGGTAATAAGGATATAGGTCTTCTGAGTGAGGATATGGGTCTTCTATGGAGAGCGATCCACAAGCCAGTGTAGTGGAGGTAGGAAGGTTTCTATGAGATCACCATCCAGAGTAGAGGAGAAGGAGTTCTCCTATGGATATATATCCACAAAACGGTAGAGGGGAAAGAGTTCTCCTATGGATAAATATCGACGAACTTGATTAGGTGATTGGTGTCTCCTTTGGATAGAGGTCCATAAACATTGTAATTGGGAAGGATTCTCAAGATATTTATTGAGAAAATTTTAGTGAAATATTTTTTTTGTGGAGTAACCCACATTGGGTGAGCCACGTTAAATTGGTGTCTCTATTGTACGTGATATTTTATGCATTGCTTTGATTACTGTTGTTGATATTGCCATTGATTATATTGGATAATATTGTTTGGGAAAGAAAAGTAAAAAGTGGTCTTATACTGTTCACCCCTCCCTTTGAGTATAAGCTTGTGTTCTTCACAAATAATCCAAGGGAGAAGACTTGACAATTCAAGATTTGTAAAACAAATTATTATTATTGGTGATTGAAGAGGTTTTCTAAAAGATATTTAGTTGAAGAGGTTTTCACGTGATTATTGAGAGGAGAAATAAGGTACATAAAGGAGATTATTGTGCATGTTTTCCTTTTATAAAATTGTTGATGTATATTTTGAAATTTTGGAGATTATAAGGTGTATTTGAGACTTGTTATTTTTGTATGGTAAAATAATTATTAGGAAAATATTTGCAAGGATATTTTGAGAAATATTGTTGTTACCTAACCTTAAACTTGGCAAAGAAGATTTGATTGTGGTTAAGGCAAGTTTTGAATATATATCTCCATAAAAAAAAAAAGGTATGGGTACATCTTCCTTGTGAGTGAAACATTGTTGGATTGAATGTTGTAAAATGCAAAGTTGGAGTGAAAAGGATTGTTTGATAGGTATTGTTGGAAATGTTGAGTAGGTATTTATGTGCATGATTTGTGGATCACGAGTATCATTGTTATGTGATATTGAGAACTATTTGAGCTAGGATTTGTAAATATCACGAGTATAATTATTATGTGAGTTAGGGTTTGTGAAATATCATGAGTATCATTGTTATGTGAAATTGAGAACTATCTTGAACTAAGGTTTTGTGAAAGAATATGAGTATCATTGTTATGTAAAAACTGGAATCATCTTGAGTCAAGGTTTGAGTTCCATAGTGTGAGTTGTTGGAAGTATGGTGAAACACTTGGTTAGGGTTAGTATTAAAGTTGTGTTTCATTGAGTGGATGGTTGAGTGAAGTTGATTTAGCATTATTGATTGAGAGTATTGGAGTGACAGTTCAAGATTTGTAAAACAAATTATTATTTATTTCTTAATTAAATTGAAATTAAGTTTGAAAGTGATAGAGTGTTTTGTGAATGTGAAATATATTATTTCTCTTACCATTTTCTATATGTTTCTATGGTTAAACAATATTCTGAGTGAAACTTGTATGTGTGATTGAAGAGGTTTTCTAAAAGATATTTAGTTGAGTTTAGTATGCAAGTTTGCAATTGATTTGAATAAAATTTTGTGAAAGCTAGTAGGCATATTTGAGTAAGTCCTAGAGGAGACTTAAGGATAAATTTGAGTAAGCTTTTGTGAAAGTTTAAGGATAGATTTATGTGAGCTTTTGTGGAATCTTACAAGCTGATTTGATATAAGTCTTGGTCAAGACTTGTTGGGCAGATTGGCAAAGTTCTAGAGAAGAATTGTTGAGCAAATTTGAGGCAATTATTTGAGAAGACTTGATAGTAAATTTGATTGATTGATTTGTTCAAACTTTGAATTTAAGGCTTGGAGTAAATCTAGCAGATTTTATTTGTGATTGAGTCAAGCTTTATGTTAAGGCTTAAGGACAAATTTGAGACAAAGATTGAGTAGATTTGTGATGTATTGAAGGACAATGTTTAGTGCAGATTTGAGATAGAGATTGAGTAGATTTATGCTAGATCAAAAGACAGAGTTTAGTGCAAGTTTTAGATAGAGATTGAGCAGATTTGTGCTAGAATGAAGGATAGATTTTAGTGCAAATTTGAGACATAGATTGAGAAAATTTGTGCTAGATTGAAGGCTAATGTTTAGTTTAGATTTCAAACAAATATTGATGAGAACTAAGAGTAAGCTTTGGAGGTGATAGAGCAAAGGATAGTAGTCACCAATAGATAGATATCCATTAGCTAGGGTAATAAGGATATAGGTCTTCTGAGTGAGGATATGGGTCTTCTATGGAGAGAGATCCACAAGACAGTGTAGTGGAGGTAGGAAGGTTTCTATGAGATCACCATCCAGAGTAGAGGAGAAGGAGTTCTCCTATGGATAGAGATCCACAAACCGGTAGAGGGGAAAGAGTTCTCCTATGGATAAATATCGATGAACTTGATTAGGTGATTGGTGTCTCCTTTGGATAGAGGTCCATAAACATTGTAATAGGGAAGGATTCCCAAGATATTATTGAGAAAATTTTAGTGAAATATTTTCTTTGTGGAGTAGCCCACATTGGGTGAGACACGTTAAATTGGTGTCTCTATTGTACGTGATATTTTATGCATTGCTTTGATTACTGTTGTTGATATTGCCATTGATTATATTGGATAATATTGTTTGGGAAAGAAAATTAAAAAGTGGTCTTATACTGTTCACCCTTCCCTTTGAGTATAAGCTTGTGTTCTTCACAAATAATCCAAGGGAGAAGACTTGACAATTTTTGACCAAAATTTCAATATTTTTCCTTTGGTTAAATTGACCCAATAGATTTCTTTAGAGGTTGTCAATCTTGAAAAACTACCATGTATTGATTCGTAATTTTTACCAAAATGGTTATGCAACAATAGTGGGTGCAAACCACTAGGATCACTTAAAGTCTTGAAAATTTATTGGTAGTATGTATTCCATTTTTCTTATATGTTATTATTATTATTACTAGATCATAAGAATAAATATTGCAATGTAGTATTGAAGGCCCATGAGACCATATGCCATATGGTAATATCCTCATGAAAAATGTTATTTATCCAATATGTGTTTATCCAACAATGTTCTAGGTAGTTCAAATTCCTATCATGGAAGCATAATGAATAACCCTATACCCTATAATATTTGAACCTTAGACCTCTTATTCAAAATTTCAAAGTCTTCGTTACACATATCAATTCTTTTTTAGACATAATTTTTTGAAGATATCCACATTACATGTTAATATAATAAATGGATATTTTTTATTTTTATTTTGATAAGTTTATCTTCTACTAATTACAAACCTTAAAATATATATAATTTTATGTAAATACCATATTAACACTTTAAAATATGCTTAATAATTAAAATACATAATATCCATACCACATCCATTTTTTAAACTTCCTATATATTTATTAAGTGATATAATTTGTAGTTTTCATATAATAATAACATATATTAAATTGTTAACATACATAAATATCATATATTAAATTATAAACATGCATGGATAACATATTTATTAATCTTATTTTTTAATTTTTTTTACGAAACAAATAATAAAAAATAGTTAGAAAACTCGATTTTATTGCATAAACTACTATCTAAACTGCAAAAGCCTCCTAATAATTGGCTTCTCTTGCATCAGGTACTATCTAAACTATAGAATCTTCTCCATCCATAATTGGGTTCTCTTGAATGTTTAAATGACTAGCATATAAGACATTCAAATTGGACAAAGTTAGGAGTTGAGAAAGACATCTTTTATTGCCTCTATCTACCAGTATATGTATGTTTTCTTCATTTTGTGAATACCATAACTGTTGCTACTTAATTTATGGCCACTAGCACTTGTACATCCACAGTTTGTAGTTGCAATCGGTTAAACATATATTATCTATTCAGAAGTTGTCTAAGAAAACGTAATAATAAATTTAGATAATTGTAGTTTTTTAAATTATAGTATTATTATGGTTATGTTTTTTATTTTTTAAAATTTAGAAAAAAAAAAATTAACAGTTATATATATACACTAAAACATAGAACTTGTCCAAGAATTACCATTTCCTACATGAATAGAATACTCCGTCCTGGCTCATTGATGACCAACCTTATTATTTGTTCCCTACGTCAGAGTCAAACAGGGAATGCCAAACATGAGAAGAGCAGCTTCTATGTATTCGGAAGGAAGACTAATATACCGCCCCACGCTGCAACCAAGGCTTTTGCACGCGCATTCTTTGGGTGCTTTTCCTTTTCCAATCGTTTACTCACTTCTTTTAATTCACGTGAAAGACTTTGTTTGGATTGATACAAAGTCACAGAAGTTGCAGAAAATGTTGTTACTTTGTAGCTATCGGACATTGCATATCAACATCCATTAAACATCTATCGCCGTCTGTGCCCCGTATTTCTACAATTTGGAGTGCGTTACAAAGACTTTGGTTAAGCATTGCCAACGTTTCTAAGGATTTATTCCTGTCTCTGAAAGAGAAAGCCGTTCTTGTAGGATTTAAAATTAAATTCATTCGAGAAATATGAAGTAACGTCATCTTCACTTAGTCTTATCGGTGTTATTCAATATATGTTCATAGTTCATATGGAAGTAGATACTTGTACATAACATTATCAGAAATCAGATCTCTTTCATGCCATTTAAAGCTGACAGCAGACCACTGATTTATAACATACCACTACACTCGGGACCATCAATCTAGCCATCCATTCCCTTATTCTGAACATAGCCGTCCATTCCATTATCTGAATATCCCAGATTAACTGGCTTAATACATGGCAATCATGAACCACATGCTATCTTCGCAACACGGAAGACGGCTTGTATTTGATCTCATCAATTGGCCCCGGAGGATCACGGTACTAAGAGTATAGATGAATATAGAGATGGATGCAAGAAGTCTCGTTCTTGGGCTGTTAGTCTCTTTATTCTCCTGTCATATGTGCAGAGTCGAGGCTGGTGCAGGAGATGTGGGGCGTGAGTCAACATATATTGTACATATGGATAAATCCGAAATGCCTCATGTTTTCGCAACTCACGAAGATTGGTATAAATCGGTGCTTTATTCTGTCAAAGGAGCACGGGGCCGACAAATCAAAGCGATCGAGAATTCACATCTTTACACCTACGATAATGTCCTGCACGGTTTCAGCGCAAAATTGACAGAGTCAGAGCTTGATATGCTGGAGGAGATGCGTGGACATGTATTAACATTCCCTGATCCCGTAGGCAAAATGGATACAACTCATTCCATAGAGTTCCTAGGATTGAGCCCCGACTTGGGTCTCTGGCCGGCATCCCGCTTCGGTGACGACGTAATCGTTGCCGTTCTCGACACCGGTATTTGGCCCGAAAGCCGAAGCTTCCTCGACAATGGAATAGGGCCGGTGCCCTCCAGATGGAAGGGAACGTGTGAGAATGGCACCGCTTTCGATCCTGTCCTCTGTAACAGAAAGCTTATAGGAGCGCGCTATTTCAACAAAGGCGTGGTGGCCAAGTACGGGAATATCGACCCTGGATCAGACTTCGCCTCTGCACGGGATTTTCACGGGCACGGAAGCCATACTTCCTCGACCGTAGGAGGTAACTACGTCAATCACGTGGATTTCTATGGGTATGCCCCGGGAACCGTCCGCGGCGTCGCTCCCGCAGGCCGAATCGCAATGTATAAGGTGGGATGGTCGATCGGGATTATGGGATCCGACGTACTGGCGGGTATGGAGAGCGCCATTAACGACGGAGCTGACGTTTTGTCTCTCTCCCTTGGTTTTGGTTCCTTTCCCTACTTTCAAGACAGTATAGCCCTTGCGGCCTTTGAGGCCATCAAGAGAGGCGTGCTGGTTGTTTGCTCTGCTGGCAACGAAGGGCCGGAGCGCGGATTTATGAACAATGTTGCGCCATGGATCTTCACCATCGGAGCCAGTACCATCGACCGAGATTATGCCGCTTCATTGACGTTGGGCGACGGCACCCTCATGAATGCTTCTTCCTTCTACATCAACACCAACCTGACGGGGAACTTGAGAATATCTCAGGCTCCACTTGTTTACCAGAGCAGAGATCCAGCGTGCAAGAACGAGCTCGACCCTGCGACAGTCGGAGGTACGGTGATATTGTGCATGAATACAAGCTCATCACTTTTGCAGGCTGCGAAATCCGCGGGAGCGTTGGCGTTGCTCTCGGCCGTCAATACGGATAAGTTCAGGTTGTTGTCGCCGAAGAAGTATTTCCCTGTTGTATACTTAAAAAGCGGCGAGAGAGCAGCCTTGGTGAACTACGCTTCTTCCACGCCAAATCCGGTGGTGGAAATTCAGTTCGGCGTCACAGTGCTTGGCGCTAAGCCCGCGCCCGCCGTGGCTTCTTTTTCGTCTCGGGGGCCGTCCGAAGCTAGCCCCAATATCCTAAAGCCCGATGTCATAGCTCCCGGCGTAGACATCCTGGCGGCGTGGCGGTCCAACGTCACAGAAGAACCGGATTACAATATGATCTCTGGCACGTCCATGTCGTGCCCGCATGTGGCCGGTCTGAGCGCTCTGGTGAAAGCCGTTCACCGCGACTGGAGTCCTGCGGCGATCAGGTCTGCAATCATGACCACTTCCTACACGGTAGACAATTCCAATAACCGCATTATAGACACTGGCAACCGAGGCAACTCGGCCACGCCTCTAGATATGGGCGCAGGCCACGTCGATCCAGAGAAGGCCATCGATCCCGGTCTCGTCTACGACCTGACCGCGATGGACTATGTCAACTTCCTGTGCACGCTCAATTACACGATGAAGCAAATTCAAGTCATCGCCCACACTGCCGTTTCATGCCCGACTGGGGTCGACTTGGGTTCGGACACGTTGAACTACCCTTCCTTCACTGCGATTTTCAAGAAGAACGCCACCGTATCTTCATCTGTGACATTCAAAAGGACTTTGACAAACGTAGAAGAGGAAGCATCGTATTACGAAGCAGTGGTGGAGGCTCCAAAAGGAATCAGGGTTCAGGTCAATCCTTCTGCTCTTGAGTTCAAAGAGAAGTTTCAGAAATTGAATTTTACGCTTACGGTGGAGGCAGAGGGAGCTACAAACGCTGGGGACGAAGAGGTGAGATATGGATACTTGAGTTGGATCGATAAGAAAGGTCATGTTGTGAAGAGCCCACTCGTAGCGCTCCTTCGATAAGAACGAGATGTGCTAGGAAAAAACTAAAAAAACCACAGCTGCACTATGTAAGGTCATTTAGTTTAAGGGGTTTCATGAAATTTACTTGTAAATGTTGGGAATATAATAAGTGTCATTATATGTTTCTCAGCTAATAATTTGTAAGAACTATTTCTATAGTAGAAAAGGCCTGTTTCACGGAACAAAAGTATGTATTTGTTTAGCATCTTCATCAGCGGTTAACCTCGTTCATGCGTTTACTTAAATATGTTACATGTCTGAAATCGTCTACATGCCATGTGCCGTAATGGCAGAATAATTTAAACGATTACTCTAAATTATGCAAGGGAAGTATCAAGAGTGAGGAATGCGCATTCACTTAGACATTCTGTAATCCCAACGAACGCCATGGCATACCAACCTCTGTATGACTGGGATGCAGTCTGTCCAAAGAAAGGGCAATTCCAACTGTTAATTAATTTTAACATTTTATTAAGAATGATGCAATATTTTATTTCTTAAAGGTTGGTTTTAATGATAAGGATAGGAATGGTTTAAAGGAAGAAAATGGATTTAGACCACAATTCGGCATGAAGTTATGAGCTCGAGCCGATTCTACAAGCGCTCAAGAGGCAGGAACAGTTAAGAGATTGCCCAGGATAAAAGGGATCCAACAATTCTAAAGAGAATTGGAAACTGAGTATTATTATTAGTATTGTTATTTTTAATTTTAGTTAAAAAATAAATATAAGTAATAGTTTGAAATTTAAATTTAAAAAAAAATCAAAACTTTAACCAAATATCATTTAATAACCTATTAACTCTGGTTCGTTGTCATTTTGATATAGATGACAACCATAGTGCCATGTCCGTCCTTGAAAATCCACAAGATTTCGAGTGATGATAATCAGAGTGCCCACTTGGCATTCTGTGCAGAAATCTCATATCCTAATAGAAAGTAAGAATTTAATAACCTATTAACTCGAAGATGGTTCGTTGTCATTTTGATATAGACGACAACCATAGTGCCATGTCAGTCCTTGAAAATCCAGGAGTGATCATAATTATAGTGCCCACTTGGCATTCAATGAATCTCTGTGCAGAAATCTCAATATGCCCCCACTTTCTTTATCAAAGACCATTGATAGGGATTCTCAATTAAGGAAAACGCGTATTCCCAAGATTAAATTGGGCGCAATTTTGCCCGGACGAGGCCGTTTTTTTATTTTTTTTAACCTAGGTGTGAAAGAACATAAATTGTCTTGTTAGTCGGAAGTAAATTAGAAACTCTAATAGCCATACAGATGTATGGTACCGGTATTTGGGATGATGGTTTAGGTGCAAGTACAAAGTATTAAATACAGACTGTAAGGTTCAGACGAAAGAGTATTAAAGGTGCAAGAACAATAAGAAGATGCAATTGAAGAGTATGGAAAGAGATAGGTTGTTGGGTAGTGGTTAAATATTTAGTGTAAATTGTTTTATTTGATTTTTTGAATGGTAGAGTTTTTCTTAATTTATATTCAATAGTCCAAGGTTTATAGTGATAACTTTTAATTTTGATTAGTAATTAAAGGTGTTACTCCCTTATCCAACAAAAACAAAAAAAGATTGGATAATATAATAAAAGTGTAACTTTTAATTTAAATTGGCTATTCTTCCAAGGTTCAAACTTTGGTGTGGGTTAGTGTATGAGGGGGTGAGTTAGTGTATGAGGGGGTGAGTGTGTGGTGGTTGTGTTAAATTTTTTATTGATAAGTATTGCTCTTTTATGAGGGATCATGATTGAAAGGAGACTACTCTTGAGGATTTCTCACACTAACCAAATAAAAAAAACAACTTTTAAAAAAAACAACTTTTAAATGATTTAATGTATTATTAATATATTTAACATATTATAGGTTTATTATAAAAGTATGGTATGTGTATTTAATAAATTAATATAAGGTGGTATGTTATAGGTGTATTATTAAAATATGCACTTAAATAACCAAAGTCAATATCAATATATCTTTAATGTAATTTTAAAATGTTCAATACATACATTCAAATAATATTAATTAAACTATATTAACTTTGTGAAAGTTTTATAACTTAAAAATTAACATAGGTAAACAAAATTCAATTTAAAGCATATGCTTGTATTTAATTAAAATATATTTATATTGATTTATTTAAAAATATTATATATAATATATATATATATATATATATATATATATATATATATATATATATATATATGGTTAGGTTATTGTGAGAAACTTTTATGACCAATGCACACAACTGAGCAGTCTCTTCCCAACCATGACCCCTCATAAAGTCAATAGCTATATTTATCAATAAAGAATTTAACACAAAGACACCACATACACCCCCTCACACATTCGCCCACGCCGTGGTTTGAAAATATAATTGATATTTTTTTTTTGTTACATAGATTAATTTGTTACAATCACAATTTTTAGTAACTGTTAGTGGAGCTGGCAAGGTTCAAACTATCAACGAAGGCTTCCAACACACCCACCATCTCATTAATGGTAACCCAACATGATATGGGGACCACTGAATGCACAGGGTTCGCATCGTATTCGTCAGTCTGATTCAACACGTGGCATGAAGGGGACCATCCAACAAATAGAAAATATAATTGATATTTTACATTTAGGATAACAAAAACATATAGTTTCAGTTTTGTTATTTTTTACTTATTATTAGCATTATCATAATCATTTCAACCATTCATTAAGAATATTTATTTTTAATCATTAAATTATATTTAATTTTTTTCCTATGTTAAATGAATATTATTTAAACAAAATTTTTCTTCAAATTTTGTTCATGCTTTATAATTATATTTTAATTATTAAGTTAACTTATTTTAAACAATGTCTGATGATATTATTTATTTATTTATATATATTCTTCTTCGTAAAGTCAAGGTTCAAACCACGGTGTGGGTGGGTGTTTGGTAGTCATGTGTTAAATTGCCTATTTATAATAATAGCTCGAGTCATGGTTGGGAAGAGACTTCTCATCCCCTGTAGGGGTTTCTCACACTAACCAAATAAAATAATATATATATATATATATATATATTATTATTTTTTATTTGGTTAGTTTGAAAAATCCCTACGACCAACACATAGGACTGGGCAATCTCCTCCAAACCATGACACCTCATAAATATGGGAGCTATGATCATCAATAGAGAATTTAACATACAACCACCACACAACCATCCACTGACACATTCGCCCATGTTGCGGCTTAAATCTTGGACCTCCTTAAGTAGAGTCAAAGTCCAAACCATTGCGCTATCCCCTATAAATTATATATAGATATATATATATATTTTTAATCTTCATAAAGAATATTTATATTTTAATCACTTAATTTTATTTATTTTTCTATGTTTAATGAATATTATTCATACAAAATATTTCAAATTTTGTTCATATTTAAGAATTATATTTAAATTATTAAGTGGTTTCATAAGCCTTTTTATTTTCAGGTGGAGCGAGCTTCGACGAACGAAATTCTAGGGTTTCGACTGTTCGAAGCCTATGCACGATTTGGATGAGTGTCAAGTGGCATGACCATGACATCACAAGGCGAGAAGGAAGATGGGAATAAGACCTCATGTTGCGACGCGACGAGTGGCCCTCATAATGCCACAAGCACCATTACGAAGGTGGGGAAGACGGTGGGTTCGACCACCACTAATCAAAATGGGGAGAGTAACGATGACACTGGGGAAAAGACCACCAATGGTGGCCATACCTATGGAAACCCTTCGTATGTAGAGTTGCTTCAGAACAAGCAAAGAACCAAACCTAACACCACATGCAAGTTTGTTACACAGGGCTACGATGTCTTATGCCCTAGGAGCCTCATGGAAGACTACAAAACTCGTGACACTTACTCCTTGGTGGGAAAGTTCATAGGAGGCTACCCAGACATGGATTCAATTCGTAGATGGGTGACATCCAAATGGAAAACTCTTGGAAGTATGGAGTTGTCGATAATTACTGGGGGTTTCTTTATGATCCAACTCAACACCCAGGAGGATGTAGATCATATCGTTTCCAAAGGACCATGGTTTTTCGGGAGGAGAAGCCTATTTTAAAAAAATTTGTAATCAAATTTTGACCCAAATTCTCAGAATATCAACTACGCTCCGCTCTAGTTGAGGATTCTAAACCTCCTAGCTCATTTCTTCTATGAAGATGCTTTGCAAGGTTTAACCAAGGCTATCGGGGATCTCATGGCCATTGACCCAACCACCCGAGTGAGAATGTGCTTAACTCAGGCCCGCATCTGCGTCAATGTGAACTTGGAAAGCCAACTCCCGGAATACTTGAACCTCATATATGGAGAATTCAAATGGAGGCAATCGTTGATCTATGAGAATGCATTTTTACCTGACTGCCAGATGTAGGGCCATCTACAGTCCCAGTGTCCTAGGGCTAAGAACCCTATCTTGGACAACCAGATCACGGATCGTCCAAGCAGACTTCTAGACAATATTCAAAAAATTGCACTATGACCATTGGGCATCAAGCTAGACTATGGGCGAACACCCCATATCAAAATGCAATTGCTTATGTCCCTGTTACTAATAAATTTGATACGCTCAAATATTATGGTGTTTTTGAGGAGGTTGAGGAAGGGGAAATCCCTGTTGATCCTAACCTAGGTTTTAACCCTGAACCCCTCCAATGCCCTAGACCCAGCCCCACCAACCAAGCCCCCAAGTTTCCTCTCTCCTGAATCACTCTCCCAATCCCTCCCCCTCCCAATCCCCTCGTAGGCCCCCCTGAAACCCTCTGCCTCGCCATCCTCCTGTTGAGCAAGGTGTAGCGACAGTATTGTCATTATTTTCAACACAGATAGATAAATTGGTTGATGCAGTGCACAGGAGTCTAGAGGTAATTCAGAGTATGTACAGTGATTTTCCAAGAAGACCGAAGTGGCCCATATGCAAAATATCAAAGAAAAAGACAAGTAAGAAAAGTGTCGCAATATCACGACATGTTGAGCAAGAAAGAAAAACTGTCGAAGAGAAAGCGCAAGCAAGAAAAACTATCACGATTTCGTGACATGTTCAAAGAGAAAGCGCAAGCAAGAAAAACTGTCACGATTTCGCGACATGTTCGAAGAGAAAGTGCAAGCAAGAAAAACTGTCATGATTTCATGACATGTTCGAAGAGAAAGCGCAAGTAGGAAAAACTATCACGATTTCGTGACATGTTCGAAGAGAAAGCGCAAGCAGGAAAAACTATCGTGATTTCGACATGTTCGAAGAGAAAGCGCAAGCATGAAAAACTGTCGTGATTTCGCGACATGTTCGAAGAGAAAGCGCAAGTAGGAAAAATTGTCGCGATTTCGTGACATGTTTGAAGAGAAAGCGCAAGCAAGAAAAAGTGTCACGATTTTGCGACATGTTCAAAGAGAAAGCGCAAGCAAGAAAAAGTGTCACGATTTCATGACATATTGGAAGAGAGATAGTATGGAAGAAAAAGTGTCATGATATCATGACATATTGCAAGAGAGATAGTACGAAAGAAAAAGTGTCGCGATATCACGACATATTGCAAGAGAGATAGTATGGAAGAAAAAGTGTCGCGATATCATGACATATTGCAAGAGAGATAGTACGAAAGAAAAAGTGTCGCGATATCACGACATATTGGAAATAGAAAGACTACAAATGCAGAAGTGTCACGATATCACGACAAAAGTAAAGAGGAAGAGTACGAAAGCAGAAGTGTCACGATATCGTGACAAAAGCAAAGAGGAAGACTACGAAGGCACAAGTGTCGTGATATCATGACAAAAGAAAAAAGGAAGAGTACGGAGGTGAAAGTGTCACGATATCATGACATGTATTTTTGTGGGTACAAGCCAAGAAAAGAAGTAAGGAGGCGAAAGTGTCGCGATATCGCGACATGTTCTATTTTCGTGGGTACAAGCCAAGAAGAGAAGCAAGGAGGCGAAAGTGTCACGATTTCATGACAGGTCGCATTTGCGTGATGTAAGAAGAACCCAACCAAAATAAGATATGTGACAATTAATTGAAGTCATACGACAGTTACAGGGGCCGTTGTAGAGTAGAATCATGCAACAAAAATAAGAAGAGTTAACTGAAGTTAGTACGACGAGTTACAGGGGCAGTTATCAGAGAGAAATCATGCAGCTAAAATAAGAAGAGTGAACTAAAGTCAGAACGACAGTTACAGGGCCCGTTACGGAGTGAAATCATCGAGCGATGGTTATACTGAAAGTCCCAAACAAAGAGCCAAAACTATTAATAGGTTGCATGTAAGAATATTGTGTTATAAAGGAGTTACATATAGAAGTTACTATTAATAGGCTGCATGTGAGATTATGGAAGTTACAGAAGACCAGGAGTTACAATATGAAAATATTGTTATAAAAGGGTTGTTGCGTGGAGAATTAAAGTGCTGCTGAAAGAGTGAAAGTGCTATGAAAAGAGGGTTGGAAGAGTGTCGTAAGAGAGCGTTAAGCAGAGCCGTGAGAGCCATAAGAGTGCAGTAAGAAGCACAGCAAGAGGGTTGTAAGAGGGCCGTAAGAGTGCGGTAAGCAGAGCCATAAGTGTGTGTGGTGTTTGGTGAATAGCGAGAGAGGTTGGGTAAGCAATAGACCAGTCAGGGTCTTGTAAAAGCGAAGGCATTTTTATGTCAATCATATAGTTTCAAAATTGTAGTCCAAGTTGGTGCTTGGCATTAGGGGTTGGTGCTCCTTTCTTTCGGTGTAGATAAAACAGGGTTGGTGCTCCTTCCAGTGGGTGCTGGTAAATTGATTGTAAAATTGGTGTTTTGCAAAGGCTAGATTTGGACGGGAGTCCAAGCAGTCATTTTTGAGGAGTAGCCAAATTGGTGAACCTCGTTACATCATGTGTTGTGGGATGCTCTCTTGTTATACTTTCTTTATTTGATTTTAAGTTTTCATTGTTTCGGCTTTAAGAGTTGTAGATTTGAATTTAAAAAGCTACACTGATTCACCCCCCCTCTCAGTGTCATTGTGAGACTAATAATTGGTATCATAGCCAAGTTCCTGAACAAGCTTAACCGGCTAAGGTGATCTTGGAAGTGACACAATGGTAGGTGGTGAAGGATTCTCATCAAACAAAGCACCATTATTTGACGAAACTAATTATGCATTTTGGAGACTCAGGATGCAGACATATCTTTGTGCTTTGGGATACGACATTTGGGATTCAATAAATTATGGATACACAATACCCACCACTCCTCCAACTGATGCTTTCGATAAGAAACTGTTTGAGAATAACTCTAAAGCAAAGAATGCTATCATGTGCGGTTTAGTGGACAGTGAACTGATAAAGATTATGAGTTGTAAAATGACAAAAGAAATATGGGACAAACTGAGGAGCATTCATGAAGGAGACGGTAAGATCAAGGAGGCCAAGTTACAAACGCATTGAGCTCAGTTCGAAGTATTAAATATGAATGACGATGAGAACATAGAGGCATACATGCTGAGAGTTAATGGAGTCATTAATGCGATTAGAGGACTCGGTGAGGAAATCAAAGATTCTACCATCGTGAAAAAGGTACTAAGATCTCTTCCCCAAAGATTTGATTCTAAAGTTTCAGCTATAGAAGATGCTAAAGATCTAAATACTTTTAGTATGGATGAGATGCATGGTTCTTTGACTGCATATGAGATGAGAATAGGAAAATCTAAACCCACAGACAGAGAAGCTGCTTTTAAAGCCCATAAAAATTTAAAAGCAAAACAAGAATCCGATGAAGAAGAGACATCAGATGAAATGAAAGCAAACTTTGTTCGAAAACTAATAAGGGAAAAATGAAAATACAGAGGAAAGTTACCGTTTAAGTGTTTCAACTGTGGAGGCATCGGGCACTTTGCAGCTAAATGTCCACTTAATGAGAAGAACAAAAGTGATGAAGGAACGCACCAAGAAAGAAGTGACTGGAAGAAGAAAACAAATTTTAGAAGAGGCAACTTCAAGAAGAAAAGTTTCATCTCGAAGAATGTCAGTTCATCAGAAGACAGCTCCGGAGAGGATTCTAAAGAGGAAACAAGTGAAGCTCTTTTCATGGCATTCGAAGAAGAAAAAATAGAAAAAGAACAGGAATGTGATAAAAACCTTGAGGCTGAGGCTGAAGTAGATCTGGAAGGTGAGTTGATCGCTGCACTTGAAGAGTTGAGTATAGAAAGGAAAAAGAATAAGAAAATCTCAAGAAAGCTTGAGGATGGAAATGAAATCATAACCAGTTTGAAAGTACAGATAGACGAATCTAAGAAAATATCTGAAGATCTCGAAGTGCAATTAACCATGAAAATAGATTATTGCAGCAAGCTAGAAGAAGAGATTGTTGGTTTAAGGATGCATATAGAAGAGATGAATCATAAAATGAGTTGTTATCACAAACGTGAAGAAAGTTCTGTGAAGCTAGATAAGATTATAAATAACCAAAGGACTACAGGCATCAAATTTGGCTTGGGCTTCGTCGAAGGAGAATCATCAAGTGGATCAAAGGACATAATTGTAGAACCCATAAAGAATGAAGATAAAAAATAGGTTGATCAAGGAAAAATGACTCATGCAAAAGAAAGCAATAATGCAAAGCACGAAAGGAGAATTGACAATGATGGATTCACCAATGTCACACATCAAAGAAGAAGAAGATTTGTGGCTCCTACGACAACATGGCAAAGACCATCACCCAGGTTCAATCATTCCTTTTCTGGTTATTGTTTTAAATGCAATGGTTATGGACATAAGATTTCAGATTGCAAGTATAATGTAGGACAAAGGAATTTTACCAATAGAAATGTTTTTTCACCTTTGATGGATTATGCAGTAGAATGTTATAACTGTCATAATTTTGGGCACATTGCAAGAAATTGTCGAAGTACACTTGCATCAAATAAATATCAAGGAAGAAAATTTCAACCAAATGGATTGAGACAAAATAGAAAATTTCCAAAAAAACATGCACAAGCTACTGAAAAAGAAAAGTCAAAACAAGTGACCAAAACTGTAATCAAACCAGAGTGGAAAGAAAAAGAGCGACCTAAGGAAGAAAAGGAATCCTTGATAGTACAAACAACATTTAAAGCATAGAACAAATCTGCACCATGGATACTTGATAGTGGATGCTCCAGTCATATGATAGGTGACAAACAAAAATTTGAGAAGTTACAGCAATATGAAGGTGGTTCAATAAAATTTGAAAATAATGATGGAGCTAAGATAGTTGGCAAAGGATCAGTTCAGATCAGTGATGGAAAAATCAAGTCAAAAGAAGTCTTGTTTGTGATTGGTCTAAAGCATAACTTGTTGAGCATAAGTCAGATTTGTGACAGAGGTCATGAAGTGATTTTTAAGAAGCAGGACTGTGAAGTCAGAAAAGCAAACAGTGGAAAGTTGATAGCAACTGGATCGAGGACATCCGGAAACCTGTACACTCTCTCAAAGACTTCAAAAGGAGCTTGCTTGATTGGACAGGAAGAAAAAAATTGGTTGTGGCACAAGAGGCTCGGTCATATCAGTTTTGACAATCTAGTAAAAATCAGCTCAAAAAGGGCAATGAGAGATATTCCCACCATTGGAAAACCATCAAATAGCATTTGTGCTTCATGCCAAAATGGGAAGCAAACTAGAGTCTCATTTAAAACAAAATAGTACTACACGAGCAAACCTTTGGAACTAGTACATACTGATTTATGTGGACCCATGAGAATGCAAAGCATAAATGGTGACAAATATTTTATGTTGTGTATAGATGACTATTCCAGGATGACATGGATACTATTTTTGAAGCATAAATCAGAAGCTTTTGAAATGTTCAAGGTTTTCAAAAACCTAGTTGAGAATCAAACAAGAAAGAGGATTAAATGTTTAAGATCAGATAGAGGAGGAGAGTTCATTTCAAAGGATTTTATAGAGTACTATGAAAAATATGGAATTAGGAGACAGTTTTCAATAGCCAGGACACCTCAGTAGAATGGTGTGGTAGAAAGAAAGAACAGGATAGTGCAGGAAATGGCACAAACTATGTTGATCGAGAGCACAGTAGCAGACAGATTTTGGAAAGAGGCAATCCATACTATGGTATACATCCAAAATAGGTGCATGTTGAGGACGCATGAAAGCAAAACTCCTTATGAGTTGTGGTTCGGTAAAAAGGCAACAACAAGATACTTTAAAGTTTTTGGCAGCAAGTGTTACATCAAAAGAACTGAAGATAACCTTGGTAAGTTTGAAGATAGAGCGGATGAAGGTATTTTTCTTGGCTATTCATCAAAAAGCAAAGCTTACAAATGCTACAACAAGAGGCTAAAGAAAATTGTGGATAGTGTCGATGTTAAAGTTGATGAAGGTAGGGAACAAGTAATTAGCTATGAAGAGAACTACCCAATTTATGAAGGGGTCAGTGAAGGAGATGAAGAAAATGAAATGGAAAAGAAACAATAAATTGACTCAGATGATTCAAACATTGATTCAAAGGTGGAAGAAAATAAGAAATTCAAAATAGGAAGTTGGCATAAATATCATCCTAGAGAGCAAATAATCGGAGACACCACAGTTGGTGTTCAGACAAGAAGAAGAGTAGTAAGTAACTACTCTCTATTATCCAGCATTGAGCCCAAAAATGTTGCTGAAGCAAGCAAAGATGAAAGTTGGATGAAGGCAATAAATGAAGAATTAGATCAGATCAAGAAAAACAAAACTTGGGAGTTAGTACCAAGACCTACAAATAAAAATATAATCGGTACTAAATGGATCTTTCAAAACAAATTGAATGAATACGGACAGGTAGTCAGGAATAAAGCAAGATTGGTTTGTAAAGGCTATGCACAAGTTGAAGGTATTGAATTTGAGGAAACATTTGCACCAGTGGCTAGACTAGAGGCAATTAGAATGTTTCTGGCTTTAGCAATTCACAAGAATTTCAAAGTTTATCAAATGGATGTGAAATCAGCATTTTTGAATGGAAAACTTGAAGAAGAGGTTTATATTGAGCAGCCAGATGGTTTCCAACTTTGTGATGATCCCAACTTCGTTTGCAAGTTGAAGAAAGCATTATATGGCTTAAAATAGGCACCCCGAGCATGGTATGCAAGGCTAGACAACTATCTTACTCAACAAGGGTTCAAGAAAGGTATGGTGGATAGTAATTTGTATGTCAAAATAGAAAATGGCCATCTTATTGTTCTTGTTGTATACATAGATGATATCATATTTGGCAGTAGCAAAGATGAGTCATGTAAAGATTTAGCAAATAAGATGTAGAAAGAATTTGAAATGTCAATGATTGGTGAACTTTCGTATTTCCTCGGGCTGCAAGTTAATCAAAATGAGAAGGGCATATTTATTTCTCAAATTAAATATGTGAAAGAGATGCTAAAAAAGTTCACAATGGAGGATTGTAAGCCAGTTAGTACTCCCATGATGACAGGTTGCAAGTTGAGCAAGGATGACGAATCTCCAAATGTTGATCAAACCATGTACAGATCTATGATTGGGAGCTTACTGTATTTGACAGCTACTAGACCAGATATTTTGCAGGTAGTATGCATGGTAGCACTATTTCAGGCTAGTCCCAAGGAGACTCATGTGACAACAGTGAAGAGGATTCTTCGGTATCTCAAGGGTACTATGGAGTATGGGTTATGGTATCCGAAAGGTAAGGACTTCACCCTTATTACGTATTCATATGCAGATTGGGCAGGATGTGTCGATGATAGAAAGAGTACCAGTGGAGGTGCATTCTATCTTGGAGACAGGTTGGTCGCATGGCACAATAAGAAACAAGAGTCAGTCTCCTTATCCACAGTTGAGGCAGAATATATTGTAGCGACAACATGTTGTACGCAGGTATTATGGATGAAACAAACCCTGAAATATCTTGGTATTAACATTAGTGAGCCAATTTCAGTTAGGTGTGATAACACCAGTGCCATTAACATCTCAAAGAATCTAGTTATGCATTCACGCACAAAACATATTGCTATCCGGTATCACTTTTTGAAGGAGAAAGTTGCGAAAGGTGAGGTTAAGTTGGATTTTGTTCCAACTACAGAGCAAGTAGTGGATATCTTCACAAAACTACTTCCCAAGGAAGTTTTTGAGTACCTTCGCAATAAATTGGGAGTGGTCACGCTTCCCAAGAATTGACTAGCTATCGGGACCACATTCTCAGGGGAGCATTTATGTATTTGTTTATCTTTTTGCTCATGTTTGTGATTTTTGCTAAGTGTAATAATTTTTTCCTGAGAATGTTGTGCATGGACTCAGGGGGAGTCTGCAGTAGCCCTTTGGTATTATTGTCAAAGGGGGAGAAGAGTTACAGGAAATTGCATGTGTTGCCAACAATTCCAAAGGGGGAGATTTTTGAGCAAGGTGCAGCAATAGTATTGTCATTGTTGTCAACATAGATAGATAAATCGGTTGATGCAGTAGACAGGAGTTCAGATGTTATTCAGAGTATGTACAGTGATTTTCCAAGAAGACCGAAGTGGCCCATATGCAAAATATCAAAGAAAAAGACAAGTAAGAAAAGTGTCGCGATATCGCGACATGTTGAGCAAGAAAGAAAAAATGTTGCGATATCACGACATGTTCGAAGAGAAAGCGCAAGCAGGAAAAACTGTCATGATTTCGCGACATGTTGGAAGAGAAAAATGCAAGTAGAAAAAGTGTTGTGATTTCGCGACATGTTGAAAGAGAAAGCGCAAGCAAGAAAAAGTGTCATGATTTCGTGACATGTTCGAAAAGAAAGCACAAGAAAAAAAAACTATTGTGATTTTGTGACATGTTCGAAGAGAAAGTGCAAGCAGGAAAACCTGTCGTGATTTCGTGACATGTTCAAAAAGAAAGCGCAAGCAGACAAAACTGACATGATTTCGCGACATGTTTGAAGAGAAAGCGTAAGCAGAAAAAACTGTCGCGATTTCACGACATGTTCGAAGAGAAAGCGCAAGCAGGAAAAACTATCACGATTTCACATGTTCGAAGAGAAAGCGCAAGCAAGAAAAACTGTCACGATTTCGTGACATGTTCGAAGAGAAAGCACAAGCAGGAAAAACTGTCGCGATTTCGTGACATATGGCAAGAGACATAGTATGGAAGAAAAAGTGTTGCGATTTCATGACATATTGCAAGAGAGATAGTATGGAAGAAAAAGTGTCATGATATCTCGACATATTTCAAGAGAGATAGTACGAAAGAAAAAGTGTCACGATATCATGACATATTGCAAGAGAGATAGTATGGAAGAAAAAGTGTTGCGATATCGTGACATATTGCAAGAGAGATAGTACGAAAGAAAAAGTGTCGCGATATCGTGACATATTGAAAGAGAAAGACTACGAAGGCAGAAGTGTCACGATATCGTGACAAAAGCAAAGAGGAAGAGTACGAAAGCATAAGTGTCGCGATATCGCAACAAAAGCAAAGAGGAATACTACGAAGGAAGAAGTGTCACGATATCGTGACAAAAGAAAATAGGAAGAGTATGGAGGCGAAAGTGTCGTGATATCGTGACATGTTGTATTTTCGTGGGTACAAGCCAAGAAAAGAAGCAAGGAGGCGAAAGTGTCGCGATATCGTGACATGTTGTATTTTCATGAGTACAAGCCAAGAAGAGAAGCAAGGAGGTGAAAGTTTCATGATTTCGTGATAGGTTACATTTGCGCGATGTAAGAAGAACCCAGTCGAAGTAAGATATGTGACAGTTAACTGAAGTCATACAGCAGTTACAGGGGCCGTTACAGAGTAGAATCATGCAGAAAAAATAAGAAGAGTTAACTGAAGTTAGTACAATAGTTACAGGGGTAGTTATAGAGAGAAATCATGCAGCTAAAATAAGAAGAGTGAACTGAAGTCAGAACGACAGTTACAGGGCCCGTTACGAAGTGAAATCATCGAGCGATGGTTATACTGAAAGTCATCAGTCGAAGACCAAACAAAGAGCCAAAACTATTAATAGGTTGCATGTGAGAATATTGTGTCATAAAGGAGTTACAAATAGAAGTTACTATTAATAGGTTGCATGTGATATTATGGAAGTTACAAAAGAACAGGAGTTACAATATGAAAATTTGTTATAAAATGATTGTTGCGTGGAGAATTAAAGTGTTTCTGAAAGAGTGAAAGTGCTACGAAAAGAGGGTTGGAAGAGTGTTGTAAGAGAGCGTTAAGCAGAGCCATGAGAGTGTAGTAAGAAGTACAGCAAGAGGGTTGTAAGAGGGCCGTAAGAGTGCGGTAAGCAGAGTCGTAAGTGTGTGTGGTGTTTGGTGAATAGTGAGAGAGGTTGGGTAAGCAATAGACCAGTCAGGGTCTTGTAAAAGCGAAGGCATTTTTATGTCAATCATATAGTTTCAAAATTGTAGTCCAAGTTGGTGCTTGGCATTAGGGGTTGGTGCTCCTTTCTGTTGGTGCAGATAAATCAGGGGTTGGTGCTCCTTCCAGTGGGTGCTGGTAAATTGATTGTAAAATTGGTGTTTTGCAAAGGCTGGATTTGGACGGGAGTCCAAGCAGTCATTTTTGAGGAGTAGCCAAATTGGTGAACCTCATTACATCGTGTGTTGTGGGATGCTCTCTTGTTATACTTGCTTTATTTGATTTTAAGTTTTCATTGTTTTGGCTTTAAGAGTTGTAGATTTGAATTTAAAAAGCTACACTGATTCACCCCCCCTCTCAGTGTCATTGTGAGACTAACACCTCCATCCTACATGACTCTCCTCCCCTAAAATTTGGTGCTCTAATCTCACCCACATTCTATGAACCTGTTTACTATGATAGTGAAGACCGTGAACAACCTTCCCCTGAGCAGTGGAGCCCTAAAAAAACTTGTAGCTTTAGGAAATCCCAGATGGATGTTGGAGGGGAGAGGAAAAAAGGTATACCGTCGAAAGCAGATAGACGGATCAGGGACATAGCAGAAGATATCGCCAATGGGACCCAAAAAACCCTTTTTTAGGGTAATGGAATCAGTTCTAAGGAAGAAACTCGAAGACCCAAACCCCCTACACAACAAGGAAAAGGGGGCAAAAGAATTCCCAAAAGTTCCAAATGAAGCAAGTCACACATCCCAGAAGACTGGGAACTGAGGCGTCGGGTTCGTGTGAAGCATGGGCGCGATGGTGTTTGTTTTTGCTTTACTCTGTAATTGGAATTTTTTGTACGTTTGTGGAAGGACACCTGTGTAGGTGGTCCATGAAACTTTTTGACTAGCTGCTTTATGTTGTTGGTTCAATACCCCTGGGTAATGGATTGTGGCCTTCCAACCACAGCTAATTCGAATATAAAAAGTGGTGGGTCCCTTCAAGCCGTAAAGTAAGTACAATTACTTTTACCTACCAAAAAAATATTTAAATTATTAAGTTGAGTTATTTTAAACAATGTTTGATAGATATTATTTATTTTATTATTAAGATATGGTATGTGTCTTTAATAAATTAATAAAAGATTATGTGTTATAGGTACATTACCAAGATATGATTTATGTATTTAAATAACCAAAGTCATGTACATATGTTTAAAATATTTTTTAAATGTTGAATACATACATCCAAATAATACTAATTGAACCATATTAATTTCTACTTATTTGTCTAGATATATATAGATATGTTATATAATATTTATAACTTAAAAAAGAAAGTTTAATTTAAAGTGTATGTTTGTATTTAGTTAAAATGCATTTATATTGGGGGGAGGGAAGAAAGTAGAGAGGGGAGGGCTCTGGTCCCTCCCTTGCTCCCCCTCCCATGGCTCCTGGTTCCTGCCCAGTCCCTGGCTCAACCCAAGTCATCCCTCCCGGGGAGTGGTTGTTTGCAGATGATCTCCTGGAGGGAGATCCTTCTCCACTATCTGCGCCCCTCCCAGTCGGATAGGGTTTCCTTGGTTATTTTTTCGGACTGGTGCTTCCCAGGGATCCCTGTTTGGTTGGGGATCCCTTCCCTTTTTCCCTCAGGCTTCCCCCTGGGGTTTTTTGTAGGTTATTCGCGTGGATCTGGTCCCCTGTGTTTCTCGGTGCGATGGAGGTGATGGTTTAGGGTTTGGACAACTTCCCACTATTTTTATTCCTAAGGATCCCATCCCTGTGACTGGTTCCTCTTCCCGCTCGAGATTCCTAGTCCCTAGATCCCTGGTCCCTTAACCTGTTGTTTCTTTTTGTTTTGCCGGGACGGGATCCTCTTCTTTTTTCTCGGGGCGGGTTCATCGTGGTGCAGCTCTCTGGTCGCTTCCCGATGGGCTGGATTCTCTCTGTGCTGGCTGTCGACTTCCTGCAGGATGGCTCTCGTTGAACGATATGTTTTCCCGATGGGCGGGATGGTTTCTCCACAGGGTGGGATCCGCCAAATCCGTTGATTTTCCCGCGAGGCGGGATCCTTTCTTTTCTGCTGGTTTTCCAGATGGTGGGATTTACCTGATGCTTCCCGCTAGGTGGGACTGTTTGTGGTGGTTTTTACTGCTTCCCGCGAGGCGAGATTTTATTGTAACGATTTTTCTTTGCTTCCTGCTGGGCGGGATCTCCAAAACTACTTTATTTCTTATTTGTTTGTTTCCCGCTGAGAGGGATTGTTTCATGCTTACTGTTACCGCTGGGCGGGATTTCTATTTTGGTTTTCAGTTTCAAGGGATTGATGCCCTAGGCCCATTGCTTATGTAATCAGGTTTTGGGATCCTTGTTAAAAACCACTATAAATACAAACACTACTTACCAAAAAAAAAATGCATTTATATTGGTTCAATTTAAAATATATTTGGTATTTTAATTTTGGGTAACAAAATATATAATTTCAATTTTGTATTGTTTTACTATTTATTGTCATTTTAACCATTCATGACGAATATTTGCAATGTATGACCTTGGGTAGACTCAAGGAGGAGGGGAGAATAGTTAAATAGTATCATTCTCAATTGATGATATTGAATTTTAAGTTCTAAATTATTTTCATAATTAGTTTTCTATGCAACCACTAGGAAAATATGTTGTAGATATAAATATTTTATATAAAACTATGATGTGAACATTAGAATGCCTTTGAAAATGGTTGGAAAACCATTTCCTAACCATTGGATGAAAGGGAAAATATAGGATAAAAGATGAAAGAAAATAAAAGAAAAAAATATGCATGATCAAAAGTGACTAGAAGAGAAAACAAAGAGGAAGAGAAAATAATGGAAGCAAAAACAAAGGAGAAAAAGAAAATAAAACAATAAGAAGAGAAAAGAGAAAACTAGAATGGAAGCAGAGAGCAAAATAATGGACGATGAATGTGAGAAGAAAATAAGAAGATAAACCAAAAGAGGCAAATAAAGAAATAAAAAGAGAAGAACAAAATCTAGGAGAAAGGTTTGATTAGTTAATGGGAAAAACCTAAGAGGCTTTAGGGGTTGGAGAGAGAGGAAATTTGAGAATACCACAAAAAGAAAAGCTCAAGCCGAGAGATAAAGGGTTTCAAAAACTATATGTTGTATTCTCAACGAAGAATAAAATGAATAACATTTTTATCAATAAACCTTTGAGTCTTTGTTATTGTTCAATGTGATAATATTCAATTTGGAATAATGTTGTGTTACCGTTTAGTTGTGTGTATGTGGTAGGCAAGAAGGTCCAAGCCTAGAATATTACAACTTAAATTTCTACCATCTTTGGAGGAAGTTATTACAGGTACAAAGGATTGCTATAATGTGAATTTTTTAATAATAGAGTAGTGCTTTAGAATATTTTTGACTAAAATAAGAAATCCTATAATACGAGGTATGAATGGCATAGAGGAGTTTCATACAATTTTTCCATTTGGAATGAGAAGTCCTATGAGTCAGGGACCAAATTCATTTGAGTTTATCATTGGAAAAAAAGAGATATAACAATCTAGAGATCTGATTATAATACAAAGCATATAAAAGTGTCATGATATTGGCCAATATGCCTTACTAGAAAATAATCCATTATGAAATGCCATATTCATTCGAGATTATAAAACATTCTCAGAAGCAAGGAGTTAAATTCTCATTCAAGTAAGAGAGAACTTGCTTAATAATTTTCCAGGGAAACCTTAGGAATGCAATTAAAAATATTTTTTTCTAGAGCACTTAAATGTTATATAACAAAATGATGGTAAATTCATCATGCATTGAATTGCAATAGAATTAAATCACCATACAATCATATTATTAGAGGGTTGGGTTATGCAATGATAGAGTCATACAATTGAAATATCGTACGATAGCACCCTAACATTAAATTAATTCACCATAGAATGAAATATCATTTGAAGGATCAATCATACAAGGGGATGGATCATACATTTCTATGATAGAATAAAATTGTCCAAGCAAACATTGCAAGATAGATCATACAATTGTATGGTTGAAATATTTTCTAGTTGGGGCATTATCATAAGATAGTAAGGGAATTATCATATATGAGGGAGTTTGTAGAAGTTGACTACATCATTTTGGTATTAGAGATAAAATATCTTTGAGGCATGACATATGCCAAAGGAATTATGGCACAATGGGGAAGAAGACCACAATATTTTTAAGTTGCAAATATAGCTAAAATTCTAATAGGAGTCATTGCTCAACTAGATATCCTTGAAAATTCCTAAATGATGGAAATTCAAGTAGAAGATGTAAGTGATAGCGAAGGTGAAGAAGTGTGTCAACAAGAATCTCACAATTAAGAGTGAGAGGAAGAACTAGAAGAAATATTGATTTGAAAAAATTCTAACATGGGTGGGAGACCAAATCTAGATATCACATCATATAATAGAAGTTTAAAACCTAAGGAACTCATTGATTGGATCATAGATATGGTGAAATATTTTTATTTTGAATCAATACAATATTGTAAGAAGATAAAATTTGCTTATACAAAATTAAAAGGGCATGTATCCTTGTGGTGGGTCCATGTACAAAGACAAACAAAAAGAAAGGAAAATATTAAGACATGGGAGAAAATGGTCTTGAAATTGAAGGTCAAATTCCTCCCATCAAATTACTAGATAGGGTTGTTCAAAAGACTTCAAAACCTCAAGCAAAAAATTTTGGGAGTGAAAAAGTTTACAAAGGAATTCTATAAATTGACCATAAGGGTTGGTCATATTGAATATGATGAGGATAAGATGGTGAGATATATAAATGGACTAAGGTTGTCCATACAAGACTAAGTTGAGATGCTTTGAATCAAAACTATTGAAGAGGAATATCAATATGTGCTTAAGGCAAACAAAAAGTTGTTGCATAGGTAAAAAATAATGTAACTGAAAGAGGACAATATTATTGAGTATGAGAATAAGAAAATAATGGTAGAGATGATATTTGGAAGAAGGAGAAGTCAATATTTATCAAAGTGATTTCCAAAAAAGTACCCAAGAAATGGGTAAATTATCAATTATACAAGGTGGAGGAAGAGGATATGGTTTTACTAGCAAGTGTTATAGGTTTTTGAAAGAGGGACATAGAGCATTTTAATGTCCTCAAGCATAGCAAACTAGTGGGCTTGGAAGGGAAGCCTATAATCAAAATGTACAGTATATGAAGATAATATTGCTTCACCAAAGTACATGAAAGAACCAAAACAAGGAGAGTTACTTATGATAGAAAAGGTATTGTTAAAACTAATAAAGGAGGTATATGATTCTAAGCAGAGAAGAAGCTTATCTAGAATGATTTGAATACCAATAGGTAAATTTTCTAAGGTGATTGTGGATAGTGCAAGTACAAATAAATTGGTGTCAATAGCAATGAAGGAATAACTTGGGTTGAAGAAGATTGATCACCCAAAACTATATAATATTTCATAGTTGTAAAGGGAAACCAAAATTTGGTAACTAAACAATGTATGGTAGATCTTCAATTTTTTTTTTACAAGGATAAGATATTGTGCAATGTTATGCTAATGGATTCTTGTCATGTCTTATTGGGAAGACCATGGAAGTTTGTTAAAAATGTAGTACATGATGGTAGGGAGAATACCTATACCATTCACAAAGAATGCAAGAGGTACATATTAATTCCATTGAAGGACAAAGGGAAAGAGGTAGGCAACAGTCCCACAATGTTTTTGAATATAAATAAAAAAATATTGAAGTCTCGTGAAACCAAATTGAAGAAAGTAGAGCCAATGTTGAAGGAAGTTATGAAGCAAGTGGAGAAAAAGGGTAAAATAAGCAAAGGAATAAGCATAGAGAAGAGATAGTTATTCCAAGTCACCATTAGTAGTGACAATGATGATGATAATGTGGTGATTGCTACTACATATAAGGAAAAATAGAAAGAGAAAAAAGAATAAATAGATAGGATAGGGACAATAATGTTAGGATGACATTGATTGTCATGTTGGCCATTAAAAAAAACCATGTTTTCGTAGTTGATAGTGAAAATGGTACATCAAAGTGTAGTGAAGGACATTGTGATATCAAAAATAAATATCAAAGTGGGGATGAAGAGTTTAGATATTTTTAAAGGCACACCAAAGGTTTTGAATCCAATATAATGATAAGAATGGGGTACAATGATAAAGGATTGGTAATATATGGGAAAGGTGTGAAAATGGTCATAGTGCCAAAGATAATACCAAGAAATGAAGGCCTAGGGTATGCATATTTGATAGGAAGTAGTAGGACTAAATTTATGAGGAGAGAGAATAGTATAAGGGATGAATGTCCTAGAAAGAGTTGTTGTATTCAGTGTTAAATATTTGAAAATATTGCAACTAGGTGTTGTAATTGGAATTCTTATGAAATTTGTGGAAGACGTAATCACTCCACACAAAATTGTTGGAACAAAGATGAAGTTACCAATAAAATGCATATAGATTGTGGTTGGATGGATGTACCACAATGATAAAAGATGAAATGAATGTTTAGTGTATTCTATAATAAGAGGTTTAATCCTTAGAGGAATGACAATACAATATAACAAAGTTGGTCATGTTAAGACAACCAATATAGAGTGGTAATATCTGGAAAAATACTTTATGAGATAGATCTCATGGAATTTATCTTACCTAGTGAGTAAGCAGAGAGTGAAAGAAGGGACAACACATGAAAATAAGAAAAGAACAATATAAAATATAAAATACCAATAGAGGAATGAAAAAATAGATCATAGGAGAAAGTTCTAATGGGCTAATGACAAAATACTAAGAGGCTTTAGGGCCAGAGAGAGAGCAAACTAGATAATCCTAGGGAAATAGAAGCTTAGGGAGACAAAGAAAGGGTTTCAAAAACTTTGCCTTGTATTCTTGATGAAGAATAAATGAATAATATTTTTGCCAATAAATCTTTGAGCATTTGTTATTGTTGAATGTGATAATATTCAATTTAGAAGAATGTTGTGTTGTTGTTTAGTTGTGTGTAGCTGGAAGGGAATAAGGTCAAATCCTAGAAGATCACAAATGGAATTTCTATCATCTCTAAAGGAAGTTATTGTAGGCATATAGGAGTGCCATAATGCAAAATTTATAAGCATAGAATAGTGCCTAAGAAATCAATTGACTAAAATAAGAAACCATATAAGTTGTGGTATGAAGGGAACAAAGGAGTTCCATAAAATTCTACCATCTAAAACAAGGACTCATATGAGTTAGATGTCGAAGCCATTTGATTTTATCATCATGCAATGAGGATATAATAGTCTAGAGTTCTAATTGTCATACAAAGTATATGAAAGCACCATGATGTTTTCCAATTGGCCTTGCTAGAAAATAATCCATCATGAAAGGTCATAACCATTCCAAATTATAAAATATTTTTAGAAGGAAGGAGTTAATTTTCATTTGAGTGGGAGAGAGACTAGTTAATAATTTTGTAAGAAAATATTAGGAATGAAATTGATAATATTGCTATCTGGAGCACTTAAAATATCATGATAGAACCCTTTTAAATTCATCATACATTCAATTGTCATATAAATAAATAACAATGCAATCATACAATCAAAGGATTGGATCATACAATGATAGCATCATATGACTGGTATGCCATATAATAGAACCATGACATTTAGTTGTTCATTATACAATCAATTATTTTTTGAAGGTTCAATTGTATAAGCAGATGGATCATACAATTGTACAATAAAAGGAAATTGTCCAAGAAGACATTGCAGGCTGGATCATACAATTGTATGATTAAATATTTGCAAGCTAGGCCATCATCATAAATAGCAAGAGCATTTCCATACATGGGGGGATTTTACAAGAGTTTGGAGGTATTGTTGTACATTGATGGATTAAAATTACAAGTTACAAATAAATTCCATAAAAACATTGTAAGAGAATTAATCTAACCATAAAAATAAGCTAAGAACTCCCCTCTTTATATTGGAGATAAAAAGAATCTAATAAATCTCCTCTTTAAATGAAACTTTTTTTAACAATTTAAACTTACCAATTTATATGGATTTTTTTTGTCTAAAGAATAGATTTGGTTAAAACTTAATATATAATAATATGAACCTCCCACATAAGATATATTACAAATTATTAGGTGTAGATAAATTTCCTTGATACTAAATTTATCCATGAACCTTTAAATATAAAGGTTATTAAATATGTTGTGTTGACCATGAACCTCTAAATATGGGTGTAATGCCAAGTTATTGTTTCACCAAAAGACAAGAAATTCAAGTACACCAATAATATTGGGCTGAATATAAAAAGTGTATTTACTAATTAAAATTCAACTAAATATTGGTCATGTGAATACTACATATGTGTGTGTAAGAAAATTAATTTTTTTATATTGTTAGAGACATTGAACAAGGATTAAACAATAATATTGTATTCTAATTTATAAAATTATTTGGATATATATATGATATTTATTATACAGATTGAAATGTGTTTTCTCTATATTACATCATAATTATGTTACCACGATATTTCCTTAAATGAATAATTATATGCAATAGTTTAGTATATAACATCTAACCAAATGTGAAGTCATACAATTTTTTTGAAATTCTATAAGTTTACCCTCCTGAGATCATTCCATTTGATACTTTGCATAAATTTTAAATATATAAACTTTCAAATACTTTATTGAGTCTGTATCTTTAATTTCTTTTTTCTAAATGGTATTTTCCAAAAAATAAATATAAAATGTTAATACTAAACATGACATTAATACTAATGAAGAGAGCTAAACATAACAAGGAGCAACACCCAAATAGTTTTAAATTACCATTGATTGCTTTATACTCATCCAACTTATTGCCCCTTCAAATATTCTGAACACATAAGCACTCGTGGATCTTCGCTTTTCCATATATCTAGCTCAATTAGCATCCACAAAACATTGTAGATTTACAATATTACTATCTCAAATTTTTTTATGGTAACATATATCATAGTCTAAAGTTCCATGCAAGTATTTGAAGATCCTCTTCACAATAGTCCAATGTTCCTTTCCTGCACTAGACATATATCTGCTAACTACTTCTATTGCATGTACAATATCAAGTCTAGTATAGACCATTACATACATCAAACTACCAACAATGCTAACATAGGGAACATTATGCATTTCTTCAGTTTACTCATCAATTTTAGGATAGTGTTCAATAGATAACTTTTGACCAATAGGATATGGAGTACATACTGGTTTACAATCATGCATCCTAAACATTTGAGAATCAAATCAACATATTTCCTTTGATTTAACCACAACTTTCTATTTGCATGATTCCTTATTATTTCCATACCCTAAATAAATTTTGCAACACCCAAATCCTTCATGTCAAATTCAGAAGATAACTGAGATTTTAGTAACTTTATCATCTTCTTATCGTTACCAATTAACATGTCATCCACATAAAAAATAATGATAACAAAAATTTCACTTTATTTAAAATACATGCACAAATTTACTTTGTTTTTTCCAAGCCCAAGTGTCAAAAAAACCTATCAAATTTTTGGTTCCACATTCTTGGAGATTGATACAAGCTATAAAGATACTTTTTCAACTTGCATACCAATTCCTCATTACCTTTTACCCTAAATCATTTTGGTTGTAACATATATATCTCTTCATCAAGTTCACAATGTAGAAATGTTGTCTTTACATCCATCTGTTCTATTTCAAGATCAAAAGCAACATAAACAACCAACAAAAATCTCATTGAAGTTAGTTTAGCCATAGGAGAAAAAATCTCATCAAAGTTAATTCCCTCAACTTGAGTAATTTTTTTTGCTACGAAGTGAGCCTTGTACTTGTCCAACTTTCCTTCTACATTGTACTTATTGAATACCCACTTACAACCAACTAGTTTTCTTCTAGGTGATAATTTCACTAAGTCCCATGTCTAATTTTTATCCAGAGACTATTTCTTCCTCCATAGCTCTTTTCCAAGACTTTTTTCTCATTTGATTGAAGTTCCTTCTTTACAATATTTTTTTTTATTAGTAATTGATATATTATATGTAGAATAAATATTTTAAGGGATATACCTTTCTATGAGTCTTCTCACTCGATCTTATCTCCTAGAACTTAGAGTTCTAAGTTCTACATCTTCAACTTCCTCCTCACCTTATTCCTTTGAATTTTTCTTATCAGACTCTCTCTATAGTTCATCTTATTTTGTAGCACCAGGTTCTACCATAGTGTCTTCCTCTTGTTCCAATTTACTTGAACTATTTTAGATTTTTTTCTTGGTTGCATTTCCTATTTTGGAACCCATTTTGTTTCTCTAAAGACTACATTATGATTGTAAACAATTTTCATTGTTTATGGATTCCACAAATTATATCCTTTAATACTAATACTATAACCCATAAATATGCATTTTTTAGATTTTTAGTCTAGATTAGTCATTTGATCTTTTGGAACATGCATATAAACATCACAACTAAAAACCCTTATATTACTGAGAGAGGGTTTCTTAGTACACACTTATTGTGGAGTCTTGTCCACCAAAGCTGAGGTAGAAGATCTATTGATGAGGTAACAAGTAGTTAACATGGCTTCTACCTAGAATTTTCTTTCTAACCCTACACCACTTAACATGATTTTGGCCTTATCCATCAATGTTTTTTCATCTGTTATACAACTCCATTATGTTGTAGAATATACGAAGTTGTTTTATGCCTTTTATTCCATAGTCCTTGAAAAATTGCACAAATTCATTACAGCAATACTCACCACCATTATCACTTCTTAAAGCCTTTATCTTTTTCTTTATCCGATTTTCTACAAGAGACAAACTCTTTAAATTTATTAAAATATTATATTTGTTCTGTAAAAAATATACCCAAGTCATTCCTGAAAAGTCATCTGTAAATGTAACAAAAAAGATAGATTTACCTAAAAATGGTATTTTTGTGGGTCTAAACACATCATTGTGAACTAGATGTAAAATTCCTTCAAATATTGTAGCACTACTAGGAAAATTGACTTAGGTTTGCTTTCCAAAAACATAGTGCTCAAAAAAATCAAAATTTAATGGGCAATAAAAAATTCCTTCAACCATACCTTTCATTTTTAATGTTCGAAGGCATTTCTCACAAATATACCTCATGCATTGATGCCACAATATTGTATTCACTACAGGAACACTTGGAGTCACTTCTATCATATTATTATCCTCTACAACTAAAGAGTTATTGCAATCAATACTTATAGTGCTAGCCTCAAGTTTGAACAAAGTTCCTATATGAACTCCCCTTTCCAATACTAAGACTCCACAAACCATATTTTAGCTATCCTTATTGAATAACATAGTCACACTTGCATAATTCATCTTACTCATTGATATCAGATGCCTTGCCAAATCCAAAATATGCAACACATCAAGAAGGGTTTTAATTCTTCCATCTTGTAACCTCAACTTGACTATTCCTTGACCTATTATTTTAGATGTCAATTTGTCTCCCAAGAAGACTTCACATCCATTTATATTTTCATATTCATAGAACCCCTCCCTATGAAGAGTCATATCAAAGGAAGCACTTGAGTCAATCAGCCATGAGTCATGATACACTTGATCACATTGTAGTTAAGAATAAGTCTCCTGAATCTTCATTTGTAGTCTTTGTTTCTATAGAATTTTCCTCATTAGATGATCAACTATTATCATATTTTTTAGATCTACAATCTCTTTTATAATTACCTATTTTACCACACTTCTAATATTTTCTCTTTTCTAGAGAAACAATTTTACTCCTAGATCTTAGTTTCCTTTATCTTGATTTATTTTTGCTTCTTTCTTGATAATGACCTCTCACAAGCAAGACATACTTTTTATGATAACCCTCAAAATATTTTTGTCTCATTTTCTTCATATATCAATGTGCCTACTATATCATCTACTTGAAGTAGGATTGGCGATAATCATAACTAGGCTATCCCACGAATTAGGTAATGAACAAAGTAAAGTAATACATTTTTCCTCTCTCTATATTTTTAATTCAACAGAGTTTAATTAACTTACCACAATGTTAAAAGCATTCAGATCTTTATCCATAGATTCAACATCATTTATCTAAAGTGAATACAACTTCTTCCAAAGAAAGAATTTATTTACCATTATGTACTATATTTTTCACATATATATATGACATCGTCTTTTATGACTCATTACGTGTTATGGTTTTGGTTTATGTTCATGGATGCATTTATGTATGTAATGCTTATAATATGATGTGATGTTCTATATGTGATATACTAATGACATGCAATAGTTATATGATTGATGATTAGATATTGTGATCTAGATGTGTGGATGTACTACTATGTATGCTTATATGGATGTAGTAGTTAATGCCTTTTTTTTAATTTACATGGTGGAATTGGTAGCCATAATGAATCTGGCTAGGATGTCCGACTTTTATGGCCGCCACAAAATTCTGCACTATCCACCCTGAAATCCACCACATAGATCTTTGTGCAGTTCACCCCTATAACCACCATGCCACAATCATTTTAAACATTTTACATCGTTGAAAGCATGTAGTATTTAATGTTAAATGCATGTTTAGATTTTTTTAATTGATTATGCATTTAATTTCTATTATATGATATGGTGGATGTAATGCATTAATTTCATGTGGATGGTCTAATGCAAATGAACCTGTATGCTTTAATCACTTAAAACATAATGAATGAATCTAATTTGTGTTTAAAAAACTAATGGTAGACACCACAGAATGTATGAAAATCATGAATGAAAATGTTAACTCTTATCATAAGAATTAATCATTTATACATCCATATGTGATATGAAATGATGTGATATGTAGGGGCTTTTCCTATAAGCTTCTGCAAACTAAAATATATGCATAAAATAGTCAGTGGTCATCTAAATATCATTGTTGATATCCATCCAGTATCTATCCTATATTATGAACACCCCTTAATAAAAAAAAGTTCATAAGGAAAAATATGATTGTTTGATGAGATGATTTGTTGCTATGAGGATATTTTTGAGGTTTTCCATGAGACTCAAACACCCTAGTTGATTGATAAAAATTTGTATAATGACTATACAAGACTCCTGAAAGATACAAGCCTATTAAGAAGACCAAAATATTCACTATCCCTATGTGTGCAAAGTGAATATATTAGATGAGGCATAAGACTACCTCATTTCTAAGCAGGTTTCATTCAACCCATTGTTGTAATGAGGATCACCATATGGTCATCATGATCCTAAGTTTGGACGTAGTTAGACTAGACTACTAGGCAATACAAGCCACCTAAAGCTAGCTCATCCACAAGATGACATTGGTCTGTACAAAATAATGTAGCTAATGTGTAAGGCTACTCCATTTACAGTGGGTTTCATTCAACCCATTGTTGTAATGGAGATCACCCCATGGCATTTGAATACTAAATATTTCAGGGATTCAAGCTCGTTACCCCCTTATTTTATTTTTATTATTTGGGATACTTGCTCATGCTTAGTGGTGAAAATCACTATTTATTTTGCATTTTTATTTTTTTTTTAGCAAGGTATTTGCTTAGTGATGAAAATCACTATTTATTTTGTTTTGCTTTGGGAATTTGCTCATTTTGTGAAAGAGCAAGGGATTGTTTTGGTAGGGGGGAGCTTGTCCTTTTTTCAATGATCAACATTCTAGACCATGCGTATAATAAGATGAGCAAGGAAAACCTTTCGCTTAAGGTGACCAGGACCACTTTGTAGTGTCATCCTTCCTTGTTCAAACTAGGATTGTTAATGTGTAAAATTGTGTTGGGATTTTGACATATGCAAGGTACTATAAAAACTAGACCTTACCTCCAAAAGCCAAGATAGCTTTCTAAAAAATCTGAAAAGATAACTAGGGATGGCTGAATGATCGAAAAACCCTAGTATACACCTTATAGCAACTGATTAGATGTGTTGAAAAACATAGTTACTCACAATGGAAATGTGAATGATAATGATATATGGATTCATGATTGACATACAAACATGGTGTCATTCGTAAGAATGTAAACACAACCTATCCTGACTCAAATGCAATGGATGAAGATGCCTAATGCAATGCAACTAATGAGTGCATATAATGAAATGCATGAAAGCCTAAATCAAATGTTTTGAATTGTATTTGTGTTATAATGTTTTCCAATTTGTTTGGAATTTTGATGATTTTTATTTTTTTTGTGATTTTGATTTTTTTATGACTTAAGTATAAAATGCTCGTAGGTGAATAATTTTGAGAGGTTCAGGCTCCTCAACACCTTCTAGCGAGGTTAGGCGATAAGTTCCAGGTCCTATCTTCTCTGTTACGATGAAGGGACCTAACCAATTGATCGTAAATTTATCTCTTAGATGAGGTGACATGTTTGAGTTTTGTTGGTTCTCTTTAAGCACAAGATCCCCAACTTTAAAGTCTCTTGGATGGACTTTAATATTATAAGAATAATTTAATATGATCTTGATAAATGCAAAATTTTTCAAGAGAATTCACTCATCTTTCATCAAGAAGGGTCAATTGATCGAGGTGAGCTTGTCGCGATGTGTCATCATCGATGAACTCTTTCAATGAGACTCACAATGATGGAATTTATAATTCCAAGGGCATAATGGCCTTAGTGCCATATACTAGAGAAAATAAGGGTTGCCCTAGTGGGAGTTCGAATGCTAGTGCAATAAGCCCATAAAGCTAGAGGTAATTGAAGGTGCCAATCCTTATGATTATCCTTAACGATTTTCTTCAATATGGCAACTATGGTTTTATTAGAGGCCTCTTCTTGCCCATTTTCTTGTGGATAATATGGTGTTGTAAAGTTGTACTGAATGTTATATCTAGATGTTAAAGCCTGCATATATTTGTTCTTAAATGATGTTCCATTATCCGATATGATTTTGGATGGGATACCAAAATGACATATAATATTATGGAGTATGAACTCCGTAATACGAGCTCTAGTCATAGTGGTCAAAGGGATTGCTTCCACCCATTTTGTAAAGTACTCAATGGTCATTATGATGAATATGTGGTTGCTTGATGAAGGAGGAGAGATCTTCTCAATTAGATTGAATCCCTACTGAGAAAAATTCCAAGCCGATTGAATCGGTTGCAAGGCCTGAGATGGTAGGTGCATGAGATTAGCATGATGTTGACACTTAATGCATTTCTTGACATATGCATAATAATCCTTCTCCATCATGGGCCAATAATATCCCATTCTAAGGATGCACTTAATGATAGCCATGCCATTAAAATGGCCATTGTAGGTACCATTGTGAGCTTGCAAGATTGCCCAAGTAGATTCTTGGGGCTCAAGACAATGAAGGAGGACTCCATCATAGCTCCATCGATATAGAATATCTCCTAGCAAGACATATCTAATCACTTTCTATTTAAATGCTCATTTTACAACATGTGATAATCCCTGAGGGATACTTCCAAGTTTTAGGTAATATTTTAATTGGACGAGCCAATCTTGATAAGCTAGAGCTTCTATTGACTGAATAACTTGTTCCCATTATGATTCATTATGCATAAATGTAGATTGGGAGATAACCTTATGATGAATGGTAGTACCATTCTCTGAAGGACCCTACGAGATCAAGGACCCCTAGGATGCTTATTTTATAAATTCTTGGGCTTTGTAGAACCACTCATGGTTTGGTTCTATCTGAATCATGTGGATTGATTCCTTGTTGCTTGGAGCCTCATGCAACATCATTGATTGTAAGAGCATTTTGACATGGATGGTAGTAAAATCGATAGAAGGATTCTGAGGGATTAAGGATCCCAAAGAGGCCATTATGTTCATAAAGTGATTAGATGTATGAGGGACTACCTCGATGTCATACCAATCCAGTTGGGCTAGATATGTGTCCACAAGCTCTTTGTAAGCTTTTAGGATGGGACATCTACACTGATAAATTCCTTTCACTTGGTTTACTATGAGAAAGGAGTCACCAAAGATATTTAGCTTTTTAATCTTCATGGTGATAGCTATTTGGAGACCCAATATGAGAGCCTTGTATTCAGCATTATTGTTAGTGCAAGGGAAATTGAGTTTAAAATACAAGGGCATAGGAGCTCCTTATGGCATGAAAAACATAATCCCTGCACCACCCCCTTGCTCACACTTGGAACCATCAAAGAACAAAGTCATATCTACTTTGTTATCCGGTTCTTCAGGTTTAGGTGACTCTCACAATGTGAATACTGTATCATCAAGTAGTTCTATGACAAGAGGCCTATCATCCTGAATAGGTGCCTCTGCCAGTTGATCAGCTATGACCTATCCTTTGATATACTTTTGATCGATAAATTCTAGATCAAGTTTTTTCAATAGCATGATCCACTTTGTGGTATGCATATTGTGATATGTTCAATTCATCATGTACTGCAAAGGATTTTGTTTGGATATAACATACGTGGTATGACTTAGCATGTAATGGTATAGCTTTTTGGTAGCAAACACCATTGCTAAATAGAGTTTCTCAATGTATGCATATTTTAGCTCGTAGCTGACCAGGGTGCGACTAATGTAATATATAGCCTATTCTTTGTTCTCTTTGTTCTTCTAGGCTAACATGGTTCCTAGGGAAAAGTTCATGGCTGATATATAATAGGAAAGGTACACCTGGTCGAGGTGGAGCTAACACTAGTGACATCACTAGGTATTGTTTGATCTCAGCAAAATCCTTCTGATAGTCTTCATCCCAATTGAATGGGACCCCCTTGTGTAGCAGTCGATTCATGGGTCAACATTTATCTGATAATTATGCTATGAAGCACTTAATGGATGCTACTTTGCCCTGTAGGCTTCAAAGTTCTTTGATGTTTGTTGGGGGAAGCATTTCCAAAATAGCTTTGAATTTTGCTGGATCGACTTCGATCCCTCATTTAGAGACTATGAATCCCAAGATTTTTCTTGATGTAACACCAAAAACACACTTCTTAGGATTCAACCTAACATTATGCTCTATCAGGCGATCGAAGACTTTTCATAGAACTTCTGCGTGCTCTTCATGCAATAATGATTTGGCAAGCAAATCATCAATGTAATATTCTAGAATTTTGTGCATGTAGTCATGGAAAATGTATGTCATGGCCCATTGATATGTGGCACCAGCATTTTTGAGGCCGAATGGCATAACTTTGTAATAGAATGTACCCCATGGAGTGGTGAAGGCTATTTTATGTTGGTCCTCGGGTTTGACCCAAATCTGATTATAACCTAAAAAACCATCCATGAGGGATAACATCTCATGACCTATAGTTGCATCTACAAGAGCATCGATGTTGGGAAATGGGAATGCATCTTTCGATGTTGCCTTATTTAGGTCTCTAAAATCCATACAAATACGGATCCTCCCATCAGGTTTTCCTACAGGTACCATGTTTGATACCCATTTTGGATAGTCGATGGGTTGAATAAACTCTACATCCAACAACTTTTGCAATTCATCTTTCACCATCAAAGTGATGGTTGGATGCATATTTCTTAGTTTTTGCTTGACAGGTTTCATATTGGGGTCCAATGAAAGGTTATGAGTAACCAATTTTGGATCTAGACCCGACATGTCTTTGTATGACCAAGCAAAAATATTTGACTTATCTGTCAATAGAGGAATGAGGATGGCTCACTCCTCAGGAGATAGAATTTCTCCAAACTTGAATTTCTTAGGATTAGTTGGATCATTACCAATATCCACATTGAAAGTCTCCTCTATTGACATATGAGATCCCTCCTCAAGCTGGTGAGGTATAGGGATCATATGGATGTCATCTGCTGGGTTCGGATGATCTATCATTTCAGATGCAACCTCAGCATTGTAGACATCATGAGCACAACCTGGACCAAAATGGAATGGTTGAAGCATTTCTTCACATGGGAAGAACTCCTCAGGTGATGGGGGTGATGCGATGCAATCAAATTCAATGGCCTCAAGGTTGAGGTGCAACAGCTTTGAGGGATCACTTGGATTATGGAGTGGTGTGGTTAAATCAATGGAGATCATATTAATGGATAGTTGGTGATCTCCATGGCTGCATGGGTAGGACCTGTTAATTGTTGGTTGCTCTCCATGCTCCAGGTGTGGTTTAGGAGGTATGGGAATCTTGGGATCCACTCTAGGAGTAGATAGGACAATGGGATCCTCAGGGGGAAGCAACTATCTCCAATTTTATGGAGAAGGTAATGCCCTATGATAGATTTCATCCATATCCATAGGGTGTCTAATTGGTTCAACATCTCCTGTGGAGTTTTTGAGATGACGAAGGTGGTGAGGACCTAAATAGGCAATTTTAGTTGCATCCTCATATTCATCATCTTCATCTACCTAGTCATTCTCAAAAATATCTTCTGATTCATATTCCTCTTCTATAATGGACTCATGATATACTATAGGTGGTTCTATAGAAACCATGGTGATTTGTAAATGATCCGAGAGGGGTGGGTGGGTTGGATTCCAATCAATGTCTTCCCCGAAGCCTAAGCTTAGGCATTGCAAGGAATCAACTAAGAGCTCATCCGATATGCATATAGAATACCCTAATCCAAACTTATCTATTGGTAACTGGTATTGTGGTTGGAAGGGTGTTCTACGACCCTACTCATATAGACCTAGACCATTGCCATGCCAATGGAAATGATAGAAGTATCATAGAGCAAATTTGAGGTTTGATAGGTAATAGATATTTCCTGTAAAAGGTTCATCATCTTGATGGATAACAGGAGAATGATTTGAGGCTTGGTCAAAACCCCCATAGATAAAATTGGTTTGATTGGGAGGTATGCCTAAAGGCACCACCATCCCAATGGGAAAATAGGGAACATGTGGTCTCCCCATATCTTGCATAGACTCGATAATTGGCGTGAAAGTCACATTTTGAACCAAATATTCCGTGAGTCCGGGATTGACTAAATGCACCATCACCTGAGGTGTGGATGATCCCATCGATGAGGTAGGGGATGCAGGTTGAGGTATATCCTCCATCATGTCAGGTGACTCTTCCTCTTCCATGGGAATAGGAATATCTATGGTAGAGACATGGGGGATGACTTTAGGCTCATCGACCATGGGTGCCTTTAGCTTCTGTTTGATATTTGGATCAGATAACAAAGATGGTTTATCAAAAGCAAGTATTTGTTTTAGTGATGGTGGTGATGCTAAAGTGGATGGGTTAGCACCCATTGCTTTAGATTTGTGCTCTGGATGCTTAATATGTGAAGTGGATCTTATGTCCAGATGCATTGATGGTAAGATAAACTCTCCTATATTGCTAACTTGGTTAACATATTTAAAGGGCTCATCGTCTGAGGGGACGACATGAACATTTCCTTCATGAACATACTTAATGCACTGATGTAGGATGGAAGGAACACACTTCATATCATGGATCCAAGGTCGATCGAGCAATATATTATACTGCATCGTACCTTCCAACACATGGCACATGATGGAAATGGTTTTTAGTCCCACCTAAATAGGTAAGACTATGGTACCAACCATCGAGCATAAGGCATCATTAAATGCTCTTAGTGTAAACATGGATGCCATGATATGTGATGTTGGAATGCTTATATGTTCTAGTGTGGTCATCGTTATGATGTTGATCGATGAGCCTATGTCGATCAACACTCGCTTGTACAAAGTCTAGTTTATACAAGTGATTATATGCAATGGAGGATCCACTACATTAGCTAGAACTTGCTTGATTTTATGATCATAGAAAGTGATCATAGGCTCTTTGCATTTTTGGACATGCCCCACAAAGTTAGTGAATGTGTTGGGGTCTTAGGGTTGAAGCTCAATGGATTTTAGAATCTCCATGAGCACTTCCCTATGCCTAGGGGATTGAACAATAAGCTCATAGATTGAGAGCTTAGCTGAGGCCATTTGTAGACTCTGAGTCAATCTATTTTTGATAGTAATCATCGGTTGTACAGGTGGACCTGGCAATAGATTTTGCACTAGCCTTTGTTGGGGTGCAATAGGTATTCGAATGGGAGCCACAGGTGGCTCAGGTTGGTTATACCTTTGATTTTAGGTTACTATGTTAATCATGCCAATGAACCCCTACATGGGTGGATCTATGTGAATCTCATTGACATGCCCCATTTTATTACCTTTAACCTCGTGGTTGGGCAAGGGCTCTTTAAATATTCCCAATTGTTGATTATCTAGGGCTAGAGGATTATCTATTTGTAATTGGTTCTTATCGAGCATATTTTGTACTAGGTTTTTAAAACCATAGCACCCTTGGATATCATGTCCATTCTGTCTATGATAAGAGCAATATTGATCCTCTCTATACCCTTTAGGCTTAGGGTGGGATGGATCTAGGAGGTAAATCTTAGGTAACGTTATCACCTTGGCCTCGCATAATCTATTAAATAAGGATGCCAAAGACTCAGGTAGTGGCATGTATGTATGAGGTGAATAATGTTGTTTATCCTAACCTTGATTGTGCTAGTGATATTTATAGCAACTGATAGGGGGTTGAGCTTGATAGTTAGGCTACTATTGGGATTTCTCCACTTTTGGAACATTCAAAACAATCTGATTAATCGAAGCCAGTTTCATTTGATGATTGTTGTTGCGAGGATTTTTGTTCCACTCTTTCTTTTGAAGCTTAATATCACCCTCCTAGACCTTAATGTCCTCGATGACTTTGGCTTGCACCAAAGCTTCTTCGAATGTTTGGTATTGCTACAATTGTAATAGCAATGATATGTGCTTAGAGCAGCTCTTGGTGAACATCTATGTTAATTCAAAAATAGGGATGGTAAATGGTAATTTCGACATGATCTTGCACCATATGTTGCCATAGTCCATGATTGGCTCATCATCATATTGGCGTAGATTCGACAAGTCAGATAGGTTAGCCTTCTTCTTGACTCTGAAAGAGAAGTGTTCGAGGAAGGCGTTGGCTAGCTGTTCAAAGCTAGAGATGTTGTGTCTAGGTAATTGATTGTACCACTCCAAGGTAGAACCAGAGAGTGTTATCACAAATATGCGCAATAGCAAAGCATCATTGTCTTGGAGCTGAAAACACAAGTTCATGAAACTTGTGACGTGCTCTTGGGCATCATCATCCCCCCTAAATTTATCCAACTTAGGCATCTCAAAATGCTCTGGGTAAGTTGGACTAGGCACAGATGGATTAAGGGGTTGATTATATAATTTTCTTAGAGTGGGTTTTTGGTAACCCACTCCCTATTTCTCAAGCGATTGGATTCACTCAGTGAGAACTTTGTAGGCCTATGATGAAATTATCTCATTCTCTCAAAGAGATTTCTTGGGAGTAGGTGGTGGAAGGTTCTAGTTTGATCGAGTTGGTGGATTGTGATTATCCACCAAGTCTTCACAATATGGCTTAGGATATGTTTGGTCTTGGTCATCTACTTCTATCTCTTCATATTCCTCATATTCTGGTGGGTTTGGTGCTAGGCACTATCTTTACCAAGAATTATGCATAGAGGTGTGAAGAGGATGGGTGTCTGTCTACCTAGGAGGCAACTCTTGATGATACACAATGCACCTCATGTTGGGTTGTTGCCTATAAGTAGTAGGTGTGGGCACCTCATCATGAGCTACCCTATGTGATTGTTCTTCATGTAACCTCTATTCTAAGATCCTTTCTTCATGCAGTCTATGTTCATACAACCACTAGCGGTGTAATATCTATTGCTTTATATGCTCATGATCTAATTATTCTCATTCATGATGCAAATCCTCCAATTGAGATTGGAGCAATTGCTCTCTCTGGCTAGTATTAGGTCTAGGTAGCTGATCTATGTGATCCACTATGTGTGGCTGATTACTTCTCATCTCGATACGAGGGGTTTTGGCTATTTCAATTCTTGTAGAAGGGACAACTACCCTCTTACCTTGATCAATTGAGGCTACATTTACTCTGTGTTCTACCCTAGGGGTGATATCTTCATGTGAATATGGTGCTGGAGTGTGGTGTGTTCAAGTGGAACACTCTCCGTGCTTATGAATAGAATGGACTAAACTTTCATCACACTCATCCTCAAAATGAGTGCAGGTGGAAGAAGGTGCTCTACGAGCTATAGTAGGACCATACCTGTCTAAGTGGTTTAACTTGTGGCTTTTCCAAGGTTGGTCAGGAGGAGTAGCTCCCCCATATCGACTAAGTAAGGGCATGTACTCTACCCCAAGCTCAAAAGGTTCTATAGATCGGATGGGTACATGGATGTGTGCAACCCCTCTATTGGGCCCCTATATGGGTGGATCTTGTCTATGAACAACATGTGATGAATGAGGTCTAGAAGGATCCTCATCTTGGTCATGAGGAGTTCCCATAGGAGTCCTCCTAGTAGGGGTCTCTCAATGAGTAGATCCCCCATGGGTAGAGTTGTCTCCATGATGACTTCTTGAATGTTGTTCAAGTAAAGGTTGGTCATGTGGGCTATACCAAAGGTGTTCTGAACCTTCACATGCATTACTAGTAGCCTCAGTTTATAACTAGGTATGGCTTCATGTAGTGACCATGTTATCTTTATTTTGATTATGCATGTGATTAGGAAACAAATAAAGTATACAAATGATTATCTTGTTTAAGAATTATTGGTGTTTCCTACAACTGGCTTGTGTGTTATGATTCATTGAATTTCTTGCCTTTCTCTTGTTTGAGTTTGAATTTTGTTGATGTATATACTTGAGTTAAAGGGTTTTCACCTGTACGCTCTCACACACGAGTCTAGTGATGAAGTCCAAACTGTGAAACCCATAAAAATATGGATATGAAGCCCATATCCGATGAGGGAGCACATGTCCTACCAGTCCTCACCCAGTTCATCATGGTTAGCTATACACCTTCTGAAGAAGAGTGCATGCAATTTTCCATGGCTACGATGGTTCTTGGAGCTGGCCTTGGCCAAAATGGGGTTCAAAAATCCATAATACAAGCCAAACAGGTGGTGATGAAGGCCATCGTTGGTCTTGATCGTTGGTTTGTTTCCCAACTCATTCATTTTTTATTTGTGATGTGTGTGTTTTCTTTTTTTTTTTTAAAAAAAAAATGTAAAATAGAGCATACAATGAATTTTTACTAATGCATAAAATACATTTCAAATTCCAAAATATGAATAAAAAATATTTTAATTTTTAGAAATTTGATAGTGCAAACCTAAATGAAAATAACCTTTAAGTAGGCCACATGCAAGTAAACCCTAACACACAATTTAATCAAGGACCATCACTATGTAAAACAGTCTACAGTAGAGGCCATCCTACATAAGATCGGTCAGATAAAGGGGTTGTTGTAGCTTGGGGTGGTGAGAAGTAGAGGTCATTGTTCCCAACAATAGTCATAGATAGAGTAAATAAAACAAAAAAAAAATTCTAAATTTCTCTAGATTCTTAAATTAAAATCGCTATTCTATCATTTTCTATAAAAATATAGTAAAATCAGGCACATAAATATTTACGAGTGTAGCCTTCATTCAATGAAGATGTCACAATTTTATTTTATGCATTCTATTCTGAGGCCATTATAGGTTAGAATGATGGTTGTGCTGGCCATCAGAGGGTATGGTGATGATTATTGTGAGCCACACTAGCTTAGAACAGTGGTACTTGAAAGTTCAAGAAACAAAAACCACAAGTTAGCGATAAATAATGAAATTGTGGGAATAGTCCCCCACGTTGATCGCCACTGTAAAGTAGCAAAAACCATGCATCTAACTATGTAATATGTAATCAAGATAATAAGAAATATTAAGTAACCATAATGACAAAAATATAAAGAAAATATGATGCCCTTCTCATTAATAATTTGGAATTATCTTTACAAGAGGTTACAAAATATCCCTCTTAGGGATTCACCAATTGATACAATATTACAATATGAAACCCCAAAAGGGGAAGATGCAATCCATAGAGTTCTTGCTCTTCCAAAACTGATTATGGAGGGTTTTCCTAGCGACCTCCACTTGATGATGCCAAGATTGAGGATCTTGATGATGATAAGCTCCTGATAAGGCCTGTAACCTACACACAAAAGCACCTACAAAGCATCAATAGAAAATGTGAAGCCTCTCAAGATGAGGCCCATTTCATGATAATGCAAATGTAAAGGAAATATATAAAATAGTAAAAAAATGCATGAAATACTAAAAGAAATAAGGCTAAACTATGTTATAAAATTGAATTGAAAGCTGCTAAAACTGATATAACTGGGAAAAGATAGAAAATTAAATGTCACCACAAGGCCATCATGGCTCAGAATGGTGGGCTCTAATGACTATCATGGGGTACAATGACTTCATCTACGGGTCATTGTGGATCATAATGAATGTTGAGGTACAACTCATTTATTTGTACTTGGTGAGGGGTGATGATCAATTTGAGTATCAAATTGATGTTCAATATTTGTTATGTTCTGAAAAAAAATTGGATTACGGGAATTTGTTTTAATTTATGTGAATTGATGATGAAAAATGGTGGGATTTGGCCTTCAAGATATTTAAAGCTCCATTGATGGGCATGCAAATATCATAATGTGATTTTGGGAGCACCTCAGTAGATGTAAGAGAGTTTTGTGAGAGTGTGTTCTCTTTGTTTCCTTAAACTAACAACACTTCATTGCATCCAATTGATCTCAATTCTCTCTATTTTGTGAAGTTTTTGGGTGCCTTATATAGACCTCCCAAATTGGCATCTTAGCTTGCTGAAGAATCCAAGACCAAGATTTAGTTAGGCTTAAGGAGACGAGACATTACTTCTAGAAGGTTATGGTGCATAACCATTCAAGAACAGTTGCCCTATAACTAATTTTACTTAGCTCAGGGAGCTCAATTTTGTTATAGACTCGATCATCATGGCTTAGAAAAATGAATTTATAGGTCTTCATGAGTCATAGTTGTTTCATTAGGGCCATTGTGGACCATCACAATGATATCAAAGCCATCAAAAGACATCACGGTGACACTAGATCCATCAAAGCACATCACGACTCAAGCCGATATAGGTAAAATTACCCCTATTTGAGTGGTTAAAAGTAATATTAGGTCTTTGGAAGGCCCAAGATGAGTCATATGGCCTAAAAATGTGTCCATATTGGTAGCCTCCTCAACATGACATGTTTTATTTTTCTACACTACTTCTCCTTGATCATTAGTCCTTTGCCTATATTCCCTTCCATTTACTTCCCCATGTTCACTAGTCTGATCAGCCATGATTGAATATAATATTTCAAGTATTAGACCAGGTACAAGTTCAAAAATATAGATGAGGGATCTATATGATCATAAAACTCTAGTTTGGGTAGTAGGTATGTTTTAGGATCTTGTTCTAGGAATTCAATTTGCTTTGTTGATGATGCAGAATCCATAGATATTTGGATTGTAGTCTTATTTTATTTTAATCTAGAAGTTTTAGATTCCTTACCAAGGTTTATTTGGTAATTTGGTTCTAGTTCACTAATATTAATATATATTCCCTTTGAATCTGTAGGTATGTTCATAAAATTTCCAAGTTCTTTGGTTCTTGCAACAAAGTTTTACCTTTCTAATATTCCTTGAATAACCTATGGATACCGTTAATTGGATTGAGTTATTCATGAGTCATATAATGCTCCTCCTCAAATTCAAATTCTTTTGGTACCATAAGGATAAATTAGACAATAAAATCCTATTTTAGAATTAGGTTAGGGCTCTCAAACTCTAATTTGTAATGTAAATCTTGACACAGTTTTTTAAAGCATACAACTCTAGGTGCCCCATGATATCTCTTGTTATATTCTAAGCTCACCTCCCTATCGTATATATTTTCTAGGTAACTATGAATGGTTATGGAGTCCTCAAAATACTGATCCCACAGGTGTGTGACTGAGTTTACTATTGCTCTCCTATCCCCAATCCACTATTCACACCTTCTTATAAGGTCAAGGTAGGGTGAGTGATAGTCTGGTCCTAGAATTTTAGCTATGTTTACTCTCTTGATTCTACCCAATTCATTTTATCTTTATTTTATGATATTAAGGTGCTCGCACAAGTATTCCCACTCTTTCCTAGATGTTTTGCATCTTTGTTCGAAAAGGAGGTTAACTTCTTTTTCTAGCAATAATTTTCTGAGGTCAATCAACACAAATTGTTTGATGCAATTTTCTACCATTTAGCAACATTTTTGCTTCTATTTTGTTCTTCCTTTTTTTTTACTCTATATATATATATATATATTCTTTTGGTTCTTTTTTTATTTTTTTTTTATTTTTTTTTTATCAATAATTTAAAACAATACTATTGTTGTTAAGATACAATCTTCAATTCATAGCCAATGAAATTACTACTAATAACCTTAACACAACAAGAGAGAAATAAAATTTCTTATTTCTAAAGCAATCCTACTATTACCATAACTAGGTGCAATTCCAATGAATTTATACAGCCAATCTTAGTATAGTAAGAGAAAAATAAAGTTTATATTTTTTAATCCTATTATTACTAAAATTAGGTGCAACTCAAATTCAATGAATTTATACAACTAATTTCAGCACAATAGGATGAAAATAAAAATTATATTTCTAAAAAAATCCTACTGCTACTAAAATTAGGTGCAACTCACCTTCAATGAATTTATACATCTAATTTAAGCACAATAGGAGAGAAACTGCTAAAACCAGGTGCAAGTCATAGTCAACGAATTTCTACAACTAATATTAGCATAGTAAAGTAAAATGAAATATTGCTTGAAAAGTAAATTTTGCTAAAAATAAAATTGCTGAAATAAAAGGTTAAATTGTTGTTACTTCTTTATTTTAAGGAACATTTCACTATGATTGTGTCACTCAATCACACCTACTTCCTATTTTCACAAGTTAGAGAACCCAGACCTAAGCAATCAACAACAACCACCCAATGCTTTAAAAATTTATTGAAATCAAATATTAACTAAGAAAGTAGTAAAATGATCATGAGAAAAGAACTTGGCAATGTCGAACAAAGGGGCTTGTTAGGAATTCTTGTTCCACTCTGACTTGTATTCATACCAAGGAATCATACCTTTTTCCACATACATGTAAGCCTCTCTTCTTGCGTAACTAGTAATCTTTTGATTAAAAATTATGACATTGTTCTCCCAGGCAATGACACCAAAATATCTAATTGTAAACTCTACACTTATTTATTAATCCAGGTTGAATTATTTAAAGAGTAGTAATCCAATATATATCATATCACAATGATTAATCTTGAACTTAATTTTTTTTTTCTTAGTTTTAGGTTTGCATAAAATAATAAAAGTTACAGGAAAAGAAACTGTGTTGAAAATAAAAGAAATGCAACTTTATGTTTTATATTAATTTGATGCTCTATTTACTAGTGTGGATCCATGTGCAACCTATTATAGATTCAACTATATTATTTTACCTTATGGTCTAAAATTGATGCAGTTTAATTTAATTGATAATTTAGAATTAATCTATGTATTAGTTAATCCTAAACTATTTTAGGGGCGAGATAATAGGGACTAGATGTAGGATTGGGCCCTGCCTCCTAGAGGACAGCGCAAATCTTTCTCCCTAAATTTTTTTACTTCAGTAACTAATATGCATTAATACTACTAACATTATTTTAATTCATGAATGCAAAAAATACAGTAAATATTACATAAGCGAATAAATCATAATGAAATCAACACAATTATAAAATTCATTGCGAAAAGTGTTGATGTTTTATAAATAAAAATTCAAATGTACAGGATCTCGAACATCAAGCCTTCAGAATAGCAAAAATTGTATACAAAAGCATTATAGCATTCGAACATTAGCATCAAATATTAGACCTTTTCAAAGGTCTCTCTCCTATATTTTATAATGTTGCTTGGACATTTTCAATGGAATTCCTCCACATATTTTGCCATGTTTCTTATCAGCTTAATGATGTGACCACTAACCTTTTAACAATAATAATCTACACTAATACTATTTTGTAACCACCTTGGACTTCATCACAATCATGATGATCCAAGAGGTAATACTAATGAACTAACATAACAAAAGTTCTGAATTTAAATAATCTATGATGTAACAATACAACTATTTTTTCTTTATTTTAGGAAGAGATAAAATAGGCTTGTATCTAAATCTAAACATCTTAACAATATAATAATCTTACAACTTTCTAATAACAATGTTATATAACAACTTAATAAATATAAAATCTTATGTACAATGTCAACATGTCATTCAACTATGCTGATTGTATATGCTTCATAATGATGCTAAGTTGTCACTGGACATGGCATAATAATGTATTATATAGTTTGACTTGGTCAACATTCTTTTTGTAATGCCTTTCAATACACGCTTTCTGTAACAGCTTTTCATAGCTATATTCTATAGCACTTTTATATATCATTCATCCAAGGGTCTTCTTTGAACATCATTCTCATGGCTAGTTTATCCACTCTTGTCATTTGGTTTATGCCTTGCTTCATCATTTCCTATGGATATCCTGCAATGTTTCCAACCGAAAACACACAAAAACTTGCACACTTTTGTGTAAAACACAAGCACAAATTATTTTTATCATTATGAATCAATTTTTTTTATAAATCACATGAATAAGATAATATGATCATCAAAATACATTTGTTTTCATAAATGCTAATTTAACATTCATCACCAATCCACCCATGAGAGCACTTGGTCTTATAACAATAGATTTTATCAGTAGTACCATATTCTAGCATAATATAATCAAAGCATAATTTGCAATAAACCACCTATCATGATAACGTATCCAAATATTAAGTATTGAAAATCCACACATATATACATAATCAATATCAATGACAAGTCTTGACATGGAGGGTTGTGATAGGATGATCCTCATGAAGAATAATATTTACCCAATTTGTGTTTATTCAACAATGTTCTAAGTAGTTCAGATCCTATTACAAAAGAATAATGTAGAACCCTATTCCCTTTGGGATTTGAACCTTAGAACTTTTATTCATAGTTTTAAAGTCTTCACCATAGATGTAAATTCTTTTAAAAATCTATTCTATTAAAGTTATCAATATTGCATACTAAAATAATATATGGATCATTTGTTTTACAAGTTTATCTTTTACCAATTGTACACCTTAAAATTTATATAACTTTATGTAAATACCATACTAACACTTTAAAACACATGTAATTAAAATACATAATAACCAGCTCATAACTATTTTTAAAATTTATTTTATATATTTATTACATGATATAATTTTTATTTTTTATAACGATTACATATATTAAATCATTAACATACATAAATAGCATACTTTTTACTTTATTAATATTTTTACCTATAAATAAAAATACATAAAATTTAGATTTAATTGCATCAATTACTAACTAAATACAAAATCCTCTCACTGATTATATTATGCTTTATGTTCAAATGACTCACATAAAAAAATATTTGTTTTGGTTGAATAATAAGGGGTTGTACTAAGGTCCCCCACCCTTGACAACTTACAAATATCTTATTTAGAGCTAGAGATTTTACAAATAGAAAAACTTCTCATCTCAATTGAGATCATATAGCTAGAAACCTGCATCATTTTACATAAAATGCCTGAATTCTTTATTTTCATTTTTTTGATATTTTCAATTTTTTGTATGAACACAAATATTCCAGAATTTGGAATCCTTCTTGACTGTTTTCTATAGAAGCCTTTACAATACCAAAAATTTACCTCTACTATTTATGCATTACATATTAGTAGAGTAATATTTCTAAAACATTGCACTATCATAGTCCACTTTACGAAATTTGGAGCTAGTTTCCTTCCTAAAACACAAGTGCAACCATAAAAATTATAAAAAATGGTTTATATGAAAACACATTACTTATTACAAAATAAAGCATATATTACCAATGGAAAATATTAAAGTAAATCTTAATCATTATTTGATTTAGGGAATCAACATTTTCTTGTTAGATTCAACTAAACTTACTACTTCCTCTAACCATGGAAATGAGAATTTAACTTTATGATCCTCGATCAAAACCATTATATTTGAAAATCTATTTGCACATTTTTTTCCTTCCATTAAAGTATGTGTAAACCTGATTTCTTCAAACTCTTTAGCAAGATCTTGAATTTCCATAATTATCTCTTGTATGTTCCATGGAGCCTTTGCTTTCCTCAAAATTATATTTATTACTATGAGAGAATCACCTTCCATCCATACTCTATTCCATTTTATTTGTTTGCATATTTTTAATCCTTCTAAAGCTACCCAAGCTTCAACTTCATTATTTTTCTTAAATCCACTATTTAAAGTGTAATGATACAAAATATCTCCTCTATTATTTCTAATTATTCCTCCTCCTCCTAGTGGTCCTAGATTTCCTTTAGATGATCTATCAAATTTCAATTTAACCCACTCCACATCTGGTGGCTTCTACTTTATATTATTTGATTTTTATTTTTGTTTCTCTTGTACCCAACATCATAATTCTATTTAATGACTTCACTCCATATATCAAGGCTCTACTTCCATATTAGGGATTGGGTGAGTTGATAAGGTTGTTTTAGACTCCTCTATGTCTAAACATATCTTCCTTTTTATTACATCTTAACTTCTTTCCTTTTAAATTTTTTCTATTCCTTTCTATCCATATAGTCCAAAGTATTGTATATTTTGATATATCCCATATTTTCTATAAAGCCTCACTTTTATTAGTGATATATCATTTCTTTAACCAATATTAAATTTTACTATTCATCACCATGCATTTACCAAACATATTAAGAATCCATTGCCATAGATTTCAGACTATTGAGAAATGCCCCAAGATATGATCTATACTCTCCTTGTTTTTACAAAGAAGACATTGAGAGGGGCCATGAAAACCCCTTTTCATAAGGTTATTCGAGGATAAAATTCTTCTATGACCTACTAACCAAACAAACATTTTGACTTTAGGAATGCTTGGACTATTCGAAATATCTCTCCATATTCTAGTGATATTATTATTTTTTTGGTTTTGTAAATTATATCCACTTCTTGTTGTGATTATCCTGAACTATTCAACTCCCAAATCAATTTATCCTTGGATCCCCTCATAATAATCATAGTTGTTATCTTTCTACTCAATTTCCTCCTATCATCAATTTCTTGTATACATGTAAAATAATATTCTTTCCATTTGTATCTTCCTTCTTGATTCTTGTACAAAATGTTCGAAACCCTATCACCATATTTACCTTAAAGAAATCTCATACAAGGTTTCAAAATTAAACAAAATTGAGTTGTTTTTAATCACACCAAGTATCCATCCAAATAGAAACTTTTTTACTAGTTCCCACCACCCATATTAAACCTTTAATCATAAGATCAATAGATTTTTTTAAACCATTCTAAATAGTAGAACCATTTGGTAGAGAGAATACATTAAATATTAAACTTGGGTCATTGGGATCAACACACTTACTTAAAATAATTCTTTCTCATTGTATTTGAATCTCTTTGTACAATCTCTAAATTACTTTTTTCCTAAGAGCTAAGTTTGCATCTATAAGAAATCTTAAACCAAGACCTCCCCTATTTTCATCATCATACACATTGCTCTATTTCACCGGAGGAAATTCTATTTTATCATGTAAACCTAACCATAAAAAGGATCACATAATATAGATTAAACTTTTTTGAAATGATATTGGCATAGAATACAATGATATATAATATGTTGAAATGGCCTGTAATACTGACTTAATTAACTGCACTCTTCCTGCTAATGATAACCATCTATCTTTCCAAGTTGGAAGTTTATTACGAACCTTACTATTAATTGGATTCCATAATTCTATCTTCATTTTCCCCTCAAATAAAGGCATCCCTAGATAAGTTGCTAGAAAATTTGCATCCATTTGAATTAATAATGAACAAAGTTATGAATTAGAAATTTATATTTTAATGTCTTTATTCACAATCAAACAAATAAAAAGAGTATATCGACTCTCTACCAATGTATTTTTTTGGTCAACACCATCTCTCTCCCCTTGCTATTTAAGGGCTAGTGGCGCTTGCACACCTAAAGTTACAATTGGTTAAACATGTGACATATAGTATTTATTAGATATTTATGTAAATAAATGTAAGAATAAACTTTAAAAAGTTGAATTTTTTCATGTTTTTTAAAATTACAGTTATTAATATAATTAAATAATTTTTCTTATGAGGTCTAAGGTTCAAACTGTGAGGTGGTGGGTGTGTGTATGGTTGTGTGTTAAATTTCCTACTAATAAGCTCAAATCTTCCCCTTATGAGAGGTCATGGTAGGATGCATATACCCAACCCTAAATGTTGGTCCTAAAAGTTTCTCATGCTAACCAAATCCCCCCAAAAAAACTAATTAAATTATTATTATTATTATTATTATTATTATTATTATTATTATTATTTAAATAATCAAATTGTTACGGATAAAAAAACTAAATATTTTATTAAAATATATACTTGAGAGATATGGAGAAGGTGATAGGGAGAGGGTTTGGGAAAGGAAGAGGTAGTGAGAGTGGAGTTGGTTTCGACGTGCAAGAAGGTTTGAATTCGACATGGATTAGGATGGATCTAGATCCCTCGGATTTTGTGTCTCCTATGGAGTATTTTTTGGAAGTCTCGTGAAAGTTGCCTATCCTAGGTGGAAAGCACTTTTATTTGTTGTTTTTGTATAGGAGTTTAGATATTTGTGGGAAGTTTGCTCTTTGCAAAAGTGTTACATAGCTCTTTAGTGTATGTGGGTGTAGAATTTTAACTGGTGGTGCTTCTAAGGTGGATCTCAGAGTTGTTCTACCTGGGAACATGGATCCTAAGTTTTGGGATCCTAATATGTTCTTATGGGCTTTTACTTCTATGACCTCTATGTTGAACCAAAATAATTTGTAAAATTTATTGCAAAAGTGAATAGGACTATGACTTGTAAGGGTTTTATTGCTGGTCCTAGTATGAGTTTGCCAGAGAAGGAGGACCATCTCATAGTTTCTAGGATTATTGGATAGATTTTCTATTTTGAGACCTGTGTGTTAGGTTGGAAAAAAAATTAAATTGATAAGGTAGAGGTGAGTGGGACTCCAACAATGATGGGATTTTTTATTGACCCCAAATATAAATTCACTAATATGGCAAACCTTGTGGGGTTCTCTCATTCTTTGCAACAATTGATCTGGATGGATTGGTTCTTGGGCTTGAGTTTCTCAAGAATTCTAACTATTAGTGCTAATGGTGGTCCATATGTTGATTTGGTGGCTCCCAATTGTTATTCCAATGGTTGGGTTCCCAAGGTGTGTGATTCTAGTGAATCTTCATCAAGGTAATTTAGGTTTTAAAGATCCAAGGTTTGTGGATCTAGTCTACAGTGATTCCATTTCTCCCCATGGATTGAAAATGATATTTTCAAAATGATCCTTTTGAATTTTCTTGGAGTAGAAGGGTGTTTCCCCCCATGGAATTGTATTTACTATTATGGATAGAAAATTATAAATTTAAATATTTTTCTTTGGATTAGGTTCATGTTTCTTGACATGGGTGAGAAACTATTATTTGTAGTTTTTGATGTTAAATTGGAATGTATCATAGTGAGTTGGGTAGTTATTGATATTTTCCTTAGGTTTGGATTTATTAGCTTGTGTGGGAAGTGTTTCTCTGTAATATTTTTAAGCGGAGTGGAGCTTGATGGTTTGGGCAGATCCTAAGCTTCTCTTTGGGATTGTGTTCCTATCTTGGATAGGAAATTGTTTTGATTATTTTTTATTTTAAATTATTATTAGGCTTTATGGCTTGGTGGGTATTGAGGTCTCCTTAGGATTCATGTTCTGTTTAATTCTCTAATTTTTGGTGTTTTTTTGGGATCCTGGGAATCTTGCTCTTCCTTATAGTTTCCTATCCTTGGATCCTAGTTTTTTGGATCCAATTTTTTCTTGTGTAGCTTCTCTTGTAGTCATCTTCTCAAGGCTATTTTCTATTGTATTGGCTTGGGGACCCTGTAGTCCCCTTAATTGCTTTGTGAAAGGTTCAAAACCCCTTATTGAATCTAATAAATAAAAATAGATAAAACATATACTTGTCCAAAATTTATCATTTACCACATGAATTGAATACTCCATCTGAGTCCACTAATGACTAAATTTATTGTTTATTCCCTATACCATAGTCAACATCCAACACTAATGAGAAGAGCAACTTTATCTATTGATAATGAAGACTCAAATACTACCCAACTCGCTAACCAAGGATATTGTACTTGCATTCTTTGGCAAGTTCTTTTTTCAAATTTTTATTCATAACTTATTTCAATTCATAGTCAAAGACTTCATTTGGGTGGATAGGAAGACAACTCTCTACTAAAATATCAATGTTTTCAAAGTCCCAAAAGTTGCAGAAGATGTTGAGTCTATATAGCTATCAGAAATTGCATATCAAGATCCATTAAACATCTATCACCATGTGTGCCTTGTTGTTGCATAATTTGGAATTTATTAGAAAGACTTTGGTTAAGTATTGCCAATGACTCTAAATACTTATTTCCATATTTGAAAGAGAAATTCATTTTCATAGAAATTAAAAATTAAACTCATTATATAAAATGAAGTAATGTTGTCTTCACTTATAAATTTAAGATGGTCCAATGAAAAATCCATAGAATAGAGATGGAGATATTGGAGCAAACAGGAAGGAAAAGACTGGTTTGTGAATAAAATAGTCTAGATAGGAATGATTATCCTTCCATAGAACATTTGGAATGAGTGTAACAACTGAATATTTAAACATGAGAGTAGGGACACCCAATATGTATGGCTAAAGACCATAGAAAATATGACAAAGACTATACAACATTTATTAACTCATCCTCACAATTTAAACCAACTATGGAAACAAATGATGGCTCGATTAAATATTAGCCATGGATTAGCCCAACATAGAAGGAAGAAGGTGATTGGCCAAACGATGGATAGAAAAAAGTAATGGTAGCATTCCCTAAAGAATTTTTAAAAAAATTAATACAGATGGAGCCTCTAGGGGAAATTTTGGAAGAGCTAGTATAGGAGGGATAGGTAGATTGGAGGATAGTACTCTGACTTTCACTTTTACAAAAAACAATAGGAATTCTCTTCAATAACTTAGCAGAAGGGTGGGGTATTTTGAGAGGTTTACAAGATGCACTAAAGGTAAGTTTGAGAAGGGTGATAGTGGAATTAGACTCTCAAATTATGATCAATTACCTAAAATCAATTTTAATACCTAAGAAGGTAGATTGGATAAATCAGAGGATCATAGATAAGTTTATGATAATAACAACCGATTTTGAAGATGTTATTTTTAATAATGTGCTTAGAGAACATAATATATTGGTGGATGCTATGGAAAACTAGGCTCTTATCAAAGGAGATATTAGCTACTATGGTTACCCTCATAGGTGGTGGTTAGACCAAACTAGGACCATCCTTGTTCAATTTCTTGATAGTAAAGTAGTAAGCTATATTAAAATTGATAAGCAATGTAGGAATTTAGTCATGATATGACCCCTATATTCTAATAAGAGCAACTCTCGCTAGTATAATACTTGTTGCATCTAAATTCCCCTTTCTGTCACATTGAAGATCCTCACTCTGGCTATGTAGTTTCAATAAAACCTATATAATTTTGATTTAATTTATATTCTCTCCTTATCTCATGGTTAGTATTGTTACAAGTGTGTCTTTTTTGTAGAAGGATCCCTAGAAAAGAAAGTAAATAAGGCTCTTGGATCTCTTTGGCTTGATCCAAGGTAGATTTAGCTATCTACAACTAAGGCGATAAGAATCATAATGGGTTGGACCTATGTTGGGATGATGTTGAGTTACCACATTGTATTTTTCACCATTAATCCCTACGATTTTAGGATATTGGATCAACAAAATGTTTGACATATTATCTAGCAGTTAATGGAGGTCCTAGTGTAGATTGATCTAAGTGTTCTATTGTAGTTCTTCAATACTGACCATGATAGAGTATGTTAGAGGGCCTCATCTCAACAGTCTTCCTCGAATGCACCAAGATTGGTCCATGGAGGATAAGGATTTTTTTAAGGGAGGTCCCTTCCTATTTTATCTCTTGATTATTGTAGCATTTTTCTAGGTTTTACATGTTGGTGAGGATGGGTCTCAGCATTTAGTAATCCTATGTTCAGCCTCCCTGTTCCACTATCCTTTGTCCATAAGGGACCTAGAAATTTGGAAGTGCACTCAATGAATCTATTGATTATACTTTGGATGGAAAAGCTCCAGTGGCAAGATGGTTGTTTTTTTGGATAGGTAGAAGATTTTAAATTTGTAGTTATAGTTGGATTGCAATTTACCTAGTAGTCTAAGGGCATGATCCTATTATATTTGTAATATATTTCTATGTTTTTCTTAATATATTCCCTTTGTTTACTGATAAAAAAACATCATCTTAACTTAGTTTATTTATGTTATTTAATATTTGTTCATATGGAAGTACATAGTATGTAGCTATTACAAGTTGCACATATCAATTAGAATCCATTCGTCTGTACATCGCTTTTCCATAGTGATGGGTTTCAAAGACTTTGGTTAAATGATGCCAACTACTCAGATGTCTTATCTCCTTCTAGGAAATGAAAAGTTGTTCTAGTGGGATTTACCTATACATGTTTGTGTATTTTAATTTTTTATTTGATTCAAGTTAAATTTTTTGCTTTTCATGGATTAAATAATGGAAATCATAGTTATATATATTATTTAATTGTCACAATTTAATAATTATAAATGATACAATGGATAAGCATGTTTATGTTGTTTTATGTTGCTTCTCTTTGGTATGACTTGGCTTTGTTAAACATAATGCTTAATGATAGAAAATTTATTTGTAAAAATAAAGTTGTAGACACCTAAAACACGTCATGTTTAGGAGGCTACTCATATGGACACCTTTGCAGGTCATATAATTGATATTGGACATTTCCAATACTTAACAGTGGTTCTAACCACTCAATTAGAGTAGCCTAGTCCTAGTAAACCATAGACACTGATGAAATCAATGGCTACTTCTAGCACCACTTATGATCAGAGCAGTTGTGGGCTAGTCGTTGATGTTGATAGCAGTTGTAGCACCCTAAAAATGACTCACATTAATTAAAACTAAGGTAAAAATATTTTGAAAAATAAAATTTTCTAACCCTAATTTGTTACCTGTATTTTCATGCCCATTATATATATTTTTAACCTCTGCACATAATCGCACGATTTCATGCAAAATCGAAATATTTTATACGAAATCGGGTCACCCAATTTTGCCCAAAACTGAAAAGAGCCTGCTTTAGCAAGGTGAAAAAATAATTTGTAACTCCTTGCCTCTATTTGGGTAATTGCATGACATTTGCATGATCGCTTCACCTGATTTTAACCAGATTGGAATAAGTTACATCCTCTTCCATTTCTGGCCCAATGGCTCACTTGACTCACTCCTTTTTAATCCAGGATCCTCACCTCGGATTCCCTCTGGAACTCCCACATACTTTTACACCATATTTTTTCCTTTTCACTGTGTTTTTTCAGATTTATATTGTGCATCGGTTGGATTTAAGCGATATCGGATCACCCGATCGTGATATCATTTTGCTCGATTTTGCACAAAAGTGCCCGATTTTACCTGCAACATGTATTGTTGCAATTTAGCTGATTGGGGGCATCCAAAAATTTGACTTTGCATCTTATTTCTTCATCCCTCTTATTTAGAATTAATATTTCATATCCATTACATAAATTTCAATTATTATTTTGCTATTATTATTTTGTATTTAATAGGCATACTCCTTTTTTATTTCATAAATATTCAAGCATTTAGCCTAGATATGCATATGAAAATCCTTCTATTATTACATTAAGACCATTGATCATTTTTATTCAGTCCATTCAAATGTATGTTTCTTTGTGAAATTGTTGTTTTTTGCATCTAATTATAAAACTGCAACTTTTAGTCAAGATCGGTTGGTTTTTCGCATTATCGGGTCACCCGATACTACTTGATTTTGATCGATATTGTTGGATTTTACCCGATTATTCCTGCATTAAAAATTAGAATCTTCTTCAGACTTTCGAATACAAGTAAGTGTTTTAAATAACTTTTTAAGCACTGCACTGCCTATTAAGATTCAATTTTTTTCTTTTTGGTACTTACATATAAATCAAAATTGCATATAGATTAGCGTAGTTGCATATTGGCCAAAATAGGTGTATGCATGATTTGATAAAAGGAACACATCCAAACAAATCCCAAAACCTAAACTCAGAAACTTCCATAAAATGTTTCATGGTGAACCCACCCAATTTGTCAAAAAATCACTATAAGAAGGTATGATCAAGTACCTCTCTTCTGATGTGTAGACCATCCATTCTCCCATTCCCCTCTGAGGCACGTATCCATCAGCCTTGAGGAAAGGAGTGTGAGAATTTTTGGGCTACATTATTTGGTGAACCCGACGTGAAAAACATTAGGCATCTTTCTGATTTATAAAACACAAAAAAGCATAAAAATAAAAAAACATAAAAATAAAACAAAAACAAAAGAGATCATTAATTTTAATTTGTACATTTTCATTCCATATATATTAAATTTCAACATAGGAAGAGTTGTAATCATAGATGTTAAAATAAAATACCTAGAATTTTGAGAAGTGGTAAGCAATTAGAATTTGATTACATGGAGGAACAAGATCAAGAAAACTTTGATAATAGAGTTCAAATAGAAGATGATATAATTTTAGAACAAGGTGAAGAGAATAATAATGAAGATGAAATAGAAGATCCTGATGAACCTACATTAGATGAAAATGGAAATGTTAAATTTGATTCTCTTAGCAAATTTACCCAATTTATAAAAAACCACATAGAAGAGTTTAATCAAGCAGTACAAATGGATAATTGAGGAGAAGGTGATATGAAATTAGCCTTAGCAGCTGCATTTTAGATACATACAAATCCATTATCATACATGAACTCAACATACCAAGATAATTATCATGTAGGACCATCTAATCAAAACATGATACCTTTAAATCAAAATGTTCAAAAACCAATGGCACAATCATCTAAGATTGTTGCTAGCAATCCAAAAACAAATTCTAAAAAACAAAAACAACCATTCACATCTATGTTCATTCAATATCTTAATAAAAAAATGTCAAATCAATAAAAGGCTACACAAGTGCTGATGCAAGAGCATCCAGTGGTAGTAGAGAAATCTTGCATCAACAGAAAAAAAATAACAAATAAAAAAATTCTAAGTGTTTTGCCTTGGTGTTTGTCAGCCGCCAGTTGGGCGAGAAAGTATAATTTAAAAAAATTTCAGCCGCCAGTTGGGTGGGAAAGTAGAATTTAAAATTTTGTCAGCCGGCGGTTGGACGGGAAAGTAGAATTTAAATTTTCAGCCGCCAGTTGGGTGGAAAAGTAGAATTTAAAATTTTGTCAGCCGCCAGTTGGGTGGGATATTAGAATTTAAAATTTTTTCAGCCTCCAGTTGGGCAGGAAAGGTAGATTTTAAAAGGGGATTTTGGATCTGGAAATAGGGTCTTCGATCTGGGATTGGGTTCCAATATTGAATAAGTCTGGCATTGTAATTTTTGTCCCTTTGGGCTGACATGATTAAAATAATTCTGATTTAACTTCCTAGCATTTTTTTTGTTCGTGTTTGTTCATCCTCATCAAGTGGTATCAGAGTGGGAGTTCCTAAGTGTGTAAATAGATCATCGGATGTGAGGCAGTTTACACCAGGATATGTGGTTAAGGTTTGTGAGAGAAGTGAGCAGAATGCCTCCACGAAGAAACCATGGTGGTGGGAGAAATATGGTGCCAGAGGAAGATTTCAGAGCTTTGCAAAGACAAATTTAGGCTCTACAAGAGGAGCTGCATAGAGGGTTTGAGCCAAGGATAGAAGATGGCAGTTAATATGAAGTTGAAGAAGAAGAGGACCAGTTTGAGGAAGAAGAAGAGGTAGTAGATCCTACACAAGCTAGGTTATACAGAGCCATATCTCAGAATGGAAAGAGACCAAATATGGAGGTTTCTATGTATTCTAGAAATCTTGATCCAGAGGAGTTGATTTATTGGATCAATTATTTGGAAGAATACTTTGAGTATGAGGAGGTCGAAGATCCTGAGAGGGTCAAGTTTTCTAAGACCAAACTGAAGGGTCATGCTAGAATCTGGTGGAAAGGAGTACAACTTGACAAAAATAGAAGGGGAAAAAAGAGGATCACCAGATGGAAACAAATGGTGGAAAAGTTGAAGAGGTAGTTTATTTCAATAGATTACGAGTTGGATCTGCTGAAGAAGATGCAAAGTTTGAGACAGTCAATAAATTCTGTCAAATAATACACCGATGAGTTCTACAAGATATTGATCTAAACTAGCCATTCTAAGGCTAACAAGGAGAAGGTAGCCCGTTACATCAATGGATTGAGAACCAGTATTCAAGAAGAGTTGAGTCTAGTTAGGATGAGCACCATTGAGGATGCTTACCAGTTTGCTCTAAAAGTTGAAGAGAAGCTAAACAAAAGGTTTGAGGGTAAGCAGAAAGGAAGAGGTCATGGAGAAATAACTGGTGGAAGTACAGATGGAGGACGAGATGAGAAGAAAGAAGAAGTTAGTAGTAGTCAGGATCAGAAGGGAGATAATGATTATAGATCCCGTGGTCAGAACAACTACCCAAGAGGAAGAGGTAGATATAGTCAAGGAAATGGAGAAAGAGGGTTTCGTGGAACCTACTTCAACTATGGAGAAGGAGGACATCAAGCATATGAGTGTCCACATCACCAAGAGAAGCCAAATAGGAGGCCAATGGTTAATGCGAGAGCTGCTATTGTAGATGAAAGAGCTAAATTAGAGTACTCTGAGGAGGCAGAGAGAGGAGAAGTTATGGTCACAAGGAGAACCTTGTTGAATGAGGAGAAGGAACCAAACTAGAGGAAGAGCCTATTTTGCATAAGGTGCAAATGTTCAGGTAAGGTCTGTAATGTTATTATAGATAATGGTAGTACTGATAACTTGGTATCTGAAGAAATGGTTACTAAGTTACAGCTAGAGAGGAGGAGACACCCGCATCCATACTAGATTGCATGGTTGTAGAAAGACCATAGGGCATTTGTCAGTGAACAATGCTTAGTCAAGTTTAATATTGGGAGATATCAGGATGAGGTCCTATGTGATATCCTGCCTATGGATGCTTGTCATATGATGTTAGGAAGACCATGGCAGTTTGATCGCCGTGTAGTCCATGATGGACATGCCAACACTTACTCCCTGACAAAGGAAGGAGTGCACCATAAACTGAAGCCACTGAAGGATATGGATGAAAAGAGTTTGCTGACAAAAATGAGAGTGGAAGTTGTGGGGTTTGAAGAAATTAAGGGTTTGTACCCTGAAGACCCAAATTTTGCTGAAGCTTGGAGAGCTTGTACGACCCAGTTACTCTAGATAGGACTGTCAATAGGAGTACTGGTAAATCACCATTCCAGATTGTATGTGGGAGTAGTCCAAGAAATGCTTTTGAGTTGAGGAAGTTGGACAGGGGAGAAAATAATAGTTCTAAAGCTAAGAACTTTGTAGAGAACCTAAAGGATTTGAATGAAGAAGTAAAACAACACATCAATAATATGAACACTCAGTACAAGACAAAGGCTGATCAAAAAAGGATGTTTAAGGAGTTCTAGGTTGGTGATGAAGTCATGGTGCACCTGAGAAAGGAGAGGTTTCCTGCTAAAACATATAACAAGCTAAAAATGAAGAATTTTAGAGCATGCAGGATCATACAAAAAAGAGATTCAAGAAATGCATATGAGGTGGAGTTGCCAAGTGGATTGAACATATCACATGTGTTCAATATTTCCGATTTGGTAGAGTATCATGAAGGTGACAGTTTTAAGGAACTAGTTTCAGAGTTGTGGAATGTTTCGACATCGGCTCCAGTGATAGAAGAGATAGAGGAAATCCTGGATACCCGCATCAAAAGAATTAAAAGAAATAGACAGTATGAAGAATATCTGGTGAAATGGAAGGGAAGGCCTGTAGAAGATTTGACTTGGCTGTCCAAGTCTGAGGTTGACTGCCTTGGTTTTACTCCAACAACAAAGAAGTGAGGTCACTTCTCAAACTTACCCTGGGTGTCTAATGCAAGAGCATCCAGTGTCAGCAGAGCAATCTTGCATCAACAGAAAAAAAAAACAAATAAAAAAATTCTAAGTGTTTTGCCTTGGTGTTTGTCAGCCACCAGTTGGGCGGGAAAGTATAATTTAAAATTTTATCAGCCGCCAGTTGGGTGGGAAAGTAGAATTTAAAATTTTTTCAGCCGATAGTTGGGCGAGAAAGTAGAATTTAAATTTTCAGCCGCTAGTTGGGCGAAAAAGTAGAATTTAAAATTTTGTCAACCGTCAGTTGGGTGAGAAAGTAGAATTTAAAATTTTATTAGCCGCCAGTTGGATGGCGAAGGTAGATTTTAAAATGGGATTTTGGATCTGGAAATGAGGTCTTCGATCTGGGATTGGGTTCCAATATTGAATAAGTCTGGCATTGTAATTTTTGTCCCTTTGGGCTGACATGATTAATATAATTCTGATTTAACTTCCTAGCATTTTTTTTTTCGTGTTTGTTCATCCTCATCAAGTGCAAAATACCAATCATCAACATAAAATCCAACAAAACAAGATTTCATATCAAATCCATAATATGGTTCCCACAAACACTTTACATAAAAGTATTTCAGTTGGAAATCCTTACATAACAACATCAACTTATCAAAGATACAACAACATGATACAAGAAAATCAATGTGGTGGACAATCACAGGGTCTTGAAGCCATGATTAAATAGTTAGCTTCAATACTAGATCAGATATATTCCTACCGTCCCTCTTATAGTTATAGAGAGATGTGTATTCAACCCTTGGATCCTATTGTGGTTGCCCAACCATACCCAAAATATTTCCCTATGCCTATCCTCTCTATATATAAAGGAACTGAAGTTCCTATTGAAAATATTCACATGTTTAGGACAGAATGTCATGATGATTTGTTATTGTTAAAAATATTACCTAAAAGTCTCAAAGGCAGGGCTCTAGAATGGTACTATCAATTACCCAATAATTCACTGAGAAATTTTTAAGAAACTACATAATTTTTTTTTCATCAATTTAGTGCCTACATAGAAATGCATGTGCCCATTAAGTATTTATAAAATTTGAATCAAGGTAAATATGAGAGTTTTGCTCAATTATTTACTAAGTGGAGACAACTCTTAGGTAAACTACATTTTGCATTACCTCATCATGAAATTTTGGATATATTTATTGGTAATTTGCAAGAAAAACTATCTTATGAGCTTTCTACTGCTACAGTTACCTCATTTGATCAATCCATTGATCTAGCTAGGAAGGTATAATATGCCCTCATAATAAGAGGATAGTTTAAGAATAAATATGAAGACAAAACTTCTAAGAACCAATATAATAATAAGCAAGTAGTAGGTGATGGAGTTATTGATAGCAAAAACAACCCAAATGTTAACCTTGCGGAAGCTATAAAAAAATTTGTATTGAAAATCCCAGATAAGCCACCAAGAGAGTTCACAAGATTAAATCAACCCTTAACTATGATTTTACCTCAATTATTGGAACAAGGCTTAACACAGTTGCTTGAAATAAGACAACCTGATACAACCGTAGCTATATTTAGGGCTCATTTACATTGTAACTTCCATAGAGTAGATGGACATTCTACAAATTCATGTAAAATATTGAAACACATGATACAAGATTTAATTGACAATGAAAAAATGGAAGTAGAAAATTTCCTTCCAAGAAATGCTCAAAATATATCACAGAAACCTCAAAATCAAAATGCAAATCAAAATTTGGATATTTTCAGCACCCTTTACCAAAGCATGGTAAAGAAGCTATAAATCAATTAGAACATCACAATGTTCCTCATCCAAATCAATATGTAGGAACTATTAGAATTTTTCTACCACATCAAGATTTTCAAAAACCATGTGTAACTACTGAATCTCAAGTTACTATTAGACCTCTAAGAAGTTGTCAAATTACATATTTAGAAAGTGATGAAGAAAGTGAAACAGAGAGTGAGGTTGACATTACCTCAAATAATTTAATTAGTTCTGAAGATGAATCATATCCAATTCTTCCCATCATATATTTAATGGTGCTTGAAGAACCATTCCCTAGAATAGTGACTACTCGACCATCATCTCAACAAGTTCTTTGAAATGAGCAAGTAATAAATTATAGGCCACATTTTTAGTTATTTGCATAATAATAATACTATGGGTACTATTGGAACCATCACTAAACATCAAACTCAAAACCAAAAATCTCAATCACAAACTCAAATAGTGAATAAAAAATCACCACCATATTCTTCTCTACAAAATATTTATTCACCTCAGCCTCTTCACAATAGTGGTAGTATTTCCACTAAACATTCATTTAAAGTTATTCAATCCCCATGTTGTTCTCCTTTATCGTCATTGCAATAACAACTATTACAACCTTCTTATTTCAACACAACACATTCATCTCAACAAGGAAATATTTCTTCTTCCAATACTACCATTAAATCATATCATACTTCACAATCTATTCATCATCATTCTATTCACAATAAATAAGAAAGAGATAATGAACCAATTATTGATAAAATCCCAGGAGAATTAATCAAGCATCAATGATAGGAAACCAATCAAATATTGCATCCTAATGTGTCCTATCACAATGATATCACTAATAATGTGATAAAAACTACAAGTGAGCAACCTCAAGCTCAATCAACTCAATTTTATAAACAAGAAATAAATTCTTCATCCAATCAACCTTCAAGATCTCTCTTAGTTTTGAAGAATAATCCAAAAGAAGATACAAGCATAGAAAACCCATATTTAGTGTTTAAGTCTCAACCTAAAGTCTCCCTCAACATTCAAAAACAATAGGACAATCACCTACATAAGATATATATTTTGGGACTTTTGCAAACCTCTCCTATTCATAAGGAATATTTGTTCTTTATTTTCTCTTTCTTTATCATCATTACAACAAGTTCTCTACTCTTTTCCTCTTTATCATCATTGCCACTTTTTGTCTGTGACCTTTTATCCTTCATTCTCTCTTTCATTATTGTTATTACATCAAGTTATCTATTATTTTCCTCTTTATTATCATCTTCATATTCTGTCCATCACTTTTCCTCATCTATATCCACTTATCATTCTTCATCACAACAATATCAAACATCAACAAATCAACTTCAATCACCTACACCACAACCAAATTGTTCTTAAAAAACTCATTTGATTTTGAAGCTGCCTTAGACATGCTATAATCAGAATCACCTTGTATAGTGTATATAGATCACCAATTCCATTATCAAAACAACCAAAAAAAATAAAAAAGCATCAAAAATTCCAAAAAACATTTCAAAATTGTTGTTAAGTCATCATTTTGCATTGTTATTTGTTGTTATCTTTCAAAATTTTCAAGTTACATTTTCTTTTTTAGATAAATTAAAAAGTTATCTTGAACCATGCACCAAATTTCACATATTTAATGATTTTTATTTTGTTATTTTGGTTATAAATCTCTCTTGTACTAAAGCACATTATTACTTCATTAAATAATTTTGAGTTTTGAGAATTATCTTTCTACTTTTTGAACCAAGAACACACTTTCACATCTTAAAATGATTTGTTGCAAAATCCGACAAAGTGATTCTACCTAGTAAATCTTAATACCTTAACTGAAAATTTTCCTTGCTATCCTATCATGTGTATGGTCTATAATAATGAGAAATTGGCAAAAGGACAAGCTCCTCCCTACCCGAATAAAATCCCTTGTTCTACATATAATCTGAGCAAGTATCCCGACAAAAAATAAAGAAAGATAAAAATAAAAAAAGAGAAAAAGAAAGAAAATAAAGAAAAAGAAAGAGAAATCAAGAAAAAAATTCTATTACAAAGCTATAAAATCCCTTTGTTCAGAAATGGACAAGAAACCCCTATTCCAAAATTTGAATAAAATAAGGGAATATTGAACTTGAATCCCTAGAATTTCTCAGTTATTTTAAAGACATGAGGTAAGCCCCATAACAGGAGATTTGTGCCCAACTTGCTTGGCCTTGGGTAATTCCTTTCACGTTATGGATTAGCTAGCTTTTGGTAATTTGATTTACATAGTAGTTATGTACCAATGCATGCACAAAATCATTGATAATGAACACCTCACTTGCACACACATTGGTTCATTCAAGTTTGCTTTATCATTATCTTACTTAAAATTGGTGAATTAACTTTACAAAGCACACACATTTGTCACTTGAGAGATTTTGCATCATTATGACAATCAAAATGGATAATGAATCCACTTCTCACACACTGGTTCTAGATAAATTTGAATTTGTCTTTGGAATAAGTTAAAATATTTCTTTGGGATTTTTGTTAGATATTTAATATCAATCCCTAACATTAATTTATACAAATTATTTTATCATCATAACACAATAATTTACCAAGAATAATATTGCAAAAAAAAAAAATCATCATGCATTTCATTTTGACTTTCGCGATGATGGTATAGTTCCTTAGTAAATATTTCTTTCCAAATATCACACTTGGGAATTTTGTGCCTAGTGCAAATCATCTTTCTAATTTTTCATACCCAAAAGTTATTCTATATATCTTCATAAAATTATAAAATATTTTGAATATGTGACAATGATTTTAATTTTGCATTTTAAAAGAACAAACAAAATTCATATCATCCTACACTTCATCTTGATTTTCGTGATGATGGTATAATTCCTAAGTAATTATTTAGGAATTCTATGCCTAGCGCAAATCATCCTTCAAATTTTTCATGCTTAAACCAATATATTTTCATAAACACTTATTAAACACATTGTTCCAAAACAACATCAAAAATTTCATTTCCTCATAAAAGCCTTAAGATTACTCTTGAGCACACAACCATTAGCAATATTAAAAACTTCCTCACAATAGGATTAGCTTCATGACCTAGTGAGCATCGATCTCCATCAACGGTCATATAACAACACAACATCCTTCGAGGTTTATTGCTAATCTATTAAATCTATCATTATGCAACATCTTTTTCAAGACACATTCTCAAAAATCCAAATTAGTTTACTTCATTTTTTATTTTAAGCATGATTAAAACATTCATAAATATGAAACATGATCATTTGAGATTCACACAAAATTAAAATGTAAATTAATCAACCAAATTACACAAAGTCACATAAAACAAAGAATATCAACATATATTTCAAAAATTTCAAGTTTTCCACCAAACGCAGAATTTGGCATAAAAACTCGAAGGTGGCACCATATATAAAACAATTTAACAATAAAAATTGAAACCATCAACAAATTTGCAATAAATTTTTTGCTTTCTCGTAAAGTGTGCCATCTTATCTTTAACGCATTTTTTTAAATGCGCTAAAGAGGGGGCAAAATGTAGCACCCTAAAAATAACTCACATTAATTAAAACTAAGGTAAAAACATTTTGAAAAATAAAATTTGCCACCCCTAATTGGTTACCTCAATTTTTGTGCCCGTTATATGTTTGTTTTTAACCTCTATGCAAAATAGTAAGATTTCATGCAAAATCGGAAGATTTTACATGAAATCGGATCACCCAATTTTGACAAAAAATGAAAAGTGCCTGCTTTAGCAAGGCAAAAAAATAAGTTGTAACTCCTTGTCTCTATTTAGGCAACTGCACGATAGTTGGGGGATCGGTTCACTTGATTTTGACCGTATTAGAAGAAGTTACAACCTCTTCCATTTCTGTCCCAATAGCTCACCTAACTCACTCCTTTTTAATCCAGGGTCCTCATCATAGATTCCCTCTAGAACTCTTGCATAATTTTACACCATATTTTTACCTTTTCATTGTTTGCAGGTTTATATTGTGCATCAATTAGATTCAAGCAATATCGAATCAGCCGATCGTGATATTGTTCTGCCTGATTTTTCCTGTAACGCATATTACTGTAATTTTTTCGATTGGGGGCATCCAAACCTCAAAGTTTGAATCTTATTTCGTTCATCCCTCTTGTTTAGAATTAATTTTCATATCCATTACATCAATTTCAATCTATTACTATTATTATTTTATATTTAATATGCATACTCCTTTATTATTTCATAAATATTTAAGCATTTAGCCTAGATATGCATATGAATATTCTTCCATTATTATCTTAAGACCATTGCTCATTATTATTCAGTCCATTCAAATGTATGTTTCTTTGTAAAATTGTTGTTTTTTGCATCCAATTATAAAACTACAACTTTTAGTCAAGATCGGTTGGTTTTTCGCATAATCAGGTCACCCGATATTGCCTGATTTCAATCGATATTGCTGGATTTTGCCCGATATTGCATGCATCAAAAATCAGAATCTTCTTCATAATTTTAGATACAAGTGTTTTAAATCACTTTTTAAGCACTGCATTGCCTATTTAGATTATATTTTCTGCTTTTTGCTGCTTACATATAAATAAAAATTGCATATAGATTAGCGTAGTTGCATATTGGACAAACTAGGTTTATGCACAATTTGATAAAAGGAACACATCAAAACAAATCCCAAAACCTAGGCTCGAAAACTACCATAAAATATTTCCTAGTGAACCCATCCAATTCATCAAAAAATCACCATAAGAAGGTATGATCAAGTAACTCTCTTATGAGGTGTAGACCATCTATTCTCTCACTCCCCTCTAAGGTACAAATCCATCAACCTTGAGGAAATGAGTACAATAATTTTTGGGCTACAACAGCTATGTCCATAGTAACCCTGGTCGATAGCAGGTAACCCTATAACTAACTCAGGCTTCTTGAGCTAAGTAAAATTATTTACATCTAACAAATTAGCAACGGTTTGGGTTCAAGAAGCCTCCAAAATCTTTGCCTAACCATTCTAGCTCAACAAGTTTTTGATCTTGGATTCCTAGGGAAGCTAGACCAATAAATTTAGGAGTTTACTTAAGGCCCCAAATTTACAAAGCAAACAGGGGATAATTGACAAGCTTTTGCGTAACAAAGTGTTACTGCTCTAAAACTAGAGAGTATAATCTATCACAATTAAGAGACACTTGCCTACCCACCAATGGATATTAACACATTTTAAGAAGAACAACCACCTATTCAAGCATTCAATTTAGTGCAAAATTGAACCAATTCCCACCCTAAGTCATTCTGAGAGAACACACCAAGAATATCAAATCATCCAACACCAGAATTGATTAATGCTAGGCCTAAGATACATAGATAAGAGTCTCTCTCCTGTAGACATTATTTTTAACAGTAACTCGTAGGAGCCACCACTGACGTTGACAGTGGCTAACAGAGTTGGTTGCTTTGAGCATCAACGACTATGGTTTGATGTCTCTTTTCCCTTATTTTTATCCGTTAGATTAGATTAGCAGTATTTTCATTGGATTTCTAACCTAGCGTAGCAATATTTATATTCTTTACATTCAGTATTTCAAGCAATAGTTTATTATATTCAAGTATTCCTTTATCATTTTATATATTTTTTTATAATTTACACTTTTCAAGAGTCAAGCCTCATCTCGAGAGGCCTCATATGCTACTAATTATCTTTGTAGTTTCATGTGTGCATGTCATATAGAAATTCCAAGGTCAAATATCCCTAAGATCCATCATATTGACATCAAAAAAATAAATATGGCCTATTAATCCCTTCATAATCAAATTTAGTAGATAAGAAAGGACTATTGAAGTGTATCTTTCCCCATTTTGGGCTACATACTGTGTAAATTTGTATCAAATTGAGTATCCCTAAGAGGGACCAATTTGTAACCAAATTTTATTCAATTAATAAAAGAGATCATTCTACTTTGTCATTTCATATTTTCAAATGGTTACATGAATTGCACTTTCAATTTATTTACAACTTTGCAATAGTCTAGATGTACATCTTTTACAGCTTTACAAGTGGCGATCATGATGGACCTATCCCATTTTTTGGCTGCTAATGGAGCTTTCTTTGTTTTCCTCATTTGTAGGTGTAGTAACTCTGAGCGATAGTAGCTAACAGTCATAGATGCTCTGAGTGATAGTAGCTAGCACCATAGCCACCCTGATCATCAACAACTACCAAAAAATACAGAGAAACCCAACTTGCGACATTCTTCATCGGATGACGATTAATCTGTAAGTGACCCTCTACCTATTTTTCTATTTCCTACGTGTCTCCGTTTCCTGTATGAAGAAATATAGGAAGTAATTAGCTCACATAGCAAAGGGTTTAAAGGATAAATCAACTATTTTCTATGTTTCTACTAGCTGCTGCTAGGAACAATGACTATTTTTGTTAGCTACCCCAGAAGCTAGCAACTAGGAATCTTAGTTGCTCTTGTGTATAGCAGCTATGACAGTGCACCGCTATTCACATAGGTGGCCATCGTTTAGATTATTTATAGGTATGCATGCTTGGATCCTATTCAAAATCTAAATTCATTTTAATTTGAATTGCATTTTTCTTAATCTAAAACATATTTTCATACTGCATTTCTAAATATAAAATGTACTTTTATTCGTATGTATTTGAAAGATCATCATATTCTTTTTGATGCATTATTTTATGTTTGAAATAAAAAAAACAATCATACACCACATTTCAAGTGTAAACATTAGTTGCATTGGGCTCTCACATCCAACCAACTGATCAAGACCAATGATGGATGTCATTACCACTTGGTTGGCTTGTTGATTGAGTTTTTCATTACCTATTTGTGGCCAAGGCCAATCCAAGAATTATCCTATCCATAGAAAATTGCACACACTCTTCTTTAGAAGGTGTATCACTGAGCATGGTGTGTTGGGTGAGGATCAATAGTACTTATGCTACCTCATAGTATATGGATTTCATTCCCATGTTTTTATTTGTGTGAGTATACAGGTGAAAACCATAAACAATCAAGAGTATCATGAGCAAATTTGTAAACATGATAAAAGAAAGATCTGATTTCCAACAAGCCATAACACATAAGACAAGTTTAGGAAACACAAAGAAAATTTAAATGATATAATCACCTTGTATACTTTATCTATTTCTTAAAATTTACACAAGAGATAATTCATAAGGTTATGGCCACCACACGAGGCCACCCTCGGTACACAACTGAGGTGGTACCCAATGCACCAGAGGGTCCAAACCACCCTAGAGGTAACACACCTACCCATAACATACCTGAATGAACTTCGGGTAGTCTTAGAGGATACAACACCACCCATGGTGGATCTCACCAAGAAATCCCACTAGGAGAACTAACACTAGATTTGCTCTTGATCTAGATAAGATCATTTCTAGACCTACTTTGTCTCATCACACCGAGAGGCCAAACCCACCTAATAAAGGGTGATGTAGAGGGATTGCAACCATTCACATACCTATCATAATGCCAAATCCTTTTGAGCATAGAGGGCGTCATTTATCCTACCATAGTATTAGCAAAGGAGTTATGCCTCTTGACCAACTATGGAAGACCAATAACCTTGATTTCATAGATCAAGGTGTTGGAATATCACAACATAGGATATTTGAGCATATAAGCATATATCATGATCATACTCCTCGAGGATCCACTGGGTCTACTAAGAAATACATCTTGGAAGAAGGAATTGAAACCCAGTTGCATCCTATATTTACCCGTGGTGAGTGTTCCAAGCGAATACATGGTACCCCTACAACATCCTTACATGAGGATCATATCCCTAGGGAAGAACTTAATGTCAACACAACCTCAATTAATAAAGGGAAGAGATTTTCCAACCTTGTGCAATTTTAGGTAAACAAAACTCCTCACACATAGTTGTAGAGCCAAAGACCCTATATGGCGAACCGATCAGATCAGACACATTGGTCAAATGTAGTTTAGAGAGAATAAATGCTCCAAGATAAATTGGAGGATTTACATGTGGAGCGTGAGTGCTTGGAGAAGTTAGAACGCGAATATGTGGAACGATAAAGGATGCTTCACTAGCATTTATACAAACACTGCCAAGAAGAACAATGTATCTTTCATCAAAATGAGCATGAAGAGTGATCGAACATATTGGTTCACGCCAAACTACCTCCAACTAGTGAGTATAGAGAGCAGCATAATGTAATGCATGCTACAGTGTATCTTGAGCTTCACAATAGATAAATAGAGCACCACACTCATCATACTTCACAACATGCATCTAGATAACAATAGAACCAAGTGCTAAATCAACTTGATCATGATCAGTATCAAGAATCAGTAGTATCATAATCCATCCTCGGTAGATATGGTCGATGAATACAATTGACCATCTTGATCTCAAAGGAACTTACATTTGCTTGTACCCTAAAGATCCATTCAGAAGGAAGAAATCATCTCTTCTTAGGCTTTCAAAGTGCTTACAAGGAGAATAAAATATCTTGAAAAATAATATATGGTTGGTCAAAATCCCACCTTAAGCAAGATCCACAATCAACCCTTGTGTTCGTCAATACCAAGTCTAGCTTATCCCAAATATTTCAAAAATCCTAGATTGGATAAGTTCAAGGGTGATGAATCTGTGCAGGAACACATAACAAGATTTATGAATTCGTGTTTCCAACATACAACACGATGATGCCTTGCTATTAAAAATATTCATGATTACCCTTTCAGGCACATCCATTGAATGGTATAATCAATTATTGTGGGTAAGGATTTTTAGCCTCCTCAACCACTCTTTTAGATCCTGCCAAATTTTGAAGACATTCATGGACGAGCAAAAAATGCTTGAGTAGAAACAACAGTCACTAGGCAGACCAATTTGATGGATGGATGACAAAATCAGGCAGGGCAAGTAACAAGAGAGGGTGAACCCCCACCCTCAACCTTGGGCATAATTTCCCAAGCCCAACTTGGGCAGATATTTTGAAGTACTAGCATGAGCAAAAAAATCATAAAAGTCCACCCTTATAAAGGAAATAGATTCTTGCCCATCCCATGTGGGAGATATAAACACAAAAGGGGTAGTATGTCAAAGAAGTACCCACCTTCACTTCCCAGTACCCCACAGGTAGAAGGAAGATCCCACCCATCATGCAAAACTCTTGCTATCACCTGAAACTCAAATGAAATATGTACATGTAGCTGTAATAGTTCGGGTACCTAAAAACGTATGCAAAAGTGATGGATTTCTGACATGATACTCCCAAGGTGCTCTAGTTTCTGTCATACACCACCTCAGTCATAGGATCACCAATCGAGGATTAGAACAAGGTAGATAAGTATTAATTAATCGGGTAAATATGTTAAAGGATCCAATGGTCAGATTAATTCTGAAGTATCTACCACCTTCTAGAAGATCAATGTCATTTAGTAGATCAGTGTACCAAGGTAGCACTCGTCAGTAGTAGTAGCCATCATCTCACCCAATACCATTAATGTATGGATTTTTAAATCCATGTAAATATAATTATAAATAGTGGAATTCTAGTCATTCCTAAGGGCATCTCTTTAGCCATTACAATTCTTATGTAAGTTTTCCCCTCTGTAAATTCAAATTCTACACTATTTTATCTCTAACTATGTCTTCTTGTTCATCATTGAATGTATGTGTATTCAATTATTTATTTTCTTAAGTCATAATAATTTAATCTGGTATCTGGATTTTGTGGGGTGTGCTTGAGCGACTAAGAAGAAGTGTGTTCATTATATGGGTTGGAGGTTTATTTTTTCTAATTTTGATCGAGTGGGAGCACTTTGATTCAGCATCCTGGATCTCATGCACCCACTCATTAGTACTAGAATTTGCCTCTCACCCACCGTTGATAGAGAGCTAGGACAAGGATGTCGTTGGGTTATCTGGTGTAGGGCTTGTGTTTTGAATGGGGTATCACACCCACATAGGTCTTGATGCAGCTATATCCATCCTTATGAGTTTTGGCTAAGGCCTTTTATTTATTTCTTTCCTCTTTTTATTTTCCCTTTCCTTTTGAGGCGTAGAGTAGCTAGAATCACCCTAAAATAATTGGCCTTATCCAAATATCATTCGCTCCATCCTTCTTATGTGGCGGTTGTTCTACACTTCTTATGTTGATCCATCCACCCAACCCTATGTGCAGTTATAGATTATCGACCAATAGTTTTTGGTGACTCCATTGGGGATCTCATTGATTCCTTATGTTTCAAGAAATCAGAGTTTGGTGACTCTTTAATTTACCTAGATCTTCTCAAATTCACCTAGAAAATCCAAGTACATGACATTTCTAGATCATGAGACCAATCACCCACTCAAGCTAAAGATCCAAATATCCCAAAGAACTCAAGGTATGGTGAGTAGCCTTGACCTCATTGGCGGAGATAGTATGTTCACCTGGTGACTTTGAATCTGACTTCGACATCACAACCGAGACCTCTGAAGACTAGTGCCTTCATGGCTCAGCTATTGTTCCTCCAATGAAATGACCTCAGTCCACTTGTAGGCCCAAAATTTTCAGACCCCTTTCTTCCAGGCTAATGGATATGTGCCTAAAATGGGAAGGGAAAATGAAGTATATGCATATGAGACAAGAAGCACTTGATTTGCACTCTATTTGGTATTTGTAAACGAATGGGGTGGGGTTCACCAGGAAACACTTTCTATGATAGTTTGCATTCTTAGGTAAAGTGGATGTTTGATGTAGTTCCTTTTAAATGCACACACTTAGGGTTTGGTCAAAATGTAATTTCTACCTATATATATGCACTTAAATTTTAAATGAAAACAAATTATACATATCTAGCTAAAAATATTTGTAAATTTTAATTAATATGGAATGGTTTTATGAGAAGCAAGAGATGAATATCTATGCTAGCATATTTTTCTTTTTCTTTTGTGTTTTGCATTTTTACTAAATATGGAAAAAATCAATAAAGTCCATGTTTTTTGGTCTTTTCTATTTTTTTGATTAAATGTAGATGCCTATAAAATAGATAAATATAAATATAAAGTATGATAAAATAGGTTTAGATCCTTACCTACTCTATATGTTTGATTTTAAATGAATTCAGGTTGATAGGATGAAATCGAACATCTATAGGATGAATTTGTACATCCAAATTTGTCAAACAAATTTGGGTCATCTGAATCTATCTAAAACCTACAATTTCATAATGCAAAACTAAAATTTAGAATTAGGTATGGGTGATCTACATAGGTCATAGCATATCATGATCTGTAACAGTCAAATCCCCTCGGTTCCTTTAGTAAACCGTACATAAAATAAAGGATCAGTTAATGTAATGCAAAACATGTAGGATCAAATGCAATAAACACGGTAGCAATAGTAATATGTAGTGAAGTACTGAAATTAGGTAAGAAAGTACAATGCAAATATGAATCAAATTGATAATGCAACTATATGATTTTACCCCCAATATGAAACTGGAATGATTTCCTATGCTATGTATGATTTCAACTGAGCCAAAATAATCTAATGGTTGATTCTATAGAAACAATGGTTAAAATCATATGCTTATGATAAATTCAACTGAGCTAAATTCATAAAAATAATGTAAAAAAATCAAATTACTTCTAAGTATAAATAAGATCTGAGTATATAGTATGTGTCGCCATGTATGTGGGCTCCTGGAACGGTGATCAAACGGTTGGAATATTCCTTGCAACCTACAACAAAGCTCATAAATCTCCTTATTCAATAAGTATTTCCTGTAAATTATCACCATTAGTCTATTTAGTGGGGTCTAAGGGTTTAAATACTTGATGCAGGTCGATGAATCAAGGAGGTAGGCGAGAATAGGCCAAGTTGTTAAGCCATTTTGGATTTTGGCTTGATTTGGACAAATTCGGTTCAACCAAATTTATCAAAAATGTGGATTTGCCTATATTAGGTTTAAAATCTCAACTAAGCACATAAACTAGATGCACATGTGATTTGGATGATTTTGGGTCACCAAAATTATCGGATAGGTCCGATTTCATCGGGTTGGCCCAAATTTATCGAAAAGAGGGGAATTTAATAATTTTTTTATTTTTTGCACAAATATCAAGGCAAGGGTATTTAAGGGTAAATTTTACATTGTTAGGATGATTAACATGTTTTATTAGGAAAAGGGAATTTTGAGGTGTGTCAAAATTTGATGGCTACACCATTAAATCTCCACTGCTCGCATGATATTCCCAAGGACACCTTGAAGAACCTGACCAAATATAATGGCACATTGGGAATGGCATGGGAGCATGTGGAAGATATTGCTACACTGGTACCCCTCCATGACATTACTCATGAAGACGTCATGATCAGGCTTCTGGTCGCGTCTCTAGAAGGGAGGGTATTTTTGTGGTGCCAAACCCTTGGGCAGAAGACCATCTTCTCATGGGTATACTTGGAAAGAGATCTAATCGATATATTTTATGGCTCCATGGATCCCTTCCAACTCTTAATGCATATTTCACTCATCAAGAGATCACCTCTATAATCTCTCATCGACTTCAACATTCGATTCGAGAGGAGCTAAAAAAGGATTCCTCTTGAACTATGACTATCACCTGCCCAGGACCACTTGTATTATATTCGAGCTTTAAGCTCAAACTAGGGAAAAAGGATTTCATAAAGTCTTTCAGGAGGCCGTACGAGTGGAGAAACTCTTGATTCTTGTAGGAATAACATCTTTATGGGACTCTGCCCTACCATCCTTGTTTCCATCTACCGCTACTTCTTGACCAACTACATAGTATCCATCTTGGATCCCATATCAATATATGCAGGAGCCAAGTATATAGACCAATGGAACATAAGGGATGGATGCCATCTCAATCCTAGACAAGATAAGTGTAAGCATCATCACAAGATGTGGTACCTTTAGCGCTTGCACTTTTTCCTAAGAAGAGGAGAATCTGGACTTGGGTGGGGACACCATGTGCAATGAGGGAGTATTTTTACACCCTTTTTGTGTCCTGAAGTGTAGCAACCAAGAGACAAGCCATATCCATGATGGGTTAACTAATAAACATCCAATTCTCGAGGAGGTCCTATTAGCAGCAAGCTCGATCAGTGAAGCCTATGAGGAGAAACGTGCAAAGGCAACGAAGGTGTACCAAGTTGGGATTTGCACCAAGTGAATCCCTAGGTTTGGTAACATCAGAGTCTATTGCTGGACAAGCCAATACAAAATTAAGGCTTCCATATGGTAAAATTCATTACCTTCTTGATCATCAATTGCATAAGTACTGGTGTGCATGATGATCTACCAAGTTGTGGGTTCTTCATGACTTGGAAATGTTGATGATGTCATCCAAACTACAGAGGTGCCTCAAGTACAATACAATATGGTCTGATCACTGTAGATTCACTAGGTGACCCCTAGAATGAATCAATGGTCATGGATTCCTTATCACACCATAATTTTGTGTACATAAGTTGGTAGTAAATAAAAGAGCGCTAGGGTGGTGTTACTTGGGAAAAGAGGAGAATTCCAGCTAAGCATCTTCAGTTTTTAAGCACTTATAGTTATTTCTTTCTTACTTGTCATTTTTTTTGTGACTCTGTAGCCTAATGGATAAGGATAAGATAGTACAAAAAATCCAATGCCAGCGAGACTTGCATAAGTAGGAAGGTTCATCAACTTCCAGCTGGAAATAATGAATTTACAAAATCCTAATTTTACTATTTATATTTTGCATTTTTAGTAGCTTCTCACTTTTATAGTGGGCACATATTAGGGCAACCCCCGACCCTTGACGTTGATAGTGGCTACAAAATTTGTAGTTTTCCTTCACCAAATTCGGTAGTGGTTAAGAAACAACAATATATGCCCTCAGTTGCTCACCGTAGGGAGCTTCAAAATGGATATTTAAGCATATGTACCGATACATAATTTTCAAATATCATAAAATCAACAAAAAACATCAAATCAAACAATAAGTGTACCTCATATCAAGTTATTTATCCTATAAACTCGGTGGTTGCAGTGACTTGCGATCCATGCAATCTAACAAGATAAGTAAACTACCATAAGATCATTTGAACCAAATTATTCATCGATAAATCGATATGTCTTTACTTCAATCCCCAAGAAGGCCATTATAGCTAAACTGCTCCATAGGAATGAGGTATTCATTTCCTTTCCTCTATAAATGTCATCAAATCATCGAACTAGGGTTATGTATAGTGGTGAATATTTGCAAAATGGGTGAATATTAGGATTTTCAAAATTGGAAATTGGTGAATATGAGGACCCTCGATGTCGGCTCATTCGCATAAAATTTTTAGGATCACCTTTTTATTAGGGTTAATTCACCATAATATACATCCAAATATAGGCATATTGGTACTCGTTGGAAAGCTCGTTTTGAGCCTGATCTAATGGTCATGATTTTATGAGGTTATAAGGTAATTTAATGGTCCAAAATGTACCTCAAATATGACCTTGATTTTTAGGACTTCAAATGCCCCAAATTTTGGTGTGAAGATGATTGATTTGATTTTCTTAGGATTCACCTTGATTCACCTTGATTTTGATTAGGATTCACCATTTTTTTACAAGTACATTTCGATTCCAACCCCTTATGCATAACCCTACATCAAGCATAGTGATTCTTCACATGCTACATTGAATTGCTATCATCTTGATTCCCTAAGGAGGCCATTGTGGTTGGACTGCTCCATGGGATAGAGATATATAATTACTATTAATGGTTGAAATAACAACTATAATAGCACCTACCTTACAATAAAATTAATCATCTTGAGCTGTCCAAATTAGTCATCTTAGTCAAGTTACTTGTTTCTTTCATCACTTGCCATTTTTCTCATCGACTCATTACTTGAGGGGGTATTCATAATAACAACTTTCATAATAAAAATCAACAATTGAATACTTAATCATGTAAATTGTGTTTGTCTTACTAATCATTGCTAACAATTATCTCAAGCTTACCCTTTTGCTAGGAAAAAAGTATATAATGAGTTAAGCCTTCGTCGCTCCATTTATTGGTCCTAGCCGATTATACCCAGATCCACCAAAGTTGTATACAATTTAATCCTTCCATGCCATTTGAAGCAATGATTCTGAGATGCGCACCCTTTGCATGATTGGGGTATATAACGTTGACCAAATCAATAAACATTAAAAAACCTACAACATCACTTTAGGTTATATATTTTTGCTTAGTGTTGTGTTTTCCAACAATGCATCCCAAAAAGGGGTATCTGTAATCACCTAAAATACGTCATGTTTATGAGGCTACTCATATGGACACCTTTGTAGGTCATATGATTGGTCTTGGACCTTTCCAAGACTTAGCAGTGGTTCTAACCACTAAATTAGGGTAGCCTGGTCCTAGTTAGCCATAGTCGCTAACGAAATCGATAGTTTCTTCTAGCATCAATGACGATGATAGTTTCTTCTAGTGATCCACTGTGGTCTAGCCATTGACGATGATAGCGGTTATGTCCATAACCACCCTAGTCGATAGCAGCTAACCATGTAACTAACTTGGGCTTCCTAAGTTGAATAAAATTAGTTATATCTAATAAATTAGCACCAATTTCAGTTTCATAAGCCTCCAGAAGCTTCATCTAACCATTCTAGATCAGTAATTTTTTGATATTGGATTCTTGGGGAAGCTAGACCAAGGAATTTGGGATTCTACTTAAGGTCCCAAATTTACAAAATAAAGAGGGAATAATTGACAAGATTTTGCATAAAAAAGTACTGTCACTCTGCAACCAAAGAGTACAATCTCTTACAACTAAGATGGTGCTACTAAAATTGTTCTATGATACTTGCCTACCCACCAAAGGATATTACCACATTTTGAGAAGAAAAGCCACCTATTCAAGCATTCAATTGAGTACAAAATTGAACCAATTTTTACCCTAAGTCATTTTGATAGAGTGCACCAAGAATATCAACTCATCCAACATTGAAATTGATTGATGCCAAGACTAAGATACAAAGAACAAAGCCTCTATCCCATGGTCATTTTTTTTAACAGCGACCCACAGGCACTGTTGTCAATTTCAATAACAACTAACAATGTTGGATGCTTTGAGCATCAACAACTACGGTCTGATGTATCTTTTCCCTTGTTTTTAGCCATTATATTAGATTAGTAGTCTTTTCATTGGATTTCTAACCTAGTGTAGTAGTATTTATATTCTTTATATTCAATATTTCAAGCATTATTTCATAGTTTTCAAGCATTCCTTTATTATTTCATGTATTTTCTTATGATTTACACTTTTCAAGAGTCAACCCTCATCTCCAGAGGCCTCATATGCTACTAATTATCTTTGTAGTTTCACGTGTGCAGGTCATATAGCAATTCTAAGGTTAAATATCCCTAAGATCCATCATATTGACATCAAGAAATGAAGGTGGCCTAGTAATCCCTTCATAATCAAATTTAGTGGAAAAGCAAGGACTATTGAAGTGTATCTTTCCTCATTTTGGGCCATATACTATGTAAATTTGTATCAAATTGAGTATCCCTAAGAGGTACCTATTTGCAATAGAATTTTATTTAATTAATAAAAGAGAGCATTCTACTTTATCATTTCATATTTTCAAATGGTTACATGAATTGTGCTTTCAATTTGTTTACAAGTTTACAATAGTCTATATGTACTCTTTTGTAGCTTTACAAGTGGTAATCACGGTGAATTCATAATCAAAATCAACAATTGAATACTTAATCATGTGAATTATGTTCATCTTACGAATAATTGCTAACAACTATCGTAAGATTACCCTTTTTCTTGGGAAAAATCAAATATAATGAGTTAAGCCTTTGTCTCTCTGTCTATCGATCCTAGATGATTATAACCAGATTTTTTGAAGTTTTACATAATTTAAGCCTTCCATGCCATTGGAAGTAATTATTCTGATATGTACACCCTTTGCATGATTGGGGCATCTAACATTGACCAGATCAATGAACATCAACAAACCTACAATATGGCTTTAGGTTATCTATTTTTTCTCAGTGTTATGTTTTCCCACAATGCATCCTAAAAAGGGGTATCTATAGCCATATAAAACATGTCATGTTTAGGATGCTACTCATATGGACACATTTTTAGATCATATGACTAATTTTGGACCTTTCCAAGACTTAGCAGTGGTTCTAACCACTCAATTAGGGAAGCCTAGTCCTAGTCAACCATAGTCGCTGGCGAAATTGATAGTTTCTTCTAGCATTGTTAAGAATCAGAGTGATCATGGGCTAACCATTGATGATGATATTAGTAATGTTCATAGTCATCCTGGTTGATAGAAGCTAACCCTGTAACTAACTCAAGCTTCCCAATCTAAGTAAAATTAGTTACATCTAAACAATTAGCAGCAATTTGGGTCCCAAAAGCCTCTAGAAGCTTCACCTAACCATTCCAACTTAGCAGGATTTTGATATTGGATTCCTAAGGAAGCTAGACCAAGGAATTTGGGAATTTACTTAAGGCCCCAAATTTACAAAGAAAATAGGGGATAATTGACAAGCTTTTATGTAGCAAAGTGTTGCTACTCTTCAACTAGAGAGTACAATATCTCACAAGTAATACGGTGCTGCTGAAATTGTGCTATGATACTTGCCTACCCACCAATGGATATTACCACATTTTGATAAGAGTAACCACCTGTTTAAGAATTCAATTCAACACAAAATTGGAAAAATTCCTACCCTAGGTCATTTTGAGAGAACGCACCAAGAACGTCAACTCATCCAACATCATAATTGATTGATGTCAGGCCTAAGATATAAAGAATAGAGTCTTTGTCCTATAACCATTGTTTTTAACAATGGCCTGTAGGTACCACCATCAATGTCAACATTGGCTAATAGAGCTGACTACTCTAAGCATCAACAACTACGGTCTGATGTATCTTTTCCCTTATTTTTGGCCATTATATTAGATTAGAAGTCTTTTAATTAGATTTCTAACCTAGTGTAGTAGCATTTATATTCTTTGCATTCAATATTTCAATTATTATTTCATTGTTTTCAAGCATCCCTTTGTGATTTCATGTATTTTCTTATTATTTACACTTTTCAAGAGTCAAGCCTCATCTCAAGAGGTCTCATATGCTACTAATTATATTTTTAGTTTCATGCGTGCAGGTCATATAGCAATTCCAAGGTCAAATATCCCCAAGATCCATCATCTTGACATCAAGAGGTGGAGATGGCCTGTTAATCCCTTCACAATCAAATTTAATGGAGAAGCAAGGACTATTGAAGTGTATCTTTCCCCGTTTTGGGCCACATACTATGTAAATTTGTATCAAATTGAGTATCCCTAAGAGGGACCTATTTGTAACCAAATTTTATTCAATTAATAAAAGAGAGCATTATACTTTATCATTTTATCTTTTCAAATGGTTACATGAAATGCGCTTTCAATTTGTTTACAAGTTTGTAATAGTTTAGATGTACGTCTTTTGCAAGTTTACAAAAGCTTACTAAAAAAATAGAAAAAATTTGTTGTTAAAAATAGTTTCTTTTTTAATATTTGTAAAGAAGAAAAAATATTGTTTAAATATAGTTGTATAAAAAAATAAATAAAAACAATATTAGTTTTAACAATAGAAAATAAATATAATAATAATAAAGAAAAAAAGGCTAAGATATAAAAAAGTCTCGTTACTATTAACACATAGGATCTCTATATATTGGGTGGGTGTTAGGCATTAGTTGAAAATAATTTCAATTTGATGTAATAAATTTAGAGGAAATTAGATGAATAATGTTTTCTTTTGTGTGCCTATTTTTTTATGAGTTTTGTCTATTTTTATTCTTTGTTCTATAGCAATAGAGTGGTTGCAACATATATAGTCCTTTTTTCTTTACATATAGTATCAAAGAAGTCATGTTAGAGAGATATAAATATTATTTTTCTTTTATAGGTTGTCAATATCTAAAGGTGAAGTACAAAACTGATCATTTCAAAAAAATCTTCATTGTTCATTCCTCCATTTAATGGAGATCGCTATGAAGATGAAGTACACTATTGATGACTACAACAAATTCCTCATTGCCAATTCCTTTATTCAATGGAGATCACTATGAGTATCGGGCAATAAAGATGTAAAAATTAATGATTTTTAAAGAAGCATGGGATGGTCCAAGTGGGTTATGAAAAACCTCAATATTGGAATGCATTGACAACACAATAGAGGACTAAGAAGAAAGAGGCAAAGGAATATTTCTTAGTGATGTTTTTAATTCAAAGTGCTCTAGATGTAAGCAATTTTCTTAGAATTGTTGTAGCAAATAATACCAACGAAGGTTGGGACACATTGTAGTCTACTTACCAAGGCACTAATAAAGCTACATTGGTTTGTTTATAGAATTTATGAAAAGATTTTAAAAATATTCAAACGAAAGATAGTAAGAAGATTATTGATTATTATGTTTGAGTTCAAGATATTTTTAACTAGTTACATAACCATGTAAATACCATTACCAATCAGGTAATTTGTGAGAAAGTTCTTAGTTCTTTACCAATAAAATAAAATTCTCTTGTTATTACAAAAGAGGATGATAAAGATTTGACAATGTTGAAGTTGTATCAACTCTTGGGATTATGTTTATCTCATGAACATATATTGAATAGAACTCATAAAATCTTAGGATAAGCATTTGCAATTAAGGCTAAAGATTGAGAAGAGATCCGTAGCAACAATTCCTAAAAGAAAAAAAGGAATTGTAAAATTATCCAAGAGGAAGAGAAAAATATCATATCATTAGAGGTCATGGACATGATAGTATAGATAAAAGAAAAATGTAGTGCCATTATTGTAAAATATATGGTCATTTTGAGAGAGAGTGTAGGCTTAAGCAAGGTCACATGCAAAATAAGAAGATAAATTTCACCCCAAACTAAAGAAGACCATTCTATATCTAACATTTTTTTCTCTTGTTGTATGGAATATGAGTCTAATATTGATGTTTTATTTCATGATTCTTGTTGCTCAAATCATATGGACAACAATAAATATTTAATTTTCAAGTTTAATGAAACAACAAAAAGTGAAGTGAATCTTAGAGATGATAAGGTTGTGGGAATTGTTAGCAAAGGGTTGTGCACACTAAGCAAGGAAAGGTAAAAATTATTCAAGACACTTTGTTAGTTTTCGATCTTTAGCACAATATTTTGAGTGTAGGCCAATTGGTTGAAATGAATTATAAATTTTTATTTGATAATGGATCATGTAAGATATTTGATAAAAATGATGATGGAAATATAGTTACAATAGTTACCATGACAACTAATAGAATGTTTCCAATGAAGTTGCATCCAACATACTCAAATGTTTTGCAAACAATTATTGAAGATGGTATTGTCATCTAAGTTTTAAGGGGTTGAATCTATTAGATACAGAGAATATGGTTCAAGGCTTACCCAAAATTGAAGCAAAGGATGAGATTTGATTTTTTTGTGCACTAGGAAAACAACATAGAAATAAATTCCTAGTTTGGAAATCATGGTGGACTTCATGACCATTGTAGTTAGTTGACCAAGATATTTGTAGCGCAATCCAGACACCAAGCATTGGTAATTATTTTTATTTTTGGCATCCATAGATGATATTTCTAGGAAAATGTGTATTTATTTCTTGAAGATTAAGAATGAAGCATTTGGTTGTTTTGTAAATTTTAAAGCCTTAGTTGAAAAAACATGATCATTCCATTAAAATTATGAGGACTGGTCAAGGACTTGAATTTACTTCTAAGGAATTTAATACATGTCGTGCTAATCATGAAATCAAAAGGTAACTTACAACAACATATACACCACAAAAAATGATGTGTTGAGCACAAAAGTTACATAAATATTGAAACAATGAGGCTTATGTTGTAAGTAAAGAGCATAAAAAATAAAATTGTGTAGAATTAGTAGTTACAAATTTGTATATTCTCAGTCATAGCCCTACATTAACACTAAAGAATTATACACTAGAAGAAGCATGGTTAGGTAGGAGACCCAACATGGGATATTTAAATTTTTTTGGTTCATTAGAATTTGTCCTAATTCTATATGAAACTAAGAAGTTGGACGTAAATAATGAAGAATACTTATTTTTTGGTTACTCCAAAGAGAGCAAAACATACCAACTTTGAAACCCCTAATAAAAAGGAATGATTATATTGTGTTATGTAATATTTGACAAAAGTGGAGTGTGGCAAGAAGGTGTACAGTAGGACAAAAGATCAAGTGTGAAAATAGAATCTATTGAAGATGAAAATCTTCTTCAAATGCATAGACAAGTCTAGTATCAACTCCAAGGAAGATAAAAACTCTAGCTAAAATTTATCAAAGGACTATCAATCAAGAAGGTATAAATCAATTTGTTAACTCTACATTATTTTCTCAAATTCATGCTAAACCTAGTTGTTATAAAGATTTTGTGAAGTATACAATTTGGCATTATGGAATGGAAGAATAAATAAGGGTGATTGAAAAGAATAAAACTTGGAAGTTGGTTGAACTTCCAAAAGATAAAGAAGTGATAATAGAAAATTAGATATATAAAAGCAACTACAAGAATGATGGTACCATTGAAAGGCATAACTCAAGGCTCATTATAAAGGGATATGCATAGGTCTATAGAATAGACTATGAGGAGACATTTACATGAGTTGCTTGATGGGACACAATAAGAATAGTTTTAGCACTAGCATATCATAATAAGTGGCTAGTCCAACAAATGTATGTAAAATTAGTATTCTTGAATGGTTTCATTGAGGAGGAAGTTTATATTTTTGCAACCACCTAGGTGTGAAATAAAATGAATAGAATATCATACCTATAAATTGAAGAAACGGTATGGTCTGAAACAGGCTCCTAGAGCTTGGTATTCGATAATTAATAGATATTTTAATAGCATGAATTTACTATAAACCAAAATGAACCAACATTATATGTGCAAAAACAAACTATTCAAAATGTGTCTTTGTCTTTATAGATGACTTGATTTTCACAAGTAATAGTTCCAGCATGATGGATGAATTCAAGCAAGGAATAGTGAAAGAATTCAAGATGATGGATATGTCTAATATATTATTTTCTTTGCATGGAGGTATATGAATTGACTAATGGTGTCTTCATTTGTCAAGCAAAGTATGCCCCAGATCTATTAAGATTATTTAGAATGGACAAGTGTAAAGAGGTGATAACCTTGGTAGCATAAGACAAAAAGCTAAGAAAGGAAAATAGAAGCAACAATATTGATGGGACTTTATTCTCTAGATTGGTTGGTAACCTAATGTGTCCTATAGCTACTAAGCCTAGTATTACTTTTGTTGTTAGCCTTGTTTTCAGTTTCATGGTAGAACCTCATGAAAATTATATAAGAGTAACAAAATAATACTTCAATATATTAAAAGCACACCAAATCATGACATTTATTATACAATAACCAAAAGTTTAGAATTAGTTGAATATTTAAATTTAAATTAGATCAAATCAATAGATGATCAAAAATATATTATTACTTTAGACTTTGTAATTATCTTATTTTATGAAATTCAAAGAAACAATAAAGAGTTTCTTTTTATACAATAAAAATTAAATATATAACAATCGTGTTAACAAGTTATCAAGCAATATGTCTCTAAAGAATTTTAGATGGATTACAAGAAGACATCAATTCCTCTACCATATAGTATCTGTGGCCAGCATGCTCGGTGATGACGTAATCGTTACCGTTCTCGACCCCAGTATTTGGCCCGAAAGGCGAAGCTTCCTTGACGATGGAATGGGGCCAATACCTTAATAATAAACCTACGACATATTCAATATATCCAAAATATATTAATAATGCATCGAACCATTTGAAAGTTACACTTTTAATATATATTCCAATCTCCCTTTTGCCTTGCATTCTTACACCTTGAACACTCCGTGGTCTCAACCTTAAAGTTCTGCATTTAATACTTTGTACTTTCACCTAAACCATCATCAGAAATTCCGCAGAGTAGCATACTTAACACGCCTATGATTATAAACAGTATTTGGAATTATTGTTCGATCCCCTTCTATCTTGGGCAATCTTTTAACTTGTTCCTGCCTTTTGAGCGCTTATAGGATCGGCTCGAGCTCGCAGCTTCATGTTGTGTTATAAATCCATTTTCTTTCTTTAAAACACTCCCTATCCTTCTTATTAAAACCGAACTTTAAGAAATAAAATATTGGATCATTCTTAATAAAAGGTTAAAATTAATTAACAGGGGAATTGCCCTTTCTTTGAACAGACTGCATCCCAGTCATCCAGAGGTTGGTATGCGATGCCCGGCCACCTCCGGGCACGACATAGACCGTGCCAGAGATCATATTTTAATCCGGTTCTCCTGTGACGGTGAACCGCCACGCCGCCAAGATGTCCACATCGGGAGCTATGACGTCGGGCTTTAGAAAATTTGGGCTCTCTTCGTACGGCCCCCGAGACGAAAATGAAGCCAAGGTAGGAGCGGACTTAGCGCCAAGCACCGTGACGCCGAACTGAATTTCCACCACCGGATTTGGCGAAGAAGAAGCGTAGTTCACCAAGGCTGCTCTCTCCGCCTTTCAATTATACAACAAAGAATCCTCCTATCCGTATAGACAGCCAAGAGCAGCGCCAACGCACCGTACCTCCGACTGCCGCAGGGTCGAGCTCGTTCTTGCACGGAGGATGTCCTCTTTGGTAAACAAATGGAGGGTGAGATACCGTCAAGTTCCCCGTCAGGTTGATGGTGACCTAGAAGGAAGAAGCATTCGTGAGGGTGTCGTCTACCACCGTCAACGAAGCGGCATAATCTCGGTCGATGGTACTGGCTCCGACGGTGAAGATCCACGGCGCACCATTGTGCATATTTTCGCTCTCCGAACCTGTGTTGCCTGCAGAGCAAACAACCAGCACGCCTTTCTTGATGGCCTCAAAGACTGCAAGGGCTATGCTGTTTTGAAAGTAAGAGAGGGGAACAGAAGCCGAGGGAGAGAGATAAAACGACAGCTCCGTCGTTAATGGCGCTTTCCATACCCACCAGTACGTCGGATCCCATAATCCCAATCGACCACGACACCTTATACTTTGCGATTCGCCTGCGGGAACGACGCCGCGGATGGTTCCCGGAGCATACCTATAGAAATCCACGTGATAGTTGCCTCCTACGGTCAAGGAAGTATGGCTTCCGTGCCCTTGCGAAATCCCGTGAAGAGTAGGAAGTATGGCTTCCGTGCCCCTGCAAAATCCCGTGAAGACTCGAAATCTGATCTAGAATGCCATACTTCCTAGTTTTCACGGGATTTTGCAAGGGCACGGAAGTCATACTACGTTGACCGTATGGCTTCCGTGCCCCTGCAAAATCCAGACTTCGTTGACCGTATAGCTTCCGTGCCCCTGCAAAATCCAGTGAAGAGCAGGAAGTATGGCTTCCGTGCCCTTGCAAAATCCCGTGAAAACAAGGAAGTATGGCTTTCGTGCCCCTGCAAAATCCAGTGAAGAGCAGGAAGTATGGCTTCCGTGCCCTTGCAAAATCCCGTGAAAACAAGGAAGTATGGCTTCCGTGCCCCTGCAAAATCCCGTGAAGAGTCGAAGTCTCATCTGGAATTTCAAAGATATCGCTTGACCGTTGGAAACTTCCGCTTCAAGGGGAAATTTTCTTGACTCTGTGCCTAATGGACTAAGCATCATTTTATGGGTTTTTATCTTTAGTAGGCTAAAGATCCCCTAAGCATCATTTTATGGGTTTTTATCTTTAGTAGGCTAAAGATCCCCTAAGCATCATTTTATGGGTTTCTATCTTTAGTAGGATAAAGATCTTATAGTGATAAATCATCACACCTTTTAAATGTAGGATTTTGAGTCTTAGATAATACATAAGAAAAGTTCGATCATTGGAGATTTAGATTTCATGAGCCAAAAATGTCTAAAAGTTGAAAGTTCTTGAGTCACGGATAAAAGACAAAAGCAAAAGTCCCGACAAAGGTACAAGAGGCAAAAAATCTCAAAGATATTAAGATAAGTAGTCCCAAGAGATGCAAAAAAGTTTTCCAAGAAGATAACACCAATGTCCCAAAAATCAAACCAATGAGGTGCATAGCCTTCAAGGACGATTATATTTCCTACAAAATATATCTCATATCTCCAAGAAGGGAGCCACATTAGAAGCAACACACAAACTAATTAAAGCAAATCTTCTGCATCCAAGTGATGGGAATTTCCAAAAATAGGTAGATGGCAAGAAAGGTGGTAGTTACTCATCCAAGGGCTCAGGATCAATTGACATTCATGTCTTCAAATCTAGAGGATCTCAAAGGGTAAAATAATCATATAAGACATGACTCAATATCTGAAATGATAGCAATCTAAAATTTTCTATATGAGTTTTGGAAGGAAATCCCTCCCCTTGTAATCTATAAATAGGAGTAGTTTTAGCTTTATAAAGGATCAACAAGTTTGCAATTGTATGTGTTTGTAGGTTTTCCTTTCATTTTTTCTATAAAAACAATTGTGGTTCTTGAGTGGCTTGTGGGCAATCTCAAACCCTCACTTTTGGCATAATATTTGTAATAGTTTTCTTGCATCTATATATACATGGGAGCCTATATCTATTTTTTGGCATTCCTTGCAGACCCATTGTTGTGTATGTGTTTGTGATATTTTTCCTAAATATTAGGTTTTATTAAGTATATGTGCGTGTGAGGGGTTTGCATCTATTTTTAAACTGAGTCACTTGTTTGGCTCTCATATAACTAGTAGATCTTGATTATACTTCCCTATGTTGAGGAGAGGAAGTGATAATTGTTGGCACATAATATTTAGGCCTACTTTTGTAAGAAGATCTTAGCAGATCTCTTGGCACATCACCTCCTTTTCTTTTATTGAGTTTGTTTTTATTTTTATTTTCTCGTATCCCTTTCTTTTTGTTGAGCAACTATTACCTTGAAAATCACACCCTAGCAAGGAATTGGCCTTGTAAAAAACTCTCAAAGGCACTTGATTTAGCCAAACCCCATGCTCTTGGTTGTGGCCTACTATATCACATGACAAAATATGTGATTGTCCAAGATTAGGACAATTAAAGATGATAATAGTTACCAACTAAATGATGCTCTCTCAAATGATAATGCTTTTCAAAAAAAACTTGTATTATTACTTGAATGATAATTCAACTTCACCTTGAATGATAATTTTCCAATTGAATGACATCTTGCTTCCACTTTAATGACACTTCCACTTAAATGGTACCTTGCTTCCATAAGAAAGACACTTCCACTTGAATTATGCCTAACTTCTACTTGAACAACACCTTGCTTGCTATTTGAACATGTCACTTGAATGACATCCACTCAAATGGAACCTTATCTGCTATTTGAATGATTATGATGCTCTCCTTTTGAATGACACTCACCCTTACACTTGAATTTCCAATTACCTGAACGAATCCTTCTCAAACTACCAACCATTGAACTACAACCACTCGAACAATGGCTAATAGAATATTAGGCAATTGAACACCATATTGCTCACTTGATGGACATATATTTTCAAACTGCAACCTTTTTCTTACCTTTGCTTGCAAACCTATAATCTTGCACAAATACCAACAAATGCAATCCATAACATACAATGCAATCACCATTCAAACACATACATAGACAAACTAAAGGTAGAATATTAATGTTATTGTCAATATGTTTGTTGGTTGTACATTACAATGTTTTACCACTAGACATATCTACACATGCTCGTATCTCTTACAAAGGTTTCTTATGCCTATTGACCTCTCTCTCTCTCTCTCCTTTTCTTATCTCTTTTCTCATGCAAGAAAGGGTTTTCTTTATAATATAAATAGGTGGTAACTATCTTTCTTGTAATTATGTTCATGTGTGGATGCCCTTGCATCATACCTTTTGGGTAAGAGAAGTAATTCATGAGCTCCAACTCATGAACATGAATTTCTCTTCCAATTTATTATCATTTGAGCTTGGATTTCTTCACAAGGACACCTTTTCTATCTTATCCTCATATTATTTTAAGAATAAAATATTCTTTTCTTCAATCTACTCTATTTATGTTTCACTTTGTCTCATTCAATCACATCCATTCAATCATAATCAACATATATTTTGTTAACTTCTTTCTCTTGGTGTCCACAACTTTTACAAGAATGTAGGTTCCAACACATAATTATCACATGTCTAGATATTCCACACTAAATACGATAACTCATCCTCATACCTTTATCTTTTGAAATAGTTTATCTTCTCATAAATTTAGTTTCACCACTTCCTACTTGACCTATTTATCCAAGGTTTTCATTCTTTGGCCTTATATTGGCATTATGGGATTTTTCACAACTTGCCCATATCTTCCTAATTCTATTCCATTATATCTCATTCTTCTCATTAAATTGGAGCTAATACCTTTAGTGTATCTTTCAAAGCATACAATCTCTTCATCCCCATTATACAAGTAGATGTATGAATATTTTAACTAGTATGTCGATCTTTGTAACTATTTTAAACTGTATAGGATGGATATTTAGGGGAACATATGTCATATTGGATGGATAATTTATTTAAAATTATTTTCGTTCTTTAATATATATTAATTTATATCCTTGGGTAGACTCAAATAGGATGGGACAGTAGTAAAATAGAATTATTCTCAATTAAAGATATTGAATTTTAATTCCTATATAATTTTCACACTTAATTTTCTATGTACCCACTATGATACTATATAAAATTAAAATCAATAATTTTTAAGCCAATTTCCATTTTGGATACAAAGATATACCATATTTTTTATTATCCATTGATGGATTAAAATTACAAGTTATAAGGAAATCCCTAAAAACAAATATGTGAGAAAATTAATCTAGCCATAAAAAGAGGCTAAGAACTCCCCTCTTTATATCAAAGATAAAACAAAATCTAAGAAATCTCCTCTTTGTATGGGAGAAATTTTAACAAGTTAAGCTTACCATATTATATGGATTACTTTGTCTAGAGGATAGGATTTTTTTGAATCCAAATTCATAATAATATCAACCTCCCAAATAAGATATATTACAAATTATTGGGTATAGACAAATTTGCTTGAAACCATATTGGTTGATGCATAAACCTTTAAATATGGAGGTTATGCCAAGTAATTGGGTTAGCAAAAGACAAGAAATTCAAGTATATTAACAATGTTGGGCTATTTACTAAATATCATTGAACTAAATATTTCTCATATGAATATTGTTAGAGGTATTGCATTAACTGGTACCTTGCAATATTAACGCAAGGATATTTTTAAATAAATTAGATTAGGGTGTGTGTACAATAATTGAGTCTATAGTATGTATCATGTAAATAAAACTATTGAATTGGTTAGTCTAAAAGCATCAATCCTAAATTTATGGTATTTATAGATAATTTTTTAATCTTTTAGTGTGGATATAAATATGCTTTTTGTGTAATTGGTGATAGTAAAGAACACAAGATTATACTGAGAGTGCGGGTGAACAGTATAAGATCACTTTTTACTTTTCTTTCCCAAAAAATATTATGCAATATATCAACAGCAGTAATCAAAGTAATGCATAAATCACCAAACACAATAGAGACACCAATTTAATGTGGTTCACCCAATGTGGACTACTCCACGGAGAAAATATTTCACTAAAATTTTCTCAAAAAATATCTTGGGAATCCTTTCCCTATTACAATGTTTATGAACCTCTGTCCAAATGAGACACCAATCCCCTAATCAATTTTATGGATCTCTATCCACATGAGAACTAATTCTTGTTTTCTCTAGTTGGTGATCTTCTAGAAGAATTGTTGCCTCCTCTACACTAGCTTATGGAACTCTATCCACTGAAGACTCTTGCCCTCACTCAGAAGACCTGTCTTCACTACCCTGGAGACTATTTTCCTCTATACTCTATCACCTCAAAATATTGCTCTCATATCTGTCTCAAATCTGCACTAAACATGGTCTTTCAGTCTAGAACAAATCTGCTCAATATCTATCCTCAAATATACACTAAACACAGTCCTTTGGTCTAGCACAAATCTGATCAATATCTATTCTCAAATCTGCACTAAACATAGTCCACTATTATAGCACAAATCTGCTCAATCTCTATCCTCAAATCTACACTAACCACAGTAATTCAATCTAGCACAAATTTGCATAATCTCTATCCTCAAATTTGGACTAAACACACTCCTTCGATCTAGCACAAATATGCTCAATATTTATCCTCAAATCTATACTAAAAATAGTCCTTTAGTCTAACAAAAATCTGCTCAATCTCTATCCTCAAATCTACACTAAACATAGTCCTTTGGTCTAGCACAAATATGCTCAATATTTGTCCTTAAATCTGCACTAAATACATTCCTTCGATCTAGCACAAATCTTCTCAATATACATCCTCAAATCTATCCTCAAGCCTTAACACAAATCTTGAATAAATCATAAATCAAATCTTCTATATCTGCTCCAAACCTTAACCCAAGGTTTGAACAAATCAATCAATCAACTTTGCTCTCAAGTCTTCTCAAAGACTTGTCTTAAATCTACATTGTAAGCTTCCACAAAATCTTACTTAGCTCAACTCAATATTATTACAAAAAACTTCTTCAATCACATAAAAAAGCTTCACACATAATCTTTTTCAATCTCACATAAACATATAGAGAATTGTTAGAGACTCAATATGCTTCACACTCACAACAATTCTCAATCACTTTCAATCTCTTTTTCAAATCAATTTAGAATATAGAACAATGTGTTTCACAGAACTTGAACTATTACTTCAACACTTTCCAATTGACTAGGCTCAATCAACTTCACTTAACCAATCACTCAATGAAACATTTCTTGCTTACAAACCCTAGTCCAAGCATATGAACACTCATCCAATTATTTCTAACAATGTTTATCAAACAATCTCACATTAAAATGATACTCATGATCTTGCACAAACCCTAGTTTCAAGATAGTTCTCAACTTCACTTTACAATGATACTCATGTTCTTGCATAAACCCTAATTATGCATATAAAGGTTCATTCAATGTTTCCAACGATGCTTATCAAACAAGGTTTCTAATATCAACTCACATTACAGAAAACCAAACTACAAAATACTTATAAAACAATCATTTTCACTCCAACTTAGCATTCACAGCATCCAACAATATACCACTCACAAGGAGGATATGCTCATACCTTTTGTTTGATGAAGTTTTGACCGCAAAACCTATCTCAATCACAATTACTCTCTTTGCCAATCTCAAGGGTTAGATAACAAAAAATTATCCTTAATATTTCTTTTCAAAAATATTTCACCAAGTCAAAATATCAAAAATCAATTATGCCTTATCTCTCCTTTCAAAACAATCTTTATAATATAACTTTATTTCAACAAAATATCTAACACCCTTGGCACACCTTATTTCTCATTTTTATAACTTTAATCACTCAAAAGTTGAACACAACAATAAAAATTTCCATACCCTTTTATCTCCCTTATCTAACTATTAAATCCCTTTTAATTATACAATTTCCAATCAACAAAACTTTAAGAAATTAAAAATTTAATTTCCACCTTTACAATTTTCGGATGCAATAATAAAACGTTAGCAATATGAGCGCATACATTGTTCCAACTACCAAAAGGCCTTGGCGGGTTTTGAAAATGAAAACCTATCTTCCCAAATCACCTTTGAATAGCGTGCACCCACAAAGTGGGATACGTGCTTCCATGCAAAGGGAAAGTTATGTGTTTTCCTTTTGTTCCTTCCTCGATAATGCAATCAAAAAACCTCTCTGCTTACAAAAATGAAGACCATGGGACTGGGACTCGAACCTCAAACCTTACCCCTGCAATGTCTCAGTGTAGTGGCTAGTTACCAACTATGCTACCAAGCGCCTTGCAACGTGAAGTGGGATCCTCACTTATTTTTCCTTTGCTCTATTTCCTTAAACCTTTCAAAATACATGTGATTCTTTCTCTCTTCTTTGTGCACAAGTGTCTATTAACATTCAATGGATCGCATGGATGATGGAATGAAATGAAACTTACCCCTTCTTATTTGCCATATGTCATATGCTTAAAACATTGACAACTTTTTCAATTCAATATTTAATTCGAATTATTGAATATTTTATGCCCTTATAACCCTAACCTTTAGGGTTTATTAAATTAAACTATAAACTAACTTATAATTAAATTATAATTAACTTATAATGAATTTAATAAATCTTATAGTTAATCAAATTAAATTATAAATTAATTTATAATGAAATTATTATAATAAATTTAATCTTTAGGTCTTAACCTTAGACCTTTAATATTATAATAAAATATTATAATATTATTTTCCTTAGGTCTAAAAGCAATATTTTTCTTGCACTAATCACTCTTGACATCCTTTCTTTTGTCTTGCTCACTGAAACTGACTCTTGACATCAATGACAACAAATATTTCTCACATTTCCAATAATCTCTCCCTTTGTCATTGATGGCAACCCATTTTATTTTTATCATTTCCTTTACCTTTTTCTATTATGTTCCCCTTGAGAAGTTACTCCCCATGACTGAATTATCTCCCCTAACTCAAATTTCTTCCCCTTTGTCATCAATGAAAAATAACCACCTTTGGGGCTCAGGGCTAAGAATAAAACTCTTAACTTAGCCCCTCACCCATATCCTCTTGAGGTGGTTAATTTTGGGGTGGGAGTAGAAATACTCCCAAATTTTCTTGAAGGTACTCAAAGGTCTCTTTCAAAAGTGGCTTAGTGAAAATATTTGCAATCTGCTCCTTTGTAGTAACTTATTCTAACCTGGTCTGCTTTTCTATCACCTATTCTCTCAAAAAGTGATACTTTATCAGAATGTGCTTTTTCCTAGAGTGCATCACTAGATTATTTGAAATATTTATAGCACTTTTATTATCACACAATATGGTAATAGGATGATCATGTTTTATCTTGAAATACTCTAGATTTCACTTCATCCATAATACCTATGTACAACTAGCAACTACTGCAATATACTCTGCCTCTACTGTAGATAGGGATACTGATGCCTATTTCTTACTTAGCCAAGAGACCAAATAGTCTACAAGAAAGAATGCTCCACCACTTGTACTTTTTTAATCATCAATAATGCCAACCCAATCTGCATATGTATAAGATGTGAGAGTGAAACTTTTACTTTTGAGATACGAGAGCCCAAAATCCATAGTCCCTTTTAAATACCTGAGAATCCTTTTTACTACTACTACATGTATCTCCTTGGGTGCTACCTAAAATCTTGCTACTAATCCCTTGGATGTTGCCTAAAACCTTACCACTAATCCCTTGGGTGCTTCCTGAAACCTTATCGCTAATCCCACTACTTGCATGATATTTGGTCTACTACATGTGACATACAATAAGCTTTCAATCATAGATATGTATAATTTTTTATTTGCCTCTCGAGATTCATCATCTTTGATTAACTTACATCTTGTAACCATGTGAGTACTTACTGATTTGCAATATTCTAACTTGAATTTCTTTAGCATCTCTTTTATATACTTGGTTTTTGAAAGGAACACCCCTTTCTCTGATTGTGAAATCAGGAGTCCAAGGAAAAAATACAACTCACCAAGCATAGACATATCAAATTCATTTTGTATTCTCTTTGCAAATTTTTGACACATATTTTCATTATTTCATCCAAAAATGATATCATCAACATAAACAATCACAATTAGTAAGTCATTTCCATCATTTTTTATGTATAAGTTATTGTCAACTATTACTTTCATGAAATCATGTTCCTGTAGTTACTTATCCAATCTTGAATACCAAGCCCTAGGAGCTTGCTTTAGTCCATAAAGTTCTTTCTTCAATCTACATACATAGTTTGATTTATCAGTTAAGTTGAAACCTTCTAGTTGCTCAATGTAGACCTCTTCTTCTAAAACACCATTTAGAAAGGCTGATTTAACATCCATATGATATCCTTTGAAGTTTTTGAATCTTGAAAAGGCTAATAATATTTTTATAGCTTCAATTCATGCAACTAGAGCAAATGTCTTATCAAATTTAATTTTTTCTACTTGTGCATAATATTTGCACACTAATCTTGCTTTATTTCTGACCACCTGACCATCTTCAGTTAACTTGTTTCTGAATACCCATTTAGTGTCAATCACATTTTTGTCTTTTGGTCATGGAACAAGTTTCCAAGTCTTACTTTTTTCTATCTGATCTAATTCCTCATCCATTGCCTTAATCCATAACTTATCTTCACTTGCCTCATTGAAATATTTTGGCTCAATTTTAGATAACAAGGAAAAATTTGCTTGTTGAGATGGTGTTATTATTCTTCTTCTTTTCTGTCGCTCATATCGATTTCCAATTATTAGCTCTTTTGGATGATATTTCTATACATACCTGGATGGAGTCTTAGGAAGAAATCTTTGTTTTTCTTCCTCCTCTTCATATGATTCCTCATGAAACTCTTCTTGATAATTTTCATCTTCCTGATACCCAATTTGTTGGATTGGTTCTCTTGAATCTATCTTCTCATCAATTGTTACATTAATACTTTCTACAATAGTGTGTATCCTTTAGTTGTAGCATCTATAAGATTTACTCTTAGTAGAATTGTAACCAAAGAACTGAACACAAATAAAAATAAAGACAAAAAGAGAAGTAGATTGCTAAAATGCCCTTTTTGTATTAATTTTGATATAGATTTTTTTTTAAATGTTTTGAATTGCCCCAAGTGTGTTTGGAGCAATTTTACAATGCTTCTTTTCTCTCTAAAATATAATTATTTGATGGAGGAGGGGATATATTTTGACTCTTCCATAGGATGTAGTGTTCTTTGTTCTCTCATCATAGCTTCAAGGGGTGAGTGGGCTTTGGTATCCAGCTAGGGACCACTGCAGCTTCAGCAGCTTATCTAAAGTACCTATCACCTACACACATTCAAACAAACAAAGGGATTAGTAGCACCTATATATTTGAGCAATAAAATAAATGCATGCATAAAAACCTAAGTAGATAATTATATGAAACAAATGACAAAATAATAAACAACTAATGTCTTTCTAACACAAAAGTATTACTGATCTCGGTCATATGTGTGAAATCATGCTCAGGACTATGGAACCGTGGAAGTGCGATTATTGGTTGGAAACCATGGACCTACAATTATGAAACTATGGGCTTGCATTTTTACTATGAAACCGCAAAAAAAAAGTTTTGGTTGAAGAATAGATCACCTCAATATTCGAACCAATAGTCAGAATAAAGCTCGTGCTTCATAATTTCTCGTTGGTCTAAGTCAATTTTGGTAGCCTATCGGTATGCAAATTCAACTCCCTTTCCTTGGTGGACTAGTGGTGTTTTTATAGGCCTCTTGGGGGTTTGAGTGGGAATAGGAGGTGGCAAGCTTGATTTACCAAGTGGCAGATCTGGGCTGCTAGGTGGAAGGGGTAGTTATAGTGAGTCATCCAGTGTGCCTCAGTTAACTGGGGTGATGTGGCTTTAAGTGGAGTGGGATATGGGATGCTATTTTATGTGAAAATACAAGGGGACAACAACAAATGAGTTGTGGTATGGGTGTTGGGAATTTTCTCCATGTGAAAGGACAAGGGGGATAGGAGTGGGTAATATGTGGCAAGGGTGGTGGATGAAGTGTCTGGGACACATGTCCAATGGGTAGGCAGGTTATCCTAGGGTGATTTTTGATATTTAATAAATTAGGAAAATAGGATAATGTGCAGGATTTTATATCCCTAAGTTAGGACTTAGGTATATCTTTTTATTATGTAGGATTTGATGGTGGGGTGATAAATGTGTTTTAGCAGGTGTCGAATTTTGGTGTCTACAAGAATAACCAAGGAAAATTTCCTCATCATATCTTTGGGTCAAACTTGCCAAATTTTTTCTCTTCCCATATTATGGAACACTTGCTTCCAAAAACCTTGAAGTGTTTTACAGTGGTCAGTCTACCTTTCCAAAGATCATATGTAGTCATGTGATGGTTTATCCTCATTTTATCCCTAGTGATTATATATACTGCTGTGATGATTGCTTCCCTCCAAAATCCATATAAAATCTTAGACTCATTTAACATAGCTCTAGCCATATTCTCAATAGTTCTATTTTTCCTTTCAACTACTCCATTTTGTTGAGTATTTCTTGCAGTTGAGTATTCTCTCTTGATTCTGTGTTGTTCACAAAAATCTACAAATTCATTTGAGGTAAACTCTTAATCCTTTTGTTAGTTTCATTTTTTACCTATTCGTTAAATACCTTGAATTTATAAAATGCTTCTGAATTTATCTTTTAGGAAATCTACCCAAGTCATTCTAGAGTAATCATCTATGAAAAATATGAAGTAACTTTCACATTGAATACTTTGTGTTTTGGTAGGACCACATAGATCAGTATGTATTATTTTTAATGGTTCTGATGACATATATCCATTTGATTTGAAACTTTTTCTTGTTTGCTTTCCATGTTGGCAAGGTGCACAAATTGTGTTTTGTGGCCTTTTTGGCTTGAGTAAATATTTGATAGCCTATTTATTGCTTATGTTTACTATGTTGTCAAAATTCAAATGACCCATTCTTCTATGCCACAACCAACTCTCATCTTGATGTGATACAAAACACTTTTTCCCTTTAATATCACTAAGCATATAGAGGTTGTTTGGAGTTCTACTTGCATTTACAATAAATTTTCTATTTTTTGACTTTCTTATCTCACATCTATCTGGGTGAAATGTAACCTTTGATCTTGATCACAAAGTTAGCTTACACTTAGAAGATTGTGTCTTAACCCTTTGACATATAGTACATTTTTTATTATTTTTTATCCATTATCTAAACTCAGAGTTCCCTTTCCACCAATTTTTGTTGATCCATTATCACCAAAACTCATGAGGAACATGTTCTTATACTGAGAGGGGGGTGAACAGTATACAATAAAACTTTTTACTTCTTAATCCAAATAGTAGCATCAACATTAATAAAATAGTAAACATCACACAAAGCATCACACACATAAGAGACATAATTTTTATGTGGTTCACCCAAATATGGCTACCTCCATGGAGAAAATATTTCTTCTAAATATTTCTCAAATAATATTTTGGGAATCCTTCTCAATTACAATGTTTATGGATTTTTGTCCAAAGGATATTCTAATCCCCTAAATCTGATTTGTGGATCTCTATCCACAGGAGAACTCCTTCTCCCTTACTCTGGCTGGTGATCCTCTAGAATATTGATGCCTCCACTGCTCCGGCTTGTGGATCTCTCTCCACTAAATATTCTTGTCCTCACTCAGAATACCTATCCTCATTACCCTAGTTGATGGATCTCTATCCACTAGAGACTACTATCCTCTATGCTCTCTCACCTCCAAAGCATTGTCTCAATTCTATACTAAACATAGTCCAATCGATCTAGCAAAAATCTTCTCAATAGGTCCACTCAGAACCTTCTCAAATCTGCTCAATAGGTCCACTCAGAACCTAATCAAATCTGCTCAACAGGTCCACTCAGAACCTGCTCAAATTTTCTCAACAGGTCCACTCAAAACCTGCTTGAAATTGATCAATAGGTCCACTCAAAACCTGCTCAAATCTACTCAACAGGTCCACTTAGAACATGTCCAGATCTACTCAAAAATTCCTCTCTAGTACTTACTCAAATATGTATTGTAAGCTTCCACAAAAGCTCACACAAAATCAATCCATAAGTCTTCTCAAAGACTTACCTTAAATCTGCTTAACAAGTCCACACAAACTTGTCCAATATCATAGAAACATAAAGATAATTGTTAGAGAATCAATATGTTCTATACTCAATGCTAAATCACTTTCTCAGCTCAAATCAATTCCATAGAAGCATAAAGAGAATTGTTAGAGACTCAATATGTTCTACACTCAAAAATCAATCACTTTCTCAACTCAATATCATAGAAGCATAAAGAGAAATTTTAGAGACTCAATATGCTTTATTCTCAAAGCTCAATCTCTTTCTCAACTCAAAACAGAATATAGAATAGTTTATTTTATGGAACTTGATCAATCACTTCATACATCCACTTGACTAGGCTTAATCAACCCTACTCAACCAATCACTTCAAGAAACAATCCTTGCTCACAAACCCTAGTCCAAGCATGTAAACATCAACTCAAAATATTTCCAACAATGCTCAACAACAAATCTCACATAACAATGATACTCATGTTCTTTCCAAACCCTAGTTCAAGTTATTTGCATAGCTACTCACTTCAACAACAATGCTCATAAGTCAATCTTCATATAACAATGATACTCATGATCTTTTCAAACCCTAGTACAAGTTCTTTGAAGAACACAAGCTTATACTAAGAGGGGGATGGGTGAATAGTATAATATCACGTTTTACTTTCTTTTCAAACCAATATCAATTAATATCCTTAATTGCAATAACCAAATATAGCAATGTGTATTAATAACTCATATAGAAATAGTAAGCAAGAGAAAAATTCACCATGCACAATTGAGACACAAGATTTAACATGGTTTCCCCAATGTGGGGTTATCCACAAGATAATATCCTTATAATATTTCACACAAAAATAAGGATCATTATCCAATACAATGACTTATTTGATCTACTCAAATCTAGGCAAAAACAAGCTCACATAGAACTTGTGCAAAACTGCATAACAAGCTCACATAGAACTTGTCCAAAACTACTCAACAAGATCACACAGAACTTGTCTAAATTTCTTTGATCTACTCAAAGCTATGAAATAACAAGCTCACACAGAACTTGTCCAAATATGCAAAACAAGCTCACGCAAGCTCACATAGAACTTGCTCAAATCTGCTCCAACAAGCTCACTAAGAACTTATTCAAATTTTCTCTAGCAAGCTCACTAAGAACTTTCTTAAATCTTCTCCAAAAAGCTCACTTAGAACTTGTCCAAATCTGCTCTAGAAAGCTCACCAAGAACTTGCTCAAATCCGCTCCAACAAGTTCACTAAGAACTTGTCTAAATATTCTCTAGCAAGCTCACCAAGAACTTGCTCAAAACTGCTCTTAGAAATCTCACCAAGAACTTGTTCAACTCTGCTCAATAGGCTCACTCAGAACCTCAACAAAAAAATTTCCAAATCTATCCACAAATCTATCTAAAATTATCCACAAATATGTCCCAAAATTGTCCACAAAACCTTCTCAAAGGCTCAATCAATCATACACAAACTGCCACAAATATGTCCAAAAATCTATCCCAAAGGCCTTCTCAAATGCTCAATAAATCATACAAAATTACCACAAATATGTCCAGAAACCTATCCCAAAGGCCTTCTCAAAGGCTCAATCAATTATGCTCAAGTAGTACTCAAAACTCATCCACAAATCTATGAAGGCAAGGCTCAAATATGAACTCAATAATGAATGACAATGCACTCAATAATGGATGACAACAATGATCCACAATGATCTCAACTCAAATCAATCTCAACACAAGTCAACTCATATAAGCATAAAGAGAATTGTTAGAGACTCAATATTTTCTAATCCCAATCTCAACTCAAATAAGAATTATTGAATAGTTTGTTTCATGGGACTTGAACAATCACCTCACATAATCACTTGACTAGGCTCAATCAACTCAACTCAATCAATCACCACAAGGGACAACTCTTTCTCACAAAACCCTAGTCCAAGCATTTATCAACCAACTCAAATGTTTCCAACAATGCTCAACCACAAATCTCACATTACAATGATACTCATGTTCTTTTCAAGTTCTTTACATAACCAATGGGCTTCAAGAACTATGCTTATAAAACAAGGTTTAAACACAACTCTCAAACCATAAAATCGTGAAGCATTCAACCAACCACTTTAAAAAAGAAAACCACAATTAATCATTTTCACTCCAATGATATTTCAGAGATCAACCACCATAAACAATCAATAGGAAAATGTGATCATACCTTTTATGAAGACAAGAAGTTTTCCACAAAATCTTCCACACTAAACACAAATTTCATTTCCAATATCAATAAGGGTTAGTGGACATCAAATAATAATTACAAGATAAAGCATAACTCAATTTACACATTTTTACTCCAACTTAATAAACACATCCACCAAAGTCCTTTTAATAAAAACCCTTATCAAAAATAATAATCAATAAACCTCTCAAAAATTATTTTATAATAACTCCTTATTTCTCCTAAATATTCTTAATTTCATGAACATCAAATTAAATCAACAACTCATCCACCTTTGAAATAATAATCATAGCCCTTATAAAAACAAATTTTAATTAAAAACTTTAATTATTCCTAACCACCTTATAACTCCAACTTAGGGCTTAACAGAATTAATTAGAGAAAAAATGTATTTACCTCCTCAAGGGGATTCGAACCCCCAAATTTCCCACATCGTGAGCACCTTAGCCATGGCTAAGGTTTCCACACGAGCTAGCCACCCATTCAAAATGGAAAGGCACAACGTGCCTTAAAACCTATCCTCCCTTTTCGCAAATAAAAAGCACTTTGAGTGCTTTTCACCCAATGCCTTCCGAACATAGTCAAGGGGATTTGAAACCTTGACGTTTATGTTGCCAAACACCTTAGCCAAAATCCAATTGCCAATGCGCCACTCTACCCATGATGACTTTGGACTTTGACCAACTGTTGAGTGGTATTTTCACCCGATTGTGAAAACACACTCTCCGATAGGATTTGGGTTCTAAATCCTCTGCTTGCAAAGAAACAATTTCTCCAAGGTTCTTGTTATGTTAGCATTCTGCATCTGTGTATTAATAATCTTAAATGAAGATATTTATTTTAAATGCTTGGAACACCTTAGTGGTTGCAAGTAACTGAAAACAAGGGGCACTGTGATTTATTTTACTGTGAAAAATTAATGATTGTTCATTGAACCCTGATAAAGTAAATGTGATTTGATCCTTAAATGACCATGCTGTAACTTCAAAATTGTAAATTGATGAAATGCAATAGCATGAAGGAATTATTTATGGATTTTGGAGTTTTTTAATTTTTTAATTTTATTTTAATGCTTGTAAATAAAGTTGGAACTTCTGAAAATAAAATGCAAAAAAAGAAAATAAAATGTGAAAGAAAAGAAAATTAAAATTGCATCCAGTTTGATGCTATCCCGTCCTGGAAAAACCGAAGATAATGAGATTTCCATGCATGCAACCTAACCTATTGAACCTACAAAACACACACAATCTAGATAAGTTAAGTGCTGGTCTCTAGGGTTTACTGTTATTTTTAAATTTAGACATTCACATGAAGCAACCAAGAGAACTTGCATTAAACTTCATCTATAAGCCTAGAAATCTGAAAATGGGAAGAATAAACATTAAAACATGCATGCATAAAATAACTCCTTCTTTCTTGCCAACAAGATGCAAATTTTTGAACACTCTGCATTAATAATATGTCAAGTTACAATGGCAGCATCTCTGGTTTTCTCAAAACCAGCAAAAAAGGGAAGAAAACAGCCCCAAAGCAGGCCCAGAATGACCCTCTGGCCTCTAGCACTGCAACTCTGCTCCAGCGGTTTTCGACCCTTGCACCAATCTGCGCCTCTACTTTTAAACTTGCTGTTGAATTGATTCTCCTTCCACGACGGTTCATTTCATCTTCTAGTGGCTGCTCATATTTTAGCTTTATGCTCGACATTAAGACGTTTGATCTTCTCTGTAACGCTTCTACAGCCTATACGCCACGTGTCCCACACTTTTTTGCACGTTCTGTAACGGTTCCATGAAAATCATGACCAAAAAATAGCATGCAGCCTTGTCCGCCTTCCTGGCCACGAAATCGCGACATGTCGCGATATCGCGACGTTTCCTTGTCAGCAGCCTTTCTTGCCATCGCGCCCAGCGAAAACGTGACATGTCACGATTTCGCGACATGTCGCGAAATCGTGACGCTTTTCTCCTCCGTACGCCCTCGCTGCTTTCCTGTCATGAAATCACGACGTTTTCTCACTTTGGGCACCTTTGCTGCATGCTATCGCGATATCGTGACATTTTTCACTTCGTGCCTCTTTCGTTGCTTTCTGTCGCGATTTCGCGACATTTTCTTGCTTTCTTACCATCGGCCAGCTTTTCGTCGTGAAATCGTGACGCTTTTTCGTTCCATACTGCTTTGCTGCTTTTGGCTAAAAACATGACATGTCACGATTTCGTGACATATTTTCCTTTCGTACGCCTCGGCTCGTTTCTGTCACGATTTCATGACATTTTTTTCGTTTCATGCACCTTCGCTGCAACCTGTCATGAAATCGTGACGCATTTTCGCTCCGTACACCTTCGCTGCTTTCCTGTCATGAAATCATGATGTTTTTCCACCTCGGGCTGCTTAGCTGCTGCCGTTGACTGCGTTGACCATGATTTTGTGACATGTCACGATTTCGCTATGCCTTTTTTGTTTCGTACAACTTTGCCGTTTGGAGCCGCGAAAATGCGACATGTCACGATTTCGTGACATATTTCCTCTTCATGCTCCTTTGTCGTTTCTTGTCACGATTTTGCGACGCTTTTCTGCTTTGCCCTGTTTGACTGGTTTGACCCATGATTTTGTGACATGTCACGATTTCGCTACACCTTCTCGCTTCTCCTTTCTCTCTCCTCTTTCGGCCGCGATTTAGCTACATGTCACGATTTCGTGACACTTTTTCATTTTGCCTTTCTCTCTCCTCTTTCGGTTGCGACGGAGCAACATGTCACGATTTCGTGACACTTTTCTATTTTTCGGGATGGCGTGACAGTGTTTGTGCGTTTGATGTCGTGATTTCGTGATACTTTTTTGTTTTTCAGCAGCGATGGCGCGATTGGTCGCGATTTTGCGACATGTCGCGATTTCGTGACACTTTCTACACTTGTGCATTTTTGCCCCTTTTTCTTGAATTTTAGCATCTGGGTCACTGAGATTCCTTTTGAAAGCATGCAAAAAATATGGGTCCCCAATTTTGGGGTGTGTTGTGGATCAGCCACAACAAATGGCGACTCTACTGTCAAATGCTCTTGAGCATTTTAGTGAGAACCCTACCTGGAAGTATACAAACACGAAAACATGTGTTAGCACATAAACAAATATAAACAAATGCCCAAAGATCAGAAGTATATGAATCATCAGAATCATCAAGTATTAGCTCGATGTGTGCAATGAATTTCATTCCCTATCGTTTGAAATTGATCAACATTCCGTTGTCAGTTTTACATGAATGCATATGTGAGATTGTGAATGATTTGTGTAACCTAATAAATATGCTAAGAGATTTTGCTTTTATAAGATGCATAGTCTTTCTTCTAGTATCATACACAAACATTCAAGATTATCAAACCCTCTTAGGATCAACTATATGTATAATGAATTGCTTTATTATATCCCAAAGTTGGTTATGAGTCCCTACTATCTTGAACCCATGTGCAAGTGGATGTGAAATCAGAACTTTGGGGAATCAGACTCCCAACCTAACCGAGATGGGAGTTTAACCCTATCCTTACTATTCTGATTTAGAATTCATTACCTCACTTTGAGCAAAATAATTTAACCAATTATGGAAGAAATGGTCATGCTAGTCTAACCCTTTGGACAATCGGTGGTCTTGTTTTTTAGACAAGACATGATGCCATGCATGGGCATATCTAACCCCACAATCCAAAACTTATCTTCATTTCTTTGGATCTTGGGGATGACTACCCATCCTTTGCGAGAGGACAAGTAGTACGATCCTTCCAATCCAATATAAATATGAGATGGGAAAATTTTATTTTTTACTTCTTGGACCTTAGGGATGACTACCCATCCTTGCTAGGGACATGTAGTACGATCCTTCCAATCCAAACTTTAGATGTAAATGGAAAATATTAATTTTATTGCTTAGACCTTGGGGATGACTACCCATCCTTTGCAGAGGACAAGTAGTACGATCCTTCCAATCCAAGATTTATTATGAAATGAGACATAGGAGCTTTGGGGAATTAGATTCTCAACCTAAGCGAGATGAGAATTTATGCCCTATCCTTACTACTCCATGTAGGTCAAATCAAAGCTTTGGGGAATTGGATCCTCAACCTAAGTTCGATGAGGATTTAACCCTATCCTTACTACTCTGACTTTAGGCTTTAAGCTCTATGGAAGTGGTCAAAACCACTGTTTTAAGGATCATGTTGCATAATAGGATAGACCTGAAATACTTCTTTCGCCCAACCTTTCCTTCCAAGTTAGGTTTTGATCATTTTGCTCAAGATCCTTTTTAATGTATAAGACGTGCTTGGTTCTAGATATCTCAAGACTCAGTTTCCAACCTTAGGATTTTCTTCTTATTTATGTGATAGCATAACCTTAAGAGGATTTGACACACTTTAATGATTTGTATTTGAAATGCATATGCGACTAAGATGGCATGCATGTGCAAAGTGAGATGTAATATGAATGCATTGTCCTTTGAAATGCAGATGAAATGTTGCCATATAACTGACTACTTCATGCATCACAAGTTTCAAACGATATTATTAAATTGTTTGTGTTACTTGTGGAGCTTCTACAAGACAATTCCAATGTTCCATATTCTCCCGATCTAGAACATAAGTTAGCATCTCAAGGCAACTTTTTCATCTTTTTTTTTTTTTTATATAAACAAACAAAAAATGTCAAATAAACACACAACTTTAAATTAAAACTTATTCAATCCAAAACCAAACTGCAATCCCAAAAATGAAAATTTGAAAACACAAACCAAAAACCAAAAACCAAAATCTATATACAAATGTACACTATAATACAAGATGATGCAAAGCTTGGCTTATCACTTTCCTGGATCCCACACATGATTAGAACATTTCAACAAAAATATAACATGATATGCATGCCAAATGTTGTGGGAATCCAACACAAACAAGACTAGACCAAACAATGCAACAAACTTCCACTTGCCATGCTCACCATACCAATTTGATTTAGTTCCAATAATACTCCCATAGGTGAGCATCAAATTACTAAAATGATTAGACAATAAATGATTTTCAATTTTATCATGTCTATTCTTTAAAGCTTCCATTTCATAATTCCCTCCTTGATTTAGAATTAGGCTATCCTTTTCCAATATGCAATTTTGTAAGTAGGAGCCTATTTCTACAAATTTCAAAGCCAAATCATTTTCCAAATTTGTAGGCCAATCAAATTTGTGTAACAATTTACAAGCATCTAGGATATTTACTAAATTAGGATCATTAAAAGTTTTTATCCTAGATTCAATTATTAATTGTTGATGAATTTGGTTTAACAATTCAAGTGCATCAACTTCTTTTCCATTCATTAAAACCATGTTATTAAAGGTGTGATTAAAAATTATACCTTGTTTTTCATTTACCTTTAATGACATTTCATCATTCAAATTATTTAAATTCAAAATATGGTCATCCTTTTCAATCCTCAAACACTCTTGGTCAAAGTGTATGTCCCATGACTCATCTTGATGATCCTTCATTTGAGTTGCTTCCAATTGATCAATCTCTTTGTCATTTGGTTCTAATTCTTTGTTCACTATCCATGGTATCTCTTCATTTGAATCCTCCAAATCATCATGCAAACTTGCATCCACACTTTCAATGAATTTATATTCAACATGATCAAATTTTGTCACCTTTTCAAATCCTGTGAATATGAGATCTTCGTATGATGTAGAAGGTTCAACATCCTGCATATCAAGTGAAATATGAGTTTCATTTATAGGGATGTGAGAAAAGAATGCATTATCATATCTTCCCCAACCATTATAAAAATTATCTTCCAAACTTGTGGGATGAAACTCCATGGCATTTGTGACATGATCTTTTGATTCATTCATAGATTCTCTTCTTTCTTTGTTCTTGGCAATAGGATCATTATAATCTTCCAAAATTTGATGAGATTTGAAACCCTCTTCCAAAACATCCTCAAATTGTACAGGAGTTGTAAGGTCTTCCTTTGAGTAGGCGATTATGTTGTCCTGTATATCAATGGGCACACAAGTTTCATTAGTAGTTTTGGAATGAGTGAAATCTTCCCACTTCTTCCAAGCATCATAATAATCATCTTCCAAAATCAAGTGGTGACGTTCAACTATTTCTTCAACATCTTCCAAATCATCAATGTGTTTCTCATCAAATTCATCTTCACCTTCCTTAGATGGTTCAATTATTTCCAAAAGTGGGTTATTTCTTGAATTCAAATTTATAAGGCTATCATTGTCCAAATTAGTAACCCATGATTCATTATCATAATTTGGAGGGTGAAGAATTTCTTGATCCTTAATTTTACACATCTCATCAATAATATCTTCCAAGAACAAGTGGTGAAACTCTATCATATCTTCAAATTCATTTATTGGTTTTCTTCCAATTTCACTTTCAACCACTTCATTTAATTCTATGGTGGGTTCCGTCTTATCACATATATCAAACATTGTTGAATTTAGAACCCCTTCATCTAGATAATCGTGTATCTCTATGAATGAGATCATTTCTGCATAATCCTCACTAGTGGATGTTGGCTTAGCAATTTGCACCTCCTCTTGGACTACATCTAAGGTGGTTGTAAGATTTGGATATTCAAATTCATCCCCTTGATCATTTACCTTAGATATCATTGGAGTGGAGGGTGCTATGTTTGATGGTTGGTGTAGGTTGGCATCAAAAGAACAATCTCTCATATGAACATGTTGTGCCTTTTCTTCTTCAAGACCTTGTCGTTCTATCTCTTCTAAGACCTCATGGATTTTCTCTAGAGACAAACCACTCGGCTTTTTCCTCAATGAGTGAAGCAAGTGTGGGGTGTATGGCTCCTAGGTATACTTCCATGGCTTCCTCTTCCAATGTGTTAAAATTTTCCCACATTTGGGAGTGCAACTCACGAAATCTTCCATTGAATTGACTCAAGGATTCATTAGGCTCTTTACATATGGAGGTAAATTGATTTTTCAATATTTCTAAGTCAGCTTGATTACCAAAATGATGAAGATAGGCTGCTTCTAATTGTATCCAAGAAGTCCTAACCTCCATGGGTAGTTGGCTATACCAAAAGAATGGTCTATCATCCAAAATGTATGCAAATAACTTACAAGCCACCTCCTCATAGAAAATTTGGAATTGACATAATGTATTCTTGTAGACATGCAGTTTTTGCAAGTATCCTAGTGGCACCTCTTGATTAAAACACCATAAAAAATCCAATAACATTTTAGGAATATGATATGGTACCACAGGTATAGACAAACCCTTATAATGATCCTCTATTATTAATACCATTCTCTCTCTTAGAGATGTTATTTCAGCTCTTAGGGATATCATTTGCTCCTCAAGTGTTGCCATTAGTGAAACTCAAAATGTAACTTTAGAACCAAATCTGTTGAATATTCAACCTGCAATAAAAAATAAAAAATCAAGTTAGCATCAACTAAGAGATGTACTCATTAAAATCAAATGAAAAGTAATTGCATGAGACCAAAATTCTGAAAAATTAAATCAAATCACCCTAATTCTGTATGAACAATCAGAAAAATATTACAGCATACCTGAATTGCTTAAAATAGAATAAAATAAACCAATTCAGGCCATCCTTTTACAGCCTTCTGAGTGTTAGAGAATTAAAGCATAAAAAAAAAATTAAATTTCAATAACACTAAAATAAACCCGTTCGGCCGTCCCAGCACCAATCCGTTGAGTGGTGTTAGAGGCCGAAGATGCTAATAAAATGTACTTAAAATATTTAGCAATGTAAAGCTCTTAAGTAATTAAAAACCCGTAGCATCTAAAAATCACGATAAAATAAACATTTCAGGCCCTCCTTCTAGCGCCAATCTGTTGAGTGGTATTTTCACCCGATTGTGAAAACACACTCTCCGATAGGATTTGGGTTCTAAATCCTCTGCTTGCAAAGAAACAATTTCTCCAAGGTTCTTGTTATGTTAGCATTCTGCATCCGTGTTAATAATCTTAAATGAAGATATTTATTTTAAATGCTTGGAACACCTTAGTGGTTGCAAGTAACCGAAAACAAGGGGCACCGTGATTTATTTTACTGTGAAAAATTAATGATTGTTCATTGAACCCTGATAAAGTAAATGTGATTTGATCCTTAAATGACCATGTTGTGACTTCAAAATTGTAAATTGATGAAATGCAATGGCATGAAGGAATTATTTATGGATTTGGAGTTTTTTAATTTTTTTATTTTATTTTAATGCCTGTAAATAAAGTTGGAACTTCTGAAAATAAAATGCAACAAAAGGAAAATAAAATGTGAAAGAAAAGAAAATTAAAATTGCATCCAGTTTGATGCTATCCCGTCCCGGCAAAACCGAAGATGTGAGGTTTCCATGCATGCAACCTAACCTATTGAACCTGCAAAATACGCACAATCCAGATAAGTTAAGTGCTGGTCTCTAGGGTTTACTGTTATTTTTCAGATTTAGACATTCGCATGAAGCAACCAAGAGAACTTGCATTAAACTTCATCTATAAGCCTAGAAATCTGAAAATGGGAAGATAAACATTAAAACATGCATGCAGAAAATAACTCCTTTCTTGCCAACAAGATGCAAATTTCTGAACACTCTACATTAATAATATGTCAAGTTACAATGGCAGCATCTCTGGTTTTCTCAAAACCAGAAAAAAGGAAGAAAAAAACCCCAAAGCAAGCCCAAAATGACCCTCTGGCCTCTAGCACTGCAACTCTGCTCCAGCGGTTTCCGACCCCTTGCACCAATCTGCGCCTCTACTTTTAAACTTGTTGTTGAATTGATTCTCCTTCCACGACGGTTCGTTTCATCTTCCAGTGGTCGCTCGTATTTTAGCTTTATGCTCGACATTAAGACGTTTAATCTTCTCCGTAACGCTTCTACAGCCTGTACGCCATGTGTCCCACACTTTTCTGCACGTTCTGTAATGGTTCCATGAAAATCGTGACCAAAAAATAGCATGCAGCCTTGTCCGCCTTCCTGGCCGTGAAAACGTGACATGTCGCGAAATCGCGACATGTCGCGATATCGCGACGTTTTCTTGCCAGCAGCCTTTCTTGCCATCGCGCCCAGCGAAAACGTGACATGTCACGATTTCGTGACATGTCACGAAATCGTGACGCTTTTCTCCTCCGTACGCCCTCGCTGCTTTCCTGTCGCGAAATCGTGACGCTTTCTCACTTCGGGCACCTTTGCTGCATGTTGTCGCGATATCGCGACATTTTTCACTTCGTGCCTCTTTCGTTGCTTTCTATCACGATTTCGCGATGTTTTCTTGCTTCGTACCATCGGCCAGCTTTCCGTCGCGAAATCGTGACGCTTTTTCATTTCGTACTGCTTTGCTGCTTTTGGCCATGAAAATGCGACATGTCACGATTTCGTGACATATTTTCCTTCCGTACGCCTCGGCTCGTTTCTGTCACGATTTCGTGACATTTTTTTCGTTTCATGCACCTTCGCTGCAACCTTTCGTGAAATCGCGACGCATTTTCGCTCCGTACACCTTCGCTGCTTTCCTGTCATGAAATCGCGACGTTTTTCCACCTCGGGCTGCTTAGCTGCTGCCGTTGACTGCGTTGACCATGATTTTGTGACATGTCACGATTTCGCTACGCCTTTTTTGTTTCGTACAACTTCGTCGTTTGGAGCCGCGAAAACGCGACATGTCACGATTTCGCGACATATTTCCGCTTCATGCTCCTTTGCCGTTTCTTGTCGCGATTTCGCGACGCTTTTCTGCTTTGCCCTGTTTGACTGGTTTGACCCACGATTTTGCGACATGTCACGATTTCGCTACGCCTTTCTACTTCTCCTTTCTCTCTCCTCTTTCGGCCGCGACGGAGCTACATGTCACGATTTCGCGACACTTTTTCATTTTTCCTTTCTCTCTCCTCTTTCGGTCGTGATGGAGCAACATGTCACGATTTCGTGACACTTTTCTATTTTTCAGCGATGATGGCGCGACAGGTCACGATTTCCGACGTGTCCGATTTCGCGACACTTTTCGTTTTTGCGCGTCCGTCCATTTCGTGACATGTCGCAATTTCGCGACATGTCACGATTTTGTGACACTTTCTACACTTGTGCATTTTTGCCCCTTTTTCTTGAATTTTAGCATCTGGGTCACTGAGATTCCTTTTGAAAGCATGCAAAAAATATGGGTCCCCAATTTTGGGGTGTGTTGTGGATCAGCCACAACAAATGGTGACTCTGCTGTCAAATGCTCTTGAGCATTTTAGTGAGAACCCTACCTGGAAGTATACAAACATGAAAACATGTGTTAGCACATAAATAAATATAAACAAATGCCCAAAGATCAGAAGTATATGAATCATCAGAATCATCAAGTATTAGCTCGGTGTGTGCAATGAATTTCATTCCCTATCGTTTGAAATTGCTCAACATTTCGTTGTCAGTTTTACATGGATGCATATGTGAGATTGTGAATGATTTGTGTGGCTTGATAACTATGCTTAAATATTTTGCTTTTATAAGATGCATAGTCTTTCTTCTAGTATCATACACAAACATTCAAGATTATCAAACCCTCTTAGGATCAACTATATGTATAATGAATTGCTTATTATATCCCAAAGTTGGTTATGAGTCCCTACTATCTTGAACCCATGTGAAAGTGGATGTGAAATCAGAAATTTGGGGAATTAGACTCCCAACCTAATCGAGATGGGAGTTTAACCCTATCCTTACTATTTTGATTTAGAATTCATTACCTCACTTTGAGCAAAATAATTTAACCAATTATGGAAGAAATGGTCATGTTGGTCTAACCCTTTGGACAATCAGTGGTCTTGTTTTTTAGACAAGACATGTTGCCATGCATGGGCATATCTAACCCCACAATCCAAAACTTATCTCCATTTCTTTGGACCTTGGGGATGACTACCCATCCTTTGTAGAGGACAAGTAGTACGATCCTTCCAATCCAATATAAAGATGAGATGGGAAAATTTTATTTTTTTACTTCTTGGACCTTAGGGATGACTACCCATCCTTGCTAGGGACATGTAGTACGATCCTTCCAATCCAAACTTTAGATGTAAACAGATGATTTAGAATTCATTTGGTTCACTGCTTTTGCTTTCTAAAATATTTTCGCACAAGCTCAAATCGGATGCTTAGCCAACAATTATTAACCACAAGCTTGGATTAAGTTTATGAAGCTTAGGTATCCCCTTTATATAGCCTCCTTATTATTTTCGATGATGTCGGGAAAATTCTTGCATATCAAATTTTAAATTTTAATTTTAATTGTAAATAATTAAAATTTAAACTAAATATTAAAAATTAAATATCTCCATCACCGGGGCACATTTTTTGATGAAACGAAAGGCCAACTTAGGTTTTAAGAAAAACCCAGTTCAAATTTGCCATCCATAATTTTAAATAAAACCTTTTATTTTTATTTTCCTTGGTTTTCACAAAAACCCTGTATTTATCCATGCTTTCCAAAATATCATTTGGCCACCAAAACTCAATGTGATCCATGTGACATCAATGATCCATGTGATATCAATGAAAACATAAAATAACTCAAATTACCAAAAATCTCCCCCTTTTTCATTGATGGCAACACCTCTAATGCAAAAACCACAATCATTGCAAAAACCATCTCTAAGAATCAAAGCTACTCCCCCTGACTCAATACTCTCTATGCAGGCTGCTTTCCCTAACTCAATGCTCTCTTTGGAGGTTGTTCCCCCTAACTAAATGCTTTCCCCCTTACTCAAATATCTCTCCTTTGACATCAATGGAAAAAGGGACATCTATGGGGCTAAAATATATGACTCTTAAGCATAGCCCCCTCACCACATTATCTCTTGAGGTGATTAATTTTGGGGTGGGAGTACTTTTACTCCCATATTACATTATTTCTTTCCTTTATCAACTTTCTTCCATATTTTTTCTGATATCCTTCTCTTGATCTTCTTGCCTTGAACCTGTTTGACCTTCTTACCTTGAACCTGTTTAACCTTCTTGCCTTGAACTTGTTTGGAATTGAGTCCTACATCATTTTGCAATATTTCCAAAGTTATTATAGTTAAAACACTCTATATTGTACCCTTTGTATGGTGCCCATATCCTAAAATCTTTCTTGACATAATTTTCATATCCATTCCTTTTCTAAACCCTATATTGTGAAGTTTTGTTTTCATGACCATTATGACCATGACTTCTGAATTATGTAGCTCTAAAACCAAAAACATGTTGCTCATTTCCTTTGCAATGAGAATATCTATGACCAATCCTGTTACATGAGAAGCAATATCCTTGAAAACCATACCTTATTCCTTTGATGTTCCTTCTAGCAAAATCAAACTTCTTTGATCCATAGACCCTATAGTGTATAGCCCTGTGTCCAAATCCATTATAAGAAAAACAATGTCCTTGAAAATCCCTTTGTTCATGCCTTGGTTCCTCATACCTTTCTTGACCATTATTCCTATGATCATCTTCAACTTGTGCATTGCATTCTTGAACTTTCTTTGTAGTATCTAAATCCTCTTCCTTAGTTTCTTTCTTTTTTTCTCTTCAAGTATTTATTTTCCTTTTGAACTTGATTCACCTATCTCAAAACAAGATCCAAACTGAATATTTGGAGCCATAGGAACTTTGCAACTTTCTTAATAACACTTAGGTGCTTCCTTGATTTCATCTTTTAGAACTTCCTTTCCTTTTGAGTGTGACTTTTCTTGGAAAAAAGATGCAGGTTTAAAATTAGTTTCCACTCCTTTTTGAACTTTTCATCTAATGTTTCATGTCTTGATATTATTACCCTTAGTTATCATTCATCCTTTCTTCTATTCTTTTTACATTTTGAAGCTCTTCTCTGAGATTACTGATTGTTTGTAGAAGTTCTTCTCTAATTTTGACATTTGTTCGAATCTTGTTTTCAATATTCCTATATTCTTCTTTTAGCATTTTGACTTATGATTTTTATTTTATTGGCTCATCCTCTTATTTTTCTATTACCAAAAGTGATACTTATTTATCTTCATTGTCACTGATACTATTAAAATATTCTATAGAAAACAAACTCTCAAGATTTATTTGACCATGTTTATTTCATTGATGTGTCATCTCATCTTCACTATCACTGAAATCATTGCAATATGCTGATCTGTGATCTCTTTGACCACACACAAAGCATTGTTCTATTTCACCTTCTATTCCTAGGAATATATGTTCTTCCTTTTCATAATATTATTTGTCTCTATCACTTTGATCTGAGCTATCACTTGCTTCTACAATGTAGTAATATTTCTTTGCCTTACAAAAAAATCTTCTTCTCATACATGTTTTTCTTGTATTTGTCATCTTTGTCATGCTTATGCTTTCCATATTCTTTTCTTCTATGACCCTATTTTTCATCATCACTATTTTATTTTTGTGGACACTTGTATGCATAGTGACCAAGATCACCACACTTGTAGCATTTGAATTTCCTTATATCCCAGAAATTCCTTGAGTCCTTATTCCTTTTGATGAAGCTAGCTTCCTCATCATTATTTGAACCTCTACTTGTTTATAAAACTTTCCCTTTCACTTTTTATGAAACCTTGAATGCAATCTCTTTTATTGGAACCTAATGCTTACTTACCCTCATCTAATAATTTGTGAGATTTCCTTGCAATTCTTCCATTGTTAGCTTGTTGATATTCATTGTTTCTTCTATTGTTGAAACCTTTGCATCATATTTCATGGGAAGTGATCTCAGATTTTATCTCAAATCCTATACCTCTCATGTTGTTAGTAATCTCATCAACTCGAAGTAGAAACCTTGCAATATCTTCAAAATCTTCTATTTTCAATTCCTCAAATATGTTTCTATGAGTTTGTAGTTTTGCCAACTTTACCTTGGAATCTCCTTCATAATTATTCTACAACTTGGTCCACATCTCATTAGTTGAATTACATACCATAAATTTGCCAAATATGTCTCTCGTAGCCCACTCAAAATACAATTAATTGCTCTTGCATTGATCTCAACCAATTTCTTGATAGTATTATTTTCCTTGGGATCACCTTCAACCCTATACTCTTTTTCAACCATTTCCATACCTCATATCCTTGTGATATCAATTATTTCTTCATCCTCATGCTCCATAAAGCATAATTGTTACCATCAAATAGTGGAGCCTCATTTGTAGATGATCCATTCTATGAAGCCATCTATATTCTTGTAGAATCTACCCTCAAGTTGTTAGCTTTTCCTAAGTAATATGATTTGATACCAATTGAAGAACACAAGATTATACTGAGGGAGGGTGAAAATATAAGACAAATTTTTAATTTCTTTCCAAACCAATATCAATTAATATCCTTAATTGCAATAACCAAATATATCAGTGTGCATTAATAACTCAGATAACAATAGTAAGCAAGAGCACAAGTCACCATACACAATTGATACACAAGATTTAACGTGGTTCTCCCAATGTGGGGTACTCCACAAGATAATATTCTTATAATATGTCACACATAAATAATGATCCTTATCAAATACAATGATTTATTTTATTTGCTCAAAGCTAGGCAATAACAAGCTCACATAGAACTTGTCCAAAACTGCATAACAAGCTCACACAGAACTTGTCCAAAACTACTCAACAAGATCACATAGAACTTGTCCAAATTTCTTTGATCTGCTCAAATATAGGTAATAACAAGCTCACACAGAACTTGTCCAAATCTGCCTAACAAGCTCACACAAAACTTGTCCAAAACTACTCAACAAGCTCACACAAAACTTTCTCAAATCTACTCCAACAAGCTCACTAATAACTTTTCCAAATTTGCTCTAGCAAGCTCACCAAGAACTTGCTCAAATCTTCTCCAACAATCTCACTAAGAACTTGTCCAAATCTACTCTAGCAAGCTCACCAAGAACTTGCTCAAATTTGCTCCAACAAGATCACTAAGAACTTGTCCAAATCTGCTCTAGCAAGCTCACCAAGAACTTGCTCAAAATTGCTCTTAGCAAGTTCAACAAGAACTTTCTCAACTCTACTCAATAGGCTCACTCAGAACCTCATCAAAATCTATCCCAAATCTGTCCACAAATATGTCTAAAATTTTCCATAAATCTATCCCAAAACTGTCCACAAAGCCTTCTCAAAGGCTTAATCAATCATACACAAACTACCACAAATATGTCCAAAAATCTATCCCAAAGGCCTTCTCAAAGGCTCAATAAATCATACAAAAACTACCACAAATATGTCCAAAAATCTATCCCAAAGGCCTTCTCAAAGGCTCAATCAATCATGCTCAAGTAGTACTCAAATATCATCCACAAATCTATGAAGGCAAGGCTCAGTTATGAACTCAACAATGAATGACAATGCACTCAACAAAGGATGACAACAATGATCCACAATGATCTCAACTCAACTCAACTCAAATCAATCTCAACTCAAGTTAAATCATGCATAAAGAGAATTTTTAGAGACCCAATATGTTCTAAGCTCAATATCAACTCAAATCAGAATCATTGAATAGTTTGTTTCATGGGACTTGAAAAATCACCTCACACAATCACTTGACTAGGCTCAATCAACTCAACTCAACCAATCACCACAAGGGACAACTCTTTCTCACAAAACCCTAGTCCAAGCATGTATCAACCAACTCAAATATTTCCAACAATGCTCAACCACAAATATCACATTACAATGATACTCATGTTATTTTCAAGTTCTTTACATAACCAATGGGCTTCAACAACTATGTTTATAAAACAAGGTTTAAACACAACTCTCAAACCAAAAAACCTTGAATCATTCAACCAACCACTTTCGAAAAGGAAACCACAATTAATCCTTTTCACTCCAATGATATTTCAGAAATCAACCACCATAAACAATCAATAGGAGAATGTGATCATACCTTTTATGAAGACAAGAAGTTTTCCACAAAATCTACCACACTAAACACAACTTTCCTTTCCAATCTCAATAAGGGTTAGTGGACTTCAAATAATAATTACAAGATAAAGCCTAACTCAATTTACACCTTTTTACTCCAACTTAATAAACACATCCACCAAAGTCCTTTTAATAAAAACCCTTATAAAAAATAATAATCAATAAACCTCTCAAAAATTATTTTATAACAACTCCTTATTTCTCCTAAATCTTAATTCTCAATTTCATGAACATCAAATTAAATCAACAACTCATCCACCTTTGAAATAATAATCACAGCCCTTATAAAAACAAAGTTTAATTAAAAAATTTAATTATTCCTAACCACCTTATAACTCCAACTTAGGGCTTAACAGAATTAATTAGAGCAATAACGTATTTACCTCCTCAAGGGGATTCGAACCCTTGACTTGCATACACCGCAAGCACCTTATCCATGGCTAAGGTTTCCACACGAGCTAGCCACTCATTCGAAAGGGAAAGGCACAATGTGCCTTAAAACCTTTCCTCCCTTTCTGCAAATCAAAAGCGCTTTGAGTGCTTTTCTTCCAACGCCTTCTGAACGTAGTCAAGGGGATTCAAAACCTTTAATTTTGTGCTACCACACACCTTAGCCAAAAGCCCCATGATGACTTTGGACTTTGACCAACCTTCATTTATTCGTTGCTTCTGCTTTCCAAAATATTTTCGCACGAGCTCAATTCGGATGCTTAGCCAATTATTATTAACCATGAGCAAGGATTAAGTTTATGAAAATTAGGTATCCCCTTTATATAGCCTCCTTATTACTTTTGATGACGTCGATAGAAATCTTGCATATTTAATTTTAAATTTAAATTTAAATTTTAAATAATTAAAATTTAAACTAAATATTAAAAATTAAATATCTCCATCATCGGGGCACATTTTTCAATGAAATGAAAGGCCAACTTGGGTTTTAAGAAAAACCCAATTCAAATCTGCCATCCATGGTTTTAAATAAAACCTTTTATTTTGCCTTCCTTGGTTTCACAAAAACCTTGTATTTATCCATGCTTTCCAAAATATCATTTGGCCATCAAAACTCAATGTGATCCATGTGACATCAATGATACATGTGACATCAATGACAACATAAAATAACTCAAATTGCCAATATTATTTGCATAACAACTCACTTCAACAACCATGCTTATCAAACAAGGTTTTAAACACAACTCTCAATTTCAGAAAACCTTGAAGCATTAACTCAAACACTTTCAAAAAGGAAACCCTAATCAAATCCTTTTCACTCCAAACTTAATTTTCAAGTAAGCAATCAATCAACTCAACCAAGAAATAATTTGCCCATACCTTTTTGCTTGACAAGGAGTTGATCTCACAAATCTGCCACACTCACAATTTCTTCTTTGCCAATCTCAACAAGGGTTAGAGAGTAATAATTTCTTCAACAAAATACAATGCAAAATAATACCAACATAACACCTTATCACTCCAACTCAAATAATATTCAAATACCCTCACAATAATTTTCTTTAACACAAACCCTTTATTAAAGATCAAACAACACTCAAAAAGTCTTAACCCTTCAATATTTGCAATATAATAATTTAAGACTTTATCAAAAATATTTAATACCAAAGCTTCCTTATTACTCCAAGTAATACCTTCAACTACCAACGTTATTCACCAAACACTCTTTAAACAATTTCACAAGCAAACCTTATACCTCCAAACACCTTGTATGAAAACCTTAGGCAATAAAATTAATTTCAAAAGCTTTACCTTGGCCACCGATGGGTTTCGACCCCGTAATATCTACCTCCACAAGCAACCTACCATGGGCTCCATGACCACGTGCTCTATGAGCACGTTTAAGAGCCAAAAGGCTCTTTCTCCACCTTAGCTTTTGTGCCCTATGAAAACGTATGGAAAAATATTTTCCCTTTGGTGCTCACCACCACGAGTTTCAAACACAACACTTGCTTCCTCCAATGTCTATGCTTTACCACTTGGACCACCGTGTCCAATGTGCTTCAAAGACTCCAACCTTTCCACTTTATCCTTGGCACTTAAGATGAAAATATTTTTTATCTTCTTCCTCAACGAATCCTTTCGAAATTGCAAACGAAGCTTTTAACCTTGGCACAAATATTATTCGATCGAGGGATAAATGATTAATGTCTTTGAGGCCACCTTTTATACACAACCATGTGTTTTCTTCAAATGTCGAGCTCTCCTTGTTTTTAATGACGTCGGCACCTTTAAACACTTTATAATATATGCAAAGTGCTTAAATTAAATTTTATGACATCAACATTATAATTTATAAATATTTTAAATTCAAAAGAATTTAAATTTTATAAATTATAATTATAGGTTTAATTTTTAAAACCTTCCTTTACTTGCATTCCATTTATTTTTTTTTTTTTTTTGTTTTATTTTCTCCTTTTCACTTTGCATTGAAACTCTTGACCTTTGGCCTTCTTCCTGGATATCAAATAGCAACTTTGACAACTTTGTTCCTTGACAAAAACCTTGATATTAATGTTAACTGCATTTCTTGACATCAATGACAATTTTGGCTTAGGGACTCAAAATGTCCAACAATATCCCCCTTTGTCATTGATGGCAACCCACATTCTTTTTACTGAAACCTGACCTTTCTTTTTCTTCTGCTCCCCCTGGGACATTGCTCCCCCTGGCTCAATGCTCTCTCAAATATCAAATCTCTCCCCATTACACAAATATCTCTCCCTTTGACATCAATGGCAAAGGGTCACCTTTGGGGCTCGGGGCTAAGAATGAGCCTCTTAGCTTAGCCCCTCCCCCACCTCCTCATGAGGTGGTTAATTCCGGGGTGGGAGTCTCACTCCCAATTTTCCTCGAAGATACTCAAAAGTTTCCTTTGAAAGTGGCTTAGTGAAAATATCTACTATCTATTCCTTTGTAGTGACATACTCCAATATGACCTATTTATCTGTCACCTGTTCTCTTAGAAAATGATACTTAATCGGAATGTGCTTTGTCCTGGAGTGCATTACCAAATTTTTTGAGATACTTATGGCACTTGTATTATCACATAGTATAGGAATGGGTTGATCATGCTTTATCTTGAAGTCTTCTAGAGTTCTCTTCATCCATAACACCTATGTACAATTGGCTACTACTACAATATATTCTACCTCTGTTGTAGATAGAGATACTAAAACCTGCTTCTTACTTAACCAAGAGACTAGACATTCTCCAAGAAAGAATGCTCCTCCACTTGTGCTTTTTCTATCATCAATGTTGCCGGCCCAATCTGCATCTGTATATGTTGTTAGTGTGAAACTGTCACTTTTGGGATACCAAAGCCCAAAATCCATAGTCCCTTTTAGATACCTAAAAATTCTTTTTACTACTACCACATGTGTTTCCTTAGGTGCTGCTTGAAACCTTGCCACTAATCCCACTAACTGTACTATGTCTGGTCTTGTAGCTGTAACATATAATAAGCTACCAATCATAGATCTGTATAATCTTTGATCTACCTCTAGAGATTCATCATCCTTACTCAACTTGCATCCTGTGACCATAGGAGTACTTACTGGTTTGCAATATTCTAATCTGAATTTCTTCAACATTTCCTTGATATACTTGGCTTGAGAGAGAAACACTCCCCTTTTTGATTGTGAAATCTAAAGTCCAAGAAAGAAGGACAATTCACCAAGCATAGACATCTCAAATTCATTTTGCATATTCTTAGCAAAATCTTTGCACATCTTATCATTGTTTCCTCCAAAAATTATGTCATCAACATAAACAACCACTATTAGAAGATCATTTCCTTCATTTTTGATATACAAATTACTATCTGCTATTCCTTTCCTAAATCCCTATTCCTGAAGATACTTATCCAATCTTGAGTACCATGCTCTGGGAGCCTGCTTTAAACCATACAATGCCTTTTTCAATTTGCATACCTGATCTGGTGTATCTGCTAGTATGAATCCCTCTGGCTATTCAATATAGACCTCTTCTTCTAGAACCCCATTTAGAAATGCTGACTTGACATCCATCTGATATACCTTGAAGTTCTTGAAACTTGAGAAAGCTAAAAATATCCTTATAGCTTCAAGTCATGCAACTGGAGCAAAATTTTCATCAAATTCAATTCCTTCTACTTGTGCATAACCTTTGCATACTAACCTTGCTTTATTTTTGACCACTTGTCCATCTTCATTCAACTTATTTCTGAATACCCATTTTGTGCCAATCACATTTTTGTCCTTTGGTCATGGAACAAGTTCCCAAGTTTTTCTCTTCTCTATCTGATCCAACTCCTCATTCATTGCTTTAACCCAAAATTCATCCTCACTAGCCTGAGTGAAGTCTTTTGGCTCAATCTTAGATAGTAAAGAAAAATTTGCTTGTTGAGATGGTTTTATTATTCTTCTCCTTGTCTATCTTTCATCTGGATTCTCGATGATCTGTTCTTTTGGATGATGTTTTTGTACATACCTGGAAGGAGTCTTAGGAAGAAGCCTTTGTGTTTCTTCTTCATCTTTGTCTGATTCCTCACAAAATTCTTCTTGACAACATCCATCCTCTTGGTACATAGTTTGTTGAACTGGTTCTCTAGAATCTATCTTCTCATCAATTGTTACATTCATACTTTCCACCATAGTGCGTGTTCTTTTGTTGAAACATCTATAGGCTTTACTCTTTGTGGAATAACCAAGAAAAATTCCCTCATCACATCTTGGATCAAACTTGCCCAAGTTTTGATCTTCTCGTCTTATGTAACATTTGCTTCCAAAGATTCTGAAATGTTTTACAGTAGTAGGTCTTCCTTTCCAAAGCTCATATGGAGTCTTGTGATGATTTACCCTTAATTGAGCCCTAGTAATTATGTATACAACTGTGGATACCGCTTCTTTCCAAAAACCATCTGATAACTTAGATTCATTTAACATAGCTCTAGCCATGTTTTCAACAGTCCTGTTCTTCCTTTCAACTACTCCATTTTGTTGAGGAGTTCTTGTTGCTGAGTACTCTCTCTTGATTCCATGTTGTTCACAAAATTCTACAAATTCATTTGAAGTAAATTCTCCTCCTCTATCGGATCATAGACACTTAATCCTTTTGCCTATTTCATTTTCAACCAATTCCTTGAATGCTTTAAATTTTTCAAAGGCCTCTGATTTCTCTTTTAGGAAGGTTACCCAAACCATTCTGGAATAATCATCTACAAACAACATGAAGTAACTCTCACCCTGAATACTTTGTGTTCTGGTAGGACCACACAAATTAGTATGTATTAGGCTCAATGGCTCAGATGACATATAGCCTTTTGGTTTAAAGGTTGTCCTAGTTTGCTTTCCATGTTGACACGGTGCACAAATTGTGTTTTGAGGTCTTCTTATTTTGGGTAAATCTCTAACTTGCCTGTTTATTGCTTATACTGACTATGTTGTCAAAATTCAAATGACCCAATATTCTATGCCACAACCAACTCTCATCTTCTTGTGATAGAAAGCACTTTTCCCCTTTGATCTCATTGAGCATATATAAGTTGTTTGGAGTCCTTCTTGCATTTGCAATGATTCTTCTAGTTTCTATTTTCCTTATTTCACATCTATCTGGATGGAAGGTGACCATGTATCCTTGATCACAAAGTTGACTTATACTCAATAGATTGTGTTTTAACCCTTTGACGTACAAAACATTCTCTGTTTTTGTTTTTCCATTGTCTAGACTTAGAGTTCCTCTCCCAACAATCCTTGCTGATCCATTATCACCAAAACTTACTGATCCTCTATTTGTTTCTTTTAGTACAATGAATTTATCTTTGTCTCCTATCATGTGACTAGAGCAACCACTATCAAGATACCATTGTTCTTCTTTATCTTGAGCATGAAGGGTTGTTTGTACTAACATTGATCTAGCCCTAACATTCTTTCTTTCATCTTTCCTAGTTGTTGGAATTGTTTTTCTAGACTCAGGAGGTATCATTTTACACCATCTAGCCTTGTGCCCAAAATTATTGCATTTGTAACATATAACATCATCATCCATGAGAGGTGCAAAGAAATTGAAATTTCTATTGTATCTTGCATGGTGAATACAATGTGCAGCTCTATGACCATATTTATTGCAAGAAAAACAATGACCATGGAAGAAATTATGTAACCTATTTGGGTGTCTTGGAATTTGTGAAGAAGTCATCTTCTTCTTGTGATTAACTCTTATCCAGGGTTCTTCTTTGCTTTCTTCCTTTCTGATATCCTTTGATTGCTTTTCTTTGTTTGAAGTTTCTACCTTTTGGAGACTTGATTCCTCTTTCTGCTTCTCATATTCTATATTTTGTAGTACCTTGGTCCTTTCCACTTTATTCCTTAGGAGAACAATTTTTGCTTCCAATTTTTCACATTCTGTTTCCCTGGCTCTCAATAGATCTATCATATCTTGCTCAATATTCTTTCCTTCTTCCACCCTAATATTGAGTTCTGTGAGACTCTGTATAAGTTCCATTCTTGCTTCTTCATCTTCTTGAACTTGTTCTTTCAAGCTTGAATTTTTTTCTCTAAGTCTTTCCAATTTTTTGAGAGCAACAAAGAATTCTTCTTTTATATCAAACATAGTCTCTTCTTCACTTTCTGAAGTCATGTGTGCTATCGAAGGATCCTCTTCCAAGTTGTTAGTCTTTTCATGGAGAGACCCACTCTGATACCAATTGAAGAACATGTGCTTATACTGAGAGGGGGGTGAACAGTATACAATAAAATTTTTTACCTTTTAATCCAAATAGTAGCATCAACATTAATAAAATAGTAAACATCACATAAAGCATCACACACATGAGAGACATCATTTTTACGTGGTTCACCCAATGATGGCTACCTCCATAGAGAAAATATTTCTTCTAAATATTTCTCAAATAATATTTTGGGAATCCTTCCCAATTACAATGTTTATGGACCTCTATCCAAAGGAGATGTTGATCCCCTAAATCTAGTTTGTGGATCTCTATCCATAGGAGAACTCCTTCTCCTCTACTCTGGCTAGTGATCCTCTAGAAGACTACTACCTCCACTACATTGGATTGTGGATCTCTCTCCACTAAAGACTCTTGTCCCCACTCAAAAGACCTATCCTCACTATCCTAGTTGATGGATATCTATCCATTGGAGACTATTGTCCTCTCTGCTCTATCACCTCCAAAGCTCTATCTCAATTCTATACTAAACATAGTCCAATCGGTCTAGCACAAATCTTCTCAATAGGTCCACTTATAACCTGCTCAAATATGCTCAATAGGTCCACTTAGAACCTCTAAAATATTCTCAATAGGTCCACTCAGAACCTGCTCAAATCTTCTCAATAGGTCCACTCAAAACCTGCTCAAATATGCTCAACAAGCTCACTCATAACCTGTCCAAATATGCTCAATAAGTCCTCTCTAGGACTTACTCAAATCTGTATTGTAAGCTTCCACAAAATCTCACATAAAATCAGTCCACAAGTCTTCTCAAAGACTTACCTCAAATCTACTTAACAAGTCCACACAGAACTTGTCCAATCTCATAGAAACATAAAGAGAATTGTTAGAGACTCAATATGTTCTATACTCAATGCTCAATCATTTTCACTCTCTCAAAAATAATTCATAGAAGCATAAAGAGAATTGTTAGAGACTCAATATGTTCTATACTCAAAACTCAATCACTTTCTCAACTCAATCTCATAGAATCATAAAGAGAATTGTTAGAGACTCAATATGTTCTATTCTCACAACTCAATCTCTTTCTCAACTCAAATTAGAATATAGAATAGTTTATTTTATGGAACTTGAACAATCACTTCATACATCCACTTGACTAGGCTCAATCAACTCTACTCAACCAATCACTCAAGAAACAACTCTTGCTCACAAACCCTAGTCTAAGCATGTATACATCCAACTCAAAATATTTCCAACAATGCTCAACAACAAATCTCACATAACAATGATACTCATGATATTTTCAAACCCTAGTTCAAGTTCTTTGCACAATCCAATGGCTTCAACAACAATGCTTATAAAACAAGGTTTTAATCACAACTCTCAATTCTAGAAAACCTTGAAGCATTAACTCAAACACTTTCAAAAAGGAAACCCTAATCAAATCCTTTTCACTCCAAACTTAATTTTCAAGTAAGCAATCAATCAACTCAACCAAGAAAGAATTTGCCCATACCTTTTTGCTTGACAAGGAGTTGATCTCACAAATCTGCCACACTCACAATTTCTTCTTTGCCAATCTCAACAAGGGTTAGAGAGTAATAATTTCTTCAACAAAATACAATGCAAAATAATACCAACATAACACCTTATCACTCCAACTCAAATAATATTCAAATACCCTCACAATAATTTTCTTTAACACAAACCCTTTATTAAAAATCAAACAACACTCAAAAAGTCTTAACCCTTCAATATTTGCAATATAATAATTTAAGACTTTTATCAAAAATATTAAATACCAAAGCTTCCTTATTACTCCAAGTAATACCTTCAACTACCAACGTTATTCACCAAACACTCTTTAAACAATTTCACAAGCAAACCTTATACCTCCAAACACCTTGTATGAAAACCTTAGGCAATAAAATTAATTTCAAAAGCTTTACCTTGGCCACCGATGGGTTTCGACCCCGTAACCTCTACCTCCGCAAGCAACCTATCATGGGCTCCATGACCACATGCTCTATGAGCACGTTTAAGAGCCAAAAGGCTCTTTCTCCACCTTAGCTTTTGCGCCCTATGAAAATGTACAAAAAAATATTTTCCCTTTGGCGCTCACCACCATGAGTTTCGAACACAGCACTTGCTTCCTCCAAATGTCTATGCTTTGCCACTTGGACCACCGTGTCCAATGTGCTTCGAAGACTCCAACCTTTCCACTTTATCCTTGGCACTAAAGACGAAAATATTTTTCATCTTCTTCCTCAACGAATCCTTTTGAAATCACAAACGAAGCTTTTAACCTTGGCACAAATATTATTTGATCGAGGGATAAATGATTAATGTCTTTGAGGCCACCTTTTATACACAACCATGTGTTTTCTTCAAACGTCGGTGCTCCCTTGTTTTTAATGACGTCGGTGCCTTTAAACACTTTATACTATATGCAAAGTGCTTAAATTAAATTTGATGACGTCAGCATTATAATTTATAAATATTTTAAATTCAAAAGAATTTAAATTTTATAAATTATAATTATAGGTTTAATTTTTAAAACCTTCCTTTACTTGCATTCCATGGTGTAAATAATATTTATTTATAAAATTTAAATTCTTATTGAATTTAAATAATTTATAAAAAATTTTCTCCTTTTCAACTTTGCACTGAAACTCTTGACCTTTGGCCTTCTTCCTGGATATCAAATAGCAACTTTGACAACTTCGTTCCTTGACAAAAACCTTGATATTAATGTTAACTGCATTTCTTGACATCAATGACAATTTTGGCTTAGGGACTCAAAATGTCCAACAACTTACTGATCCTCTATTAGTTTCTTTGAATATAGGAAATTTGTCTTTATCTCATGTCATGTGTCTAGAGAAACCACTATCAAGAAATTGTTGTTCTTATTTATCCTGAGCATTAAGAGATGTTTGAACTAACATTGATCTAGCCTTTTAATTGCCCTTTTTTTCTTTCCTAGTTATTGAAGTTGTATTCTTTATACTAGACTAAGGAAGTACCATTTTACACCATCTAGCCTTATGCCCAAAATTATTGCATTTGTAACATACAATATCACCATTCATAAGAGGTGTAAAAGAGTTGAAATTTCTATTATCACCATTCATAAGAGGTGTAAAAGAGTTGAAATTTATATTAACATCATTTTTCACATAACTAGTGCAATGTATAGCTCTATGACCATATTTGTTACAAGAAAAACAATAGCCATGGAAGAAATTATGTAACCTATTTGGATGCCTTTGAGATTGTTGTTGAGTGCTTCTACTTTTGTGATTAACTCTCATCCATGGTTCTTCCTTACTTTCTTATTTTCTATTATCTTTTACTTTTGCGGTATGAGTAGCGATCTTATATTTGTTTGATGTCTCTATTTATTGAAATCTAGACTCCTTTTTCTATTTCCCCAACTTTATATCTGGTAGTACCTTGGTCCTTTCAACTTCATTCCTTAGATAAATAATTTCTGCTTCCAATATTTCATATTTTATTTCTCTTGCTTTTAATAGATCTATCATATATTATTCAATTTCATTTCTATCTTCTACCTTTATCTTGAGTTCTAAGAGACTCTATAGAAGTTCTATCCTTACTTCTTCATCTTCTTGAATTTTATCCTTAAAACTTGAGTTATTATTTCTAACATTTTTAAGGTTCTTGAGAGCAGAAAAAAATTCCTCTTTTATGTCAAACATGGTCTCTTCTTCACTCTTTTAATTCATGTGTGTTTCTAATGTATCTTCATCCAAGTTGTTAGTCTTTTCACAGAGAGACCCACTCTGATACCAATTGAAGAACACAAGCTTATACTGAGAGGAGGGGTGAAAAGTATAAGACCACTTTTTAATTTTCTTTACCAAATAATATTATGCAATATATCAATGGCAATATCAACAGTAGTAATTAAAGCAATGCACAAATCACCACACACAATAGAGATACCAATTTAACGTGGTTCACCCAATGTGGACTACTCCACGAAGAAAATATTTCACTAAAATTTTCTCAATAAATATCTTGGGAATCCTTTTACTATTACAATTTTTATGGATATCTGTCCAAAGGAGACATCAATATCCTAATCAAGTTTGTGGATATATCCACAATATAACTCCTCCTCTACTCTACCTGGTGATCTTCTAGAAGAACTATTGCCTCCACTACATTGGCTTATGAAAATCTATCCACTAAAGACTCCTATCCTCACTCAAAAGACCTGTATTCACTTCCCTGGCTAATGGACCTCTATCCACTTGAGACTATTTTCATATATACTTTGCCATCTCTAAAGCTTTATCTCATATCTATCTCAAATATGCACTAAACACGGTCCTTCGGTCTAACACAAATTTTCTCAATCTTTGTCCTATAATCTACACTAAACACAGTCCTTTAGTCTAGAACAAATTTTCTCAATATCTATCCTCAAAATTTCACTAAACACAGTCCTTTGGTCTAGCACAAATATGCTCAATATCTATCCCCAAATTTATACTAAACACAGTCCTTCGGTCTATCACAAATATTCTTAATATCTATCCTCAAATCTGCACTAAACATAGTCCTTCGATCTAGCACAAATCTACTCAATATCTATCCTCAAATATGCACTAAACACTATCCTTTTGTCTAGCATAAATATGCTCAATCTCTATCCTCATATATTTACTAAACATAGTCCTTCGGTCTAGCACAAATCTATTGAATATTTATCCTCAAATCTAAACTAAACATAGTCCTTCGATCTAGCACAAATATTTTCAATCTCTATCCTCAAATATGTCCTCAATCCTTAGCATAAATATTGAACAAATCACAACTCAACTCTACTATATCTGCTCCAAACCTTAACCCAATGTTTGAACAAATTAATCAATCAACTCTACTCTCAAGTCTTCTCAAAAGACTTGTCTCAAATATGCATTGTAAGCTTCCACAAAATCTTATTTAACTCAACTCAATCTTATCACAGAAAACTTCTTCAATCACACAAACAAACTTCACACAGAATCTTGTTCAATCTCATATAAACATATAGAGAATTGTTGAAGACTCAATGTGCTTCACACTCACAACAATGCTCAATCACTTTCAATCTCTCTTTCAAATAAATTTAGAATATAGAACAATTTGTTTCACAGAACTTGAACTATTACTTCAACACTTTCAATTGACTAGACTCAATCAACTTCACTTAACCAATCACTCCATGAAATATTCCTTACTTACAAACCCTAGTACAAGCATATGAAAACTCATCCAATTATTTCCAACAATGCTTATCAAACAATATCACATAACAATGATACTTATGATCTTGCACAAAACCTAGTTTCAAGATAGTTCTCAAATTCACATAACAATGATACTCATGTTCTTGCACAAACCCTAATTATGCATATGAATGTTCATTCAGTGTTTCCAATAATGCTTATCAAACAAAGTTTTTAATATCAACTCTCATTCCAGAAAATCAAACTCAACAATGCTTATCAAACAATCCTTTTCACTCCAACTTAGCATTCACAACATCCAAAAATATTCCACTCACAAGGAATATATGCCCATACCTTTTGTTTGATGAATTTTTGACCTCAAAACATGAGTCAATCACAATTACTCTCTTTTGCAATTTCAAGGGTTAGATAGCAAAAATATTTCCTTAATATTTCTTTTCAAAAATATTTCACCAAGTCAAAATATCAAAAACCAATTATGCCTTATCTCTCCTTTCAAAATAATATTTATAATATAACTTTATTTCAACAAAATATATAACACCCTTGGCACACCTTATTTCTCATTTTTATAACTTTAACCACTCAAAAATCAAACACAACAATAAAAGTTTGCATACCCTTTTATATCCCTTATCTAAATCTTAAATTCTTTTTAATTATGTAATTTCCAATCAACAAAACTATAAGAAATTAAAAATTTAATTTCCACCTTTGCAATTTTCAAATGCAACAATCAAACCTTAAAAATATGGACGCATACCTTGTTCCATCTACCAAAAGGCCTTGGCGGGTTTTGAACACGTGGACCTCTCTGACCTAAGAACCTTTGCACAGCATGCACCCACAAAGTGGGCTACATGCTTCCACTCAAATGGAAAGGTATGCACCTTCCCTATGTTCCTTCCTCGACAATGCAATCAAAAAACCTCTATGCTTGCAAAAAATGAATACCATGGGACTCGAACCTCAAACCTTGCACCTGCAATGTCTCAACGTAGTTGCTAGCTACCAACCACACTACCAAGTGCCTTGCAACGTGAAGTGGGCTCCCCACTTATTTGTCCTTTGCTCTATTTCCTTAAACCTTTCAAAACACATGTCATTCTTTCTCTCTTCTTTGCGCGCGAGTGTCAATTATCATTCGATGGATCGTATGGATGATGGAATGAAATGAAACTTACCTCTTATTATATGCAATATATCATATGCTTAAAACGTCAGCGAATTTTTCAATTTGATCTTTGATTCGAATTATTTAATATTTTATGCCCTTATAAACCTAACCTTAAGAGTTTATTAAATTAAATTATAAACTAGCTTATAATTAAATTATAATTAACTTATAATTAATTTAAAAACTCTTAGGGATACCCCTTCCTCCTTGGGTCTTACCTAAAAGTTGCATCCCTTTGGGATATTTTCCACAAATAAATAGAAAATAAAAAATTTAAAAACTCTTAGAGTTAACCAAATTAAATTATAAATTAATTTATAATGAACTTATTATAATTAATTTAATCTTTAGGTCTTAACCTTAGACCTTTATAATAAAATATTACAATATTATTTTTCTTGGGCCTTCCTATTGCTCTTTAGAACTCATCTGACCACCTTGAATATTATAATTAGGGATATTATAATATTATTTTCCTCAGGTCTAGAAGCAATCTTTTTCTTGCACTACTGACTCTTGACATCCTTCCTTTTTTCTTTCTCACTGAAACTAACTCTTGAAATCAATGACAATAAATATTGCTCATATTTCCAACAATCTCCCCCTTTGTCAGTGATGGCAACCCATTTTATTTTTATCATTTCCTTTACCTTTTTATGTTCTGCCCCCCATGAGAAGTTGCTCCCCCTGACTGAATACTCTCCCCTAACTCAAATATCTCTCCCTTTGTTATCAATGGCAAAAAACCACCTTTAGGGCTCAAGGCTAAGAATAAAACTCTTAACTTAGCCCCTCATCCATATCCTCTTGAGGTGGTTAATTCTGGGGTGGGAGTAGAACTACTCCCAAATTTTCTCGAAAGTACTCAAAGGTCTCTTTCGAAAGTGGCTTAGTGAAAATATTTGCAATTTACTCCTTTGTAGTAACATATTCTAATTTGACCTACTTGTCTATCACCTATTCTCTCCAAAAGTGATACTTTATTGAAATGTGATTTTTCCTAGAGTGCATCACTAGATTCTTTGAAATATTTATAGCACTTGTATTATCACACAATATGGGAATAGGATGATCATGTTTTATCGTGAAATCCTCTAGAGTTCACTTCATCCATAATACCCATGTACAACTAGCAACTACTGCAATATACTCTATCTATGTTGTAGATAGGGATACTGATGCCTGTTTCTTACTTAGCCAAGAGACCAAATAGTATCCAAGAAAGAATGCTTCACCACTTGTAATTTTTTTATCATCAATACTGTCAACCCAATCTGCATCTGTGAGAGTGAAACTTTTAATTTTGAGATACGAGAGCCCAAAATCTATAGTCCCTTTTAAATACCTAAGAATCCTTTTTACTACTACTACATGTATCTCCTTGGGTGCTTCCTAAACCCTTGCCACTAATACCTTGGGTGCTGCCTAAAACCTTACCACTAATCCCACTGCCTGCATGATATCTGGTCTAGTACTTGTGACATACAATAAGCTATGAATCATAGATCTATATAATTTTTTACTTGCCTTTGGAGATTCATCATATTTGATTAACTTACATGTTGTAACCATGGGAGTACTTACTAATTTACAATCTTCTAACTTGAATTTCTTTAGCATATTTTTTATATACTTGGTTTGTGAAAGGAACACCCATTTCTTTGATTTTGAAATCTGGAGTCCCTTGCATACCCTTTTATCTCCCTTTTCTAACTTTTAAATCCTTTTTAATTATGCAATTTACAATAAAAAAAATAAGAAATTAAAAATTTAATTTCCACCTTTATAATTTTTGGATGCAACAATAAAATCTTAGCAATGTGAGTGCATACCTTGTTCCAACTACCAAAAGTCCTTGGTGGATTTTGAACACACAAACCTATCTACCCCAAGCACCTTTGCATAGCACGTGCCCATGAAGTGGGTTACATGATTCCATGCAAATGGAAAGACACACGTATTCCCTTTGTTCCTTCCCTGATGGTGCAATCATAAAACCTCTTCGCTTGCAAAAATGAATACCAAGGGACTCAAACCTCAAACCTTGCACATGCAACATCTCAACGTAGCCACCGGTTGCCAACTACATTACCAAGCACCTTGCAACGTGAAGTGGGCTCCCCACATATTTTTCCTCTTCTTTTTTCCTTAAACCTTTCAGAACACATGTGATTATTTCTCTCCTCTTTGTGCATGAGTGTATATTAGCATTTGATGGATCGCATGGATGATTGAATGAAATAAAACTTACCTCTTCTTATATGCAATATATCATATGCTTAAAACATTGATGACTTTTTCAATTCATTTTTTAATTCAAATTATTTAATAAATTATGCCTTTATAACACTAACCTTTAGGGTTTATTAAATTAAATTATAAAATAACTTATAATTAAATTATAATTAACTTATAATTAATTTAATAACTCTTAGAGTTAATCAAATTAAATTATAAATTAATTTATAATGAAATTATTATAATTAATTTAATATTTAGGTCTTAACCTTAGACCTTTAATATTATAATAAAATATTATAATATTATTTTTCTTGGGCCTTCCTGTTGCTCTTTAGACCTCATCTAATGACCTTGACTATTATAATTAGGTACATTATAATATTATTTTCCTTAGGTCTAGAAGCGATCTATTTCTTGCACTATTGACTCTTGGCATCCTTCCTTTTGTCTTGCTCACTAAAACTAACTCAACATAAATGACAATAAATATTTCTCATATTTCTAATAGATAGTCTAATCTCATATTAATATTTTAAAAATATCATTGGTGCTTGCATTTGATCAAATATATTATTGATACAAGGAAATATGTACTTGTTCTTAATGATGGATTTATTCAAGTATTTATAATAATGCATAGTATTATTGACTCATATTTATTCTAAATAAGATTTATAGGCACACCCCATGGCAACACACTAGGGTAAATCAACCCTTTGACAAGTAGTTTTTAAATGTGTTTCTTTAATTCACTTATCTAAATAGTTTTTATCTTGCGAGGTACTATGGATATTGGTTCTATTCTAGTTATGATGCCTATCAAAAAATATAGATCCCTTGTAGGAGACTACCTTGGAAATTCATTAGGAAAACATCTCTAAATTCCATGAGAAATCAATACAAATTACTCATTGTTTCTATCTTCTCACTTTAATTATCTTGAGATATTTTTACTTATATTTCTAAAATCATAATTAAATGAATAGAGTGTGCTACTCCTCTAATATTTATCTTTTTTTCTAAATAAAATATATATTCAATAGTTTTAGTATAATAGTTTTTTTTCTAATGAATGCTTAGCCAATCCATAAAAATAATCAAATCATAAAACCCCATGATTTTCAACATCAAACCTAAAAGTGAGGTACAATCTCAAAAAATAATATCACATTTACTGACTTAACTCCTATTATATTGAAGCCATATACACTTGCCAATTTTTACCTAATTTTTATTCTACCATACCAAGCCTATTACATTGTACTTAAGAAAGGAAGTGGAAGTACTAGGGTCAACCAAAATAGATACTTTGTGTATTGAAATATATTACATTATTCTGCACATGCTAATGTACCATATTGGGTACATATTTAGAATAGGAAAGTGTTTTAGATTAGAGTGTGAGTATTTACTTTATGCAATGTAATAAATGCACAAGTATTATTAGATTGTGCAAAGTATTTTGGTAATGTAAATGTGCATGATAGTCCATGTGTACATCATTTCATATAGTAGGATGATGAAGAGTCTCTAGAAGAGTGAAGGTCAAGAGTGCTACATATGAAGTTACATTCCACTTTATATGTATATATGTATCTGTATGAGACACATTATAGTTTGAGTGTGTGGAAGTATGGTGTAGTTGATATCTTTATTCAATAGATATACAATTTTTGTGAGAATTTATTTATGGAAATTTTATGAATAGCTGTAGAATTTATTTATGAGTTTTATATGTTTAGAATATTACCATTATCTTATATTTTATATTGCAAATTTATTTTATATCTTGAGGTTATTTATATTTTAGTATTAATAATCAAAAGCTACAATGATATTAGAGCTACAACAAGGTTTTTTCTTGCATAGATTTTAAAATTGCAAAGGATATTTCCACCGATCAAGGAGAAACTAAGGAAGTTGAAGAAATTACCTCTGGAAAAATAAAATTAGGGAAGATAGTATTTTCCACTGTGTTGGAGTAAAACCAGTGAAGATTGAGGATTTACCTATTCCAGGAGCAAATTCAGAATAGAAGGAAATTTATAGGTCTTGAAGATAGACCTTGATATTGATAATATTAAGAGACCCAAGAAGGAGATCGTATTGAGATGTTTGATAGATAGAAGAATATTCCAGATTTCTATTTGGCTAGAGTCTTTCCATAGGGTTGAAGGAAAACTTGTGAAGACTATGACTTAGCATAAATTTCTTACCAATAGTTTTAAGAATAACTAGTGAAGTTTATTGATTGGAGAATTTTGGAAATTTGAATGTATTTGGTTGCTACTATCTAATTTTTTTGTTGCAAAAAAATAATTCTTAGAATTTGAGAAGATTCCTACAATAGATAGAGAATAATTTCACCTTTGGTTGCCTAAAATTTTATGTGACTTCCTTGTGCAAGGATTGGTTTTGAGCTGCAATAAAAGAGTATATATCGAAGACTAAGGAGGTCCAAGAAAGAGGTCCCATTGGAGATCGAATATTGAAGATTGAGCTGATCCAAGGGAAAATATCCCCATTGAACATTTAGGAGACTCAAGAAAGAGGTCTCCATAGCAGGTTGAAGATTAAGAAGAGAGAAAGAGGCCAAGAGAATCCCTATAAAATATTTGAGAAGGAGGAGATCCAAGAGAAGAGGTCCCAATTGCATATTTAAGAAAATATATTGAATATTGAAGAATTTGGAAACCTAAGAAGAGATTTCAAGAAAATTTGGAAGGAGAAATAAGAAGGCTAGAGAATTCCTATTGAAGAAGTTGAAGAAGTGGTCATTGTATGATATTTGAGGAAATTTTGAGGAAGCAAGAAGCTCCTAGAAAGAGAAATTTGGGATAATTATCGTCATCCGACAAAAAACCCAAAAGGAAGAAGGATTTGACAAGATGTTTGCTAAATTTTGGAGAATATTTTTGAAGACCTTAAGACATTCATATTCTTGAGGAAGATGCCAACAAATAGGTTAAATTTGAAGTCATAATTTTGCAAGAATATTGGAGGTAAAATAACATAGAAGAGACCACCATATTTTAAAGTTTTGAAGACAACCATAAAGGATTTGAAGGCTGATTTTTTTTTTAAACATAGTGGAATCGGTAGCCGCCACGAATCCGGGCAAGTTGTCTAGATTTTATGGCCACCATAGTATTCTACGTTGTCTTCCCTAGAATATGCCACATAGATATTCATGCAATCCACACCTATAACCACCATGCCACAATCATTTTAAACCTTTTACGTCACTAAAAGCACCAGGAAAGGGACAAGCGTTTAGTTTGGCAAGGCCCGATATTTAAAGCTTGGATCTCTGCCCACATTATGGGGTTTGGATGAACCAATTGGTCTATAATTCAGACCTAATTTGAAGGCTGATTTGCAAAGGAGAATATATCTAATTTTTGCAGAAAAATTTGAATAGTCATAGGACAAGTTGAAGATGACATAGAGTTGAAAATTGAAAAAGATCTGGGAAGATTTTTTTTTATTGGTTAAAATATTTAGATTAAAAATGGGTTTTAATATGAATCCCAAAACCTGATTACAAAATGGATTTGATAGCCCAAGTACCCATATGTTTTGAAGCAGGACACAGTCCAAATATGAAAACTGATAAACAAAGCAAGCCTCAAGATGCCATCCTTAATACAAATTATAAAGGAAGAAATCCTTAGATAATGCTAAAACAAGGCAACAAGCATGAACAACAAGAGAAAAGATGAAACCAGGACCCAAAATAGGCAACCAAAAGCAACTAGGCTTCCTCCTTGAGCTCAACATCAACATCTTGATTTTCCACGTTGGAAGTGTCTGCCACGATTCCAATAGCAATGACAGGGTCATCCTCAAGAACACCAAATTTCAAAGCATACTTGAACAACCAATTATAAGAAGGCTTGATAGAAAATTAATTCAATGAATTAGAGGAGTTAGAGACTATTTTAGTACAACAAGATAGAGGAGAAGAGGTTAAAATTTTGGAGTAGTTAATTGAAGAGTTTTTTGACTGAAAATTTGGAAAGCATTAAGAAGATAATAGAGAGTTACATATTGGAGAATTTTTTTGGCTGAAAATTTGGAAAGCATTAAGAAGATATGGGCAGATTTTAAAGCATCCTTGAACAACCAATTGTAGGAAGGCTTGATAGGAAATTAAGGCAATGAATTGGAGGAGTTAGAGACTATTTTAGGACAGAAAGATAGAGGATAAGAAGTCAAAATTTTGGAGTAGTGAATTGAAGATTTTATTGGATGAAATTTTGGAAAGCATTAAGAAGATATTAGAGAGTTTAATATTGGAGAATTTTTGGACATATTTGAGAGATATTTGGATAGCAAAGTTAATAAATATTTTGCAGCAATTGAAGATGCAAATTGCAGAAATTTTGGACAGCAAGAAGGACGCATTTGGAGCTACAAAATTTACAGAAGTTGAATATAAATAAGGCAACTTATGAGTAGCATTTGAATGGGTATAAAGGCTAAATAATTTTAGAATTTTATAATAACCATTTCGATAGCATAGAAGTTGATTTTTGGTAGCAAGTAGAGTGCAAGTAAAGCTACAAATTTGAAAAAATAGAACATAAATTTTGAGTAGCAAGAAAGGAGAGGAGACAAGCTAAAAAATACAACCAAAGAGGTTTGAAATTAGGTGCTTAAAAGAGTATTTCAATTTTATGAGAATTTTATATTAATTTAAGTATATTTGGCACCATATTTTAAATAGTTTAAATCAGCAAAAGAAGAAATTTAAATTTATTATCTCTCAGTTAAAGAAGGAGTTTAAGAAGCTTGCAAATTAGTGTGTTAATATAGCATAAAGGAGTTATTTTAATTTAATTTTGAAATTAGAAAAGTAATATTTGTAAGCTATTAATAAAGCAAGGACTAGCAAGCTAAGGATACGTAAATACAAAAAGGAACACTCAAATTATTGTGCTCAATACACAGTTTTGAAATATAAGTCTTCAAAAGGCATTTTGATTGTTTCAAAACCTACAAAATACATCAACACAAAATAAAGTTAAAAGTTACTCAAAAAGGAGAAGTAAGGAGAAAATAATATTGTTTTTTATAAGCTTGCAAAAGGGAGATTTATTGAAATAATATGAGACCAAATAAGAGATCAATATAGAGAAATATTTAGAGTGTCTAAAGACACTAAGAAGCATAACCACAAAAATTTGGTAGTAAAGAAACTATTATCTAATTGAGCAAAGTAAAGGAGAGTGAAATAAAACAAAAGATACATCTATTCTAGCCTAGTTGTGAAAATAACAAACCACACTAGAGATGAAGAAGAATCTTCTGAGAAGGATTCATATAAGGTGTGGTCAAAATAACCCCACCAAGGTTGATCCACCATACATAGAAGAAATGAACACCATAAATAGGTAAAACAATATTGTAGATTGTGGAAGAGCTACCTATGTGAAAGGAAGAACCACCAAAGCACCATCATTAGGAATATTTGGAATCTCAAGTGTCATTGTAAATTCACCAAGAGCCATTTACGTTCAGTCCATCGAAGAGTCATTCAAAGAAATACAAAAGTAAATGGATGTAACTTCTACAAAAATGCAGTGCTAGGGCAAGAAAAAAGTTTAGTTGAAAATTATTTGAAATGCCTTGGAAGGAGTGCCATCACTGGATCTTTGGCAAGATACCATTTTGGGTGAAGATATTCAAGCCCAAAATTCCTAGGAGGAAGTAGCGCCACTTAGAAGCATGTGAATATTTTTTATTCCACATGTCATCATAGAAGGACCACCAACCATTATACAATCAAGGTGAAACATATTCTTACATGTATTAATTGCATGGAGTAAGATGAAACATATAATGCATGAAGAAGCAACAAAGTAATTTTGAATGAGCACTATAGCAAAGGAGAGTTTCAAGGAGAGTACAATAGAAAGGAGTAAGAGCTCCATACATGCAGTACAAGAGAAGGAGCACCATTCAAGGGAAGTTAAAAATGTTTTTACCAAGATAATTTTTGCCTCAAGTTTGGAGGTAATTTACTTTATTAAAATTGATTATATACCCAAGACAAGAGTTATAAATTTGGGTGAAATTATTATTTTCTAATGTTAAAGTGAAATTATTCTATTTGCTTGATTATTGGAGAGATAAGATACTGAAGTAATATTTGAAACCTTAGAAACTTGATTATTGCTATTTTCAAAGTTTTATGAATATTTTAAAATTGATTTGAAGAATTGAAGGAATTAATTTGAATTTTTTAAGTTTGATTAGTTGAGTTTACAAAACAATTTGAAATATTTGCAATTCGATAAGTTTGAAGAAATAAAGTTTCCTAGATAAAATTAGGAATACAAAACTTGCAAATATATATTTTATAGAATTTCTAAATTTCTAGTTGGGGAGTTATAAGAAATTCAACACCAACATAGAATTGTGAAATTTAGAATTGAAGAAATTATATTACTAAAATTTGGGAGATAAAAGGAATTCAACCTAGAAATATAAATAATTTAAATCCTTGTCAAAAACTATTGTTTTATCATTATCCAAACATTATGAAGTACAAGGTATACTACAAAATTTGAAGAATTGAAAATAGTAATTGATCATATATTCAAATTCAACTAAAAAAATTTAGTACTTGAAAATGCTTTCATCAAAGTTGACCATTATATTTAGAATTTGGGAGATATAAGGAATACAACATAGAATGTTTTGAAAATATTTTATCAATAAGAACAATATATTCAAAATTGGGAGACATAAGACTTAATTATTTGGAATTTTGAGAATTGAAAAGTGGTCTTAAATAAAAATAACTGAGGAATAAGGATGTCTACTTCAAAGAAGAAATTAAACAATGATATAGAAAATATTTTCAAAGAAGAATAAATAAATCTCATAAAACTTGGGATCAAATATATGATTAAAAATTCTAAACGAAAATTATAGTCTCAAGTTTCATTTACAAAGAAGCATTATAAAAAAAAAATGAAATATTAGAATACTAACTGCATGCGAGAATGTTTTAAGCAATTGACAATGACAAATATAGTGTTATAATTCCTTTAAAAATTGCTAGTATAATATACATGGCATTGCTTACACTTAAACATCACAAAGAGAAGAACTTGAAACAAAAGGAGTTGATTGAATCCCTTAAGAAGAAAGAAAAAGTGGATGAATCATTTTTAGAAAAAGTATTTCATTCTTCATGCAATATTGATGCTTCAAGTTCATCTAATTTAGGGTCCATAAACAATCGAACATTAGGAGCATTCCATTAATGAAATAAATAATACATGAATGCCCTTAGAATAGCCCGGAGGTTACGGAACCACCCGAGGCAAACTTAGGCGTAGTTGCAACAATATAACTACTAGCCAAATAATAGAATAACCAATAGTTACGCTAACATCCCCCCTTATGATATTATTTGGGTAATATTATAACTACTAGCTATACTAACATCCCCCCAGATTACATCATTTGTCAATACAAAGAGAGCTGCGAAACAATTCAAATTTGACACGTGCAAGTGCCTTAGTAAAAATGTCTACAACTTGAGCATCGATGGGAATGTACTGAAGCTGAATTCGGTGCTTTGGAACTTCGTCTCGAATGAAGTGACATTGTGTGTCAATGTGCTTGGTTTTCTCATGATGTATTGGATTCTTAACAAGTTTCAAAACACCCTGGTTGTCGCAGAACAAGTGTATTGGAGATTTTGATGGATGACCTATACTTGTCAGAATGCGATGCAACCATATCACTTCGCACACAACTTCACGTGCGGCGCGATATTCTACCTCTGTTGATGAAAGAGCAACCACCTATTGCTTCTTGCTGTGCCAAGAGACAGGACCGGATCCAAGATGAAAAATATATCCTGAAGTTGACTTACGATCATCATATGACCCGACATAGTCGGAGTCCATGTATCCTTGCAAGAAGAATTTGTTATTCTTCTTGTATTCTAGGCCATATTCCATAGTACCACGGACATAATGAAGAATACGCTTTGCTGCTTTCCAATGAGTGGTCTTAGGCTCCTGCATGAACCTCGAAAGATAGTTGACAACAAATACGATATCTGGCCTAGTATTGGTCAGATATATGAGACTCCCGATCAACTGTCGATAGAGAGTACCATCTACCTGAGGTGAATCATCATATCATGATAACTGAATTCCTATTTCCATCGGTGTTGCCATTGGCTTACAATCAGTCATGCGATATTTTTCCAACAATGTCTTGGCATATTTTTTCTGAGACACTTTGATGTAGTGCTCCTTCTGGCTGACTTCCAGACCAAGACAATAATGGAGAAGTCCGAGATCTGACATCTCAAAATATTGACTCAAGTCTCTTTTGACAGCGGAGATCATAGTTTCTGAACTCCCTGTAATGAGCAGATCATCAACATAGAGTACAAGCAACACTATTTCAGAACCTTGTTTCTTAAAATAGAGGTTTGCATCTGACGGACATCTCTTAAACCCATGCTACAGGAGGTGATTATCCATTTTTATATACCAAGCTCGAGGAGCTTGTTTCAAGCCATATAAGGATTTGACCAATTTGCACACTTTCTGCTTTTGGCCTTCCTGTACAAATCCTTCAAGCTGAGTCATGTAGACTTCTTCTTGGAGATCACCATTTAGAAAAGCACTCTTGACATCCATTTGGTGAACTTTCCACCCATACTGTGCTGCCATAGCACAAATGATTCGAATTGTGGTCATCCGAGCAGTAGGTGCAAAATTTTCCTCATAGTCAATGCCTTCCTTTTGAGCATAGCCCTTTGCAACAAGATGGGCCTTATGCTTATCAATTGTCCCATCTGCCTTATACTTGACTTTGTACACCCATTTGCAGCCAATGGGCTTCTTTCCTTGTGGTAGATCGACAAGCTCCCAAGTTTTGTTCTTTTTTAGAGACTTGTACTCAACATCCATAGCATCCTTCCATTGTGGCTTGCTAAGAGCATCTTGTACCGAAGCAGGTTCATGTTCATTCATTGAAGACAAAAACACCCTGTCATCATCTATATCCATATCCTCTATTTCTTTATGTGGAGTTACATAAAGTTCCTCAAAATATTGACAAATATCATCAACCTCACTGGTCTCTACGGTTGCTCTTTCCCTTTGAGCCATACTGCGAGTACGAGGTCTATCCAAAGTCAAATCTGGTGGAGTGGATAACTTGGCGTCCCTGATTGTACTTGTATACCATTTTGGATTCTTCATTTTTGGTGATGAAGAAGATGTGGAAGGACCTCCTGTCTGTGTTGACAAAGGGAACTTCTCTTCCTTAGATTCCACAAGATCGAGGTATACATTAGATGTGCTTTGTGATGTGAAAGCTTCATCAAAAACAACATCTCTACTGACATGAATTTTCTTGGTCAAAGGATCTATCAAATGATAACCTTTAGAGTGCTCATCATAGCCAAGAAAAATGCATCTCAATGTCTTCTCATCTAGCTTCTTCCTTTTCTCTTTCGGTATGTGCATGAAAGCTTGACATCCAAAAATACGAAGATGAGATATGGAGGGTTTACGACCACTCCATGCTTCCTGTGGAGTTATTCCTTTTAGGGCCTTTGTGGGTGCCCTATTCAATAGATATACTGAAGTGGTGACAACTTCTACCCAATATTGTTGCCCAAGAGTAGCTCCTGTGAGCATACAACGAACCATTTCCATAATAGAACGGTTCCTCCTCTCAACAACTCCATTTTGCTGAGGAGTGTAAGCAGTAGTTAACTGTCTCGAGATTCCATGCTCAGTTAAGAATGTTGAAAATTCTTTAGAGGTAAACTCCCCCCCTCGATCTGAGTGGAGGGTTTTTATAGAAGTCCCTGACTCCTTCTCAACAGATTTCTTGAATTGCTGGAAGAAATCAAAAGCCTCAGATTTCAGTCGAAGAAAGAAAACCCACATCTTTCTTGAGTAGTCATCTACAAATAACTAAAAATACCTCTTCCCCCCACAACTTTTGGGTGTGAAAGGACCGCACAGATCGGTGTGAATCAACTCCAAAGGTTTTTTCGCTCTTGTTGAGCTCTTCTCAAAAGGTACTCGATGTTGCTTTCCTGCCAAGCAGTCAGAGCACACTGGCAATGTGGAAGAAAGGGAAGGAAGACCCTTTACCATTTCATACTTACTAAGCTCAAGTAAGTAGCCAGAACTAAGATGCCCATATCTCTTGTGCCATAGGGAAGTTGCCTCCTTGGTAGAGACTGTCATGGCAACATGGGGAGTAGAGATAGCATCTAGGGAAAATAAGCCATGCTTATAAGAAGTTGTTGCAATCTTCTTACCCTTCCTGGTGATTGTACAACACTTCTTGCCATCTTCAACACGAAAGTTGACAACCATATTTTTATCCAGGATTTGTGTGACCGACAATAAATTGTTAGCCAATCCTGGAACATAGAGGACTTTGTCAATCTGACACTTGCCATCAGGAAGAGTGACTAAAATTGTACCCTCTCCCTGAACCTTGTAGGTTTTGTCATCAGCAATAGTGATAGGTCTGCCCTCTTTAGCCACAAATGATTCAAACCATGATCTATCACCAGTCATATGCTTACTAGCACCAGAATCGACATACCATACAGGATCCTTCTCCTTGGAGGCTGTGGTAGTCATGAGCACCTTGTGTGCCCATTCAGAATCTGAGTCAGATTCTTCAACAACAACATTCACCTTGGGTTGCTTGTTCTTGTTTTGGGGTTTGTTCTGGCCTTTTTGCTTATTCTTATGCCAACACCTATTGGTGTCATGGTTGTCTTTATCACAAATTTTGCAATACCTCTTCTTTTGTTGAGGTTGTTTCCCTTTTCCTTTTGAATCTTGTTGAGAATTGCCTCCTTTCTAAAAATTACCTTTCTTCTTAGAACCCTGTCGGTTGGAGTATAGGGTTGTATTAGAAGAATCATCCCTATGAAGTTGGCGTGCCTCATGTTGTTGAAGCAAATTGACCAACTCAATAAAGGTAATTTGTCATTGTGACACCTGAATGGAGGTGATCAACGTATCAAAGGAGTCAGGCAAAGCTCTCATCACTATTGAAGTGAGAAGCTTGTCATCCACTGTATCTCCCAAAGAATTCAATTTGCCTTTTAATTCAAAAACTCTACAAAGAAAGAGTTCAACTGTCTCACCCTGTCTCAAACTCAGATTGTGAAGTTGTTTTTGAAGATGAAGAATGGTGGAATCATTATTTCCCTCATAAATGGTTTGAAGGGCATCCCATGCCTCTTTACCACTCGCTTTGTCAGCTATATGAGGTTGAACTTCATCTAAAACAACAAACAAAATGAGCACTTTCGCTCGACTGTATTTCTTATCAAATGCGATCTGATCAACAGTAAGAGCTGTGGATCCAACTGCTGGTGAAGGTCTCGTTGTTGCTCCAGAAACAACATCCCATAAATCTTCCATGATGAGGACTGCCTTCATTTTGTTTTTCCATGGTGTATAATTAGGACCTTTCAATAACTGATGAGCATCAGTCATTAACTTTGTAGCAAAAGCCATAGTGAAGGTTCCTTATATCACCAATTGGTCACCCTTTCTATATACCTTAATGCCAGGCCATTATACCATACAAAATACCCGCCCTTACGTGAGGGAGACTATAGGTATTTTGAAAAAATTAAAAAAAATTACCCGCCCTTACGTGAGGGAGACTGTAGGTAATTTTTAAAGATTATATGATACGTGGTACTTAGGCGGTACTGAAAGGGAATCGTCTTGTTGATGGCACCTACCATAGAAAGTCATCAATCCTCATGCGTGGGGCGTAACTTCCCCTAAACACTATGGATGTCAGAACTCTCATCAGGATTTACGCCTAAACACAAGAACGATTAGGGTAGTGGATGGAGTAAAATAGCAAAAAATGGCAAACTTATCTCTCCCCGACGATTTATAGAGAACAAGCTCAGACGTCATTTTGGCAGCTATATTAGGCGGCGGATACAGTAGCGCAATCACGACAGCTTTACCTATAAGTGCTGGCCAGAGGTATCACAAATACCGAACACTGCAGTGCAATAAATTGCACGGATGGGTTTTAATTATTTCGGGGACTTAGGGAGTGATTTTGATTTTAACTTTTAATGATGTAGTGCAAAAATATGAAAATATGCAACATACAACATAAAAGTGCCCACAGAAATAAACCACTAGGTGTCGGGCACTGTCGAAAATGCACCTTTACAATAAGCCAATTTGCCTTAAAAATTTACTCATCATCCCCCCCTTTTTATTCTAATTTTAATGTAAATTTCTAAATAATTTTAGTAATAATTTAATTAATAATAAAAATACTTTTGTTTTTAAAAAAAAATCACAATTTAAAAATATGATTAATTAAAAAAATGATTTTTTTTTTTAAAACAAAAAATATTAATATATTAATTAAAAAATACTAAAAAAATAAAGAAAAATAACAAAAAAATTTAAAAAAAATTACCTTCAAGGGGTCTGTCGAAGGGGTTTGAACCCCTAACCTCACGGGCGCTAGCCTGGCGCTCCTACCGGCTGGGCTAGCATGCCCGATGGGAAGGAAAGGGACAATTGTCCCTTTCTTCCCTTGCGACCCTCGCGGGGAGCAAAAAAAAACGTGGGACTTTAGTCCCACATTGCTCCCATGGGGTGCATGAGGGGGGAATAAAAGGAAAGATTCCCCCTGTATATGTGATTGCCTTCGGGCAATCACGTCACCCTTTTTGTCGTGCCACGCGGTAGGGGTCAGGTCCACGTCGGGTCACGTGGCGGCCACGTCAGTCCACGTGGCGGCCACGTTAGTCGGTCGTATCAGCGTCAGTCCACATCATGCGTCTCGGTCCACGCGTCAGTCTGCGACGTGTCAGTCCAGTCCGGTCCTCAGTCCGCCACGTGTCAGTCCGAGTCTGTCTCGGGAATTGTGCCCGAGTCCGTCGATCGCCCGAGTCAGGTCCAGTCGACGATCGACCTCAGGAATTGTGCCCGAGTCCGTCGGTCGCCAGAGTCGACCTCGAGATCCGAGTGCCCAGCCTACGTCCAGTTTTGCTACCTCGGGATCCATGCTCGAACAGGTCTGAGTCAGATCCTGCTTCAGTTGACCTCAAAAAATGTGTCGCGTACCACAGAGCCTCGCTCTGATACCATGATAAACAATCGAACATTAGGAGCATTCCATTAATGAAATAAATAATACATGAATGCCCTTAGAATAGCCCGGAGGTTACGGAACCACCCGAGGCAAACTTAGGCGTAGTTGCAACAATATAACTACTAGCCAAATAATAGAATAACCAATAGTCACGCTAACAGTCCTATCATGATGCCTCAAGTGAATGCTCAGAATATTCTATAGAAAAGAATATTTATGATATGAAGGACAAAGGTAAAGAGAAAATGGTTTTTCAGGAATCAAATGACAATGTGATAGCTTATAAAAGCATAAATATTGACATCAATGATGAAGACAAGCAAGAAGAGAAAGAATCTAGTCAAGAAAGCATACAGTGCAATGTGAGTTAAGAGACGAAGACTATTGAATACCAAAGTCTTCGATAACCAAATAATGTAATACAAGGGGGTGTTGGAAAATATTACATTATTTAGTACGTGCTAATGTACCACCTTGGTGACATAATTATATTAGAATATTATCTTAGATTAGAGTGTGAGTATTTACTTTATGCAATGTAATAAATGCACAAGTATTATTAGAGTGTGCAAATTATTTTGGTACTGTAAATGTGCATAATAGTCCATGTTCACATGAGTCCATAGAGTATGAAGATGAAGAGTCTCTAGAATATTGAATGCCAAGAGTTCACCATATGAAGAGTCACATTCCATTATATATGTGTATATGTGTGTGTGAGATAGAGACACATTGTAGTGTGAGAGTGTGTGGAATTATGGTGTAGTTGAGATCTTTATTCAATGGAGATATAATTTTTGTGAGCATTTGTTAATGAAAATTTTATGAGTAGTTGCAGAAGTTATTTATGAATTTTATATGTTTAGAACATTTTTATTATCATATATTTCATATTGTAACTTTATTTTTGATCTTGAAGTTATTTAGATTTTAGTATTAAGCATAAAAAACTAACATGGTGATCCATTTTATTAAACATTCAATCATAATGGATTGATACTCAAATTGGCATTTTTTCTTAATTGTGAACAATCAATGTTAAATGGATGCATTATCATAAATTTGAGAAGGCTATTATAGGCTTTCAATTCCCCTACCTATTGTATCTATAATATGAGAACACACTCTAGTGAAATGAGGAACTCTACATAAAAAATACCCTCTTGAATATCCCACTCTTTGAGCACTAGAAGAGGATCTATTCTAATTCTATTGTGGCACTTTGATTCAAATGGTAAGGACTGATTGATAAGGTGTAATAGGTCTTGTTTATATACCTTGTGCTATAAATCCTCCTCTAAATTTCCTTAGATTCCTAATATCCTCAAATTTATGTGGCCTCTATTAAAATTTATAAGGATTATATATTTCCTTTTGAAGGTACTGTTAAGGAGATTTATATTTGTATTTAAAAGTGTATAGACCCCTATAAATTGTTATTATCTTAATAATAATTTTATTTTGGCATTAAATAAACCACTAGGAAAGTATTCCATGACTAAGACATGTTGGCAATCCTTCTTTTATGCTCCTCCTAATTATTTGTTCCATTTCTAGCCACAATCCTATTAGAAATTTATTGACTCACATAAGCTCATTTCCAATTGGAGGTATCTAAGTTATAATTTCTACAAATATTTGATCATATTGATAATTATCTTATTCCCTTGTTGGAGGGTGTAGAACTATTGGATATTTTATTGAATGTACACTTGAGATATATAATTTTTAAACAAAAATTATTTGAAGTATTCCTAGGTTACATCAATTTCACAAGAATCAACACTTCATTGTACCACCATTTTTCAATGGAGATATATAGATGGAGTGTCTCTCTTGGAGAAATTTTCAACCATAAAAGAGATCATCGATGGAGGCAATGGATGATTTTAATGTCCAATTTCACAAGGTAGGGCACATAATTCTTTACAAGATTCATTCACTCATAGGTATGATGTTTATATACTATTTGAAGGACTAATATTATGAAATATCCATGATTATTAAGGATAAAGGAAGAAACTCTTTTCTATATGCCTATAGGATAGCCATCCAGGTTGTAAATAACCTGATTTAGACTGGAAGGATAGTTCCTATACCTTTTTATCCCAATTTCCTATCTTCATGTAAGCCTCCCCCAATCATCTAGGCCAACATCAATATCACCTATAGTCACTACTCTCTTTCATATCTCATTCCCCTTGATTATGACAACTCAAAGTTTGAATCAATGAAAAGCATGCTTAATTTGGTCACTAATGAGAATTTGTGTACAAGAAGGCAAAAAAATGCATAGAACTTTTCATATCAAAACAACCCAATGCCTATCTTTCTCCAGAATAACCAAGGCAATGGACCTCTTTTTTATTTTTGGAAAACACCCATTTTGAGGTGCCACTTTTGGGTAACTCCCAAGGAGGTAGGGGTATTTATTCTGCCAAAATTGACCAGGTCTCACACTTGGCTTATCCCATTCAATACACTCAAAGAGAATGCCTAGCCCAAAGTAAATTATCCAAAAATATACACATGTACCAACAAAAAAGATAAAAAATAAAACAAATTACTCAAGGCTCACGTAGATTGTAGTAGTCATAAGACTTTCTCCTACCTGATTTCACCATGACTAGCACTAGAAGAACCCTCATTATATTTATTTATAAAATAAATAATTCTGTTCTTGGTACCCATAGAAGCATCCATGTTAGTTTATTAGTTGATCCAGGTGATCTCTGTTAGACCTTTATTCACTTCCCAATTTTAGTTATTTTTTAGAACACACCAAAAAATTAAATCAACAAAAAAAATAGATTACATCATTGACCTTTCTAGGCCAAAAGGCATTTTACCCAATATTAAATAGAGGAAACATAAGAATGATATTTCTGAGCTAGGAAACTAAAATACATTGACTAAACCAAAGTGAAGCTAATACAAAGTAAAAATGAATTAGGTATCTATAGTATTGGATCCATCTAGATAAAGGATAGATAGAAGAGCATCCCTGATTTGTGAAGCCCACCATCTAGGAGGGAGGTTGTAGAAAGAAATATCACATTTTTACAACACCCAATTAGATAAAGCATCAATAATTATGTTCTATTACCTAACCATATGATTGTATTCAACTTTTTAAAAGCCCATATAGATTAATTGAATCTTCTCAACAATTATTTTTATTCTTCAATCAGCCTTATAATTCTTAGGAGTCTTCAATAGATTAATCATGACTTGGGAGTTGGATTCAACCAACGTATTTCTCCATATAACATTAGTAGCCTCTCAAATACCTCTAAGGATACCATACCCTTAAGCAAGGTTATTGGAAAAGATACCCAAATTCTTAGCAAAATTGAAAACCAAGTAACCATCTGAAAGTTGGCCAATTCCTCCCATACTAGATTTTCTAGGGTTCCATCCATATTTAATTTTCCAAAATCCTTAGGAGGATGTTAATAATTTCTTATTCTATCCATATTTTGATTATTCACGTTCCCTTTAATTTGGTTGCCAATAGTAGAGTGAATCTTCAATCTTTGCATTACTTGATCCCATCATTGGTGGGAGTCTAGGGGGTGAATAAAGAGTTTTTGGAATGATTTAGCTAAGTTGTAAATGTTATATTTTCAAACATAGTGAATATCCTTCCTTTATTTTTTTAATTTTTGGTTGTTTCTTTCCTTCTATATATTCCAAGGCAGGATGCTTGTTCCATTCCAAAATAACTCCCTAACAAAATTATCAATCTCCTATTTAGGCCAATCCCTCCATAGTTGTTCAAGAGTAGAAAAAATGGACCACTATAAATTGAGTAGGATAGCCATTCTCCCCCATAACACAAAGGCTAAGGGGAACTTAATAAAAATGGATAATAATATCCACATTCTTTCCACATATTTCACATCTAAATAGGCCTTGAAAGACATGTTTCATAAGTTGCTCACAAGCGAGCACCCTTCAGTGCAATAAAATCCAAATAAAAAACCTTACCTTAGACTAGAGCTTATAATCCCACATTTGTATAAATATATCATAGGATTGGTTAAAATTATTGTGGCATAAGGCCAAATAACCTTGAGAAACAACATACTAATCCTTAGTAGTGTTGTTCCAGTCAAAATAGTCCTTATCATGGTACCAAGAGAGAAATCTCATATGAAGGGTGTGTTGAATATATTTCCTTTACCTTTTTCAAATTTAAATAGGCCAGTTATCAATAGGGATATAATATATACCAACCTTTAAATTATAATTCTGGTATCAACTATAATTAGCTACCTTTATCTAGTTAGCTTGGTGTAGCTCCTCCATCCAAAGACTTCAATTAGGAAACTAAGTTATCAAAGGTTGGTGATCATCCCAAGAATCTATCCAAAAAAAAATAACCATTATAAATGATCTAGAATAATGTATTTATCAAATCCTCATCAGTCCTAAGAATCACCAAAATAGGATAACCTCTAGTACGCAATTGATAGCAAACAAGGTCTTTAGGACTTTTGTTTTCATCAAATTTAGCATGAATATTTTTGGCACATAGAGTATTGGGGTTATTCAAAATATTCCAATACAAATTTGTAGCTAAAGCCTTATTGTTTATAATATCAAATAGGAATCCTAACTCCCCTACATGCATGGGAAGGTATAAAGTATCCCATTTCACCAAGGTCTATTCTTTTTCTCCTTAGTACCACCCCAAAGGAACGAATGATTGATTTGATCTAGTTATTTAAGAACTACCATTGGGATATTCAACACAACAAAAAATAAATAGTTATAGCTTTAAGGAATGATTTTACAAAGGTAATTCTACCCTTGGATGAAAGCTACCTATTGGTCCACTTTCTAATTTTCTCCTTTACTTTGTCCAACAACCAATTCCAATATTTTTTTTAATATTTGGATATTGATAGAAATGCCTAAATAAGTGATTTAAAGGGATGCCATGTTATATCTTAATTTATCCAAAACCATGGATTCTTTTTTGGGAGAGTAGTGAAAGAAAATAAATTTTGATTTTTCATTGATCAATTGCCATGTAGCATTAGAGAAACAACAAATGATTTCTTTAATTCTAGAGGCTTCCTTAATCGTATATTTACCTAATAGAGTATATTAATCAAAAAAAAAATATTAGAGATAGGCCTAGCTACATGAGCAATCATAACTCCCTCAAGGGTTCTATTTTTTCTATTTTTGGTCATAGTCCTACCCAAGAATTCAGTAAGAAACATGAATAAATAAAGGAAGAGGGGGTCACCCTGTGTAATACCTCTATAATTTGGGAATAGTTATGAAGGTAATCCATTGATAATAACTGAGTAGGACACCAAATAGATACATCCCATAATCCAATCTATCCAATATTTAGAGAAGCCAAATTTCCTCATTACTTTGACAAGGAAGTGCCAATCCACTCTATCATAAGCTTTGGATAATTCTAAATGAATGAACATAAATGGAGATTTTTGCTTTTCCATGAAATGGATGGCTTCTTGAGGAATATCTATCTCATCCACAAATTTTCATCCTTCCACAAAACTTCCCTATTTAGAAAAATAATCTTATGCAAAAGTAATTTCAACCTCTCCACCATGATCTTGGTAATTATTTTGATAACATTACATAAAGCTATTGGTATAAAAGTTGAGATATTCTCTACATAGTGAGCCTTTGGGAAAAAATCTATATAAGTTCTATTGATTACCTTCAAATTTTATTTGTCCTTATTGACTTCTTCCACCACCTCTAATAAATCAACATGAATAATATCCTAAAATTCTTAGTAAATTTGATGGGAAATTTATTAGGCCTCAAGTTCTTCCCTTTTCGTATTTTAAAAAACACTTGTTGAAGCTCATTGATAGTAACTAGAGTAGTCAAAATAGAGTTCTCCTCAAAAAATGATAAGAGTAGGGATCACTTGAAGGACATTCTATTGAGAAGTCGAGTCAAGAGATGCAACAATAAATAGTTTGGAAAATTAGTTGATTGTGATAGACTTCATGCCATCCCAAGTGTGGATAGCTTCTCCAAAATATGATTTTAGGGAAGAAATAAAGTTGTGTGATCCATAAGATAAAAGATATTTATGAAAGAATTTCATTTTTTGATCTCCTTCTTTGAGACATTGAGTCCTATATTTTTGCTTCCATAAGAGCTCTTATATTTTTTATCATTCCTCCAATTATGTTGCGAGTCATATTTCATCTATACTTCTACTATCAATGATGCCATATAAATATATTTATTCATTAAACTCTTAAATATAAACAATCACTTCTTATTTCTTCTACTTGACATCTCCAAACTCCTCCCAATTCTAAATCTTGATTTTGGATTTTATGTATTTCAACTTTTTTGGAAAATAGAACATATTAGTTCCATACCTTGGTTTAACTTCCTACCACCATAGTTGCACTTGCATTCTAAATGAACTATCTCTAATCCAAATTAATTGACATTAGAAGGGCAATAAATTGACCTTGGTTTTCCTTAATTTAACCATGACTAGCCAATGATACAAACCAACATTGTTTAAAAGTTTCACTTTAGGAATGTGTTTTTGGATCAAGAAATTATCAAATAATAAGAACCTATTCAATATCTCTACTATACAAGCTAAGTATTTCCTTTTGTTATACCAATTCAATACATAATTATATGGCTGGATGTCCACAAGGTTAAGGTTTGCAAAATATTTACTCATGAGGTCTGAGCTCCTATATATATTCCTATTTCCCCATCTTCTCATCCAAAGAGAGGATGGTATTGATTTCTCATCCAATAAATACCCAAGGTTCAATAAAATTGTAGATAATATAACTTATATATTTCCATTGTATTCACTTTTCCTCAAAGTAATCATAGCATAATTAGTCAAGTAGAGCATAGTTTGGTTAGATTGTCTACTTTGAGCATCCACAACTAAGATACCCTAGCTACCAACCATATGGTGAATAATAATATATTTTGGGTCCTAGAGGAAATAAATACCACCAGAAGCCCCATAGGAGCTAAGGGAAACCACTTTTCCAGTTGGCTAGATTTTACTTGCAATTGACTCCATTTTCTCTATTGATATCTTTGTTTTCTAAAGGAAAATCAAGTGTGGTTGGTTTTTTTGAATCATTCTTATAATTCTATTTTGTTTTAAAATACTTATTTTGAGTCCTCTAATATTCCAAACAATGATTTTCATTAATAATAGGGCTAAATATATTGGTAAGGGTATTAATATTACCATATCCTATAACCTTTTTACCTTAATTTACCATATAATTCTGATTAGTCTTGTGGTCTACCTTTTGGTTAGTGTCCATATTTATTTTTTTATTTCCTATTTATTGTCTTATCCTAATTGAATCTAGAATAGCTTCTAACCCTAAAGTATGCATATATCGAACCAAAGAATTATTGGAAGGTTCAACAAAGTCTATCTTTGTGTCTCAATTATTGAATTTTTAGCATTTAAAAGACTATTCTTCATGTCTATGTTTTCTCCCTAATTTTTTGTTGAAAACATTTGAATTGTTGGTTTGTCTATAATTCCTTCCTTGCATTTTTAAACCATGTTTCTAATATTTTTCTTTCCATTATGTCCTCTTCCTCACCCAAGAGGTTATTTGTGGAAATAATTCCAGACATATTAGTTGAAAACATCACTTGATCCTTCATAACTGGGATTTTTTAGTATTCTTCTTCTTAGGCATTTGGAAACCCACTAAGTTTGTGTCCTATTTATTTTGATCAAGAATATTATTTGGATATAAACTAGCCAAATGACCATATTCATGGCATATTTTGCAATGGAAATAAATGTTCTCATAGTCCACCACCTACTCCAAGTGTCCTCCATGAATTATAATAAGATACTTTTTGAAAGGAGTTTATTGAAATCCATTAAGACATAAGTTTGAACATAAATAATGTATTCAAATTTGTGTGTACAATCTATAGTCACCATGAAAGGTCCAAGGGAGTTTCTAATTGTAGAAAAAATAGTCAAATTCTATAATTCATCTGGGAGGCCAACGAGTCTAGCCCACATAGGTACTATAGAAGGTGTATCTTCTTTGTATTTGAATTGAGTGTGCCAAGGCTTCATAAAAATCCCCACCCTTCCAAAGAACTAGAGACCCCCTTGAAATATTTTCTCTCTATAATAATCATTAACAAAAAAACAAGAAATAACGATTGGGATAAATAGAGATTTGTGACTCACCTTTTGTTTTCTAGTATTTTATATCCCATACTTTTAAAGCATATAGGCTTTTATGTAAACCCAAGAAATAGAAAATCAATCCTCTTTTCTTCATATCTTCTATGCCATCCTAAAGTCACCCATTTTTAACTTAATTCTTGGGCTTCCATCAACTACTCTTAGACATATTGACTCAATTGTTTTGGGATCAATATTAGGCATTCTTGGATATCTACAAGAAGCCTTAAGATTTATGTTAGCATTATTTTGGGGCTGTCTACCATGGAGGGCATCCCTAAAATTTATTTTTGGGGTCAAATCCCCAAGATCCTTACTCTTGAGAGGGGTTTCCATAGTGGATATGCTTTGGGGGTGTTCCTTAGCATTGGTATTTCTTGATTTCTAAGCCATTTTTTCTTTTTATAAGGAGGCTTCTCTTATTTGATATACAACTTGAAAATTATTTCTAGATCTCTTTATCCATGCCTTGGATGTCAAGGAAAGGTGTGATTTTTGCTTTTTATTTGGGTAGCAAATCAGAAGTAGTTTTCAATCAAGTCCATAGCATGAATATTTATTGAATGATATATTCGTAACCAACCATGGATCTTCTACAATATATCCCACATTTATATTGAATAGAAAAAATAGAAAAATCTTGTTACTAAGGCCTACAAGCCCTAAATATAACCTATGTTGTCACTTGTGCTCAATGCATAGATGAAACCCTCTCACAATCACCTTCAAGATCCTATTTTTTTATAGAGGAATAATCTTACATTCATACTATTATGAAGTGGTGTATACAACTAATTTTTTAAATTAAGTTTAATCACAATATTTTAGTAATGTTCAATGTTAATATAATCTATTTTTTCATAAACCTCCTTTCAATGGATATTGCAAGTCCCATTTCTAGGCCAATAGGGATATTGATTAGATAGAAATATAGAATCAACAAATGGTGTTATTCTTGATCCCTCTATAATAAGTGCCTCTTAACCTAGCCAATGAAATAGATCCTATACAAAACAACTATGTGGAGAAGTCTACTTCTTGGTATTACTCACCTCTAAGTTCCTACTCTACCAAGATTTATCTTGGAGAAATATCTTAGTTGAATACAACGATGGTAAGAAAAATGATGCCTTATTAGGCATTTACAACTTATTTAGGGTTTGAAAACATGATGGAAAACCAACCTTTCCCCACATCATCCTTTCTTGAGTTATGTTATGCTCTCCTAGAGTAGATCCAGGCCATTGAGGATGAGGAAGAAATCTACATGGTATTATATTAAGAGGGCCAATAGGTAATCAATAGACCACAAGTCCAATAAAACTATGTGATGAGGACTAATAAGTGAGCAATAGAATAGCAATGAAGGAGCAACCAATTTACCTTGAACTTTCAAAGAATATTGGTTGATATTGGTTGAAAGCCTCCCAATATGGAACTACCAAATCCAAGATCACCAAATCCCTTGATTTATATCAATAAAAACATCTCAAAATTCCCAAAGTAATAAGATCCTCAACTAGAAATTATCAATATCTTTAGTGAAGTGTGGATAAGCCTAAGCTCTCACCACAAATACATGCTACTTAAAATTCCACCCTCCTTTGGTCATTCAATGTTGTGGACCATCTAAATAAGTCTATCATGATAATGTTGATATGGGACATATTGTCTATTTTGAGGTAAATAGAGCATACAAAGAAAGTGCTAGATAAGAAAAAGAAATATGCCAGCAAAATATACCTACAATTTTATACATATGTGTCGTGAGTGTAAGCAAGCCTAAGTCTTTCATCTTTTATATATCATTAATATATAAAGGTAAATTAATCCATAATTGTATGATAGATTCTAGGGAAAGCACCTTAGTCATACCAAATAGGGTGGAATATGCATTAGTTTTGGTTTATTAACTAGTGAACAAAAGGGTGGTACAAATAGACAATATTTTATTCAAGATATTGGGAGATGTTAAAAACCTTTTACTCACTTTATTTTCTTGTCTAGATCTCATGATATCCCAAGACATAGTAGTAATTGATATCCTCATGTCATGTGGGATTTGTTTATCAAGGTATTTCATTGCTAAAATTTAAGTTTATATATAGAATGATTGGTTGCTAATGATGTTGAGAGAACAATATGGGAACAAGATGATAATTCATTTGGAACCACTTCACATGCATCACATTAAGAATTTCTAGCAATAGGGACATGCACTACTTAGGCCACCATAGTAGAGGATCAATGTGATGAGCACCAAAAATGCTCATTTTATATACACTTTTAAGGGGCATCATTATTGGTTTAATTAGCATTTGAGATGTATTTTATATAACTTTTGCATATAATTGATAGAAAATGCAGTATTATGCTTGACTGGTGTTTTTAGTGGAAAATGTGTATAAATGCAGGTTTTGCTACTAATATGGTGTTTCCCAGTCTACATCCCACTTGGACCTAGCATATTTATGTTTCAAGGGAGCCAAGGTGTATTGCGGTAGAAGGTGCCTTGATCCCATTGATGGGAGGCACCTTGATCCCATTGATGGGAGGTGCCTTGATCCCATTGAAATAAGGAACCTTGATCCCATTGAAAGAAGGCACCTTGATCCCATTGAAAGAAGGTGCCTTGATCCCATTGAAATAAGGCACCTTGATCCCATACATTTGGAGGTGCCTTGATCCCATACATTTAGAGGCACCTTGATCCCATACATTTGAGGTACCTTGATCCCATATATTTGGAGGTACCTTGATCCCATACATTTGGAGGCACCTTGATCCCATACATTTGAGGTGCCTTGATCCCATACATTTGGAGGTTCCTTGATTCCATACATTTGAGGTGCCTTGATCCCATACATTTGAGGTGCCTTGATCCCATACATTTGAAGGTGCCTTGATCCCATACATTTGGAGGTGCCTTGCTCCCATACATTGGAGGCACCTTGCTCCCGACCATTTGGAAGGTGCCTTGCTCCCATTGAGAAGATGCACCAAGTCAACATTGATCGATTGACCAATGGGCTAAGGAGGTTGTTGCATGTGAGACAAAGGGGAAATATTCTAATCATGCATCATGTCTAGAATAAGATAAAGCACTTCTATTATTGATCAATTGGCCGATTGACTTTGTAAGGTTTTTAAAAGCATTATTTTTAGGATGCATTATTTTAGGATTAGTTTGTTACGTACACCTAAGGATTATTATATTTATCCTTCTGGTGAACGAATATGCTTTCAATAGGAGAATAATACCTGTGTATGAACCGACTGTAACAAATCACGTTATGTGATTAAAAATAGACCAATCTATTATTGTAATGAGATATGGTTGCATCTTATATAAGAACATAGGCTAGATGAATGAAATCAATGATCAAATACACAAAGAACTATTTTATTTCATTTTTTGTATAATTTATTAAGAGTTGCAAATACTCTTATTCTCTTAAAGTAATCTTGATGTAATTAGTTGGGCGGACTATCTACGGGAGCCTGGGCCCACTCCTTGCAGTAGTCCTCCCCTATTTTATTTCTATCATTTATTTTTAGTAGATTAGCTTTACTATTTTATTTCCTACTTTATTTTAATTCAGTTGTGTGTTTTATTTTCCTGCACTTTTATTTTCAGCATTTCATTTCCAGCATTTTAGTTTATAATTTATTTTTCTGCACTTTATTTTATTTGGTTTGGCTAAGATAAAAATGCACAAACACCCCCACCAAACTAAATAGGTATAGAAGGATTCATTCCCCCACACTGCAGGCATATACTGTGCATGACACTCGTAAGTTTACAAACTTACCGGATTGATAATTTATGGAAAAGAAATGATTGTTTTTTGAACATAATTTTCTGCTCACCATTTTGGCGTCGTTGTCGGGGAGTGTCAAAACTATAGTGTTATGATCCATAGGTTAGTTAAAAAGTCCATTTAAAATTACCTGTAGATCTTCTACCTGAGAAGCATGAGTCCACCAAGGGCCTTTTTACAAGGCCAAAATAGTTGTCGGCACAACCAAAGTTGAATCCCATAGGCAACGGTTTAAATTTACTAGCTTCTCAGGTAAATATGGGAATGAACCCGATGTACCATATTAAGTGTAGAAGTAGGAATAAATTGTGTTGTTGAAAAATTAGAAAATTAGGCAATGAAGAAATTCCATCATATTCTCAATGGTTTCATGAAATTAGAGAGATGGCACAACCCAGGTCTGATATAGTTGAAAATATTTACTATTAGGGATGTGTTTATTTACACAGAAACCATTAGAGAATTATGCCTCAAGAAGCCTAGTTTTAATGATAAAAATTATAGGCTTAACAATTCTCAACATATTGGTAAATTTTTAACGATGACATTAGTAGCAGGAAAAATGATAGAGCAAAATTTAAAAAGAACATCTTGTTATGGAGTATGCTCTTCACTTGCACTTAAGGTGACCTGGTGAATCAGAAACTAGCACGTGTTTTTAAAATACTACTACGCCATGTTTTCTTCTAGTTTCTAGCCTGCAGATAGTCATTTTCTAGCCTGCACATTTTACCAATAAGTTGAAAGAGTTTGGTTTTGAGGCCATGAAGGAAAATGCTCTTCTCATGCTACAACATATCAAACTAGTTGATAAAGAAAAGGATGATTTTTAGAGACTAGTTCAGTTGTAGGTATGGGGGAGACCCCACCTTCATTATTACCACCAACAACACAATGAACATTGTTCATAGTGTTCACAAAAAAAAAATTAGTTAGAATTTTATTAGAATTTTGCTTTAATATCTTTAGTTTAGATTTTTCTTTTTATGTTTTGCAGGACAACATGAAGTGCGATGTAGATGAATAAGGGGTTGTCTGTGAAGATTTTGTAAAGTGAGATTTATACGTGGAGTTTGTAATAGCACTATACGAACCATCTTGTGTACCTTGATCGTGTAGCATCCAGTCCAAATAGGTGAAAGCAAGCAGAGTTTTACCTTGGCAACATAGGCACCCAAAGGTAGGCTAAGTAACCCTGATCAAGCGAAAGGCTTCCAACCCAAGGTGGTTGTGGAACTTGGGGAAATTTTTCTACAAAGTGCATGACTATTACAACCTGAGTAGATGGTAGATAGAGCCAAAAATGCTACACCAAGAGCGGAGTAAAGTGCCAAGATGATGTTCGAGTAACAGTCAATGGGTTCCATTTACAACCGCCTCACATTTGCAAGATTGGATCAGACATCGGCATGGGGGAGACCCCATACCATACCAATAGTTTTTATGAATGTTCACACATTTATTGTTAAATAAAATAGTTTCATAAAAAAAATCAAATTTATTTTGAAAAAAAAAAATTACATTCATTGTAAAACAAAAAAACAAGAAGAAAATCACATGGAACCTGTCTTGCTTAACATAAAATTTATTTTTATTTTAATTTACTAGAAATCGTACCTTGAATGCAATATGTAGGCATCTTGGGCCTATCAGGCATAGGATCCATGATTCCTATTTTCTTGCTTTCGTGTGTTTTGCTTTGTAGGAAATCATGCCCTAAATGCAACCTGTAGGCAACTTGGGTAACCTAGGCCTATCAGGCATAGGTTCCATGATTCTTATTTTCTTACTTTTGTGTGTTTAGTTTTACAGGACACGACCCTGAGTACAATCTATAGGCAGTCAACTTAAACTAGGCCTAATAGATGTAGACATATCGTACCCTATAATTAGGTGTGCAACGATGCGAAAAAAGGCACTTACTTCCCACTAGGAAGATAGTGCCTACAATCAGTCCAATACAATAGTGCCTTCTTCCCACTTAGAGGAAGACACCAATAAGCGGTGTCAATATTCCACCAGGAAGAGTGGTGCCCATATATTTGATTATTAAAAAAAAAACCTTGTGGAGAATCTAGTAGCTAGGAAAGAGAAGAAGCCTTGTGGAGTGCTAGAAAGAAGTTGTAGGCCTTCCTTGAGAAGAGGGTTGCAGACCCACTTTATGCCCTGTAGTGCTCAAACTTCTTCTCCCTAGGTTGGGGGTGCCTATTGTTCAGTGTGGGACCTGATGTTCAGAGGGTTGCAGACCTATTGCATAGAGGGACCTATTACTGGTGACGAGGGTATCACCAACTTAAGTGGGGGAGAATATGGGTGAACCTGAATCTCCTGCAAGTAAAAATATTCTATTGAGAAGGCTCCAAGTTAAAGTGCAAATCAAAAATAGAGCTTTATTTTCTGCTACTTGTTGGAAGAGAGTATCCTCTTTCCCTAGGACCAACTTGGTCCAGAAGGGGAATGAGAAATCTCCAACCAATAGCCAAATAAAGTAGGGGAGGAGCCTGGAGTAACTAGATGTCAAATATCTACAAGTAGGCCACATGGTGCTTGAGCACAATCAACCATATGAATGGAGTTTGTAGTGGCCAAAAATAGTAGCACATAGTCTCAATGATGTGTCTCATGAAAACATCACACCTAAACACCCGACACATGTCGCAGATGATGATGGATAGATTTTTTTCTTATCCTCACTCTAAAAAATAGACTAAAGGATCACAGTGTAGATGGGATCCAAATTTATTTTTGATTTGTAGAAGAATTCCCATTGAATTTGACCAAGGATCATGCTGATGAAGAAACACATAGATAACTTCTTGTTAAAATTAGCACATGTGTGGTCTGCAATAGTAAACTACAATTGGTTTGATTCTTGTTGTTTTAGTTCTGCCTATGAAGGAAATAAGTCAAATAAGGTGATCATCTTGATTCGAACACATGTGTATCAGGACTGTATAAAGTTTAATCAATTGAATAAGGTGACATGTTCAGAAGCACATGGTGAGAAAATAATGATGCACAAATGTGTTGTTAATTCCAGTGATCCCTGCAATGCATTCAAAGAAGAGATACATCAAAGTGGATTAAAATATTTCCATATGTGTTGTTGATGATGTGCTTGGTGTTTCAAAGTTTGGAGCTATTGGTTGTCATAAATCCTCTAATAGTGGTATATGGGACACAAAATTTTTGCATACTAGGTTGTGCAGTTACCTAGTTGGACCTCTCAAAGATATCAATTATGGCCTACGCGGTCTCCACTTTTAATGCATAGTGCCAACATTACAATTTTTTTTACATTAGCATTTCATTTCTGTTGGAATGTGTGGGAAAGGAAATTACAGAGAAAAGATATAATTTCACTACTATGGAGGAGATGCCACCTTTGCAAAGATATGGTGAGGATCTAAAATCATGTAGAAGTTTGTTGTCATAGTGTAAGATTTCATGGCCACGATGTCATTATTTCTCACAAACAGTTTGGTGGAGAAGATGTTCCAGTACACAGCACATTCAGCCAAATTCCTAGGATGGATCATTGACAATCCTCTAGCTTGGCCACCTAGTTTTAAAGTCACCAACTCAAATTGTTGCAGTTGAATTTTTGTTCTCTGATGTAGATGATGAAAAAAAACTATGATATCTGCATGAATAGATTTGGCATTGTTTCATTTTGCATCTCATCCTCAATGTTGCATCATGACAATGGTAGCCAGCTTGTGCGAAGACATGTAGATAATGCTACTCTATACTACAAAGGAGGTTCTAGAGATGGGTCAAACATGTTTTATATGTGGGTAAAAGTAGCGACAGGCGACCACACTCATCTTATTAAAATTTGGTCTCACCAAATTTGATCACTGTGCAAAACTGGAACATGCGACCCTTTGATAGTTGATGTGTTTTTATCGATGAGGTAGCATGAAGGCTCGGATGGGCAAATACATGGCAACATTTATCAGAATCAGTGCAGTGGTGATGTGGTCCTGAATCTATGTTTGAACAGTGTGGTCACTTTGATAGATTCCTTCTGGATACAACAAGATCAAGAAATGGTTGGTGTTCATGAAATTTTTTTTGATGTTTTTCCAATCATAAATTGATGGGAATATCGATGTTGAAGGCCCCATGTCAATACAGTTTTGGGTGAGGATTGTGAGTTTGACTCTTGGAGGAGATAGATACCTACATTGCTTAAAAGTGGTTGTGATTTAATTGTTTATATTCAATTTACTGGCTTCACTATTGGTACAACACTACTCAGAGGAAGAACAATGAATATGATTAGCAGTGTGGATGATGAAGGTAAAAAAATAAAAAAAATTGATGAGCCAAGATCTGTTTTGGTCATGCTCCCTTCCATGGCAGAACAGATGATGGGCTAAAAAAAATCTCCAAGATGCACCAATATCACAACAATCTCATTTTTTGGTACACCATGATTACAGGTAGCATGAAGACATTTCACACCATCAGCATCATACACATCATGTTCTACGAAATTCACCTAGGTATGTACTAAGTTTTTCATTAATTATGTGCATAGTTATTTTAAAAATCATTTCTATGTTAATACCAGTAGATGCCCCCATAAATTCTCTTTGTCAAAATCTCCCATTAGAATTCAGCCACATGGCATGCCTCAGATATGAGAAGAATTTCATTACCCCAGGAACAATTAAAAAAAATGGCGGGAGGTGCCTTGCTCCCGATGGCGCCTTGCTCCCGATAGTGCCTTGCTTTCATGTGTTTATTTAAAAAAAAATATAGGAAGGGTTGTTGTCACAAGGACGTGACAATATTTAGGCATGGGGGGATGATGAGCACCAAAAATGCTCATTTTATATACACTTTTAAGGGGCATCGTTATTGGTTTAATTAGCATTTGAGATGTATTTTTATATAAATTTTGCATATAATTGATAGAAAATGCAGTATTATGCTTGACTAGTGTTTTTAGTGGAAAATGTGTATAAATGTAGGTTTTTCTACTAATCTAGTGTTTCCCAGTCTAAATCCCACTTGGACCTAGCATATTTATGTTTCAAGGGAGCCAAGGTGTATTGCGGCAGAATACGCCTTGGTCCCATTAATGGGAGGTACCTTGATCCCATTTATGGGAGGTACTTTCATCCCATTGATAGGAGGTGCCTTGATCCCATTGAAGGGAGGTGCCTTGATACCATTGATGGGAGGTGCCTTGATCCCATTGAAATAAGGCATCTTGATCCCATTGAAAGAAGGTGCCTTGATCCCATTGAAAGAAGGCACCTTGATCCCATTGAAATAAGGTGCCTTGATCCCATTGATAGAAGGTGCCTTGATCCCATACATTTGAGGTGCCTTGATCCCATACATTTGGAGGTGCCTTGATCCCATACATTTGGAGGTACCTTGATCCCATACATTTGGAGGCACCTTGATCCCATACATTTTGAGGTGCCTTGATCCCATACATTTGAGGTGCCTTGATCCCATACATTTGGAGGCACCTTGATCCCATACATTTGAGGCACCTTGATCCCATACATTTGAGGTGCCTTGATCCCATACATTTGAGGTGACTTGATCCCATACATTTGTGGGTGCATTGATCCCATACATTTGTAGGTGCCTTGCTCCCATGCATTGGAGGCACATTCCTCCCAACCATTTGGAAGGCACCTTGCTCCCGTTGAGAAGATACACCAAGTCAACATTGACCGGTTGACCAATGGGCTAAGGAGGTTGTTGCACGTGAGACAAAGGGGAAATATTCTAATCGTGCATCATGTCTAGAATAAGATAAAGCACTTCTATTATTGATCGGTTGGCCGGTTGACTTTGTAAGGTTTTTAAAAGCATTATTTTTAGGATGCATTATTTTAGGATTAGTTTGTTACGTACACCTAAGGATTATTATATTTATCCTTTTGGTGAATGGACATGCTTTCAATAGGATAATAATACCTATGTATGAACCGACTGTAACAAATCACATTATGTGATTAAAAATAGACCAATATGTTATTGTAATGAGATCTAGCTGCATATTATATAAGAACGTAGGCCAGATGAATGAAATCAATGATCAAATACATAGAGAACTATTTTATTTCATTTTCTGTATAATTTATTAAGAGTTGCAAATACTCTTATTCTCTTAAAGTAATCTTGATGTAATTAGTTGGGCAAACTATCTACGGGAGCCTGGCCCACTCCTTGCAGTAACCCTTCCGTATTTTATTTCTGTAATTTATTTTTCAGTAGATTAGCTTTACTATTTTATTTCTTGCTTTATTTTAATTCAGTTGTGTGTTTTATTTTCCTGCACATTTAATTTCCTACACTTTTATTTTCAGCATTTCATTTCCAGCATTTTAGTTTATAATTTATTTTTCTACACTTTATTTTATTTGGTTTGGCTGAGATAAAAATGCACAAACACCCCCCACCAAACTAAATAGGTACAAAAGGATTCATTCCCCCACACTGCAGGCATATACTATGCATGACACTCGTAAGTTTACGAACTTACCGGATTGATAATTTATGGAAAAGAAATGATTGTTTTCTTAACATAATTTTTGCTCACCACAATGATCAACATTAAAATTACCTAATAATTAGGTATAAATATCTACTCCATATAATCAAAAGAATATAAGGATCAACAAAGCTTAGATTTGTGGTTTTGATAAACTTTTTGATCCATTAGGTATGAGTTGAGTTAGAGCCTATTGGTATGTGCATATCTAAAAAAAGAGTGCAAGGAAAGTGAAAATATAAGCGTATAGGCCTCAAAATAATTGAATATTTTATTAGTGACAAATTTGAAGCTATGCATTTCATAAATACAATAATTTTTGGTTCATAATTCCAAAAGAGGTAAGGTCTAAGATACCAAATCAAGCATAAATGCAAAAAAAAAGAGATTTGATGACATGGAAATAGGTTGGAAACACTTGAGCAATAGAATTTAAAATCATTAAATTATAAATTTTGGCACACAAAAAATATTCCCATAAACCAAAGAAATATCATCATTATTCCCTACAACCAAATAAAAACCAAGTCTCAACAAGTGGATTATAGTTAAGATACAGCAACACACCTATTAATATGTCTACTTTATCTCAAAAAAAAATCATTTGTAATCAAATAAACCCTATAATATTATCAATATCAAAGGTAAGCAAGCTCCAAAATCTAGAATCCTATGAGAATCATGAAATCTAAGAAGAAGAACAAAGTTGCCACGATGCCATCAAACCCTATTGCAAAGAGGGTAACTCATGCCCAATATACTAGAACTAAACCACTAAAATATATAGAAGATGTATCTGAAAGGATGATGAACCCTAAGCTATCAAAATATACAAGGATATTGAGGTAATAAGCTCACCAAATATACCTGAAATATAATAAAGGGTATTTTGTACTAGGAGTCTAAACTAGTTTTTTAGCATAATATCTCATTTCTCATGTCCACCTCTACTATGAGATGATATAGGCAACTGGATTGTGCTATGATTTTCCTTTAAATATGGTTATTACAACCCCTAATGATGTCTTCTAGGTAGTCATGACTAAGAATATATACAAAAAATTTTGTTACTATGAGTTAGAATATTAACCTACATGTATAAAACATTGCTTTAAGAGAGTATTTTGCTAACTAGATAGTAGATATTAGGCTAGAAGGATAGAAGGGTATCCAAACATATAAGGTAGCTATTGGGACAAAAAATGGTTAAGGCAAGAGATTCTAGCGTTTTGATATAATGCTAGACTAATATTTTTGTTAAGTATTATAGTAAGTAGACCAAAATTTTAGAGCATTGACATCACCAATGGGAGCATAAAAGGATACAGGACAGTAGCAAGCCAAACCAAATTTATGGCTAAGTCTAAATGGCTAGAATCTTGGAAGTTTTAATGTCACTATGAATAATAAGAAAGTGTGGTACAACAATAGGATAGACTAAAAAATCAGATAAATATAGAATTAGAAGCTAGACTTTTATGGTGTTGATGTCATCATAGGGCACATAGAAATTTTTATGGCAAATGAGGAAAGATAAAAAGTTTTTATAAGGTATCACTTCTAGAAATAGAAAAGAGCTAGAATTTAAAGGTGTCTTACCTCTATTTTATGATAATGCACATTAAAAAAATAAGCTAACTATAAGGCATAAGGACCAAACTTTTGAAAACGTTAATGTAACTCTAAGAAGCAAAAATGTTTGACACAGTTAGTCTAGATCTAAGTTTTAACTGAAGAAAATATCTTGACAACTATAAAAAGAGATTGGGGCTATCCTCTTTAGATATAATTAGCTTTATTAGATAATCTCAATGGATAAATTCTTCTCCCTCACATAGATATCCCTATGCAATTTATCTAGTCATCGAGCAAAGTGGAAAAAATAAAACCTATTAAAGGATGATATAGATCAATTTAAAGCATGTGTATACCACACCCATGGAGGACATATAGACTAACCACATAAACACAACCACTTCATGTTGGTTATATCTATATGAGCTAGAAAGACATACCCGCATCTTATACTGGCCCATGTTAGACCTACATTCAACTTTGTATGGTCATTTTGAGCTAACAAAGTTGTATGTAATTCTATAAATAGCTCAAGATAGCTCAAAATAAGCAATGACTCTTTAGATTTTACAATTTCACAAGTTGTATGATATTGTAATATGTACCTCTTAGTAAATATTGAAGTGTCATTTGACCTCTATTTTAATATATTTTAGGACATGTATGTATGTGAATATCATTGCTAATAATTTCTATTAATGTTTAATGGATACTGTATTTTGTTAAATGTTATTTTGGTAAATTTGATAACTCCTTATATTTTTATTTGTTTAATATCTAGAATTCTTATCTAAGTATGTGTTGGTTTTATTATTTATCTATAATATTTTAAGGTAACTAGTCTATTAGTTTTTAATTGAGTTGAGAATTCAAGACTCTCATACTTTTTGTCTCTTGTTATTGTTGAATCCCAACCAGTTTTTGTTTCTACCTTCTAACCCTGCTTATTTATTTGTTTAGTATTTACCCTCGATTATAGTTTATTTGGAACTATATTTATCTACTTTGAAGGTTTATTTAAGATCTATTATGGGTCTACTAATCTTGGTAAATATATTAAGGATTAATATGATCCACATAGGTGGATTTAGACCAATATTTTTTGGTATTCATAGTGGGACACAGATATCACCCCCTGATTGAGTGGAAGCTTGGTGAAATATTGCTCTTATATATAAAATTCCTAATCACCTAGCAACTCCAATAACAATGAACTGTTAATGTAGAACCTAGTCACCATTAAATATTTAGTCTTATGATCACCAGGTCAACAACTAAGAAATTGGAAGAACCTATGCAATTTTTTGAGCTACGTCCACTTAAATTCATAATACACAGGTCTTCATCATCCCCTCCATCTACCTCCATAGAAATTATAGATTCCACATCTCCTACTTCTAAATATTCATCTTATTCTACTATATTAGAAAAAATGGCTCAACATCAATAAATTTTTCCTAACTAGAATAACATAAGGACTCTCAATTTTCTAATTCTTAATCCCATCACTCAAGCATCTCTAAAAATTTTACCAACTTATGATAGCAGTAGGAAAATGACATATGAACATTGCCAATAAATTGTTGATTTTCCTCCTATCCATAACATCCAATATTAATATGTCTTTATAATGATTCTAGTATTATCATTCAAATATAATTTATCACACTAGTATAGAACCCTTTAATATGGGAGCATTGCTTCCTAGGATCATCTTGCTTGAATATTTTTTCAATAATTCAATGAGTTAGCAAATCCATTTTCACTACTCTCTCAATTCACTACCATTCAAAGACATCCTCACGAGTTAATCAAGGATTTAAATATTATATTTAGTAGGACCTAAAATAGAATTACATGATATTAGGCTATTATATTCTTAGACACTTATCTACTATCTTCGTGCTTTCAATCTAGACCCAAGCTTGTAAATACACTAGTCTAATATATTGATATTTCCACAAGTTTTTTAAGATTCTTTGACTACAAAAAATGCTTTAATTGTTATAGGTAAGCTTCCTCCTACAGTTGTTGTGTCTATTTTTTTTGAGATTACTCAATATGTACAAGATACATAACCCCTTATGACAATCACACATATACTAGGAATAGCTCTTATCCCTATATAAAACATTCTAGCATTACCACCAACACCACAGTACCAGTATTACCTAAATTATTTATTGTGCTTGCATTACTTAGCCCTATGTCAAAATAATCTCCTATAATGCAGGAATTTCTAACAATAGTGAATAACCTTATCAATGATGTAAATACTATTTAAGGAGATATGTTAAAATAAAATACCAACCTAGGAGATTTCCTTACATGAAAAATATTAGGGAGATTCCACAAGTAATTTTTGTGGCAAGACCAACACTATTTATAGTAACCAAGAAGATAGAACTTCTACTTCTTCATAAAAAACAAGTTATTAGTTCTCAACATGCAATGACCCATATGGTGGAAATATCTATATGATCTATTAGCACTAAGCACAAATAGTAGCAGCTAAAAAGGTAGAAAAAACACAAAACATCCAAGGTAACATGGTATGGAAACTATCTCAAATCATGCTAATGGAATATCCTTTGGAGGAAGAATCTATCTCTATTTTAACAAGGTTTGGAAAGAATCCCCACAAGTAGATCCTAAAAAATTGAACCAAATCAAGGTTCCATATTAGCAAATGAAATAACTAGAAAAGGAACCACCCTAGTAATATTATATAAAACAACAACCTCTAGTAGATCATACTAAAGTGCAATAGAGTTTGGTACAAGGAAAATAATTTGAATCTTAGGAGCCATCTCAAGATAAACTTTTTTTCCCTTCTATGACAAGGAAACAAAATATTGAAGCAATGTAGGACTACTAGAGAATATTTGATGAGCGAAAGAAGAGAGAAAAGAAGTAACTAGATTCTTCAAGCTTCAATAGTGTAGAGGAGCTAAAGAAAACTCCATCAAAAGGAAGTATGTATGATGCCTTGACAATTTTTGGATAGATATACCTTCTTTAATCATTGCTAAAATCCACTCATCCTAAAGGTGAATCACGTCTAGAGCTTAAATTAGATCAATGTAAACTTGTGTTGAGAATAGAAATAAATAGGCCACCCTAATTTTAAATGCCTTTACACATGGATGGATGGGTCATAGACAACTGCATGGTTGAATCTATAACAACAACAATGGTAATTCCTAGAGCAATATATGAAGCTATGGTAATGAAGTATACCTAACCTAGTTAGGGAGTATTGTAGCTAGATGGTACCTTAGTTAAGACTTTCAAAGAGATTAAAGATATACCTATGGTCCTCTATAAGGTTATACAAGAAATTATGGTGGTGGACATAGAGCCATGCTTTAGCATGTGCTTTTCTTAGGAATTTATAGCTAAGCTAGGTGGAAACCTATCTCTGGACTTCTCTTCCATTGAAATCCCTCACAAAGTAAGGAAGATAAATATATATGTAGATAATACTACTTTATTTGATATAGATAAAATTGAATAAAAAGAGCATGCTAATTTGATCAATGATGAAATTACACCCATTCATACAATCATAGATGAATTGCAAATAAAATATGATATTTTGATTAGAGATTTTAATGCCATTATTGAAATTGATATAGGCACCTATTCCAAGATGAAACTTGAAGAAACAAATATTTTGGCCCTATCAAATCAAGAGCTTTGAAAGATATAAATTTGGAAGCTCTACTTGATGGAGCTAAATGTAGAAATGGTGTTAGAGCTAGAATAGTGTTGATATCCCCTTTTAAAGGAATTAAACAATTCTCATATTGACTAACCTGGAGTTGCACCAAAAATGCTATATAATATAAATTATTCTACCTAGGATTGTTAGAAGTAGAGAAAATTTGTATCAATATACTAATAATTTATGTTTAGGTTACAAAAAAGTATAGTAGCAAGCAACATTATCTCAAATCCTACTAGAATAGAGTCTAGGACCTATTGGATATCTTTGAATCCCTAAACATAAAAGCAATTCCAAGAGAGAAAAATTCACAAGATGATGCACTAACATCTCATGGAGCAAACTTGTTCCCATAATCCAACATCTAAAAGAATTCATGATTAATCAAGCTAGCCTTTATGCCCTCTATGCCAGATAAGGACACCTTTTGGTAGGTATTTTATGATGATGAGTGGATAGTAGGCTTTCTAATTCAAGATATAACCTATGCAAATATGACTAAAGAGACACTCAATAGCATAGACTACGAAAATGACATTCTAATTAAGAATAATCTTATCCCAAAGGGATTTATTACTCTTGAAATTTTCTTTGATAACAATGACTAGCCAGTTGGCAAAAAAAATTGATAAGCAGTATTTCAAAGAGATTCAATTTGAACCTAGTAAAATGCTAAATTGTGTGCAATATTTAGAAGATATCCAATATCTTATCACACTCTGTAAAGAGATCAATGACATTATAGTAGGGATACTATCCTATAAAACATGGAACTAATTTCAAATGCTAAGCTATTTTATCAAAAGTAGAGGCTAGACAATCCCAATATAGAAGCCCTAATAAAGTAAGAACTACCAAAATTGTTCAACATAAAAATAATTTACCCAAAAAGGCACTCTATATGGATAGCCAATTTGGTACCCGTAAGAAAAAATAATGGTGATATATTCCTTTGTATGGATTTTAAAAATCTAAATAAAGCATACTTGAAGTATTATTACCTGTTTCCTTAAATTGACCAAATTTTTTATTTTTTTGCTAGAGAAGAAAGGTTTCCCTACTTGATGGATTCTCTGTGTTCAATCGGGTTTGGGTAAGAGATGAATATTAGTACAATACTATATTAACCACAAAGTGGGGGACATTTGCTTATCAAGGGATGTCGTTTGGCCTATATAATGCTAGAGAAACATTTCAAATGGCTATGGACCTAGATTTTAGATAATTGGTCAATAAATTTATACTAATTTATCGGGATGATATGGCAATTTTCTCACATAAAAAAAAGAATCACCTTGTTCATCTTTGGCTTGTATTTTATAAGTGTAGAGAGTTTGGATTGTCATTCAGTCTAAAGAAATTTATATTTATAGTTCATGAGGGTACATTATTGGGGCATATAGTGCCAAAGGTAGGCCTAGATATTTATATGGATAGGGTTAGCATAATACTAACACTCCCAATTCCACAAAACAAAAAAGGTTTATAGTCTTTTCTTGTTTAGATCAATTTTATCCAAATTTTTTGTCTAAATTTACTTAGATAGTAAAGTTGATGATGAATATGTATAACAAGGATGTGAATTTCACATGGATGAAGACAAGAAGAAAAAAATTCAAAAATATCAAGTAATTTATAACTAGAGCTCTAGTACTTGCCAACTAATAGTATAAGAGATATTTCATTCTTAGTGTATATGGTGTCAAGTAAAGCTTCGTAGTTATACTTACTTAGAATGACAAATATCATAACGAGTGACCTATAGACTTTCTAATCCAAAAACTATGCAATAATTAAGATAACTATAACTTAATCAAATAATAGTTATTAAATCTTATAAATATTTAAAAAATCTAAGGCACTATGTTTCATAGAGCAATACTATGGTGTATGTTGTACATCTAAATGTCAAGAATTTACTTATGTAGGGAGAGTTAGGTTATAAAATATTTGGCTGGATTACTAAAATTTAATAATATGATATAGAAAACTAACCCACTAAGTTGATCAGAGGAAGAAGCCTATGTGAAAACTTAGCTAATTCTACAAAGCCAAAAATAAACATGCTAATTAAAGAGCCTAAGGATTTGTAACCAATAGATGAAGGTATAGGTTACAATCTATGAACTATGTCATGATTTATGGTAATCTATACCAAAATATTTTTATGGAATACTCCTGCATTGTATACCTCTAGATATAGCAAATAAATTATTGGATGAATTCCATTTAGGCTTTTCAGATGGGCATTATTCTAGCTAAACTATAGCTACCAAGATTCTTCAGGTTGTGTATTACTAGCCTACTTTATTTTTTTATGCTTTCAAAAATACCTAGGCATGTGAAAAATATTAGAGGTTTGTAGAAAAGAGAAAGAATATAGTGTTACCCATATAGTCTATTATTGCAAAGCAACTCTTTCAATAATGGGGAATTGATCTTATTGGAGTGATAAATCCACATTTATCCATTGGGTATAAATTCATCTTGATTGCAACAGACTACTTCAGGAAATGGTTTGAGGTAGAAGCTACTAAGCATGTGGATCAAGATATGATAATTATTTTTTTGGAAATATTAATCACTAGGTTTGATATTCCAACAACAATAGTTTTAGATAATGGTTTAGCCTTCATAGGTGTTCAGGTCATAGATTTTTCTAGAAAATGTGACATATATTAGAAGACTTCCTCTAATTATTACACATAAGTTAATGGACTAGTCTAATCCACCAAGAAGAATTTAATGAGAATAATCAAAAGAAACATAGGGATAATCAGAAGAATTGGCATTGAATGCTTAGTCAATCATTGTGAGAGGATAGAATCATAGTAAAATAGGATTTAAAAACCACACCATATTATTTGGTCTATGATAAAGAAGCAATATTACATATGCACCTAGAGTTATTGATTATGAAGCTTATAGACAAAGAAAAATTAAAGAACACAAGGTCATTTGAAAGAATAATTGTGGAGCTACTTTTGCTAGAGGAAAAAAGAGAACCATATATTAGCTTTTGACAACACCAAGTGATAGTAAAAATATGGTTTGAAAAGAAAACTTCTCCCAAGCTATTTAAAGTTGGTGACGTAGTTTTTAAATGGGACAAATATAGAGATAAATTGGAAAAGAAAAAAAAACTATAATCATTATAATTTGGACCTTACCTAATTTTTAAAAAACATGAATTTAACACATAGAAGCTAGTATATATGGATGGCCATCATTTCCAATTCCAATAAATGACCAATATTTAAAACATTATGCATAGAAATGTGTACCTCAATTTTTTTAATATGTAAATAGCAACATGTATAAATATATAAGTAGTGGTCACAGTAGTTTTGAGTAGCTAGGAGTTGATTGGCTAAAATAAAACCTGATAGCTACACAATTTTAAAACCCAAGCAATTTTATTTGTTAAAGAGTGAAATATTATTTAAAGTGGTATGCATCCCAAGAACTCACATGAAGTATCAATTTTGAGAAAATATTTTAGTTAAAAATATCAACACTTAAAATCATCAACATTAATGTAACAATAGCTAATCTCCTCACTAACTTCATGCTAAAAAATTAGGGTTATGAATGTACTATGCACATTTAAGTAGTTAAGCATCTGATAAATAAATCATTATGGAATTATAGATCTATTCCATAAGAAGGTGCAAAGTGCTATACTCTTGTCTATTACTACATTTGGTGTTGAAGCTCCTCAATTTAGTAGCTATAGTACAATTAAGGAAGGACCAACAAGTACAAAATAATACAAAGGAGCTCTAGGACTAGTTGAGTCAAATTCATGACCCCATGATTATTGTTAAGTAAAATCTTAAGAGCTTCAAAGACAAAGAAGATATGAAGGGGAAAATATTCTCACCTAGGATGGTGAAATGAGTTGCATGAAATTTCTTACTATCATTATATATGCCTAGATTCATACATCCATACCCAAAACTACTCGAGGCCATAATGGAGAACTATGAACTAAAATCTAGAGTGGTATGTACTATGATTGGATAAAAGCTATTTCACATTACCGTTGATGCCACTACAAGGTATTTTGTAGTAGTATCTCACATAGATAATATTCCTAAAGTTATTATTACTAATAAGAAATCTAAGTATTGTAAAAGAGACAATGTAATAAATTGGCTCAATAAGTTATTAGGAAAACTTGTTGAAAATTTCTTAGAGATCTATCAAGATTCTTGCATTTAGAGACTACCAAGAATTGTTTTCGATGTTGGCTATCATCGTTGGGTTGGATATTGATGCAAATGTGTATGACTACCAAGTATCCTCAGCTTACATAGTAACTAATGTATAAAATTCTTTTGGTACAAGCAAAAATACCCCTTTTTGTTTGATTGGGATGAGCTTTTGAACTCTTGAATTCATGATTAATTAGTTTCCATAAAGCTTAAATAGAATGGTAAGTTTCATTATCCCTCACATTTAGCCTTTTTATTCATATATTTCATGTTTTGTAACATTCTAGGCTTGCAAACCACAACATACATAGATAATGGAACACCCCTCCTTATAGTTGATTGGACTCTCATGCTTAAAGAGCAACTCTTAATTAGATTTTAATATATAATTTTTTGGGCCTATGCTAGCTTGTATTAATCACACAATTGCTTGACTAACTCTAGAATCTAAGGACAAGCTACATGGCAATAAGCACAAGCTAGAAGATCGGTATTTTTTGTAGAGCAACACTATTATCAAAGTCTATGGTTTCTTTAGAAATCAGTATTTTGCTCCTCACTACATTGCCAATTGGTTTTTTGCCATGGAGTTATATCGGTAAATTGTTGAAGTAGATGAAAACTTTATATGTAGGACTAAAAAGGTTAGTACTTACTAGTTTCCATTTAACTTTCATGATATAACCATGATAACTTGAGGCCAATAAAAAGTTTTAAATTATAAGGTTAGAGGTCTCCAACTGCCAGTAGTGCCATGTATATAGAGCTATGATCCAAAATTAATGTTTTAAGTCAAATTAGCAACTTTAAACACTAAGGCTCCAGTGTTCAAGCATATTTACTAGTCAAACATTAAAATGTTTTAAAATAAATTGGAGGATTAAGCTCCCCATCTTGATTTAAATGAAATACAAGCACAACCTCCATGGAGAAAATTTTATCCCTATGCATGACCTTATGATCTAGCTAGAAATAAATACCAATGGATAAGTGATAAGCTTAAATATAAAATTTTAGAAGAACTTAAGTGGATATAAGAAAGGTGGATCTCTAGGTGTGAGTGGAACAAACAAAAAAATGCCTTTCCTAGTACCTTAGATGCCCAATTTTAGATAGAATTTAAAAATGAGTATGTTAAATGGATGGTTTATTATAAAGGGGATAAATTTTATGGCCTAATCAAAGGAGAGGATGAAGAAGAATAAGAGACCAAAAGACAGAGTCCCACCCAAGATCAACCTCTCGTCATATATAAGAAAACTAATATTTTGAAGATATGGTAGGATACTAAATATAAAAGAGGAACCTTGAGAAGGTAATATTAATTAAGCACCACAAAATATAAGGAAACCTTCCAATAGCAACCTAGGAAGGAAAAATATAGCACATAGAAGGATCAAATTTAATGCAAAAATAGAACATGTAGAAGAAGTCATTGCTCTAGTACCTTCTAATAAAGATAAGCCTCAACTTGATATAAGAAAACACCTCCTATATAGGCAATTGAGAGAGGGAACAAAAAGAAAATATTCATTGAGAAACCAATAGAAATATATCAAAAATAAAGTAAAATCTTACTAATTTATTCCAAGAGCTCAACAAATAAATGCAACAATTAAGGAGTTTGAAGCAAAAACATAGAAGAAACACATGGAATTGCAAGGACTAGGTATGACCTCTATCCCTACTATATTTTTTAATACTCCACCACCTCAAAAATCACCTCCAAAACAATCACCTCCACCATATTCCCCTCCAAGAGAGGTCTTTATTCCTTAGAATTGATCATTGGCTAAGAGTGTAACTTTTATTGTCATCATACATAAAAGTTAGAAAACTCCTAAAATCCCACGTCCTCATGTCCCTATTAATAAGAACATTTTATATTTAAAATCCCCTTTAGCATCAATATCTCCTTTGTAATCCACCATTTTCACATATCCTCTCTTTAATCATAAATTTTGAAAATATTTTTTTGTGATCCAACAAATTGAAGTTAAATGTTAAAAAATAAACAAAAGAGTAGCCATTACAAAAGGAAAAGAAGAAAGAAATACCTTGGTATTATGATGTTGAAGATCCAATTACTAGCAAGAATATTGTAGTAGTTGCTATCCCAAAAATCAATAATCTTACTATATTATTAAAAACACCAAACTATGATATTAAGATATAGAAGTATGACATATCAAAAACCCTAAGGGAAGATATAGTTACAACTCTTTATGTTGAGATAAACACATTGTAATTCCAAGGAAAATAAGTACAAGAAAAATATAGAGCTATGAAGAATAGTTTTGATAGACTAAAGGATATATTGGATAGGGATGAAGTGGAAAATAATTCTTTTAAACAAGAAGTCAAAGACCTTTAGCAGTAATTAAGTAGAACCTCAACTAGAAAGCAATTCCAACAATGAGATGAGAAGATTCAATCTCAAGAGGAGTAGTCACAACAAGGTGAAATACAAATATAGTCATAAGAGAAAGAATTATAAGAGTTGAGATCAACACTTCAAGCTCATAAAGAAAAATTGGCAGCAATATAATTGAAGCTAGATCAAGAAAAGAAACCTTAGAATCCCAAACTATCTTAGGAGATAATGAAATGATACAAATCCAAAAATAATATTGGAATAAAATTAAGAAGGTAGCTATGAAGGATTTTTTACTAATAGAGAATATGGAATACATTACCAAGCTCATCCAATATGCCCAAGTGAAACTCATAAAAAAAGGGAAGCAACAATGGATAAGGTGGAATAAGTAGAGGCAATGATCAGAATCATAAAGAATAGAAGAAATACCCATATATAGAAGTACATACTGAGTGGTATCTAGATGAAGCAATATTTCATTAAAAGAAAGTAGTATATGGAAATTATTTTATTCTACAAGGAGGTTATGTGACAACTACACTAAGAGAAAGAACAAATAAGATAAGGGTCCTTGTTGAGGAACTTATACGCATTATTATTTTTTATATTTTGAGATAAATATAGTAAGTTTTGCTTTAAAGAGTAGTTGAGGCAATAGCTAGATCATATAATCAATTATGAAAGAAAAATTGACTCATGGCATAAGCCCTTTTAAATTAATTAGGTCATTGCACTTTTGCATAGATTGTTTATACTATTTTCAAAGTCATAGGATCTAGCTTGATAGTATTGTAATCCATCCTATAAAAAATACTTTGAGCTAAGGTATGTTTTGTACAAGATTATGAGGGTTTATGTCCCTACCCAAAAGCCATAGAATAAGATATATATAGTATTGTAGCTTGTAGAAGCTTATTAAAGTTTCTAAAGAACAAGTGGAGAACAATAAGGTAAAGTATCCAAGGAGACAACACAATAAGGATAAGGTGAATTTGGTAGCACAACAACTAGTACCATTGAAACAAAAAGCATATAAATAAGGTCTCCACTTGTATATTAGTTTATTTCTATTTTTGACTCCATACCCAATAGATAAGGCTACATGGGTTCTCTATTTATACAAGTCTAAGGTGTATATTAGTTTATTTCTATTTTTGACTCCATAACCAATGATATTTAAAATTTCTTAGAGAAGTCTATAAATATTTTTGCATTTAGAGACTACCACGAATTTTTCTATGTTGACTATATTTGTTGGGTTGAATACTAATGCAAATGTGTATGACTACCAAGTAGTCTTAGCTTACATAGTAACTAATATACAAAATTATGATGGTACAAGCAAAAATACACCCATTATATTTGATTGGGATGATATTTTGAGCTCTCAAATTCATGATCAATTAGCTTCCCTAAATATTAAAGAGATCGAGAAGTTTCATTATCAATTATATTTTGCTTGGTTATTTCTATATTTAATGGTTTGTAACATGCTAGGCTTTCAAATCAGAACATAAATAGATAATGGAACACCCCTCCTTATCATTTATTGGATCCCCATGCTTAGAGAGAAACTCTTATTTAGAGTTCAATAAATTATATTTGGAGCCTACGCTAGCTTGTATTAATGGAACAATTGCTTGACTAACTCTAGAAGCTAAGGACTAGCTACGTGGAAATAAGTGCAAGCTAGAAGATTGGTATTTTTTGTAGAGCAACATTATTATCAAAGCCTATTGCTTATTTAGAAACCCATATTTTCTTCCTTACTACATTACCAATTTGTTTTTTCCATGGAGTTTTATTGGTAAATTTTTTAAGTAGATGAAAAATTTAGATCTAAGATTAAAAAGGTTAATACTTACTAGTTTCCCTTTAACTTTGGTGATATAATGATGACAACTTGAGCCCAATAAAAGAATTTAAATGATAATATTAGTGGTCTCCAAATGCCGATAGTGCAAATATATAGAATTATGATACAAAAGGAATGTTTTAAGCCAATTTGGCAACTTTAAATGCTAAGGCTCCAATGTTCAAGCATCTTCACTGGTCGAATATTGAAATGCTAAAAAATAAATTAGAGGATAAAGCTCCTCACCTTGATGTGAATGAATTACAAGGACAACCTCCATGGAGAAAATGTTATCCCTATGTATGAATTTATGATTTGGCTATAAATAAATACCAATGGATAAGTGATAAGCTTATAGATAAAATTGTAGAACTAAAGTGGAGCCAAGAAAAGATTTGAGAATAGTGTTTCTCTAGGTGTGAGTGGAACAAACAAAAGAATACCTTTCCTTGTACCTTAGATCCCCATTTTTAAATATATTTTAAAAATGACTATGTTAAATGGATGGTTAATCATAAAGGGGATAAATTTCTTGGCCTAATCAAAGGAGAGGATTATTAAAAACAAGAGACCAAAATATAGAGTCCCACCCAATATCAACCCCTTGTCATGTATCTAGATTCAAAGAAAAACTTGGCTTTTGAAGATATGGTAGGATACTGAATATATAAGAGGAACCTTGAGAAGGTAAGCTTAACTAAGCACCATAAAATAGAAGACTTCCAATAGAAACTTATGAAGGACAAAGAGAGCATATAGTAGGAGCAAAGGTAATGCAGGTAATAGAACGCGTAGAAGAAGTCATTGCTTTAGTACCTTTTACTAAATATAAACCTCAAATAGATATAAGAAAACACCTTCTATACAAGATATTGATAGACTAAAAAAAAGAAAATAATTCATTGAGCAACCAATAAAAGTATATCAAATCAAAATATTAGTAGTTTATTCCAAGAGCTCAAAAAATAAATGTAGTAATTAAGGATTTTGAATCAAAAGCCTATAAGAAACACCTTTAAGTGCAAGGAATAGGTATGGCATATATCCCTACTATATTTGTCAATCCTCCACCACCTCAAAAATCCCTTCCACAATAACCATATCCACCATATTTCCCTCCAAGAGATGTCTTGCTTCCTTAGAATTCATAATTGGCTAAGAATGTAATTTTTTCTGCTCTCATACACAAAAGTTGGAAAACTCATAAATACCACATCCTCATATCCCTGTAAACTCCAAAATTTTCTTTGAAATCCCCTTTAGCATAATTATCTTCTTTCCAATCCACCATTGTCGCTTCTCCTCTCTTTAGTTAAAATTTTAAAATAACCTTCTTTGTGATCCAACAAATTGAAGCAAATGTTCAAAAATAGATAAAATAGTAGCCATTACAAAATGAAAATAAGGAAATACCTCAATATTATGATGTTGTAGATACAACTACTATCAAGAAGATTATAGTATTTGTTATCCAAAAAATCAATAAGCTTGCTACAAAAATTACAACACCAAACTTTAATTTATAGATGTAGGAGTATGACATATCAAAAAAATTGAGGGAGAATATAGTTAGAGTTCTTTATGCTGAGGTAGAAAAATTATATTTACAAGGAAATAAAGTGTAAGCAAAATATAGAGCTATGAAAAATAGTTTTTTTAGCCTAAAGGAAACATTGGATAGGGATGAAGTGAAAAATAAGGCTTCGAAATAAGAAGGCAAATACCTTTACCAGTAATTAAGCAGAACCTCAACTAAAAAGCAACTCCAACAAAGAAATGAGAAGATTTAATCTCTAGAGAAGTAGTCACAACAAGGGGAAACACAAATGTAGGCATAAAAGAAGGAGTTATAAGACTTAGTCTTTTTAAATTTTATAATAAATATGGAAAATTTTGCACTAAGGAGTAGATGATATAATAGCTAGATAATATAATCAATGATGAAAGCAAATTTGACTCATGGTATAATCCCTTTAAAATTAATTAGGTCATTGTACTTTTGCATATATTGTTTATACTACTTTCAAAGTAATAGGAGCTATCTTGAAAGTATAGTAATCCATCCTATAAAAACCATTTGAGCTAAGGGATATTTTATACAATATTAGGAGAATTCATGTCCCTAACAAAAATCCCTAGGATAATATATGTAGAGTATTCTAGCTTATAGAAGCTCCTTCAACTGTCCAAAAAATAAGTTGATAACAACAAGGTAAAACATCCAAGGAGACAACACAATAAGGACAAGGTGGGTCTGCTAGCACAACAACAACTGGTTCCATGAAAAAAAAAAGCATATAAATAATATATCCACTTGTATATTAGCTTCTTACCTTTTTTAATCCATGCCCAATATATAAGGCTTTATGGATTCCCAATTTCTATAAGTAGAAACCCCTTGAGAGGAGCCAATAATGTGGGTTATAAGAATAACCCACATGTACATAGCATTGATTTAAGAGATAATTTTTCTAAGTAGATAGTAGATATTAGGCTAGGAGACTAGCTAGATGCATAAGATATTCATCAGGCCAAAAAATGCCAAGGTAAGAGAATCCATAATTTTGTTGTAACACTAGACTCTATTTTTTGTTAAGTTCAACAATGAGTAGGCTACACTTTTAGAGCATTGATGTCACCTAGGGGAGTATAAAGGATCTGACATCGCAATGGGTCAAACCAAAATTTTCCCTCATTTTTTAGATGATAGAAATTTTTTTGGAAGTCTTGGCATCACTATGGGAAACAAGAAAGTCTATCACAACAATAGGATAGACTAAAAAATGGCTAAGAATAGAAGTAGAATATAGACTTTTGTGGCACTGACATCATCATGATGCACATATAAATTTTAGCACTGAAGGATATCAAATGAAAAAAATTAAGGCATAAAACTTGGCATGAAAAAATGACTATATTTTAAAGGTGACTTACCTTTGGCACCTAGCAACACACGTTTCAAAAAGTGGCTAAGTATGATGCATAAGCGTTGGGCTTTCAAAAAAATTGTCACTCCAAGAAGAAAAAAAGTACAACACATAGTCATTATAGAGCCAAGTTTTGGCTAATGAAAAGATCCCAATAACTATGAAATAAGCTTAGATTTATCCCATTCAAATAGAATTATATCTATTATAGAATCCCAATAGCTAGAGGACTCTCTATCATACACTTGTCCTTGTGCAACTGGCCCAATCATCAAGTAAAGTGGAAAAAATAAAATACATTAAAGGACAACCTATATTAGCTAAAGGCACATGGATACCATGATCATGAAGGACATATAGACCAACCACATTTGCACAACCACTTCATGGTGGTTATACTAGACTAAACTGGAAAGGAATACCCACATCTCATATTGGTCCCTATCAAGCCTACAATAAGATTTGTATGGTCATTTTGAGCTAATAGAATTGTATGTAAATCTATAAATAGCTCAAGATATCTTAGAATATGTGTTGGATATTTATATTTTACAATTTCATAAGTTATATTATGACTATTCTATGTGTCTCTCAGTAAATATGTATGTGTTATCTAACCTCTATTTGAAGATGTTGTAAGACATGTATGTATGTGAATCTCAATGTTAAACATTTTTGTTAACATTGAATGGATAGTGTATTTTATTAGATATTATTCTATTAAACTAGATATTTTTTTGAATTATTATTTTTTTAATATTTAGAATGCTTAGTTGTGTATGTGTTTATTTGATTAATTCTATGTAATATAGTGTATTTTGTTAAACATTATCCTACTAAATTGGATAAGTCCTTGGATTGTTATTTGTTTAATCCCTAGAATTCTTAGCTATGTATACAATGATTTTATTAATGCTCTATAAGATTTTAAGGTAGTTTATTTCTATGATTTTATAGTGAAAATATCTCATATCTTATATCTCCTGATATTTTTGAATCCTGATTAGTTTTCATTTCTAACTTCTAACCTTACTCATTTCTTTATTTAGTTTTTACCCTCTAATTTGATTTAGCTAGAATTATAGAAATTGACCTACTCTAGAGGCTGATCCAAAAGTTATTTTGGGTCTTCCAAACTTTGATGATATATTAAGGGTGCATCTTATCTACAGAGGAAAATATCAAACCAAAAGTTATTACCAAGGATGCCAAGATTGCAAACTAGTAGTATGCCAAGATTAAAGAAAAGATAGTGCTTGAATTAAGAACTCAACAATTTGGAAGACGTTGTGATATATTTTCCCTTAGGATGATAAATATTCAAGAGGAAGACAGAGACACCTTGAGCATGGTAGTATTCATCTTTGACATTAATGATGACAAAGAAGTAGTATAGGAATATTTGGATGACATTCATATTCTAAGGAGTAACTCAAACAACAAGCATCTATTTCTCAGCCTTAGTGAATTAATATCTCATCATATTCATGAAGTAATGAGAAACTTCAGGAAGAATCAAAACTTTAGGTACTGCTCATTCTTAGCTCATATTATGTTAAACTAGTTGGTTATTTGAGCATGTGGATCTATGAATGAAATATGAATAAGGAAAAGCAAGACATGTCCCCATATATATAGAGTTCCTATGCCAAAAATCATCCTACTATAATTTTTTTAATGAGTTCATTATGCCAACAATAAGTGCAATCAAAGGATAAAATGTTTGATGAATATCAAAATATACTATTGAAGTCTTGAAATTATAGATAAAAGGGAACTAGTATCTCCTAGAGGATGTTGTTGATTTATGAATTTTTAGGTTTAGTAAGAATGTATATTTATTTTCAAATTATATGATGAAGATATTTATATGTATTGAAATACTAATGTAGGAAGACCTAGTTGATACTGCCGACACGAGTGGATAGAGAAAAATGACATTTTATAAGACTTTGATTTAGCTAGGGAGTATAACTTAAGATAAAATAAAGGTAGTTGATGAATTAGAATCTAAGATAAAGGAGTTAGGATTATAAATTATGAATTATGCTTATAATTATGACCTAGATGGTAAATCTATTGCATGGGTAACAATTTCTATAATATCCAAGAAATTCAAGCAAGAGCCTAGGCCTAATATTGAAATATTTTTTAGTATAGAAGAGGTTTTTTTCTTGCATCTCAAAAAAGAGTAATTTGTGTTGCATGAACCACAAAATTACTATATGAAATATTCTATGCCAAAGTAAAGGATTTTTACCCCACACATCCAATTAGCATAGATATAATTTTTTTTTGCATAAGTAGAACTAGAGTAGTAATAAAATTAGAACATGTTGGAAATTCCACTAGGAAATAATAATATCAAGATTCTTTTTGGAAGCTTGGATCTAAATGAAGGTGAAAAATTAAACTAATGTTATTATGTGGTACACCTAGAATAAGTACCTCTCAAGCCACATGGTATAAATAAGAAGGATATAAAATCAAGGGTTTCAATCAGAGATACTCTAGTACTTCTAGACGAAGCCATAGTGATATGACCAAAATTTCCAACCAAGAAGGTAATGAAAAATATCTAAAAGAAATGGGACCCCATAAAAGAATTAAAATTTAACACTAGAGCTAGAATCACCCAAGTAAGGATAAAGGAGAGAGGTTATGCCCCAAAATACTCCTCATAAATATCCAATAGAGGTTGTTGAATTATTGTTTTAGATACATGAGACAACAAAAATAGAAAAAGAAGATGTAGTTGCAATATTTTTCCACCCGTACCTACATAGCCATTCTAGAAGAAGAAATATAGTAGGATCATAAGTCTCATGAAATTTAACCACTCATTAGTGAAACCTCCCCAATGGTTTTTGCATCCCCTTCTATTACTAAAATCTTAGGTTTGATAAATATTTTAACCCCATTAATCCAAAGTCTCCTTATCATGATCACTTTGGCCTATATTCTTTTGACTAACCTTAATACCTCTCCAATTTAAGAAGCAACATTCCTTCTCTCCTTAGCTACCCTAATATCATCAACCCCCATTACCTCCATACCTTAGTAGCATTACTATTTGAACTCTTGACTACATTTTTATCACCATTAATGTAGCAAGAAGACTCTCAAGTAGCAATACCAACTTTGAATGCATTGCAAAAAGTTTAGATGATTTAGTAGAAAATAGAGCAACATAATCTAAGCAAGTAGGTGGTACTAGAATAGATACCAATGATCACTCAATTTATTAGCAACTTTGCCCCACATAATTAGGTATTATTATTTACAAGGAAAGAACCACTAGTGTCTAAACTCAGATGATAGATGGTAGACAAGATTGGGGGCTAGTGATAGAAGGGTTTGACCTTAAAATAATTTAACCTACTGATAAAGTGCAACTCATGCAAGAATCTATAAAAGTGACTTCATATGTTAATGAGTCATTAAGTAAAAAATTGGCAAAAAAAAAGGAAATAAAATATAATATATAAATATTACCTTGAGCAACTCTTAGGCAAAGGCCAAAGCACTTCAAAACCAAGCAAATATGTTAACTAAGAATTTAGTGGATAAACCTTTAAAATCCATCCTAGAAGCAAAAGAAGAGCAATTTAGATATACTATAAATAGAATTACTAGAAAAGAAGTTGAATTTCATTATGAGAAATAAAACATTTAAAGACAATTACAGGAGTTGAGCTAGAAAAGTTAGAATGAGAAGAGTCATGGAATTAGATGCCTAGTCAAATAGATCAATGATTCCTATTGGGATGAGATTCCTAACATAGCAGTAGCACTCTCCTATATATTCAAGTCTATTGACAAAACCACTATGGAGAGTGCCCAACTAAATCACAAGATTGTGTTGAGCCTTGTTGAAGCTACTACAAAACTAGATGAAGCTAGAACTTATCAAAAACAATTTGCCACTACATCAAATTCTAAATTGATATCTATTGGGATTCATGATAAGGGATGAATTTGTAAAAAGTGATGACTTTCCTTAAAAAATATTGGGTTGTGTAACAATGCAAATCCCAAATAGCTACCTTAATCACCACTACTAATAAGCTTAGGATTCAAGTTAACTCATTATTTAAAAAATAAATCCTTTCTCTTTAGGATAAAAATGGTAGGCTTGTTTCAAAATAAGACTACTTACAATTACTAGAGAAATATAACAAGGATATCTCCTTTTTAATAATGGTTAGATCCTCCTAAGTAAAAGGACATCGATGGAGTGATTGGACCTATCGTAGTGCTAACAATACAATCACATATGATTGCCTATAGTAAAATAATTTCTTCCACACTGATATCCAAGCAATCTATAGGTAACTTATATAGATCCAATTCCCTTTGGATGAGAAGTGGGAAGAAATCATGCAAGCACTAGAATAATTTTCCAACTTGGTAAATATTTTTGGAGAATAATACACTATTTGGCAATGTGGAAAAGTACCCTCATGGTACAAATGTACATATTATAAATATCATATTAGGGTGTGAGTGTAGTGAAACCAACCAACAAGTTATTATATTATTTTTGGTGCTTTTATATGGAAATTCATTGTTGTATCAAGGTTATAAACATCTTTAAAACAATCATTTATGTATTGTTTAAGTATCAAAATAATTGTAGTTTTAGCTTTATTTTTAATAAACTATATATGCTCCATCAATTCTCTTGACCCATGATAGGTCCATTAGTGGTATTAGAGACACGCTATTGAACCTATGGTTCAGATTCTAATTGGTGACTAATATTTTATTGGGGGGCTTGTAGCTTAAAATCAGTTTTCTTAGGTCCAAGCTGTAGACCAATTGGTTCCTTCAAACCCCGTAATGGGGGAAGAGGTCCAAGGTTCAAATATTGGGCCTCATCAAACTGAACACTTGTCCCTTCCTTGGTGATTTAAGTGGCATGAAAGGTTTAAAATTATCATGAAATGGTGGTTATAGGGGTGGACTGCATGAAGATCTATGTGGTGGCTTCCAAGGCAAAAAACATAGAATACTATGGCTGCCATAAAATATAGACAGCCTACCCGAATTCATGGTGGCTATCGATTCCACCATTGAAAACCAAAAAAAAACATTTTTTATTGGGCCAAGTTATTTTCCAAAGTCTGTAGAAGACATAAAATAATTGTGGGAGTACATACAAATAGTCATGTGAATACAAAATCAAACAACACCAAATACAAACTATAAAATGGTAAATAAGCAAAGTAACACAATGATTACACAATAAAAATGAATTCTTTTATTTTTACCAGTAAATATCAAGTGTTACAATTAGTATAACCCAAATTTGGGGTTTTACACTGCTTCTTTATTTTGATACAATTTTTACATGTACTAGGATTATCTGAAACCCTATTTAAAAATAACGGTGGTGTCTTCATGCTTGATTCAATCCCAACATATTTTTGGATGGGCTTGTGTATCCTATGCAAGGCCACCCGAGCTTCAATAGCTTCCAAATAATGTAGTTCTTACACCTATACACAACCAAAAATAACAAGGATATATAATATTTGTGAGGGGTCCACTACATGAGACTCTCAAGAGAAATAAATTCACTAAACCTTAATATTGCAATGAAAGTTGTAAACAAAGCATAAAAACTTAAAATAAGTGTAATACATTGTTTACCTTGTAAATGAACCTACTATGTTTATTTCTTACTTATGTAAATACTGTCAATGAGGGTTGTAAAGATGCCCTAATAATTCTCAAGGGTTGTAGAGCTATATATCTAGGATAGGAAATACCCGTAGGTACTCGATGATGGCCAAAAATATCCAAAGGCACTCTAGAGTCTCTATAGGGCATTCGGGAAGCTCTGTGGACATTCAACGATTGAGGGAAAGGATGTAGGACCAGATATGGTTCGATCAAGCTCAAAGATGGTAGATATGGGTAAGGTGATAGGGAGTGACAACGGATGAAAGTGATGGTGATGATGCTTTAGAGCTTCAAGATATCAATGGAAATTCAAAAACTTAGGGCAAATTATTAGGGGTTGAGTCATCAAAATGACTCTTTATAATCTTCTCTTAAACATGTTAGGGTTTTGATGACACAATTTGAGTGGTTGAGATTAAAACATGAGGAATGGTGGAGATTAAATCTAGGCAAGTGGCATGGATTAAGGCGGATGGATGGTTGATATTAAAACATGATGGATGGCTAGGACTGATACATATAACTATATATATTTATTAAATATATATAAATATAACATATAAAATATTAATTTAAATATATATTAACAAATACATATAAATATATATAAATAATGGATGGTGAATATTGGGAAACATGAATGGATGACAAGTGGCTAGATTTTGGTGTTTACATATGTCCCTTTTTGTACCATGTTGTGTAAAACACAATGTGGTACAAAAATACGAGACACCTAGTTTGGCCTGATGCAAAAGCAACTTTCTTTCAATGGAAAATGAAGATGAACTTGAAGACAAGATAATTTTGATTGTGTAGCTTAATATATCAATTGGTGAATGAGTGAAGAATGAATCGCACAAGCCAATTGATATATTTGTACAAATTAATGTTGCAATTTTGTATGTATGATGTAAATGTAGATGATATGAATGATGTAAAATGATTTCATTTTCACCCCAACAGAGAAAGGGAATTATTGATAAATGCAAGTAAATGATTATGTTTTTGCCCCAATAGAGAAATGGTTTTTTCCAAGTGTAAATTCCATGATTATGTAATATGTATCCCATTGTGGGAAATCAAAATCAAATTTTAGTTACCCCAAGTTTGGGGTGATTCCATGTTGTTGAAGAAAGTACCTTTTGACGTCATTGAAATGCAAAGTGATGAAATATAAAATATCAAGAACCAATCACCCTAAGATTGGATGATTTCTAGAAGGTATCTCCTATATAACTCTACACAAATATTGATTGTTGACGATAATGATGTAATGTCATTTATCCATGTTTCAAGCCCCACGGACAAGGCCATCAATGACAACTATTGAGAAAAATGGTCTTGGCATAGTTTCACTCTAAATACGAAGTACCAAAAGTGATTTTTTTTAACAAGGATATAGTGGATGATGAATATGACCAAGTGTTATTATGGTAATTTATTCATCTTATTGAATTACATGGATACCAATCACTGCAATCGCCAAGGAGACATAATAGATCACTAGGTACAAGGTTCAATTGAATTTGTGTGTGAACTTTGCAAATGTGTAAATATTATTATTGATCAATGGAAATGATTTTTAAATGAAGACATGGTGATGAGAAATGCATTGATGATTTAATTGAATGATTTTGTGAAATTTTACCTTGATTTGGGGCATTTTAAAGCAATTTTGGACAATTTTACACCTTTTGGGTACAAATAAAAGTTAGCCATCCAAATCAATTCATATTATCATGAAATTGAATGCAATGATGAAATGGATGATGAGAATGATGAAAATGGTCATTTTGTGAAAATTTGAACCATTTTGAAGTGTTTTGAACATTGATAAGTGATTTTGAGCCTTTTGGGCATAAACAAAAATTATGCTTCCAAATTGACTTGTACTTTAAAAAAACATGATATTATGAAGAAAGTTATGTATGGATGCAATTTGGAAATATTTTGTGGAGGTAAGCTAATTTTTTTTTATCATTTTAGATCTTTCTTCAATTTTGACACCAAATATTGATGAGCATCTACTGCATGTGTAAATGCCCACCTAAGTTTTCCGTTCTCCAAATGTAGGGATGCATTTCATTGCACCTAGGAGCACCCATGGAAATTTCAATGTGCCTGAAATACCTATAAATGGCCTATAGAAGGAAACTCAAACTTATTATTGTGTTTATGAATTTTAGAAGCTATGTCTGAGGGAGTGAAGTAAAGTGGAGTGAGTGAGTGAGGTAGCAGGAGTAGGTGTGCATTTAGCTAAGGTAAATGCCTTTGAAGATCTTTGTTTTGTGCAAAACAATTGTTTTTTTTGCACTTTGTACAATGTATTTGAAATTAATATTTTATGTTGTGTTGCAGTTGAAGATTATGGAGGCTTAGCATTAATTCTTACCTCTCATCCCTGGGGTGAAGAAGGCATTGCGAGAGGACCAATGGAAGTGGTTGGAGGATGTGGGGCTGGCTAGGGCAGCTAGGATTGATGTGGTGAGGGTAGATGAGGGGTGTATCTCTACCTTGGCAGAGATGGCATACAAATAGGGGGACCTTTTAGCTCCCTATTGGATATATAATAGTGACACTTGAGGATGTATATTGCATCCTCAAATTACCATTGTAAGGGTTACATTTTGAGGTTGGACACGATAAGGGGTATGATATGAATCACATGTTCGGAGATGGGTGGTGGGATGTGGATGTTATATGTGGATAGATAACATACTTGTCCATGTATGTGGATACGAAGTTGGATGTCATGTTGGCCAACATAGTGGCCCAAAACAACACTTACTACTAGTTTTTATGGAATCTTGTTAGGTTGGTGTGCAATATGATCGCTAAACCTTAGGTATATGCATGGGCTCCTACTTTATTAGTATATTTGTACCAATATTTGTATGAGGTGAGGAGGTAGAAGTGGAAGGGGTTGGGGTATATTGTGCTATTGTAGTGTTAGGATTAGGAGTATTTCAGTGTGGCTCAGCCAGTTGGCTTACCTATTATAGTATGGGAAAAGGAGTAGCCCTATGCTATGGGATGGTCGATGGAAGAAGAGGTGTAGTCGAGTCATCATATTTGAATGAGTTAGTGGTACAGGGATATGTGGGTTGGATTAAAATCAACTTAGGTGATATAGATGCCATGGCAAGGTACCATGTGGATAGGTGATGGGGACCAGTTGTAAAGTATTTGGTAAGCTAAGTGGGTATTTTGAAGGCACAATAGTGAGGTGGACCTAATTCAATTCTCATGGGTTTTATGGTAGTTTGGATTGAGGTAGGAAGTTCCATAGGTACCTATGCTCTATAATCATCATCTGGATGATATGGGTCTACCTTTGTTGGACATTTTGAGTAGATGATTTGTCATAGATGTCAAGAGTGAGTGGTCATTGATGTCAAGCCTTCAGCACCAGTCAATGGTAGTATCAATGGGCATCATCAATTTCAGGTTCTCCAATAAGTGCAAAAGGATAGTTTGTTTTTCAGTTAATTCAAGACCCAATTCTAGGAAGTCAGATGTGGTCCAAAGTGTAAAGAAGAATCCCAAGTGAATAATATATAAATTAATTAATATAATTTTTATTATAAATTAATTTATTAATTAATTTACTTAACTTATAGGTTATTTAAATTAATTATTAATTAATTTTAATATTAATTATAAGTTAATTTATATTAATTCTAAATAACCCTAAGGTGGGTTATTAAATTAAATTTGAATTTTGAATTTGAATTCTTAAGTGCCAATGTGGGAGCAAATAACCAAACGTGTATAAAAAGGGGATTACCCACCTTAGCCAAACTTACCTATGCCTTCGAATTAAATTAATGCAAGCTTGTGCAAATCATGCTGCATCAAAGAGGATTGCTTTTGGTTTTCATGGGAAGTCAACGACACACGAAGGGATAATAGGAAGGAATCCTTCCTCCCTTCACATGGGCACCTATAGGCCATGTGGTGGACTCCAAAGTGCTAAGGCACTTAGGCTTGGGGAGACAACAGTTTGAATCATGCCAAAATGTTTTTTGGGGAGAAGAAAAAGGTATGCATTAGTTGAGCACAAAACTTTTCATAGGTATTAGTTGAGGCATTAAAATTTAATTTTTGCATATTTTATTTGGTTTGTAAGGTTATGAGGGGAGTTATAATTTTGATGCAAAATAAAATTTGGTGTTATTTGCTTTGGTATTTGAAAATGGTAGTAAGGTGTTTTAGGAAGATTGCTTGAGGTTTTGTGGTGTTGGATATTATTTTAATTTGGAAATTATAAGGTTTATCAAAGTGATTATTTTTTATGTATGATTTGATGGATGTTATTTTCAAAAGGGAGCAATAAGGTATAATTGAGATTTGATTATTTTTGTGTCTAAAGAATATTTTTAGAAAGTGTTGAAGTGATATTTTGTCATCTAACCATTGAAATTGGAAAGAAGAAAATTGTGATTGAGACAAGTTTTCCAAGGGCACTTTTACATCAAACAAAATGTATGGGCACATATTCCTAGTGAGTGATTGTTGAATGTTGTGAATGCAAAGTTGGAGTGAAAATTATTTTTTGGTTAGCATTGTTGAGTGTATTTTGAATTAATGCTTCAAGGTTTTCTAGAATAAACAATTGTTGATAAAAAATTGTTTTATAAGTATTGTTGTTGAAGTGATTAATTGAGTGAACTTGAACTAGGGTTTGCAAATATCATGAGTATCATTATTATGTGGGATTGATTGATAAGCATTGTTGGAAACATTTGAGTGAGTGTTCATATGCTTGGATTAGGGTTTGTAAGCAAAGGTTAAATCATTGAGTGATTCGTTGAGTAGAGTTGGTTGAGCCTAGTCGAGTGGATGTGTTGATGAGATAGTTCAAGTTATATGAAACAAATTGTTCTATATTCTGAATTAAGTTGAGAAAATGATTGAGAATTTGTGAGTGTGAAACATATTGAGTCTCTAACAATTTTCTATATGTTTCTATTTTAAAAAGAGTGATTGAAAGTAATTGAACATTGTGGTAAATGTGAAGCATATTGAGTCTCTAAAAATTCTCTATATGTTTCTATGATAAAAAGAGTGATTTAAAGTGATTGAGCATTGTGATGAATGTGAAGCATATTGAGTCTCTAATAATTCTATTTATGTTTCTATGAGATTGGAAAATTTCTAGTGTGGATTTGTTGAGTTTATTTGAGGTAAGTATTAGAGAAGACTTGTGGATAGATTTGTGTGAGATTTTATGGAAGCTTACAATATAGTTTGAGGAAATATATTGAGAGTAGAGTTGGACAAGTTCTAGTGAGGACTTGTTGAGAAAAATTGGACAATTTCTAGTGAGGACTTGTTGAGCATATTTGGACAAGTTCTAGAGAGGAATTGTGGACATATTAGTGTGATATTTTGTGGAAGCTTACAAGATAGATTTGAGATAAGTATTTGAGTAGAATTAAGAGTAAATTTGATTGATTGATTTTTTCAGACCTTGGGTTAAGTGAGGCAAATATAGGAGAGTTGATTTGAGATTAAGTCAAGCTTTGTGTTAAGTCTTGAGGATAGTTTTGTGCTAGACCGAAGAACTATGTTTAGTGTAGATCAGAGGACAAAGAATGAGGAAAAATTTTGGTGCATATTTGAGGATAGGTTTGTGCCAAACTAGAGATAGATATTGATGACAGATGTGTGCTAGACTAAAAGACTATGTTTAGTATAGATTTGAGGACAAAGTTTGGTGTAGATTTGAGAACAGGTTTGTGCTAGACCAGAGATAGAGATTGAGTAGATTTGTGCTAGATCAAAGTATTATGTTTATTATATATTTGAGACAAATATTTGAAGGTGACAGAGTATAGAGGATGGTAGTCTCTAGTGGATAGAGATCCATTAGCTAGGGTAGTGATGATAGGTTTATTTAATGGATGGAGATCCATTAGCCAGAGTAGTGAGAACAATAGTTCTTCTAGAATATCACCAGTTAGAGCTAAGGAGAAAGAGTTCTCTTATGGATAGATATCCACAAAATTTATTAGGGTATTGGTGTCTCCTTTGGATAGATATCCATAAATATTGTAATAGGGAAAGGATTCCCAAGAGATTAATTGAGAAAATTTTACTGAAATATTTTCTCCATGGAGTAGCCCACATTGGGTGAACCATGTTAAATTTGTGTATCTATTGTGTGTGGTGATTTGTACATTAATTTAATTACTATTGTTGATATTGTTATATTTACATTGCATACTATTTATTGGGAAAGAAAAGTAAAAAGTGGTCTTGTATTGTTCACCCCCCTCTCAATATAAGCTTGTGTTCTTCAATTGGTATCAGTAGCAGGTTCTTTCAAAATAGTTTAACAACGTGAAGGAAAATATTTCAAGAGCACAATGGATTCTAAGAATGTGTTCTCAGATAATTCAACACTAATATTTGATGGAAGTGATTATATATTTTGGAGTATGAGAATTAAGATTCACCTGATGGTACTTGGTAATAAAATTTGGGAAGCAGTTAAAAATGGATACATACCACCATTTGATTCACCTACTAATAAGGAAGGTAAGCTTATACAACATTAAAATTCAAAGGCAATGAATGCAATTTTGAGATGTTTGCATAGAATAGAATCCATAAAATTTATGCATTGTAATGATGCAAAAGGAATTTGGTATAAGTTTCAAAGCATATATGAACAAGATAAAAGTGTCAAAAAGGCAAAGATATGAAATATCAAAGGATAATTTGAAGAATTAAGAATTAAGAATGAAGGATGATGAAAACATTAGTACTTATATACTTTGGGTTGATAAGGTTGCTAATGTTATGCAAGGACTTGGACTTAAGGTTGAAGAATCGAATGTTTGTTATAAGGTCTTAAGATCTCTTCCAAAGAGATTTAGTGAAAATATTTTTGCTATAGAAGAATCAAAATATGGTGATTCTTTGACAAAAGATATGTTGGTATTCTTATAGCTTTTGAGGTAATAAAAAAAGAGGAACCTAATATCTGGAAAGTAGTAGCATTCAAAGCTACTAAGAAGACAAAGGACAAAAATTTAGATTAAAGCATTGAGTCATCCAGTGATGAAGAAGCTAATTATGGCGGAAGGAATTGTTGGGCACTGAATTGCACCAAGTTTTACTTGATACTGTGGTTGTCTATCTTCCTACTTTCTATTTAGGCTTGCACCCGATAGCTGTAGCTCAACACTCAACATTGGATGGACCAAAACAAGGGTTTCAGATCCAACCTCCAGAGTAGGTTGGTTCCTTGTCAACTTAGCAGATTGTTGACACAATTATGCTCAATTAGGGTTTGGAGTTTAGGGTAAGAAAAGGGTAAGGTTAGAGAGATGTAGATATCAGTGGATGGATAGGTTAACAACATTGCATCACCATAAAAAGCTTCCAAAAAACCATACTAAAGATATACATCCAGATCAACATTTATCCCAAGATAGCTTGTTTCAGATATTAAAGCATAACAGAGAAATGTTACAGTAAGCAATTTCAATACCCAGGAAATGATAATCCAAATAGCAGAATTCACCAAAACCCAGATTTTATAGAAATGCACCTTCTAATAACAAAGAACAAACTTCAAAGCAGATTTCAATTACTCATAACAGCTAGTAATCCATGATTGGCACAAACTAACCATCTAAGTATTTACAGAAATACAACTATGAAATCCGAACCTCTAACATCCAACACAAAAACACAGCTTTGAGGTGAAGATCAATGTATTGCTCCTTGCATTCAGTCCTTCAAAAATATTTACAGTAGTATAGGAAAACACGCTAGAGCCGACCCTTAAAAATGAGGGTTCGATCTCTCTTTATAGTTTTCATATTACAATATTCAAGAAACAATACATTCAATCTTGTTATAACAACTCAACAAAGAGTTTAGCTGGCGTTAGCTGATTCATCCAAACTCTGGGAAATCCACTGGAAGAGCATCCACCATGGCCATTCGGGATCTCTACAACTTGATGATCGACCAGAAGGACTGTAGTTCAGAACCTTTCGGATCATGCGTTCCATCGATATTTCTTGAGAGCAACTTGCCATCGTCGATCTGTAACCGCTTCTAGTTAGATCTTCTTGAAAATATTTGATGTTTCATCTTTTGGCTGCACGCCATGGTTCTAGTGCAAAAACCTTTTAAATAGTCAAAATTTGATAGGCCAACCTCCACCGTTGATTCTCCTTTTTGGATGACTTAGATTAAGTCCGGCGTGAGCTGAAAGCCATCCTGCTCATTTCCTCAGCATCAAAATCTTCAATCTGGATCTGCAGCATCAAAACTTTGAATCCACTCTGAAATATTTTATCTTCCACCTTGTCTTCGTTAATCCACACTTTTTCATCATTGACATCATCATCTCCTCATGACTTTTGTAGATTTTAGAGATAATGCAAGTCCGGGCCCCAGAGTCAAACACTTAGATTATTCCACCCTTCCGCCCCATCGTTATTCTGGAAAAGAGAGTCCTTGTTCATTTCTTAGATCACCAATCCACTCTTTTTCACCGCTGACATCACCATCTCCTTGTGACTTTTGTAGATTTTGAAACTTTTGCCAATCCAGAGTGGGAAGCAAAAAATATTATTCTAGAGCGGGAAGCAAAAAGGCCTTTTCGAAATCGGACATACGCCAAGAGTCAAATCCACACTTCTTTGTTGTTGACATCACCATTTCTTAGAAACTTTTGTGGATTTTGAAACCCATCGTTATTCCAGACCCGAAACTGAGTTTCCTAGATTATCATCATACCTTCAAAATTGCATAACTCCCCAGTGGACTCATACCCTCAACATAGCTCCAGAGCGGAATAACAGTATTATCACTTAGTCAAAATTATACAAAATTTTACTAAGTATGTGGCCATTTTGGGCCTACATTCTGGCGCCTCCTGGGTGGATTTGCTCGCAAAGCCAATCGAATCTAGAGTCTTATCCATTGGGCCTTCAGATTCAAGACAATGCTAACCTTTGAAAATGGAACATGTTCAAGAAATGATTTCCATACAAACCCTACCCTCTGCAAATCTAAACATTACTCAGAGGATAGAGGTTCATATAGAAACCATGCCAAGGACATCATAAAACCTCCCATTTAAAATAGAGATTGTGCCTACAATAGTAGTATCATTACTGCCTTTTCAAACTATACACAACTCCTCTTCCTTTATATGGCTTTATTTCAAAGAATGTCCTCACACAAAAATTGTTGCTTTATAGGCTTCACACCTTTATTGCTTATTTCTGACAATTGTCAGGGTAAAAAACAAGAAATACAAAAATGATGTATTTGTACAAATAGAAATGGAAATGACTTGAGCGTGAGCCCCTCCTGGGCATGTGAGTGCTCAATATTATCCTTACTCTTCCACACCTCCTTCATATTCATCTTCTTCTTCTTCTTCTTGCTCTTCCAGAGTCTGTACACTTTGATTATTTCCACCAGAGGTGTCCCCCAACAATTTGGTCATTGATTCCAAATACTGGAGGGTATGTCTCCAAACTTCCTCGAAAGGGTTTGACATTTCTTTAAGCTACTTATAAATGTATTGTAGCTCTCCAACATCCTCGTAATTAGCAGCCCTCCCTTTAATCACCAAATCTTCCATCAAATATCTGAAATGGGTATAGTTCATAATCAATTTGGTAGCTTGTTCTTGTAATAGTGGTTCTGCTAGTGAATCAATCTCAACTTCATCTTGCAAAATATCTTTGATGTTCTACTGAACTTCTTCCATAGATAACAAGTTATGATCTTCCTTCCAGAGTCCTTTGAAACCAACATGAATCATCTCCTTATTTATGTCAATGATTTCTTTGACTCTTCTATCCATCTTGTTACATAACAACCAAGATTTTTGTGTTGCTTTGTGCTTTTTTAGCACTATCTTTGAAGCTATCCTGACTAGATTCCACTCTTTATTAGAAATTGGTTTAGCAGTATTATCAAACCTGCTACTAACCAACCGACCTATTTGTTCTGCTAAAATCACCATAGACTATAATTCCCCCATGATTCGATCTGTATCTACCTGAATGATGGAGAGCAGCTGGCTGACATCTTTCAAGTAGTCGATTATAAGTTGAAGACCAGAACATTTTCCTTGGATTTCAGAAAGCAACTCCTGCTTTATCCTTTTCAAATCATCCTTGGAAAACCTCGAATATTTGGCCTTCTCAACTTGAAGCTGATGTTTCAGACTTTGAATTTCTCTGGCCTGCTTTTCATGCAGCTTCTTCTATTCTTCTAAATGATCTTTCAACTTACTAGCCTTTTGAAATTTTTCTTGCCAACCCTTCACCTCTTCTCTTAAAGCCTTTTCTACTTCCTTTTTATCATTGAAATTCTTTTTTAGTCTTTCAACCTGTTGTTCCAATTTATTCACCTTATCTTTGGCTATATCTGTCTTCACACAAAAAGTTTCTAAGCGGGCCTTGGCCATCCCCAATTCATCCTCAACATGTAATTGGTCAATATCTTCTATGATTTCTTCTACTCTATAATCTTGAGCAGTCATCTCATTCTTAGGCTTGCTTACCTATGGAACTAAAGACCTTGAAATCCTCTGCCTGGTGATAGGATTAACATACATACTTTTCCTCATCACAACCATCTGATTGGAGGGTTTAGTGAGCTTTTCTACCCAGTAATCACTTATGCTTTGAGCGCTTGCCTGTTCTTGGGGTATAGCTATAGACCTTGAAACATCAGCCACCAAAGGAGACAATGGCATCAAAAACATAAGGGTGGACTGACCCTTTGTTGGTAGGGATGAAGACATTCTAACCATAGCTTCTATTACAATGGTGGACTCTGTGACTACTGCTACCGTTGATATAGGTAAATTAAGCGAAATGGAGACCAAACTGCTAGTGGATGGAATGGATGAATTTGGAACATAATGTCCCATTGATGATGATAATGAAAGAGGTAAAGATGTGACAATGGTAGACATGGGAGTGGACACCTGAGAGGTTGAGAGTGGGTTTGGAAGAGGTTGTGACAATACAGAACTAACTGGTACCTCCAAGGCTACTGATAGATTGAGAGAAGAACTATAAAGTGGAGGAGGTAATTTTACCATATCTTGAATAGAAAGGGAGGGAAATCCTTCTAGGGATTCATGAAGATGAGAAGGAGAAGAGAGATTAGAAACCATACCTTTGCTTGCAGATGCAGGGTGTTCCTGTTCAGCTTCTATTTCTAGTTGTTGTCCTTGGTCAACCAACCCTTCTATAGTAACAATAGTTATTCCTCCAGTCATTCCTTCTACACATATTTTCTATTTCTTGGAGACCTCCCTCTCTTCTGTCTCTAAAGCCCTCTTAGTTCTTCTGTATACTATTTGATAAGTGGCTTTCTCTCCTTTAGAATTTTCCCCCTCTTCGCTTCCCTGCTCAATCCTTGAAAGTAGGGACTGCTCTGCTATGGGTCATAGCTCAATTGAGACCATTGGAAAAAAAGGTGGGGGTCTTACTTCAATTAGTGGAATATTGACCGCTAGTTCCTTGGAAAACTTCTCTACCTGATCAGATATGGGTTTGGAAATCTTAGGTACTTCAGTGGTGGTCGAAGGAACCTCTCGTACCTCTATCAGAATCCTTTGATGTGTTAGAGGAAGTAATGATTCAAAAACTTTCTAGGGCCCTTCACTTATCAAAACTATCTTCCTGACATCTTTCGGCCTCCAGGTTTCAAAATTTTTATTATAAATTCTAGAAAAATCCTTATCCATCTTCATTCCAAACTTTGATTTGGGAAAAGGTTTTCCATTTTCAATCCTCATACGCCACCAATCCACAATCTTCTTTACCTTCCATGGTCCCTTTTCTATCGGTTTTCCTCTCTGCGATATATCTTCTTCAGAAGGAAGGTCCTTTAAATTGACAGATTCAATTGTCACTTTATTAATAGTATCTTTGGTAAGCTGATGACTGATCTCATGCTCTGGATCAAAATCTACTACTTGTTCATAGAAATCCAACCATGGAGGCAATTGACTCATCTTTGAAACATTCCACTCCATAAGAGAAGTTTCATCATTATTCCTCCCCTGTTCAAAAATAGCCCTGGGTCTTCTTTCAAATTTATAGGCTTTGTCTCCATTGAGGGTTTTATTTCTTATAGTAAAAATACCATCGGGATCATAACTCCACCTCTGAGGAATATAAAATAGACCTAATCTGTCAAGGTACTGCTCAATTAGTTGGCCCTACCACTCTGATATAATAAAATTATTTTTAGGGTGGTAAGTAATCAGAGACTTCTTCTTTCTTCCAGAACCGAAGCTTGCATCAATGTACACTACCTGTCTCAGATACTCTAGGGCAAATAGTCTTTTCATAACAAAGTGAGGTAAAAGGAAAGGTTTACCCATGAAACCATACAACCTGATTATGGTGCCCTCTGTTAGGAGATACCAATCTCCCTCCTCAACATATTCCTTCCTCAGAATCTTAGCTAAAGCAGGTAACCTAGGGCACTCATTGTACATTATTCTAAGAGCAGGTTCCAAAAATTCCAAATTGAATCTATAATGGGACCCACTACTTTTCAAAATATCTATCCAATAATAGACTGGCAAGGGTTCCCCATCACTGGTCTTATCCCTAGCCGTAATCCATGGCATTCGGTCTCTGATAGCTACATAGAACATCCATACCAGACTCGAGCAGTGCCTAAAACTGGGAGTACCAACACCCCTCTTCATGTTTATCATCTGCTCATGAATCCTTTGAGAAAGAAAGGTCATCCAGTCAAATAAAATTACTCTGATACCCTTTTCTCTTGCCCCCTTTTTGTACATTCTCTCGTCAGACATACAATAGGCCGTGATGATTTGCCAACCATGCACCATTTTGTCAGAGTCCAAACCCTCCATACAAGCCAACATAGAAAATAACTCTGGGTATGCAATTTCATCAATATGAATCGGGACTTCAGGCATCTCAGCTTCATTCCTTATCCTTATGAAATTAAGTCGAAGCCATTTTTCTAGTGCTTCTCTTTTTTTGTCTATAGCCATCATGTTATTGTAAGCCCTATCCAGCTCTGCTATGCTAAAATGTCTGGGTTTTGATGGTGGACCTATTCCTATGATAAACAATTCATAACATGCCTCCCTTGTGATAGAAAATAGGGGAGTGCCCTCATGGGTTCTAACTATCCTACTTTCAGGGTCATAGAACTGAATCATAGCAGAGACCAGTTTGGGATAGTGGTGTACATAATCACAAATGTAAGAGAACAAAAAGGATTTCATGGCTATCATACCTCATCGTTGCATTGGCTTTCCTTCAAAATATGGAAATTCAAAATTGGTCCTGAGGCGAGTCCTCTCTACTCTTGCCATCACCGTGTCTGTGACTCGACTGGTGCGATGTGCATGCACCTACAATCTTGTCGCTATCTTCATCGATTCAGTGGATGATTTCTTGGGTGCCATTTTGATAGTAGCAAGCTTTGTTTCCCCAATTTTTATAGTAAATTCTTCCAAGTATGGTCATACTTCTTCCACATTTCTGTAGATGCAAATACCTCAAAGTGAATTTGGAAAATGCTTTTCATCACTCCCCCTTCTAGAGCCCATGTATCTTTCACCATTAATGTAGTATTGCATGATATCTTTGTGGGCACACTTTCCAATTCATTTCATTATTCAATTTGGTGGCACAAAGGTGGCACCCTATCTCCTCATTGGTCAAATTTTGAAATTGTGCTACCAGCTCATCACATCCCTTCGACTACTCTTTGTTTCATGCATGAGTTCATCAGAATTGAATGCACGAGCAATATTTAGCCTCCATGTGTCAACCTAAAACTTGTCGTTTGGTTTTGAATTGATTCCGCTTCGGCTTATTCCAAGCTTTGAGAGATTTTCGGATTAGTACCCTTCTCATCTTCCTTCTGATGGATCATCTTGCGGAATCATCCATCTGGATCTAATCATGCGGATTCGAAGGCGGAACGTCATTCCAGAGAACTTTAGGTGGTACCGTATGCGGAATGGAACCTTAGCACGCCCTTCTCAACACTTAGTCATTTTTTGAAACAATTTTTTTTTTTTTTTAGAACCCTTTTTGAAAAGAACCAATTTACAAAGTGCAAAAAGAAAACAAGTACAAAGTGCAGAAAGGAAGGGAAATTTTTATGTACATATGTTACAATGAAATCACAACTTACATATAGTAAAGCTTGAGGTGGAAACCATTCACCAGAATTGGTTGAATGTTCCCCTCTGGATCCTTGAGCTGAAATACATTAGATTCTTTAGCTTCCACTATTTCAAAAGGACCATCCCAAAAGGAATCAAATTTTTCATGCTTTCCCAGCTTTGCTCTATCCACATTCCACCTGAGAACTGAGTCTCCGACTTGAAGTTTTCTAAACCTGGCCTTTTTATCAAACCATGCTTTAATGTCTGATGAATGCTTCTAAAAATGATCATATGCTTGAGTTCTGCTTTCTTCCAGTTGCAGCAAGTGTGTCAATCTGGTTTTCACTGGATCTCCCTCCAATTCTTCCTCTTCTGAACTGACCAGCTTCAGTGCTAGAATTTCTAGGTGAATCGGCAATACTGCTTCTTTTCCATATACCAGCGCATAAGGGGAATTTTTTATAGACTTCTTAATGGTAATCCTGTCCACCCATAGAGCATGGTCAAGCAATAGATGCCAACTCCTCTTGTTGCCTTCTAGGGACTTTCTCAAAATCCTCAATAGATTCTTGTTAGTAGACTCTGCAAGTCCATTACCTTGAGGGTAATAATTTGAAGTATTTTTGAGAGTGATGCCATACTTGCTAGCAAACTCAATATACTTGGCCCCTATAAAAGTAGGACCATTATCACTCACCAAAGCCTCCGGGATTCCAAATCTAGAAATTAAACTCTCCATAAAGTTGATCACAACATCTTGATCTGCCCTTTTTGTAGGGATAGCCTCTACCCATCTGGTTAGATAATCAATAGCTGTCAAGATGAACTTATGTTCTATAGAAGAGTTAGGATTTATAACTCCTATGAAATCTAATCCCCATTGTTGAAAAGGCTCCTCAACTTGAATAGGCTTTAGAGGAGATGCAACATTTCTAGTTCTTCCAACATACCTCTGACATTTGTCACAAACCTGAGTAACTTTGAAAGCATCCTTGAAGATAGTAGGCCAATAATAGCCTGCTCTTATTATCTTCAAAGTTGTAACTCTGCCTGAGCCATGACCACCGGATTGTCCTCCATGAAATTCTTCTAGGACTCTCTTTTGTTGGTCTTCCCTCAAACATTTTAGGAGAACCCCATCCAAGTTTATTTTGAATAACCCTTCTGGTAGTAATGCATATTTTAGGGCATGAAGTCTATACCTCCTTCTTTGAGAAGAACTCAGATCAGGTGGGCATACACCAGTTTGAAAATACCGGGTCATCTGTTCGATCCAATCAGAATCTAGAGTGTGAACAATCTCTACTTGATCTTCTTCTGTTACCTGACAAGCTATCATCCTAGCCAAAGTTGAAGTATCTATCAATCCTTGGCACAAGGCTCTACCTCTCACCAACTTAGTGGGATGTATCTCTACATCATATTCTTGGATCTTGGTAATCCAACCAGCTCTTTTATCACCTAGGTCACCCTGTAAAATAAAACTCCTTACATCCGGATGAACCACATACACCAGAGTTTTGCTCTGTACCAGATATTGTCTGAACTTCTTAAGTGACTTCATCACAACAAACACTTGTTTTTCAATAAAATTATATTTTACTTGATAGTCATGCAAAGTTTGACTCCAAAAGAATACAGGGTGTTCATCCCCTTGATCATCCCTTTGAGTGAGTACTGAAGCATAACTTTGTTCAGCTCCATAAGCATATAGAATAAAATCTTTGTTGAAATCAGGATTTATCAAAACTAGGGCTATAGAAATGGATTGCTTGATGATTTCAAAAGCTTGCTTCCTAACCTCAGTCCACTTGAATTCTGCCTTCTTCTTGAGTAGTTCAGATATAGGCCTCACCTTCTATGCAAAATCAGAAATGAACTTTCTGACAAAATTGATCTGGCCTAAGAAAGACTGCAACATATTTTGATTAGTAGGCAAAGGAATAGCTAGGATTGCTTTAATCCTATCCGGTTCTATGGCCATACCTTATTTTGAGACCACATGTCCTAGCAGTTTTCCCTCATGTACCACAAAGAATGACTTCTTAGGATTTAGAGAAATACCAAATTCTCTGCATTTTTGAAAAACTTGTTCTAAATGATATAGATGATCATTTTTATCATGAGAAAACATAGTCATGTCATCTAGGTAAATCAGAATAACCTTGTTTATAAGTGTACCAAAGGCATAATCCATGGCCCTCTGAAATGTAGCTCCTGCATTAGATAACCCAAAAGGCATCCTCTGATAGGCAAATGTTCCCCACTTTGTAGTAAATGTTGTCTTGTATTGATCTTGATCTTTTACCCAAATTTGGTTATACCTAGAATAACCATCTAATAGTGAGAACCTCTCTGCTCCAGCTACTACTTGTAGAATCTGATCAATCTGAGGGAGGGGATAGTGATCCTTGAGGGAAGCTTGATTCATATTCCTAAAATCTACACATAGGCGTATGTCCCCATTCTTCTTTCTTATGGGTACCAAATTAGCTACCCAAGTGGAGTGTTTTATCGGATATATTATCTTGGCCTTTAGCAACTTCAAAAGTTCTTCTCTCATAATGACTTCTATCCTTGGATTGACAGGCCTCTATTTTTGTCGGAATGGTTTAGCATCAGGCTCTAACTCAATAGTATGTTGGATAATCCTTTTGTCATAAACCTTAAGGTCCTCATATGACCAAGCTACAGTATCTTGGTATTTTAGACATAAAGCTTTAATATCTTCTGCTTCCTCAGGAGAACATTGGACCCCAATATTTAACTTCTTTCTGATTCTGACTTCTATCTCTTTATAGATCTTCTCACCAACCTTCATAGCTCCCACTTTCTTTCTATCTTCATTATCGAATAAAATTTCAAGGGTAACCAACCCCTTTGGGATGTGATTGTTTCTCAGCTAGATAAAGTCTTGTTGATCTATCTCCTCCAAGTCTTCTTCTTGGATAGTTGTGAAGCATGCTTCTTTTATCATAAAGTCTAGAATCTGTTCATCACTCTCAAAAACCTGCTAGAATATTTGCTTATCCAGCACTGCAGGTCTGAAAACCATTTTAATCCCCTTGGTCTTCTTAGTTCCAAAATCTATAGGAGGATTGAAATTAGCTCCCTTAGTTGCCAATGCATCTGCTAGATGATTCTCTTCTCTAGGCACAAAATTTAGGTTCAGGGCATCAAATGAATCCATTAGGTCCCATACTCTATTCTTGTAAGCCTTTAAGTAATGGTGTTTACTACTACACCTATTCCTTACCTGATGTACTATCAGCTCAGAATCACCATATATGTTCAAAATATTGATGCCCATGCTCTCAGCTTGTATTAACCCAAGGCACAAAGCCTCATATTCTACAACATTATTGGTGCATGACCATGTCAGTCTATAAGAAAAATTCTTCATCCCTTCGGACTGTGATTGCAGAACTACACTAGCCCCTGCACCATTTCTGCATTTAGCACCATCAAAGTGCATAACCCATGTTTCATTGTTTCTTAGGGATTGATTAGAAATAGTAGGGAGTTTCTTTTCCAATTCATTTGTGATGTTGTATGTACCCATACCAGTTCCAAATTGACTGTAATCCTCTTTGAAAGGCAACTCATCTTCAATGTCTAGTTCCTCAATATTTTGTACTAGCTCAAATTCTTCCACAGGATTAAGGTTGCACATGTCTTCTTCAATTTTATCAATATGATAAGCAACTGGCTTCTCAAGAGTTATCCTTATCCTCTTTCCCTTGAAAGGTATTACCATGCTAGAATAATCCATATACATACATCCTCCAAGCTTTGCAATAAATTCTCTTGAGAGACATAATCCAAAATAGGGTTCTAAATCCACCACCACTATTTCTTGTACTATTGTCACCTCAGGGGCTTTGTGCAACCTCATCAGTACATATTTAATAACCCCAACCATCTTTACAGGTGTCCCATCTAATTGCAACACTCCAGGACAAGACCGGGTATATTCCATACCCATCTCTTCATAGACTGCTTTAGGCATAATTGTGGTTGATGCTCCTGAATCAATCATGCAATTCTGGACTACCCATCCCTCCATTCTTAAGGATATATAAAAATGGGGAGGTTTGTTCTTTAGAATAGTAGGTGTCATTTCTTTCTTTTCTGATGGGATACTGAGGATGGTGGTAGCTGGTCTATTCTGGGGGCTTTTACTGAGGGAAGCTTTAAGCAAGTCAATCTGACCCGGAATGAAAAGGGTATCATACAGGCTAGCTTTTGATGGAATATTTTTCATCTCTTCCACAATGTTATACTCAGACTTGGTTAGGGATAGTCTTTCCAGTCCTCTTTCAGGCTCACCATACCTCCTTTTGTATTTTTGGGTTACCTCTAACCTTTGTATTTTAGTAATAGAGGGGAACCTGAGTCTTTCTTGTTCTTCACTCTTGGATTTCATTCTATCTCCTTCCGTTACTCTTTCTGGAATCTTAGGGAAATTATCAGTTTTCTCCCTTCCCTTAGCTCGGGGAATGGGAAAAGTGTCACTGTTCTGAGGGGGAAATCAACCTTCTTTTGAGAAGGGACCTAGAACTGTCCCATTTTCTGAGGGTCTACTTGTAAAGCTTTGTTTTCGGACCTCGTCATAACAACAATTGGGCCTTCTTCCTCCAACTCTTTTCCAACCATGATCTGATCAGGGTGCCATAACATATTAACTCTTCCCTTCTGATTTCTTTCAGCTTGATCCATGGCTTGTTGAACATGGTGTTGATACATCACACAAGACTGTGAGTCATGGGGGTCATTGCATACTAAACACCAGACATTTGCAAGAGTGGAATCTATAGAACATTTAGGATCCTCATATGTTGCATTCACCCTAACCTCGATACTATTGCTAGGACCGGGCCTTTGATATTTGTTCACATATGGAAATCTCCTCTATTGTGACCTTTCTTGATCTCTCTTCTCCATTGAATTCATTCTGTTACTCAGAGTTTTCATGGTATTTTGTATGTCTAGGATAGCAGATAATTCTTGAGAAGGTTGGGAAGGAAGAGGGGGGAAAGAAGGTGTGGAGGACACAACTTTAGATCCAGGAATCAGATTCATCTTAGGGAATGAAGATGGTATAGAAGGAGGATCCATGTGTGAGGCTTTTGTAGATTTTTCATGGCTACCACTATTTTTTGAGTTGTAGGGCAACACAGTCTTGGTGGGAATTCTTCCTACATTGATCAAGATATTTTTAGCATGGACAACGACATTATAGACTTGGGGGAAGGTTTCAATTCTAGATTGCTACGTCTATAGACCTAGCTCTGATCCTAGGGCATGAATGTAATACATATAAGCCAAACAAGTAGCTGGTCTAGCTTCAGGGGGAATTCTCTTCCATGTTCTACTAAATCTCAAATTAAAGTCTGAGATAGTTTCTTGTTGTGTTTTTTGCATGGTTGTAAACTGATTCAACAGAGAAAAGGGATCAACAGATTCATTAAACTCTTCTATGAATGGCTCAACCAATGACTGCCATGAAGTGATAGACTTATCTTCCAGAGTTCTAAACCAGTGTAATATCTTTCCATGAAATGATAGGGCTAGAATTCTGACAATAATATTTTCCTCTTTTATATTATGGATTGCTGCCAGATTCAAGATATCTTGGCAGTGCTCATAAGCTATTTTTCCAAATCCATCATATGTGGGTGTTGCCTTAGATACAACTTGTGGAATGGCATCCATTTGGGCTAATCTAAGGGGCCCAGTTGAGTCCCAGTTAGGGTACTTCTGTAGTGGCTGATTTGGGGCCACATTGTGTGCCATGTTTCTGGCTATAGGTCTTCTTGGGGGAACTACTGGGTTTTCTTCCAGAAGCTCTTCTTCTTCAACAAAATCTTGATCCAAACTTCTGATAACAGTAGACCCTCTAAGGGGTAACTCACAATGAAAGAAAGAATCAGGGTTGTTCCTCTTGAAAGACCTGGTATACATGAAAGGGCACTGGTCTACAATACTTTTTAGGGTCTTCTGACCAGGGAGTCGCCAGGTGAACTTTCTTTTCTCCGCTAACAAGGTCAAGACAATTCACCAAATCTTGATTCCTTCGGGTAGAGATAACAATAACTCTTTAGATGGGTTTCGTGTTCCTTGTGAACTGTCCCACCGGGCATGCCAAAAATTGTTGGGCACTGAATTGCACCAAGTTTTACTTGATACTACGATTGTCTATCTTCCTACTTTCTATTTAGGCTTGCACCCGATAGCTGCAGCTCAACACTCAACATTGGATGGACCAAAACAAGGGTTTCAGATCCAACCTCCAGAGTAGGTTGGTTCCTTGTCAACTTAGCAGATTGTTGACACAATTATGCTCAATTAGGGTTTGGAGTTTAGGGTAAGAAAAGGGTAAGGTTAGAGAGATGTAGATATCAGTGGACGGATAGGTTAACAACATTGCATCACCATAAAAAGCTTCCAAAAAACCATACTAAAGATATACATCCAGATCAACATTTATCCCAAGATAGCTTGTTTCAGATATTAAAGCATAATAAAGAAATGTTATAATAAGCAATTTCAATACCCAGGAAATGATAATCCAAATAGCAGAATTCACCAAAACCCAGATTTTATAGAAATGCACCTTCTAATAACAAAGAACAAACTTCAAAGCAGATTTCAATTACTCATAACAACTAGTAATCCATGATTGGCACAAACTAACCATCTAAGTATTTACAGAAATACAACTATGAAATCCGAACCTCTAACATCCAACACAAAAACGCAGCTTTGAGGTGAAGATCAATGTATTGCTCCTTGCATTCAGTCCTTCAAAAATATTTATAGTAGTACAGGCAAACATGCTAGAGCCGACCCTTAAAAATGAGGGTTCGATCTCTCTTTATAGTTTTCATATTACAATATTCAAGAAACAATACATTCAATCTTGTTATAACAGCTCAACAAAGAGTTTAGCTGGCGTTAGCTGATTCGTCCAAACTCTAGGAAATCTGCTGGAAGAGCATCCACCATGGCCGTTCGGGATCTCTGCAACTTGATGATCGACCAGAAGGACTGTAGTTCAGAACCTTCCGGATCATGCGTTCCATCGATATTTCTTGAGAGCAACTTGCCATCATTGATCTGTAACCGCTTCTGGTTAGATCTTCTTGAAAATATTCGATGTTTCATCTTTCGACTGCACGCCATGGTTCTGGTGCAAAAACCTTTTAAATAGTCAAAATTTGATAGGCCAACCTCCACCGTTGATTCTCCTTTTTGGATGACTTAGATTAAGTCCGACGTGAGCTGAAAGCCATCCTGCTCATTTCCTCAGCATCAGAATCTTCAATCCGGATCCGCAGCATCAAAACTTTGAATCCACTCTAGAATATTTTATCTTCCACCTTGTCTTCGTTAATCCACACTTTTTCATCACTGACGTCATCATCTCCTCATGACTTTTGTGGATTTTAGAGATAATGCAAGTCCGGGCCTAGAGTCAAACACTTAGATTATTCCACCCTTCTGCCCCATCGTTATTCTAGAAAAGAGAGTCCTTGTTCATTTCTCGGATCGCCAATCCACTCTTTTTCACCGCTGACGTCACCATCTCCTTGTGACTTTTGTGGATTTTGAAACTTTTGCCAATCCGGAGCGGGAAGCAAAAAATATTATTCCAGAGCGGGAAGCAAAAAGGCCTTTCCAAAATCGGACATACGCCAAGAGTCAAATCCACACTTCTTTGTTGCTGACGTCACCATTTCTTAGAAACTTTTGTGGATTTTGAAACCCATCGTTATTCCGGACCCGAAACTGAGTTTCCCGGATTATCATCATACCTTAAAAATTGCATAACTCCCCAGCGGACTCATACCCTCAGCATAGCTCCGGAGCAGAATAACAGTATTATCACTTAGTCAAAATTATACAAAATTTTACTAAGTATGTGGCCATTTTGGGCCTAAAGAAATAAGGATTCAAGAATTTTTAAAGATGCAAAATCTATTAGATATTTCAATTGTGGAAAGTATGGTCACTATGCAACTGATTTTCAAGAAGCTAATATAACAATGATGAAGAAAAATAGGATCATAGGAACAGGGAATCAGAAAAATATTGGTACCAAAATAAAGGTAAGGATGGACAAGGAAAACAATGAAATAAGTTATTTCAAAGATAGAAGAGGAGTTACTATGCAAACAAGGCAAGTAAGTACTCAAGTGATAGTGATGCTAGTTCTTCAAGTAATGATAAAGATGAAGTTCTATTTCTGATTGGGGAAAAAGAAGAAGTTAAGAAAAGGTCACCAATAATTCTCAAGTGTTTTATATGTGGTAATTTTGGACATATTGAAGATAGTTTTACAAGGAATGGTTTTAGTTTCAGTGATGATGAATACGAGGATGCACTTGAAATACCATAAGATAATATTCTAATGGTACTAGAAGAAAAATGAGGTTATCCTATAGAAGACAAGTCAAAGAAAATGAAGATGTTGACAAAGGCAAAAAAATAGAGGAAGAATCATAAAAAGGAGTTGATCTTGAGGGAGAGCTTATTTATACTCTTAAAACTTTAAAGAAGGTAAGAAAGCAAAACTCCCAACTTGAGATTCAATTTCAAGAATGTGATGAAGAGAGAGGAAATCTTATAGAGGATATAAACAAGTCAATGGCTAAGACAAATAAGTTCAAGTATAAGCTAGAAGCAAAGGTCTTAGAATGTGAAAATTTAGAACAAGAAGTAGCTCTACTAAGGGAAGAATTAGAAAAGTCCAAGGATAAGCTACACAAGTTTGGAAAGAGCTCAAAGATTGTAGATAAGATGATCAAGATACAAAGAAGGTCAACAAACAAAATGGGTCTTGGTTTTGAACAAGATCAAAAGAAACAAGAGGAAGAGTTAACCTCAAGTTCTGAAGAATAAGAAACTTCAGAAGAAGATAGTATAAGAGAAAGTGAGACTTCTGAGGATGAGTTGGACAACAAAAAATTCAACAAAGAAAGGAACAATGAACAAAGTAGAAATAGATGGAACATGAACCAACATAGAGAAAAAGAGACTAAGATACCAATGAAGTCAAGACAAGGAAACTTCAATGGATGACATTTCTCATGTCACATATTTGGGCACATGGCTTCACAGTGCAGGACACATGAAAGACAGGAGTATGGGAACTTTAAGAATAGATATTTTTTCCATGGGTATTGCTACTCATGTAATTAGTTTGATCACAAGGTAATGAATTGCAAGGTATATGATAGAAATAGAGATGGCTTCACTAGGATAAATCCCAAGATATTTGCACCTCCAAGGAATAATAACATTAAGTGTTATAAGTGCAATAATTATGGACATAAAATAAAGTGGTTTAGAGCAGACATTCTAGAATCAAGCATGAATAGGAACAAGAACAGGAACAGGAATATGGACATGAATAAGAATAGGAACATGAATAGGAACAGGAATAGGAATATGGACATGAAAAATAATAGGAACAAGAATAGGAACATGGACATGAACAAGAATAGTCAAATAAATCAGAAGGACAAGAAGAGAAGAAAAGAGTACAAAGGTAAAGACCAGTGCTTGCCGGGAGTAGAAATACTCCCACCCTAGAATTAACCACCTCAAGAGGAGGTGGGGGAGGGGCTAAGCTAAGAGACTCATTCTTAGCCCCGAGCCCCAAAGGTGACCCTTTTAAATTTATGTCAAAGGGGTAGAAATTTGAGTAAGAGGGAGAGATTTGGTTTAATAAGAGAGCAATTTCCTAGGGGAGTAGAACAAAAAAAATGTCAAAGTTTTGGAAAAAATAAATTGGATTGCCATCAATGACAAAGGGGAGATTATTGGATATTTTGGGTAGATAAGTTGTCATTGATGTCAAGAGTGAGTGGTGATTGATGTCAAGACTTCAACACTAGTCATTGACAATATCAGTGGCAACATTAGTTTTAGGTTCTCCAATAAGTGCAAAAGGATAGTCCGTTTTTAGTTAATTCAAGACCCGGTTCCATGAAGTTAGATGTGGTCCAAAGTGCAAAGAAGAAGCCCAAGTGAATAACATTATAATATTATAAAGGGAAGTTTAAATTAATTATAAATTAATTAATATAATTTATTATAAATTAATTTATTAATTAATCTACTTAACTTATAGGTTATTTAAATTAATAATTAATTAATTTAATATTAATTATAAGTTAATTTATATTAATTCTAAATAACCCTAAGGTGGGTTATTAAATTAAATTCAAATTTCAAATTTGAATTCTTAAGCACCGATGTGGGAGAAAATAACCAAACGTGTATAAAAAGGGGATTACCCACCTTAGCCAAACTTACCTATGCCTTCAAATTAAATTAATGTGAGCTTGTGTGAATCGTGTTGCATCAAAGAGGATTGCTTTTGCTTTTCATGGGAATTCAATAATGAACGAAGGGATAATAGGAAGGAAGCCTTCCTCCTTCATGTGGGTGCCTATAGCCCATGTGGTGGGCTCCAAAGCACTAAGGTTCTTAGGCTTGGGGAGACGGCGGTTTGAATCACGCCGAAACCCTTTTTGGGGAGAAGAAAAAGGTATGCATTAGTTGAGCACCAAAATTTTTGGAGGTATTAGTTGAGGCATTAAAAATTAATTTTTGCATATTTTATTTGGTTTGTAAGGTTGTGAGGGGAGTTATAAGGTTGATGCAAAATAAATTTTTGGTGTTATTTGCTTTGGTGTTTGAAAAGGGTAGTAAGGTGTTTTAGGAATATTGTTTGAGGTTTTGTGGTGTTGGATATTATTTTAAGTTGGAGATTATAAGGTTTATCAAAGTGATTATTTTTTATGTATGATTTTATGGATGCTATTTTCAAAAGGGAGAAATAAGGCATAATTGAGATTTGATTATTTTTGTGTCTAAGGAATATTTTGAGAAAGTGTTGAAGTGATATTTTGTCATCTAACCATTGAAATTGGAAAGAAAAAAATTATGATTGAGACAGGTTTTCCAAGGGCACTTTTACATCAAACAAAATATATGGGCACATCTTCCTAGTGAGTGATTGTTGAATGTTGTGAATGCAAAGTTGGAGTGAAAAGGATTGTTTGGTAAGCATTATTGAGTGTGTTTTGAATTAATACTTAAATGTTTTCTAGAATAAAGAATTGTTTATAAAACCTTGTTTTATAAGCATTGTTGTTGAAGTGATTAATCGAGTGAATTTGAACTAGGGTTTGCAAAGATCATGAGTATCATTGTTATGTGATATTGATTGATAAGCATTGTTGGAAAAATTTGAGTGAGTGTTCATATGATTGGACTAGAGTTTGTAAGCAAATGATAAATCATTGAGTGATTGGTTGAGTAGAGTTGGTTGAGCCTATTCAAGTGGATGTATTGATGAGATAGTTCAAGTTCTATGAAATAAATTATTCTATATTCTGAATTGAGTTGAGAAAGTGATTGAGAGTTTGTGAGTGTAAAACATGTTGAGTCTCTAACAATTATCTATATGTTTTTGTGGTAAAAAGAGTGATTGAAAGTAATTGAGCATTGTGGTGAATGTGAAGCATATTGAGTCTCTAACAATTCTCTATATGTTTTTGTGATAAAAAGAGTGATTGAAAGTGATTGAGCATTGTGATGAATGTGAAGCATATTGAGTCTCTAACAATTCTCTTTATGTTTATATGATATTGGAAAAGTTCTAGTGTGGACTTGTTGAGTATATTTGAGGTAAGTCTTATAGAAGACTTGTGGATAGATTTGTGCAAGCTTTTGTGGAAGCTTATAATACAGTTTGAGGAAAGAGATTGAGAGCAGAGTTGGAAAATTTCTAGTGAGGACTTGTTGAGCAGAATTGGCCAAGTTCTAGTGAGGACTTTTTGAGCAGATCTGGACAAGTTCTAGAGAGGACTTGTGGATAGATTAGTGTGAGATTTTATGGAAGCTTACAAGATAAATTTGAGACAAGTCTTTGAGTAGACTTGAGAGTAGAGTTTATTGTTTGATTTGTTTAGACCTTGGGTTAAGTTTTGGGTTAGATCTAGCAGAGTTGATTTGAGATTAAGTCAAGATTTGTGTTGAGGACAAATATTGAGGATAAATGTTTTCTAGACCGAAGGACTATGTTTAGTGCAGATCAAAGGATAGATATTGAGGATAGATTTTGGTGCAGATTTGAGGACAAGTTTGTGCCAGACCAAAGACAGATATAGAGGAAAGATTTGTGCTAGATTGAAGGACTATTTTTAGTACATATTTGAGGACAAATTTTGGTACATATTTGAGGATAGGTTTGTGCAATATTAGAGATAAATATTGAGTAAATTTCTGATAGAATGAAGGACTATGTTTAGTATATATTTGAGATTTATCTTTGAAGGTGATAGAGTATAGAGGATGATAGTCTCTAGTGGATAGAGATCCATTAGCTAGGGTAGTGAGGATAAGTGTCTTTAGTGTATAGAGATACATTAGCCAGAGCAGTGGGGGCAATATTTCTTCTAGAAGATCACTAGTCAAAGCTAAGGAGAAAGAGTTCTCCTATGGATAGAGATCCATAAACTTGATTAGGGGATTTGTGTATCCTTTGGATAGAGGTCCATAAACATTATAATAGGGAAAGGATTCCCAAGATATTGATTGAGAAAATTTTAGTGAAATATTTTCTCCGTGGAGTAGTCCACATTGGGTGAACCATGTTAAATTGGTGTCTCTATTGTGTGTGGTGATTTGTGCATTGCTTTGATTACTGTTGTTGATATTGCTATCTATGAATCACATAATATTGATTAGGAAAGAAAATTAAAATATGGTTTTATATTGTACACCCCCCTCTTAGTATAAGCTTAAGTTTTTCAACCTTGTGCTGAGGCATGTAGGGTGACTTATGAGTATGATGAGGAAATGGATCTCCCCAATGTTGATGATGTGAGGACTAATACAGAGTACAATGCATGGTTTTCTACTCAACCACCATGGGTACCAAGTCTAGTAATGGATGGAGGTAATGGAAATGGGAATGAGACCAAGGTTGAGGGGGTCGATGAGGTTCCTAAGCACCAAAGGCACCTTCGATCTAGTAGTCGAAGGAGACAGCCTAGGGATATAGTAGAGTAGACACCTGGTATTAGAGAGGATGGAAATGGTCAAGATTACATGGAGGAGGTTCTAAATGGGCCTCCAATATAGAGTGAGGAGGATTGGTAGATGTTATACAAGTTGGTGGTAGAGTGTAATACGATGGTAACGACTCAAGATGCATAGATAGCTTGGATGTAGGTAGAGTTGGAAGTATGATTAGATATATGTGGAGGTGATGATGGGAATTATAGGCTCTAGGAAGTACTTCTAGAGAGGAATCATAAAAAAAGACATGATGTAGAAAACCTTTGGGTTCAAGATGGATATATCTTGCTACTAGAGGATCGATTGGTGGAACATGACATTGGGCTTCCATATCCACCCTCCTTATCCATATCCAAGTCTATTAGGCATAGTGATTCTAGGCATAGCTATAATTATAGGGCTTCTTTAGGGTTATAGGGGTCCTCTTATAGGCATTAGCTAGTTCTTAGATGCAATTTTTGTATATGAGCCTTGGTGCTCCATTGTATCTAGCCTTTGGGTATTCATTGTATATGTGATATTTATACATATATATACATGGATTTTACTTTGATTTTATTATTTTGTGTTAATTTTTTTGTGTAAATGCATGTGTATATGGATGATTAATGCAAGTGATAATGTGTTATGGATGCAAATGAACTAATGCACTAATGATCATTCATAGTTTAGATTTTTCTTGGCCATGTTTAGCATTGTTGTTTAATTAGGGGTACCAAAATGGTGTCATGGAGATGGAAGACTCATGCAATGTTATGAATATTAATATGGAATAAGACACAAATGTTGACATGGAAGAAGATATGGATGTTGATATGGAAGAGGATATGGATTTTGATATGGAAAACTGACTATTTTTAGAGACTTAGACATACTAGTGATATCAAACAAACTCACTAAAATATTTTTTAATTTATCTAAGACTAAATTTTTGTGCAATAAATTCATTTACCAAATCATGAGCATGCTAATGACTCAAGACAATCAAGAACCAGCGTGTATGCAAGTGAGTTCATTAATCCGTATTGAGTAAATTGGGTGAAACATATTATGGATGAGACCAAGAAGTTAGCTTGTCCTTGTGTGCAATCATAGGTCTCTTTAAAAGAGATTTTTCACCATGCATGAGCATAATCCACTACCAATTAAGCATCTATAACTTTGGTGGAGACTATATCCTAAAGAACACAATCTTATACTGAGAGGGGGGTCAATAGTATAAGACCACTTTTTACTTTTCTTTACTCAAACTACATTATCCAATATATCAATGCAATGTCAACAACAGTATTTAAAGAAATACACAAATCACCATACACAATCGAGGCACCAATTTAATGTGGTTCACCTAATGTGGGTTACTCCACAGAGAAAATATTTCACTAAATTTTTTTCAACAAATCTCTTGGAAATCCTTCCCTATTACAATGTTTATGGACCTCTATCCAAAGGAGACACCAATACCCTAATCAAGTTTTTGTATCTCTATCCACAAGATACACTAATCCCCTCAATTGGTTCATGGATCTCTATCCATAGGAGAACTCCTTCTCCTATGCTCTAGCTAGTGATCCTCTAGAAGACTACTACCTCCACTGCATTGGATTATGGATATATCTCCATTACATACTCCTATCCTCAATCATAAGACCTTTGTCCTCACTACCCTAGCTAATGTATCTCTATCCACTGGATACTACTATCCTCTACTCTGTCACCTCTAAATCTTGCTCTTAGCTCTATCTCAAATTTGCACTAAACACAATCCTTTGATATAGCACAAATCTTCTCAAACTCTATCTTGAATTCGTACTAAACATAGTCCTTTGGTCTAGCATAAATCTGCTCAATCTCTATCTTAATTCTATACTAAACATATTCCTTTGGTCTAGCACAAATCTGCTCAATATCTATCTCAAATTTATACTAAACATAGTCCTTCGGTCTATCACAAATCTACTCAATCTATATCTTAAATATATCCTCAAGCCTTAATGCAAATATTAATCCAATCACAAATCATCTCTGCTATATCTACCTCAAACCTTAACTCAATGTTTAAATAAATAAATCAATCAACTCTGCTCGCAAGTCTTCTCAAATACTTACCTCAAATATATCCACAAGTTCTCTCTAGAACTTGCTCTAACTGCTCTCAAGTCTTCACCAAGACTTACCTTAAATATGCATTGTAAGCTTCCACAAAATCTCACACTAATATTTCCACAAGTCTTCACCAAGACTTACCTCAAATTTTCTCAACAAGTCCTCACTAGAACTTGCTTAATCTGCTCAACAAGTCTTCATATAGACTTTCCTCAAATCTAAATTATAAGCTTCCACAAAATCTTACTCAACTCAGTCCTTAAGTCCGCTCTAGGACTTACTTCAAATCTACTCACAAGCTTTCACAAAATATTTCTTAACTCTATCCTAAATTCCACACTAAGGACTTACTCAAATTTATCCACTAGCTTTCACAAAAGCTTGCTTAACTCTATCTTGAAGTCCACTCTAAGTACTTACTCAAATATGTCCACTAGATTTCACAAAATCTTGCTTAACTTTTTCCTGAAGTCCACTCTAAGGACTTACTCAAATCTATCCACTAGCTTTCACAAAATCTTATTCAACTCAATTGCAAACTTGCATATAAAACTCAACAACACAATCTCTCACAAAAAATCTCTTCAATCACACAAAAAAGTTTCACAGAGAATCTTGTTTGAATTCATAAACATATAGAGAATGGTTAGAGACTCAATATGTTTCACACTCACAAAACTCAACTTAATCTCTTCCATAAAACCTCTTCAATCTCACAAACAAATTTCACTTAGAATTTTTTTTAACCATAGAAACATATAGAGAATGGTAAAAGACTCAATATTTTTCACACTCAATCACTTTCAAAATATTTCTCAAATTGGTAAAGAAAAATTTGTTTCATAGAACTTTAACTATCACTCCAATAATTTCAATAAACTATGCTTAATCAACTCCACTCAACCAATCACTCAATGAAACACAACTTGCTTACAAACCCTAACCAAGTGTTTCACTATGTTTTCAACAACTCACACGATGGAACTTAAAATTGACTCAAGATGATTCCAAATTCACATAGCAATGATAGTCATGGTATTTTTTACAAACCCTAATCAAGCACATGAAAGCTTACTCAAATATTTCAAATAATGCTTATAAAAAATCTCACATAAAAATGATACTCATGATCTTTCTCAAACCCTAGTTCAATATAGTTCTCAATTTCTCACTCAAATATTTTCACAAACATTTACCAATCATGCACATGAAATCTTACTCAATAATTCTTACCAAACAAACCTTTTCACTCCAACTTAGCATTCATAACATCCAATCCAACAATATTTCACTCACAAGGAAGATGTGCCCATACCTTTTATTTGAAGAAGTTTTGACCTCAAAACCTGTCTTAATCACAATCAACCTTTTTGACAATCTCAATGGTTAGATATAAAAAATCTATCCTCAATATTTTCCTTCAAAAATATTTCACCATGCCAAGTATTAAATCTCAACTATACCTTATTTCTCCTTTCAAATAAATTTTCACAAAATGACTTTATATAACATATAACACCCTTTGTATACCTTATTACTCCTTTATAAACTTTAACAACCAAAACTTTAACCACAAAATTAAAACTTTACTCACCCTTTTATCTCCCTCTTATAGATCATAAACCCTTTTAATTTTTTATACTATGCAATTTTAACTTAATAAAAATTTGGGAAAATTAAAAATTAATTTTCACACCTTTCAATTTTCGAATGCAACTTTAACCTTAGAAAATGTGTGTGTATACCTTTGTAAACCACACCAAAATGCCTTGGTGGTATTTTAACACCCTATCCTCTTCTTCCAAGTGCCTCTGCACAATGCACACCCACTAAGCGGGCTATGTGCCCTCACAAAAAAGGTAAGGTGCACCCCTCTATTTTATCCTTCAACTGATAGCACAAATCGAACAACCTTCAGCCTTGCAAAATAGTGATCGCGTGGATCGAACCCATGACCTATCATCTAAGAGTGACTTAGCACAACCCCTAGATTACAACTGCACTACCCAATGCTTTGCAATATGAATGACACTCCACTCAAATATATTCCCTTGTCTGCCTCCTAAACCTTAAAGCACATATGATTTTCCTTCTCCAATATCTGTGCACAATTAACACAACTTTCGATTCTCATGGATAATATTTTGAAATAAAACTTGCCCCTTTTATATGCAATGCACCATATTTCCAAATATGCTGGTGAACCTTTAATTTGAATTTAATTCAAATTTAAATTCAACTTTTGTGCTTAAATTAATTTAAATATAAATTTAACCCTAGGGTAAAAATATTTAAATTTTAATAATTTAAACCTTAGACTTTAAAATTATTCACATGGGACTTTTGGAGGAATTAGAATTTTATAACTCCTTGACCTTATTTTTTCTTCAAAACAACCTGTAACTCAAAATATTATAATACTATATATTATAATATTATTATTTCCATTAAACTTGCTTCTTTGCCTTGTTGGAAAAACACTTGGAGGACATTAATGACACCAAAACTTGGACATCAACATTTTGACATAAATGCATGGATGACAATGAAACTTGATCATCATATTATTGACATCAATGGCAACAAACCTTTCTCTCTTATTGACATCAATAACAACAAACCTTGCTCATATTTCCAACAGATCCATAGTCCAATAATTTTATCTCTAAGCTTTGGGGATGACTACCTAATCATATAACTAGAAATGTAGTACTATCCTTAAAACTTGAGGGTGGCATGTGATGAAATATTTAGAGCTTTGGAGAGTCATATTCTCAACCAAAGTGTGATGAGAATGTCACCTTATCCTTACTACTCTATCTTGTATTTGGAGACAACTGTGATAGTGGTGAAAACCATTGTTTTTTATTTTTGGACTATGTGCATGATGGGAGAAGCAAGGAATACCCTTTTTATTTCAAGGTGCAACCCAAGCATGGTGTTATACCTCTTTGACATAAGATGTTTTTTAATATGTGTAGTTGTATTTGGGTCAAGAATGTTTAGATTCAATTCCCAAAGCTCACGATTTTCTTAGCGAAAATGTGTCTTGGTCCTAAAGAAAACTCACCATATATTTGGAGGTTGCTAGAAAAACTAGAGGTGGTTGAGTGACCAAAAATACCTAGGTATTATGGACATGTGGTTTGCAAATGATAATGTTGACTCTATGGAATATTACAATGAAATGGATGATGATTTGATGGTGCTCCTGATTAAGGCAATATGACTTTACTAGACCAATTAATATCTGAACTGAATAAATTATCCCTAATATGAAAGGAAATGTGTGAGGTTGTATGAAATGTAACTTATGAAATTAAATGAGTATAATGTAATGTGTAAAATGAAATGTGTGCAAAATGCAATGTATGAAATGCAATTTTATTTTTGTGTAATAGCCATGTATATATACATATATATAAATCACATTAAGCATAGAACACTCTCAAATGTAAAAAATTAGGTGATTAGTGCTCTTTAGCTCCATCTAGACTAGAAAGCCTATAAGTTCCTTTACCCACAATGTATGGAACTAACCAATTAGCCACGAATTTATCACAAATATGCAATATTGCATTGGTATTTTGTTTATTCTCTTTAAGAACAAGATCTCCTACTTGGAATTAATGTAGAAATTTTTTGGTATTGTAAGCATTCTTTAGGCGGTATTTATAAACTCATAAATTCTCTAAAGTATTGACTCACATTTCATCAATAAGTGTGAGTTGGTCAAGACGTGCTTGTCTAGCAGTTTTGTTATCTATGAATTCCTGCAGTGAAATTCATAATGAGGGGATCTCAATCTCAAGAGGTATGATTGCCTCAGCTCCATATACCAATGAAAATGGTGTTTTCCTAGTAGGTGTGTGGATGCTTGTTTGATAAGACCATAATTCCAAGGGAATTTGTATATGCCAATATCTATGATTTTATTTAACAAGCTTCTTGAGAATAGCAATTAAGGTCTTGCTAGTAGCTTCAGCTTATCCATTTTCTTTTGGGTAATTTAGAGTTGAGAAACTATGTTGGATATTATATTTTTCGTAAAGTGCTCAAACATCCTTGTTCTTAAAAGACTTACTATTTTCAGATGATTTTCGAGGGAATACCAAAATTATAAATGATATGATGAAGTATCAAATCCATAATTCTAGGTCTTGTTGTACTAGTTAGAGGAATTATCTCAACCCACTTTGTGAAGTATTTAGTGTCTGTGATGATGAATGTATGTTGTCGTGAGGAAAGATGTGAGATTTTGCCAATTAAATCAAGACCCCATTGTGAAAAGATCCAAAGGATTTGAATAGGCTATAATTATTATGATGGCACATGAGTTAAATTAGTATGCTCTTGACATTGCTTACAATGCTTGATATATGTGGAACGATCTCATTCCATGGTGGGCCAATAGTATCCCATGCATAAAATACATTTTGCAATGGCTATTCCACTAAAATTACCACCATAAGTACCATCATGATCTTCAAATGTGGCTCTTTGTGCCTCTACAGGATCAAGACAATAAAGAAGGATTCCATCATAACCACGTCTATACAACACATCCTCCAAGAGAATAAAACAAGCTACATTTTGCTTGAAGATGCATTTAGCAGCCCATGAAATATCTCACGGGAGTGTTCCAAACTTGAGAAAATCTATTATTTGGTTCGAACAAGGCTCGTATGGTTTTGAATGGATAAAGCAAACATCTTTTTCATCCTAAGATTTAGCATGGATAACTATATATTTAGATATCATTGTGATAATGAATGGTTGTACCTATCCTAAGGAGTCCTTTGGAATCATGATCCAAGAGAGGCCATTTCATCTACAAATCTATTAGTCAAACATGGAAAACTATCAATTTCATACTAATTAAACTTAGTGAGCAATTTGATTGCTACTTCATGGTAAATATTTATGGTAGGTTCTTTGCATTGGTATTCTTTGTTGATTTCTCTAACAAGTTGAGAATCACCAAATATCCTTATACACTTTATACCCATAGCTATGGCTACTTGAAGACCTAATATTAAGGCTTCATACTTTGCATTGTTGTTTGTGCATTGGAAGTCAAGTTTGAATGATAAGGGAATAGGTATCCCCTGGTGTGTATGAAACATGACTCCAACAACTTGATCTTTTTGAACTTAGAACTATCAAAGAAGAGAGTGATATCAACATCTTCCTTCGGAATGACATCTTCTTCTTGTTTAGTGATAGTAAATACTGATTCATCTGAGAGCTCAATAATCAAAGGTTGGATCACTATGAAATGGAGCTTCTACAAGCTAATTGGCTATGACCTGATCTTTAATTTATTTTTGGCTAATAAACTCAAGATTGAATTCAGTGAGAAACACTATCAATTTAGCGGTGTGGGTGTTATTGTAAGTGTGATACATCATATAATGTAGAGAATTTTTGTGAGCTATGACATATATGGTGTGACTAAGCATGTAATGTCTAATTTTATTAGTGGAAAAAACCATTGCTAAGCATATTTTTTCCATGTAAATGTATATGGTTTCATAGATTACCAATGTTCGAATAATGTAATAGAAAACTTGCTCTCAATTATTTTCGTTATTTTGTGCAAATATTATCCATAATGCAAATTTCATTGCTAAAACATAAATATGGAAGGGGACCCCTGAATAAGGAGGAGTTAAGACTGGTGGAGAAGCCAGGTATTGCTTGATATCATCAAAATATTTTTGGTATTCATTTATCCATGAAAATTCCATCCCCTTTTGTAACAGGTGATTGAATGGCCTGCATTTGTTAGAAAGTTGCATAATGAAACGATGGATTGATTGAATATTTCCTTGTAAACTACACAATTCCTTTAAATTTTTTGTAGGAGGTATCTCAATGATGGGCTTGACCTTGTTTGGATCCACCTCAATGCCTCTTTTAGAGACAATGAACCCTAGTGGTTTTCTAGAGGTAACATCGAAGATACACTTTTTGGGGTTCAACCTTGCATTATGTTCTAGAAGTTGATCAAAGACTTTTTCTGATACACTAATGTGCTCTTGTCAAGTTTTAGATTTTACCAAGAGATCATCCACATAATCTTTGATAATCTTATGCATGTAATCATGGAAGATGTATGTCATGGCATGTTGATAAGTTGCACCCATATTTTTGAGTCTAAAGGGCATCATCTTGTAACAAAAAGTCCTCCAAGATGTACTGAATGTAATTTTGTGTTGGTCATTAGAATTAATTCAAATTTTATTGTATTCTGAAAAACTATCCATTAAAGAAAGCATTTCATGGCCAACACAAGTTTCAAAAAGAGTATCAATGTTTGGAAGAGGTAAATCATTCTTTTGACACACTTTGTTAAGATCTCAAAAATTAGTGCAAACATGTATCACCCCATTAGGCTTGTGAATAAGTACCATGTTTGAAAGCCACTTAGGATAGTCAATGGGTATAATGAAACCCACATCTAATATATTTTTAAGCTCTTATTTGACCAAGATGTCAATTGTAGGATGCATCCTTCTAAGTCTTTGTTTGATCAACTTAGCATTAGAATGTAAGGTGAGATTGTAGACAACCAAGTTAGGTTCAAGACCAAGCATATATTTATATGACCATGAAAATATGTCCTTCTTTTAGAGGAGAGAAATTAACTATTTTTTTCATCTATGGATAAAATTTTATCAAGTTTTATAATTTGGGAATTTTCTACTTCTGGACTAAGGTTCACATCAATAGTATCTTCAATAGACATGTGAGAACCTTCCTCAAGTTGATGGGGTATTGGGATCACATGAATGTCATCTATGATATTATCAAAATATTTTTACTCAACCTCATCTATGTCTTCCTAGAAAACCTTAGGATCTAAATGTAAAGGTGTAGGTGGAGGTGATGGAGGAATATAGTTGGTTGAAGCCCTTAAAAATTCCTCAAAAAGAACACATTTAGCAAAGGATGGTGGTGAGGAAATCTGATCCATGTCAATAAGTTTCATGTAATTGGAAGTGGCTTTGCCAAATCATGTGGATTATAGAGTGGGGTGAATAAGTCAATAGGATTCATGTTGACTTAAAGGGGAAAATGGTAGGTGATAATGGTAAGGATGGATAGATCCTTTTTACTAGAACCAATGCTAGAGCTATAAGAGCCTGAACAACAGTAGGCAACACAAATAAATGCAATTGAAAAAAAGTTGTGTTTATGCAATGCAAATGTTTTTTTTGTTTTTGATATTTTGTTTTGTTTTTTTTTTTAATTATGTATTATGTACATATAGTACAAGCAAAATAATTGGTGATGTGGATCAATGAAGTGGAGATGGTGGTTCACTGGTTGGTTTGACTTGCTCTTGTGGAAGAAGCAAGCAAAATATGGTTTTATGGATGGGGAACATTCTGAGATAAAAATTGTCATGTTTGGTGTGTGGAATGATGGGTTCTGATTCCTCCTCTAATTCATCAAAAACTATCGACATAAGATTGAATTCTTCGTATATTTCCTCTTCAAAGTCATCAATATGATGGATATCTTCTACTGAATTCAAATGTAAATTTTGAAAGGATTGTTCAAGAGAAGAAGTGGATGATAGCATAAACCTGAATGGTCATGCACTTATAAATATGAAATATCAATAAATTCATGCATTCCCTATTCATGTCGACCTAGACCATGTCCCTACCAATTAACTATGTGAAAATATCAATATGGAAAACCTGACATATGTTGTATATTGGTAGGTGTTGGTTGATTGGGTTCATCTAGGGAAGATAAATTGGATGATGAATCCATCTCCCCATACATAAAATTTATGCTATTAGGTGTTGAACCCATGTTATATACTACTCCTATATATAAGGGTGGGTCACGTGGGTGACCATAATCCTTAGCAGCTTGAATGTTGAGCAATGTGATTGTGATGTCTTGAACCACATATTCATCAATACTAGGATTAGTGATGTGGACCTTGAATTGGTATGATGTGGATGTGGATGTGCAAGTGGATGTGGATTATTCAGTATTGGCTTGAGGCTTTGAAAATGGGAGCAGTATGGAATAGGAAGGCATATCACAATATGTTAAGGCAACTTATGAAATGTTGGCTGATATGAATGGAGATGGATTTAGCTAAGGTAGTTGTTAAATGGGTGATGATGTTGAAGGAATGATGGTGGATGTTTTTGATGATTTGGTTGATGTTTATTGAATTTTACCACATATGCATGTAGTCAAAGGTGATGAAAATGGGGGTATGGAAGTGGAGGCTTGATGTGAAGTAGTGATGGGTACCTTCTCAGGAATGGGAGCTTGTGATGAAGATATGGATTGTGTGGTCGATGAAGTGAGAAAAATATGAGTAGAAGGAATCATGGATTCATAGGGATTTAAAATAAATTACAATACTTGAACAGTTTGACATTCACTGGTATGCGATGAACTTGTTGTTGGGTGCCAAACACTGGTTAATTTTGTCCTAAATATTGTCACAACACTCGTATTTAAATTGTCAACCCAGGAGCTCGTAGAATTTCAAAGTGCCACAACTGATATTACTCACATTACCATTCTGGAGATGAATCTATTACTATCATTAGGGGGTGTTTGTAAAATAGCAGTTGATTCATCCACACCAAGAAAACTCAAACATAAATAAAATGCATAAAAGTAAACACACCACGCTGAAATAAATAATATGCTTAATGTAAAAATAACACAACTCTAAAATAATTAACTTTAATATAGGTAATGAATATACTATTATGCATAATTAGATCTATAGAAAAAACAAATAAGCATAGGGGAGGAATATTGGATTGGAGTGGGCACGAGCTCCAATAGATCCTACCCAGCAAATCACAAAGACAATACGCTAATAAAGAATGTTCAAGTTTTATTAGGAATGTAATGAAGTATTACATGTGATAATGTTCTAAAAGAATGCTCTCCCCTACTATAGAGGAGTTTGTGAATTTATATACCACACGCAGGACTTTTCATTATAGTTTTATTACAATAGGTGCCCCGATGGTAGCCTAAACTGGGATAGTTTGACTACTGTAATCAGTGTATGACAATTAGCTCTACGTCATTTCTTGGAAATCAGATGACTTACACTTCATTACGGTTATGCTTCATGATTAGTTATGTGTTCATCCACTCTATATGGGACAACTTGTTCATAAGTGGTTTCCCATAGATGATGTGGAACGATGGTCAACAAGATCCTACCCCTAGTCATTTGTTCAACATGCATAATTCGAGTGCTTTCTTGAGTAAGGCACCTAACTCAATAAGGTGCCTTCCTTAGTGAGGTGCCTGACTCAGTAAGGTGCCTACTTGAGTAAGGCACCTACTTCATTAAGGCATATACTTTAGTAAGGCACCTACATCAGTAAGGTTCCTACTTCAGTAAGGCACCTACTTCAGTAAAGTGCCTACTTCAGTAAGGCAGCTACATTAGTACGGTGCCTACTTTATTAAGGTGCCTAATTTCATATGCCTTCGTATGATGCGAGCGAAATCATGCAAAAGATGACAAAATCTAGGAAATAACTATGTAAAACACACTTCATGTATGGATTAGATAATACACATGATTTCATTAAATAAATACATAATATTTCATAAAAACATACAACTCATGATATATTGTCGTGCAAAAACCATTAGTACATATTAAAAAATATGAGCATATCTGGTGCTCATCATCCCCCCATGCCTAATATGTGCCACACCTCATGGCACCTAAAATCAGTAACCATCTCCTCTATATAGGCCATTGCTCCCTATTTTCTTTTCTTACTAATGGCCTTGGCTTTGTCTCCTTCCTGAGGATTTCGTTTCTACTGAGGGGCCTTGGGTTGTTGTGGGGCATCCCTGGGTTGTGCTACCCTCTAGCTACACTAGTGTCTTGTGATGCTGGGTTGGCCTTCATTCTGCATCGACTTCTTATTACGCTGGCTCCACCTCCTTATCATTTTGGGCCCAGTACCTATGTTGGGCATGGCTGCCATAGTCGTTGCTCTCTTCTAGAAGGTTACCTCTACTTCCTACCATAATTCAGTGTGTTGGGGACGTAACTCTTTGAAGGGAATGTCGAAGTTGTCCCTTTTCCTCATGACCATGCTAACTTTTTACAACCTAAGTTCTTCAGGAGTGAGGTTGGCATTTTCCTCTATGATCACTGCTGCTTCTGCCTCTGGTCCATATACCCCCCATATTTCCAGTCATTTCCTCATATTAGAAGGCCGAACCCATGATGAAACATGGATTTCTTAAAATTTATCATCCATAACAAGGTTTACATAGATGCTAGGTCCTCTTTATTCCTTTTTGGTAGCTTTACTATCTGCCTTTGCCTCCTCAAACTCCTTACGGAACTGTTCAAAATTTTCTTTCTACTCATTGAAGGCCCACACACCTACTTCATATTCTTTTTTCGAGTGGGGGTTTGGTTATGCAAACGTCACTTTGGCCTTTCTTTTGGCCCTAATCTACATCGTTTGAGGTGCCTTCTCCTTTCTCATTTATTGTATTACAGTGGCCTATGTGGGGAGATCTTCCTTTCCCGTAGAGGTTGCTTCCTTGTTAGATGATCCAAGGACCTGTCCCTCTGATTGGAGGTCTCCTGAGGCCATTTCCTCTATTTTTTGGTCACCTAGCACCTACTCCTTTGGTTCTTCAGGTAGAGGCCCATCAATTTTAGGTACCTGGAACTCTATAGAATCCTCCTTGGTCTTAGGTTCAGGGTTTTTCCATTGGATTTGCCCTGAAGGCTCCTCATTGTCTTCAATGTTGATAACAAGGGTTTCTATTTAAAAAACAAAATTCCTCTATTCCTCTGGAATTACTCTGTTAGAGGTGCATGATCCTTCTCCCACCTCTAATTCCTCATTTAGGGCATCTAACCTAACTACTCTGGATGATACTACTCTCTCTAGTGAGGTTGGAGAGTTCATGGGCACCTTAATTGCCCAATCAGTTTGGGTAGAGGCATCCCGCCTTTCAATTGCCCTGACCTACAATTATTGGTTCTCTACCTTGAGCTGTTGGATTAGTTTCTAAAATTGGGTGATGGTAGCCTCTTGCCTTTGGATTTTTCTCATAGACATTTCCTTATACTCCTCGAATAGTATTTGCATCATGAATTTCTCATTCTGCTAAGTGCGATCCCCTTCCATCGATACCTTTGACTGTTGTTACAAGCCTTCTAAGGATTGCGGGTCTTGCAGAATACGAGCAACCAAATTCTATAGGGTTTGGGCTAAAAATTTGAGCTTTGCATCTACCTCTTCTTCCTCTCTCATGAGGATTAGAAACCATAGTTTTTTTTGACTACGTATTCACTCTATAATCATACTAGGAATTTTGTACTTGAGGATTCCGGCCTTTCCTTCACAAAATTGGGAAGAGAACTCTACCATTCCTTCGTAACATCTAGTTAAAATAAAGGGTATTCCTCTTTGGACATTCCCCCTAAATAGGCATCATATTATTCTTCTGATGCCACCTACTCTGATGCATAAGAGGGATCAACTCTAACCTCTTTGGCCACCCCTCGTAATTTGACCTCTTATTTTGCTTCAGCCGCTACCTGCTCTCGTGCACCAGAGTGTTTAACCCTATCCACCGATGAAATTCCTCTATGATCCTATGCATGGCATATCAGGGATATAATTAGACCATGGTGGGCTAGGGAATAGAACACCCCTCTCTGATATCATGATGCCTCATCCTACAGGGCATTTGTCAGGTAGAACGTGATGTTACTTTTTTGCCCATGCACCATATTGCTCAGGAACTACATATGGTTCGCATTCAGGTGTGAATACTTCTCTGTGCATGTGAAGTATCTTGCCACCTACTCTAAGATCTTCCTTAGGTGCATGGTTATACATAAGGGATAGTACCAAAAAATTATTTATCAAATCAGGGTGAATCAACATGAAAACTGTATAAACTGTGGGGCTAATTTTTCAAAACATGGCGATGTGTTTTTTCAACTACAAGTATCAACAAAATTACCATAAGGCAACTAGCAGAAGATGATTGGAAAAATGCAAATGGCAAAAGGTGACTGACAGAAGGTGATTGATAGAAGGCAATTGGCAGAAGGTGACTGACATAAGGCGACTGGCATAAGGCAACTGGTAGAAGGTGACTAACACAAGGCAACTAGTAGAAGGTGACTGACATAAGGCAACTGGTAGAAGGTGACTGACATAAGGTGACTGGCAGAAGGTGATTAGCATAAGGTGACTGACACAAGGTGACTAACAAAAGGCAACTAGCAGAAGGTGACTAACAAAAGGTGACTGACACAAGGCAACTAGTAGAAGGTGACTGGTAGAAGGCAACTAGTAGAAGGGGACTGACACAAGGCATCTGGTAGAAGGCAATTGGCAAAAGGTGATTGGCACATGGCTACTAAAAAATAGTGAGTGGTACATGGCAACTGGAAGATGGTGAGTGGCGAAAGGCAAGTGGATTTAGGTGACTGGCAGAAGGCGAGTGGTACATGGTGACTGACAGATGGTGAGTGGCGTAAGGCAAATGACTAATGGCGAGTGGTGCAAGGTGACTGACAGATGGTGAGTGGCACAAGGTTACTGGCATATGGTGAGTGGAACAAGGTGACCACCATAACCATAAATAATATGGCACCACATGTCCTCCCTTCTACTATGTTTCGTTCATGCGTTAACTCCTACCATGTGGAAAATCTATAAATTCATTTGTAGGGTCATTTGCAGGGTCATTTGCAGCTTTTCCTAGAGCAACTTTAAAACCTTTTTCCAACATTTTTAGGGCATTTTCCACAGTAGTTTTAGAGCATTTTTAGAGCGTTTCCAAGCAATTTTAGTGCATTTTGGCAGCATTTTTAGAGAGTTTTAGCAGCATTTTTGCATCTTTTTTTATAAGGTTTTTCCAGTGTTTTCTTGCTTAGATGGCTAGTTGTTCCTCCCCTCTTCCATCCAAATTTTATTTCAAGTACACCTTCTACCCCAATCTCAAGAGCATTTTCAACACTCCTGATAGAGATTCCTAGTGGATTTACACTGTTGGACTTGCTAGTGTGTTGAAGATGCCTCAGTTGAACATTAACGTTCAGTTGATGCAATAGATCATTTCTTATTACAACCATGATGTGTGCACTATTCCGATCCTTGTGGATAACAACAAAATTGTTTTTTCGGTTAAACCCTTCGATGTGCAATGACTAATAGGGCTACCATTTTTAGATGGTGTACTAGTGAACAACCAGTATGTCTTAATCGACGATGATAAATCCACCCTAGGAAACCTTTATGTTGTTCATCCTAACAATCTAAAAGGTATAATTTGAAATTTTATTTTTTATTTTACATTAAATATTGTTCTGCTATAGTTTCATTTCTCTAAAAATGTTCTCTTTATTTTATTTTTTATTTTCTAATAATGTTCTCTTTTTCCAGTCAATTCTTCTAAGTCCAAAAGGGGCTTAAACATTTCAAATGTTGGAGACAAATTTCTATATGCTTGCATTGATTTTTTTCATACAAGGCTTATTCTGCAAGGGCAACCTACAAAATGCCTTTTTGGGAACTTTCTTTATTGCTTCGTTGTATTGATGATAGTAAATTTGACTCATGCACGCACATTTCCAACCGCCTGAAGCACGACCTTTTGAGTGCGCAAAAAATTCAAGCATCTACTTACATAGTGACTACCAATAATTTTATTCTTTGTTTATTTCAGGAAGCTTATTTCAACCTTCAACAGAGCAGTCCTCCCACTACATTGCACCCTAGTTTGTTATCTATTGGCATGTCTGATGATGAGATACAGGTAAAAATATTTGTTGAAATATATTTATTTTCTTTTTTTAATTTATCTTTTTATTCTCTAATTTTATTTTAAAACAAAAAGAGCATCTCAGTCTCCAAGTAAGAGGGATGCCACATTTAGGATTTTGAAAGTATCTACTGATTATGACATGCAATCGCAGTCATCACCAATGACTCCCAAAAAACATGTGAGGTATGATGATGGTCAAATTCAGCATACACATGTGGCACATTTTACTAGAGAAAGAGTTACAGTTGATGTAGAAGAGGTTACCTCCAACCCACAAGGTAACCTTACTCTGCATTGTTCAAAAATGCTTTTTTAAATGATTTATTTTTTGACTTAAAATTATGATTTTTTAATGTGTTTTACATATTTTTTAGACATAGGTTAAATGGTTGAAACATCAATGGTTTTAGAGTCTGAGTCAGGTATGTATATTTTGAATAAATATTTTTTAATGCTATTGTTATTTACAAATGATTTATTTTATGTTCTTGTGTGAAATTTAATAGAGGGACCTCGTAGATTCAAAAGGATGAAAAAAGGATGGCTCCACCATCTAACCCTCTATGACCACAGCCACAACCATAGCCATAGCCATAGCCACAGTAGGTTCAGGTCCACCCAAAGCAAGTTCAGGTCCATCCACTTCAGGTTCCACCTATTAGGAACCAATCACGCATGTGTGGTAAAAACGTTCCTCACATTGCCACCTCACAATGAAAGAAGTGCTACAGAGACACAAAATGTATCATCATCTAATATTTTTGTTGTAGCGATATTAAACTTGGAGAATTTTTCAAATGTTGAGAGTGCATCTCAAATGCCCTCAAGAACTCTTGATTGTGACTTTTTTAATCAAGGTATGAATCCTAAAAGTTTCCCTTCAAAGGCAAGTGATATTCTTGAGGATGAAGGGGGCATTGATGGAGAAGAAGATGATGTCAATGTAGATGCCATCGAAGTTCCCCCCTCTATTGCATAGCAAGTCGCCACCTATACTGTTATAGAAGATGATATTCTAAACATTTCTAAAAATGTGTTATTAGTCGATGCATGTAAAGTTGTAGTTCATAATACTCTTCTTTCGGATATTGATAAATTGAAAGAATGAGAATATCGGGCCAAGGTTTTGATTAAAGACATCAATGGCCAATATAATAATTTTTCAAAAAGAAAAGAGTTGTTTCTCAAGATGGATAATGAGCCCCAAAAGCTCGATGCCTTGCTACATAAAGCTGAATCTGGAAATATGGAGGCCAAGTCTACATACAGAGATGAAATTATTGTCATTGTTATGAATCATTTGGAAAACCTCAATGCAGAAGCCCAAGCATATTTCAATGAATACTTGATCAGAACAAAGTAGCAGTTGCAGAAACAACATGACTTACAGCTGATGTAAGTTCTACATCTAACTAAAAAATATTTTTTTTTGTTAAATATGTTTTGTTTATAAATATTAACCTTTTTTTATTTCTGTTTTGTAGTCTAATTTCTAGCACCTAAAGCAACAAGTCAGTGCCATGAAAGTTTTGATAAATATTACCAAAATTAGCATTAATAATGCTATTGAATTGAAGAATAGGTTACAACAGGCGATTAGAGAAAATAATTACCTAAAGAAGGTTATCAAATATGGGGGCCTGGATTTTGAGGCTAAACTGAAATAAAAGGAGAAGGATCTGAATGCACCTTTCAAAGAAGATCCAGCGAAGGAAGAGAGTGTCTTTTCATCGAGGATCAACACTACACCAAAAATTTTGGTTAGGGCTGGGGCGTTAGAAGAAAATGATAGTGAGGTATATGTGGGTGGAACTTAAGGAAACATTGAAAAAAAATAGATCTTTTTTGTGTTGGGTTTCAAGTGAAACAAAAACTCTTTATATCTTTATATTTTTATAAATATTTAAGACTGGTATTTTTTTAAAAATTGAAATCAATGTTAGAGGCAATTTTTGAAAATTCATATTATCATTTTGAAGTTTTGTTTTTAATTATTGTTATGTTTTAATTTGAAGTGGAATAAATAATGTTTGATATGTTTTGTTTGATATCCTTTTTGAGAATTGAAATCAATGAATGAGACTATTGTCAAAAATCAATGAATGAGACTATTGTCAAAAAATGTTTTATCTATTGAAAATTTTGTTTTCAATTTTGTTATGTTAAGATTATATGTGTTGATGTATTAAGTAATTTAAAGTGGAAGAAATGATGTTTGATATGTTTTGTAAATTGCAAATGAATGGTATCTTTTTTTAGAATTGAAACAATGAATGAGACTTTTTTCTGAAAAATATGTTATCTATTTGCAATTTTGTTTTGAATGTTGCTATGTTATGATTATGTGTTGATGTATTAAGTAATTTTAAGTGGAATAAATAATTTTTGATATGTTTTGTAAATTGCAAATGAATGGTATCATTTTTGAGAATTGAAACAATGAATGAGACTATTTTCGAAAAATGTGTTATCTATTGGAAATTTTGTTGTGAATGTTGTTATGTTAGGATTATATATGTTGATGTATTAAATAATTTGAACCGAAAGAAATAATGTTTGATATATATTGTAAATTGTAAATGAATGGTATCCTTTTTGAGAATTGATACAATGAATGACTATTTCCAAAAAATATGTTATCTATTGGAAATTTTAAGTGGAAAAAATAATGTTTTATATGTATTGTAAATAACGAATGAATGGTATCTTCTTTAAATATTGAATTCAATGAAAGAGAGTATGTTTTGATTATTTATGATAATGTAAAAGTTTGTTGTTCTTAATTTGAAGTGGAAGAAATAATGTTTGATGTGTTATCTTTTTAAAATTTTGTTTTGAATTTTGTTATGTTTTGATTGTTTGTGTTGATATATTAAGTAATATTGAATTATGTGAATGCAGTAAGATATTATTTTATGTTATATGAATTAATTTGAAATTTCAGAAAATACAGCATAGGCAATTACTTTCACGAATAACAAATATTACAAGAAAAATAATGTAACATGTGAAATCAAATAAAATGATAGCATCCTTTCATTCAGATATGTGAAATCAAATAAAATAATAACATGTGAACTCAAATTAAATCAAATGAAAACATTCTTTCATTTTGATATGTGAAATCAAATCAAATGATAATATGTGAAATCAAATCAAATAATAACATGTGAACTCAAATCAAAACAAATGATAACATCCTTTCATTCTGATATGTGAAATCAAAATAAATGAGAGCATCCTTTCATTATGATATGTGAAATCAAATCAAATGATAGCATCCTTTCATTCAGATATGTGAAATCAAATCAAATAATAACATGTGAACTCAAATTAAATCAAATGAAAACATCCTTTCATTCTGATATGTGAAATCAAATCAAATGATAGCTTCCTCTCATTCTGATATGTGAAATCAAATAAAATGATAATATGTGAAATAAAATCAAATGAATGCATCCTTGCATCATAATGCTGGAATTTGGAACAAACTCTTTTCATATTGTACAAAATTTTCTACACTCATTCCCAAAAATTTTGTTGTCACAATCTGACCAATGTTATCATCATCCTCATCATTATAAATATTCGTTACACCTCTTCTCTCTGCAAAATAAATCCAATGTGACAATGTTTTTTCGTAAGGAAACTCCTCCACATCATAGGATGACACATATACTCTCAAGGAATTCTCCAAATTTTTGTCCAACCTATTTTGAACTTTAGATTTTATTTAAGAAAGTGCACTTAACACCCTTTCATCTACCACAGATCCCAAAATAATTATTTGACTTAATTCATATAAATGAAAATATTCACTCATAGTATGTTTTAAGACAGTACTTGGTTGTAATATTCTCCACAAATGTGAAATAGAACCTGCTTCATGACGGTTAGAGAGTTGTGAAACTTGAGCAGACATTGTTGTTCCAAAACAGTTGGATTGTTTTGTCAAAAGATATTTTTTTAGAATGCCATTGATTTTAGTGCCATTGACTACAACACTTTGACTAAAATGGACAGCAATTTTTCCCATGTATTTGAGGAACAAAGAATTTATAATCTGGTATTCATTACAAGGATCCCAAAATAATGGATTTACCACACCCATAGCCTCTAGCAATTCATCTCTTTGAAAACAGTCTCTGATTTATTTTGTCAATGATTCTGCTATTTGTTTTAGTTTAAGTTTTGTATCATCCACAACCACATGAAATATATTATAGGTTATGGGCATTTGCTCAACTTTATTTGTAGCTATATTCAATCGCACACCATAATAATGTAAAGGTATTTCATTTCCACGGATATTAATACACAGATGATCGTTAATATTGAAATTCAAAAAGCTTCGAGGACTACTCACACTTGTTAATGCTCTCAAACTCTCAAACAAGGGATCCATAAAATTTTGACCAGATGCATACATCATATCAATATGCATGCAAATTCTCACCCTAATGAAATCCACAATATAAATCGATCTTTCTTGTGCAATTTTGATCAAAGTATTCATTTTTTCCAACATTAGAAGAATTCCACACAATGTGAGAAGAGTTTCAAAGTCACTCATTCGAAAAAGCAAATCATTAGCCTTATCAACCACCCTATGATTTGCATACATAAACCCTATCAAGGATTGATATTATTTGAAAAATCTTAATGTCGGTAGATACATCAAAATCCACCTAGTATCCACATATTTCAATAATTTTTTACCTTCGGTAACTCCTAGTGCAAACTTTTGAAACTCTAAAAATATTTTTGGACTACGTAAAAAATACTCATGAATTTCATGGACAAGCTCTTCCACTCTGGTAACATTTGTAAATGTATCCACAATTTTGTATGCAAGATTCATTTTGTAAGCCATGCAATGAATAGGGATCAAATATGGGGCAACCAATGTTTGTAGTCTAACACAAAGACCATTCTTGTGTCCTTGCATTGTAGCAGCACCATCAACTCCTAAACATATTAACTTAGTGGCTATTTCAATTTCATTCATTCCTACTTCTTCTTTTAAACTAGTTACAACAACATTGTAAATATTTTTTGCATTACAATTTTCCACCATTTTGTGTATTCCTAGTAAATGAGGTTGCCTTGAATGATTTTCCAATGTGTAAACATGCATGCAAATCCAAGATGTATTTTCAACTACAGTCACCTCATAAATTGAAAGTGAAATGAATTTTGCCTTTTTTACTTTCTCTCTAAGGTCATTCTGCTAAACCAATGACAGATATTTTGCCATTTCCCAACCACTTCGATCTAACCAACGAGCGTTGGGTAATTTCTACACATTATATATTCTAAATAGAGATTTATAATCTATGAAATCAGGCATAGATCTACCCTTCTTAAGAATATAAAATACAATAGCAAACTGCAAACTACAAACTTTTTGAAGCTAAAGTTAACTTTTTCATTTTTTGAAATTGGGCTTGAATCATTGCACCTTTCTCAACCAATGTTTACTTTTGTTTCATTTATTTATCATATCCTTCTACATATCTCATATGTGCACACTCTAATGCATCCTTCCACCTATAATTTTTTTGTGTTGCTTGATCACCTTCTTTTGTTTTGATATAAACCTTTCCACAATGTTTTTCTACTATATCTTTCTTAAGTTGCAATCTATGATCCTTTTCGTGTTTCCAACTGTAAATTACGCATCTTAATTTTTTTATATCATCACTACTATTCTCTGGAAGCACTAGCTCAATAAATGGAAATTTTGATATCCAATCAGGTTGAAATGATCTGTTAATTGTCCACCTAGATAACCTTGCATGTTTATTTTTTTTAGATGAATATTCTTTGAAAGTAGGGACTGCATAAGAACTATTAGTTTCTTTTCCACTTGGCGTGTTAGATTCAAGAATATCTTCATGTTGTTGTTTGATTTGATTGAGATTATCTTCATGTGTGGATTGTTGATTATCGTGGATATGTGGAAGTGGAGGAATACCAGGGTTAACAGTGTTTTCTATAGAGATAATTCTAGTGTCAATAGTAGATTCATTATCACTATGGCATTTAAAAGCATACTAATGTTTTCTATAGATAAAAGTGAACAAATCCATCAACCAAAAAACACACTTCTTTATGAATTGAGGACATTATATTTAAAATTAACAAAGTAAAAAAATTAATCGGTGAGTAAAGGTGTTCATACCTTCAATTTGTGCAGATGTTGATGGCAGACTAGGTTTTGAAATATTAGGAAAGTATTTGAGGATACTCCTTTTATTGGAAGACTCTCCTCCCTTCTTTCCACTACCTATAGTTGAAATTTTTACCTATATGAATAGAAGAATAACATGAACAAAGAACATCATTTTTAAATATGAAAATAATAGGTATAAAAGAGAACTACTGCTAGAGACAACAAAATCTATGACTTTCCCATGAATATTGTTCGTAGGTAGAATAAACCTCCTTATTGAGTGTCCATTAATAAAATGAAAAATGAAATTTAATGGTAAAAGAAGCATACAAATAAATTGAGTCACCTTATGCCAATCGCCTTATGCTAGTCACCTTCTGTCAGTCACCTTCTACCAGTCACCTTCTTCTAATTGCCTTCTGATAGTCACCTACTATCAATAACCTTCTATCAGTCACCTTCTATCAGTCACCTTATATCAATTACCTTCTGCTAGTCACCTTCTGCCAGTCACCTTTAGTCAGTTGCCTTCTCCCAATTGCCTTCTATTAGTCGCTTTCTATTAGTTGCCTTCTAGCAGTCACCTTCTGCCAGTCACCTATCATTCACCTTCAATTAGTCACCTTCTACCAGTTGCTTTATTCCAGTCACATTCTTCCATTCACCTTCTGTTAGTCACCTTCTACAAGTCGCCTTCTACCAGTCGCCTTATGTCAATCAGCTTCTGCCAGTCACCTTCTGCGAGTCACCTTCTACTAGTCACCTTCTACCAGTCACCTTCTATTAGTTGCCTTCTGTCAGTCACCTCCTATCAGTCACTTTTTTCCAGTCACATTTTGGCAGTCGCCTTCTGGTATTCATGGACTTTGGTTTTGTCAGTACTCTACTTTTTATTGCTCGCTATCCAGTAAAAATGTTGTAATTATATGGGAGCCATTGTCAGGGTTAGCTATATATAATGTAGTACAAGGGGTGATTTGGACGGAATATTTCTTATTTTAAATAAATTTAGGGCAAAAATTGGGCGAGAAACCTTATGACAATGGGTGAATTTACCCTAAAAAAAACTAGATCCTAAAATTTTTGGGCGAACGGGCCGACCTCTATGGTCCAAAATATCGCAAAATTGAAATTCTGGAAATCTGAAAATTCATGCTAAATTACAAAATTCGCCACTAAGAAAAACCCTGCTTAGGTGCATCGGGAGTCTCTGCTTTGGGAGCCCGTGTTGGTCACATGGGATGTTTCTTTGTCCCAGCAATACCTCTATGCAATTCCTTACCACACCATCTTTATATGTGTATTCCATAGTAAGGGGGATGCTGGTGACATGAGTGATGTGCTTTGGAGTGACTGTAATTTACAGTTTGTGCAATCGAGAAACTCCTATTTTCACTACGACAACAAACTTCTTTGCTGCCTCTACATCTTGGTCTTGACTGACTAGGTGATAGTAATTCATCCACCCAGTTGCATCGAACCGGTGCATAACTTATCCCTTGATCCCATTAGTGCCACTGGGCTCATGATTTTTGAGTGCATGATTATTTGATCATCCACCCATAGAAAATTTTCTACTGGTATCGACTGGTTTGATGCCCTACCCTCAATAAGGCACCTATTTATAAACTTAGGTGCGTAACTCTAAAATTGTTTCCTTATTGGGGTTGGTAGGGTATGCCACCCAACTTAACTTTTGGTATGACATATTAGGCATGAGGGGTGAGTTCAATTCTTATGTTGACATTGTTTTTAAAGAAGCATATCATATGAAAAATTTTGTATATATCCAAATAAAATCATACACATACCTCATTGGTCATTTTGTGATGCATGGAGTATGCCAAATTGTTATTCAATAATATTTTTCCCATGTGTTGATTATGTCGCCTTGGGTACTGCATTCCTGGTTCACTCAAGGTCCTCCTGCTAAAAACATGATGGATCCTATTGGTTTAGGGTGGGACGCATATCTCCTTGAAGGTTGGCCTTGGTATGTGCAAAAATTCTGCCCAATGACTTCAAAATATTTTTGGGTGCTTAGATGATGGTGTTGGATTCAACTTCTCCATGTACTGCCAAGTTGCACGTGTTTTTGAGTCAATCGAGACACCTTCTTGAGTAAGGAACTAGGGTAAGGAACCTACCTCAGTAAGGAATCTACTTGATTAAGGCACCTACTTCGATAAGGTTCCTACCTTAGTAAGGCATCGCTTGAATATGAATAATGCTCCGGGGTGGTGCCTCCTTGGTGGAGCAAGGCGTTGCTCCTCCGGAGTAAGGTGCTAGAGTAAGGCACCACTCCTCTAGAGTAAGGTGCCAGAGTAATGTGTTTCTCCTTTGGAGTAAGGCACCTCCCATGATATATATATATATATATATATATATATATATATATATATATATATATTCATATATATATTAAGAAAACGCTCTGGTGGTGGCACCTTCTTGGTAGAGTGAGGTGCCTACTTGAGTAAGGCACCTACTTTAGTAAGGCACATTCTTTAGTAAGGTTCCTACTTTAGTAAGGCACATTATTCAGTAAGGCGCCTACCTCGATAAGGCACCTAATTTAGTAAGGTGCCTACCTAAATAAGGCACCTACCTCGATAAGGCACCTAATTTAGTAAGGTGCTTACTTCAGTAAGGTGCATAATTTAGTAAGGTACCTACCTCAGTAAGGTGCCTACTTTAGTAAGGCACATACCTCAATAAGGTGCCTACCTCCCACTTGACTATGAAGAACGCTCCGGGGTGGCGCTTATTTGGCGAAGTAAGGCGTCGCTCCTCCGAAGTAAGGCACCCAAGTAAGGCACTTTCCTTCATACTTCTTAATGAAAGAACATGCTGAGGTGGTGCCTTATTGGAATATCAAGGCACCACTCCTCCTAAGTAAGGCACCAAAATAAGGTGCTTCTTTTTTTAAGTAAGGCGCTTACTTGAGTAAGGTGCCTCCATTTGTTCCTTCATCATTGAAAAAATTGGTAGCGACTGGCATGCCTATTTATGTAAGGTTGATCAGGCCTAAATTTTTTCATGCTACATCAGCCTCCACTTCGTCTAGGAATGGGGGTGCATAATATTTCCCCTTGTAGGGGAATTGGCACCCACTCCATGCTTGGATTAGCACATCCTCCTATTGTGCAAGTTCATGGATACTGAGCTGATCTAGACCTTGTTCCTCAAGATACCTATTGTTCGAGAAATCAGGCCACTTCCTACAAAATAAATTGAAAATAAAAAATAAAAAAAGAAAAAATGTAGTTAAATGCAATCCGTACCTGTTAGGCCCTAGCTCTTAGGATACCTACATCTTGCATGCAGGTGTTGTCCCTGCAAAACACACTGTAAACTAAAAACATGAAACTAATCAAACTTTTTTTTAGTGGACACATTTGTGTCCACCAGGTTTTTGAGAATTCTGGAGAATTTTACTTGGAAGGGGTCTCCCCCATGCCTATTCTGGAATCGTCCAAAAAGTTATCGAATGTGCGGTATGGCCACAACTGGTGGTCATTGGTTGTTAGAATGGTCTTGCTATCATAAATTGTATTGACTCACACAAAACCATTTCTGATTATTTCCACCACTTCGTACGGGCCCATTCATATTTACATCAATTTTTCCTTTCACTCCTAGAATCTAGAATCATACAAAAATATCCAGTCTCCCTCTCTAAAATGTTTCATTTTAAAATTGTGATCATGCCACTACTTCCTTTGCCTCTGCACTATTTCTGTTCTCTATAGGACATTCCTTCAAAATTTTTCCAGCTAGTTTAGCTATCGAATTCATTTTTTTTGGCCTCGTCTAGACTTAGGTCTAGTTCCATCACTATTATGAGCATCTTAACCTCGGATTCGATGGGTATCATTGCTATTTTTCCATATACCAGTTGGAAGGGTGTGAAGCTGGTGGTTGATTTCCACATTGTATTATATGCCCATAATGCCTTTGGTAACCTTGTAGCCCAATCCTCCTTGTGCTACTACACATTTTTATTCAGGATGTTTTCTATCTCCCTATTGGTTACCTCCACCTACCCATTTTCTTGTAAATGGTAAGGGGTAGTTCAATTATACCATACTATGTACTATTCCATAAATTCCTCGCTTAATTTGGAGGTAAATTAGGGCCCTTGGTCCATTTTAATTTTTCTAAGCACTCCAAATCTTGTGAAAATATGGGTGAAAAAAATTCAGCTACCATCCCCTCCTTAGAATCTCTCAATGCCTAGATCTTGACCCACTTGGTGACGTAGTCTGTACAAATTAGAATATACCTCCTTATGATTGAAGGTGGGTTTATGGGTCCCACAAAATCCATAACCCATTTATCGAAGGGCTCAATGTGTACATGAGGTTGAAGCGATATTTCATCCCTATGGGTTGGCCTACCCATTCTTTGACATTCGCCACACCTGCTGTCATATGCAGTTGCATTCTTAGACAAAGTAGGCCAAAAATAACTAGTTTGTAATACCTTATATATAGTCCTTCTCCCTGAGAAGTGTCCTCCACATGGCTCGTTGTGATAGGCTTTGAGTATCTCAGGGAACTCATGCTCTGCTATGCACCTCCTCACTATCTGGTCAGGCCCTATTTTGAATAGGAGGGCGTTAATCCATTGAAAGTAAGCGCTCTTTTTGATCACCCCCTATTTATCCATGTATAAAAGAGCAAGGGATGTTCTACCAATGGCCATATAATTAGTGATGTCTACATACCATGGTGTCTATTCACTAATGATGAACAAATGTTCATCCAAGAACTAGTCCTCTACCATTGTATGATCTGTTAGGATTAGTCTGGATAGAAAGTTTGTAACTATGTTATCCTTTCTAGGATTTTCAACTATGGTGATGTCAAATTCCTGTAACAATAGAAGCCACCTAATTATCCTAATACTGATCATTGGTTTACTCATTAGGTACCTAATGGCTGCATGGTCTGTGTGAACAAACACTTTGTACATAGTGATGTAGTGGTGGAATTTGTTGATGGTGTGTACCACTATGAGAAATTCCTTCTCAATTTTTGTATAATTGAGCTTAGACCCTGCTAAATTCTTATTGACATAATAAATTTCATAGAATTCTTCGTCATCCTTCTACTCGAGGAATGCTCCAATTGCATTATTGGATGCATCACAATATATATAGAATAGGACAACCCAATTTTTCCCTCACAAAATCAGGGTAAAAATTAGCTTCTCCTTTATCGTGTAAAATACCTGCTCACAGTCCTCTTTCTAGATAAATTTTGCATCCTTCATCAGCAATTTGTGTAGAGGTTTGAAAATATTTCTGAAGTCGGTGATGAATTGCTTGTAGTACCCAATAGAGCCAAGAAAAATCCTTACTTCCCTATGAATTTTTGGGCTAGGTAGGTATTTAATTACCTCTATATTCTTTTGATCCACTTTAATCCCTTCTACTGAGAGATTATGTCCTAGCAATATGCCCTCAAACATCATCATAAAACATTTCTTGTTACTGAGAGATAAATTATTTTCTTCGCATATTCGAAGCACATGTTCCAAGTTTGTTGCTGCTTCTTCGAATGTTTCCCCATATATGGTGAAGTCATCCATATATACCTCTACTACCTCTCCCATCATATCCAAAAATATGCTCAACATCGACCTTTGGAATGTGGCTGGTGTGTTGTACAACCCAAAAGGTAGAAATTTTTAAGTGAACATTCCCCATGAGTAGATAAATGTTGTCTTGTCTTGGTCATCCTCCTTGATCTAGATTTGGTTGTACCCTCTAAATATGTATAGGAAGGAGAAGTATTTTCTCTTGGATAGCATATCCAACACCTAATAAATGAAGGGAAGAGGGAAGTGGTATTTTTTAGTTACCTTGTTTAGTGATCTATAATAAACATAGATCTACTATTTCCAATTTTTCTTATGGACCACAATAAGTGGTGACATCCACTCACTATTGGAGATCAAGTAGATGAACCCTATAGACAAGAAATTCTATAGATAAGCTTTTATTATTTCTTTCATAGTCAGGCTCATCCTCCTCTATGGTTGTATGACTAGGATAACCTGCTCTTCGAGGTAGATCCGATGGATGCATATTTTTCGGTTAATTCCCTTCATGTCTGAATAATCCTAGGTGAATATGTGTTGGTGTCTGACTAAGAGCTTCTTTAATTCTATCAACTATGTGGGGGTCAACCCACTACTAACATTCAATTTCTTGCTAGGCCCAATGTCAATCTACCTAGTATGGTGGTCTCGAGCACCGACCAATGGCGACTCAGGAATGGTGAGGGAGGATTATCCTTACAGGAATTCTATTATAATACCATCCTCATTACCATACTCCTCTAAATCTATCACTACCATCACATGTTGGAGCATGGACAACAAATCTTCATTATGCTTGGTCTGCATGGGTTCACCCAACGTGACCACAGACTGAGCAAGGAGAGAGATTTTAAATATCTTGATGTTCTACCCATTCAAAATAGTCATAAGTCCATCATGGTAGCTGATGTAGGCGTTAGTCATAGCTAACCATGGCCTCCTCAAGATGAGTGGGTAACCAGCAAGTCTTTATTTTGATTGTAGCACCAGAAAGTCCACCAGGTATTCCCATGCATCGACCATTATGATTATGTCCTCGAGCATCCTCTTTGGTGCCATGGTTGACCGATCAGCTAGCTACAATAATTTTTTGGTGGGTTTCAAGTTTGCATGTTTCAACTTCTGCATGGTCTCCTACGACATCATGTTGATGGCTGCACCCAGGTCAACCAAGGTGTTCGCCAATGAATATCCTCATATTTTCACCATTAGTACTGGGCTACCTAAGTTTGCATATTTAGGATGATATGCATTCCCCATTATTAATCAGCCAATTTTACCATGACTAATGGTTTGTGCCACCTTACATCCTAGATTTCTTATACACAACTCTTTTATCGCCTTAGTGTATATGGGCACATCCTGGATGGATTGAAACAGTGGGATGGTGACTATGAGATCACTCAAGATCAAGAGGATATCAAATTTTGACTATGTCAACTTCCTTTGTTCTTGCAACCATTTAGGAAATGGAGCCTCTATTTTTTCAAAAAAAATTTACTCCACCTCTTTTATAAGAGGGGAATCGCCAACATCTTCCTCCTCTTCTACTAGGGGAGGCTCTACTCATAGTTGCTTTCATGATCTAAGTTGAATAGGATTGCAACTAAATATTATACATCATATACATCTCTCCCTCTACTTGGTATGTTGGTTGGTTTACCTTATTATTCGAGTTTACCATTGGTTGTGTAGGTAACTACACAGGTCTCACTATAGGGAGGGCCAGTAAGCCTTGCTAATATGGAACCCATGTCATGTTTTGTGAAGTGGAGTTCCATGGAAGGTGGTTCCTCCACTGATGCCATAAATGCTGATATGGCATCCATGGTTGCTGATTAGGAGATTCAAATCTTGGAGGTACATTTGTCCAAGATGGTGGTCCCCACCATCCCATATTGGGTGGTTACGATTGCCCTTGTGGCATATATGATCCTCCTTCGTAGTATGACATTCCCATGGGCATATTCCCCATAGGGGGTTGCTGCCAATTTCTTTGATTGCCCATGAAATAGGCTTTGGTTATATCAGCCTCCTCCTTGGAATTGGGTAGTTACGAGCATGGTCAAGTCTTGTGGTTCTGTTGGAAAACTATGCATACTTTGACCTCATTCTCTAGGCACACATTATTAACATGCTTCCCCCTCCATTTTGGATAAAAATAGGTCAACGTTGCATCATTATCTATTTCTTCTTCTCCAGCAAGAGCATATCCAACTGTAGTGCTAGAGAGGATAGCATTTCACTTTTTAAATCTTCCAACATGTTGCCTATTTCTATATTTGTGATCAATGCAGTTGCCTTCATGGTTTTGGGAGTTGGTTTACCTCTCCTTTTCGAGTAATTTTGACATAGTTGTTGGATATCTTCCATGGCATGCTGGTAGATGTCTCCTCCTGAAATCATTTTTAGTGCTTCTAGTGACTCGTTGTTGAGTCCTCTCAAAAATATGCTTTTGAGATACTTATGTCCTAGCTTTACATGAGGATATTGATGTAGGTTGAAATTGAACCTCTCCCAGTACTCTTCTAAAGACTCATCCTCCTTTTGTGTCATGTTGAGGACTTCCTCTCTAGAATCTCACACTCTACCAAAGTCCTAGTACTACTCTAGAAATAGCTTCCTCATCTCTTCCCATGTAGTGATCTGCTTGTTCCCCAACCTGATAAACCATCGTAGATCTGAATTATCTAATGTCAATGGAAAGAGTTTCAGCCTCTAAGAATCTAACTTGTAGTCAACAGACCTACACAACACATCAAATTTGAACAAAAACAAGTCAAAATATTCAATTGGGTATCCCCTGAAGGTGGGAAGATGGGCAGGGGATATGTTCTTCATATTGGTTTCCCCTCCTCCTTCCTCTATTGGGAGGTTGAATTGAGATGAGACTTCTTTGGCCATATTTTAGGAAATGTGGTCTCTAATGCAACTTCTATGGCCTTCCAATTTTTTAGAGTTTTTTGAATTAGAACTTCTAAGTCAGCCAGTGTTATGGTTTGATCTTCTACAACTTTCCACACTAGGGCTTCCTTCGAAGGTGTTCTTTTAAAAAATGGGTTTAGGATGATCTGTTCCTTTCCAGGTGAATGATACGAGGAGGCATTTTTTATGAAGTGAGGGTTCTCACTCTAGTGGACTACTGGTGATGAGTTAGGAGAATCTAACTCAAAATCTAGGTCTTCGGCTCACTCAGAGTTTTGTGATGGGCTCTATCTTGTAAAACGACCATCGAGTCCTCTTTTTCTTAGCGAACTCATACAAGGTCAAACAAAAGGTTTTAATGGGTAATGTGTTTAATCTACTGATGATGCTTCCTCAAAAATGATGCCAAAATTTTGGGTTCCAAACACTGGTTAATTTTGTCCTAAATATTGGCACAACACTCACATTTAAATTGTCAACCCGAGAGCTCATAGAATTTTGAAGTGCCATATTGAGATTACTCACATTACTATTTTGAAGAGGAATCAGTTACTATCATTGGGGGGTGTTTGTAAAATAACAATTGATACATACACACCAAGAAACTCAAACATAAATAAAATGCATAAAATTAAACACACCACATTGAAAGAAATAATACGCTTAACATAAAAATAACACAACTCTAAAATAATTAACTTTAATATAGGGAATGAATATACTATTATGCATAATGAGATCTATGAAAACACAATGAAGAACAGAGGATGAATATTGGCTTGGAGTGGGCCCGAGCTCTAGCAGATCCTACCCAACAAATCATGAAGACAATACATTGATAAAGAATGTTCAAGCTTTATTAGGAATGCAATGAAGTATTACATGTGATAATGTTCTAAAAGAATGCTCTCCCATGCTATAAATAAGTCTGTGTGTTTATATACCACACGTAGGACTTCTCATTATAGTTCTATTACAATAGATTCCCTACTGGTAATCTAAACTAGGATAGTTTGGCTACTGTAACTGGTGCATGACAATTAGCTCTATGTCATTTCCTAGCAATCATATGACTTCTGATTCATTACAATTATGCTTCATGAGTAGTTACGTGTTCATCCACTCTAGCTAAGATAGATTTTTCATCAGTGGTTTCCCACATATGATGTGGAACGGTGGTCAACGAGGTCCTACACCCAGTCATTTGGTCAACACACATAATTCAGGTGCTTGCTTGAGTAAGGTGCCTAACTTAGTAAGGCACCTTCCTTAGTGAGGAACCCACCTCAGTAATGTGCCTACTTGAGTAAGGCGCCTACTTCAATAAGGTGCCTACTTCAGTAAGGCACCTACATCAGTAAGGTGCCTAATTTACTAAGATGCCTACTTCAGTAAGGTGCCTACTTCAATAAGATGCCTACATCAATAAGGTGTCTACTTTAGTAAGGTGCCTACCTTCATATGCCTTTGTCTGATTTGAGCAAAACCGTGCAAAAGACAACAAAATATAGGAAATAACTACACAAAACACACTTCACACATGGATTAGATAATACACATGATTTCATTAAATAAATACATAATATTTCATAAAAATATACAACTCATGATATATTTTCACGCAAAAACCGTTAGTACATATACAAAAATATGAGCATATCTAGTGCTCATCACTTGTCCCTCATGTACATATTTCAAGTATTGATGGAGTATAGAAGGGACACATCTCAATTTACTCATCCAAGAATGTACAAGAAGTACATTGTACTCCGTGGATCCTTCCAATATGTGAAACATAGTGTGCAACATTTTGACCCCCACTTCAATTAGCAAAATGATAGTGCCAATTGTGGAGTAGAGAGCATCGTTAAATGCTTTCAAGGTAAAATTTGATTTAGTGATGTGATTTGGTGGAAGCTTAATATTTTGAAGGGTTGATGTGGTAATAATTTTTATGGAGGAGCTAGTATCAATTGGAACTCATTTAAATGGCTTCCTATCAATTTGAGAAATGATATGCAATGGAGGATCCATTGATTCCAACAATATTGGTTAAATCTCAAAATCATAGAAAGTAATAGAAGATTCCATGAATCTTTGGATGCTTCCCATAAAATTGTTAAAGGTATTAACATATTTATATTGGAGTTCAATGTATTTTATAATATCCATTAATGCCTCACTATGTGGGGGATATTTTTGAATAATCTCATAGATAGATAGTTTGGTTGAAGCTATTTTTAGGCTGGTGTTCAGTCAACTACTCAATGAGATGATTGGATTATTGGGAGGGCGAATGGGTGGATTCAAAAAACTTGGAATATAAATGGATTGAGAAGTATTCATGGAAATTTGAATGGGAGATGATAATATGGTAGGTTGAGACACACTTTCATGTGATGCTATGGGTGGTTGAATAGGTTGTTGCTATATATTTTGTTGATTGTTAATGCATTATTGACCTCGGGTAACTACATGAATAGAACTCACAAAATCTTGGTACTATTGGATGTGATTAACTTTATTTGGGGGAAACTTGGTGTTAGACCCTCCTGTTTTTGGTTTCACCTCCTCATGATGAGGAAGTGGTGTTTGATAAATACCAAGATTTTGGTTTTGTTGGGCTAAGGGAATATCAAGCTTGATGGCCCCTATGTCAATGAGATATTGCACTCTATATTTAAATGCATGGTAGTTGTTAATATCGTTCCCATTTTACCTATGATAAGGGCAAAAAAAATCTCTTGATTTTATTTACTATGCTTGGTGGGATCATCTAGTTTAACCTCAAGCAAGGCAAGTTGGTTGGTTTCATACAACTTGCAAAATATGGAAGCATATGATTTAGCTAATGGGGTGGTTTTTTCGAATAAATTTTTGACATTGGTGGTTTTATATAACTGGCACTATGTTTTGAATTAATTGATATGGTGAAGGAACCACATGATATGCAATTTTTTATGGTTGTTTTTTCATAGGTTTTTGTTGAGCCATTATCGATTGGATCATGGCCACTTGATTAACTTGATTAGTTGGGTTGGATTGGTTAGCTTGGTTAGCTTGGTTTGATTTAGATTGGCCAGATTAGTTACCTTTATATTGGTCCGTACTCTACCATTCTTTATTTTTAGGCTTAATAACACCCTCTTGGATTTTTATTTCCTAAATGATGCTAGCTTGGGCAAGAGCTTCCTCAAATGATCAGTATTGTTTTAACTATAACAACTAAGAGATGAGTTTTAAGAAAATCTTAGTAAATAGTCTAGTAAGCTCTTCCATTGGTAGGGAAAATGGTAGTCTGGTAATAATGACCTTCCAACATTTGCCAAAGTCATATACATACTCATCATCATATTTTTTAAGCCATATATATCAAATAATGAGACTTTCTTTATAACATTAAGGGAAAATATTTTGAGAAATTGATCAACCAATTTCTCAAAAGTATAAATAATATGGTAAGGTAAATGGTTATACCACTCTAAAGCATATCCTCCCAATGTCTAAGGAAAGGTTCGAAGCATTAGAGCATTATTAATTTGGATTCTAAAACATGAATGAATAAACATGCTCACATGTTCTCTAGGGTTCTTAGTCTTATATTTGTCAAATTTTTATGTTGTGAAGTTTATCGGATATGGTGATGATGGTACCAAAAAATAGATTGGTTGATTGATCAATTTCCTAAGCATTGAATTTTGGTTCATCATACCAGGAGTATGTTGCATCAAGCTATCAATCTACTATTGCATAGCTTGGATTCGAGGATCTTCCCCAAGAATGTATAAGCCCTAAATTACTTGATGATTTTGTAAATTTGGAGTGTGAATATGTTGGGTTGTGATGAGATGATTATGATTTATTGGAATGGATTGAAATTGATGATGTGGAGGTTGGTGAAGAAATGATGGTGAATGTTGAAAAGGAGATAATGTGTGGAGGCTATGAAGATGATTATTTATGGGAATGGCATGGGTATTATTTTATTGTGGTGTAGGGATGGAAACCATAGAATATTCGGGTACTCATGATGGAATTTGGGTGAAAAATGTGGATTGAGTAAAAATATGTTGAGGCTTAGGATTTTTGACCATAACTTGTTGAGTACACTGATTATTTTATCACTTCTTAAGTAATTTGTTAAGGTGTTACCATGCTTCATGTATTTCCATATCTAAGGTATTTGTTGTGGATATGGATGAAATGTATGAGGTAGGTGGGGGATAAGTTGCAATGGTAATTACAAATGGATGGGTGACATTGGATGGAGTGGATGCTAATATTTGTGAATCAGCATTGACATGTGCTTCATACAAAGGGTTCCCATGGGTGGTAGTATATGAGGATGTAATGGAAGTTTTTGGAGCACATGACTATTATGGGATGGACCAATGCTGGGAAGGTGTAGTTGACACCTCAAAAAGAGGTTTGTTATACACTTGGGTAAGGCTAGAAGGCTATGAATGGGCAATTTTATACTAAAAATAAGTATCATGCCTAGGTGAACTATGGATCTATTCTAGAATATAGTCAGTAGATATTTGTAAATTTTCCACTTTGGCCATGTCTATATAGGTTATGTTATGGTCAATGGTGGATGAAGATGATTCTATTTTTGGAATGGTTGTGTGAATGGATTTGTGCAAAACATCGGTATTTGAAGTTTCCATAGCATATGAGGTACCTTCAGATAAATTTTAATAGCTTACCTATATCACACTAGTGGGTTTGATCACAAAAGTGGTGAGGAAGGATGATGAACAATCCATGGATGAAGTGTTTTGGTGGATGGAATTTTGATTCAATACTTTTGTTTGATTTCTAATTAACACCATAATATAATGAATCAAATATGTGAAATATTCAAGAAAGTAATACAAATAAAAACTTCACAAAATCAAGTTAACAACTCAATCCTATGTTTTTGCAATATATGTGTCCTGCTTTTTTTTCTCATAAGTAATGATTTTTTTTTTTTGAGTTTTTTTTTTTTTTTTTGTGTTTTTGATGTTCTAATCTAAATTATGAAGGGTGAAATCTATGGCTTTGCTATAAAATGAGATTATTTCTAGTGATGAAGTCTAGCATTTTTTCTAATGGGTATCCTATGGTGGCTAAGGGCAGAGATTGACAGATGGAGGTGAATCCCACCATCGTCAAATATCAAGCAATGGTTGGTGATGAAATACAACTCATTACTATTTAATGTGAAATGTGTTGTGTGTGATTCATTTTAAAGTTTCATATTTTTGAAGAACACAAAATTATATTGAGAGGGGGTGAAAAATATAAGATAAAACTTTTACTTTTTTTCCAAAGCAATAAATTCAAATATTATCAATTGCAATAATTAAACAATGCACAAATCACCACACACATAAGAGACACAGATTTAATGTGGTTCACCCAATATGGGCTACATTCATGAAGAAATATTGCTTATTTTATGGGGACCAATCCATAGAAGACACCAATCTCCTATTACAATGTTCATGGACACCAATCCATAGGAGATACTAATCCCCTCTCAAGTTTGTGGATACCAATACATAGGAGACACAAATCCCCTCTACTAGTTCATGGAAACCATTCCTTAAGAGACACCAATTCACAGGAGACACCAATCTCCTATACTGATTTGTGGACACCAATTCATAGGAGACACCAATACCCTCTACTGGTTTGTGGACACCAATCCATAGGAGACACCAATCCCCTCTATTGGTTCATGGACACCAATCCATAGGAGACACCAATCCCATCTGCTAGTTTGTGGACATGAATCCATAGGAGACACCAATCCCCTCTCATGTTAGTGGACACTAATCCATAGGAGACGCCAATACCCTCTACTGGTTTATGGACACTAATCCATAGGAGACACCAATACCCTCTACTAGTTCATATACACCAATCCACAAGAGACACCAATCCCCTTAGCTCACAAGTCTAGTCCAAAATTTGCTTAATTTTGCTCCAAAACCTGCTCATAATCATTGTTCAAATATTCTCCAAAACTTGCTCAATATCTGCTTATATAACCTTCTCAAATCAGCTTACAAAACCTACTCAAATTTACTTACAAAACCTAATTAAATATTCTTACAAAACCTTCTCAAATATGCTTACAAAACCTACTCAAATTTGCTCACAAACACTGCTCATCTACTCCCAAATCTAGTCATAAACAATGCATAAATCTTCTCACAAATCTGGTCTATAATTTTCTTTTTGCTTCTTCAACTAATAGCAATACACACATATTCTACCCAAACATATTTAAAAATATATGGAGAATGATATGCGCTAATGTAGTAAGCTTCAAATGACCAATATGTTCTTCACATCAATTAAATATGTTGCTTCCACATATCTCACATTTATTGTATTTTATAGGTAGCTCAAGTTTAGCATTGGATAACTTACTTGTGTTTTGACTTGGAGATGCTAGTACCTTACTCTTCTTCCACTCTCATGTGCACCTATCCTTCTTATTGAAATGGTTGAATTGTTCTTCCTTGTCAATTGAATGCTTGGGTGAATATGTGTACTCAATACCTTGACTTGTTCCAAATTTTTACCCTCCAAATCTTCCTTAGTGATGATGATCTTCCTCTTGCATGTGCTTTTCAAATATGGAAAATAATTATTTTTCCATTTTTTATTTGAATATCAAATCAACCACTTTAACCTTTATCACTTCTTCCAAAAACATACGCAATAAGGCTTAAAAATAACTCCTTATATCTCCATTTTAAAACTTACAATATAAATATTAATTTTAACAACAACTCCATTTACATCTCCCAAAAATAAAATCACAATTTCCCCTTTTATAATTTGCAAAAATCAAATCACAATATTTCCTCTTTATCATTTGCAAAAATCAAATCACAATGTTTCCTCTTTATCATTTGTAAAAATTAAATCACAATACTATACCTTATAACTCCCATTATATTATTTGCAAAATTAAATCACAAGGCTATACGTTATAACTCCCCTTTTACAATTTTAAAAAATCAAATCACAACATAACACCTTATATTTTCCTTTTTATATCATTTGCAAAAATAAAATCCCAATACTATGCCTTATATTTCCCTTTATCAATTTTAAATAACCAAAATTTATAAATACCTTGCACAGCCATGGATGGGATTTGATCTCTTGACCTCTAGAAGCATAGTACTCTAACTTGGGCTAGTGACCAGCTGTGATAACATGGCACATGAAACCAAATAATGCAAAATAATATCTATTTCCTTTGATGCTCTAGTTTCTATCATTTAGTAAAACAAAATGACATCAAAGGGATTTGATCCATTAACATCCTACACAAAAATGCTTCCATACAAGATAGGCGACCGTTTGGGCTACCCCATAAGATGGAATCAAATGTGCAAAAATGATAATTAAATCCTTTGAAACTCTACCTTCACTCTTCAGCAAAATAATGTCAACCAAATTTGACCCCTTGACCTCTTGCAACACAGTGCCTTAGTGCGAGCTTGGCTATCGACTGGTCTAATCGTTCGATTGAGATAAAAGTGGCACAAACCACTGTTTGGATTGTTCTTTCTACCATGATACTGACAAAACTTGCGGTCCACTCCTCCTTCCTCCTCCTTACTGCCACTCATCACTTAATCGTTATTATTTTATTTCCATTTCTTACTCCAAAGTGAACTTAGGGTCTTCCATTTATATGCTTTTTCATGCTCCCAACAAAGTCAGCCCAAACTTTTGAATATTTGAATTTTCAACTTTTTGCATGGTCGGCCCATAATATTTTTGCATGGTGTTTTTAAGGAGGTTGCCCATCATTTGAACTTTGAAACATTTAAATATTTAAATTTTAAATATTTAAACTTTTACACTATATTTAAATCCTTTGATTTAAATATATACCTCCTTTAATATTTAAATATCTATTTAAATATTAAAGCATATTAGATCACTTTTGCTTTGAAAACTTTAAATCACCTTTTAAGATATATGCCTTGCACTTCAATGATAACTCATCATTTCAACCTTGAAGATATTTTTGCCTTTGATATCAACATTTTATCCTTGAAGGTATTTATGCCTGTGACATCAATATTTCATCCTTGAAGATATTTGTACCTTTGACATCAATGATAACTCAATATTTCCAACAATAACTACCTTTGTCATATATGGAAATCCTACAATGAAATTGCCATTTACTAAACAAGATCACAAGCTGCTCCCCCTTACTAAAAATTTCCCTTACTAAAAAATCTCCCCCTTTGACATCAATGGCAAAAGCTCCTTGAGGCTTGTAAGATAAGTCACTTGATAATGCCCCCCATTCCCTGCTCTCATTGAGACAATCAATTATGAGATGGGAGTGAAACTCCCACATTACTATGCTCCTCTTATTGTTTCATTTTCTTTCTCTAAACTTTGCAGATCATACCCTTTTGAATATTTTGACCATTCTCCTTTTTTCTTGACTTCAGAAGTTCATGGAAAACTATTCTACACCACCTAGTTGTATGCCCAAAATTGCTACATTTGTAACAAATTATATTGGAGTCCATGAGAGGTGCAAATGAATTTAAATTCCTCTTTGTGAAGCCAAAATCATTAATAGCATGGACCCTACAATTTACAGCTTTATGACCAAAATGGTTACATGAGAAACAATGACCATGGAAGAAATTTTGAAACTTTTCTGATTATCTTGGAGGATATTTCTACATGGTTCTATCATTGTATTTTTGTGATGGCCTTTGTTCTTGGATGGTGCTTTTTTTTCTTCCTCATTGATGCTTTAACTTCTCAACATATTAGCATAGGTCTTAGGCTCTTCTTCAATTTTCTTTGATGCCTCTTTTCCTTTTGAACTTGACTCTCCCTTTTGTTTCTCTTGACCTACTTCAAAACCAAGTCTAGTATTGATAAATGGATATATCCATGCTTTGATAATATCATCCAAATTTTTTGAGCTTTTCCTAAACTAATATATCTTATAATTAAATTTTTCAAGTCCCTTCCTTAGAGAGACAAATTCATGTTATAGTATTTTACATTCTAGCTCTTTTGCCTTTAACTGCTTAGTCATACCTTCTTCAATTCTCTTTACCTCTTCAACCTTAACTTTTAAGTTGGTGAGATGTTGTAGAAGCTTTACCTTTGTTCTCTCATCCTTTTGTACTTGAGCCTTCAATCTTGAGTTCTTCTTTCTAACCCTCTTCAACTCTATAAGAGCAACAACAAGTTCCTCTTCTATATCAACCATGGATTCTTCTTCACTTTTTGAATCTTTCTCTTCTTCTTAGTCTTTGACAACAGGAGCATCTTATTCTATGGTCAAGAATAATATTTCTTCTCTTTCACTATCATAGAGGCTTTCATCATTGTTGTTGAAGGAATTGCTTGCTTTCTCAACATAAAAACTTTTCTTATGTCTTTGAAAGATCTTCTCATGCTTGTTTTGACCATGCCTGTTTTTATTTTCATGATAAAATCTTCTTTATTTCCTTTTCTCATATTCCTTTTCTTCTTCACAGCTACTACTTCTTGCCTATGGATAATTACATGCATAGTGACCAAGGTTACCACAATTAAAATATTTCACATAATGTATACCTTTATGTTTTCTTGAACCCTACTTATTCCTTCATACGAAGATAACTTCTTCTCCACTGCTTGAATCTTCACTTGATTCTAATTTCTTGTTCTTTATCTTCTTTGAAGCTTTAAATGTTGCTTCATGTTTGGATGTTTCATATTTTTTAGTCCTCATCTCATAGGCTATGAGAATTCTATGTAGCTCATCCATACTTAATGTTTTAAGATACTTTATCTCTTCTATTGTTGAATATTTTGCAAAAATCTCATGGGAAGTGACCTCAAGTTTTTTGAACAATATTAGATTCTTAAATACTTTCTCCAAGTCCATGGATGGTGTTGAAAACCTCATCAACACGAAGTAGATACCCAGCAATATCTTCCTCATATTTCATATTCAAGTCTTCAAATTTCCTCCTATGGGTTTGAAGCAAGGTTATGCATAAGGGGTTGGACTCAAAATGTACTTGTAAAAATGGTGAATCCTAATAAAAATCAATGCGATTCATAGAGAATCCTAAGAAAATCAAATCAAGAATTTTCACACCAAAATTTGAGGTATTTGAAGCCCTAAAATGTAAGGTCATATTTGGGACAAATTTTGACCTATTAAATCATCTTATAACTTCATAAAAATACCACCATTATATCAGGCTTAAAAAGAGCTTTCCAACGAGTATAAATATGCCTATGTTTGGATATATATTGTGGCAAATTGACCCTAAGAAAAAATTGATCCTAAAAAATTTAGGCAAATGGGCCGACGTCGAGGGTCGTCATATTCGCCAATTTATAATTTTGAAAATCCTAATATTATCCCAATTGGTGAATATTCACCACTATGCATAACCTTGGTTTCAAGTTTTTTCATTTTAACCTTGTTGTCTCCTTCATAAGTTCTCTGTAACTTGTACCATATTTCTTTTGCTAAAGTGAATTGCATGACTTTCACAAAATGTGATACACATAATCAACTTAATATTGTATTAATTACCCTGGCATTATTTTCATATGGTTTCTTGTTACTTTGATCTATGGGAGGAGTTTTAGGTGGTGTAAATCCATCCTCAATAGATTGCCATGTATCATAGCCATGCTCCATCAAATAATTTTGCATCCTTATGCTCTAGAAAGTATAGTTAGTCCCATCAAAAAATGGTGCCCTGTTTTATGAAAACCCTTACTGATGTGTCATGTGTATTCTTGTATGATCTTCCATCAAGTTTTTAGGCTTTCACAAAGGAACCCGCTCTAATACCAATTGAATAACACAAGCTTATACTGAGAGGAGGGGTGAATAGTATAAGATAAAACTTTTACTTTTCTTTCTAAAGTAATAACTTTAAATATTATCAATTCTAATAATGAAATAATGCACAAATAACCACACACATAAGAGACACAAATTTAATGTGGTTCACCCAATATGGGCTACATCTACAAATAAATATTGCTTATAATTTTCTCAACAAATTTTGTGGGAACCAACCCACAAGAGAAACCAATCTCCTATTGCAATATTTTTGGACACCAATACATAGGAGACACTAATCCCCTTGCTCAAGTTTATGGACACTAATCCACATGAGACACCAATCCCATCTCAATGTTTTGGATACCAATCCACAAGAGAGACCAATCCCCTCTACTGGTTCATGGACATCAATCCACAAGAGACACCAATCTCCTCTGCTAGTTCATGGGCACCAACCCATAAGAGATACCAATCCCCTATACTGGTTCATGGACACCAATTCATAGGATATACCAATCCTCTCTATTGATTCATGGACACCAATCCATAGGAGACACCAATACCCTCTACTGGTTCATGGACACCAATCCCCTTTGTTGTTTCATGTATATCAATCCATAGGAGACACCAATACCCTCTTCTAGTTTGTGGAAATCAATCCATAGGAGACACCAATCCCCTCTCAAGTTCATGGACACCAATACACAAGATACACCAATCCTCTCTGCTAGTTCATGGACAATAATCCATAGGAAACACCAATATCCTTAGCTCACAAGTATGGTCCAAAATCTGCTCAAATCAGCTTCAAAACCTTCTCACAATAATTGTTTCAATATGATCCAAAACCTACTCAATATATTCTTATAAAACCTTCTCAAATTTACTTATAAAACCTTCTCAAATATACTCACAAAACCTACACAAATATTCTTACAAAACCTAATCAAATTTGCTGACAAAACTTGCTCAAATCTACTTGCAAAAGCTACTCAAATTTTCTCATAAACACTACTCATATACTCCCAAATATAGTCATAAACAATGCATAAATATGCTCACAAATATGGTCTATAATTTTATTTTTTCTTATTCAACTAATAACAATACACACATATTCTACCTAGATATATTTGAGAACATATGGAGAATGATATGCACTAATGTAGTAAGCTTCAAATGACCAATATGTTCTTCACATCAATTAATTTTTTTGCTTCCACATATCTCACATTTATTACATTTTAAAGGTAGCTCAAGTTTAGCATTGGATAACTTACTTGTGTGTTGACTTGGATATGCTAGTACCTTGCTCTTCTTCCACTATCATGTGCACCTCTCCTTCTTGAAATGGTTGAATTTTTCTTCCTTTTCAATTGAATACTTGGGTGAATATGTGTACTTGATACTTTGACTTGTTCTAAATCTATGCTCTCCAAATTTACCTTAGTGATGATGATCTTTATCTTGCATGTGCTTTCCAAATCTAGAAAATAATTCTATTTTTACCTTTTTAATTTGAATATCAAATCAACCATTTTAACCTTTATCACTTATTCCAAACACATACACAATAAGGATTAAAAATGACCCCTTATATCTCCATTTTAAAATTACAACATAAAGCTTTATTCTAACAACATATCCCTTTATATCTCCAAAAAAATCAAATCACAACATTTCTCCTTTTATAATTTGCAAATATCAAACCGTAACATTTTCTCTTTATCATTTGCAAAAATAAAATCACAATACTATACCTTATAACTCCCCTTATATTATTTGCAAAAATTAAATCACAATAATATACCTTATAACTCCTCTTTTACAATTTGCAAAAATCAAATCACAATATAACACCTTATATTTTACTTTTTATATCATTTGCAAAAATAAAATCCCAATACTATGCCTTATATCTCCATTTATCAAATTTAATAAACCAAAATTTATAAATATTTTGCACAGTCACATATGGGATTTTATTTCTTGACCTCTGGAAGCATAGTGCTCTAACATGGGCTAGTGACTAGTTATGCTAACGCAACGTATGAAACCAAACAATGTAAAATAATATTTATTTCCTTGGACACTCTGATTTCTATCCTTTAGCAAAAATAATGGCATTCAAGGGATTTGATACCTTAACATCTTGCACAACAACAATTCCACACAAGTTAAGCGACTGTCTGGCTACCCCAACATATGGAATCAAAAGTGCAAAAATAATATTTAAATCCTTCAAAACTCTACCTTCACTCTTTAATAAAATGATTTCGACCAGATTCGAACCCTTGACCTCTTACAACATAGTGCATTTGCACGATCCTAGCTATCGACTGGTCTAATCGGTCAATTGAGATAAAAGTGGCATGAACCAATGTTTGAAGTGTTCTTTTTGATGTGATGCTACCAAAACCTGCGCTCCACTCCTCCCTCCTCCTCATTACCGCTCACCGCTTAATTGATATTATTCAATTTCTATTTCTTGCTCCAAAGTGAACTTAGGGTCTTCCATTTATATGTTTTTTCATGCTCCCAATGAAGTCGACCCAAACTTTTGAATATTTGAATTTTCAACTTTTTGCATGGTCGGCCCATAATATTTTTGCATGGTGTTTTTAAGGAGGTCACCCATCATTTGAACTTTGAAACATTTAAATATTTAAAATTTTACACTATATTTAAATCCTTTGATTTAAATATATACCTCCTTCTTTAATATTTAAATATTTATTTAAATATTAAAGCATATTAGATCACTTTTGCTATGACAACTTTAAATCACCTTTTAAGATATATGCCTTGCACTTCAATAATAACTCATCATTTCAACCTTGAAGATATTTTTTCTGTTGACATCAAAATTTTATCCTTGAAGATATTTTTGTATTTGACATCAATATTTCATCCTTGAAGATATTTCTGCCTTTTACATCAATGACAACTCAATATAACTCAATATTTCCAATAGTTTTCTAATGTGTACATATAATGTCAAAAATAACAAATTTTACAGGTCTAAATTAGAATCCAAAGACAAAAATACTAAGTTCCTCAAAATAATGTAGAGTACACCACTTAAGACCCACTTTAAAGAGTGGAGGGTTTGCCTAATATTCTATCTTGAATCACAAAGTGTAAGAGTATACTTAAGTATTCTAATTTTGTTCCTACTTAGACAAATAAAAGAGGAATTCTTAACCCTATTATGCAAACTATTTTATGTAGTTGTCACTTTACATGAAAACAATATTAGAATATTGAATACAACACACCAAGAAACAATACAAATTTAAATCTGAAATATGACCTATTATGAACGTGTGAATGCAAAGATACTCTAAATGTGCAAAATGAATGCAAATGCCTAAAATGCAAATGTAATATGATTGTTTTTAATAAAAATTGAATGATGTTCTTTTTATCACTTTATTTGTAAAAACGTAAAAAATAAATGAAGTAGAGGGGTTAGGGTTTTGAAGTAGACTTATAGAAAAGCCTACGTATCCTTTCCCCACTCTATAAAATGCACCTAGGGCCTGTAAAATATAGCAGTGCATTCACTAAGCACTGTAGGGCACTCCTCGAGCATCACAAGGCATCTATACAACTTCTAGTCAACTTCTACAATTTTCCAAAAACCCTAGATCTACAAAAATCATGCGAACAAGCTCCTAAAAACCTGCAAAATAGAAAAAAAATAGCAAATTAGTAACAAAGTAAGTTAGCATAGAGAACCCATTATGGGTTCCACCGTGAATACAAAATCAAGTAACACTAAATAAAAACTATGAAATGATAAATAAGAAAAGTAACACAATGATTACACAATATAAATGAATTTGTTTATTATTGCCAATAGATCTCAAGTGTTACAATCAGTATACCCTAAATGCGGGGTTTTACATTGTTTATTTCTTTTGATACAATTGTTACATGTACTAGGGTTATTTGAAACCCTAGTTAAAAATATTGGTGGTGTCTTCGCACTTGATTCGATCCCAAAATATATGTGGGTGGTCTTGTGCATCCTATGCAGAGCCATCCGAGATTCAACAACTTCCAAAGAATATAGTTCTTACACCTGCACACAACCAACAATAACAAGGATCAGTAATATATGTGAGGGCTCCACTGCATGAGACCCTCAAAAGAAATAAAATCACTAAACCCTAATATTGCAATGAAAGTTGTAAACAAAGCATAAAAACATAAAATAAGTGCAATACACTATTTACCTTGTTAATGAACCTATTGTTTCTATTTATAGCTTACATAAATAATACCAGTGAGAGTTTCCAAGATGCCCTAATGGTACCCGAGGATTTTAGGGTTGTATATCTAAGATAAGAAATGCCCATAGGTGCTCGATGATGGCCATAAATTCCTATAGGTGCTTTGGAGGCTTTGGAGGGTGTTTGATAAGCTTTGGTGGGCATTCACAACTAAGGAAAAGGATGTAGAACCATATTTGGTTCATGCAAGGTGGAAGATGGTGGATACGGGTAAGGTAACAGGGAGTGATGATGAATGAAAGTGATAATGAGGATGCTTGAGAGTTTCAAGATCTCAAGGGAAATTCAAAAACTTAGGGAAAAGTTTTAGGGGTTGAGTTATCAAAATGACTCCTCTATATAATATTCCCTTAAACATGTTAGAGTTTCGATGACACAATTTGAGAGATCGATATTAAAACATGACAGATGGTTGAGATTAATTCATATAACTATATATATACTAAATATATATAAATATAATATATAAAATATTATTTTTAAATATATATTAACAAATACATATAAATATATATAATGGATGGTAAATATTGGAAAATATGGATGGATGACAAGTGGCTAGATTTTGGTGTCTACAAGTCAAAATTCCAAGAATGAACAATGCCTAATTGCAAGTACTAGTGGAAACAATACAAAATGATGTAAAACAAAATATGGAATAAATAGATGAAAGATTTAACAAAATAAAGGAAGACATTAAAGGTTCTAAATACAACTTCAAATATAATAAATCTAGCTTTAGACATTAACCACTATCCTCAAGAGTGTTAAACTCTTCAATTACACAAACATCAATACTAGAGTGGGTTATAAGAATTAAAATTTAAATTAAATTAAATATTGTTAATAATGATGAGGATGCCATTTAAGTAGTGTCTTTCCTTTTTGAAACAAAAGCACAAAAGTGGTATACTTGGTGGTATGAAAAACCACAAGGTCTTAATTCAACATGGAAAGGATTTCTTACAAAGTTTAATAAAATATTTGAGCCCCCAAAGACTAAATATTTCAATCATCTAACTCAAACCAGACAATAAATATCAATGCATGAATACACCTTTGAATTTGAATCATTGGCAACATTAGTAACTAACATAATAAACAGTCAATTTGTTCAATGTTATGTGTGATAGGGAATATTTCAAGAGATATCATGAGAAAGGAGAGAAAACAAGAGAAATCAAGAGAGCAAAACCCCCTGAACTACTTAATATTTCTAGAGAAAGAGACTTCAGGGTATTTGAAATACCTCAAAATCCAAGTAAGTTCCTTCATATAGATAGATGATATCTTTACAATCTTGGAGAGGGAGGCCCAAAGACTCCTAGAAAGTAACATGTTATAAATATTCACTGAGATGCTCGTAGTTGTTTCTTGCTACCAAAATGAGATCATGTGGAAAGTTCTCTTTCCACACCTTTAGTCCTTCAATATGGGTATCCAAATTAGCAAGAATTTTCACAAATGAGTTGCCTTCTCTATATGTATGCTAGCATTAAATTTTTTCAAAGTTACTTAGTACCCTCTTTTGTTAATCCAAAATATTAGCTATATTCTAACTCGTGGAGGATATCCCATTTATGTTGATGATATTAAGTGAATATCCTTCTATAAATACTTTTTTGACATCCATCCCAAAAATAAGGGCCAAATCTTGGTAGATCTCTCTTGCCTTGGTAAAATAGCTAGGTCGAGTTCCAATATTTTTAACAAAGGTGGAAATGATCTACCCCTTATCATTTCTAATTAGACCTTCAATCCTTGCTAGTCCAGGATTATCTTTAGAAACTCCATAAAAATTAAATTTTATTCAATCCCTTAGAGGAGGAGTCCATGAGGTTTGTCATCCAGGAGGATTGGCTTGAAGTCCTTCTAAGATAGATAGGCCTAGGCTAGCAATTAGAGAATCTTAAAAAGGGGAGTGGGAGAAGGGCCAAAGGATATATTAGAAATATTTAAAAAATAACAAAAGGAATTATAGAACTAATTTGGGTTGGGTTTCATGAAAGGTTATTGAAGGCCCTATTATTGCGCTCTTTCCAAACCCACCCCCCAAAAAAAATAGAGAAGGTAGAATTTCCACAACACTCTACACAAGGGAGAATGAAAAGGATAAATGGACCACTACTCAAAAAGGTCCAACAAAAAATTAGAAGTCACTGAATATGTCTCTAAGGAAGAAATAAGCAAGGAGAGGATCTCAAGGAAGAAGGGACACTCTAGAAAAAGGTGTTTGGTGGTCTCCTCACTCAAACCATAAAGATAACAATATTTGGCCATAATTAATCCTCTCTTTCTAAGATTATCTAGGGATAAAATTTTATTTTGGAGAGCAAGCCAAAGGAAGAAATTTACCTTAGAAATCAGATCTTTGGACCAAATTTTAGAGCAAGGAAACTTGATAAAATTATTGTAGCCACACGATGATAAGCCAATTTAATAGAAAACATTCCCTTCTCATCATCCCTCCAAATTATACAATGTTCACAAGCATATTTTATAATAGCTTGGATTCTAAACTTGAGGAAAAGGGTATTTAGGGATGCTACATCATCTTGGTTTAACAAAGGACTCCTAAAATCCTTCTACTTCTTTAGACCACCCACTTATTCAATGAAATCTACTACTTTAGATCCAAAGGTCTGTGTAAGTCTAGGTCCAAGGGTAGTAAGGGAAGGGATATCTATTAGTGGAGCATCCTCCAACCATGGATCTTCCAAATTTTGATTTTAAATCCATTATCGAGTCTCCACTTTATGCCTCTTTAGATGATATTTCTAGATTTGATAGTATTATTCTAGAATATCGAGCTATGGGGAAGGTTTTTATCATTCACAAAATTTTAGCCTCTATTTACGTATTTTGCTTTAATAACATGGGTTCAATAAATGCTATCTTGAGTGATAAACCTTCAACATTGCTTGGATAGCAAGGATTTGTTCATGAGTTTGATTTTCCTTAATCCAAGACCTCCAACCTCTTTTTTTTTTTAATTTAGTCATTGCCCATAAAAAATCTCTTTGGAACTACTCTAGTTTTTTAGCAATTTTAACAAGAATTTGGAATAGAGATAGAAAATAAACTGGGAGACTTTGTTGGGTGGACTTGAAAAACTAAGTCTTACTTGCTTGGCTAAGAAGAGCTCCCTTCTATCTTGCTAGCATTTTTTGAAATCTCTCAATAAGTAGAATCTAGTGATCATCCTTGCATCATTTGAAGAACAGGGGTAGGCCAAGGTATGTATAAAGATGAAAAACAATGGAACAACCAAGAATTTAGGTGATAGCTCTTTGCTTGCTGAGAGGGGTGTTAAATAGTGTTTTTTTTTACTTTTTAGGAAATTAATGTATTTCCTAGCAACTAATTCAAAGTCCTTCAAGATTTTTTAAATTTATTTTTCTTGGGGAATAGAGGAATTGGTGGAGAGAAAAGTTTCATCTGCAAAGTGATGGTATGTCATAGTATCAATAGGAGAAGAAAGTTTTATTCCTTCAATGCTCTTGATTGAAGCAACTACCTTTAGGGCTCTAATCAGGGCTTCAATAAGAATTATGAAGAGACATGGGTATAAGGGATATCCATGTCAAAGCCTCTACTACTACTAAAATATCTAGAGACCTCCTCATTCACAATAATTGATAATAAAGGGGTAGAGAAGCATTGTTTAATAAGGGAGATCCATGTAGGATGAAAATTAAATTTGTACAACACCTTTTCTAAGAAGTTCCATGAGACCCTATTATAATATTTACTTATGTCGAGCTTGAGAAACATACCTACTTTTTCATTTTTAGTGATAGAATGGATTATTTCATGGACCTTAATGATACCATCTAAAATTTGTCTACTTCGTATACAACCTCCTTGATTGGGGTCAATGATTGTACGAAGGATGGTTTTCAACCTATTGGTTAGCACTTTTGCTAATATTTTGTATATGGTAATACAAAAGCTAATGGGTCTATAATATTTAAGATATTTAATACCAACACTTTTGGGAATAAGTACAAGGAAAGTGGAATTAACATCATTAGAGAGGAAACCAGATATTTGAATATCATAGATAGCAACAATAACATTAGAAACTATGATATACGAAAACCTTTGTAAAATAGTTTTAGAAATCCATTAGGACCAGGGGCTTTCTCACCCGCCATAGAGAATACTATATCTTTAATATCATCAAGAGTGAAAGGGGATTTCAACCTAAAATTCTATTCCTAGGAGATGAGAGAAGGAATGTTATTTAGAAATCTTCTTTTAGCATTGATATCACCTAGTCTAGAGGAGTTAAGTGGGGATTGAAAGAAGTTGACAACTTCATATTTGAAATCCTTTGGGTCAACTAGCATAGATCCATATTTTTTGACAATCTCTTTAATTTTGTTATGGCTTTTATCAGGGTTGTCATATGAAGAAAATTTATGTTCTTGTCCCCATTTTTTAGCCACTAAACCTTGGATATCTACATCTAGAAAAAAAATTCTCTTGAGGATATTGTGGAATTCATATAGTAGAGTCTTTTCTTGAATTCTACGATTATTTTGAAGATGTCCAAGTTCCCAATCAAGCTCTAAATCTTGCAATTGTGCTTTTAGCTCTTCTTTTTTCTTGTAACTATTCAAGTAATTTGATTTCAATCTTCAAAACTCAACATTGATGATAAGGGAGCAACAATAGCCTATCTAGATGTAATCTATGGAAGAAATAAAAACTAAATGAATGTATTATTTTTGAGGGAAGACTAAAGAAGAATAATTTCAATATGATATATAAAATATCTTAGATCATAATAGAGGACCTATACAATCCAAGGGACTCAGAGAGAAATATAAAATATAAAATCAACTATGCCTATCTAATAGACGAAAGAAAGTCTAAAATTCCAAGTATGTGTTAGTTGAACCTAACAAAAGGAGTGTAAAAAATTATTATTTCCATAATTGCACTACATAAGTTGTAAGTTGATTTTAGGACAAAAAAAATTGAAATAAAAATATTTTAAATAAGATATTTGGAAACCTATATATAACATTTTTTTTTGGTAAATAAAAGTCTTCATTAATTACCGGGTTTTGTAGGTTAACCCAAAACCTATTACAATATTCAGCCTTCTGCTGAGATTGTATATCCTAGTCACCCTTGAAACTTTCTTACCAGAACTTGTGTTGAATACCCTACAACACCTTACTAACAAGGCACACCCATACCTAAACATAACTGTAAACATTACTTACATTGACAGGAAATTGAAGTTTGGAACTTTGCACTTGTGAAACCTGTTTCTTACCCATTTCCTATTCTCTCGTCGAAATCTTCCAAGGCTTACACCCTGTTACCTTCATTTCCAATTTGGTATGATTTAGAGGGAAACCTCATAGTTATTACCAGCTCCATGGGGAAAGAACACCCATTCATCTTTCTCCTTAACAAGTAGGTTTCTTTTCATGACTAATAATGTTTTCCACTTCATGTGGCACACCTGTGTCCATGTCACCAAACTACCAACATCAACACCTATGTTGGCTAATTTGTCAGATGACCTATTGGCCTCACGGTACACATGACGAGCCCTCCTATTCTGTCTTGCCGTAAAAAGGATCCTCACTTCATGGATGACTCCCTCGATTCTCCATGGAGGTTTTTTGCCATTGGTTAACAGGTTGATGATGTTCATAGAATCACATTCAATCATAAAGTTACCTTGAGTTGCTTGGGCTACTTGCAACCCTCTCCAAAGGGCTCTAGCTTCTGCTTCGTTAGTAGTTCTAATTCCCAATGGTTCAGCGAAGGCCTTGACCAAATTTCCTTGATGATCCCTGATTATTCCTCCAGCTCTAGCTCTTCCCGGGTTCTCCTTGGCTGCACCATCAAAATTTAGTTTAAACCAACCCTGGGGGGGTGGCTCCCAAGAAATCCTATTTTTGGGATTGGGCAAAGGAATGGAAGGTTTGTCCTCAATACCTAAGGCCCGAGCTAATTTTTTTTCTTGGGGAGGAATTGAGTGGTTCTCATCCACTAAGGTGCTAATTTTTTTCTTTCGCAAAGACAATAATCCTGTTGAGGATGGTTTTTGGGTTGTGAATGGTATCCTTAAAGGCTCTATGGTTCCTTTCTAGCCAAATCTTCCAGAGAAAATGATGCCAACAAATTTTCCATAGGTACTTAAGTTTTAGGCTAACAAAGGGTTGAGGCCATTGATGGAACACTTTGGATATAAGAGCAGGCTTAACCCATGAGATCCTAAAGGCTTGGAAAAGCTCATCCAGGATGGACTTCACTATCGAACACTCCAAAAACAAGTGTTGGGTTGTCTCCCACCCTACCCTGCACATGTAGCAACGGTTAGAAATAACCATACCTTTGGATAACATATTGTCCATAGTGAGGATTTTTCCTTGAATCACCAGCCATGAAAAAAAGAGGAAAAAAAAAAAGAAAGCTCTTCTCTAGCTAAATCGATCAAATTTATCATGTTTATTTCCTTGGGAAATAGAATTTGATTCTTCATCAATTCTTTCATTCATTTACTTTAAAATTAGAATTCATTAAATAATATGCAACCAATGACTAAGACCCCTAAAATTTAACACTATGAAAATATGTACATAAAAATTTCTAAAACTATAGTGGTTTGTGCCTTGATGGTTGTGTGATTAGTCTAAAAATAATATCACTAATGAAAATAAATAAATTTTAACAAAAAAAAGAGTTAGAGGATTAAAATAAATTATGAATATCAATATTTAAGTAAGAAACTAGTCTTAATGGGACCCTAATTTTGTTTTATTATTTTATTGAAGAAGGGATTTTGAAAGGGTCCTCAAAATGTTTACATAAAAAAATCGAAGGATAAACAAAAAAGATGCAAAAAAGCTAACATGAAAAAGAGGAACAACAAGGATCCAAAAACAAAGGGGGTCCTGATTAAGAATAGGCATAGCCCAAAACACAAACACTAAAAAATAGAAAAGATAGACCCCTCAACTAGGGGAGGGATGAGACCAAAAAAAGGAGTTATGGTATTCTAATCAGGTGTTCATTGGAGACACTAGGGATTGGGTCCTCAACCTTTTTCTCATGATTTCCAATGAACAGGTTAACTTCATTTACATAGTAGAAAAGCATCTTACCCACTCTTCTTATGAAGGAGGAGAGGTCATTTAGATCATAGAGGGAATTCATGAGATATAAAAAACTTTGATGACCTTGTAGTTTCAATCTTCTTTGTAGGAGGAATTATGCTCTGAGGTACTGAGGAACTTTGCTTCACTAATTTTTGGGGAATATCATTATGCTTGGAGGGGGATAGAGAGGCTTCCTTGGAGATTTCTTGATCATGAATAGTAATGTGTGGAATTTCAACCTCTTTAACTTATCTTTGCTTGAGTTATTTAGAGTGTCTCTGAGGTCCAAAAACTTCTTTGGTAGAAGGTGGTGCGTCATCAAAATTAGGGTATTTTTCCACTCTACTTTTGGAATTTTTTAGTTTCAATTTGTTGGGCATTTTATTTTCCTTTTTTGTTAGTAAAAGAGTAAAGTCAGAGGAAGCTATTGAGTCATTCTAAAATCAAAGAAGTTTTTTAGAATTCGGTTTAAATTTTCCTTTAGAATTCATACCCAAGGTAGAGAAAGTGCCATAATGAAGGTCAATACTAATCATACTAGTATGGATATCCATTTTTGGTAGTGTGAGTGAATAGAATCTTATGAAGGTCTTAATGAAGGGGTACAAAGGCATCCGCTTTTCTAACCTAGATCATGGATATTTCAATCAACTTGTATATAAATGTTGGAATGTTCATATCCTTCTATCCAATGTGGTTAAGAAAGGCTAGATAAAATATCCTAACCACCAAAATATCCTCAATATAAGTGAAAAATTACATTACTATAATAACCACTTTGTCCCATGGCTTAGGGAGGGAATCTTGAAGAATTACATTTTAATATTTTACCAATGATTCTTCCTTCTATTTGAATATGCTCAACTCGATTTCTAAGGAGTGCTTGTCTCCATTCATGCAATCATCAATGGCTTAAATACTAGTGATTACAGCTAATAGAGAAATATTGATAGTGAACTCAATATCTTTAGCCTTGAATCTAGCATCCTCCCAAGAGTGGGCTAAGTCCTTGGAGAGATTTTTGTTGTGGCCACTAAATTTTTGTAGGAAGGTTAGAAACCTATTATTGTATAGGAGGTCCCTAACCTCCTTATCAAGGGAGAGGGTCATTGGCTTGAATTTCCATGCTTTGAGACAGAAGCTTTACGATGAAAACAAAGCTCCAAAAAAGGGGAATTGGATGAGAGAGTATGCAAACTAGGATTTAGAACATCCCTTTTTAGCATACAAAAGAGTAATAAAATTGGAAAGGACATGCACAAGATTATCAGGAGAGGAGCATCCCTTGTCAAACATAAGAATGATTTCACAACCTTGTCTTCTAATCAAACTTAGGTTTTGAGCATGCCAAAAGGGGCTCACAAGACTTAGAATGCAAAAACCATTTCTTGAAATATTTCCAAGGAGGATAGAGAAGCCAATGAAATTCTAGTAAGATGTTACAACAAAGGAAAAAAAAATCACTAGCAGACATGAAGTCCCTTTCTTTCCACCAACTTAGCATTGAAGAGAAAGAAAACAAACATTGGGAACTCATGAAGTACACAACAAGAGTGAAGGGATGAGAGTGGGTCATCTCGAGATTTTTGGTATAGAAAATCATTTAAACATCAATTCCATTCCAATAAATGATGATAATAGAGTAAAGTATGGGATAATCATGCATGGAAAGGCCCTTTCCACGTAAACAAATGACATCTTCAAAATTCTACATATTTAGCCATGGGGAACAAAATATAAAACTATTAGACAAGATCTAAAGAAGAAGTCTTAGGCTATGAAAAAATTCATGATTATGCTCCCTTAGCCTCAAGGAAACAAAGTGCCAACTATTAAAAAATGGCTATAGAGAAATACTTGTGATAAACCTAGCACAAAAGGAGTGAGAAAAAAACATAGTCCAAAAAATGAGATATGACCATGGCTACAAACCGTAATGGAAATGGTCCCAACAAAGTGGTGGACATCATTGAGAAGCATTGAACCAAACCAAATAAGAGAGGACACAGGAGCCCATAATGACCAAACACCATAAGGGATAGAAGGATCCACATGGATGAAAGACATAATAGGAGACACTAGCCCAAGGAAGATAGGAAAAAGGGATCAAGGCCATGAAGCAAACACAAGGAAGATATGAGAACCATAGGGTAATAGGAACCAACTCCATAGACTAAAAATCATTAAAAAAATAGAAGAAAGACATGAGACTACAAAAAATAGAAGAGTTTGACTAAGAGGCTTAAATGATATCCTAGGGGAGATTGTTCCATTAAATAGTTAATTCTTCCTAAGGAAATAAATATTTAACATCACATCATCTTATTTGTTACATTCTTTATATACATGCTTTATTTGATAACTGTCTAGGTGCATGAGGTTGGCTTTAGCTTAATTCAAGAAATCTCCAATGGTCTAGGTCAGTGGGTTTCTTTAATTATGTTGATAATATTGAGAGAGGCCTCCTTAATAATAAACTTCAAAATCTTCATACTTTTAAGGATATTAACTCGTTATAAAAGGGCCCTAGATTTAGCAAAGTGGTTGGAATCACAATAAAAATTATCCGAGCTATAAGTCTTGGTGGATGTTGCTTGGAAATACCACAAAGACTAATGGAGACAATCATATGTCAGATAACATGGCTCCTAGTCATCTTAGTAATTTGAGATTGGTTGATAATCACAGGGCAGGAAAGAAACGACAATATAAGACTTCGAACCAGAGCCACATGGACCACCAGATAACCACTACCATAAATCTATCCAGTAGGTTCACTTATCCAAGGCTGATTTTCCAAGACGGGATGTGGTCCCAAAGCATACCATATACAAAAGAAAGCAATTACAAAGGAATTATTAAGAGTAACTGTCAATACAGAGCTTGTGGGAGTTTTTTTCAATACTCTGCTATGTGTGTCTACAACTTTTTGTTTCTCCATTGTTTCAAGGAAGGAATCTATGTCTGTTCTTTTTTTGTAATTATTATGCAGGTGTGTTTTCTCGGGGTATACCAAAAATTTTGTATGGGAAGTTTCTTTTTGATAATAGGCTATGTGCCTTACCAAATGTAATGGCTTTGGCGGTATGTAGATTTTACATATATAGGATCCTTAGTAAGGACATGTTCATCAACAACCCTAGATTGATTTTTGTAAAAGGTTTTGGGTCAACCTGTAAAACTCGGTATTAATGCTATAGTATCTTATCTACAAAAAAAAAAAGTAACTATATTGGTTTTATCAATATTTCTCAAATCATTACTTTGTGTACAAGTATTTTCATATGCATTTGTAACCATTAAATCATCAATGCCATAACATACATCCACCATTTTAGGTTTAAAAACATACTAAATATTAGTCCTCTGATGAAGATCATATGTCTTTCTTTTGTGGTATAGTAATGAATAAATTTTTTAATTGCTCTATCATCCTTTTAGGAACAATTTGTAGAGTACTTTTTGTTGATACACTATCTTGTTCTTTTGCCATGAGAATTTTTTATTCAATTAAATATCTTTTCTAATAATTTTCTTTTGGTATAAGTTGATCTAAATGTATTTGAGAGAGTGTTATCACATCTAAAGCAAATATACCATTTTTGTAATACCAAAGGGATTTAATCATGTTTAGTATTTTGATGAAACATTTCTTACTACCATTAATGACCTGTAATTCTATTGTTCTTCCTCTATCCAACAATTGTGATACTTAAATTAGGTTATTTTCTATTCTTGGAACATAAAGAACATTCTCTAGTGTGTATTATGAAAAAGGTAGACTAAGTGTAATATTGTCTACCCCTTGGACTTGGTAGATTTTTCACCTACAATATTAATTGGTATACTTAGTTTCACTTGAATAGAATCAAAACAATATAGGTTGGCAATCATGTGATTGTTGGCTTATAAATTAATATACCAAAAAATATCTTCTTACTCAAATTTTGGTTTTGTTTGATTTTCTTATGGTGATTCACTATATCTCAAAAAATTTTGTGATAATATTTTCTCTACTTTCAAAGTTATTTATTAGGGAGATTTTCCTCTTTAATCATATGTAACTTTGTGAAATAACATTTTGATTAATTCATAATTAAATAATTCTCTTTTAATTGTCTTTCCAATTCTTCAAATAAATGTCAATTTTTAAAATTACAAGACCTTTTATCCCCCTAATTAATATCTTTCTATATTTTAATGATGCTTGAAAGCTTATGAAGGTTGCTCAATAATTTTCCCTTGTATTTGCATTCAATATATTTGTCTTTAAAAAGTAATTATTTCAACAATGTACCTTTCTTTTATAACATAAAATGCACCTCAATATTAAAATGAATATGCAATCCAATTTCTCCTTTTTTAATATTTTATTTTTTAAAATATTTTTCCTTATTTTCCTAAAAAATTTCTCCTTTGATTAAAAATTTCATATTTCAATATTTTTTTTGAATGGTAAAAAGGGGTTTTGAAAGGATCCCGTAACATTTTACAAAAGGAGAAGATTGGGATAAAATATCCCAACCATAAAATAGCTGAAGAAATAGACTCTTTGTGGGCTATTAGAGAAAAATAGCTAAAAAAAAGAAAGAGAAGCCCACACAGGAGTAAGAGAGAATGCCACACTAGTTGAGAAGAGAAGCCGTCACAGGGGTAGCAAGGAAAACCTCAAAGGTAAACACAAAACTGAAAAAGGGTTTTTTCATAAAGGAAAAAAACTTCGCACCTAAAAGAAAAGGGTTTTACCATATAGGAGAAAACCTTAGACAAAGAAGGCCATCCATAGCAGAATCAGGACTGTTCATAGATAAAATAGGACCACCCATAAATATGAAACAAGACCATCCACAAACTAAAATAGGATCATTCGTAGAGGAATCAGGACCAACCGAATACCACACAGGACCATCCATAAATGAAATAGGATCATCCATAAAGGAATATGAATCAACCAAAAACTAGCATAGGGCCATCCTCAAAATAGCCTAGGTCCATCTGCCCAAACTAGACCATCCGCAAAAACCCCCATGCAAACTCCTAGAGAAGAAGGTGAAGCACAACCGAAGACAAACCATGGAAGGATGACACCCAGATTAGCAAGAAACCCTAACCCTACCACTAGTGGAGAAACCATAGAATCCTTCTACCATACATGGTATCCCTTAAGACAAAAAAATATGAGAAGGAATCTAGCAGAGACCCCTAGACACGAGCCCCAAAATGGCAACCATAGGAAAAACTCAATTATAATACTAAGGCCTCACCAAGCCCAAAAAAGGTAGTGAGTGACCACCTTGGAAAGCAGACCCGAAACACCAACCACAAATTTTAAACAATGGGAAACTCTTAACAGGGAACAAAAGGGGCCTCCCCAAGCCCAAAAACTAGTGAAAGGTCATCTTGACAAGAAAAATAGGTAGAAAAAAGCCACCAAAAACTATAATCCACTAGCCACTAAATGCAAACCATGTAAAATACTCATCTAAGAATAATCAAGGCCTCCTCCAAGCCCAAAAACCAGTGAATGACCTTCCCAAGAATCAAAACAAAATAATTTGGACCCACTATGAAGCAAAACCAACCCCCACATTGAGACCACAAACTAGGTTTGTCCTTTCATGTAGCATAACCCAAGAAGACTTCCTATAAAACATTAGTAAGAAGCAGAGAAGGCCTTGGAGACCCTCCAAGCACCAAGAAGTGGTAATATGGGCAAGAAATCCTAAGAAAACTAGGAGATCTACCTAGAAAACCATAACATAACAATAGATTTTCTAGAGAACCCTAGGAATATCCAATGAGGGAGTGAGAAGATGAAGATATGACCTCCCACCCATAACGAGAGGTCTCCTACTCTTGCATTGGGGCATCTCCTAAGCACACTTTGTATCTTCCAAAATAAATGATTTACCTCCTCTTACCTAGAACACCTTAGGAAGAAGCAAAAAAGGGTTTGGATACCCTTTAGGAACCAAGCAATGATAGGAAGGGCTAGAAACCCTAGGAGAACTAGGATATCTGCTTGGAAGAACATAGCAAAGCAATAAACCTACTTGAGAGCCCTACAAAGAGCCCAATATGGAGCAAGAAGATGAAGAGGTGACCTCCTGCCCATAGCAGGAGATCTCTTTCTCTTGCATCGGGGCATATCTTGAGCTTGTGATGGATCTACCATAAGAAAAAGAGATCTACCTCCTCTTTCCTAGAACACCATAGGAAGAAGCAAAAACAACCATGGAGACCCTCCAAGCACCAGGTAGTGACAGGAAGGGCCAAAAACCCTAGGAATAAATGGATATCTTTCTAGGATTCTACATCACGGTAGGAGATCCACCTGATAACCCTAGGAGGAGTCGAGGAGGGAGCGAGACATTGAAAGGGTGACCTCCCGCCCAGAGCGGGAGGTCACCCTAATAGAGTAGGAAAATTCCTTTTTCAATATTTTTCCTTCAATTAATTATGCAATCCCTTTTAATAATTCTTCCTTTCCTTTTTGTTTTCAATTTAATTTCCCTCAATATTTTCTTTCAATTTTTTTTTAATATATTTCTTCCTATCATAAGTAATTTCATTTCCTTTAATAATTCTACTTTCAAATTAATTCCTTCAAATTCTTTCATTTCAATTATTTTGCTTTCAAATTCTTCTTTCCAAAGAATTCACTATTACTTCAAAAAGAAAATTTATTTTCTCCTTTTTAATTTTTTTTTTATGAATTCTTTGTCCCCCTGATTATTTTCCTTCAATATTCCAAACATAAATGGACGTAAAATAATATTTTTCATACCTCATAAAGCATGCTCTCAAATTTTTCTTCTTCCTTCCATGAATTTGCCCTTTGATATTACTACTATTTTCTAGAAACTTCTTTTCAAATGAACTTTAAAATAATCCTTTTCCAAATAAAATATATTTCTCTCAAAAAATTTAAGTGAGGCTTTGCTTTAATAAAACTTTAATATATGCAGGAATACCATAATCAATGCACACACCTAACATCTCCAATATTTGTTCATGAATATTTTAAATTTATTTATCCTTTTAAGTGTTATTCTTGCACCAACCTATGCTATTCCACAATCCTTCTGCATGTTTCTCAAAAAATGTTACATCTTCTCTTAAATATCTCTTAGAATCTAGGATGCCCTTCACAAAAAATCTCCAAGGATGCTATACACTTCAAATTTCTCCTACTTCACCTGGGGTGCTCTTCTCAATTGTGGTGGCATTCTAACATGACCTTTATTAATCTACTCTTTCAGTGTTCTATATCTAGATGCTTTCTATGACAATTTTACTTTCACAAGTGTCCTCATTTATTGACTTAGGTAAATTTTTTGTCTAATTTCTCTAACCAACCAACACAACTTATATCTTTTGTTACTTCAGTCTTCTACTTATTTTTCAAGTAGTATGTGCTAGTTTTAACTTTGATAACCATCTTCTTAATATTTCCCTCTAATATTATCTTCCTTCCTATATCATGGTGCTCTTTACCTGGACACTTGCTTAACCATGTATTTCTTACTGATGCAATCTTCTTAACCTTTCTCTCTCAATAGGAACTATCATCATGGCTCTCTTATTTGCACAACTTTATTTGATTCACTTTAAATCTCATGTTATTCCTTTTCTTACTATATCCTCCAATGTACCACTATTAAAATACTCTTACAACGTAGTCTATGGTAATTCTAATACTACTATTAGAATACAAGCTATTTTCACACAAGCTATTAAGTTTACAGTTATCACACAATTATATATAAGTACTCAAACAAAATAGATGAGCTTACTATATTCCCACAGGTCACACTTAGTATTCTCGTACCAACGACGTACTAAAATTTCCATTACATCCATCTCTCATGTTTTCTCTACATAAAGCCCTTACAAAGACTCTTGATATTTCAACTTCATCTAACTATTTTATTCTTAAACTCTTCACTCTTCCAAGAAACATGACTCTTCATATTTTTCATATGAGAAATATATGTTATTGACTCCTAACAATTACAAACCTCTAATGATTACTAAATGAAAACTTTAAATGACTCATATATACAAGACTCTTTACACACCACATGTTTACAAACTATTTATAAAATATTTACATGTACCAAATAGTGTAATAAACTACAATTACCAAATAATTGATTTATCAAAGAAGAGACAAAAAAAACTAGTCTAAGGCTTGCATAACCTATTTTAAACAAAAAATCATGGATTTTTAGATTCTAACTAGTTTTTCTTCAAAATAAACAAAACTATTTTGAGAAAAGGAAAAATTATGTAACCTAAAGAAGTACTCCAAATTGATATAAATGTAGAATATCTATCACCAAATGGACTTTACCAACCAAATTAAGCATTGGATTCAAAAATATCCCATAGATAGATATATAATTTAGCTTTCCAATGACATTTAGATATATTTCATTTTATAATAAGTGCTACAATGCTTTACATTGGATCCTTTCATGATTTTATATTCAAACATTGTACTTAACATTAATATTTAATAAATTTTGTAATTGTGCTTACCTAATTTATATTTATCTATGTATATCTTAATATTACATCATAAATAAAAATTATAATAGTACTATGGTGATTGGATTTTGGTCCTATTGTTTTTTATTATTCTCCTTTTGAATAATTGTACTTTATTTTATTGTTGTTGATAAATGAATGAAGTAGAACTATAATTATTTTGGCATACCTTTATTATTATTGAATTGGACAAAATCATATCTCTTGAACATTGCATTTATTTCTAACATTTTTCCTCTCAAAATCTAAAATCAAGGACTCTACCCTTTTTGGAGTTTGAATATCAACACCACCCTAACAAGGTAACTCATTTTTAATAAAGATATATAACATAATAAATTTGTGAAAGGACTAATAAGATATGAAAAGAATCAAAATTCTAGTATAACCATCATTTATTTGTTCAATTGTATTTACAAGGTAGAGAAGAATACATTAGAAATTATTTGAATGCCATGCATAATTATCTAAAAAAAAATTGCATTAACTGTTAGGAGCTAGTGCTCAAGGATTACAAAAAAATCCTTTACAGCATGTTGCACCAAATTATAATGTTCATAACTCCCAAAGTAATGAAATAAAAAAAAGTACAAAAATTCTAATGCTAGTCATATCTTCAATAAGATCATCTAAGAATGGAAGTGATCTTTGTTCCTTGGATGAAAAATACTACTCAAATGGTGTCTCTTTAGTTTGATCTCCTTTTGGTGGTTGTATCTTTAGTTGCATGACTTACTTACTTAAAATTTCCTTCCTTGCATGATTTTTTTGAAGGATGTGCATTGACATATTTAACATTGGATACTTTCATTCAAGATAAATGCCTTGGATTTTAAGCCATCATCTCATGCATTAAATCTAATGGATTGGATATAGAAAGCTTCAATTTTTTATCAAAACCTTGTTCTTCTAGCAATCAATAAAAGTCTTATCATGTTGATGTTAGAAAACTAACATAGCTAATGCCCAATTATTGGCTTGGTTTTCTTCTCTATAAATTATTGATTTATTAAAATAATTAATTGGTTGGCATCACAAATATATCATCTCTTTGTGGATCAATGATCCAAGGATCAATAAGTTTGATGGATCAAATAGTACAAGGGAGAAGACTTGACAAATTTTATCAAAAATTTAACATCGTTCCTTTGGTTCAATTGACCTAACAATTTTCTCTAGAGGTTGTCATGCTTGAAAAATCACATGTATTGATTAGAAAAATTTACCAAAATGGTTATGCAGAAATAGTGGGTGCAAACCACTACAATTGCTTAAAATCTTGAAATTTTATGGGTAGTATGTATACCATTTTTCTTATATTATTTGTTTTATTATTACTAGATCATAAAAATAAAAAAATTGGAATGTAGTATTGAATGTTCATGAGGAAATATGTCGTATGGGATGATCCTCATGAAGAATGTTGTTTACCTAATATGTGTTTATCCAACAATGTTATATGTAGTGTAGATTCTTGTCATGGAAGCATGGTGAATAAACCTATGTTGGCAATTTGAGCAAGTTTGTAAGTAAAGTTGAGTTGTCATTGATGTCAAAAGGAATGCAATTGATTGGTTCCAAAAGAGTTTCATATTGTCTTATGAAGCATGACCAAAAAGGTTTTTCATTAAAACCCTAACGGAGCAAAATAAAAGGTTTTCCATTAAAACTATTGAAAGAGAAAATAAAAGGTTTTCCACTAAAACCATTGAAGGAGAAATTAAAAGGTTTTCCATTAAAACCATTGAAGGAGAAAATAAAAGGGTTTTCATAAAAACCATTGTAAAATAAAGTATAATAATTTTATTATACTAAGGAAGCTTAAAGTCAATTATAAATTAATTTTAAATTAATTTATTAGTTAATTTACTTAACTTGAAAAGTTATTTAAATTAATTATTAATTAATTATACATTTATTTTAGTTAAGGTTAAAAACCTAGAGTGGGTTTTAGATTTGAAATTCTAAAATCCAATTTTAAAAAGAGCCGACGTGAGGAGGAATGTAAAATCAAGTATATAAGGGGGAGCACCCACCTAATTAATAATCACCATGTCTAAGAAGATCGTGCGAGCATAGTAATCAACTTTGTGACCAAGGGAGAGAGAAAACACGATTTTCACGTGAAAAGAGGAGTGTTGAAGGCATAAGCGGAAGGTATTTATCCTTCCTTCATGTGGGCCTTCGTAGCCCATGCGGTGAGTGCCCAAGTGTCTAGCGCTTAGGCTAGAGGATACGGAAGATTGAGTCACGTTGAATCCCCTTTTTGTGGGGAGTATAAGGTATGTAGAATATTTGATCTCCAAAAATTTTGAATGTTTATTTGGGCAATTTAAAAATTAATTTTGCATTTTTATTATTTGGTTCTAAGGTTGCAAGGGAGTTATAAGTTTTGGCAAAATTAATTTTTTAATATTGTTTGCTCAAAGGTTTTGTGTGGAGTGAAAAGTGTTTGGTTGATATTCTATAGTGTTGAATATTATTAAGAGTGGTTAATATATTATGGTGGTGGATATTATTTTAAGAGTGGTTTATATATTATGGTATTGGTCACTATTCTAATATTGGAGTTGATAAGGTATATCAGAGTATTTAGTTATGTATGATTTGTTGAGTGTAATTGATAAAAGGAAGAAATAAGGCATTGATTATATTTCGGTCCAAGGAATATCTTTAAGGAAATATTGGAATAATATTTTGTCCTCTAACCTTCTTGAGTTTGGTAAAGAAGTGTTTATGGTTGTGGCAGATTTGTGAGGTCTATTCCTTATCATCAAAAAAAGGTATGAGCATATTCTTCCATAGTTGAGTTGATTGATTGGTTGTCTGAAAATAAATTTGGAGTGAAAAGGATTTGATTAGGGCTTCCTTATTGAGTGTGTTGAGTTAATGCTTCAAGGTTTTCTAGAATAAAGAATTGTTGTTAAACCTTATTTTATAAGCATTATTGTTGAAGTGATTGGTTGAGCAAGGAACTATGGTTTGAAAAGAATTTGAGTATTGTTGCTATGTGAAGATTGTATTATGAGAATTATTGTTGAAGTGAGTTGTTGAGCAAAGAACTTGAACTAATATTTGAAAAGAACATGAGTATAATTGTTATGTGATACTGGTTGTTGAGCATTGTTGGAAATATTTTGAGTTTTTTATATGCTTGGACTAGGGTTTGTGAGTAAGGATTATTTTATTGAGTATTTGGTTGAGTAGAGTTGGTTGAGCCTAGTCAAGTGGATGTGTGAAGTGAATTTTCAAGTTCCATAAAACAAACTTTTCTATATTTTGAATTGAGTTGAGAAAGTGATTGAGCATTGAGGTGAATAAAAATAATATTGAGTCTCTAGAAATTCTCCTTATGTTTCTAAGAGAGTGATTGAAAGTGATTGAACATTGTGATGAGTATAGAGCATATTGAGTCTCTAACAATTATCTTTATGTTTCTATGAGATTGGATAAGTTCTAGTGTGGACTTGTTGAGCAGTTTAGAGGTAAGTCTTTGAGAAGACTTGTGGACATATTTGGGTAAGCTTTTGTGAAAGCTTACAATACATATTTTGAGAAGATTTGGTTAAGTTCTTGGGAGGATTTATTGAGCAGATTGGAAAAGTTTTATGTGGACTTGTTGAGCAGATTTAGACAAGTTCTGTGTGGACTTGTTGAGCAGATTTAGACAAGTTTTGTATGGACTTGTTGAGCAGATTTAGACAAGTTCTGTGTGGACTTGTTGAGTATATTTGGACAAGTCTTGTGTGGAGTTGTTGAGCATATTTTGACAAGTTTTGTATGGACTTGTTGAGAATATTTGAGAAATTTATGTGTGAACTTGTTGAACAAATTTGATCAAGTTCTGAGTGGACTTGTTGAGTAGATTTGAGCAAGTTTTGAGTGGACTTGTTGAGCATATTTGAGCAAGTTATGTGTGGACTTGTTGAGCATATTTGAGAAATTTTTTAGTGGACTTTTTGAGCAAGTTTTGAGTGGACTTGTTGAGCAGATTTGAGAAAGTTCTGAGTGGACTTGTTAAGCATATTTGAGCAATTTTGATGTGGACTTATGGAGCAGAGTTTGGTGTAAATTTGAGGATAGGTTTATGCCAGACCAAAGACATATATTGAGAAGATTTATGCTAGACCGAAGGATTATGTTTAGTATAGATTTGAGATAGATCTGAGTGCAAGCTTTGGATATGATAGAGTATAGAGGGAAATAGTATCTAGTGGATAGATATCCATTATCCAGGGTAGTGAGGATAGGTCTTCTGAGTGAGGACAAGAGTATTTAGTGGATAGAGATCCATTAGCGAGTGGAGTGGAGGTAGCAACTCTTCTATAAGATCACCAGTCAGAGCTAAGGAGAAAGGAGTTCTCCTATGGATAGAGATCCATGAATTTGATTAGGGGATTGGTGTCTCCTTTGGATAGAGATCCATAAACATTGTAATAGGGAAAGGATTCCCAAGAGATTTATTGATAAAATATTAGTAAAATATTTTCTTCGTGGAGTAGCCCACATTGGGTGAACTACGTTAAATTGGTGTCTCTATTGTGTGTGATGATTTGTACATTTATTTGGTTATTGTTATTGATATTTTCATTGATTATATTGATTAATACTATTTGAGAAGGAAAAGTAAAAAGTAGTCTTATACTATTCACTCCCCCTCTCAGTATAAGCTTGTGTTCTTCAATTGGTATCAGAGCTGGTTCCTTCAAAAAAGGTTTAACAACTTGAAGAAAGATATTACAAGAACACAAATGACAAATAAAGGCAAAATTAGAACCATGATATATAAGAGGAAAACAACACACATGGTCATGAAAGAAAAGGAAGATGAATTCAATATTGTTGTTTTGGGAGGAATAATGGAAATAGATTCAAGAGATGAATCAAGTAATGGAGAAATAACCAGGTTGATAACATTTTGTACCAGATGTAGGAATACAGGTCACAATGCAAATTATTATCCATAAGAAGGTGAAGATTGTTTTGTTTATGGTCAACTCATTCATGATGCAGGTTATTGCAATGGGTTTAGTAGCAATGAAGATGAAGATAATATTTTTAAAAATGAAATCCTAGAGGTTGAATTCAAGAAAGGATAATAGAGACAATCAGAATAGGTATGAAGAAGAAACTCTACTTTCAATAATAGAAGAAAAAAAATATGCTCCTATATAAGATCAAAGAAAGAAAAAAGAATAAGATTTAAAAAAAGAAAAAGAGGAAGCCACTCTTAAGGAACTTGTTTAATTGAAAATATAGAATGTAGAATTGAAGAGTTAAAAACAAGAAAATGAGAAATATAAGACAAAGCTTCTACAAGATCTCTTTGACTTGAAATATGAGATTGAAGAGGCAATGAAATTTGAAAAAGGTATGGTTGAACAGTCAAAGGTAAAAGAGATAGAATGTGAAAGACTTATGGTTACTCTTGAATAATTAAAAAGGGAGAACTCAGGATTAAGGATTCAAACTCAAGAAGATGAGAAAGCAAAAACAAAGTTTCTATAGGAACTCACCAAATTCAAAATCAAGGTTGAAGAGGCAAGAAAAATTGAAGAAGGTATGACCAAAAAATTAAAGATAAAAGACCTAAAGTGTGAAAGATTAGAGCATGAGATATTTTCACTAAATATGGAATTAAAAGGCTCTAAGGATAAGTTGCACAAGTTTGAGGAGAATCCAAAGACTTTGGATAGGATTATCAATGCACAAAAGTCATAAGTCACCAAAACATGACTTAGTTCTAAAAAATAACAAAGAAAATAGGAAGCAGAAAAAGTAGAGTCAAGATCAAACACCAGAAAAGAAGAAGTGTCAAAAGAAGTAAGTAAAAGAGAGAGTGAAACTTCTAAGGATAAGTTGGATAATAGAAATTTCAACAAGGAAATAAATAATGCACAAGTAAGGAACATATGGAACAGAAAACAAGTAGAAGAGACTACGAGACCAATGGGATCTAGGAAAGGTTTATTCAATGGAAGATGCTTCTCATATCACAGGTTTGGGCACATGGCTTCACAGTGCAGGACACATGAAAGATAGGAATATGGGAATAAATATCTTTTCCATGGGTATTACTACTCATGTAATCAGTTTGGTCACAAGGCAATAAATTGTAGGGTTCATTACAGAAGAGGATATGGCTTAACTAGGAGAAATCCTAAGACATTTGCACCTCCAAGGAATAATAACATTAAGTGTTATAAGTGCATTAATGATGGTCACACAACAAAGTGATGTAGAGCATACATTCCAGAATCAAGTATGAACATGAACAAAAATAGGAATAGAAACAAGAACATAGATATGAACAGGAACAAGAACAGGAACATGAACAAGAATGTATACATGGATAGGAACATGGACATGGAAAATGGTCAAAGGAGACAAAAGATTCAGATAATAAGGAAAAAGGATAAAGGTAAATAATAGTGCTTTCTAGGAGTAGAAATACTCCCACCCCAGAATTAACCACCTCAAGAGGAGGTGGGGGAGGGGCTAAGCTAAGAGACTCATTCTTAGCCCCAAGACCCAAGGGTGACCCTTTGCCATTGATGTCAAAGTGGGAGAGATTTGAGTAATGGGGAGAGCTTTTAGTCAGGAGGAGCAGATAATCAGGGGAAGTAGAAAAGTTTTAGTATTGGAATTTTTAAAGAGTGGTTGCCATCAATGATAAAGGGGGATATTGTTGGCAATTTGAGCAAGTTTGTAAGCAAAGTTGAGTTGTAATTGATGTCTAAAGGAATGCAATTGATTGGTTCCAAAAGAGTTTCATATTATCTTATGAAGCATTACCAAAAAGGTTTTTCATTAAAAACCTAACGGAGCAAAATAAAAGGTTTTCCATTAAAACCATTTAAGGAGAAAATAAAAAGGTTTTCCATTAAAACCATTGAAGGAGAAAATAAAAGGTGTTCCATTAAAACCATTGAAGGCGAAAATAAAAGGTTTTTCATAAAAACCATTGGAAAATAAAGTATAATAATTTTATTATACTAAGGAAGCTTAAAGTCAATTATAAATTAATTATAAATCAATTTATTAGTTAATTTACTTAACTTGAAAAGTTATTTAAATTAATTATTAATTAATTATAAATTAATTTAAGTTAAGGTTAAAACCCTAGAGTGGGTTTTAGATTTGAAATTCTAAAATTCAATTTCGAAAAGTGCTGATGTGAGGAGGAATGTCAAATCAAGTATATAAGGGGAAGCACCCACCTCATTAATAATCACCATGCCTAAGAAGATCGTGCGAGCATAGTAATCAGCACTACGACCAAGGGGGAGAGAAAACATGATTTTCACGTGAGAAGATAAGGAGTGTTGAAGGCATAAGAGGAAGGTATTTATCCTTCCTTCACGTGGGTCTTCATAGCCCATGTGATGAGTGCCCAAGAACCTAGCACTTATGCTAGAGGAGACGATGAATCGAGTCATGCCGAATTCCATTTTTGTGGGGAGTACAAGGTATGCAAAATATTTTATCTCTAAAATTTTTGGAAGCTTAGTTGGGCAATTTAAAAATTACTTTTGCATGTTTATTATTTGATTCTAAGGTTGCAAGGGAGTTATAAGTTTTGACAAAACTAAATTTTTAATATTGTTTGCTCAAAGGTTTTGTGTGGAGTGAAAAGTGTTTGGTTGATATTCTATAGTGTTGAATATTATTAAGAGTGGTTAATATCATATGGTGTTGGATATTATTTTAAGAGTGGTTGATATATTATGGTGTTGGTCACTATTGTAAGATTGGAGTTGATAAGGTATATCCAAGTATTTATTTATGTATGATTTGTTGAGTGTAATTGATAAAAGGAAGAAATAAGGCATTGATTATATTTTGGTTTGTAGACACCTAAAACATGTCATGTCGATGGTGACTACTCATATGGACATGCTACAAGACCATATGGAAGATCTTGTATAGACTCCAAGATAGAGCAGTGGTTCTAACCACTCAAGTTTGGCTCCTTTGCCTAATCAGTCTGAACCATAGCCCAGACTTGCGATCTACAGTCTGAACTACGACTAAGGCCTACGATTTATAGTCTAGACCGTAGCTGCAACCTATGATCTTAACTGAAGTTCAGTTGACCTTCATCTGAGCCAAATCAATTTGAATGACCATTTGTTCTAGAAGAAGGTGGTTAGAGGATGAAAGCTTCCAATCCAACTATCCTAACCACCCCTTCTTGATCTTGGCTTCTCCATGAAGCCACCCCTAGCCTTGGGACATCCTATAAGTACCCCTTCAAAAGGGAGAGAAGATATAGAGCATTTTGATAGCGAAGCACTATCGAAATATAGAGAGAGAGTAAATTTGGATATCAAAGTAGTGAAGCCCTATCAAATTGTGGACTCACTTGAGTGCATAGAGAGAGACTTGTTGCCATCCCCATTGTCAATTTGTCAAACATCATGACGAATTAGGCCATGGATGCCCTAAGGACCTAGGAGAGCCAAGAAACGCTAATTTGGGTAAACAAAGGCCCTATTCAATGATTCAACCGCAAAACTTGTCAGAGGATACCAAAGGAGATCCTTGAACATCAATTGGAAAAGGAGATCAAGCCCATAGCCCTTGAATTTGGAGGGCAAACCACTTGGTTGCTCACCATGGCTTTTAGTCATGGTTTACAGTGCAAACAACTTATCAGAGCTGCGGTTTGCAACACAAATAAAATCTCTTTACTATTTTCATTGCAATCTAATTAGTTAGGTTAGAATTAGCATTTTAGTCAATCAATTGTTTTTTTAGAGATCTCTGACCGATAGATTCAGTGTTTAGAGTAATTTTGTCATATTAGTGTAGAATATACATTAATGGCTTTTTTTCATGCTTGCATGCTTCATTTCACATAATTGATCCATTAGATTGATAGTTGTAGTTCTTGTTTACATATTTCAAGCTATCTTGATGAATCTTGCATATTTCTAACACCTTTTATTAGCTTTCTTGATTTTAGTTATAATGGCATATACATGTTTATTACCTTCAATGGGCCTCATCACGAGAGGTTGCCTATGTTTTTAACTATCTTTTGTTGTTTCTTGATCGTAGGGATCTATATGCAAAGGAGCCTACATTCAAATCCTTTCTCAATGCGAATAAGAGGGTCTACTCCACCCTAAGGAAGTTTACGACTATTTGAAAAAGCATTTATAGTGCGCCTACCTCGTTGGGGGCTTTGGCAATTGTATTAAGAGTATCAACATTCTAGTGACCCTAAGAGAGGCAATATTGTAACTGAATTTCATTGACAATATTAATAAAAGAAACACGCATTTTCATTATTACATGCAATCTTGTTATTTTGTCATGCTTTTATGTTGATTTCATTAATGCAATAGCTAGGTGTATGCTTTTTGGGATAGGTCACAGTCCAAGGAATATCTTTAAGGAAATATTGAAATAATATTTTGTCTTCTAGGTTGGGGGTGGTTGGTTGTGGGTGCGGTTCTTGTGGGGGGGGGGGGGGGGGGTCGTTCCTCCCGGCCCGCCGGGGGGTGGTGGTTTTCCCTTTTTGGGGGGGCGGGGGGGGGGGGGGAAGAGGTGGGGGGGGGGGGGGGGTGTTGTTTGTGGTGTGTTGGGGGGGGGGGGGGGGGGGGTGGGGGGGGGTGGGGATTCCACCATGTGAATCAAAATATATATATATATATTGTCTTCTAACCTTTTTAAGTTTGGCAAAGAAGTGTTTATGGTTGTGGCAGATTTGTGAGGTCTATTCTTTATCATCAAAAAACATTATGAGCATATTCTTCTAGATTTGAGTTGATTGATTGGTTTTATAAAAATAAGTTTGGAGTGAAAAGGATTTGATTAGGGCTTCCTTATTGAGTGTGTTGAGTTAATGCTTCAAGGTTTTCTGGAATAAAGAATTGTTGTTAAACCTTGTTTTATAAGCATTATTGTTGAAGCCATTGGTTGAGCAAGGAACTAGAATTTAAAAATAATTTGAGTATAATTGCTATGTGACGACTGTCTTATGAGCATTGTTGTTAAAGTAAGTTGTTGAGCAAATATTTTGAACTAAGATTTGAAAAGAACATGAGTATAATTATTATGTGAGATTGATTGTTGAGCATTGTTGGAAATATTTTGAGTTGTTGTTTATATGCTTGGACTAGGGTTTGTGAACAAGGATTATTTTATTGAGTATTTGGTTGAGTAGAGTTGGTTGAGCCTAGTCAGGTGGATGTGTGAAGTGATTTTTCAAGTTCCATAAAACAAACAACTCTATATTCTGAATTGAGTTGAGAAAGTGATTGAGCATTGAGGTGAATAAGAAGCATATTGAGTCTCTAACAATTCTCCTTATGTTTCTAAGAGAGTGATTGAAAGTGATTGAGCATTGTGATGAGTATAAATAATATTGAGTCTCTAACAATTATATGTTTCTATGATATTTGAAAAGTTCTAGTGTGGACTTGTTGAGCAATTTAGAGGTAAGTCTTTGAGAAGACTTGTGGATAGATTTGGGTAAGCTTTTGTGAAAGCTTACAATACAGATTTTAAGTAGATTTGATTAAGTTATTGAGAGGACTTATTGAGCAAATTGGACAAGTTCTGTGTGGACTTGTTGAGTAGATTTAGACAAGTTTTATGTGGACTTGTTGAGCATATTTAGACAAGTTCTATGTGGACTTGTTGAGAAGATTTAGAAAAGTTCTATGTGGACTTGTTGAGCAGATTTGGACAAGTTATGTGTGGACTTTTTGAGCATATTTGAGCAAATTTTGTGTGAACTTGTTGAGCAGATTTGAGCAATTTCTAAGTGAACTTGTTGATCATATTTGAGCAAGTTTTGAGTGGACTTCTTGAGCAGATTTGAGCAAGTTTTGTGTGGACTTGTTGAGCATATTTGAGCAAGTTCTGAGTGGAATTTTTGAGCATATTTGAGCAAGTTATGGGTGGACTTGTTGAGCATATTTGAGCAAGTTATGAGTGGACTTGTTGAGCATATTTGAGCAAGTTCTGTGTGGACTTGTGGAGCAGATTTTGGTGTAGATTTGAGGACAGGTTTGTGCCAGACCAGAGACAAAGATTGAGTAATTTTGTGCTAGATCGAAGGACTATGTTTAGTATATATTTGAGATAGAGTTGAGTGCAAGCTTTGAATGTGACAAAGTATAGAGGATGATAGTCTCCAGTGGATAGAGATCCATAAGCTAGGGCAATGATGATAGGTCTTCTGAGTGAGGACAAGAGTATTTAGTGGATAGAGATCCATTAACCAATGGAGTGGAGGAAACAACTCTTCTATAATATCACCAGTTAGAGCTAAGGAGAAAGGAGTTCTCTTGTGGATAAATATCCATGAACTTGATTAGGGTCTTTGTGTCTCCTTTGGATAGAGATCCATAAACATTGTAATAGGGAAAGGATTCCTAAGAGATTTATTGAGAAAATATTAGTAAAATATTTTCTTTGTGGAGTAGCCCACATTGGGTGAACCATGTTAAATTGGTGTCTCTATTGTGTGTGATGATTTGTGCATTTCTTTGGTTATTGCTATTGATATTGCCATTGATTATATTGATTAATACTATTTGAGAAAGAAAAGTAAAAAATGATCTTATACTGTTCACCCCCCTCTCAGTATAAGCTTGTGTTCTTCAACCTATATCCTATGGGATTTAAACCTTAGGCCTCTTATTCAAAGTTTCAAAGTCTTAACCGCACATTTAAATTCTTTTTTAGATCTATTTTTTTGAAGATGTCAAAATTACATGCTAAAATAATAGATGGATATTATTTTTTGGACAAGTTTATCTTCTACTAATTGTACACCTTGAAAATTTTATAAGTTTATGTAAATACCATATTAACACTATAAAATACACTTGGTAATTAAAATACATAATAGTCATGTCATAGCTATTTTTTAAATTGTTTTTAATATATTTATTACATGATATTATTTTTAGTTTTTTATAAAAATAACATATATTAATTTTATTTATTATAAGTAGGATTTTGAAAGGGTTGTCCTTTACCTTTTACATTGACTTAGTTATATTGAGCTATTTGGTGTCACCTAGATTTGAACTTTGTTGTGGGCTACATCAACTATTTGTCCAATTGTTGAACCAAGGACCCATTGGCAAATTTGATTTGAACCTTGTTGTGGGCTACACCAACTATTTGTCCCAAATATTGAAAGAAAGGACCTATTGGTAAATTTTGAGATTAAAAAACATGTTATTATAAAGGGTCTCGATCCTCTCGTACCAAGGTTTGAAATTTAATTTGAACTTTGTTGTGGGCTACACCAGTCCTCTCGTACCAAGGTTTGAAATTTAATTTGAACTTTGTTATGGGCTACACTAACTATTTGTCCAAACAACTGAACAAAAAGATCCATTGGCAAATTTTGAGTTAAAAATACATGTTTTTATAAAGGGTCTCAGTCCTCTCGTACCGAGATTTGAACTTAAGTCTCCTAGATAAAAACCTAATATCATACCACTACGATATCATTCATCAAATAATATATATTAAACTGTTAACCTACATAAATAATATATATTAAATTATAACATGCATAAATAACATATTTTTTAACTCTATTTTTATTATTTTTACTTATAAATAAATAAAAATAATATATTTGAAAGCTATATTACATTCCATTAACTACTATCTAAACTACAAAACCCTCTTAATAATTAGTTTCTCTTTCATCAAATCTAAAGTACAAAATCCTTTCCATAATTAGGTTTTCTTGTATAGAATAAAATAGAAGACCTTCAAATTAAACAAAGTTGTATGCGTTGAGAAAGTATTTTTATTACCTATATCCACAACGATAGTATTTTAACACTCTACTAATGTATGTTTTCCTTTTTTATAACACCATATTCAATAGGATCAACTCTCGTATCTTTATCCCAATGGTTACCCAAATCTTCCTTTGTGAGTAAACATATCTTGTATGTTTAAATTAAAGAAAGTTATTTGAGTTAAGAAAGTATCTTTTATTACCTCTATCCATAATGATAGTATATTAACACTCTACCAATGTGTTTTCCGTTTTATAACACCATATCTCTTTTTTTTATATATAGAAGCAATGGTTACAATCACGATATTTAGTAACTACTAGCACAGCTGGTAGGGTTCAAACTATCTACGAAGGCTCCCAGGACTTCCACCGTCTCGGTACATGGTAACCCGGCGTGAGATAGGGACCGCCGGACGCACAGGGTTGCACCGTCGTCATCAATCTGGCGCACCACTCAGAGGAATCAGATCTGGGCCACTGTCTGTGCATGGGCAAGCCCGTGGGATTGGAACCTAGGTCTCCTCTCGATAAGCGCCCCAACTTACCGATCCACCTAGACCCACGGACTATAACACCATATCTCTTGTTGTGGCACTTGTACATCCACAATCTTTAAACATATAAAATTTACGATAAATTTAAAAATAATTTTTAAAAATATATATTTTTTAATTATATAGTTAAATAATGCATTTTTTTTAATTTTAAAAAAATCCTAAATGGTTAAAAAAAAAACAAGATTTCGTTGATACTAATACTTAGAACTTTACCATTTACTACATGAATAGAATGCTTCGTCCGGGTCCATGCTGAATGACCGACATTATTTGTTCCCTACGTCACAGTCAAACACAGAATGCAAAACATGTGAAGAGCAGCTTCTATGTATTCGGAAGGAAGACTCAAATACCGCTCCACAGGGCAACCAAGGCTGTTGTACACGCATTCTTTGGCGTGTTTTTCATTTTTCAATTGTTTACTCACGACTCCTTTTGATTCGCGTGAAAGACTCCGTTGGCGTTGATAGGAAGACAAGTGTCTACTGAATTCTTTTAAAGTCACAGAAGTTGCAGAAAATGTTGCTACTTTTGTAGCTATCGGACATTGCATATCAACCTCCATTAAACATCTATCCCCGTCTCCGCCCCGTTCTTCTACAATTTGGAGTGCGTTACAAAGACTTTGGTTAAGCATTGCCACCGACTCTAAAGATTCTTTCTATTATTTGAAAGAAAAAGCCGTTCTTGTAGGATTTAGAATTAAAGAACGTCATCTTCACTTATTCTTGTCGGTGTTATTTTATATTTGTTCATACTTCATATGGAAGTAGATAGTATGTAGCTATTGCAGGTTGCACATCGGTGCCCCTTAGAATCCGTCAGTTTCCACTTAGTCTTATCGGTGTTGTTCAATATTTGTTGATATGGAAGTAGATAGTATGTAGCTATTGCAGGTTCCACATCCGTGCCCCTTACAATCCGTCTGTCGGCATCTCGCTTTTCCACATTTAGCGAGGGGTTTCAAAGACTCTTTGCTTAAATAATGCCAACTACGCAGAAGACGTATCTCCGTCTGGGAAAACGGAAAGCTAGCGGGCTATATAAAGTCCTATCCATATGCCTCTTAGCCCCATCGAAATCATACTCATATTTGTCTACTTTACTTTTTTCACTTGTCACAGTTTAAATAATCGAAATCGTACAATGGATAAGCATGTATTGGGCTATGTTACGCTTATTTCTCTTCCTTATGGCTTGGCTGCATAAAATATAATGCTTAATGAAAATTTGAAAAAACAAGTGTGGTCGGGAACGTTTGTTAATTAGAAAAATCTTGCAATTCGGTCGATGGGAAATGAAATGTGACGTCCTTTTGATCCCCAAATTATTGGGATTCGGACATACATATTGACGGATTAAAGATCCTTTTTTTAATATTAAAAATGTGAATGTAAGGTTCAACTTGTACTTGAGCTGTCTTATCTCGCACAAGTGCATCCACGTGCTGAGGCATACTTTGTCTCCATCACTTATAGCTACTTGCAGCGCCATCATTTTACGTGGGAAACGGCCCGTGGCCCATGCCGCGTGACCCCATGGGAAAGGGAAAGTAAAATGGAATGTCCTTTACTAACCCTACTCTCCACCTTCACCATTCTTTTGCATGTCCTTTCGTTTTCTCTTTCGCCGAGGCATAAGGCAAAGGCTCCTTGCTAAGGGATATGCCAAGGCCTATGGAATAGACTATGAAGAGAGATTTGCACTAGTTGTTTTATGGGATGCAAATAATGTTAGCACTAATTGCTCAATAATAAGTGGTTAGTCCAATAAACAGTTATAAAATCAAAATTTCTGAATAGTTTTATTGAGCAGAAAGTTTATACGTAGCAATCACAGGTTGAAATAAAAAAAAGAGAATATCATGTCTAGAAAGAAGATATTATATGGTTTGAAACACGTTCTTAAATTTTAGTATTTGAAAATTGATAGTTATTTTTAATGACATGGATTTACTCAAAGTTAAAATGAATTAACATTATATGTGCAAAAGCAAACTAATAAAATTTTGATTGTTTATTTTTTATAGATAAAATGATTTTTATAAGTAATATTTCTAGCATGATGAATGAATTCAAGTAAGAATGTTTAAAAAAAATTAAGATGACCAAGTTAAGTCTAATGATTTATTGTCTTGGCAAGGAGGTATATCAATTGGCTAAAGCTATCTTCATTTGTTAAGAAAAGTATGCACAAGATTTATTAAGATGATTCATTTGTTAAGAAAAGTATGCATAAGATTTATTAAGATGATTCAAAATAGACAAGTTAAAGAAGGTGGCATAAGGCAAAAAGCTAAGTAAGGAAAATAGAAGCAATAATATTGATGGGACTCTATTTCATAGATTGGTTGGTAACTTGTATCTTACAACTATTAGGCTTGAACTTAATTTATTGTGAGTGTTGTTTCTAAGTACGTCACAAAGCCTCATGATAACAATATAAGAGCAACTGAAAGGATACTTTGATATATCAAAGTCTTAGCAAATCATGACATTTATTATACAATAGTTAAAAGTTTGAAGTAAGTTGGATATTCATATTCAAATACACCATCAAAAATCAATTTCAATATATTGTTTTAATCTTGGTAATTATATTATTTCATGGAATTCAAAGATCTCTTTCCATGAAAAAGGTTGAATATCTAGTAGATGCATTAAAAAGTTGTTAAATATTATGGTTACAATAAGTTTTTAAATGAGTTGCAACAATTGATTAATTCCCTTACTACTATATAATGTGATAACAATAACCCCATTTAGATAGGAAATAATTTTATTTTTTATTCAAAATCTAATCTAAGTACATAACTAATCGGATTTAATTTAAGAAGAAATATTATAATTGTAATTTTATTGGATGGAGAATCAAATTATTTTGTTTTTTATTCAAAACCTAGGTACATAAATGATGAGATTTGATTTAAGAAGGAATATTATAATTATTATTTTTAATAAATAGAGAATCAATTGATAGATATGTTTATAAAAGTAATACAAGGAGTAAGATTTGTTTCATTTTTAGTAAAAAATATGTTAATATGAGGAAAAAGGTTTTTTAGCTAAAAGGAAATAGGCCTAAACGATAGTTTGATTAGATTTATATTGTTTTAATAAATAGAAATCAATTGATAGATATTTTTATAAAAGTACTACAAGGAGTAAGATTTGTTTCATTTTTAAATAACTAAAAGTTAAACCATTAAAAAAAAAATTAAAAATAATGCTTAATGAAAATAGAAAAAACAAAGAATTTTTTAAAACAAAATCTTATAAAAAAATTAATTCTGAAAATACATGGATTAATACATGGCAATCATGACCAACACGCTATCTTCGCAGCAGAGAAGACGCCTTGTTTTTTATCTCATCAATTGGCCGTGGAGGATCACAGTCCTGAAAGTATCAATGAATATAGAGATGGATTCAAGGAGTCTCGTTCTTGGGCTGTTAGCATTTTTATTCGCCAGTCATATGTGCAGAGTCGAGGCCGGTGCAGGAGATGTGGAGCGTGCTTCAACATATATTGTCCATATGGATAAATCCGCAATGCCTAATGTTTTCGCAACTCACGAAGATTGGTATAAATCGTTGCTTTATTCTGTCAAAGAAGCACAGGGCCTAGGGCCTGCAAATCAAAGCGATCGAGGATTCACATCTTTACACCTACTATAATGTCCTGCACGGATTCAGCGCAAAACTCACACAATCAGAGCTTGATATGCTGGAGGAGAAGCCTGGACATTTATTAACATTCCTTGACCCTGTAGGCACTGTGGATACGACTCATTCCATAGAGTTCCTAGGATTGAGCCCCGACTCTGGTCTGTGGCCGGCATCCCGCTTCGGTGACGACGTAATCGTTGCCGTTATCGGCAGTGGTATTTGGCCCGAAAGCCGAATCTTCCTCGATAATGGAATAGGGCCGGTGCCCTCCAGATGGAAGGGAACGTGTGAGAATGGCACAGCTTTCGACCCGGCCCTCTGTAACAGAAAGCTTATAGGAGCTCGCTATTTCAACAAAGGCGTGGTAGCGAAGTACGGGAATATCGACCCTAGATCAGACTTCGACTCTGCACGGGATTATGAAGGGCACGGAAGCCATACTTCCTCGACAGTAGGAGGTAACTACGTCGATCACGTGGATTTCTATGGTTATTCCCCAGGAACCGTCCGCGGCGTCGCTCCTGCAGGCCGAATCGCAATGTACAAGGTGTCGTGGTCGAGCGGGATTGTGGGATCCGACGTACGAGCGGGTATGGAGAGCGGCATTAACGACGGAGCTGACGTTTTGTCTCTCTCCCTCGGCTTCGGTTCCCCTCCCTTCTTTCAAGACATCATAGCCCTTGCAGCCTTTGAGGCCATCAACAGAGGCGTGGTGGTTGTTTGCTCTGCAGGCAACGCAGGGCCGGAGCGCGGATATATGCACAACGGCGAGCCATGGATCTTCACCGTTGGAGCCAGTACCATCGACCGAGATTATGCCGCTTCGTTGAAATTGGGCGACGGCATTCTCATGAATGCTTCTTCCTTCTACATCAACACCAACCTGACGGGGAACTTGAGGATATCTCAGGCTCCACTTGTTTACCTGAGCGGAGATCCTGCGTGCAAGAACAAGCTTGACCCTGGGACAGTCGGAGGTGCGGTGATATTGTGCATGAATACAAGCTCATCACTTTCGCAGGCTGCGAAATCCGCGGGAGCGTTGGCGTTGCTGTCGGCTGTCAACACGGAGAAGTTCAACTTGTTGTTTCCAGAGGAGTATTTTCCTGTTGTATACCTAAAAAGCAGACAGAGAGCAGCCTTGGTGAACTACGCTTCTTCTACGCCAAATCCGGTGGTGGAAATTCAGTTCGGCGTCACGGTGCTTGGCGCTAAGCCCGCACCTGTCGTGGCTTCATTTTCGTCTCGGGGGCCGTACGAAGCGAGCCCCAATATTCTAAAGCCTGACGTCATAGCCCCCGGCGTAGACATCCTGGCGGCGTGGCGGTCCAACGTCACAAGAGAACCGGATTACAATATGATCTCTGGCACGTCCATGTCGTGCCCCCATGTGGCCGGGCTGAGCGCTCTGGTGAAAGCCGTTCACCGCGATTGGAGTCCTGCGGCGATCAAATCTGCTATCATGACCACTTCCTACACGGTAGACAATTCCAATAACCGCATTATAGACACTGGCTACCTAGGCAACCCGTCCACGCCTCTGGATATGGGCGCAGGCCACGTCGATCCAGAAAAGGCCATCGATCCCGGTCTCGTCTACGATCTGACCGCGATGGACTATGTCAACTTCCTGTGCACGCTCAATTACACGACGCAGCAAATTCAAATCATCGCCCACACTGCCGTTTCTTGCCCGACTGGCGTCGACTTCGGTTCGGACGCGTTGAATTACCCTTCCTTCACTGCGATTTTCAAGAAGAACGCCACCGTATCTTCTTCCGTGGCATTCAAAAGGACGTTGACAAACGTAGGAGAGGAACCATCGTCTTATGAAGCAGTGGTGGAGGCTCCAAAAGGTATCACTGTTCAGGTCTATCCTTCTGCTCTTGAGTTCAAAGAGAAGTTTCAGAAATTGAAAGGCAGAGGGAGGTGCAAGCGTAAGGGACGAAGACGTGAGATATGGATATTTGAGTTGGATCGATAAGAAAGGTCATGTTGTGAAGAGCCCACTCGTAGCGCTCCTTCAATAAGATCGAGAAGTCGTTACCATATGTGCAGCGTGTGCTAAGAAATAAACTAAAAAATCCACAGCTGCACTATGTAAGGTCATTTAGTTCAGAGGGTTTCATGAAATTTAGTTGTTAATGTTGGGAATACAATAAGTGTCATCATATGTTTCTCAGCTAATAATTTATAAGAACTACTTCTATAGTAAAAAAGGCCTGTTTCACGGAAGCAAAGTATCTATTTGTTTGGGATCTTCATCAGCGGTTAACCTCGTTCATGCGTTCACATAAATATGTTAAATGTCTGAAATCGTCTACATGCCATGTGCCGTAATGGCAAAATAATTTAAACGATTAGTCTAAACTATGCAAGGGAAGTATGTGGGAGTCTCCCCGTGAAATAGTCCGTTATATTAAATTAGGTATCAAGAGTGAGGAATGCACATTCACTTAGACATTCTGTATGACTGGGAGGCAGTCTGTCCAAAGAAAGGGCAATTCCGACTGTTAATTAATTTTAACATTTTATTAAGAATGATGCAATGTTTTATTTCTTAAAGGTTGGTTTTAATGATAAGGATAGGAAAGATTTAAAGAAATAAAATGGATTTAGACCACAATTCAGCATGGAGTAATGAGCTCGAACCGATTGTACAAGCGCTCAAGAGGAAGGAACAAGGTAAGAGAATTGCCAGGATAAAAGGGATCCAACAATTTTAAAGACGTGTTTTCTTTATAGAGAATTGGAAACTCTATTGAATATTATTATTAGTAGTGTTATTATTAATTTTGGTTGGTTCTTTGGTTAGATAAGGTTAACCTTTAAGCAAGGTTATCAACCTATAGAACTTTAAATTTCTTTAATAAAAAAAATCAAAACTTAGACGACAACCATGGTGTCATGTCCGTCCTTGAAAACCCACGTTGATTTTGAGGAGTGATCATAATTATAGTGCCACTGAATCTCCGTGCAGAAATCCGAACATGCCCCACTTTCTTTATCAAAGACCATCGACAGGGATTCTCAATTAAGACACGCGTATTCCCAAGATTAAAGTGGTCGCAAGTTTGCCCCGACGAGGACGTTTTTTTTATTTTTTAATCCTAGCTATGAAAGAACATAAATTGTCTTGTTAGTCGGAAGTAAATTAGAAACTCTAATAGCCATACAGATGTATGGTACCGGTATTTTGGATGATCGTTTAGGTGCAAGTACACAGTATTAAATACAGATCAGATCATAATGTTGAGACGAAAGAGTATTAAAGGTGCAAGAAAGAAAGGCAATAATAGAGTATTAAAGGTGCAAGAAAGAAAGTAATAGAAAGATTGAAATATTGAAAGAGAGGTTGTTCCGCGGTGGTTTAGTATTTGTTGTGGGTTGTTTTATTTGGTTTTTTTTAATAATAGGGTTTTTTAATTTATATTAATAAATTAGAGTTTATAATGACAACTTTTAATTTTGATTAGTAGTTATGTTTTTCATTAAACAAAAGTTGTTACTAATTTCTTTTATCCAAACAAAAAAATATTGGAGTGCATAATAGAAGTGTATTTTTTCCTTTGGGGTTAATGTGAGAAACCCCTACGACCAACCAACTAATACGGTTGAAGAGTCTCCTCGCAATATCCTCCCAACCATAACCCTTCGTAAAGACAAGAGTTATGTTTATCAATAGGAAACTTAACACATAACTACCACACACCCATTCCCTCGCACACTTGCCCAAGCCGCGATTTGAAACTCGTAAAGAAGAGCAAAAGCCGAATGGTTACACTGTCCCACTTAAAATGTAATCATTGGATGTATTATTTATATATTTAATATATTATAGGTTTATTAGTTAAAGTGTGTTATGTGTATCTAATAAATTAATACAAGGTGATATGTTATAGGTGCATTATTATTAAGATATACTTAAGTAATATATATATATATATATAATAAAATAAAATAAAATAAAATGTAATTTTAAAATGTTGAACACATACATTCAAATTATATTAATTGAACTATATTATCTTTACTATATTTTTATATATAAATAATATGTGTAAAATATTTATAACTTAAAAATTAATATATGTAAACAAAGTTTTAACCAAACCTCTTAAGAGGTGGAGGTCTAAGGTTCAAATCTCGGGTCTCGCCTTGTCAAACTAAATGCTTGTCCCTTTCTTGGTGCTTTCAATGACGTAAAATGTTTAAAATGATTGTGGCATGGTGGTTATAGGGATGGACTACGTGAAGATCTATATGGTGGCTTTCAAAACGTACAACGTAAAATACTGTAATGACCATAAAAATCAAACAGCCTGTCTGGATTCATGGCGGCTACCGATTCCACCATGTAAATTCAAATATATATAAGGTTTGATTTAAAGCATATGTTTGTATTTAGTTAAAATATATTTATATTGGTTCATTTTAAAATATAATTGATATTTTAAGTAACAAAACATATAATTTCAGTTTTGTGATTTTTTACTTATTATTAGTATTATGATAATCATTTTAATCATTCATTAAGAATATTTATGTTTTAATCATTAATTTTTATTTACTTTTTTTAATGTTCAATAAATATATATTTTTATTAATAAAAGGGGGTTTTGAAAGGATCCTCAAAACTTTTACAAGCTAGGAAACAAAAGGAAGGATCCAACTATAGGAGATCCTGAATAGACTAGAACAACAAAAAGAAACCTAGGGGATGGAAGGCCATCATCCCAAAGACATACAAAAATAGAGAAACAAGATGCAAGACAATATTGCATTGAGATCAATCAGAAGTAGTATGGTCCTGCTCTACATCGTTGACATTTAGAACATAATTCAAAGCCTAAAAAATCATTTTTTGGTTCCTGATATTACTAATAACCTTCCCTATTTGAAGGAGCATAATTGATGACATATTGACAAGATCATCTAGATTTGACATTGGATCAAAGTCATCAATTGAAATCGACTGAACCATAGTTCCACTAGGGGAGAGAGAGTCTTTTAGGAGAAGTACATGATTAGGGGTAACCTCTAGTTTTTGCTTCTTATGGCTTAAAGGAGATGTTCCAAATATGGGATTATCCTAGTCCATGATGATGATACTCTTACGCTTGTCTACAGAGGATTTACTTCTATTTGAATGCTGACATGAGGAGGGAGTGGTCCCGAATGAGCTAAAGACCAGTTTCTTCTTGTCAGCTTTGCCTGAAGCGACAATTTTGACCTTTGCTTTAAATAAATATTATTTAGACAAAATTCTTCAAATTTTATTCATGTTTTAGAATTATATTTTAATTACTAAGTTGAGTTATTTTAAACAACGTTTGATGATATTATTTATTAAGGTATGGTATGTCTGTTTAATAAATTAATAAAAGGTGATATGTTATATGTATATTATTAAGATATGATACAAGTATTTAAACAATCAAAGTCATGTATATATATTTAATGTAACTTTAAAATGTTGAATACATACATCCAAATAAATTAATTGAATAATATTAACTTCTACTTATATATATATATATTTTTTTTTTTTTTTTTTTTTTTTTTTTTTTTTTTTGAAGATCAGAAGCTTATACTGAGAGAGAGGGTGAACTGGATAAGACCACTTTTTACTTTTCTTTCCTTAAAACAATATTATCTAATATATCAATGGCAATATCAACAATAGTAATCAAAGAAATATTTAAATCATCACACACAATAGAGACACCAATTTAACATGGTTCACCCAATGTGGGCTACTCCACAAAGAAAATATTTCACTAATTTTTTTTTAACAAATATCTTTGGGAATCCTTCCCTATTACAATATTTATGGACCTCTGTCCAAAGGAGGCACCAATACCCTAATCAAGTTAGTGGATACACTAGAGACACCAATCCCATCAATTGTTTTGTGGATATCTATCCATAGGAGAACTCCTTCTCCTCTACTCTGGCTAGTGATCCTCTAGAAGACTACTAGCTCAACTACACTAGCTTGTGGATCTCTCTCCAATGAATACCACTATCCTCATTTAGAATACCTTTGTTCTCATTTACCTGGTTGATGTATCTTTATCCATTGAAGACTACTATCCTCTACTCTATCACCTCCAAAGCTTGCTCTCAACTCTTCTCAATCTCTATCTCAAATATGTACTAAACACAGTCCTTCGATCTAGCAAAAATTTGATCAATCTCTATATCAAATATGTACTAAACATAGTCCTTCGATCTAGCATAAATCTACTCAATCTTTGTCTCAAATATGCACTAGACACAATCCTTCGATCTAGCACAAATATTCTCAATATTTATCTCAAATCTACACTAGATGTAGTACTTAAATCTAGCACAAATTTGTTCAATCTCTATCTCAAATATGTACTCAAGCCTTAACACAAAGCTTGATCCAATCACCAATCAAATCTTCTAGATCTGCATAAAACCTTAACTCAACATTTGAATAAATCAATCAATCAAATTTGCTCTCAAGTCTTCTCAAATACTTACCTCAAATCTGCTCACAAGTTCTCTCTAGCACTTGCTCAATCTGCTCAACAAGTCTTCACCAAGACTTACCTCAAATCTACTCAACAAGTCCTCACTAGAACTTGTCCAAAATTCTCAACAATTCTTCACCAAGACTTGTCTCAAATATACTCAACAAGTCCTCACTAGAACTTGTCCAATCTGCTCAACAAGTCTTCATCAAGACTTACCTCAAATCTTCTCAACAAGTCCTCACTAGAACTTGTCCAATATGCTCAAAAAGTCTTCACCAAGACTTACCTCAAATATGATTGTAAGCTTCCACAAAATCTCACACAAATATGTCCTTAATATTTCACAAAAGCTTCCACAACTCTATCCTTAATTCCCCTCTAGGACTTACTCAAATCAACTCACAAGATTTCACAAAATGTTGCTAAACTCTGTCCTTAAGTCCACTCTAGGAATTACTCAAATATGCTCACAAGATTTTACAAAATATTATTCAAATCAATTACAAAAATTGCATACAAAAAATCAACTCAATCTCTCATAGAAAACCTCTTCAATCACACAAACAAGTTTCACATAGAATCTTGTTTAACTTACGAAAACATATAGATAATTTTTAGAGACTCAATATTTTCACACTCAAAAAACACTCAATCACTTTCAAACACTTCTTCAAATCAGTTCAAAAATAAAGAATAATTTGTTTCACAAATCTTGAACTATCACTCCAATGCTCTCAATCAATAATAATCAATCAATTTCACTCAACCATCCACTCAATGAAACACAACTTGCATAAAAACCCTAACCAAGTGTTTCACTATACTTCAACAACTCACACTATAAACCTTGACTCAAGATGATTCCAATTTTCACATAATAATGATACTCATATTCTTTCACAAACCCTAGTTCAAGATAGTTCTCAACTTCACATAACAATGATACTCATGATATTTCACTAACCCTAGTTCAAGATAGTTCTCAATATCATATAACAATTATACTCATGATATTTCAACATCCACAAATCATGCACATTAAAACTCACTCAAACATTTCCAACAATGCTTATCAAACAATCCTTTTCACTCCAAATTTGCACTTCACAACTTTCAACAAAGGAACATTTTACTCACAAGGATGATATGCCCATACCTTTAGTTTTTATGGAGATTTAACCTCAAAACCTATATCAATCACAATCAACCTCTTTACCAATATCAAAGGTTAGATAGCAAAAATCTTCACTCAAATATTTCCCTCAAAATAAATCCACAATTACAAAAATTAACAAAAATCAAATACACCTTATTATCTCCAAACATATCCAAATACTTCTCATCACATAAAAAATCAACTTTCTTTAATAAATCCAAATCAATCAATGTATAAAAGACCAATTTCCTTTATAATCTCTCAAAAATAATATTCAAAAATTAATCCCTTAATTTATCCTTATTACTCCAACCTTAATTTAATTTTCAAGGCACAAAATAATATAAAATTTTAAATACCTTACGATTCCCTATTTTCAAGGTGCTATATGAATTCATGTTACCTTAATACACTCCCAACCTTGGCACTAATTTAAATTTAAATAAAAATTTTGATACATACCTTATACACCTTGCCCACGTGCAATTTAAATGGCGTACACCTTGTTGCGCTTTGAACCCGTGACCTCACTACCGCCGCTATGCTCTAGCCAAATCTAGGCAACCATTGGGTCACATGCCCACATGCGCTTAAACCTTCAAGCACGTCCCTTTGAAGCTTCCTAAAATTTTGACGATCAAAAAACAAAACATACTTCCTCCTCAAAAAGACTTTGTGGGGATTTGAAACCCCAAACTCTTGCCTTGTGAATGTATTAACTCTACCTTATTTACCAATTGTGCTAGCCAACATTTTGTACACACTTGGGTTACGTCTCATGCACTTAAACCATCGCTTGCCCATCAAATATTTTTAACCATGCGAAATGTCTTTTTCTTATCAATGAAACAATGCAAATTTTATTTTACCTCTAGGTATACGAATAAAGTGCATGGATGGTTTAATAAAAAAATTTAACCCCTTTATCTATGCTTTGGCTAATGCACTTTGATGTCAACGATTAATTTCGAATTTAAAAATTTGAATTATAACCTTTAACTTTGGCACCCAATATTTATTTAAATTTAAATTTTAACCTTTAGGTTAAAATATTTACATTTAAATAAATTAAAATAAATATTTTGCAACCTTCTCAATGGGTCTTTTGAGGAATAAATTATTTTTAATTAATCCTTGGACCTGTCCTCTTCACCTCAACTTGTAACTTGAAATATTATAATATTAAATATTATAATAGTATTATTGCCTTTTAAATCTGCTTCGCCCTCCTTGGGACTTCCTTTTAAACCTGCTTCACTTTCCTTGGATCTTCAACCTTTTAGGCCACTGTAGGCATATAATATTAAAAATAGATATTATATCGTAGTCCTTTAAACATTTTCTTACCTTTTAGAAAAACCTCCTGATGAAAAAAATGAATCAACAAACTCTTGAAAACTCTTGACATCAATGACAATAAAACTTGCTCATATTTCCAAAAATCTCCTCCTTTGTCATTTATGGTAACCCATTTTCCTTTTACCATTTCTTTTACCTTTTTCAGTACTACTTCCCTTGAGAAACTGCTCCCCCTAATTGAATGCTCTCCCCCTAACTCAAATTTCTCCCCCTTTTACATCAATGGCAAAGGACCACCTTTGGGGCTTGGGGCTAATAATGAGACTCTTAGCTTATCCCCTCCCCCACCTCCTCTATTGAGGTGGTTAATTTTGGGGTGGGAGTATCTCTAGTCCCATCATAAATTGATCTTTACCTTTGTCCACCTTCTTCTTCAATTGATCCTTCTGATTCCTCTGAATTTTTTTGTTCCTGCTTGTCTTTGGAAATTTTGCTCTACACCACTTGGCTATATGCCCAATATTATTGCACTTATAACACTTAACATTGTGGTTCTTTGAAGGTGAAAATATCCTAAAGTCGTACGCCCACACAATCTTAAACCCTCAAGCAAAGCTTCCTCGAATTTCGGTGATCGAAAAAAAAAACATACTTCCTTCTGAATGTCTTAACTCTACCTTATTTACCAATTGTGCTAGCCAACATTTTTTACACGCTTGGGTTATGCCTCATGCACTTAAACCATCGCTTGCCCACCAAAGTTTTTTAACCATGCGAAATGTCTTATTCCTCTCAACAAAACAATGCAAATTTTATTTTACTTCTAGGTATACAAATAAATTGCATGGATGGTTTAATAAAAAAATTTAACCCCTTTATATATGCTTTGGCTAATGCACTTCGACGTCAACGATTAATTTCGAATTTAAAAATTTGAATTATAACCTTTAACTTTGGTGCCCAATATTTATTTAAATTTAAATTTTAACCTTTAGGTTAAAATATTTAAATTTAAATAAATTAAAATAAATATTTTGCAACTTGCTCAATGGGTCTTTTGAGGAATAAATTATTTTTAATTACTCCTTGGACGTGTCCTCTTCACCTCAAACTGTAACCTAAAATATTATAATATTAAATATTATAATAGTATTATTGCCTTTTAAATCTGCTTCGCCCTCCTTGGGACTTCCTTTTAAACCTGCTTCTACTTCCTTGGATATTCAACCTTTTAGTCCAATGTAGGAATATAATATTAAAAATAGATATTATATCGTAGTCCTTTAAACCTTTTCTTAACTTTTAGAAAAACGTCTTGATGACCTTAATGATGACAAAAATGAATCAACAAAATATTGACAACTCTTGACATCAATGACAATAAAACTTGCTCATATTTCCAAAAATATCCTCCTTTGTCATTTATGGCAACCCATTTTCCTTTTACCATTTCTTTTACCTTTTCCAATATTTCTCCCCTTGAGAAATTGCTCCCCCTGATTGAATGCTCTCCCCCTAACTCAAATTTCTCCCCATTTTACATCAATGGCAAAGGACCACCTTTGGGGCTTGGGGCTAATAATGAGACTCTTAGCTTAGCCCCTCCCCCGCCTCCTCTATTGAGGTGGTTAATTTTGTGGTGGGAGTATCTCTAATTCCATCATACATTGATCTTTACCTTTGTCCACCTTCTTCCTCAATTGATCCTTCTGATTCCTATGAATTTTTCTGCTTCTACTTGTCTCTGGAAATTCTGCTCTACACCACTTGGCTATATGACCAATATTATTGCACTTATAACACTTAACGTTGTGGTTCCTTAAAGGTGCAAATATCCTAAAGTTTCTCCTGGTGAAACCATATTCACTCTTGTCATGAACCCTGCAATTTACTGCCTTGTGACCAAATTGATTACAAGAGTAGCAATACCCTTGAAAGAGATGTTTTTTTTCTAAATTTTCTATATTCTTGTCTTTCATGTGTCCTGCACTGTGTAGCCTTGTGCCCAAACCTGTGACATGAAAAGCAACGTCCATTGAAGAAACCTTACCTTGACCCAATTTGTATCTTAGTCTCTTCTACCTTGTGTTGTTTCCTGTTCTATCTGTTCCTCATTTGTGCATTGTTCCTTTCCTTGTTGAACCTTTTATTTTCTAGCTTATCCTCATAAGTATTACTCTCTCTTTCACTCTCTTCTTTCGAAGCTTCTTCTTATTTTGAGATTGAGATTGAATCCTCTCCTCATCCTCTATATTCTTGTTCAAAACCAAGTCCTATCTTGTTTGATGAAGATCTTTGTACCTTGATAATATTATCCAAGTTATTTGAGCTTCTCCCAAACATGTTCAGCTTGTATTTGAACTCTTTTAATTCCTTTCTTAGTGAAGCTACCTCATGCTCTAACCTTTCACATTCCAAGACCTTTGCCTCTAAATTCTCTTTAAATCTCCTTGTCTTAGATATTGAGTTGGTTAGATCTTCTATAAGCTTTCCTTTCTCTTCATCACATTCTTGAAATTGAAGATTGAGTTTTGAGTTCTACTTTATTACCTTTCTTAATGCATCTAGGGCAGAGATAAGCTCACCCTCAAGATAAAATTCTCCTTCCTCTGATTTTGCTTCTATTCCTTTGATTTTAGAATCATCTTCATTCCTTTCTGATTCATCTTCAATATGACCATTTCCTTCTTCTTCTATTTCTATAATAAGACTTTCTTCTTTTGGACCTCCAAGGGCATCTTCATATTCATCGTCACTAAAACTAAATTCATTCCTTGTACAAATATATTCAAGATGACCAAAGTTACAAACCTAAAACACTTTAGAATTATTGGTGTCCTTTTTCTAACAACCTTTTCTTCTACCAAAAATAGAATTTCTTCTTTTTCAGTATCTGAGGACCTTCCATCACTATCACTTGAACTCTTACTTGCCTTGTCTACATAAAAACTCTCCTTATACCTTTGGAAAAACTTATTTCCTTGCTTGCCTTGTCCAGCCCTGATTTTATTTTGATACATGTCTTTTCATGTTTCTCTATACTTATGATATTGTTTTTCATCATCATTGCTACTTCCAACCTCTGGAAAATCAGATGCATAGTGATCATATTTACCACAATTAAAACACCTAACTAATTTTGTACCTTTATACTTTCTTGAGTCCTTGTTCATTCTGCCATAGTTTGCTTCTTCATCACTAGATAACTCATTGCTTGAATCTGACTTCTTACCCTTTGAATTATTTGCAAATTTGAAGGCTACTTCTTTCTAGGTAATAGGTTTCTATTTTATTCTCATCTCAAAAGTTGTGATAGTTCCATGTAACTCATCCCTTGTCAAAAATTTAATATATTTTGACTCTTTTATGGATGAAATATTTTCACTATACCTCTTAGGAAGTGACCTTAAATTCATATGACAAACATATGTTTCTTAAAATTTAAACCCAATTCCTTGCATGGAGTTAACAACCTCATACACATGAAGTAGATATGTAGTAATGTTTTTCTCACCCCTTCATCTTTAGATATTCAAATATATTTTTGTGATTTAGTAAATTTGCCATTTTGACCTCTTTGTCTCCCTCATATATACCTTTTAGCTTATCCCAAATCTCTTTTGGTGATGTGCAATGCATAAATTTTACAAAATTTGTTTCATGCAAACCTTTTAAAATTCCATTCATTGCCTTTGAATTATTCAGTTGTAGGAGCTTACCATCTTCATTTGTTGGTGGAGTAACTGGCGATATGTATCCATTCTCAACTGCTTACCATATTTTATTTCCTAGTGCTATTAGGTGAATTTTCATTCTCACACTTCAAAATGCATAATTATTCCCATCAAACAATGGTGCCTTATTCCCTGAAGATCCATTCTAATAATCCATCTATGTTCTTGTAAGCTTTTCCTTCAAGCTGTTAAAATATTTTGAAGGAAATCGATCTGATATCAATTGAAAAACATAAGCTTATACTGAGAGGGGGGGTTAATAGTATAAAATCACTTTTTACTTTTCTTTCCTTAAAATAATATTATCCAATATATCAATGGCAATATAAACAATAGTAATAAAAGCAATGCACAAATCACCACACATAATAGAGACACCAATTTAACATGGTTCACCCAATGTGGGCTACTCCATAGAAAAAATATTTCACTAAAAGTTTCTCAACAAATATCTTTGTGAATCCTTCCCTATTACAATGTTTATGGACCTTTGTCCAAAGGATGCACCAATCCCCTAATCAACTTTATGGATACATATCCACAAGAGACACTAATCCCCTCAACTAGTTTATTAAAATCTATCCATAAGATAACTCCTTCTCCTATGCTCTAGATGGTGACCGTCTATAAGTATAATGCTTCCCCTGCACTGGCTTGTGGATATCTCTCCACTAAAGACCACTATACTCACTCAAAATACCTCTATCCTCACTTACCTGGTTGATGGATCTCTATCCACTAGAGACTACTATCCTCTACTTTGTCACTTCCAAAGCTTGCTCTCAACTATGCTCAATATATGTCTCAAATTTGTACTAAACATAGTCCTTAGATCTAGCACAAATTTGTTCAATATCTGTCTCAAATATGCACTAAACATAGTCCTTCGGTCTAGCAAAAATCTTCTCAATATCTATCTCAAAATTGCACTAAACACAGTCCTTAGGTCTAGCACAAATTTGCTCAATCTCTGTCTCAAATCTATACTAAACACAGTCCTTCGATATAGAATAAATTTGCCCAATCTATGTCTCAAATATGTCCTCAAGCCTTAACACAAAGCTTGATCCAATTACTAATCAACTCTGTTATATCTACCTCAAACCTTAACTCAAGTTTTGAATAAATCAAGCAATCAACTCTGCTCTCAAGTCTTCTCAAATACTTACCTTAAATATGCTCACAATTTCTCTCTAGGACTTGCTCAATCTGCTCAAAAGTCTTCACCAAGACTTACCTCAAATATGCTCAACAAGTCCTCACTAGAACTTGTCCAATATGCTCAACAAGTCTTCACCAAGACTTACCTCAAATATTCTCAACAAGTCCTCACTAGAACTTGTCCAATCTGCTCAACAAGTCTTCACCAATACTTACCTCAAATATGCTCAACAAGTCCTCACTAGAACTTGTCCAATCTGCTCAACAAGTCTTCACCAAGACTTACCTCAAATTTGATTGTAAGATTTCATAAAAGCTCACACAAATCTATCCTTAAGCTTTCACAACTCTGTCCTTAAGTACCCTCTAGGACCTACTCAAATCAACTAACAAGCTTTCACAAAATCTTGCTAAACTTTGTCCTTAAGTCCACTCTAGGAATTACTCAAATATGCTCACAAGATTTTACAAAAGCTTATTCAAATAAATTACAAAACTTGCATACAAAAACTCAACTCAATATCTCATATAAAACCTCTTCAATCACACATAATATTGTTTAACTTACAAAAACATATAGAGAATGGTTAGGGACTCAATATGTTTCACACTCACAAAATACTCAATCACTTTCAAACTCTTCTTCAAATAAATTCAAAAATAAAGAATAATTTATTTCACAAATCTTGAACTATCACTCCAATGCTCTCAATCAATAATGACCAATAAAATTCACTAAACCATCCACTCAATGAAACACAACTTGCATACAAACCCTAATCAAGTGTTTCACTATACTTAAAAAAATCACACTATAACCCTTGACTCAAGATGATTCTAGTTTTCACATAACAATGATACTCATGTTCTTTCACAAACCCTAGTTTAATATAGTTCTCAACTTTACATAATAATGATACTCATGATATTTCACTAATCCTATTTCAATATAGTTCTCAATCTCATATAAAAATTATACTCATGATATTTCAACATCCATAAATCATGCACATTAAAACTCACTCAAACATTTTCAAAAATGCTTATCAAATAATCCTTTTCACTCCAACTTTGCACTTCATAAATTTCAACAAAGCAACATTTTAATCACAAGGATGATATGCCCACATCTTTAGTTTTCATGGTGATTTAACCTCAAAATCTGTCTCAATCACAATCAACCTCTTTGCCAATCTCAAAGGTTAGATAGAAAAAATATTCACTCAAATATTTCCCTCAAAATAAATTCACCATTACAAAAATTAACAAAAATCAAGTACACCTTATTATCTCCAAACTTATCCAAATACTTCTCAACACATAAAAATCAACTTTATTTAATAACTCCAAATCAATCAATGTATAAAAAAACAATTTCCTTTATAATATCTCAAAAAAAATATTCAGAAATTAATCCCTTAATTTATCCTTATTACTCCAAACTTAATTTAATTTTGAAGGCACAAAAAAATAAAAAAATTTAAATACCTTATGACTCCCTACTTTCAAGGCACTATATAAATTCATGTGACCTTAATGATCTCCCAACCTTGGCGCTAATTTAAATTTTTTTTTTTAAATTGATGCATATCTTATTCACCTTGCCCACGTGCAAAATGAATGTCACACACATTGTTGCGCTATGAACCTGCGACCTCACTGCTGTCGTTGTGCTCTAGACGAAGCTAGGCAACCATTGGGCCACACACCCATATGAGCCTAAACCCTCAAGCACTCCCCTTTGAAGCTTCCTCAAATTCTGGCGAATGAAAAACAAAACAAAATTCTTCCTAAAAACGACTTTGTGGGGATTTGAAACCCCAACCTCTTGCCTTGTGAATGTCTTAACTCTACCTTAGCTACCAACTGCACTAGCCAACATTTTGGATATGCTTGGGTTGCACCTTATGCACTTAATCCGTCGCTTGCCCACCAAAGGTTTTTAACCACGCAAAATATATTCTTCCTCTCAATGAAACAACGCACATTTTATTTTGCCTTTGGGTATACAAATAAAGTGCATGGATGGTTAATAAAAACTTTTAAACCCTTTATATATGCTTTGGATTATGCACTTCGACATTGGCGATTAATTTCGAATTTAAAAATTCAAATTAATTAATTTGAATTATAACCTTTAAATTTGACGCCCAATATTTATTTAAATTTTAATTTTAACCTTTAGGTTAAAATATTTATATTTAAATAAATTAAATTAAATATTTTGCAACCAGCTTAATGGGTCTTTCAAGGAATAAATTATTTTTAATTAATCCTTGGACCTGTCCTCTTCACCTCAACCTGTAACCTAGAATATTATAATATTAAATATTATAATATTATTATTGCCTTTTAAATTTGCTTCATCCTTTTTGGGACTTCCTTTTAAACCTGCTTCTCCTTCCTTGGATCTTCAACATTTTAGGCCACTGTAGGCATATAATATTAAAAATAGATATTATATCCTAGTCCTTTAAACCTTTCCTTGAATTTTGGAAAAAACTCCCGATGACCTTAATGATGACAAAACTGAATCAACAAACTCTTGACAACTCTTGACATCAATGACGACAAAACTTGCTCATAATTCCAATATATATGTATTTATATATTCTTGTAAATTTCAATATATTTGAATATCATAGGAGGTTTTGTATGGTGGTATGGAACAAGGTTTGTGCCAAGAAATATCAAGGTGTCTTGGGCTTTCGAAGGGTGAACAAATTGAACATGGCTCTCATAGCCAAGCAGGGATGGAGGATCATCAACAATGTTCAATAAACCTAGATAGATATCATCGAAGACAAGTACCTATACTAAAATTTATTTTTGGATGACCACCCTCTTCCTTCCAGGTCATGGTTTTGGAATTTTGTTACAAAAAAAGAAATATTTGAAAGGAAGGGTTAATATGGTGCCTTGGAAGTGGGAGATTGTTGGCAATTTTGGGTACTTTGGGTACATTGCCTTTGCTCAAATGTATAAGTTGTCATTGATGTCAAAAGACATTTTTGTGTTGATTTCAAAAGAGTGTGATGTCAAGAATATCTTGAGAAGCTTCATTATGTTAAAAGGTTTTTATTAAAACCATGGTGACAAGGCTAAAGGTTTTTCTTAAAACCATTTGGACTCATTAAGGGTTTTTATTAAAACCAAGCTTAACTTAATGCAAATTTCCATGTGTATTATTAATAATTAAATTAACTCAAACCTTTGTCAAAGGTCCAAGTTTAATTTATTATTAATAAAATAATAATAATTATTATTTTAATTATTATTAAAGGGTCTTTCAACCCTTAAGCAAGGTGGAGCGCCGACATCAAACAGTGAAGGAAAAATGGCTATTTAAGTGGGGATGTTTCTCAAAAGTGAGCACCTCCGATTTGACATTGATATCTACAATTTGTGGTTCTCTGTATTTTTCAATTTGTGCTTGGCATCTACGATTTGCTTTTGCACCATTTCGTTCGATTTGTGCTTGGCATCTATGATTTGCATTTGCACCATTTCGTTCGATTTGCGCTTGGCGTCTGTGACTTGCATTGCTCTATATCCTTCGAAAAGCGCTTGGTGTCTTCGTTTGAGCTTGCTCTGTGTTTTCGATCTCCGATTGACGTCTTTGAGATCGTGCATGTTTTGTGTCTTGGAGACTGTGTTTGGAAAACTCGGTTTTGAGCTTGGGCTGCATCCTTACCTTTTGGCTTGATGACAGTGGTTTGTTTGCATGCGGTTTGTGGAAGACGTTTACATTTTCCAGGTTCTTGGCATCAAAGGAAGATAAAAGAGAGGGCAGCAGCATTTTATTTCGTTGGGCACTTGTGACCCAACGGCGGTGGCGTTTAAGAAAAAGCGCTAGACGACAGAGGTGCCAAGTTCGATTCTCTTCGTTGGGAATTTCCTTTTGGTCATGGTGTGCAAAGAATGGTGGCTGTAAATGCGCGGGAGGTATAAGGTTAAGGTATCATTTTTTGTTTTGACATTGGTTTATTGTTGTTTAATGTTTATGTGGAGTAATAAGGTGTAAAGAGGTTTTACTTTGTATGTTATTGTACTTTTATGGTTTTTACTAAGTTGGAGAAATAAGGTGTTATATTTGGATCTTTATTATTGTGTATTATTGTATAGTTGCTAACTCTAGTTGGTGGCAAATTGAGAGTTAGTGTTGTGACAGATTTTGAGTTCTCCTTCTTCATCAAAGTAAAGGTATGGGCAACTTCTTCCATGTATGTTGTTTATGGTATATTTTCTGAAATTGAGTTTGGAGTGAAAAGGTTGTGTACTAGGTATTGTTGGTGTAAATCTTATTTTATGGATATTGAATATTGTTTATGCATTAAAGTTATTGTTGAATTTTTGGGTAAATGCATAATTCTGTTGAGGAAGAGGAAGCATTTTTGCAATAGGGTTTATGTTAATAAGTCTTGCTACTTACATTGAGATGATGAAACCCTAGTTGTTGGTGAAAAGAATATAAGCATCATTGTTATATGAGATATTGCATAGTTGGCAATTGTTGGGTTGTGTTTCATATTCTTGAGAAAAACATACTACATCTATATTATTCTTTTGAGATTGAGTTTGAGTTGAGATTGAGTTGAGATTGAGTTGAGAATGAGATTGAGATTGGGAGTTAAGTATAGAACATATTGTGTCTCTAACAATTCTCTTTATGTTTCTATGAGATTTGAAATTGAGATTGGGAATTAAGTGTAAAACATATTGAGTCTCTAACAATTCTCTTTATTCTTCTATGAGGTTTATGAATCACATTGGGTCTCTAACAATTCTTTTTGTGAGTTCATGCTAAGCAATTTTTTCTTGGTGAGCTTGCTGAGGTTTTGGACAGGTTTTAGACAGGTTCTCGTGGGGACTTCTGAGCAGGTTTTAGATAGGTTCCGGTGGGCACTTGTAAGCAGATTTGGATAGGTCCTAGCAGAGGACTTGTGAGCTGATTTTTAGAGAGTTCTATCAGAGAACTTGACGACAGAGGTGCATTGGTTCTTTGAGAAGAACTTGAGGACAGATTTGGCATGTCTTTGAGAAGTCTTGTGTGTAGAGGATTGATTTGTTCATAGAGTTGGACAGATTTTACAGATAGAGGAAGACTTGTACTAGACCGATTGACTATGTTTGGTACAGGTAGCTGAGCTGCTGTGGATGTGATCATAGAAGGCAGAGGTCTCTTAGGCTAAGCATTGAGGACAGGAGGTCTTCGGTGGAAAGGAGTTCCACATGCTGACAAGAGGTAGAGGTAGTTGATCTTCTGAGGGATCATTTCCAAAGCAGAGGGGAAGGTATCTCCTTTGAGCAGAGTCTCATAAATTCAGATTGGGGGAAGGTGTCTCCTTTGGGCCGAGGCTCATAAACATTGTAATTGGGAAGGTTTCCCAAAGAACTTTGAGATAACTTTTAGAGAAAAGTTTTGTGGATGTAGCCCAGGCATTTTGGGTGAACCACGTTAAAATTGGTGTCACTTTGTGGATGATTTTGTGCATTGTTTTGATATTTCTTTAGGTATATTGTTTTACTATTTTGAAGTATAAAGGAAAAAGTAAAAAGAGGTCTTATACTGTTCACCCCCCCCTCTTAGTATAAGCTTGTGTTCTTCAGAGAGGTATAAATTTCTAGCAAGAATCTTGTTTAAAGGATCAACCTCTAATCAATAACCCTATTATGGCTATCCTAAAAACCTTTACTAACTAATTTTTTGGCAACAAGGTGTGCAATTTTATTTTTAGGTCACCCTAATGCCCAATGTGGAAATCCATCATATCTAACAACCTCATTTTTGAATAAAAGGCTACTACTACTGAGTTATCTAGCAAACTCAGACCATTGTCATTCCTAGTAGACTTGCCCAAGACACTCCAATTTGGAAATATTGTGAAAGCAACCAATTCTTAGTGAAAGCTATCTTTTATTATCAATATCATCTTGTTGATCGGTGGCCTGCATTCAAATTTTTTTGGCTCAATAATATTATTTCCAAAATTACCTTTTTATTTTGGTTGTTTTTCCAAAATAAGGTTCTTACTATTGGAAACCTCTTGTCCAGAGGTCTGCTCCTTTCTAACCAATGCTCTTTATGTAAGTTTAACTAGAAATATATTTATCACTTGTTTCTTGAATTTCCCTTTTCTATTTGTATCCTTGGTTCTATCTTTGAGAGGGTAAACCTTTCTTGGGCCCAAACAAGATCCATGTTTGATTTATTGAAGCAATGACCTAATCCATTTTTCAACTCCTATATCAAAGCTTTCCAGTCCTTATATCTCCCCCAATACCTTTGGAAAATTTGGTTAGAACATAATAAAAGAGTATTTGGGGATGAGTCTATTGATCCACACTCAGTTTACCTTTGGGATATTACCTATGCTATTGAAAATGCTTAGTTGATTCCATCCTCTAAGGACCCTAGAGTCAATTTGGAGACTCATTTTTATGCTTTCCTCAAGATCCATTTTGGACCTCCTAGTTCCCTTTCACCTTGTATTGATAGATCCTTGATCAAATGGTCTCCCCCGCCCAATGGGTGGCTTAAGTTCAATTTTTACGAAGTAGCCAAGGGAAATCCAGGCAAATTTGGAGGTGGCAGTATTATTAGAGACTATCAAGAAAAAATTATTATGGCCTTAGTTGAGAATATAGGCATCCAATCCAAAAATGTTATCAAATCTAAAGTGCTTTATGTAGGACTCTCAATTTGAGATAGCCTAAATCCTGAGAACATCATCATTGAAGGAGACTCAATGAATGTTATCAATTATATTAGAAGGACCCAGGCCCCAACATGGTTTATAGTCAATATCATTCATGAATGCAAAAGGCTCCTCAACAAATGTAAAATGTTGTCATCCAATACGTGTATAGGGAAGGAAACCATGTAGTAGATATTATTGCAAATTTAGGAGTGTTAGAAGATTCCCTTCACGTCTAGCATAACAATTTCCCTCCAAGTATCATTGCCCAAGCCAAATATGAAGGAAGTTTGTTTTTTTAGAACTTGTTTTGGACTTGGGTTCACCTTTGTAATGAATGGCACACCAACATGGTGGTTAATTTGATCCATTTCAACATAAGCCATGTAAGCCAATTTTATATCAGAGTTAACTTGGTCATCCTCATCTTGAGAGGTTTCAGCCATGTTTACATCTTCATCGACCTAGCCAAATGGAGCACCTTTGAGGACTGTAGAGTAATCTTGATCTTGAACACTTCTCTTAACAACTGTTATTCCTATAAAAAGCACAAGGGTGTGTGTACTTCTCTTTGTACCACTTTACTTAAGCCACATATAAAAAGAAAGGATAGCCTCAACTTTAGATATCACATGTGGTTTCCAAGTGTGGGAATTGATGAATCAAAATGGTGGTGGCACCCCTTTCTTACCAATTATGTCTTTGGGAGTGGGTTTGTTTGCCCTAATTATCATTTCCAAAAGCACATTCAAACTATATCCCTTTTTCAACCAGGTTCAAAATTCAAGTGTTTCTTCTGGTGCTCTAGTTTTGGGATTAATCTCATTGATAATGAGTCCCTGCTCAATGGGTTGTGTGCCAACATTCCCCTATGGATTTGTTTGTCAACCCATGTTATAACCCATGGATGAATCTATGAAGAGAATTATTTTGACACCTTTTCCAAATAGGATACCCATTTAATTTCGTCCATCTTGAGCATCAATAGTTGCTTTAATAGAACTGGCTAAGAAAATCCTACCACCATCTTGGCTTTCATGTCAAGGCACACAAGGTTTCATCATCAATGTTGGGACAAGGTGATCCACACCTTCAACAATATATGTGTTTAGGGTGTTCTAACCCTTTTTATTCCTAGTTTTCTGATTAAATTCATTATGCATGGAGGTATTAGCATATTGAGCTTTTATGTAAACTTTGACCAAATTAGAATGGCATTGCTTGAACCTGATACTCTTAAGCTATATGCCAATGTCAAATAAATACTATATATGCATGGGCTTATACCCATTTTATGCAAATTCATTATTGCAAACCCTTAGCTCTCAATGGATTTTTCTAGATCATGGAATGATAAACAAGTTACTATTTGAGGGCTTACCTTTAAGGTGACCAATCATCTTCTAGATGAGTTAATGGAGCTCCCTAATGATGAGGATATCATCTAGTGAGATAGACACTCTCTGGCTATTAAAATTTGGTATTTTAGCAAGAGTCTTGTGAAGGAAAAGGGTGGGATCATCAGAACTGGGTTTCTTTCTTCGTGGGACATGGTCCTAGTATCGATAATGTAGTACTTTACCATGGATGAAGTCAATGTACCCCTAAGAAGCTTCCATTCAGATTTTTTGAACCAATTGAGGGATATTAAGGAAATTAATATCCTTGATTACTTGGTGAGATCAATGGATATTTTTATGCAAAGAATCAGGGAGGATTCATCGATCCACCTGAAGCACCAAGGTTTTCATCTCATGTTATACAAGCATATTATGTCCTCTTGATGCTACCCTTATGATAATCCTCGATGTATTATGATTAGTGATGAAGAGAATAATAATTCTCCATCAAACATGGTCAAACCTAAATGGAAGGGGGTTCTCAATTCCACTTCTTTGTCGATCAAAATCAAATCCAGACAGGTCAGCCAAAATAAATTGTTCATGAGAAAAATAAGAATCTTTTCCAAAAGCAACGAAGAATCATATGATTACTCTCCACTCAAGTAAAAATTTCCCAAGATTGAAGGAGAATCTACCAAAATTTGATCCTAGATAAAGGATGAGGTTTGCATAAAATCTACCACTGATCTACTTGTTATCCTGGTGGATATATTGGAGAACTCATCCATGGTGTTTAAAACCATGTGGATCATTCTGCAAAAGGCTCCTAATATGTCTAAATAAATCAATTCTAGTACCAAGGAGAGCAAAAAAGTGACTAAAGACATCTCTACCAATCCATCTACGATTGAGTAAGTGGTGGTCGATGGTTGTTCTTTTTGTTGGGTGCAGGGGTCATCTCATATTTGTCCTCTCTGCAAATATGGTTTCAACTATGTTTTTGGTGGTCCTTGGGTGTTCCTTTTGTTGGTGTGTAGAGGTCTACCCTTTCTCTATTCGGTTTCCAGCGTTGGTTGCTTTGGTGCTTTCCCCAATGATGATATTAGTTTTTTTTTTCATTTTTATTCTAGATGGGTTGTTGTTTGTAGGTAATCCAGGTTGGGACACCTTGTTCCTTTTGGATTTGTAAATGGTTTAGAATCCTTTCAAATTCCTCTTTTACTAATAAAAAAATGCATTTTAATTGGTTCAACTTAGAATATAATTGGTATCTTAGTTTTAGGTAATGAAACATATAACTTTAGTTTTGTGGTTTTTTACTATTTATTATTATTATTATTATGAAAATCATTTTAACCATTCAAAAAGAATATTTATATTTAATCATTAAGTTTTATTTGTTCTTTTCTATGTTTAATGAAAATTATTTATACAAAATCCTCCAAATTTTGTTCATGTTTAAGAATTATATTTAGTTATTAATTTGAGTTATTTTAATCAATGTTTGATGGATATTATTTATTTTATTACTAATATATGGTATGTGTTTTTAATAAATTAATACAAGACGATATGTTATAGGTGCATAATTAAGATATGATACATGTTTTTAAATAACCAAAGTCATGTACATATGTTTAACATAATTTTAAAATGTTGAATATGTACATCCAAATAATATTAATTGAACCATATTAACTACTACTTATTTGTCTATATATATATAACTTAAATAATCAATATGTATAAAAGTAAAACAAAGTTTAATTTAAAGTGTATGCTTGTATTTAGTTAAAATGCATTTATATTGGTTCAATTCAAAATATATTTGGTAATTTAATTTTGGAGGCTCCATCGTATTATGAAGCAGTGGTGGAGGCTCCAAAAGGTATCACTGTTCAAGTCTATCCTTCTGCTATTGAGTTCAAAGAGAAGTTTCAGAAATTGAATTTTACGCTTACGTTGGAGGCAGAGGGAGGTGCAAGCGTAGGGGACGAAAACGTGAGATATGGATATTTGAGTTGGATCGATAAGAAAGGTCATGTTGTGAAGAGCCCACTCGTAGCGCTCCTTCAATAAGATCGAGAAGTCGTTACCATACGTGCAGCGTGTGCTAGAAAATAAACTAAAAAATCCACAGCTGCACTATGTAAGGTCATTTAGTTCAGAGGGTTTCATGAAATTTAGTTGTTAATGTTGGGAATATAATAAGTGTCATCATATGTTTCTCAGCTAATAATTTATAAGAACTATTTCTATAGTAGAAAAGGCCTGTTATTTGTTTAGGATCTTCATCAGTGGTTAACCTCGTTCATGCGTTTACATAAATATGTTACATGTCTGAAATCGTCTACATGCCATGTGCCGTAATGGCAAAATAATTTAAACGATTACTCTAAAGTATGCAAGGGAAGTATGTGGGAGTCTCCCAGTGAAATAGTCCGTTATTTTAAATTAGGTATCAAGAGTGAGGAGTGCGCATTCACTTAGACATTCTGTATGACTGGGATGCAGTCTGTCCAAAAAAAGGCAATTTCGACTGTTAATTAATTTTAACATTTTATTAAGAATGATGAAGGTGGGTTTTAATAATAAGGATAGGAAATGTTTAAAGAAAGAAAATGGATTTAGACCATAATTCAGCATGGAGTTATGAGCTCGAGCCGATTCTACAGGCGCTCAAGAGGCAGGAACAAGGTAAGAGATTGCCAGGATAAAAGGGATCCCACAATCCTTAAAACGTTTTTTTCTTTATAGAGAATTGGGAACTCTATTGAGTATTATTAGTATTGTTATTATTAATTTTGGTTGGTTCTTGGTTAGATAAGGTTAACCTTTAAATATTATTATGTTTGAATTTTAAATTAAAAAAAAAAATCAAAACTCCAACAACCATGGTGCCATGTCCGCCCTTGAAAATTATTATAGTGCCCACTTGGCATTCATTCAATGAATCTCTGTGCAGAAATCCTAACATCCCCACTTTCTTTATCAAAGACCATTGACAGGGATTCTCAATTAAGAAACGCGTATTCCCAAGATTAAATTGGTCGCAATTTTGCCCACACGAGGTCGTTCTTGTTAGTCGGAAGTAAATTAGAAACTCTAATAGCCATAGAGATGTATGGTACCGGTATTTCGGATGATGGGATAGGTGCAAGTACAAAGTATTAAATACAGATCATAAGGTTAAGACCAAAGAGTACTAAAGGTGCAAGAAAGAAAGGCAATAATAGAGTATTAAAGGTGCAAGAAAGGCAAAGCTAAGAATAATAGAAAGATTGAAATATTGAGAGGGAGGTGTTAGAGTAAATCACTATATAAATATAGAAAAGCAATTATAGTGTTTCAAACTTTAACGGAAAAATTAACAAAATAAGACAAACACACACAGAAGAAGAGACAACGATTTTAACGTGGTTCACCCAATGTGGGTTACATCCACCGAGAATTTTCAGTCATTTCTTTCTCAATCCAAGCAATAAAGGGTTACAACCTACAGCCAACATCTGCTATAATTTCCTCTCTATTTTTCCAAGGAATCAACATAGTAATTTTCATTGTCATAGTCATCTTTGTTTTTCCTCACAACTATATATAAGAAAAAAATAGAAAAACAAACTGCTTTTCTTAATACATTCCAAGATTAACATTGAGTTCCCAACATCTAATTTTGGGATAAAAACAAAAAAACTTTCCCTGGCTGTCCTGTTGTAAATCCGAAAACTTTCTCTGGTAGACTAACAGACTGTAAATCTAGAAACTTTCCCTGTCCGTCCTGCAAGTAAATCCGAAACTTTCTCTGTTTAGCCTCCTCATAATTAGGCTCCATTCCTAACAATATCCCACTTGGAGACTAATTCCATTGCACCATACTGCAACCAAGGACTAAAAAAATTCTCATCATGGCCTCTTATTCCTTAAGGCCAACTGAAGTTGAGCAAAAGCTCAACTTTTCTCTTGACACCACTTTTGTAAGCATATCAGCAGGATTTTGTGATGTGTGAACCTTCCCTAATTTCAAAGATCCATCTTCCACTACTGATCTAATGAAATGATACCTGAGTTTGATGTGTTTAGTTTTTGAATGGAATGCCGAATTCTTTGCAAGGTGTATAACACTCGGCTATCACTCCACAACCTATTATCCTCTTGCTTCTTCCCCACTTCTTCCATTAGTCTTTGCAACCAAACCATCTCTTTGCTTGCTTCTGTAGCAGCAACATATTCAGCTTCAGTGGTTGAACTGGCAACTACGTGTTGGAGTTTAAAAATCCAACTAACCGCTCCTCCTCCTATAGTAAAGATGTAGCCAATAATGCTCCTTCCACCATCAAGATCACCTGCCATATCAGAATCTACAAAACCTTTCAAGCATATATTAGAGCCTCCAAAATTCAAAGAATAATTTGAAGTTCCTCTCAAGTACCTAAGTATCCATTTTACCGCTTGTCAATGTCCTTTTCCCGGATTACTCATAAATCTACTCACTACTCCCACTACGTGGGCAATGTCTGGTCTTGTACAAACCATTGCATACATCAAGCTTCCAACCACTGATGCATAGGGAACCTTAGCCATATGCTCTTGTTCCTTTTGTGTTTTGGGACACAAATCTTTGGTGAGTTTGAAATGCTTTGCCAATGGAGTAGCAACAGAATTTGCATTGTTCATGTTGAATCTCTTAAGCACTTTTTCAATGTATTTTGCTTGTGATAATTTCAGAGTGTGACTCTCCTTGTCTCTTGTTATCCTCATACCAAGGATTTGTTTGGCTTCTCCAAAATCCTTCATGGCAAAGGATTTAGCCAACTTCTTCTTGAGCATGTTTATATCTTGCATATTTGTTCTTGCACCTAACATGTCATCTACATAAAATAGCAAAATAACATAGTTACCATTTCCAGTTTGCTTAAAATATACAGAGTGATCACTTTGACATCTTTCAAACCTTTGATTAGCCATGAACTTATCAAATTTTAAATACCACTGTCTAGGAGCTTGTTTTAACCCATACAAGCTCTTTTTTAGTTTACATACCCAATCCTCTTTACCTTTCACCTAAAAGCCTTCTGGTTGGTGCATATAAATTTCCTCCTCCAAATCACCATGAAGAAATGTTGTCTTCACATCCAATTGCTCCGAAACAAATTTTCTATAGCTACAAGACTCAAAATAGCTCTAATAGAGGTCATTTTTACAACTAGAGAAAAAATCTCATCAAAATCAATACCTTTTTTCTGAGCGAATCCCTTGGCCACTAGTCTTGCTTTGTATCTCTTATGCCCTTCATTCTCCTCTTTAATCCTGTACACCCATTTATTGGTCAAAGCTCTTTTACCTTTGGGTAGCTCAACCAAATCCCAAGTTTGGTTGTGAAATAAAGGTCCATTTCTTCATTCATTGCAAGCTCCCACTTATTCCTGGTATCCATATGTAATGCTTCCTGAAAACATTCTAGTTCACCAACATCAGTATACAAAACATAATCAGAGAAATGTTGAGGAATTTTACTTATCCTGGTAGATCGTCTAACAACACTTTCTGGAGATTGAGGTGCTTGTTGTTGTTGCTATACATTTTGATCTTCTACCACTTTTGGAGTTACCTTTTCTATGTGTCCATCAAGGTCTATGTATTCAGCAATTTCCTCTTTCTATTTCTTTCCCTGCAACCGATATTTATACAAGTTTTTTTTCATTAAATATGACATCCCTACTTCTAATGACTTTTCGGTTATCACAATCCCATAATCTGTAACCCAAGCCATCAATACCGTAACCAATAAAATAGCACTTTTGGGCCTTAACATCTAACTTATTTTTGTTCTCTTTGTCTATATGCATAAAAGCCTCACATCCAATTACCTTAAGGAAAGAATAATTTAATCGGTTTACTCGTCCAAAGATCTTCCGGAATTCCTCCATCCAAGGCACTAGACGGTCCTCTATTAATCAGATATACTGTAGTATCAATAGCATGAGCCCATAAAAATAATGGTAAGCTTGCATGTATTCTCATGCTCCTAGCACGCTCCATGATGGTTCTATTCATTCTTTTCGCAACCCCATTTTCTTGAGGTGTCCTTGGAACTACCTTAATTCTTCTAATTCCATTTTTAGAACAAAACACATCAAATTCTCTACTGCAATATTCTCCACCATTATCCGACTTTAGACACTTTAACCTTTTTCCAGTTTCATTTTCAACTAATTCTTTCCAATTCTTAAAGGTATTAAAAACATCACTTTTATTCTTAATGCAATATATCCATGTTTTCCTTGTTGCATCATCAATAAAAAGTACATAGTAAGAGGAACCTCCAAGAGAAGTTACCTGAACTGGGCCCCAAACATCTGAGTGCACAAGCTCCAATTTCTCTTTCTTCCTTTCCTTGCCATCCTTGAGAAATCTAACTCTCTTTGCTTTACCATAAACACAATCCTCACAGAATTCCAAATCAATCTCTTTTAACTTAGGCAATAACTTTCTTGAATGTAAAATTTCCATACCTTTTCCCCTCATATGGCCAAGTCTTTGGTGCCACAAAGATGCACTCTCACCCATAGAAACTAAATTTATGGAGCAGTCAGTAAGTAAATAAAGAGTACCCACCAATTTACCTCTAGCTACTATCAATGAACCTTTAGTAACTTTCCAAGCATTTTCTCCGAATGCAATCGTGTATCCTTCAGCATCAAGCTTACTTGCCGATATAAGATTTATCTTTAAATCTGGAATGTGTCTCACCTCTTTAAGAGCCCATTGACATCCATTTGGGTATTTAATCAAAATCTTTCCAATACCCACGATTTTACATGGTTGGTCATTTCCCAATAAAACCTGTCCATAATCTCCAAAAACATAATCTATGAAGTATTCCTTATGTGAGGTAGCATGGAATGAAGCACCACTATCAATTACCCAATAATCACTATTTCTATCAAGAGATAAGATTAAAGCATCTTGTAGAATTTTTCCAGGAATATTGGCTTCTGAAGTGTTACCATTATTATCATTACCTTCATTTCCATCACCCTTTCTTTGCCAACAATCCTTCTTGAGATGACCCTTTTTGCCATAGTGCCAACATTGTAGCTTTCCTTTTCCACGTGATTTGGATCTGCCTTTGGATTTGCCACGATGTGAACTCTTGCCTCTTTCTCTTCCTCTTCCTCTATTCTCAACAGTTAAGGCGATGCTAGATGATTCTCCTATGGTTTTTCTTCTCATGTCCTCACTGAGTATCACACCAACCACATCATCAAATTCTAATTTATTTGAACTCGAAGTAGAGTTACTTACCGCCATTACCAAACTGTTCGAACTTTTCGAAAGAGAGCATAAGATTAATAATTCCCTAAGCTCATCATCAAAATCCAATCCTACTGAATGCAATTGATTAGTGACAGTATTAAATTCATTTAAATGATCATGCATAGATCCTCCTTCACTCATTTTCATGTTAAATAACCTTTTCATTAAGAATACCTTATTTGATGCTGATGGTTTCTCATACATCTTGGCCAACTTATCCATGACTCCCTTGGTAGTCTTTTCATCAGAGATGTTGAAGGCTACGGTGGCTCCCAAGCACAACCTCACAGTACCCAATGCCTTTCTATCAAGGAGACTCCACTCCTCATCAGACATAGATGAAGGTCTCTCTGTTTCCCCCTCAAGAGATAAGTAAAGATCCTTCTGGTACAAGTAATCCTCCATTTGCATCTTCTAGAATTGAAAATTTTGGCTATTCAATTTTTGAACTCTAAACCTCCCTTCTTTCGCCATTGCTCCCACTTGATCCAGAAATTCTCCTTCTGTCAAGTGCACCCAACAAAACAACTGCTCTAATACCACTTTTTAGAGTAAATCACTATATAAATATAGAAAAGCAATTATAGTGTTTCAAACTTTAATAGTAGAATTAACAAAATAAGACAAACACACACAGAAGAAGAGACAATGATTTTAACGTGGTTCACCCAATGTGGGTTACATCCATCGAGAATTTTCAGTCCTTCCTTTCTCAATCCAAGCAATAGAGGGTTACAACCTACAACCAACATCTGTTGTAATTTCCTCTCTATTTTTCCAAGGAATCAACATAGTAATTTTCATTGTCATAGTCATCTCTATTTTTCCTCACAACTATATATAAGAAAAAAATAGAAAAACAAACTGCTTTTCTTAATACATTCCAAGATTAACATTGAGTTCCCAACATCTAATTTTGGGATAAAAACAAAAAAACTTTCCCTGGATGTCATGTTGTAAATCCGGAAACTTTCTCTGGTAGACTAACAGACTGTAAATCTAGAAACTTTCCCTGCCCGTCCTACAGTAAATCCAGAAACTTTCTCTGTTTAGCCTCCTCATAATTAGGCTCCATTCCTAACATGAGGTTGTTTGGTAGTGGTTTAATATTTGATGTGAGTTATTTCACTTAATTTTTTTAATGGTAGGGTTTTTTTCATTTATATTAATAATAGGTTAGGGTTTATAATGATAAATTTTAATTTTGATTAGTAGTTATGTCCTTCATTAAACAAAAATGTGTTAATATTCTCCTATCCAATTAAAAAAAAGATTGAAGTATATAATAAAGTGTAACATTTTTTTTGGGTTAGTGTGAGAAACCTTTACGACCAACTAATAGGGTTGAACAGTCTCTTCTCAACCATAAATCTTCGTAAAGTCGAGAGCTATGTTTATTAATAGAGAATTTAACACATAGCTACCACACACCCACCCCTCACACACTTGCCTGTTACCACACACCCACCCCCTCACACACTTGCCTACGCCACGATTTGAAACTCCTATAGAATATTCAAAAACCAAACCGTTGAGCTATTCCCTCAAACTGCGAGTGTAACTTTTAAATGATTGGATGTATTATTTATATATTTAATATATTATAGGTTTATCAATAAAGTATGTTAGGTGTATTTAATAAATTAATACAAAGGAATATGTCATATGCACTTAAATAACCTATATATATAATAACCTCTATATATATATATATATATATATATATATATATATATATATATATATATATATATATATATATATATAATTTTAAAATTATGAATACATACATTCAAATTATATTAATTGAATTATATTGCCTTTATTTTATTTATATATATATAAATAATATGTGTAAAATATGTATAACTTAAAAATTAATATATGTAAACAAAGTTCAATTTAAAGCATATGTTTGTATTTAGTTAAAATTTATTTGTATTGGTTTATTTTAAAATATAATTGATATTTCCGTAAGAAAACATATAATTTCAGTTTTGTTATTTTTTACTTATTATTAGTATTATAATAATCATTTTAATCATTCATTAAAAATATTAATGTTTTAATCGTTAATTTTTTTTTTTTATATGTTCAATAAATATATTTTTTGATTGATAAAAGGGAGTTTTGAAAGGATCCTCAAACCTTTTACAAGATGGAAAACAAAAGGAAGGATCCAACTCAAGGAGACCCTCAATAGGCTGGAAAAAAAATAAGAACAAAAAAAATCTTAGGGGATGGAAGGCCATCATCCCAAAGATAAAAAAAAATAGATAAACAAGATGCAAGACGATATTGCATCAATATCAATCAGAAGTAGCATAATCCTGCTCTACACCTTTGACATTTAGAACAAAATTCAAATCCTGAACAACTACCTTTTGGTTCCTGATCTTGCTGATAACTTTTGATGTCAGATTGACAAGATCATAGGTTTGACATTAGATCAGAGTCATCAATCAAATGTGGCTGAACCATAGTTCCACCAGGGAAGAGAGAGTCTTTTAGAAGTACACGATTGGGGGTAGCCTCCAGTTTTTACTTTTTACGTCTTAGAGGAGATGTTCCAAATATGGGATTGTCCCAGTCCAGAATGATGACACTCTTGCGCTTGTCTATAGAGGATTTACTTCTAGTTGAATATTGGCATGAGGAGGGAGTGGTCTCGAATGAGCTAAAGATGAGTTTATTCTTGCCAGCTTTTCTTGAAGTGGCATCCACTTTAAATAAATATAACTTAAACAAAATTCTTCAATTTTTTCATGTTTTAGAATTATATTTTAATTATTAAGTTGAGTTATTTTAAACAATGTTTGATGATATTATTTATTTTATTATTAAGGTATGGTATGTATGTTTAATAAATTAATAAAAGGTGATATGTTATAGGTATATTATTAAGATATGATACATGTATTTAAACAATCAATTTCATGTATATATCTTTAATGTAATTTTAAAATGTTGAATACATACATCCAAATAAACTAATTGAACAATATTAACTTCTACTTACATATATTTATTAAAATAATAAATATACATAAAAGTAAAACAAAGTTCAGTTTAAAATCAATATATATATATATGATTGTAAAGTTCAATATATCTAAATATTGTAGGAGGTTCCCTTTCGTGGCATGGAACAAGGTTTGTGCCAAGAAAGATCAAGGTGGCTTGGTATATATATATATATATATATGATTGTAAAGTTCAATATATCTAAATATTGTAGGAGTTTTCCTTTCGTGGCATGGAACAAGGTTTGTGCCAAGAAAGATCAAGGTGGCTTGGGCTTCCAAAGGGTGAACAAAATGAACATGGCTTTCATAGCCAAGCAAGGATGGAGGATCATCAAAAATGTTTAATCCACCTGGATAGTTATCATCAAAGGCAAGGACCTACAACACAATTTCTTTTTGGATGACCACCCTCTTCCTTGCAGGTCATGGTTTTGGAATTTTGTTATGAAAACAAGAAATATTTTAAAGGAAGGGTTAATATGGTGCCTTGGCAGTGGGAGATGTATAAATATCTAGCAAAAATCTTGTTTAAAGTATCAACCTCTAATCAATGACCCTAATATGGCTATGTTGAAGCTCTTTACTAACCAAATTTTTGGTAATAAGGCATGCAATTTTATTTTCATGTCACCCCAATGCCCAATGTGGAAATCCATCCCCACTAACAACCTAAGTTTTGAACAAAATGCTACTGCTACTGATCTCTCTAACCAACTCAGACTGTGTGTCATTTCTAGTAGACCTTCTCAAGACACTCCCATTTGAAAATATTGTGAAAGCAACCAATTCTCAATGAAAACTATATATTATTATCAAGCTCATCCTGTTTATTGGTGGTCTGCCTCAAATTTTTTTTGGCTCAATAAAATTATTCCCAAAATTACTTTTTTCTTTTGGTTATCTATCCAAAACAAGGTTCTTACTATTGGCAACCTCCTATCTAGAGGTCTGCTCCTTCCTAATCAGTGCTCTTTATGCAAGTTTTATTGGGAATCTATTGATCACTTGTTTCTTGAATGCCCATTTTCTCTTTCTATCCTTGGTTCCCTCTTTGAGAGGGTAAAAATTTCTTGGGTCCAACCAATATCCATGTCTGAGTTATGCAAGAAATGACCTAATCCATTTTCAAATCCTATCTCAAATATTTATGGTCCTTCTATCTCCCCCATTACCTTTGGTAAATCTGGCTAGAACATAATAAAAGAGTATTTGGGGATGCGTCTACTAATCCACACTCATTTTACCTTTGGGATCTTACCTATGCCACTAAAAATGTTTGGTTGATTCCATCCTCTAAGGTGCCTAGAGGCAAGTTGGATACTCATTTGTATGCTTTCCTCAAGCTCAATTTTGGGTCTCCTAGCCCCCTTTCACCTTGTATTGATAGATACTTGATCAAATGATCTCCCCCACCCAATGGGTGGCTTAAGTTCAATTTTTAAGGAGTAGCCAAGGGAAATACAAGAAAAACTAGAGGTGATAGTATTATCATAGACTATCAAGGTGAAGTAGCAAGAAAAATGACTGCACCTAATAGATTGAATTGAAATGCATCTAATGTAATTATTGAATTAAAGCATGCAAAAGAAAGACAATAAAGTAAGCGACTAAAATGAAAAATATGTTAAGTAAAAATGGGGGGTTCTCCTTGTATTTATTAATTTATCAAATCAATGGTTACAATACATCCCCTTGAGGGCTTTTCAATGTGATACATTTCAATTTACAAAACTTGAGGGATCAAATCCCTCCATGAGCTTAATGGTGCGCTTCTAGTGTTCTTCTCACACCCACAATATAGAGCTATCTTTGGGCTATATTTATTCAGCTCCTTAGCTCCTCCCTCATGCATGGAATACCTGTACCTACACACAAGATATTGAAATATGTTAATAGCATATGCGTTTTGTAATGAAAACCATGAAAAGTATGCATCTATGAATATAAAAATTATTTGCGACTAATCTAAACTACTCCAAATGACTTGAAAATTTAGTATGATGTTTATTATGTGATTTAGTAAAGATCTGAGCAGAAATCAAAGTGAAATTATTAGCATAACCTGTGGCCATTCCTAGGAGGGACAACTAGGACTGTAATCACAAAAACATTAATTGACCTATCAAATCTACTCAAAACTTCACCAAATTTGGATATGATGCTAATCTAATGCTATAGAATTGAACTACATAGAAATTAGATCAAAATTGTGGGCCAATTCATGGCCATCCCTAGGAGTTCCAACTAGACCTACTAACCATCCCAGGGGGACGACCACAAAATAGGGTGGTTTTTGCCACCAATTCCACTTGGATCTGGTCAATAATCCTCCTAGGGGTGTTGTCATAAAATTTGGTAAACTAACTCTCTGAATTGATGGGTTTTGGAACAAATTAACGTATCCTAGAACACCCTAAAAATACCTTCGATTGAAGAGGTTTCCAAGGCAAATAGGTGGGCAAAGGTTGAGGGCAAATATTGGCAGCACTTCGTGGTCAATAATTGCAGAATCTCTCTTTTTTTGAATTGGGTGAAAACACCTCAATTTATAGCCCAAGAGGGCATAGGGGAAAAGGGGAAAGTTTAGGCATGCAAGGCAAGTGCCGCCACTTGGCAATGCCTTTGCCATGCATAGGGTGGAAGAGGCTTCCCATTTGGGCCTCCAATTTGTAGGTCCTAATGGCCATGACAGCCTCCCAATCTATCATGATTGATTGGGTGGGATAAATGGTAGGAATTGATTGCCATTTGTCCCACCCTTTGAATTTTGAGGGGTCTGGTCCATGGCCATCCCACCCAGGGATGGTTGCATGTGGCCATCCCTGGGTGGGATGGCCATGAACTGTGACCATCCTAGGGTGGGACGGCCATGGCTACATGCCCCAAAACCTTCCAAAAGTGGGGTAAACCTTCCCAAAAGTGGTTGGGAACCCTAATTAACCCTTGAGGGTTGCCCAATGGGGCCATATGATGTCGATAAGAGTGGCACATTAGCAATATTATCCGATTTACATGATTTTAGTGTCTATAGATGCCCCTTTTTGAGATGCGTTGTGTGCAATAGAGCGCTGAGAAAAAATAGATGACTAAATCATTAAATGATTGAGGTTATTCAGTAACCTAACCAAATTTAGATGCCTCCATTGTGGAAAGAGCATACATTCTTGGAATCCTTACTTTTGACATAGTTGAAGGATTGATTTTGGTATACCTTTCAGCCACATTGTAATGATAGTTGTATGGGCTTAGGGTATACTTGGTCTTGGTTCCTTGTTTCCTTGTAAGCCTTTTCTTGGGTAAATTCCTGAGGCTTCAAGGAGGCCAAAACTTTGCTTTGTTGCATTTTCTGATTGTTTTCCCCAACATGGGCTTGAAAATTTATCTTTGGCAAAGATTCTTTTGAATGTATGAAAATTGCACTTTTGAGTGTTTAAGTGTTGATTTGATTATGAATTCATTATTATGACTACCCCCTCAAGTGATGAGTCAATGAGGGCATGACCAATGATAAAGTGATGAGTCTCTTGACCTATATGACTTAATTGGGATAACCATCAGTTTTACCCATTATAAGATTTATCAATTTTGCTAGGATTTTGATCATTTTGATGATATTTCATGGAAGCAAAAGACTAAATACCTCATTCCCGTGGAGTGGTCCAGCCATAATGGCCTTCTTGGGGAGTGAAGTAGAGAATTTTTAGAGCATCCATGAACCCTTTGAGTTCAATATTGATCCTTTGTTAATTTTATCAAATTTGACTTGTTTTTGGTGGGTTTTAGGCCCTTTTTGTGATCTTTTTTAGCTATTTTTGTAAATTTTTTGGTGTTTTAATTGTTTTTGAATTTTTTATTTTTGATGAGATTTCATAGAAGAAAGGAAATGAATACCTCATTCTCATGGAGTAGTTTGATCATAATGGCCTTCTTGGGGATTGAAGTGAAGATATTTTAGTTTGACTATGAATAATTTGGTTCAAGTAGCCTTATGGTAATTTACTCATCTTGCTAGATTGCATGGAGCACAAGTCGTTGCAACTGCCAAGTGTATAGGGTAAATAATTGGGTATGAGGTACACTTGATATTTTGCTTTATTTGATTTTTTGTTGATTTTATGATTTTGGGAGCGTGAGGTCTGAGGACCCACTTGATTGTAATCTAGCTGTAGTTTATGGATGTTAATGTAGTTTTGGATTTAATATATATATATGAGTTTTTTGTTATCATCATGTGTTTCCTTACTACTTTATGAGATGTATGCAATGCTTATATTTGCTTTATGATGCTTGTGATGGATGCTTACATGTATGCATGTATTGTAATATGATGTGATTTGATGATATGTATATGTATATGCATAATAAAATGGATGATTTATTAATTTGTATGATGGATTATGATTACTATTTGACATACTAGATGCTAGCACCATAGATTGTACAAAATTTATCTCATCATTTTAATGTTATCATGACACTATGTAATGGCTTGTGTAATGTAATGTAACAAACATGTGATAGCATGATATGAAATGAAATGAATAATATAATGTTATATGATGTGTTTGGGATTTTTAGGAGACTCAAACACTCTAGTTACCTAATCAAAAGTTGTATAGTAACCATGCAAGACTTTTTGGCAAAGTATAAATCTGCTAAGATGACCAAGATATTCAATATCCTTGTGTGTGCATGTGAGTTCATTACTATGATAATGCATAAAGTTACCCTAGTGCCAAACATGATTGATGCAGCCCATCTGTACTAGAGATCACCCTACGAGTATCATTATCCTAAGTTTTGTACGTAGTTGGATTAGACCACTAGGCAATATAGGCTACCAAAAGCTAGCTCATCCACATGCAAACATTGGTCTATACAAAAGCAAGTCGCTTATGTGATAGACATATCATCATGCGTAAGGATACCACCATTGCTAGGTAGGCTTGATGCCACCCAACCTGTAATGAGGATCACCTTATGGTTCTCTAATGCTGAGAATTCTAGGGATTCAAGTTCAGTACTCCCTTATTTTCTTTTATCTTTGAATTGTCTTAGGGATTTGCTCATTTTTGTTATGGTGAGCAATGGATTTTGGTAGTGGTGAGAACCACTATTTATTTTACTTTTTTCTAATGGTGAAAACCACTTTTTCTTTTGAATATTTTTAAGTGGTAATAACCACTATTTATTTTTCTCTTTTGGATACTTGCCCCAATTTGGTGTGAAGCAAGGGATTTTGATTATTTTGGGTAAGGAGGAACTTGTCCTTTTGTCAATTCTCAGCATCTTTGAACCATTCACACAGGGGGATGAGCGAGATAAACTTTTCACTTAGGGTAACCTAGACCACTTTGTAGGTTTCATCTTTCCTTGTGCTAAACTTGGATTTATTAATGTGAAAATTGTGTTGGGATTTTGATATATACAAGGTATAATCTAAGCAGGATTCTACCTTCTAAAAATCATGATAGCTTTCTACAAAATCTGAAAAGAAAACTAGAGATGGTTGAGTGATCAAAAACCCTAAAGATGCCTTTATGAACAATGGCTAAGTGAAGGGAAATAGACACATAGTATGGAATGTATATGTAAATGATAAATATAATGTAAATAGGTGGTAAACTAACTTTTGACAACATTGATTTTGATAGATGCCTAGTGTACATACTTGGTGCTAGACATGTATGATCAACTTCTAACAATGCAAAATGTAATGATGAGTATGCCTAATGCAAGTGATGTTATAATGCAATGATATGAAATGTAATGCAATGCAATATTTTTGTGTTTTTGATGTTTTAATGATGTTTTTGGATTTTTGATATATATATATAGTTTGACCAATGGGCTTAGTGAATGCCATTGGGGCTTTTGGGTGACCAAAGGGTTTATAGATACCTTTGGGGATTTTGGGGTGACCAAAGGGCTTATAGATGCCTTTGGGGATTTTAGGGTGACCTAGATGGTTGTAGATTACCTAGGAGTATTTTAGGTTGACCTAGATGGTTGTAGACCACCTAGGAGTATTTTAGGTTGACCTAGATGGTCGTAGACCACCTAGGAGTATTTTAGGGTGACCTAGATGGTTGTAGACCACCTAGGAGTATTTTAGGGTGACCTAGATGGTTGTAGACCACCTAGGAGTATTTTAGGGTGACCTAGATGGTCGTAGACTACCTAGGAGTATTTTAGGGTGACCTAGATGGTTGTAGATCACCTAGGAGATTTTAGGGTGACCTAGATGGTTGTAGACTACCTAGGAGTATTTTAGGGTGACCTAGATGGTCGTAGACCACCTAGGAGTATTTTAGGTTGACCTAGATGGTTGTAGACCACCTAGGAGTATTTTAGGGTGACCTAGATGGTCGTAGACTACCTAGGAGATTTTAGGGTGACCTAGATGGTCGTAGACTACCTAGGAGTATTTTAGGTAGGGCATGGTGCTCTAAGCATGGAAAGGTCATAGGTGACTGATATTCAAGGGTTCAAGCTCTTCACTTCCTTCGATGGATGCTAAGCGATAAGTTCTAGGTCCAATCTGACTAGTAATGATATATGGACCTAACTAGTTTACCATAAATTTATCCCATAGATGGGGTGGCAAATTTGAATTTTGTTGGTTCTCTTTTAGAACTAAATCACCAACCTGAAAGTCTCTAGGGTGGACTTTCATGTTGTAATCTCTCTTAAGGTACTCTTGATAAACACGTAGATGCTCAAGAGCATTCACACATCATTCATCAAGCAAAGTTAGTTGGTCTAGATGAGCTTGTCATGCAGTATCATCATCGATGAACTCCTGCATAGATATGCATAATGATAGGATTTCTAACTCTAAAGGTATGATAGCCTCAACACCATACACTAGTGAAAATGGAGTTGCCCTAGTGGGAGTCCGAATACTAGTGTGATAGGCCCAAAGGGCAAGAGGTAATTGATTATGCCAATCTTTATGATTTTCCTTAATGATTTTCTTTAAGATTGTAATTACTATTTTATTAGATGCCTCTGCTTGCCCATTAGCTTGTGGATAATAGGGCATAGAAAAGTTGTGTTGTATATTATATTTTGTTGTTAGAGCATGCACATATTTATTCTTAAAGGGTGTCCCATTATCTAAAATTATCTTGGATGGAATACCAAAATGACAAATGATATTATGCAATATGAACTCCATGATGTGAGGTCCAGTCATAGTGGTAAGGGGAATTGCTTCCACCCATTTTTTAAAGTACTCAGTAGCCATAATGATAAATGTGTGATGGCCTAAGGAGGCAGGTGAGATTTTCCCAATTAAATCAAACCCCCATTGTGAAAATGGCCAAACCGATTGAATCAGTTGTAAGGCCTATGAAGGTACATGTGTCAAATTTGCATGGTGTTGACACTTTACGCACTTCTTGACATAAGCACAACAATATTGCTCTAAATTTGGCCAATAATAGCCCATGCAAAGAATGCACTTTGCGATGGCCATGCCACTAAAATGGCCACCACATGTACCATCGTGTGCTTGGGCAATGGCCCAAGCTGACTCTTGAGAGTCTAAGCAATGAAGGAGGATACCCTCATAGCTTCGATGATACATTATGTCTCCAAGTAAGACATACTTTTCCACTTTTTCTTAAATGCTCATTTTGTGGCATGCGACAATCTAGAAGGAATACTTCCAAGTTTTAAATAATATTTTATTTGGGTGGCCCAATCTTGTTTTAAAGAAGCCTCAATTGTATGAATTATATGATCCTTTTGATGTTCATCTCTCACAAATGTTGATTGAGAGAGAACTTGTAGATATAGCATTGTGCTAGTATCAAAAGGATTTTGAGGGAATAAAGTCCCCCAAGTGGTATTATTCAAATAATTGTGAATTTGAGAGAACCATTCATGTGAAGGTTCAATCTGAATCATGTGGACTTCTGGTATGGAGTTAAGCTCATCACGCTTAGTCATAGATTGTGATAGCATTTTGACTTGAATGGTTGTGATATCATCAGATGGGTTCTATGGGATTAAAGACCCTAAGGAGGCCATTGTGTCCACAAAATGGTTATATGAATGAGGGAGTGCCTCAATATCATACCATTCAAACTTTACTAGAATTTTATCCACTAGGGCTTTGTAGGCTTGCAATATTGGGCACCTACACTAGAATATTCCTTTGACCTGATTAACTATGAGCAAGGAATCACCAAAAATGTTGAGCTTTGTTATTTTCATGGTGATTGTCATTTGAAGGCCTATGAGAAGGGCTTCATACTCGAATTGTTATTGGTGCATGGGAAATCAAGTTTAAATGAAAGGGGTATTGGAGCCCCTTGTGGTGTGAAAAATATGATTCTCATGCCACCCCCTTGCTCGCACTTAGAGCCATCAAAAAATAGAGTTATGTCAGCTGTGACTCAGGCTCTTCAGGATCAGGTGATTCTGAGACGTGAAAAACTCCATCATCGGGAAGCTCTATAGTGAGAGGTTGGTCATCCTGAGAGGAGCCTCTGCTAGTTGATCGGCTATGACCTGACCCTTAATTGATTTTTTTCCAATGAACTCTAGGTCAAATTCCATCAACAACATGATCCATTTCATCATGCGACTACTATGGTAAGTTCGACTCATCATGTAACACAATGGATTCTCTTTTGATACTACATACGTGGTATGATTGAGCATGTAATGGCATAGATTTTTAGTGGCAAAGACCACTTCTAAGCATAGCTTCTCAATGTATGCATATTTTATTTCATAGCTGACTAGGGTGTGGCTAATATAATATGTAGCCTGTTCTTTATGCAATTCATTCTTTTGGGCCAACATGGTGCCCAATGCAAGCTCAGTAGCTGAGATGTAAATATAGAATGACACTCCTAGTCATGGAGGAGCCAATACTAGTGGTGAAGCTAGATATTGTTTGATCTCATCAAAGGCATCTTGACATTCCTCATCCCAATGAAATGTGACCCCCTTGTGTAGTAACTTGTTCATAGGTCGACACTTATCTGATAATTGCGCTATGAAGCACTTTATGGATGCGACCTTTCCTTGCAAGCTACGTAGCTGCTTGATAGTTGTGGGGGAGGCATTTCTAGGATTACCTTGACTTTATTTGGGTCTACTTCTATGCCTCACTTAGAGACTATGAATCCCAAGAGTTTACCAGATGTGACACCAAATACACACTTCTTGGGATTTAGCCTAACATTATGCTCAATGAGGTGATCTAAAACCTTGCGCAATACATCGATATGCTCATGGCATAATAAATATTTGGCCAATAAGTCATCCATGTAATCTTCCAAAATTTTATGCATGTAGTCATGGAAGATATATGTCATGGCTCGTTGGTAGGTGGCACCAACATTTTTGAGGCCAAAAGGCATGACCTTGTAACAAAATGTCCCCCAAGGCATTGTGAATATCATTTTGATTTGGTCTTCTAGATTAATATGAATTTGATTGTATCCAGAGAAACCATCCATAAGGGATAACATTTCATGTCCTATTATGGCATCTACCAATGCATCAATGTTTGGCAAAGGAAACTCATCCTTAGGACTCACTTTATTGAGATCTCTAAAATTAGTGCAAATGTGAATCCTCCCATCGGGTTTCTTGATAGGTACCATGTTGGAAACCCATGGTGGATAATCAACTGATATAATAAAGTTGGCATCCAATAGTTTTTGCAATTCATATTTTACCATTAAGGTGATTGTTGGATGCATCTTACGTAACTTTTGCTTAACTAGTTTGACACTTGGGTCTAGTGTAAGATTATGCATGACTAAATTAGGATCTAGTCCTAGCATATCTTTATAAGACCAAGAAAAAGATTCTATCTTCTCTGTTAACAAATTTGTATAATCAGCTTGTTCATCAGGGGATAGACCTTCCCCTAATTTGATGTTATGGGGATTATCAGGATCTATGCCGATATCCCTATCAATTATTGGCTCAATTGACATATGTGATCCATCTTCCAACTGATGTGGAATAGGGATCAAGTGAATGTCATCAGCTGGGTTTACACCATCAATTGGAAACTCATGCTCAACCTCAGCTTGAAAGACATTTTGAGTAGTCCTTGGAGAAAAATGAAATGGTTGTAACATTTCCTCACAAGGCCAATACTCTGATGGAGATGGGGGAGAATCTCCTTGATCAAATTCAATTACCTCAAGGTCGAGGTGCAATGGCTTTGATGGGTTATTCAGATCTCTCAATGGTGCATTAAGATCTATGGAAATCATGTTGATGGATACATGATCTCCCTTGGATGGGTGAGTGAATCTAGAGATCTGAGGTTGTCTCTTAACTTATGAGGGTGGTTGTGGTGGAGGTGGAATGATCGATGGTGGTCGATGTGGAAGGTGATGAGCTTGCTCTTCAAGTGGTAAAATCTATCACCAAATAGGATGTTGTACTAGGAACATGCAAAGATAGAACTCTTCTTCATCATCCAAAGGGATGACTTGATCATGTTCCTCATCTAAACTTGGGTAATTTATGGGAGCTATGCCATAGTCTGATTCATCATCTATTGTCCATTCATGAGGAGGACCTTGATCCTCTTCCTCACTATCATATTGAAGGGTGTGTGAACTCTCTCCCACTTCATGAGGTTGAGCGACATCATTAGATAACCCTTGATCTATCATGTTTATGGGAAAGTAATCTCCCAATGAGTGGACATGATTTGGATTGGCATAGGGATCATGTGCAAGCTCATCCTTGTAATTCAGACCTAGGCATTCTAGACTCTCTATGAGGACATCTAAAGGTACTAGCTTGTTGTGTCCCAACCCAGATTTATCATATGGTAACTGATATTATGGTTGGCAAGGAACATGAGTACCTTATTCATATAACCCTAGACCATAACCATACCAATTGTAGTGATGTAGATATCACATGGCATAGTCAAGATTTGACATGTAATTTATATCCTCAGAGAAAGGTTCATCATCTTCTTCTTGCTGAGGAACTGGCAATATTCCATACTCGATACCCCCATATATAAATTTATTTGATTGGGTGGTATACCTAGAGGTACGATGCTACCTATGGGGAGATGAGGTCATCCCATATCTTGCACTATCTCGATGGATGGAACTATTGTGATGTTCCTCACTAAGTACTCTCCTAACCCTATACTAGCCATATGGATTGTAACCTAGGATGATGAAGGTGGAGGAGATGGAAGTGAGGCTTGAGATGACTCAATGTGTACCTCTTGAGATGGTTCCTCATCTGCTAGACTAGGAATCTCTTTTGTAGATATGGTGGAAATGATGGGAGGGATCTCATCGATTGGCCTCTTCGACATGTTCCTCTATGGAGGATTTGATGATGATGAAGGTATTTTTGAAGTTGCCAATGATGATGATGGTATGGATGAAGATGGTAATGGTGTAATGGAAGGTAATGGAGATGGAAGTGGACTCTGAATGGATGTGTTCAGTTGGAAGTCCACATGAGTCGATGGTAAGGTCGACTCAGGGATTTGTTGCACCATGTTGCAGTACTTAAAGGGCTCAAGGTCTACAGAGACTACGTGTACCTACCCTTCATAAGTATACTTTAGATATTGGTGAGTGATGGAAGGGACACACTTCATATCCTGGATCCAAGGTCTACCTAGCAATATGTTGTAGGCCATTGCACCCTCTAAAACATGACACAATGTCGGTATAGTTTTGCATCCCACCTGAATGGGTAGGACTATAGTACCGACTATGGAGCATATCGTATCATTGAATGCTCAGAGGGTGTAGGTGGATGCAACAACATGAGATGCTAGAAGTCCTAGGTGTTTAAGAGCACTAGTGGTTATTATGTTGCTTGATGAACTAGTGTCTATTAAAACTCTCTTATATGGTATTTCATTCACACATGCAATGATGTGTAAAGGAGGGTCAACCACATCACTTGCTATGGGTTTGAGTTCATGCTCATGGAACATGATCACTGGTTCCTTACATTGTTGCACATGCCCCACAAAATTGATAAAGGAGTTAGACTCCTAGGGCTGCAACTCTATCGACTTAAGAATATCCATTAGAGCTTCTCTATGAGGTGGAGATTGTTGAATGAGCTCGTATATGGACAATCTAGCCGATGTTGTTCTTAAGATTTGTGCAAGCTTACTTTTTATTATCACTACTGGCCTAGGTGGAAGGCTTTGTACTGGAGGTGGTGGAGGTTGTGATATTGATGGAACATCGCTTGAAGTTGTAGGTGGTGCAACTTGACTTGGGTAGCATCTATTCCTAGTCACAATACTAACCATCCCGATGTACCCTTGTAGAGGGGGTGCCATCTTGACCTCATTCATTTGTTTAGTAGGAGCTACCTGTACCTCATGAGTAGGTAATGGGTCTTTGAAAACACCCATCTATTGATTATTTGGGGTGAGAGGATTATCCACTTGGAGTTCATTCCTCTCTATCATATCTTACACTAGGTTTTTGAAACCATAGCATGTAGGCAAGTCATGGCCATTCTGCCTATGATATCTACAAAATAGCTCTTCTCGACATCCCATAGGCTTTTGTTTACCTGTATTCGGGTCTATAGGCTTGATTTCTGGTAAATTAATCATTTTGGCAGCCCATAAATGATCGAATAGGGAGTCCATTGACTCAACGAAGGGTGTATACTATCGCCTAGGGTGACGTTGTTGATTTTGGCCCTGATTCGCTTGGGTATTATTATTATAACTCGTAGGAGGAGGTTGGGCCTGATAATTTACCTTTTGAGGAGGCATCATTTGTGTAGGCCCTAGGACATTAATGGCCACTTGATTGACCATTGTCAGCTTTGATGGCACTGGATTGCTCTTTGGATTTTTAGTCCACTCCTTGTGAGGTTTTGATATCTCCCCCTCTTGGATTTTGATCTCTTCTATGGTTCTAGCCTATGCTAGAGCATCTTCAAGAGTGGGATATTTTTGGAGTTGCAACAATAAAGATATTGGTTTTAGACAACTCTTTGAAAACATCTGAGTCAACTCGAACACTGGCAATAGGTAGGGTAGCTTAGCTAGGAGCATTCACCACCTATTTCCATAGTCAGTGATAGACTCATCATCATATTGTTTTAACCTCGTAAGGTCGGTTAAGGTCACCTTTCTCTTGGTATTGAAGGTGAAACATTCCAAGAATGTATCTACAAATTATTCAAAGGTATAGATGCTATGCCTTGGAAGTTGATTAAACCACTCAATGGCTGGGCTAGAGAGGGTAATTAGAAATATTCTCAGGAGTAATGCATCATTCTCCTGTATGCTAAAGCACTGGTTCATGAACCTAGTGATGTGCTCTTGAGCATCTTCTTCCCCTTTAAATTTTTCTAATTTGGGTATTTTAAAATTCTTAGGGTATGTAGGGGAAGGTATATATGGATGCAGTGGTTGATTATGCAACTGGTGCAAGGTGGGATTTTGAAGCCTAGTCCTAGTTGTCTTACTCTCTATAGTTTCCATGCGTTCAAGCAATGCTTGATACGCATCAGAGGATTTAATCTCCTCTTCTTTATTTTGGACCCATAGAGGGGGATGAGGAATGTTAAGCATATGTTGAGGTGGTTGATTTTCATCACCCATACCTCCAAATGGTGCTTCTAGGTATTCCTCATTTTGTTCCAAATCATCATAAGCCCCATAAGGTGTTTCTAGAATGGGCCTACAAGGAGGAACTAATGCCTATTGAAGGTGATCTATATTAGGCCTAGTAGGTAAGTTCTGATCAGGCCTAGGAGGTCTAGGTGGTAACATTTGATTAGGCCTAGGAGACCTATTTTGATGGAAAGTGGGCTGCCTCTGATGAGCCTCCTATCTATGTGTGCTTGGAGTAGGAACCCCATTATGCAATGTCTCTTGAATCTACTATTCAAGTCTTTGTCTTTCTAATTATTGTCGATGCTCTAGGAGATCCAAGCATTGTTTATCTAACCGAAGTTGATTAAACTTAGCTTGATGATCAACATACCTTTTGACTAATTGATTAATTTGATCAGTTGTGTTAGGCCTATGTGCCTTAGCATTATTGCCTTGATACCTATCCTATTCAGGAGGATTTTTGAGGTCTATTACGGCTTTCCCTCGATTGAGAGAAGTCACATTTACTTGAGGCTCACTCCTAAACATATGTTCTTGGTATTCTATTGGTGTAGAGGCACATCGTGCTTGCATGGAATGATGTGATCGAGGATAATCAAGATCTTCCTTAGGTCTTCCTTCATAAATGAGGAATGGTAGGGTAGAATTGGCTCACCCAATGTGATGAGTATCATACTCATCTTGATATGTGCATTTTGGAGAAGGGTGATTTGAGAGCATAATATGATCATTTAACCCTACCCTAGGTGTATAGTCTTGATCCTGCACACAAGTGTGTGGAGTAGACCGAGCAGGCACATGAATGCATGGTATTGCTCTATGTGTAGGTGCCTCATTGCATGGTTGCCTTTCTTGAAAGAAGGCATTTGAAGTATCCATACTTGGGAAGTAATTTCCTAGATTGGGACTGTGACCTATAGGGGTACCCGTGTAGGAGTCCCTTGTAGGCTAGGTCCCCTCTCTGACATTCTAGGACTTGGGAGAGTAGGTGGCCACCAAGGAGGTATAACCATGTCCTTGGGGTCAAATTGGAGATGATCTATGTCTCCTTGCCTACTCCCCATAGCATCCACCCTTAAGTGGGCTTGGCTATGGGTATATACCATAACTACTTTTTCTAATCTCTATGTGATTATCTCCTTTACAAGTTTTATAGATTCAAACACACAAAAATAGAAACACACAAGAATACAAATGATTATCTCTTTTAAATATTATGTGTTCCTAAATTGTTTGATGTGTTTTTGATTTGTTGCTTTTGTAAAGAATCTCTTTCATGTGTTTTGAATGTTTGTTGATGTAATTCTCAATTGTTTAAAGGGATTTCACCTATACACTCATAGCTCGACAATCGACAATGAAATTCTGGTCATGTGAACCAACCAAAGTATGGATATGAAGCCCATACCTGATCAAGGAGCATAGGTCCTACCAGTCCTCACCCATATTGATCATGGGTAGTGATACACCCTTTGAAGAGGAGTGCATGCAATTTTCCATAGCTAAGATGGTTCTTGGAGCTAACTTTGGCCAAAAATAGGGTACGTAGGATTTGATCCAATGGATGGAGATGAAACCCATCATCATTGAACTCTATCAGTGGTTGGGGATGAATTCCAACTCACTAACATTTAAAAGAGATGTGGTGTGTGTGGTTCCTTTTATGATTAAATGAAAGTAAACAAAATAGCACTCAATGAATTTTCACTAAATGCAATAAAGAGTATTTTACTTTCATAATTTTATGCATATATAAATAAGGAACCTACAAATTTTTAACCTATATGAAAACCTAACCCTTAGGTAGGTCACACGTAGGAAAACCACTCAAATGCATGTCTAAAATTGTTCTTTTTCTATTTTTCTTCAATTTGTTATTTAGGAATTTAGAAAGGGGAAATCTAGCTTTCAATCAACTACAAAAGACATGAAAAACTTAAATTTACCCTTTTCTGAACAACCTAGCTGTAAATTGATGGTTTAGGAACTTACCTTGCCTGTTCTGGAAGTTGTTGTTTCTAGAAATTTTTACAGAAAACCCTGGTTTTGTGGCCATCCTTGGGTGGGACGACTACAAATTTGGGGGCCATCCCTAGGTGGGATGGTTGTTGTGGCCATCCCTGGAAGTTCCAATTAGGAATTCAGGGGTCGTTTCAGCTCAGAATGGCTAGAACCTACAACATCCAAAATATAAAAACAAGGTAAAAATTAGCAAAAATGAAAAAGGGACAAGGGACAAGGGTCCCACCATGATCACCACTGAAGTAGCAAGAAAAATGGCTACACCTAACAGATTGAATTGAAATGCAATCTAATGTAATTATTGAATTAAAGCATGCATAAGAAAGATGATAAAGTAAGCTATTAAAATGACAAATATGTTTAAGTAAAAAGGGGGGTTCTCCTTGTATTTATTAATTTATCAATTCAGTGGTTACAATACATCCCCTTGAGGGATTTTCAATGTGATACATTTCAATTTACAAAACTTGAGGGATCAAATCCCTCCATGAGCTTAATGGCACGCTTCCAGTGTTCTTCTCGCAACTCACAATATAGAGCTATCTTTGGGCTACATTTATTCAGCTCCTTAGCTCCTCCCTCATGCATGGAATACCTGTACCTACACACAAGAGATTGAAATATGTTAATAGCATATGCATTTTGTAATGAAAACCATGAAAAGTATGCATCTATGAATATAAAAATTATTTGTGACTAATCTAAACTACTCCAAATGACTTGAAAATTTAGTATGATGTTTATTATATGATTTAGTAAAGATCTGAGTAGAAATCAAAGTGAAATTATTAGCATAACCTATGGCCATTCCTGGGAGGGACAACTAGGACTATAATCATAAAAACATTAATTGACCTATCAAATCTACTCAAAACTTCACCAAATTTGAATATGATATTAATATAATGCTATAGAATTGAACTACATAGAAATTAGATCAAAATTGTGGGCCAATTCATGGCCATCCCTAGGAGTTCCAACTAGACCTGCTAACCATCCTAGGGGGGATGACCACAAAATAGGGTGGTTTTTACCACCAATTCCACTTGGATCTAGTCAATAATCCTCCTAGGGGTATTGTCATCGAATTTGGTAAATTAACTCTCAAAATTGATGGGTTTTGGAACAAATGAATGTCTCCTAGAACACCCTAAAAATACCTTCGATTAAAGAGGTTTCCAAGGCAAATAGGTGGGCAAAGGTTGAGGGCAAATATTGGTAGCACTTCATGGTCAATAATTGCAAAATATTCTTTTTTTGAATTGGGTGAAAACACCTCAATTTATAGCCCAAGAGGGCATAGGGGGCAAAGGGGCAAGTTTGGGCATGCAAGGCAAGTGCCACCACTTGGCAATGCCTTTGCCATGCATAGGGTGGAAGAGGCTTCCCATTTGGACCTCCAATTTGTAGGCCCTAATGGCCATGACAGCCTCCCAATATGTCATGATTGATTGGGTGGGATAAATGGTAGAAATTGATTGCCATTTGTCCCACCCTTTGACTTTTGAGGGGTCTGGTCATGGTCATCCCACCCAGGGATGGTTGCTGGTGGCCATCCCTGGGTGGGATGGTCATGAACTATGATCATCCTAGGGTGGGACGATCATGGCTACATGCCCCAAAACCTTCCAAAAGTGGGGTAAACCTTCCCAAAAGTGGTTGGGAGCCCTAATTAACCCCTGAGGGTTGCCCAATGGGGCCATATGATGTCGATAAGAGTGGTGCATTAGCAGTCTTATCCGATTTACATGATTTTAGTGTCTACACAAGGTAAAATTATTATGGTATTCATTGAGAATATAGGCATCCAATCCTACAATGTTTCCAAGTCCAAAGTGCTTTACATAGGCCTTTTAATTTTAGATAACCTAAATCCTGAGAATTTCATCATTGAAGGAGACTCAATGAATGTTATCAATTATATCATAAGGACTCAGGCCCCAACATGGTTTATAGTCAATATCATCGATGAATGCAAAAGGCTCCTCAATATATTAAAATTTTGTCATCCAACATGTGTATAAGTAAGGGAACCATGCAATAGATATTATTTTAAATTTATGAGTGTTAGAATATTTCCTTTATGTTTGACATAACAATTTCCCTCCAAGTCTTATTGCCCATACCAACGATGAAGAAAATTTATTTTTTTAGAACTTGTTTTTGACCTGGGTGTCACCTTTGTAATCAATGGCACACCAACATGGTGGTTAATTTTATCCATGTCATAATAATCCATGTAAGCCAATTTTTTGTTAAAGTTGACCTAGTCATCCTCATCTTGAGAGGTGTTAGCCATGTTTACATATTCATCGACCTGGCCAGATGGAGCACATTTGAGGACTGTAAAGTAAGCTTGATCCTTGCCACTTCCCATAACACTTGTAATTCCTATAAGAAGCATAAGGGTGTGTTTTCTTGTATTTATACCAATTTATTTAGGCCACATATAAAAATAAAGGATAGACTTAGCTTCAAAGATCACATGTGGTTTCCTAGTATGGGAATTGATGAATAAAAATGGTGGTGTTACCCCTTTCTTACCAATTGTGTCTTTGGGAGTGGGTTTGTTTGCCCTAATGATAATTCCAAAAAGTGCATTCAAACTATGGCTCATTTTTAACCAAATTTGAAAGTCAAGTGTTTCATGTGGTGCTCTAGTTTCAGGATTGATATCTTCAATAATGAGTCCCTACTCAATGGGCTGTGTGCCAACCTTCCCCTATGGATTTTTTTTTCAACCCATGTTATAACCCATAAGTGAATATATGAAGAGAAGTATTTCAACACCTTTTCCAAATAGAAGATCCATTTGATTTTTGCCAGCTTGAGCATCAATAGTTGCTTTAATAGCACTGGTCAAGAAAATATGACCACCATATTGGCTTTCATGTCAACGCACACAAGGTTTTATCATTGATGTTGGGACAAGGTGATCCCCACCTTCGATGATATGCATGTTTGGGGTGTTATAACCCTTTCTATTCCTAGTTTTCTAATTAAACTCATAGTGCATGGAGGCATTATCATATTGAGATTTTATGCAAACTTTAACCAAATCATAATGGCATTGCTTGAACCTAATACTCTTAATCTAGAGGCCAATGTCAAATAAATCCTAAATAGGCATGGGTTATACCCTTTTTACATAAATTCATTAGTGCAGACCCTTAGCTCTCAATGGAGTTTTACAAATCATGGAATAATAAGCAAGTTACTATTTGGGGGCTTACCTTTAAGGTGACCAATCATCTTCTAGTTGAGGTAACAGAGCTCCTCAATGATGATGATATCATCTAGTGAGATATACACTCTCTGGCTATCGAATTTAGTATTTTAGCAAGAGGCTTGTGAAGGAAAATGGTGGGATCATCATAACTGGGATTCTTTCTTTGTGGTACATGGTCCTAGTATTGATAATGTAGTAGTTTATCATGGATGAAGTCAGTTTCCCCCTAATAATATTCTATTTGGATTTTATAAACCATTTGAAGGATATTAAGGACATTGATATCCTTTATTACTTTGTGAGATCAATGGAGATTTTTATGGAGAGAATCAAGGATGATTCATCGATCCACATAAAGCACCAAGGTCTTCATCTCATGTTGTACAAGCATGTTCTACAGATAGAAGCTAATAGGGCCACAATTATGGCTATGGGTATGCTTTGTGATCCTCTTGATGCTAGCCCTTATGATAATCCTTGATGGATTACGGTTAGTGATGAAGATATTAATAATGCTTTATCTGACATGGTCAAACCTAAAGGGAAGGGGATTCTCGGTTCTACTTCTTTGTCGATCAAAATCAAACCCAAATAGGTCATCCAAAGTAAAATCCTTCATGATAAAAAGAAGAATCTCTGCCAGAAGCAACAAAGAATCATATGATGACTCTCCAGTCAAGTAAAAATTTCCCAAGATTGAAGGAGAATCTACCAAAATTTAATCCTAGATAAAGGATGAGGTTTGCATGAAATCTACCATTGATCTAGTTGTTATCCTGGTGGACATGTTGGAGATCTCATCCATGGTTTTTAACACCACATGGATCATTCTGCAATAGGCTCCTAAGATAACTAAACCAATCAATTCTAGTACCAAGGAGAGCAACAAAGTGGCTAAAGACATCTCTACCAATACATATTGATTAAGTGGTGGTCGATGATTGTTATTTTTGTTGGGTGTAGGGGTCATCTCATCTCTGTCCTCTCTGCCAATTCAATTTCAACTATATTTTTGGTGGTCCTTGGGTGTAGAGGTCTACCCTTTCTCTATTCTATTTTTAGTGTTGGTTGCTTTGGTGCTTTCCCCAATGATGATCTTGGGATTTTTGTTTATTTTTATTCTAATGGGTTGTTGTTTGTAGGTAATCCTAGTTGGGACACCTTGTTCCTTTTGGCTTTGTAAAAGGTTTAGGGTCCTTTCAAAACCCTCTTTTACTAACAAAAAAATGTATTTTTATTGGTTCAACTTAGAATATAATTGGTATCTTAGTCTAGGTAATGAAACATAAAATTTTAGTTTTGTGATTTTTTTACTCTTTAGTATTATTATGACAATAATTTTAACCATTCGTAAAGAATATTTATATTTAATGACTTAGTTTTATTTGTTCTTTTCTATGTTTAATGAATATTATTTATATAAAATCCTTCAAATTTTGTTCATGCTTGAGAATTATATTTTAATTATTAATTTGAGTTATTTTAGTCAATGTTTGATGGATATTATTTATTTTATTATTAATATATGGTATGTGTTTTTAATAAATTAATACAAGACGATATGTTATAGGTACATTATTAAGATATGGTACATGTATTTATATAGCCAAATTCATGTACATATGTTTACCATAATTTTAAAATGTTGAATACATACATACAAATAACATTTATTTACATATACATATACATATACATATACATATACATATACATATACATATACATATATATATATATATATATATATATATATATATATATATATATATATATATATATATATATATATATATATATATATATGTATATGTATATGTATATGTATATGTATATGTATATGTATATGTATATGTATATGTATATGTATAATAAAATATTTATAACTTAAAATAATCAATATGTATAAAAGTAAAACAAAGCTTAATTTAAAGTGTATGCTTGTATTTAGTTAAAATGTATTTATATTGGTTCAATTAAAAATATATTTGGTATTTTAATTTTGGGTAACAAAACATATAATTTCAATTTTATGATTTTTTTCCTATTTAGTAGTCATTATGATAATCATTTTAACCATTCATGAAGAATATTTGCAAGGTATGACCTTGGGTAGACTCAAGGAGGAGGGGGAAATAGCTAAATAGTATCATTCTCAATTGAAAATATTGAATTTGAAGTTCTAAATTTGTTTCAAAATTAGTTTTCTATGCAACCACTACGAAAATATGTTGTAGTTATTATTAGTTTATATAAAACTATGATGCAAACATTAGACTACCTTTGAAAATGGTTGGAAAACCGTTTATAGAACCATTGTATGCAAGGAAAAAATATAGGATAGAAGATGACAAAAAAGAAAATAAAAAAAAATATGCATGATTGAAAGCGATTAGAAGAGAAAACAAAGAGGAAGATAAAATAATGGAAGAAAAAACAAAGGGTAAAAAAGAATAATAGGAAGAGAAGAGAAAACTAGAAAGGAAGTAGAAAGTGAAAGAATGGACGATGCATGTGAGAAGAAAATAAGAAGATAAACTAAAAGAGGTAGATAAAGGAATGAAAAGAGAAGAAGATATTCTAGTAGAAAGGTTTTATGGGCCAATGGAAAAAACCTGAGAGGCTTTAGGGGTTGGAGAGAGAGGAAACAAGAGAATCCTATGGAAAGAAAAAATCAAGGAGAGAGAGAAAGGGTTTCAAAAAATCTTCATTGTATTCTCAACGAAGAATAAATGAATAACATTTTTTTCAATAAATATTTGAGTCTTTGTTATTGTTCAATGTGATAATATTCAATTTGGAATATTTTGTGTTGTTGTTTAGTTGTGTGTAGGTGGTAGGCAAGAATGTCTAAGCCTAGAAGAATGCAACTTACAGTTCTACCATCTTTGGAGGAAGTTGTTGCAGGCATAAAGGAGTGCTATAATATGAAAGTTTCATAAATAGAGTAGTGCCTTAGAATTTGTTTTGACTGAAATAAGAAATTCTATGAGATGAGGTATGAAGGGCATAGAGGATTGTTATACAACTTTTCCATTTGGAATGAGGAGTCCTATGAGTTAGGGGTCAAATCCATTTGAGTTTATCATTGGGTAATAGGGATATAACAATCTAGAGATCTAATTATTATACAAATCATATCAAAGTTCTATGATATTGACCAATCTACCTTGCTAGAAAATAATCCATTATGAAAGGCCATAGTCATTCTAGATTATAAAACATTCTTAGAAGCGAGTTAATTTTCATTCAAGTGAGAGATAACTTGCTTAATAACTTTTTAAGGAAATCTTAAGAATGCAATTAAAAATATTTTTTCTAGAGCACTTAAATGTTGTACAACATAATTATGGTAAAGTCATCATACATTGAATTGCCATAGACTTAAATCACTATACAATCGTATGATTAGAGGGTTGGGTCATACAATGACAAATTCATAAAATAAAAATGTCATACAATACACCCTAACGTTAAAATAATTTACCATATAATAAATTATTATTTGAAGGTTTAATCATACAAGAGGATGTATCATACATTTCTATGATAGAATGAAATTGTCCAAGGAGACATTTCAATATAGATCATACAATTGTATGATTGAAATAATTTCTAGGTGGGGCATTATCATATGATAGTAAGGGCATTTTCATATAGGGAGGATTTTGTAGAAGTTGACTATATATTTTTGGTATTAGAGATAAAATATCTATGAGGCATGACACATTCCAAAGGAATTATGGCACAATGGGGAAGAAAAATACCACAAGGTTCTCAAGCCATAAATATAGCTAAAATGCTAAGAGAAATTATTTCTCAACTAGATGTCATTAAAATTTCAAAAGGAGGGGCATTCAAATAGAAGATGTAAGTGATAGTGAAGGTGAAGAAGTGTGTCAACAAGAAGCCCACAATGAAGAGTTAAAGGAGGAACTTGAAGAAATATTGATTTGGAAAATTTATAACATGGGTGGGAGGTCAAAGTTAGAGATCACATCATATAATAGAAGATTAAACCCTAAGGAACTCATTGATTGGATCATAGTTATGGTGAAATATTCTAATTTTGAATCAATACAATACCGTAAGAAGATGAAATTTTCTTATACAAAATTAAAAGGACATGCATCCTTATGGTGGGACCATGTACAAAGACAAACAAAAGGAAATGAAAATATTAAGACATGGGAGAAAATGGCCTTGAAATTGAAGTCCAAATTCCTCCTATCAAATTACCAAATAAGATTGTTTAGAAGACTTCAAAACCTCAAGAAAAAAGGGTTGGGAGTGAAAGAGTATACAAAGGAATTCTATAAATTGACCATAAGGGTTGGTCATATTGAAGATGATGAGGAGAATGTGGTGAGATATATAAATGGACTAAGGTTATCCATACAAGACTAAGTTGAGATTATTTGAATCAAAATTATTAAAGAGGCATATCAATATGTGCTCAAGGCAAAGAAAAATTGGTTGCATAGGCAACAAAATAATGTAAAAGGAAGAGGATAATCCTACTGAGAAAAATAAATAATGGTAGAGGCAATATTTGAAAGAAGGAGAAGTCAATATTTCTCAAAGTGATTTCTAGAAAATTACCTAAGAAAAGGGTGAATTATCAATTATACAAGGTGGAGGAAGAGGATATGGTTTTAATGGTAAGTGTTATAAGTTATTGAAAGAGGGACATAGAGCATTTGAATGTCCTCAATCATAGCAAACAAGTCGGCTTGGAAGGAAGGCCTATAATCAAAATGTATAAGTAGATGAAGATAATATTGCTTCACAAAAGAACATGGAAGAACCAAAACAAGGAGATTCCCTTATGATATAAAGGGTATTGTTTAAACCAACAAAGGAGGTATATGATCCTAAATAGATAAGAAGCTTATTTAGAATGATTTGCAAAACAAGAGGTAAATGTTGTAAGGTGATTGTGGAAAGTGAAAGTACAAATAACTTGGTGTCAATAGCGATGAAGGAATAACTTGGGTTGAAGAATATTGATCACCCAAAACCAAATAATATCTCATGGTTGTAAAGGGACACCAAATTTTGGCAACTAAACAATGCATGGTAGATCTTCAAATTGGTTTTTACAAGGATGAGATACTATGCAATGTTACATCAATGGATTCTTGCCATGTCTTGTTGGGAATACCATGGAAGTTTGATAAAAATATAGTACATTAAGTTAGGGAGAACACCTATACCATTGAAAAATAATTCAAGAGGTACATATTAATTCCATTGAAGGACAAAGGGAAAGGGGTGGACAACAGTCCTACAATGTGTTTGAATATGGATAAAAAATTATTGAAGGTTTGTGAGACCAAATTAAAGTGATAAGAGCTAATGTTGAAGGAAGTTATGAAGAAAGTGGAGAAAAAGGAAAAAATAAGCATAGAGAGGAGGTAGTTAATCCAAGTCACCAATAGTAGTGATAATGATGATGACAATATGGTGATTGCTACTATATAAGGAGAAATAGAAAGAGAAAAAAATAATAAATAGATAATATAGGGACAATAATGTTAGGATGACATTGATTTTCATGTTAGCCATGAAAAATGCCATGTTTTCATTGTTGATAGTGACAATGGTACATCAAAGTGTAGTGAAGGACATTGTGATATCAATGACAAAAATCAAAGAGGGGATGAAGAGTTTGGATTTTTTGAAAGGTACACAAATTTTTTTGGATCCAAGATAATGATAAGAATGGGGTACAATGGTAAATAATTGGTAAGATATAGGAAAGGTGTAAAAATGGTCATATTTCCAAAGATAAGACCAAGAAATGAAGGCCTTGGATATGCATGTTTTATAGGAAGTAGCATGACTAAATTTATGAGGAGAGAGAATAGTATAGGGGATGAATGTCCTAGAAAGCATTGTTGTAGTTAGTGTCAAAGATTTGAAAATGTTGCATGTGTTGGAATTGACTTTCTTATGATATTTGTGGAAGACTAATCACTCCACACAAAATTATTGGCACCAAGAGGAAGTTGCCAACAAAGTACATATTGATTGTAGTTGGATGGATGTACAACAATGAGACAAGGTGAAATAAATGTTGAGTGCATTCTATAAGAAGAGGTTTGATCCTCAGAGGAAGGCCAATACCATATAATTAAGCTGGTCATGTGAAGACAACCAAGCTAGAGTGGTAATAGCTTGGAAGAACACTTCACGATATAGATCTCATCGAATATTTTATATTGCCTAGTGAGTATGATATAGATATTATAATGCCTTTGAAAAAATTTTAAAACCCATTTCATGAACCACTAGATAGAAGGGGGAAATATTACATAGAAAAAATAAAAACAAGTTACATGATGAGAAGCGACTAGAAGAGAAAACAAAGAGAAAGAGAAAAGAATATAAGCAAAAAAAGAGAAAAAAATAAAATGAAGTAGAGAGTGAAAGAAAGGACAATGCATGAAAATAAGAATACCAAATAGAGAATACTAATAGGGAAATAAAAAATAGATTATAGGAGAAAGGTCTAATCGACTAATGAGAAAAGCCTAAGAGGCTTTAGGATCTAGAGATAGAGGAAACTAAATAATCCTAGGGAAATAGAAGCCTAGGGATACAAAGAAAGGGTTTCAAAAACTTTACCTTGTATTCTTGATGAAGAATAAATGAATAATATTTTTTCCAATAAATATCTGAGTCTTTGTTATTGTTGAATGTGAGAATATTCGAATTAGAATATTTTTTTGTTGTTTTTTAGTTGTGTGTAGGTGGAGAAGAAGGTCAAAGCCTAGAAGATCATAGATGAAATTTCTATCATCTTTGTTGGAAGTTATTGTAGGCATATAGGAGTTCCATAATGCAAAATATATAACCATAGAATGGTTCCTAATAAATCCATTGACTAAAATAAGAAACCATATAAGTCGAGGTATGAAGGGAACAAAGGAGTTCCATAAAATTCTACAATCTAAAATAAGGAGTCCTATGAGTTAGAGGTCGAAGCCATTTGAGTTTATCATCATGCAATGAGGATATATTAGTCTTTATTTCTAATTATCATAAAAAGCATATGAAAAATCCATGATATTTTCCAATTGGATTTGCTAGAAAATAATCCATCATGAAAGGTTTTAACCATTCCAAATTATAAAACATTTTTAGAAGGAAGGAGTTAATATTCATTTGAGTGGGAGAGAGACTGCTTAATAATTTCCTAAGGAAATCTTAGGAATGAAATTAAGAATATTTATATTTGGAGAACTTAAAATATCATATGATAGAATCGTGGTAAAGTCATCATACATTTAATTTCCATAGAAATAAATCACCATGCAAGTATACAATCAAATATTTGGCTCATACAACAATAGCATCATATGACTAGATGGTCATATGATAGCACCATGACATTTAGTTCACTGTATAATCAATTATTGTTTGAAGGTTCAATTGTACAAGCAAATGGATCATGCAATTGTACAATAAAAGGAAATTATCCAAGGAGACATTTCAGGTTGGATCATACAATTGTATGTTGTAAGCTAGGGCATCATCATACAATAGTAAGGGTATTACCATACATGGGGGGATTTTATAGGAGTTTGGAGGTATTGTTATACATTTATGGATAAAAATTACAAGTTACAAATAAAATCCACAAAAACATAGAGAGAGAATTAATCTAACCATAAAAATAAGCTAAGAACTCCCCTCTTTATATTGGAGATAAAAATAATCTAATAACTCTCCTCTTTATATGCAAATTTTTTAACAATTTAAACTTACCAATTTATATGGATTTTTTTGTCTAAAGAATAGTTTTGGTGGAAGCTAAATTTATAACAATATGAACCTCCCACATAAGATATATTACAAATTGTTAGGTGTAGACAAATTTTATCCATGAAACTTTAAATATAAATATTATTAAATATGTTGTGTTGGACATGAACCTCTAAAAATGGGGGTTATGCCAAGTTATTGTTTCAAAAAAAGATAAAAAATTCAAGTACACCAATATTGTTGGGCGGAATATAAAAAGTGTATTTGCTAAGTAACATTCAGCCAAAAATTGTTCATGTGAATACTACAAATGTGTATGTGTGTGTGTGTGTATGTAAGAATTTTTTTTTTTTTTTTAATTCTTAGAGGCATTGGACAAGGATTAAAAAAAATTACAAAGATAAAATACAAAGAAGATAATTTTTTATTAAGATAATCTACAAAGCACTAGTGCAGATGTGTATAAGATAAAATACATAAATATAAAATACAAGTAGATTTTATTATAAACAAATACTTATTATAAAGAACATAATATTTTCCTATACATAAAATACATTGAACATAAGCACTCGTATATCTTCTCTTGTATGTATCTCTATCCCAATTAGCACCCACAAAAACTTGTAGATTTACAATATTACTATCTCCATATTTTTCTTGGTAACATATAGCATAGTATAAAGTTCCATGCAGTATTTTAAGATCCTCTTCACAACAATCCTATGTTTATTTTCTATATTGGACATATATCTACTAACTGCTCCCATTGCATGTGCAATATCAAGTCTAGTATAGACCATTGTATACATCAAACTACCAAAAACACTAGCATAGGGAACATGATGCATTTCTTCAATTTCCTCATATATTTTAGGATACTATTCAATAGATAACTTTTGACTATATGGAGTACATATTGGTTTACAATCATGCATCCTAAACCTTTGAGTATCAAATCAACATATTTCCATTGATTTAACCTTAAATTTCTATTTGCATGATTTCTTATTATTTCCATACCCAAAATAAATTTTGTAGCACCCAAATACTTCATCTCAAATTTAGTAGATAACTAATATTTTAGTAACTTTATCATCTCCTTATTATTGCCAATTAATAGCATGTCATCCACATACAAAACAATGATAACAACATTTTTACTTTCTTGTTTAAAACACACACATAGATCTGCTTTTCTTTTTCCAAGCCCAAGTGTCAAAAAAAACCTATAAAATTTTTGGTTCCACATTCTTGGAGATTGCTTCAAGTTGTAAAGAGATTTTTTTAGCTTGCACTCTAAGTCCTCCTTACCTTTTACCCCAAATCATTCTAGTTGTGACATATATATATATATATATATATATATATCTTCAAGTTCAAAATGTAGAAATGTTGTCATTACATCATTCTATTTCAAGATCAAAAGCAGTAGAAATAGCCAAAAAAATCTCATTGAAGTTAGTTTAGCTATAGGAGAAAAAAATCTCACTAGAGTCAATTCCCTCAACTTGAAAAAATTCTTTTGCTACCAGGCAAGCCTTGTACTTATCCAAATTTCCTTCTATATTTTACTTCTTCTTGAATACCCACTTACAAGAAACCAATATTTTTCTAGGGGGTAATTTCACCAATTTCCACATGTTATTTTTATCCAGGGATTCCATTTTTTCCTCCATAGTTATTTAACTTATTCTCACTTGACTAAAGTGCCTCCTTTATAGTCTTGGGTTCTTCATTTGATCTTCTCAAACTTTCTCCTCACCTTATTCCTTAAAAATTTTCTCATTAGAATCTCTCTATAGTTCATCTTCTTCTATAGCACTAGGTTCTACATTAGGTTCTTACTTCTACTCTAATTTTACTTTAACTATTTTAGGTTCTTTGCTTGGTTGCATTTCCTATTTTGGAACCCCTTTTGTTTCTCTAAATACCACATTACGATTGTAAACAATCTTCATTGTTTATGGGTTCCACAACTTGTATCCTTTAACACTAATACTATAACCTAAAAATATGCATTTTTTAGATTTATAGTCTAGCTTATTCCTTTTATATTTTGGTACATACATATAATCAATGCAACCAAAAACCCTTAAATTACTAAGAGAGGGTTTCTTACCAATCCACTTCCTATGGAGTCTTGTCCACCAAAGCTGAGGTAGGAGATCTATTTATGATGTAACAAGAAATTAACATGGCTTCTACAAATAATTTTATTTCTAACCTTGCACCACTTAACATGTTTTTGGCCTTATCCATCAATGTTTTTTTCATCCATTCTACAAATCCATTTTGTTGTGGAGTATGTGGAGTTATTTTATGATTTTCTATTCCATAGTCCTTGCAAAACTACTCAAATTCATTGGAGAAATACTCACCACCATTGTCATTTCTCAAAACCTTTATGTTTTTCTCTATCTGGTTTTCTATAAGAGCCTTAAACTCTTTAAATTTATTTAAAACATCATATTTGTTTTGTAAAAACTATAACTAGGTATTTCTTGAAAATTCATTTAGAAATGTAACAGAATAGATAGATTTACCTAACGATGGTAGTTTTGTGGGTCCAAACACATCACTATGAACTAGATGAAAATTACCTTCAGATCTTGCAGCACTACTATGGAACTTGACTTGTGTTTTCTTTCCAAACACACAATGCTCACAAAAGTCAAAATTTAATGGGCAATCAAAAATTCCTTCAACCATGCCTTTTATTTTTAATTCTCAAAGGTATTTCTCACCAATATGCCCCATGCTTTGATGCCACAATATTGTCTTTATGATAGAAATACTTGGAGTTTCTTCTATTGTATCATTCTCCTCTACAACTAAAGAGTTATTATAATCAATACTTACAATTATAGCCTCAAGTTTGAACAAAGTTCTTGTATGAACTCCCCTTGCCAACACCAAGGCTCCACAAATAATATATTAGCTATCATTATTGAATACCATAGTTAAACCTGCATCATTCATCTTACTCATAGATATTATATTCCTTTCCAAATCCAATAATATACAACACACTAGGAAGGGTTTTAATTCTTTCATATTTTAACCTCAACTTGACTCTTCCTTGGTCTATTACTTTATGTCAAATTGTCTCCCAAGAAGAATTCACCTTCATTTATCTTTTCATATTCATAGAACCCCTCCCTATGAGGAGTCATATGAAATAAAGCACCTAAGGCAATAAACCATGATTCATGGAATTCACTTGAACATACTGTAGTTAATAATAAGTCCCTTGAATATTCATTTGTGGTCTTAATATCTATAGAAGTTCCTTCATCAGATGATCAAATATTATTAGCTTTTTCAGATCTACAATCTCTTTTTTTATATCCTATTTTACCACAATTCCAGTATCTTCTCTTTTCTAGAGCAACAGGTTTACCCCTAGATCTTGATTTTTTTTCTCTTGATTTATTTTTGTTTCTTTCTTGATAATGACCTCTCACAACCAAGACATCCTTCTGATGATAATCCTCAAAATATTTTTGTCTCATTTCTTTAGATACAATTGTTCCTACTATATCCTATACTTTCAATGTAGAAGTAGTATTGGTGATAACCATAACTAGGCTATCCCATGAATTAGGTAATGAATAAAGTAAAGTAATACACTTTTCCTCTTCACACATTTATATTTCAATAGAGTTTAATAAAATTACCACAGTGTTAAAAACATTCAAATGTTCAGCCATAGAGTCACCATCATTCATCTAAAGCGAATACTTCTTATGAAAAAAGAGTTTATTTACTAGCAACATTATCTGATACAAAGTTACTAGCTTATATGATAATGACTTTATCATGGTCTCTATCGATACATTCAACAATACCAAATTAGATAAGCATAATTTGATAGAACTCCTTGCCTTCCTATCGATCTTCAACCAATCCTCATCTTTCATTGATGTTGGTTTTATTATTGAGACTGCAATCCATTGATCTCTATCAACCAACAAATCCTCTATCTCGAGTTTCCATAACTCGAAATTTTATTCATTAAATTTTTCAATCTCCAATCATGTGCTTCTCATTATTTTTATTTTTCCATATTCTTTTACATACAACTCTCACTCAAAAATAAATTTATCACAGGGTTGAAACCCTCACTCTTAAAAAAAATCTAAAACCTATCTCTGATACCAAATGTTAATGCTAAACATGACATTGATACCAATAAAGAGAGCTAAAATTTTGGAACAAGAGTAATATAAGTTTTATTGATTTTTTATTTGATAAATTATGAGACTGGGTAGTATGGGAGGAGCGAATAATGGACCCTAGAATTAACATGGGGCCCATGAGGGAAAACAACCAATGGAAACTACACATGGGGAAAATTCCACACTCACCACCATTGAGCGATGCTCCCATCGAAGAGGATGGAGCATATTGTTGGGCCATGATTCGCTCGTTTGAGGGGTTGGGTCATGGTTCGCGTGCATCCACATGGGCATTTAACCCAAAATCCTGCTTCCCAATTTGCAAAGCTTTATATGGGTTTTGTGCTTTATATACCACCATGAGGGCCATTATGGAATAAATGTGGGATAATGGCTCATAGTTTTATAATTCCTTTTTTCGGAATAAAAATTCTTTACAGCATTTTGTTTCCTTCCTAACTCATTATTTTTATCTTTATCTAAAAACCCCATTAAAAAACATTTTTTTGTGGTTATTATGCTCTTCACTTGCCACATAATGTGATATGGTGAACCAGAAATACTCCAGCACTAGTAGTATGCTCTTCACTTGCCGTGTAATACAATCTAGTGAATAAAAAACTAGCACATGTTTTTTTTAAATAGAGTACTGCTATGCCATGTTTCCTTCTAAGCTAATATTTATCCCATAATGGCCCTCATGGTGGTATATAAAGCACAATGCCCACATAGAGCTTTGCAAATCAGTAATCAAGATTTTGGGTTAAATGCCCAAGTGGATGCATGTAAACCATTGCTCAACCCCTCAAACAAGCAAATCATGGCCCAACAATATCTCCATCCTCTCCCGTGGGAGCATCACTCAATGGTGGTGAGTGTGGAATTTTACCCATGTGTGGTTTCCATTGGATGTTTTCCCTCATGGGCCCAAAGTTAATTTTAGGGTCTATTATTCGCTCCTCCTGTACTGCCCAGTCTCATAATTTATTAAATAAAAAATAATTAAAAAATAACATGAGCAATGTTGCAGGAGTCTTGAGCCATTATCCCATATTTATCCCATAATGTCCTTCATGGTGGTATATAAAGCACAATACCCACATAGAGCTTTGCAAATCGAGAATCAAGATTTTGCGTTAAATGCCCAAGTGGATGCACATGAACCATGATCCAACCCCTCAAACAAGTGAATCATGGCCCAACAATATCATCCATCCTCTCCTGTGGGAGAATTGTTCAATGATGGTGAGTGTGGAATTCTCCCCATGTGTGGTTTCTATTGGTTGTTTTCCCTCATGGGCCCCAAGTTAATTCTAGATTCTATTATTTGTTCCTCCCGTACTGCCTAGTCTCATAATTTCTGAAATAAAAAATAATTAAAAATTAACTTGAGCAACAATACAGGAGTCTTGAGCCATTATCCCATATTTATCCCACAATGACCCTTATGGTGGTATATAAATCACAACACCCACATAGAGCTTTGCAAATCAGGAAGCAAGATTTTGGGTTAAATGCCCAAGTGGATGCACGCGAACCATGACCTAGCCCCTCAAATGAGTGAATCATGACCCAAAAATATGCTCCATCCTCTCCCGTGGGAGCATTGCTCAATGGTGGTGAGTGTGGAATTTTCCCCATGTGTGGTTTCCATTGGCTGTTTTCCCTCATGGGCCCCAAGTTAATTCTAGGGTCTATTATTCGCTCCTCTCGTACTCCCTAGTATCATAATTTCTTAAATAAATTAAAAAATTAAAAATTAACTTGAGCAACGTTGCGGCAGTCTTGAGATATTATCCCATATTTATCCCACAATGTCCCTCATGGTGGTATATAAAGCACAAAACCCACATAGAGCTTTGCAAATTGGGAAGTAGGACTTTGGGATAAATGCCCAAGTGGATGCATGCGAACCATGACCCAACCCCTCAAATGAGCAAATCATGGCCCAAAAATATGCTTCATCCTCTCTCGTGGGAGCATTGCTCAATGGTGGTGAGTGTGGAATTTTACCCATGTGTGGTTTCCATTGGTTGTTTTCCCTCATGGGCCCCAAGTTAATTCTAGGGTCTATTATTTACTCCTCCCGTACTACCGAGTCTCATAATTTTTTAATAAAAAATAATAAAAAATTAACTTGAGCAATGTTGTGGGAGTCTTGAGCCATTATCCCATATTTATCCCACAATGGCCCTCATGGTGGTATATAAAGAACAACACCCACATAGAGCTTTGCAAATCAAGAAATAGGATTTTGGACTAAATGTCCAAGTGGATGCACACGAATAATGACCCAGCCCCTCAAACGAGCGAATCATGGCCCATCAATATGCTCCATCCTCTCCCATGGGAGCATCGCTCTATGGTGGTGAGTGTGGAATTTTCCCCATGTGTGGTTTCCATTGGCTATTTTCCCTCATGGGCCTAAAGTTAATTCTAGGGTCTATAATTAAATCCACCCATACTGCCTAGTCTCATAATTTCTTAAATAAAAAATAATTAAAAATTAACTTGAGCAACGCTACGGGAGTCTTGAGCCATTATCCCATATTTATCCCACAATGGCCCTCATGGTGATATATAAAGCACATCACCCACATAGAGCTTTGTAAATCAGGAAGTAGAATTTTGGGTTAAATGCCCAAGTGGATGCATGTGAACCATGACCCAGCCCCTCAAACGAGCGAATCATGGCCCATCAATATGCTCCATCCTCTCCCGTGGGAGCATCGCTCAATGGTGGTGAGTGTGGAATTTTCCCCATGTGCGGTTTACATTGGTTTTTTTCCCTCATGGGCCCCAAGTTAATTCTAGGGTCTATTATTCACTCCATCCGTACAGTCCAGTCTCATAATTTATTAAATAAAAAAATATTAAAAATTAACTTGAGTAACATTGTAGGAGTCTTGAGCCATTGTTCCATATTTATTCCACGATGGCCGTCATGGTGGTATATAAAGCACAACACCCACATAGAGCTTTGCAAATTGGGAAGCAGGGTTTTGGTTTAAATTCCCAAGTGGATGCATGAAAACCATGACTCAATCTCTCAAATGAGCGAATCATGACCCAAAAATATGCTCCATCCTCTCCCGTGGGAGCATATCTCAATGGTGGTGAGTGTGGAATTTTCCCCATGTGTGGTTTCCATTGCTTGTGTTTCCTCATGGGCCCCAAGTTAATTCTAGGGTCTATTATTCGCTCCTCTTGTACTACCCAGTCTCATAATTTCTTAAATAAAAAATAATTTAAAATTAACTTGAGCAACACTACAAGAGTCTTGAGTCATTATCCAATATTTATCCCACAATGGCCCTCATGGTGGTATATAAAGCACAACACCCACATAGAGCATTACAAATCGAGAAGCCAGATTTTGGGTTAAATACCCAAGTGGATGCATGCGAACCATGCCATAGCCCTTCAAATGAGTGAATCATGACCCAACAATATGATCCATCCTCTCCCGTGGGAGCATCACTCAATGGTTGTGAGTGTGGAATTTTCTCCATGTGTGGTTTCCATTGGTTGTTTTCCCTCATGGGCCCCAAGTTAATTCTAGGGTCTATTATTCGCTCCTCCCGTACTACCCAGTCTCATAATTTATTAAATAAAAAATAATTAAAAATTAACTTGAGCAACGCTGTGGGAGTCTTGAGCCATTATCCTATATTTATCTCACAATGGCCCTCATGGTGGTATATAAAGCACAACACCCACATAGAGCTTTGCAAATTGGGAAGCAGGATTTTGGGTTAAATGCCCAAGTGGATGCATGTGAACCATGACCCATTCCCTCAAACGAGCGAATCATGGCCCATAAATATGATCCATCATCTCCCGTGGGAGCATCGCTCAATGGTGGTGACTGGAATTTTCCCCATGTGTGGTTTCCATTGGCTATTTTCCCTCATGGGCCCAAAGTTAATTCTAGGGTCTATTATTCGCTCCTCCCGTATTGCCCAGTCTCATAATTTCTTAAATAAAAAATAATTAAAAATTAACTTGAGCAACGTTGCAAGAGTCCTCAGCCATTATCCCATATTTATCCCACAATGGCCCTCACGGTGGTATATAAAGCACAATACCCACATAGAGCTTTGCAAATTGGAAAGTAGGTTTTTGGGTTAAATTCCCAAGTGGATGCACACAAACCATGACCCAGCCCCTAAAACGAGCGAATCATGGCCCAACAATATGCTCCATCATCTCCCGTGGGAGCATCACTCAATGGTGGTGAATGTGGAATTTTCTCCATGTGTGGTTTCCATTGGTTGTTTTCCCTCATGGGCCCCAAGTTAATTCTAGGGTCTATTATTTGATCCTCTCATACTGCCTAGTCTCATAATTTCTTAAATAAAAAATAATTAAAAATTAACTTGAGCAATGTTGTGGGAGTCTTGAGCCATTATCCCATATTTATCCCATAATGGCCCTCATGGTGGTATATAAAGTACAACACCCACATCAATATTTGGAAAAAAATTAGGCTTTTGGATTAAATGCCCAAGTGGATGCACGTGAACCATGCACCAAACTCTCAAACGAGCGAATCATGGCCCAATAATATACTCCATCCTCTCCTGTTGGAGCATCGTTCAATGGTGGTGAGTGTGGAATTTTCCCCATGTGTGGTTTCCATTGGATTTTTTCCCTCATGGGCCCCAAGTTAATTCTAGGGTCTATTATTCGCTCCTCCCGTATTGCCCAGTATCATAATTTATTAAATAAAAAATAATTAAAAATTAACTTGAGCAACGTTGCGGGAGTCTTGAGCCATTATCCCATATTTATCCCACAATGGTCCTCATGGTGGTATATAAAGCACAACACCCATATAGAGCTTTGCAAATCGAGAAGCAGGATTTTGGGTTAAATACCTGTTGGTCACGAATCTGCCACAGGAAAGGATTTTACAAGTGCGCCCTAGACCCGACCAACATTGAAAGGCTGGAAGCAAGAAATGGCTCCCAGACCAATCTCCAGAGTGGGCTGGTTCCCTTCACTATTCTAAACTTGGTGTAAGATAAGGGTTGCTGGAAAGAGATTTAAAAAATTGCAGAAAGAAATGGGAAATATGGCCACAGGCCGAAGTGATGGGATCAGAAAAACAACAGCAGGAAACTACAAACGTAACAACAACAAGTAACATAAGGAATTAGCCTAATCCTCGCACAATCACATGCAACAAATCCCTCCAAACCCACATTCCAGAAATCGTACCCTGACCGCAATATTTAAATCCAGAAACAGAATTTAAATGTAACAGCAATGCAGGAGTATGAATGCTATTAGAAATGCAGAAAAATAGAAAGCAAATTCATCCATGCGACGCTTGAAAAATTAGAAGTCGATCCTTGTATTCCCGCAAATACAATTCCAGTCTCTAGCAGCAAGTTTTTCCAACCTTTGTAAATGAAAATTACATTGGTTTTTATAGAGGTCCGTCCTCTTTGCAGCATTAAATATTTAAAACCAACTTCCTCGTGATCTACAACCATGCAACGGAAATTATGCACACGATCCCCTTAGTTGCAGCAAAAATTAAATACAATTAGACGCTAGCGGTCTTCTTCATTAAATTCATTTTTTTTAAAATATGCATGAAACCGTTACGACAATCCACGAACAACAGCCTCGAATGCATTAAATCTTCAATATTGGTGGCCTGGGCGCGTCTTTTACTTTGAATGCCTTGGAAATCCGCAAATTATTAAATTCGGGTCAGCATTAAATCATCGAAAACCAAAAATATCTCCTCGGCCGTTCATACTGCGTTTTGGCGGGAAACAGTCGCAGGTCGCGAAAACGCGACGGGTCACGAAATCGTGACATATTCTAATGTCGTACGCTTCGCTGCTGAAGACCCGCGAAAATGGCACCTGTAGCGATATCGCTACGTCTTCGTCCTTTAGTTCTTTCCTCCTCGCTACCCCGCGATTCGGAAACATGTAGCGATTTCGCTACGCACTTTGGTTCTTGGTTCTTCCTTGCGCTCTGCCCCGTGAAAATGGAACATGTAGCGATATCGCTACATGTTTCGGGCACTTTGTCTTTCTGGTCAAAACCCCGCGATTTCGCTACGGGTAGCGATATCGCTACGCATTTCTTTCTCCGTACCATTTGCCATTTTCCGTCGCGATGCGCTGCATCTTTGCCTTGCAGGAACCCTTCCTAAAAAAGTGCAGCGATGCGCTGCAACTTTGCCTTGGACTCTTCTCTGCTCGAACATGCAGCGAATCGCTGCAAGTTTTGGCACTTGCCCCTTCGAAGCCGCCAGCGTCGCGATTTGAGAACATGTCAGCGATGCGCCGCAACTTTTCAACTTGAGCCTTTGAAGCCGACCGACCCGCGATTCTGGAACACGTCGCGATATCGCGACGGTTCCGCCCAACCTGCCTGCGTTGACTGCGTTGACCGCGATTTCGCGACATGTCAGCGAATCGCTGCAGTTTTTAGACTTAGTCATTTTTTGCTCATTTTTTCTCCTTTTTTCGCCAAAGCTGCATCAAAGCTGATATCAAAGGTCAGATTTTCAACAATACACTAATGCATTAATCAATGAGAATCAATGTGGCAAAAATGCCAACATTCTTGGCGGCTCGCGGGGTATACAGCTCGTTGTATGCAAGAATCCAGGCCTTAGTCCATTGGGCACAGAGTCATATCAGAATAGGAAGGTTGGCTGCTGCAGAACATGTCAGAGGACTGCTACTAAACTTCTTCTGCTGCTGAAAACTAGAACCGGAAGAACCTGCATAGAAGCGGTTATAAACTGAAGAAATGGAATGTGATGGTGGAGTGAGCTCCTGCGATTGCGCAGGCGGTGACTGCAATGGAGTGGTGTGAATAATAAAATGAGGGAGCAAAAGTGACGTAGTAGACATAACAACAACATGTTGATACACTACCAGCGGCAATAGATGGAATGAACGAATGGATGGAACAGAAATGGAAGTTTTGAAGCGTGAAATGAAAATGAACTAAGCTGGAAAATAAATGCTTTTTAAAACAAAAACAAACTGAGAAGAAAGGGATAAGAAGAAATGGGGAAAATAGAAAAGGGGAGAAGAAACAACAGCCGTGGCTTATTCTTTTTGTTTTTTTATATTGCAGGAAGAAAGAAACAAAAGAAGGAAGAGGAAGATGAAGAAAGGAAATAGAAAGCAGGGGAGGGAAAAGAAGAATTCTTTGGAAGCCACAAACTACCGGGAAAGGAAGGACAAAAGGGAAACAAACACCTACAGCCCACAAGCAACAAGAGCCAAGGTGACAACAAAAGGCAAAAAATATATACATACTCTTTTCTTCTTCTCTACTTCCTTTTTTTTTTTTTTTATATATATATATATATATATTTTTGTTATATTATATACAAACTCAAATTGAACTTGCGAAGTCATGAAAAGTAGGCTTTCAAATGAAAGCCATTAACTGAAATTGGAAGTGGGCTACCATCCATGTCTTCCAAATAGAAAGAATTAGCTGCACCTGTGCTGGAAATGCGGAAGGGACCCTCCCAGAATGCATCAAACTTCTTATGATTGCCAGGTTTAGCTTTATTCTCATTCCATTTCAGCACCAAATCTCCTGTCTTGAATGGACGGGCTGCAGAATGCTTATAAAACCACTTCGAAATCCCTTGCGTGTGCTTGTCAAATTCATTATATGCTTTGGAACGCTGCTCCTCTAATTCCAACAACTGTGCTATTCGCAGATCCAAGGAACTCAGGTCTGTCTCATCATCTTGAAAAGACTGCAACTGCTGTAATACTGGCAACTCAAGATGAACCGGCAACCTTGCTTCTTTGCCATAGACTAGGGCATATGGTGAGGTTTTAATGGACTTCTTGACGGAAATCCTGTCTGCCCATAATGCCTGATTTAATAACAAGTGCCATGACCTTTTGTTCTCTCCCAATGACCGCTTCAAAATTCTGAGCAAATTTTTGTTCGTTGACTCTGCCAAGCCATTTCCCTGTGGATAGTAATTGGAAGATGTCTTAAGGAAAATGCCAAACTTGTTAGCAAACTCAGCCAGTTCAGCTCCAATGAATGGAGTCCCATTATCCGTAATGATGGCGTCTGGAACACCAAAACGTGTAATCAAACTCTCAACAAAAGAAATCACTACAGATTGATTGGCCATCTTTGTAGGTATGGCTTCAGACCACCTGGTGAAATAATCTGTAGCCGTTAAGATGTATCTGTGACCAGCTGAGGAATTAGGATCAATTATTCCAATAAAATCCAACCCCCATTGCTGAAAGGGTGCTTCAACCTGAACTGGATGCAAAGGCAGAGCTGCATTCCTTACTCTTCCTGAATATCTTTGGCATTTATCACAAGCTTGTGCAATCTTGAAAGAGTCTGAGAACAGAGTCGGCCAGTAATAACCAGCTCGAATGATTTTCAAGGCCATCGGTCTTCCTGCATAGTGACCTCCTGAGAGACCTGAATGAAACTCTTCCAAGATCCTATCCTTGTCCGCTTCTTTAACACACTTCAAAAGAACACCATCAATATTTTTAAAAAATAAACCATCTGAAAACAAAACATACCGCAGAGCTTGCAACCGAAATCTCCTCCTCTGAGAAGCATTCAATTGAGATGGACATCTTCCAGTTGTGAAGTAATCAATCAGGTCCTCTGTCCAATCTTTTTCCAAAATTAAGAAATTCATTAAATTGTCATTACCAGCAAGAGCTTCTCCCTGATCTTCGCATACATCAAATGCTGCCATCTTTGCTAACTCGTTGCACGGAGCTTTACCACGCACTAATTTAGTTGGGTGAATTTCTACATCAAATTCTTGGATCTTGGTGACCCAACCAGCACGTTTATCACCCAACTCTCCTTGAAGAATGAAATTTCTCACATCTGGGTGAATAACATAAACAAATGTCCTGCTCTGGGAAATAAAATGTTTGAATTTCTTCAGGGATTTCATCACAGCATATACCTGTTTCTCAATAAAATTGTACTTTGCTTCATGAGGTAAAATGACTTGGCTCGGAAAAGCAATGGGCCTTTCATTCCCATCATCTCCCTTTTGCGTCGTAATCGCAAGCATAACCTGTCATCTTCTCCAACCGCATATAAGATGAAATCCTTGGAGTAGTCGGGATTAATCGGGACAGGGCCCGCACTATTCTTTCCTTGATCTCCCGAAATGCTTCCTTTCTTTGAGTCGTCCATTGGAAAACCGCATCTTTCTTCAACAATTCGGTCATTGGTTTAACAACTCGAGCAAAATCAGCAATGAACTTTCTAATGAAATTTATCTGTCCAAAGAAAGATTGAAGTTCCTTCTTGTTTGCAGGGAGTGTCAATTTCTTCAAAGCTTCAACACGGGCTGGATCAATTGCTAATCCATCTTCAGAAATCACATGACCCAGAAGCTTACCTTCTTTTACAGCAAACACAGACTTCTTTGGATTAATGGAGATTCCGAATTCTCTGCATTTCTCAAAAATTAGCCTCAGGTGAGAACAATGGTCTTCCCTTCTATGTGAAAAGACTGTCATGTCGTCAAGGTATATTACAATGATCCTATTCAATAAATCCTTGAAAGCAATATCCATTGCTCTTTGGAAGGTAGCTCCAACATTTGATAGTCCAAAGGGCATTCGTTGATATGCAAAAGTACCCCACTTCGTGGTGAATGCTGTCTTAAACTGATCTTCATCTTTTACCCAGATCTGGTTATACCCAGAAAATCCATCTAACAAAGAAAAACGTTGTGCCCCAGCCACAACATGCAATATTTGATCTATTCTTGGTAAAGGATAATGATCCTTTAATGAAGCACGGTTCAAATTCCTGAAATCAACGCACAATCTAATATCTCCATTCTTCTTACGGACTGGGACCAGATTGGCGACCCATGTGGAGTGCTTGACCGGATAGATGATCTTAGCTTGCAGCATTTTAACAAGCTCAGCCTTCATCAACGCCTCAATCTTTGGATTTACCGGTCTCTGTTTCTACCGAAAAGGCCTAACTCCTTCTTCCAGTTCAATTGTATGCTGTATAATCTGCTTGTTGTAGCCTTTCAAGTCTTCATAGCTCCAAGCTATAATATCAGAAAACTCTTTACAGAGCTGCCTGATTTTCTGCAGTTCTTTTGGGGTTGAGTCAGTGCCAACCTTAATCACTTTGTCGGGTTGAAGCTCTAACTCCATGTATTCCTTTCTATCAATCTCCATTCGAGGCTTTCTGGAACGATCATGTTGGTCAAACAAGCTCTCCAGAGTTATTAGACCCTTTGGAATATGGTTATTCCTTAATTGAATAAGACCTTCGGCTTCCTCATCTCCCAAAGTTCTGCCTTCAACAGCTGCAGCTTCATGTATCAAGAAATGAACAATCTGCTCATCGGTTTCAAAGACCTGCCAAAAAGTTTCCTTGTCTGGCACACTGGGTCTGTATACCATTCTCACTGTCTTGGGTTTGTTCACAACTTGATCAGCAGGAGAAAAGTTAGCTCCAAGAGATGCTAATAAGTCAGCATGTTTATTCATCTCTCTGGAAACAGCTTGAATATTAAGCGCAGTGAAAAATTCAAACAAATCCCAAACCTGATTACGATATGCTTTCAGATAATGCTGCTTTGAGATACATCTATTTGTGACCTGATTTACAATAAGCTCGGAATCACCAAAAATATTGAGTTGTTCTATTCCTAACTTCTTTGCTTTCTTCAGACCCAAGCACAATGCTTTGTATTCAAGCAGCGTTATTTGTGCAACTCCATGTAAGTCGATAAGAATAAGTCCTTTGTACACCAGATGGAGAAACTAACACAATACCTACTCCGGCACCATTCCTGCATCTAGCTCCATCGAAATACAGTTGCCATAACTGATCTGTAACCTCGATCTGATCAACTGGGTTAGACAATTCCTGCTTTGTCTCAGTCTCAGGTTTTTGAATGGCATAGCAGCCAATCTCTGTCTCCATCATGGCATTGAAGTTAAGCATTGAAAACTGGTCTTCCAACTGAAGATTGTTTAAAACTTCACTCATTAAAACAACATCTTCAGACTCTTCAGTGAGCATATGGACCGACTGCATGTCTTTTCCAACATCTTCCAACTTCTCGATGTGAAAAGGGGAAGGCTTTTCATTCTGTATTCTGAGACGTCTATTCTTAAAAGGAATTTCCAGATGGGAATAATCTAATGCCAGATAACCCCCTAATTTTGCAGTAAATTCCCTGGATAAACACATGCTAAAATAGGGCTCTAAATCTACTACAACAATTTCTTGAATAACAGTGATCTGGGGCATTGTATGCAGGACAATGGGTACATCTTTAATGACACCTACTATTTTCACAGGAGTACCATCTAATTGCAGGACTCCAGGACTACTCCGGGTATACTCCATTCCCATAGCTTCACAGACTCCCTTGGGCATGACAGTGGTTGCAGCTCCAGAATCAATCATACAATTGTGTACAACCCAACCTTCTATTTGCAATGACAAGTAAAAAGGAGGAGGTCTGTTCTTACCAGTAACAGAGGTGGTTAAAGTTTGGGCATAGATGGTCTGGGTAGGCCCTTTTTCACTCTCCTTCACAGATTTCAATGACTCTTGTAATAAATCTACTTGACCAGGTAATTGCAAAGCGTCATAAAGGCTTACCTTAGCAGGGGTCTTCTTAAGATCATCAACAATATTGTATGAAACTGCAGCAGAATTTTTCTTCTCAGCAGGTTGCTCAAATCTGGTTCTGTACTGCTGTGTAGCTTCCACTCTTAACCTCTTGGTCAGTGATGGATATTTCAATTTTTCACGTGCCTGCTCCTCTGCTTCTGATCTTACTGGTGCAGCTGCTACCTTTTCTTGAACTCTATTAAAAGCTGGATCTTTGGGCAAAACAGGTGCATCAGACTTTGGAACTGGCACAGGAGCTTTCACTGGCCTCTTCACTTCAGCCGGAACCTTCAAAGGTTGTAAGTCAGCAGGATCAACTATCATGGGTTTCTTTCCAGTTCTTGTCAGAACTGAAACTTGTTCGTCAACTGGAGATATCAAACTATGACCAGCTTCTGAGATCATATTAATATGGTCACCTGAAGAGCTGGCCGCCAAGGTCTGCACATAATTTAAGTGAACCATACATGTATCTTCTCCATGAGGATCATTACAAGTGGAACACCAATATACTCCATCTGCATGGGCTGCGTCTTCATTTGCTAGAACAGCTAAGCCCTTTTCAGGTGTTTTGCTTGTGGAGGCAGCTTGATCTCTAGTAATTTGAGGAGGTTGAAATCTCCTTGGCTGGAAATCTCTCTCAGCCTGCTTCCTCTCAATGAGTGTGATCTTATTTCCCATGGCTCTAATGGCAGAATTTGCAGACTTCACCTCTTGCAATAATGTTGTATATGGATCAGGATTTGCAGGTGCAGGAGGTGCTGGCAAAGGCAGAGACGCTGGTGGTGCTGGCAAAGCTAGAAATGCAGTGGAAACGGGAGATGGTTGAATGCTGGGTGCAGGAAGCGGTAAAGGAGTTAAAGCAGGCAACTGAGGAGCTGGAACAGGTGCAATCTGAGGTGCTCTAGAGCTCCATGATGGTGTAGGATACATAGCTGGCATGGGGTGTGGTTGTGAACCATATAAATATTGAGGCAAATCTGGAATAAGAGGCATAGTTACCTTTGGAGGCAGTCTTCCTACAGTAACCAGATCAGCTTCCGCTTTAATTGCTTGTTCAAATATTTCTGGAAACGTTATCACATTAGACTGCCGAACCGCCCGACCGATATCCGAGTGAAACGCTCCGAGGTAGTACATCGTAGCTAATTCATCGACAGGCCGAATACCATCGGGAATCCTTTGCCAAGTTCTCGGTAAACCGGACATTAAAATCAGGTATCTCTTCTTGTGGATGTCTCCCGTATGACAGTAAACTGATTTAACAATGAGAAAGGGTCGGCCTGTTCATGAAAATGTTTCACCAGCAAATCACCAAACTGATCCCATGATGCTATGGTACCGGGAGGCAGAGTTCTGTACCAAAACAGCAGTTTACCTCTCAAAGAACATACTAACAATTTGATCATCACATCTTCATCGGTAATGTCATGGATAGCAGCCAGGGAAGCCACATCATTTATGTGCTCATAGGCTGTTTTACCAGTACCGTCGTAAGTGGGCAAAGCCTTTAGTGCAGCCTGAGGTACTGGATTCTGAGCCTGCAGATTCAAGGCTCCAGTGCTATTCCATGCCAAGAATTTTTTGGGTGGAGGAAATTGTGCCATTGGTGGAACTTGTAGGGGTGCAACACTAGCAACAATACTGGGTATTTGTATAGCAGAAGATGGAAGGGATGAGGAAACTAATCTAGAATGCTCACCACTTCTCGAACTATCGAGCTCAAAGAACTGAACAAGATCGCCAAATTTCTTTGACTGTGATCTTGTGATCATGAAGTATTTCTGGGTCCAGCAGACAGAGTTACCAAAAACAACAGAGTCACCAAATGCTCTAATTTACAGTCTGAAGGCGAACATTAAACCTTCGACCCTATGGGATCTTTTAGAGACAAATAAAATCTGTCCCACCGGGCGTGCCAAAAACTGTTGGTCACGAATCTGCCACAGGAAAGGATTTTACAAGTGCGCCCTAGACCCGGCCAACATTGAAAGGCTGGAAGCAAGAAATGGCTCCCAGACCAATCTCCAGAGTGGGCTGGTTCCCTTCACTATTCTAAACTTGGTGTAAGATAAGGGTTGCTGGAAAGAGATTTAAAAAATTGCAGAAAGAAATGGGAAATATGGCCACAGGCCGAAGTGATGGGATCAAAAAAACAACAGCAGGAAACTACAAACGTAACAACAGCAAGTAACATAAGGAATTAGCCTAATCCTCGCACAATCACATGCAACAAATCCCTCCAAACCCACATTCCAGAAATCGTACCCTGACCGCAATATTTAAATCCAGAAACAGAATTTAAATGTAACAGCAATGCAGGAGTATGAATGCTATTAGAAATGCAGAAAAACAGAAAGCAAATTCATCCATGCGACGCTTGAAAAATTAGAAGTCGATCCTTGTATTCCCGCAAATACAATTCCAGTCTCTAGCAGCAAGTTTTTCCAACCTTTGTAAATGAAAATTACATTGGTTTTTATAGAGGTCCGTCCTCTTTGCAGCATTAAATATTTAAAACCAACTTCCTCGTGATCTACAACCATGCAACGGAAATTATATACACGATCCCCTTAGTTGCAGCAAAAATTAAATACAATTAGACGCTAGCGGTCTTCTTCATTAAATTCTTTTTTTAAAATATGCATGAAACCGTTACGACAATCCACGAACAGCAGCCTCGAATGCATTAAATCTTCAATCTTGGTGGCCTGGGCGCGTCTTTTACTTTGAATGCCTTGGAAATCCGCAAATCATTAAATTCGGGTCAGCATTAAATCATCGAAAACCAAAAATATCTCCTCGGCCGTTCATACTACGTTTTGGCGATAAACAGTCGCAGGTCGCGAAAACGCGACGGGTCACGAAATCGTGACATATTCTAATGCCGTACGCTTCACCTTTTTTTTTTTTTTTTTTTTTTTCTTTTTTTTTTTTTTTTTTTTTTTTTTTCTTTTTTTTTTTTTCTTTTTTTTTTTTTTTTTTTTTTTTTTGTGCACCGCAACTTTGCCTTGGACTCTTCTCTGCTCGAACATGCAGCGAATCGCTGCAAGTTTTGGCACTTGCCCCTTCGAAGCCGCCAGCGTCGCGATTTGAGAACATGTCAGCGACGCGCCGCAACTTTTCAACTTGAGCCTTCGAAGCCGACCGACCCGCGATTCTGGAACACGTCGCGATATCGCGACGGTTCCGCCCAACCTGCCTGCGTTGACCGCGATTTCACGACATGTCAGCGAATCGCTGCAGTTTTTAGACTTAGTCATTTTTTGCTCATTTTTTCTCCTTTTTTTGCCAAAGCTGCATCAAAGCTGATATCAAAGGTCAGATTTTCAACAATACACTAATGCATTAATCAATGAGAATCAATGTGGCAAAAATTCCAACAATACCCAAGTGGATGCACGCGAACCATGACCCAACCCTCCTCAACCAAGCTAATCATGGCCCAACAATATGCTCCATCCTCTCCCGTGGGAGCATCAATCAATGTTGATGAGTGTGGAATTTTCCCCATGTGTGGTTTCCATTGGCTGTTTTCCCTCATGGGCCCCAAGTTAATTCTGGGGTCTATTACTCGCTCCTCCCATACTGGCCAGTATCATAATTTATTAAATAAAAAATAATTAAAAATTAACTTGAGCAATGCTATGAGAGTCTTGAGTCATTTTCCCATATTTATCCCACGACGGTCCTCATGGTGGTATATAAAGCACAACACCCACATAGAGCTTTGCAAATCAAGAAGTAGGCTTTTGGGTTAAATGCCCAAGTGGATGCACGTGAACAATGACCTAGCCCCTAAAACGAGAGAATCATGACCCAACAATATGCTCCATCCTCTCCCGTAGGAGCATCGCTCAATGGTGGTGAGTGTGGAATTTTCTCCATGTGTGGTTTCCATTGGCTGTTGTCCCTCATGGGCACCAATTTAATTATAGGGTCTATTATTTGCTCCTCCCGTACTGCCCAATCTCATAATTTCTTAAATAAAAAATAATTAAAAATTAACTTGAGCAACGTTACGAGAGTCTTGAGCCATTATCCCATATTTATCCCACAATGGCCTTCATGGTTGTATATAAAGCACAACACTCACATAGAGTTTTGCAAATTGGTAAGTAGGCTTTTGGGTTAAATTCCCAAGTGGATGCACGTGAACCATGACCCAACCCCTTAAATGAGCGAATCATGGCCCAGTAATATGCTCCATCCTCTCTCGTGGGAGCATCGCTCAATAGTGGTGAGTGTGGAATTTTCTCCATGTGTGGTTTCCATTGGTTGTTTTCCCTTATGGGCCCCAAGTTAATTTTAGGGTCTATTATTCACTCCTCCCGTACTGCCCAGTCTCATAATTTCTTAAATAAAAAATAAAGAATTGGTAAGATATAGGAAAGGTGTAAAAATGGTCATAGTGCCAAAGATAAGACCAAGAAATGAAGGCCTTGGATATGCATGTTTGATAGGAAGTAGCATGACTAAATTTATGAGGAGAGAGAATAGTATAGGGGATGAATGTCCTAGAAAGCGTTGTTGTAGTTAGTGTCAAAGATTTGAAAATATTGCATGTGTTGGAATTGACATTCTTATGATATTTGTGGAAGACATAATCACTCCACACAAAATTATTGGCACCAAGAGGAAGTTGCCAATAAATTACATATCGATTGTGGTTGGATGGATGTACCACAATGAGACAAGGTGAAATAAATGTTGAGTGCATTCTATAAGAAGAGGTTTGATCCTTAGAGTAAGGCCAATACAATATAATTAATATGGTCATGTGAAGACAACCAAGCTAGAGTGGTAATAGCTTGGAAGAACACTTCACGATATAGATCTCATGGAATATTTTATATTACCTAGTGAGTATGATATAGATATTATAATGCTTTTGAAATTTGTTTAAAAACCATTTCATGAACCACTAGATAGAAGGAAGAAATATTAGATAGAAAAAATAAGAACAAGTTACATGATGAGAAGCAACTAGAAGAGAAAACAAAGAGGAAGAGAAAATAATATAAGAAAAAATATATAAAAAAATAAAAGGAAGTAGAGAGTGAAAGAAAGGACAATGCATGAAAATAAGAAAAGAAGAATACCAAATAGAAAATACTAATAGAGAAATAAAAATAGATTATAGGAGAAAGGTCTAATCGGCTAATGAGAAAAGCCTAAGAGGCTTTAGGATCTAGAGAGAGAGGAAACTAAAGAATCATAGGGAAAGATAAGCCTAGGAATACAAAGAAAGGGTTTCAAAAACTTTACCTTGTATTCTTGTTGAAAAATAAATGAATAATATTTTTACCAATAAATCTTTGAGTCTTTGTTATTTTTGAATGTGAGAATATTTAATTTAGAAGAATTGTTTGTTGTTGTTTAGTTTTGTGTAGGTTGAAGGGAAGAAGGTCAAATCCTAGAAGATCATATATGAAATTTCTATCATCTTTGAAGGAAGTTATTGTAGGCATATAGGAGTGCCATAATGCAAAATTTATAACCATAGAATTGTGCCTAAGAAATCCATTGACTAAAATAAGAAACCATATAAGTCGAGGTATGAAGGGAACAAAGGAGTTCCATAAAATTCTACAATCTACAATAATAAGTCCTATGAGTTAGAGGTCGAAGCCATTTGAGTTTATCATCATGCAATGAGGATATATTAGTCCATATTTCTAATTATCATACAAAGAATATGAAAACACCATGATATTTTCCAATTGGATTTGCTAGAAAATAATCCATCATGAAATGTTGTAACCATTCAAAATTATAAAACATTTTTAGAAGGAAGGAGTTAATTTTCATTTGAGTGGGAGAGAGACTGCTTAATAATTTCCTAAGGAAACCTTAGGAATGAAATTAAGAATATTTCTATCTGGAGAACTTAAAATATCATATGATAGAACCGTGGTAAAGTCATCATACATTCAATTTCCATAGAAATAAATCACCATGCAAGTATACAATCAAATATTTGGCTCATACAATGATAGCATCATATGACTAGATGGCCATATGATAGCACCATGACATTTAGTTCACTGTATAATCAATTATTGTTTGAAGGTTAAATTGTAAAAGCAGATGGATCATGCAATTGTACAATAAAAGGAAATTATCCAAGGAGACATTTCAGGTTGGATCATACAATTGTATGTTTTAAGCTAGGGCATCATCATACAATAGCAAGGGTATTACCATACATGGGGGATTTTATAGGATTTTGGAGGTATTGTTATACATTGATGAATAAAAATTACAAGTTATAAATAAATTCCACAAAAACACATAGAGAGAATTAATCTAACCATAAAAATAAGCTAAGAACTCCCCTCTTTATATTGGAGATAAAAATAATCTAATAACTCTCCTCTTTATATGTAATTTTTTTAATAATTTAAACGTACCAATTTATATGGATTTTTTTCTAAAGAATAGTTTTGGTTGAAGCTAAATTTATAACAATATGAACCTCCCACATAAGATATATTACAAATTGTTAGGTGTAGACAAATTTTATCCATGAAAATTTAAATATAAAGGTTATTAAATATGTTGTGTTGGACGTGAACCTCTAAAAACGGGGTTTATGCCAAGTTATTGTTTCAAAAAAGACAAAACATTCAAGTACACCAATAATGTTGTGCTGAATATAAAAACTGTATTTGCTAAGTAAAATTCAACCAAAAATTGTTCATGTGAATACTACATATATGTGTGTGTGTATGTAAGAAAATTGTTTTTTTTAATTCTTAGAGGTATTGGAAAAGGCTTAAAAAAAATACAAACATAAAATACAAAGAAGATAAGTTTTTTATTAAGATAATCTACAAAGCACTAGTGCGGATGTGTATAAGATAAAATACATAAACATAAAATACAAGTAGATTTTCTTATAAACAAATACTTATTATAAAGAACATAATATTTTCTTATACATAAAATACATTGAACATAAACACTTGTATATCTTCTCTTGTATGTATCTCTAGCCCAATTAGCACCCACAAAACCTTGTAGATTTGCAATATTACTATCTCCATATTTTCCTTGGTAACGGATAGCATAGTCTAAAGTTCCATGCAAGTATTTGAATATCCTCTTCACAACATTACATGTTTATTTCCTATACTGGACATATATCTACTAACTGCTCCCATTGCATGTGCAATATCAATTCTAGTATAGACCATTGTATACATCAGACTACAAACAATGCTAGCATAGGGAACATGATGCATTTCTTCAATTTCCTCATCTATTTTAGGATACTATTCAATAGATAACTTTTGACCAATAGTATATGGAGTACATACTAGTTTAATCATGCATCCTAAACCTTTGAGTATCAAATCAACATATTTCCATTGATTTAACCATAACTTTCTATTTGGATGATTTCTTATTATTTCCATACCCAAAATAAATTTTGTAGCACCCAAATACTTCATTTCAAATTTAGTAGATAACTGAGATTTTAGTAACTTTATTATCTCCTTATTATTGCCAATTAATAGCATGTCATCCACATATAAAAAATGATAAAAAAAAAATTACTTTCTTGTTTAAAACACACACATAGATTTGCTTTTCTTTTTCCAAGCCCAAGTGTCAAAACAAACCTATAAAAATTTTGGTTCCACATTCTTGGAGATTGCTTTAAGTTGTAAAGAGTTTTTTAGCTTGCATACCAATTCCTCCTTACCTTTAGTTGTGATATATATATATATATATCTTCAAGTTCACCATGTAGAAATGTTGTCATTACATCCATCTATTCTATTTCAAGATCAAAAGCAGTAGAAATAGCCAAAAAAATCTCATTGAAGTTAATTTAGCCATTGGAGAAAAAAATCTCACCACAGTCAATTCCCTCAACTTGAAAAAATTCTTTTGCTACCAGGCGAGCCTTGTACTTCTCCAAATTTCCTTCTATATTTTACTTCTTATTTAATACCCACTTACAAGCAACCAATATTTTTCTAGGGGGTAATTTAACCAATTCGCACATCTTATTTTTATCCAGGGATTCCATTTATTCCTCCATAGAACTTTTCTAGACTTATTCTCACTTGACTAAAGTGCCTCCTTTACAATCTTGGGTACTTGATTTGATCTTCTCAAACTTCCTCCTCACCTTTTCCTTTAAATTTTTCTCATTAGACTCTCTCTATAGTTAATCTTCTATAGCACTAGGTTCTACCTTAGGTTCTTCCTTCTATTCTAATTTTACTTGAACTATTTTAGGTTCTTTGCTTGGTTGCATTTCTTATTTTGGAACCCCTTTTGTTTCTCTAAATATCACATTACGATTGTAAACAATCTTCATTGTTTATGGGTTCCACAACTTATATCCTTTAACACTAATACTATAACCCAAAAATATGCATTTTTTAGATTTATAGTCTAGCTTAGTCCTTTTATATTTTGGTACATACATATAAGCAATGCAACAAAAAACCCTTATATGAATAATAGAGGGTTTCTTACTAATCCACTTCCTATGGAGTATTGTCCACCAAATATGAGGTAGGAGATCTATTAATGATGTAACAAGCAATTAACATTACAAATAATTTGCTTTCTAACCCTGCACCACTTAACATGCTTTTGGCCTTATCCATCAATGTTTTTTTCATCCATTCTACAAATCCATTTTGTTGTGGAGTATGTGAAGTTATTTTATGATTTTCTATTCCACAGTCCTTGCAAAACTACTCAAATTCATTAGAGAAATACTCACCACAATTGTCACTTCTTAAAACCTTGATCTTTTTGTCTATCTAGTTTTATGTAATAGTTTTAAACTCTTTAAATTTATTTAAAACATCATATTTATTTTGAAAAAACAATAACTAGGTATTTCTTGAAAATTCATTTATAAATGTAACAAAATAGATAAATTTACCTAACGATGGTAATTTTGTGGGTCCAAACACATCACTATGAAATAGATGAAAATTACCTTCAAATCTTGTAGCACTACTATGGAACTTGACTTGGGTTTCTTTCGAACCATTCAATGCTCACAAAAGTCAAAATTTAATGGGAAATCAAAAATTCCTTCAACCATACCTTTTATTTTTAATTCTTGAAGACATTTCTCACCAATATGCCCCATGCATTGATGCCACAATATTGTCTTCACTATATAAATACTTGGAGTTGCTTCTATTGTATTATTCTTCTCTACAACTAAAGAGTTATTATAATCAATACTTACAATTATAGCCTCAATTCTGAACAAAGTTCTTGTATGAACTCCCCTTGCCAACACCAAGACTCCACAAACCATATTGTAGATATCCTTATTGAATACCATAGTTACACCTGCATCATTCATCTTACTCATCGATGTTAGATTCTTTTCCAAACCCAATAATATACAACACACTAGGAAGAGTTTTAATTCTTCCATATTTTAACCTCAACTTGACTCTTCATTGGTCTATTATTTTATATGTCAAATTGTCTCCCAAGAAGAATTCACCTCCATTTATATTTTCATATTCATAGAACCCCCCCTATGAGGAGTCATATGAAAGAAAGCACCCAAGGCAATCAACCATGAGTCATGGAATTCACTTGAACATACTGTAGTTAATAATAAGTCCCTTGAATCTTAATTTGTGGTATTAATATTTATAGAATTTCCTTCATAAGATGATACAATATTATCAGCTTTTTTAGATCTCCAATCTCTTTTTTTATGTCCTATTTTACCACACTTCCAGTATTTTCTCTTTTCTAGAGCAACAGGTTTACCCCTAGATCTTGATTTTATTTCTCTTGATTTATTTTTATTTCTTTCTTGATAATGACCTCTCAAAACCAAGGCATCCTTCTTATGATAATCTTCAAAATATTTTTATCTCATTTATTCATATTGTATTGTTTCTACTATATCCTCTACTTTCAATGTAGAAGTAGTATTGGTGATAACCATAACTAGGTTATCCCATGAATTAGATAATGAACAAAGTAAAGTAATACAATTTTCCTCTTCATACATTTATATTTCAATAGAGTTTAATCAAATTACCATAGTGTTAAAAGCATTCAAATGTTCAGCCATAGAGTCACCATCATTCATCTGAAGCGAATACTTCTTCTGAAGAAAGAGTTTATTTACTAGCAACATTATCTGATACAAAGTTCCTAGCTTATTCGATAATGACTTTATCATGGTCTCTATCGATACATTCAATAATACCAAATTAGATAAGCATAATCTGGTAGAACCCCTTGCATTCCTATCGATCTTCAACCAATCCTCACCTTTCATTGATGTTGGTTTTATTCTTGAGACCGCAATCCATTGATCTCTATCAACCAACACATCCTCCATCTTGAGTTTCCATAACTCTAAATTTTATTCATTAAATTTTTCAATATCTAATCATGTGCTTCTCATTATTTTTATTTTTTCAGATTCTTTTACGTACAACTCTCACTCAAAAATTAATTTATCACAGGGTTGAAACCCTTACTCTTCAAAAAAATCTAAAACCTAGCTCTGATACCAAATGTTAATGCTAAACATGACATTGATACCAATAAAGAGATTTAAACATAACAAGGAGCAATAAAATAAATATGCAAACACAAAACCATATTTAGAACAAGATAATAACAAGGGAAACCCTCCCTTTTAGAGATGTCTCGAAATTCCACTTTTTTCCATTATAAATCTCAAATAAATACTACATTACATGTTCTATGAGGCAAATCCTAGCATCTATCGCTACCAACTCACATGCGCATGCAAAGGTGAAACCTCATACTTACATACATATTGACACCTCATCCTTGGACTTTGACCCATATTACAAATATGTGATTACATAGGCATTTAATGCCAATGTAAAAGATTAAAATATTTGAGTTTAAAAAAAATGTCCAACATATAATAAATTATATTCTTTCAGTCCACATAAACAATTATAAACTTTTAAAGTTTTAAATTATTGATCTTCAAAATATGTATCTACTTAAAAAATATTGTGTACTATGACCATTTATTATTTTAACATGTAATTGACTATTGTGGTTGACAAAAAAATGTATAAAAAAATCCTATAGTTTTACAATTTTAATAGAAATTAAAAAATCTTAATTAGCATTCACAATGATCAAGCTTATCATTTAACATATTTTTCAAACTACAAATGAGGTATCCTTAAAATTTATTCAAAATTATAAAAACATGTTTAAATGACACAAAAGCCTCAAAAGTGTATATCATTTCCTTGAATCCTTCTAGATATGGATGATTCTTGCCAGTTATTATACTTATTTAATGATTATGTTGAAATTTTTATCCCTTACCCTCACCCTTTACATAATGGAAACAATGCATTTTTTCCACACACTTGAGCATTATACATTATAGTCACACCTCCATTGAAACCTTCAATTACCAACTTTAATTTAATGTAATTACAGAAGTTATGATTTTTTTTTTATGAGATAAATAATATTATAGGGGTGGGTTTTTTTATAGGGTTACCAGAACCTGTTTACATAAAGAATATTTCAACCATCATTACAAAACCTCAACAATATCGAAGTAGACTAAGATACTAAAACTGTAGCAAAGTATTACAAATCATTAACTACTTCTTTTTGGAATTTTTTTATCAACATTCCATTGATATTCGGCCCTAATGATTTTGCAATTAGAGGAAGGGGAAAGGTAAATATCACTCTTTCATTATTAATATAACCCCCCTTCCAAGTGATTGCAACCTTCCTAGCTAAATCTTCATCAAAAGAATAAAAAATACTTACACTATTTTGAATCTTGTTTTTAACTTTTTTACCTTGATTATTATCCAATATTTTGAAAAGTAATTTTCAATAATATATTTTTAATTTTATTGAATTTTTAAAAGCACAAAATTAGACATAAATAAAAACAATATTGGAAGACTATATTGTCATGTCCATCAAGAAATTTCTATTAAACTTAATATTTAGGTATGTATGAACATTAAAGAGGAACTTGAGGTAGGTTCACATGATCTTGTGTGTGTTGATACATTTTTCTAGATATATTTTGGTGTATCAAACCTAATATTAAAGTAAGTGTTAACCTAAAGTTATTGTAATTTTAAATATTGTTTATTTTCGTTCTTAAATTTTATGTTGTTTTTCACATACTTTATATTTTATTTAACTAATAGAATTGAATATAAGTTGGATACTAAAACAAATGAGTAGCAATTGGTGTTAAAAGAAACATGGATGTTATGACTCTTAAGGTTGGAACTAAACTTTAGATCAATAAGAACAATCCAGTAGAAAATTACCAATCATTATAAGTCGTTTCCAAGAACAAAGTTATTTTATAAGGATTAAAAAGGGTTGATATCTTATCATTGTTTGTGGAGAATAAACATGGCCATGATAATTATGAAATATATAAGTGATGATAATGTTATTTTATCTCTCTCTCTCTCTGTATCTACAAAAACACACACACATATATAGATAGATAGATAGATATAGATATAAACTAAATTGCATGTATGTTGTAATTAATTACATTATTTATATTGATTTATGTATGAGAGTTAACTGATAGAATTGAATATAAGTTGGATATTAAAAAATTGAGTAGGCATCGGTATTAAAAGAAACATGAAGGTTATGAATCTTAAGGTTGGAATTGAACTTTAGATCAATAAGAACAATCTAGTAGAAAAATATCAATCACTATAAGTCTTTTCCAAGAACAAGGTTACTTTATGAATAAAAGGAGTTGATAGCTTATCATTTTTTGTGGAGAATGAACATGGACATGATAATTATGAAATATATAAGTGATGATGATGTTATTATATATATATATATATATATATATATATATATATATAAACCAAAATACATGGATGATGTAATTAATTACAATTTTGTATTGATTTATGTAGGAGAGTGAGTTCTACTAAAACTTGGAATCATAAAAACTTAATATTAGATATTGGTTGTAAGGTTTTTAAAAAATTATTAGAAAATGAATTTATTCTGTGGTATTGTAGTGCTTTAAACCATTACCATATATCATTTATCGCAATATCCATTGCATAGAGCAACATATAGTGTTTGCAATTGTCATAGATCATTAAATAAAGGATATGGATCATTAAAAATAAGTTAAAAAAGAGAAGGACAAAGATCAAGAATGGGTAGATATGCAATCCAAAAATTGACTAGGTGTTGTATCTTAATAATCTATCAAGGACCAATATATTTCAAAGTATCAAGTCATTGTATGAATAACAACTCACTATGAAGATACCAAACCATTGGTCAAATAAGATTTAAATTTTGTTAGTATTATAAAGGACCAATAAATCATCATAAAATATTTATTCTTGATCGAGAAATACCTTATCCACTAGATTAATCACATAATTCTTATGATTGACCATCCAATCAAGTGATCCAATTGATGTTATGAAGAAAATTAGAAGACTTCTATACAGTAAATGGTTTATCTATATAGGTTGATATCATAATAGTATCATCATCATGAGGAATCATTAGGATACTAAAGAAACAATAATAAATATAGTCATCATTAGTTTCAACATGAACATGTGCCATGTGGGAAACAAAAAAAAGGAGATCCATAAGCCAAATATTTGCTAAGTGCTATTATAGGTTGATGTGATTACAATGATTTTATTATGGAATGCTAATTTTCTAGTAGAACCAAACCAAAATAGATCTATTTATTTAATTGCAATGACTTGCTACACCACTATCAATTTGCTATTAAAAAAAAATGTTTTGTAGGCTTTTTCACTTACAAAGAGTTTGAAATTATTGTTAATCATACAATTCACTATTTTTAGGCTAAGGGATGATGAACATGATCAATAAAAGTTTAAAATGACATGGGAACCATCATAACTACCTATTAAAGTTATAAGGTATTAGCTAAAAAAACTTATAGGAATAAACACACTACTAAAATAGGCAGAATAAATCTAACACTAAATTTGATTTGACTAACAATAATTTAATTTAATGTTTACTAATAGGTTAAAATTTATGTACAATAGTTAATTTTTTAAGTTATACTTTAATTTTACTATAAATAGGATCTAATATCTTATTTGCAAGCATCTTTTAAACAAACTTGAAAAAGTACTCTACTTTTAAAATCAAACTTATGCTAGATATTATTATTTAATTAAATGGGTGAATTGTATATGAAATATGCTATTAAATTATATATACTCATTACTTACCTCTTTTATGATGAATAAATATTTTTTTGACACTACATTAATATGTTTAGTTAGTACTTTTCATATATTTTATTACAAATCTACATATTAATTTTGGTGCATTGAAGCTATTTTGTCTAAATATTTTGATTGGATCACTTTTTGTTTTTAAAATTTATGTGTGGCTTCTATTGGGGGCCACTCCTATTACAAAAGTAAAACATTACATTTCTTAGAAGTTAATTAAAACATACCCAACTTTGCCTTTCTATCAAAGATATTCTCCACCTTCCTCAAATTGCTAAGTTTCTATAATCAACTCTTTTTATATTAGATGCCTTCCAAAATTTAAATTCCATCGAGATAAAATTGAACACTGTGAATGGTTAAAATATTTTCTGCTCAACTTCTATATATATAAATATCTTGTCTATAAAAACCTCATAAGTTCATAATACCTTTTTTTAGGGTTTTTATTCATTCTCCTAATACTCCTTAATATTGTTTTCACTATTATTTTTGTTTTTATTTGTGGGTTTAGCCCCACTTGTTATTAGCACTTGTGATATTTTATTTTGTTTTCCCATATCAATATCCCTCTGGGTTTCTTTTTCTCTTTGTTTTTCCTTCTTGGTTTTTCGTCTTTTTTTTCATTCCCAATAATACTTTCATCTTTATCAATATATTCAATCTTCTCACACTACTCATAGTAAGACTTATAATATTTAGGTTTATCTTGTTCTAAAGGATCTGAAGTGCAAGGAATAACCTCCAAAGCACAATCTTCTTTATGTTTTCATAGAAACCCTAAAGCGCATTGATGTTCTTCTGTGGCAATTACCTTATTACTATTTCCTAAACAACCTAAATTGTTATGGTTTTCCTCCATCCTCATTTCTTTATTATTTTGCTATTGAAACCTTAAAGTGTAAGGGATACCATCTTCACCCCTTTCAATTTTATTACCTAGAAAGGATTTTATACTACTTGAGGAAAATGAAGATGATTTAATTGGAATCAACATGACCTCTTTTATCATATTTTTTTTAGGATTTATCTCTACATTTTCTTTTGCACCTTTAATTCCTTCTAAACTTACAAAATGATACTATAGATAGGATTTTTTTTCCTCTTCTTTTGGAGTGTAATATCCTTGATCTAATCTAGCTTCTATTACTGTATGATTTCCTTGTTTTATATTGAAGTTTATCTCATCACTAGAATATCTATATTTCTTCATAGTTTTCACTTTACAAACTCTTGCCATATTTCCAATCTCATAATAGTTGTGGCAATGAAATGCAATATTTTTATAATCTACTTATTGATTCTATTCTCTTGATTTAGGTTTAATCTTAATGGATTATGGAAAAGGTTTTGAAATATCCATAACAATACAAACCTGAGTATATATAGAATGCTTTCTCTCCTTAGTAGTTAGTCCTTGATGAATTCTCCTAGGGCATTTCCAATATTCTTTAGAACATCCTTATTTATAAGCTAATATGGAAGTTCAAAAATCCTAAACCATACTAGAAGCTTCTGAATAGTTTTGTTTAAATAGAAAAATTATTCCATGGTCTCAAATAAAGTGAATCTATTCCCCTAAACCATGGGTTACCAACCACTTTTTTATCCCTAATTTTTGAACTAGAAAATATTATGAGGAAAAAACCTTTAGAAAGAGAAGTCATAAAGTAATTTGAATTCATTCCCCACTTCCACTTGATCCAATTTTGAATCTCCAAAAACCATGGCCATGATCTATGGAACTTACATATTAATCCTCTACTTTTAAGAACCATTACATCATGCTCAATAATCTCATCCTTGATATTTTCTTCTAGTTTAAAAACTACTACCGAATCAAACTTACCATAAATTCACTCTTTTGATTATCTCTAACTTGGGCCTCCATACATCCAACTAGAGCATCCTAAATTTCCATTAGGGCTTTCAAATATAAATTTCCTTCCATACTAGCTAATGGAGTTCCCTCTTGGATTACACTCCCTCTTGGCTTGCACTCCCTCTTAGCTTACACTCACTCTCAATTTGCACTCTCTCCTAATTACGCACTCACTCTCATATTGTAGTCCCTCTTGGCTCACAATAACCCATGTATCTTATTTTTCTTGGTGTTCCTTTGCTTCAATTTGTTTTTAGAAATAATTTTCCTTGCATTCGTTGTAAGGGTTTGAAGCATTGATACCCTCGAGATGAACCTACTAATCTTTCACCATGACTAAATCTTGGCTTGCACTCTCTCTTAGATTGCACTTCCTCTTGGCATAGAATCCCTCTTGGATCACTTGAATATATCTCATTTAATGTACTATGGTTATATAGATTTATTTAAATTCATGCACTTGTGTCTTATTTATCATAACCCTTTTCCTTGAGCATTCAAACTGCATTATTAGATTAGAGAGGAGTTTAAATTCTCTTGTGGATAAGTGGAAGAAAAAAACCCTTTATTCCATATTACTTATGTTGTGATATGAAATGGCAATCAAATTCAACATGTGTTCAACTACTTTTGGCATTCCCTATAAGAAATTAGAGTTTTCTACTACAAAAACATTTGAAGGATTTAACAAAGTTCTATATCTAGTGGTAACTACACATTTATTTCACTTAGTGATATTTTTTCTAGTGGAATATCAAATAAAATTAATGTTTGAATGGATTTAATACCTTTGCATAGACATGTAAGGTTTTTCCTACATATTCTTGCAAATATGCTAATTTCCACTAAATATCATTTTATAGTGACTTCATTTCCAAAAAACCTATAGTTCTTACATAGATTTGGGGATTTTGTTTTTTTCTAATAGATACCACAAAAATTGTATGGAGATTAAGACAATTTTATAAATTTGAAAAAATAGAGTTTAAATTTATGCACAATCAACTACCCAAAGTGCCAAAATTAAAAGTTCATGATTTGAATCCTATCAAAATAGAAAACCCCTAGTTGGATTAGGATAGATTCCTACAAAATCCATAGGTAGGGTAAATTATTGCATATGTTTTATGGTAGATCTATTTTAAGAAATATTTTTATGAGTATATGCTTACAAGATCTAAATCATAAGAAACTAAAGGACTTGCTAGTTTACTTAGTCACCTTTTGAAAAAACAATATTTAAAAAAACCATAAATCCCCTACTAAAAAAAAATCATATAAAAGTTGTAGCACCTTCGATGTAGACAAAAAGGAAAGAACCCTTTGATTGTCCTACAATTCTACCATGCATATGACCTAATATTTTCATCTACATGTGTAGCCTATGATTCAATAAGTGTAACCTAATGATAAATAAGTATTATACACTATGTTATAGGAACACACTGCTTAGAAACAAGTTTAACAAGTTGCTTAACAACAAGCCCAAAATACATAAAATATGCAATCCATGCAACAATATACCCAATAACATGTCCAAGCTATTTATAAAGCTCTATTTTTGTGAAATAAAAACCTATTCTACAAATACAAAACATAAAATAAGGATATCATGTATTACAACTGATAGAGTGAGATCTTACCTAGAATAATTTTCTATATTAAAATCATCAAGGTATTGAAATTTTTGCCAATGTTTAACAGGTATGATGGAAAGAAAATGTTAGAATACCTTAGTGAGCTGTGAAAATTAAAATCAATAGACCAAATTCAAGATGAATGCATAGTGAGATTATTGATATTTTGACTAAGATGTAAAGTTATATTATGGCATAGAATCTTACAAGATGGAAAGATCACAAATTTGGCAACAAGAATAGATCCCTTTATAAGGAGATTTGGTAAAATGGTTAACATTTATTCAATACTATTTTATCTAAATACCATGGCTAGACACTAAAATGAAAATAGTCATGACTTTCATATCAATTCTTGGGCATTTTATACTACATTCCAATCAACATTCATCCATATTATCAATAATCAATGGTATACTACATAAGATATTTATAATGTAATTTAGTAAATAATGATCAAATAACAAATAATGTCACCTTATCAAGAGTGTGCAACAAATTTGCTCAAATTAAGTAGATATTTGTGTAGGTTTGAAAGCTTGACACCCTAAAACATTTGGTTCAAATATTCAATTAGTTCTATGTTAGGGTCCCATCCTAACATCACTATGTAATGACCCCTTTCTAACATGGGGACCCCATCTTGATAATATTACGTAATGTTTTGTAATGTGCATGTGGAACTTGAGGAATCTAGACAAGTGGGGCCATTTAATGTAATTGTTAAAAATGAAATTAACTATTTTTTAGTAAAATATTCTAGCTTGGGTCTCCACTTGCATGTGAATCCAATGCTTGAGCACTAGGGTTAGGGTTATAAATAGTTTTTAGAAAATAAATAAGGCATAGATAGAGGTATCCCTTTTTGCATATTGTATAAAAGTTATATTTAGGAGATTGCCCCCTCAAAGAGGCCTATTATTATGTGTTGTGATTCTATTGTGATTAATATTGTTGCTACATTTCCATTTTATATTGCAATATTGTTGTTTTTTTCAAGATTTTTCTATATTTATTGCAATATTTATGTGGATGTACTTATTTTTATTGGAAGGTTCCTAACAAGTGGTATCAAAGCACTTTCTAGGGTTGTGTCCTTCTATGACTACTATAATTCTTGTCCTACATTTTTGACCTATTAGGTATAATTTTCCTTCACTTGTATTTATTGTAATGACTTTGCATAAAAATTGAGTCATATTTTTTTCTATGCTAGGGATTTTAAAATATCATGGAGGAATTATCATTATTAACTAATCTAGATTTCCTACAAAACATCTAGTGATGTGAGGTACGATCATAATCCAATACCTTGTCCTTAGAAAATACCTATATATGAACTTGAGCTCCCATGTACCTTAAATTATATAGGGATAACCTACTAAGTTTAGGAGAGACATTTAGCCATATGAAGCTTTGTAGTCATGTATCTATCTATAGTGCATCAATCACAACACTCAAGAAGATTACACTCCTATACTGTCAGAGAGGTGGATGGCATGCCCAAGGGTATATGTGGAATCCTCCTTGAGTAGTGTCCTAAAATATTGGTCTAAGAATTATAATTTTTCATTGTGGTATAATACACAAATTTAGACAATGCACACACATTGGCCTATACTTACCCTAATTTCATCATATATCAAACCCTAACATATTACCTTGATTTCATCATATGTCAAACTCTAACATTGAGCATATTGAGGGCACTACACTTATCATAGAATTGACTATATTATAATAGACAAAAGTAACTATTGAGAGTTAGTAATAGTCAAGGAAAAGTCTATTAGGGTATTTCTTAGTTACAATTAGAAATAATATCAAACAAAGCTATTATTAGTAACAGTCAAAACAAATTTTACTAAGATAGTGTTAATAATAGTTAGGAATAAATTCAAATAAGCTAGTTGTCAAAAATAGATAAGATATTATCAAGGGTAGATGTCAGACCAACAATAGCAAACAAGGTGGTTATTAAGGATTGAGAAGAAAGCCAATTATCTTGGTAAAAAATACTTTATGAGAAAAATAGGCAACACTTGACTCAAAAGAGAGTTTGTGGTATCCAAAAATATCATATAGAGACTCATTCCATTGTGATCATATTTTTGAGGTGATTGTATTTATACAGGAGACCCAAACATTTTTTTATGGCTATTACTAAAAATTATAAGTACCAAAATAGCATTTTTATTTTTAGTAAATATCCTTAGAAGGTCTAAAATTACACTGTATGGCTATAGGCACTAGCGAACAATAAACAAAGCAATAAATGGATAAAAAAATCACTAAACAAGTTTCTCAATGGATGAAGCATTTGGGAAATAAATTATCTAATAGTCTAAACTAATTAAGGGTTGAAACCAAAACTTTACAAGAATACATAACCTATGTGACAAGGAAATAAAAGGAGATGAAGGAGGGAGTAAATGAATGATTTTTAGAATTGGAAGGTTATTTAAGTAGTAGCACCCACACATATGGTTTATATGGTTCTTTTAACTATAAGAAAGAAGGGTCAAGTAATCAGGAATGGGAGATACACAATAATTATGCATCCAAACTACCTAAATTAAAATTTCCAAATAGTTATGGTGAGGATATAGATTTATGGCTATCTCAAGTAGATTAATATTTTAGCCTTCATAATGTCCCATAGCTTATCTACTTCATATTTACATCTTTTAATCTTGAAATAAATTCCCTACAATGGTATCAATGGCTCAAAAAAGTGAACCATGATATTACTTGGGATGAATTTGAGAAACAACTAGTCACTCAATTTGGCCCTAGTAAGTATGAGAAATTTATAGGATCCCTTAATAACCTCAAACAAAATTCAATTGTTCAATGCTATTAAGATTATTTTGAAAAAATGGCCAACCATACCACTATCTTGAATGATGAATTCTTCCAAAGCTATTTTGTGAGTGGTTTGAAGGATGACATTAAAGTTGAAGTTAAAATATTTAAGCCACAAATATTATAGTAGGTAATAGGATTTTCTAGATTGATAGAATATATATTTAAGGCTTAAGGACACACCTCCAATTTTTCATAAACATGGGAACCCTTTTTGTCTAATCCAACATCAAATCCTACAAAAAATCAATAAAGAAGTTAAATCGAGAAAATATGGAAGCTAGAAGATCCCAAGGGCTATGATATAACTATGATGAGAAGTATTCCACAAGATATAAATATGTGCAATATAAATTATATTAATTCATGTGGATGGGATAAAAACCTTAAAATATCAAGAGGTGGAAGAGGATTATCAAGGAGAGGAACATAAAAAATTGTTAGAAGTCATAGAACCCCAATCAAAAGTCTCAGTGTATGCCTTGGAAGGAATGTCAACTCCCTAAACTATGAATTTGTTAGAAAATGAAAAATGAGCAATAATTTTTCAAATGACAATGAGCAATAATTCTTATTGATTCTGTACTCTAGAACCACACATAATTTTGTTGATCCTAGAGTAGAAAACTAGGGAAATTATTATATAAATACTTGCAACTACTTTCAAGTCATGATTGCCAATGGAGTAACTTTACCTTGTATGGAAAGTGTTAAAATTTTAACGTAAAAATAGGGGAATATAATCATAAGTATTATATGCTTTCTCTACATTTAGGTGGGTGTGGTATTGTGAGAAAAAAATCTTAGAACATTGGGTCTACTATTACGGGATTTTTCTAAGGTATGGATGGAATTCAATCAATAGGAAATTGAGTTCATTGTATGTAAAATGAAGTTCAAGGCTACTTAATTTTTTCATCTCATAGGATGGATAAACTATTAAAAAATTAATCCCATAGAGTTGTCATCCAACTATTTCTTATACAAGCTCCATTTTATGAGGATAAGGATCCCCAATAGAAACTACAACTCTTATTTTAAAGGCATGCCATAGTTTTTGAGGAACCCAAAGGACCACCCCCTCATCATACTCATGATAATGCAATACAAATTATTCTAGGTAGTCCTCCTCCAAATTTTTGCCCATATAGCTATCCATATGTTTAAATTAAAAAATTATGAATATGGTGCAAGAAGTGCTTGTTGTAGAGGTTATTTTCCCTAGTGTTGTCCCCATGCTTTCCTACTGTTGTTGCTATAGAAAAATTATGGGTCTTGACATCTGTGTGTGGATTTTAGAGAACCTCATAAAATAAGTATTAAGTACAATTTTTCTATTCCAATCATTGATGAGTTGTTAGATGAGTTGCATGGTGCCTAAATTTTCTCAAAATTGGATTTATGATCTGGATACCATTAGATTTGAATCAAGGAAGGTGAAATTCCTAAAACTACCTTTAGGAAACATGAAGGGCATTATGAATATTTGGTTATGACATTTGGTTTGACCAATGCACCTTCCAATTTTTAGATTTTTATGAATACCATTTTTTAACCTTTCCACTATAAATTTATTCTAGTCTTCTTTGACAATATTTTAATTTATAGTCACACTTGGTAGGAGCATCTCCAAAATTTGGATTAGGCCTTACAAATTTTGTCTAAGAATCAAATTTATGCCAATCAATTAAAATTTTCTTTTGACATGTAAGAAGTAGAGTACTTGATTCACATTACCTATAAATATGGAGTTAGAGTATATCCTAAAAATATTTAGGCTATTGAAGAATAATAAAAGCCTCAAACCATCAAGGGACTTTGAGTATTTTTTATGCTCATTGGTTATTACCAAAATTTTATGCAAAACAATGGAAATATAACAACTCATTTAATAGCTATGTTGAGAAAGAATTCATTCATTTGGATAGAACTAGTAGAACAAGCTTTTAGAAAATTAAAACAAGTTATTGCAATCACATAGATGTTAGAAATGCTTGATTTCTCTAAACCTTTGATAATTAAGAATGATACTTTTTATAATGGAATTGGGGTAGTTTTGATGCAAGAAAAAAGACCATTGTCTTTCATCAATAGAGCATTTTTTGACAAGAATTTGATAAAATACACTTCTAAAAATGAGATGCTAATAATTTTACATTTTTTTGATCATTGGTGGCCATATCTCATTTGATGTCTCTCTTCAATAAAATATACCATAAATATCTTAAATATTTTTTGGAACAATGGATATCCACACCCAAACACTATTGATGGGTATCTAAATTGTTAGAATATGATTATGAAATCACATAGAAAAAGAATATGAGAATATAGAGGTAGATGCACTATCCCAACAATATGAAGATTAGGTATGTTAAAGGCTATATCCACACTGCTATTTTAATGGACCCATTAGCTTGGAGATAAAATGACTAAGGATTCCAATTTGTAAACCTTGATTCATAATCTCCAAGTATAACCCAAATAATTCCCTAGATATGTTTGGGATGGTCAGGAATTGAGATATCATGATTGTATTATCCCTCAAAATTCATAAGTATGAGAATTCATTTTTAGGAAATGCATGCATCATTTATGACAAGACATTCTAGGCTTCTTAAAACCTATAAAAGGTCCAAACATACTTTTTTGGAAATGGAATGAAAAGGGATATTCAATTTTTTATGGCAGAGAGTGATAGGCACAAAAGGGTGAAAGGAAAAATTGTTTGTACATTGGGAAAACTTAATTCCTTACCAAATTTAGAATAGGTGTGGACAAATATTTCTATGGATTTCACCAAAAAGTTACCAAAATATAGAGGATAATCAAGAATTATGGTGGTAGTAGATTGTCTCATAAAGTATGCTCATTTATGTTCCTTACCCCTTCTCTACATAACTTTTGTACTTGCTCAATTGTTTTTAGACTCCATATTTTATCTTCATGGAATGCCCAAATTTATTGTGTCAAATAGGGATCCTATTTTTAACTAGTCACTTTTGGTAGGAAATATTTAGTTTATATGGTACTCACTTCCAAATTATCTTGGACTATCACCCTTATACTAATGACTAAATAGAAACGGTCAACAAGTGCTTGGAAATATACCTCTGTTTCTTTGCATTAGAAAATCCTACAAAATGGGCTAAATGGATTTGTTTTATAAAATTGTAGTATAATATTTCATATCACACTACTACAAATGTTACATCATTTAAAGAAATATATGGTTGTCCTCAACCAACACCCTTCTCATGCATTCCAAGAAGCTTTAAGGTTCAAACTATAGATACCACTCTCCAACAATTTAATGGAGTGACAATTATCATTTTTTCTTAGATATAGCTCATGTATGGTTTAATATTATTCAAAAATAAATTTAAAGTTTCAAAAATAATTTACTCTAATTTAATTTATCATAGCACTTAAATTTTGTGTTGGGAACCAAATCCAATCCTTGTGCTCTATACACCATGACCCCCTACAACGTTGTTCTTATTCAATACATCTAGTGCTCAGGTATTTCTTGGAGCACTATATTTGGGAAGTTCTAGGAGTGTGGGGTATGGTTCCTTAAAATAACCTTTAGGATTTTTTACCAAGGATAACTTCTTGTTTGGATGAAATATTTGATACTCTCCTCCTAAACTAGTCAACCCTCTCACGTTCTTTCTAGGGAAAAGATAAAAGAAAGAAAACAATAAAATTTAACCAACCTATATAACCTATACTAAGGGTGGTGATGTGCCAAGGATCATTGTTTCCATATTGTATATTAGTGTGATTAATGAAAACATGCATCAAAATAAAATAGCTAAAGTGAATAGGGTCTCAACCGCATATGACTGCAAACCTAAAGATCTTCTATGAATAGTAGGATAGGTACTAGTCACAATATCCGATAGAAAGATATAAAAATACAAAGACCATGATATAATTCATGGTATTCACAAATCCTTGCATTAAAATTAAATAATGATTGCTTTCGTATATAATTGAAAGAGGATCAACAACTTATACATGCACTAACTCAAGGCTTGAGTCTAGACTAATACATAATAGAAAAAGGAGAGAAAAAATTGTTCAAGACCATATCCTCAGCATGGCAACAATTCAACCTCTCTTAAATGAAGAAAACATTAGTATTTATAGATAGAGATCAAGAATATTTCCCTCACAAAATTTTAAATCCCCATTTTAAAATCCCACCCAAGTGCTTTCACAATGAATGTGCACAATACCAACGTCTTTAGATTTGTAGCCATTAGGGATGAGACGTTGTTTCCCATGTTAGAGACCTGTTATAGATATTTCTTGTCGTTAATGTTTCCAAGCCTTTATTCACTTATTCTATAGCCTCCATGTCTATGTATTTAATGCATTAACTACATTGTTGAATATGTCATTCCTTTTACAAGAGAAGGACTATACATCTTGGAGGGTAAATTTTGACCTCCTATATTTTGGAAGTATAATTGGAGGTGGCTTCACCAAAATATAGTTATCACTTATTTTGTGCATAGCATGGACACCTAAAACATGTCATGTTTAGGAGGCTACTCATATGGGCACATTCGTAGACCATATGACTGATCTTGGACCTCTCCAAGAGCTAGAAGTGGTTTTAACCACTCATTAGGAGTAATTTTGACCTATTCAAGAATAGTCACTATTGACCAGAGCCTTTGCTAGTCCACTGAATATCATAGTGGCTACACCTAGTCACTTTTATGGATAATTACTAGCATTGAAACAAAGCTAGCCATAAATATGGGCCTAAATCACACATAATTACTAAACTTGCATTGGATTCGAGTGGTTTTTGGTATGGATATCCCAGAGTTCCTCGCAAATGCCACTTCCATGCAAGTCTATAACTAGACCTTTCCCTCCAATGGTTAGTTTCATGTAGATCTAGATCTTGGCTTCTCCAAGAAGCCAAGATATGGAATATGGGAGGCTTACATATGCACCCTCCTAGGAACAAGTATGGATCTAGAATTTCATATAGCGAAGCCCTGTCCGAGTGAGCAGTGAGTTGAAAACCCTTGAGGAGAGTCAAAGTGCTTCCAATTTGCATATTACCAAGCCTTCTACCAACTATGCAGCTTTTTAAGGACTAAGAAGCATATATCACAAATTTACACCAATCTAATGTGAATCCCTATGATTTTCATTGCCAATCCATCTATGGAAACTAAGGTGACCCTTGAACATCAATTCAGATGAGGAATTGAGTGTTGCAATATTTGGTTTTCAAGAAAAAAGATCACAATTAGCAGTCGTTGTCTTCAAAAATGACCTGCATGCACAACCGCTCTGAGCGAAAATGACTAGGGTTTGAGTCACCATTCCTTTAGCTTTACCATAGATTTCCTTTTACTTATATTTTGTTATCTTAGATTAGAATAGATCTATATTTTTTATTACATTTGTACGATGATTTCCTAGTTATTCATGCATTTTTGCTTATCTTTGCACCTTTATGCTTTTATCATGCATTCATGTCATTTCATGCAAAATATTTGAAACAAACGTCATCATGAGAGGTTGCATGTGTTTTATGGTTTCTTCATGTGTAGGTGATAGGATTCACAAAGGGAAAAACCATATCCAAGGATGTTTCCTCTAGACAAGAAATAAGGAGGCATCAAAAATAAGTCCTCAATAAATTCGTGTCAATCCATAAGACATTTGAAGTGCACCACCCTCATTTAGGGGCTGCATATTATTGTAATCATTGTATCAAGAATTGGTATCCCTAAGAGGGACCTATATGTAACCAGTTTTTATTATTAATTAATAAATAAAGCTTCATATTTTTGTTAGTTCATTATTATACATGCTTATTACTTTTATCTTCAATATAATGATGTCAATAGCTAAGGTGCATGGTTTCTTGGCATCGTACAAATGGCGATAACGATGGGGACTCTTGATTTTTAAAAGCTGATTTGCTGATATTTTTCATGTTTTTTGTATGCAGGTACAACCGATCTCAATGATAGTGGCTAGTAGATAGAAGTCATTTTTGAAGACAACGTCCAGTCAGAGCCACCTTGAGCGAAAACAATTGGCAGAAAACCTGCAACAGTGGATATCCTATTCTTCAACAGACTTGGATTCCAGGTTGGTGGAATTATTTGTAATTTTTTATCTCTTTGTTTGTGTTTAATTTCTAGAATGCAATAGAGAAATTTATTTTAATTAGAAAACATAGAGAAAGTTAAAGGAAAAATTATTAAATTCTCTTAGGTTTTCTACTAGTCTTTTCTAGGAACAACAGAATTATAATTTCAATTCGCCCTAGTCTCCAATGGTCTAGATTGTTTTTAGAGATTGCATGCTTGGGGAAAAACTAGATTTCATTGCTTCATGAGTAATACTACATTATTTGAAAAATCATGTAGTCATTTAGACGTGCATTTTCTTAAAGTGAAAAGTTTATTTTTAGGCATATAGTAAAAAGCATGAGTGGTTCATGATGCATCTAATTATTTGTGCAAATTTAAAAGGAACAATCACACACCACATTTCATTTAAATTCTAGTGTGTTGGACTTCATAACACACCACTAGTAGATTTCAATGACGGTGGGTTTCATCTCCATCTGTTGGCTCAAATCCTACAAACCCGTTCTATTTGGCCAATATCGGATCCAAGAACTAATGTAGCCTAGGAAATTTACATGTACTTCTCCTTAGATGGTATGAAACTGACCAGGTGGTAGGACCTATGCTCCTTGACCGGGTGTGGGCTTCATATCCACACTTTGGTGGGTTTATGTGACCATGAATTTCATTGTCGATTTTTGATCTGCATGCATACAGGTGAAAACCATTCAACTATACAAGCATTACATCAACAAATTTTTAAAATATGATGAGACATATTTAAAATTTTCAAAAAATCTAAAACTCACAAGACCAGTTTTAGGAACACCAAGAAAATTTATAAGAGATAAACATTTTGTCTACTTTGTTTGTGTTTTAAAATCTACAAAAAAGGATAATATCACATTGTCATGGTCTTCACACAGAGCAACCACCCTCGGTGCAACACCAATATGAAAACTGATGCTCCATCCAACCACAATCACAACCATAATGATGTTGAGCCACCCACACACAATGTCACTGAATGAAGTTTAGAAAGCCTTAGTGGGGACAACTCAACCCATGGGGATACTCCTCGAGATACCCCAGCTAGAGAGCCATATCTAGGTTCTTCTCATGATAAACATAAGGGAGATTCAAGGCCCCAATATTCGCATGACATACATAGGTAAGATCAACCCACTGAGGGGTAAAAAACAAGGGTTGTATCCAGTCATAGACCTGCCACAACTCCTAGCCTAATTGAAGATGGTAGGATAACAATAGACCACAATATAATTGGTGCTAATGGAACTCCATGAGATCAGCCATGGAAATCTAGATAGCTTGACAAGTTGGATCGAGTTTTCTTGAGACCAAATCAGAGAAGCAATGCTACTGTGTATTATATTTCTAGGAGTTTGCATAGCCATCAAACAATGATACACATGAATTATCCAAGGAAAGCTTCAAAGCATCCCTATAGCATGAACACTACTTCCAACCATGGGGGTACTAAACATAGATCATTATACACTGATCATTTTTCCCTGATAGACAAGGGTAAAAGCATAGTAGGAGATTCTCCAAGGGACCTCTCCATTAGGACTCCTCATATGGAGTTTCAAAGCCATAGAACTTTAGTAGAGGATCAATATTACCACGTACGTAGGTTATATGAAGATGCACAATATCAAAAAAACTACTCCAAGACAAGAATAATGTATTACATGTAGAACAAGAGCACTTAGACATCCTCGAATAGGAGTAAGCATGAAGGAAAAGGTATTTACGCCTAAATTAGCAGTGCTTGAGAGAGGAACAAATAGAGAATGAAGAACAAGTAAATAGGTTGACTCGAGCTAACTTACACATGGGTAGTGAGTATTACCAATCTGATAAACATGTCATTTCTCTGCAAGAAAGATGTACTAAACAGGGAGATGAATACACTCACTACACCTCACATCATGCTTTAAAACACCAACAATGCCTAGATATAGAACAGACACAACATGAACAAGAACAAGAAAAAATGGAGGATCGTGAGCATACATATCTTGAACCCTCATCTCTAGTCGTGGGATACAAATATAGATGCCCAAAATAGGAAAATGTAGAGTTACCTCCCTGACCACCCTGAGTAAACCTTCAATAATAAGAGATCATCTCTTCAAAGGCATATAAGATACTCACTTAGAGAGTCAAGTCTCTCAATAAATAGGAAACTATTGGGTAGAAACCAACCTTAAGAAAGATACACAATCAACCTTTGTGCCCTTTGGTACCAAGTCTTGCTTATCCTAGACAGTTTGAGATGCCTAGGTTAGATAAATTCAAGGGAGAGAAATATGCACAAGATCATGTGACCAATTTCATGAACACGTGCTTCCTGCTAGAATACAATGATACCCTAATATTAAGAATATTTATCATGACGTTATCAGGTGCAACACTAAGTGGTTTAATCAACTACCCAAGCATAGCATCATCAGTTTTGAGCAGTTGGTGAATGCATTCCTTAAATGCTCTTATTTTGGCATCAAGAAGAAATAAAACTTATCTGACCTGCTAATCTAAAGTAATATGATGACAAGTTGATCATGGACTATGAGAACAAATGGAGAAAAATAATGGTAAAACTACCATTTTTTTCCATTGCCCAGCTCACCTGAATATTCACTGAGAGTTGCACTAAGCACATCTTGATGCTCTTGCAGCTACAACTATACAAAATATTCAAGGAATCCTTGGCACAATCCAAGTTGATAGAGGACATCAAGGTTGAATAAGAAGATCTTAAGTTCCACAAAATAAAATATTGGAACAACAACTGTAACAACTAAAATAAACAAAAGCAGGCCAATCCTGCTCTAGTTAATTAGGTTATACTAAATGTGCCAAAGGGAGGAAATAGCTAGAAATCACATAATTAACAGGCTCAACCTCCCTTGGCCAACTACAATAAAAATAACAACCAAGTTTGAAACAAGAAATATCGGACACATCGCTACTTCATGCCTTTTTCAGAATCAATGCAATCAATATTCAATCAATTGAGTGAGGCACAGAGACTCAAATTACCTAAGGTAAAAATTCTTGACCCTAACCATACCAATGCCAAGGGATATAAGGATAATTATTATTGTCCATACCATATATAATAGGCGCATGATATTGATGCATGCATTGGTTTCAAGAATATTGTACAAAATATGATTGAGAAGGGCGAACTGGAAGTTGATAATCCACTAACACCCAATAACAAAGATATGGGCATATTTAGAAACCCATTGCCAAACCATGAAGCCCCTAGAAATTAGGGTGCCCAAGTAAATCAAGTCCAAGTTGAACCTTCCACTCAGTGATTCATTGGAATGGTTGAGATAGTCAATGTGGTTACAAGAAACTGATGATACAATCAACCAGAGCCTCCAACAGCTTCTATTTGTATCCTGGTTGCACCTTAATAGAGGTGAGTACAAAATAATCCTCCAGGTCTTCCAGTGTGACCTATTATAACTATAAAAAATAGACTTATGCAGAGTCTCCAAACAATATCGACTAAGTTATCAATATACAAGCTCATTCAATAGTCTCTTAGACATAAGGAGGCCCTAATGGAAATTTTGAATTCAATTGAGCTAAAAAACTTAGAACCCTGATGTATTTACAAACATTGTGTGGCAAGTACAATAGTGTCAAGATCCTATGATTAGTTTTTACAATCATGAAATAAAGGTAGTCCCTACTACCATAGTAGACCCACCTCTACACATCATCGCATGTATCAGTGACATACCTTCCAAGTAGGTTTTAGTCGACACAGGATCGTAAATCAACATAATAACAACCAAGGCTATGGAGCACTTGTAAATCCCTAGATCAAACATCATCCCTACCTCTTACACATTAAGAGCCTTCAATTATGCATTGTGCTCCATAGTTGGTACAATTGTCCTACCTATATAGTTGGGGCATAAGACCATCTCTATGATGTGTCATGTATTGGAGGGGGTCATACAGTATAATATCCTCCTAGGGCATCCCTGAATTAGGGATATACTGTGCATTCCCTTGATATTGCATCAATGTATTAAATATGTGCATGAGGGATAAGTACATGTGGTACCATCGGATGAAGAGCCATTCAAATATGTTCATCAAGTTAACTTTACAGGGGATTTTGGCCTTCCATCCATGCACCTGTACATTAGGCTATCATCCCCTACCACACATACAAGAAGCAAATCCAAATTAGTGTGAGGTGACCCATCCACATTGATGCCACCTCCAACTTTTAAAGCTACTGGAACTTCTAAGAAACCAACAATATCTGGGGTAAAATACTATTAGAAATTGAAATCACCCTTGGTGGAGAAAAGACCTAAGGAAGTCCCAACTATAGTAATAGTGAAAATTCCAAATCCCAAGGAGGAGGAAGATTCCCATGACATATTCAAGGAGGTGCCTCAACTTACCACACCTACATCATCATCATCATCTGCACCGTAGGTGATAGTTCACCTAGCTAGTACATGACTAGCTGAGTATCTTGTGCAAAATGTTACTTTCACTCCAGTTATTGAGTCTAAACAAGACATGGGACAACCAAGAGTAACAAACTTACCCATAGGGACATTGTTACCATTGGGGATCCCCCATAACCAAACCAATTATATTTATGATGGATTGGATGGTGCCCATGATGCTTCAGACATTGAAGAGGATGAGGATGCACTATTCACCACAAATGTTCATTACTTGTCAAATCCTGAGTTTTATCTGAGATACTTTGAATGCAACCATTGGCATGGCTATGGTTTGGATCTAAATGAGCAATGGCAATGGAACCCAATTGAACCATGATATCAGTTAGCTACTGATAGACCTGACCTAGGATATCATATCCAATGCTACGATGATTCATTAGTAGCATCTCTAGATAGGCTAAGCTTAGGGTTCGGGTAATACATTGAATGGAATCCCTATCACCCAAACATAAGCTACATGGATAACAGGTTTGTAACCATGGTTACTATAGAATCACATACTGTGTATCATCCAAATTTTTTTCTCGAGGCAAGCCCATTAGGACTTATCCTATGGGAAGATGAACTAGACTATGGATATGAATAAGAGGAGAATGAGTACATCACAGATCATAGTGATGCTGATTATGAGACTAAATTTGCCTATCTAGGGCCTCAATATTCATGTTACCTCATATATCCAATGGATATAAATCATGGACACTTCATATACGACAATGATTATGAGGATGAGACTTAATTGGCCTACCTTTGTCCTAAATATTTACATCACATCATAGAGCCAATTACTATGGAGAGTGGATATATAATAGATGATAGTGATTATGGAGATGAAACTGAGAGGACTTACCTTGGACCTCACTACTTGTGCCATCTAGGCATCTGTAGAAGCTATTGGATGTAGTATTTATTACCCCCATCGAATATCTGTAATGGGTATCAAACATGGTGCCTATAGGAAAACTTGATGGAAGGATATGTATTTGCATGGATTTCATATATCTCAATAAGGTAACATCGAAGGATTCATTCCTGTTTCCCAACATAGATGCTCTTGTAGATGCAACTGTAGGTCATGATATGCTCTCCCTCATGGGTAGTTTTTCTGGTTACAATCATATTCAGATTAAACCCGAAGACTAGCACAAAATCAAATTCACTACTCCAAGGGGGATATTTTGTTATAAATTAAAGTCATTTGGTATTTAAATTTTTGGTGCCACATATCAGCGGGATATGACATACATTTTCCATGACTACATGCATAATATTCTAAAATATTATATCAATGACTTACTGGTCAAGTCATTGCTATGTGAAGAGCACACCGAGGTCTTGAGGAAAGTATTTGATCACCTAATAGAGCACAATGTCAAGTTGAATACCAAGAAATGAATCTTTGGTGTAACTTCAAGAAAACTCTTGGGATTCAAAATTTTTAAACAAGGGATCTAAGCCAACCTAAAAAAGGTAAAGGCTATCCTAGAAATGGCCCCGACCACTAACATCAAAGAGTTGAGAAGCCTACAGTGCAAAGTAGCATCCATAAAGTGTTTCATCATGCAACTATGAAAAAAAATTTTGACCTATGAATTGAAAGCTACACAAGGGGGTCCCATTCCATTGGGACAAAGAATGTCAACAAGCCTTTGTTGAGATCAAGAAATACCTAGAAACACCACTAGTACTAGCTCCACCAAGGCTAGATGTGCCATTTTTTCTTTATATATCTACTACCAATTTTGCTTTGGGCACCATGTTGGCTCAAAATAACATGCAAGACAAAGAACAAGCAATATACTATATCAATCGCACCTTGGTGAGTTATGAGCTAGGGTACGCATACATATAAAATTTATGCTTAGAAGTGGTCTTTGTGACTAAGAAGTTGTGGTACTACATGCTGAGCCATACAACGTATGTGATATCAAAAAAAAATCCTTTGTAATATATGATGAAAAAGATATATCATAATACACGTATTGCAAAGTGGATCATGCTATTGACATAATTCGATTTGGAATTCATAAGCCAAAATTATATCAAGGGATAAGTCATAACTGATCAATTGGTAGAGGCACCTCTTCAGGATAATAGGCCTCTCATAATATAACTTCTCGATGATGGAGCCTTTGCATTATCAGAAGCACCTAAACTTGAAGAACCTGATAATAAATCTAGCATGACTTTGTTCTTTGATGGATTGAAGTGTGATCAAGGGGGTGGTATAGAGATCATGTTTTTCACACCACAAGATGCTCCAATGTCCTTTTCATTTAAGATAGACTTCCATTACACAAATAAAAACACTGAATATGAAGACCTAATCTTGGGTCTCCAAACAAAAAACACTATGAAGATTAAAAAGCTAAGTATATCTAGTGACTCCCTTCTCATCATTAACCAAGTTAATGTAACATTTCAATGTAGGTACCCAATCCTGAAAGCTTACAAAGAGATTTTTGACACTTATATAGACCAAATTGAATGGTACGACATCAAGGTAATCCCTTGCACGTCCAATAGATTTGTAAACTCTATGGCATATTTGGGATCCTTGATCCCTCAGAATCTATCTTTTTATTTCACTACCATTCATGTGAAGATGTTATCACAATCAGTAATGCAGTGTGAGGCTTTTGACAACAAATAATCAATCAACATGATTCATATAGAACCAAACCATGAGTGGTTCTATAAATCCAGATACTTTCTAAAGAAGGCACCTTGGGGGTCTTTGATCTTGTAGGGTCCTATAGGGAATGGTTCCATAATTCACCACAAGGTTATCTCTCAATCTATGTTTATACATGTAAAATTATAGATAGAACAAGTTGTCTTATCTGTTGAGGTTGTAGCTTATCAGGATTGGCTAGGCCAATTATGATATTTTCTTAAGCTTGGAATCATCTTGTAAGGATTATCGTAGGCTGCAAAATGACCATTTAAACAAAAAGTGACTAGATATATCTTTCTAGGATATATATTATATCATCGAAACTATGATGGAATCCTCCTTCATTGTCTTGAGCCCCAAGAATTAGCTTGGGTGATTTCACAAGCTCATGATGATACCTACGATGGCCATTTTAGTGGCATGGCCATTGTAAAGCGCATCCTTTGAATGGGTTATTATTGACCCACCACAAAAAATTATTGTTGTGAGTATGTTAGAATGTGTGTTATGTGTCAGCATCATACGAATGTGATGCACCTGCCATCATAGGCCTTATAGCCCATTTACGTAGCTTGGCCATTTTCTTAGTGGGGTTTTGATTTAATTGGAAATATATCTCCCTTGTCTTCGAGCTGACACACATTTATTTTAAAGACCACCGAGCACTTAAAAAAATGGGTGGAAGTGGTCCCTTTAATGTCAATGAGAAGACCAATAATTGCAGAGTTCATATTTCACAACATCATCTATCACTTTGGGATACCATTCAAAATAATTTTGGATAATGGTCCTTCATTTAAAAACAAAAATGTGCGGGCTTTAACATCTAAATATAACATTCAACATAGTTTTGCAACACCATATTATCCAAAATAAAATGGGCAAGTAGAAGCCTCAAAAAAAATAATCATAGCCATCTTAAAGAAGACAGTAAAATAAAATCATAAGGATTGGAATCTGCAGTTGCCTCTTGCATTATGGGCTTATAGAACTAGCATACAAACACCCACTAGGGCAACACTATTTTTGCTTGTATATGGTGTTGAGGCCATTATGCCCTTGGAGTTAGAAATTCAAACATTATACGTCATATTGAAAGAGTTTATCGATGATGACACTGCACACCAAACTCACCTTGATCAATTGACCCTTCTTGATGAACGTCGCATTAATGCTCTTGAGCATCTTTGCATTTAACAAGATCATCTAACACAAGATTATAACAATAAATTCCACTTGAGATACTTTAAGGTTGGGGATCTTGTGCTCAAAGAGAACCAACAAAATTCAAACCTACCACCACACCTACAAGATAAATTTATGGCCAACTGGATAGGTCCTTATATCATCTCAGAGAATATTGGACCTGGGACATATCGCCTAACATCATTAGAAGGTGTTGAAGAGCCTGAGCCTCTCAAAATTCTTCATTTGAAGGCATTTTACACATAAAACCAATAAAATCCAAAAATAATACATAAAAATAAAAAATTCAAAATAATCAAAATTTCAAAAACATTTGAAAATCATTAAATTCCAAACAAATTAGAAAAAATCAAAATCAAATGCCCCAAAGGCATCAGAATACCTTTGGTCAACTCACAAAAAGCCCCAAAGGCATCATAAGCCCTTTGGTCAACTCACAAAATTCTCCAGAGGCATCATAAGCCCTTTGGTCAACTCAAAAAATACCCCAAAGGCATCATAAGCCCTTTAGTCAACTCAAAAAAACCCCAGAGGCACCATAAGCCCTTTGGTCAATTTAAAAAAGGCTCCAAAGGCATCATAAGCCCTTTGGTCAACTCACAAAAAGCCCCAAAGGCATCATAATCCCTTTGGTAAAATCACAAAACGCCCCAAAGGCATCATAAGTCCTTTGGTTAAACTCACAAAAATCCCCAAAGGCATCATAAGCCCTTTGGTAAAAAAAAACACAAAAATACAAAAAAAATTAAAAATATTAAAATACAAAAATATCGACATCTTACATCCTGCATTTGCATTCATGTAATTGCATTAAATTAGGCATGTTGCATCCACTGCATTCACATTAGGATAGACTATGTTTTCAATCTTGCAAATGGCACCAATTTTGTATGCCAATCATGCATCTTCAATTCCACATTCATCCATAACCCATGTGAGTAACTATGTTTTTTCAACACACCCCCTCCTGTTTCTATAAGGAATATACTAGGGTTTTTGGATCATTCAGTCATACCTAGTGATCTTCTCATATTTTGTATAAATCTATCTTTGCTTTTGATAGATGAGGTCTAGTTTTGATAGCACCTAGAATATGTCAAAATCTCATCAATAATCAAACACATTAACGATCCTAGTTAGGACAAAGAAATATGAACACCATGAAGTGATCCTAGTCACCTTAAGTGAAACATTTTTACTTGCTCATCTTATGACATGCATGGTCTAGAGTGTTAATCATTGGTAAAAGGATAAGCTTACCCCTACCCATGAAATCCCTTTCTTTATACAAAATAAGCAATAATCCATAATCAAAATCAAAATCCCTTGTTCAAAATAAAAGAAAAATAAAAAATGCAAAACAAACAGTGATTTTCATCACTATATATGAACAATTATCCCAACAAATAAAAATAAAATATGGGGTGAGAGCTTGAATCCATGGAATGGTCACTATTGGAAACCATAGAGTGATCTCCAATACAACAATGGGTTGTATGAATCCCACCTGGCATTGGGGTAATATCTAAGAAATGTGTAAAAAGAGTTATCTTTAGGTGTCCTGTATCCCCTAATGGTCTAATCCAACTGATTCTAACTTAGGATCATGATGAGCATTTGATGATCTCCAATACAACAATGGGCTGAATGAATAATGTTTGGCATTGGGGTAGGCTTATGTCTCTCTAATATATTCATTCACACACACAAGGATAATGAATATCTTGGTCTTCATAACAAAACTTTATCTTTCAAGAGTCCTATATGGTAATTATACAACTTTTGATTAATCAACTAGGGTGTTTGAGTCTCATGGAAAACCTCAAAAATCCCCTCATAGCTACAAATATTCATCAATAAAATCAACTTTATTTATGAGGTTTTGTTCATTAAAGGGTGTGCATTAAATAGGGTAGATACCAGATAAATATCAATGATGATATTTAGGTGGCCATTGACTATTTTGTATTATCTTTTAATTTGCATAAACTTATAAAGAATGCACATACATATCACATAATCTCACTTCACATTTGGATGCTTAAATGACTAATTCTTATGTTAAGAGTTATTATTCACATTCATGATTTCTATAAATTATGTGGTGTCACCCATTCGATTGTCAAACACATATTACATTCATCCCTTATGTTTCAAGTGATTAAAGCATACTGATTCATTTACATTAGATTGCCATCATGTAAATATTGCATTTCATACATTGCATTCACCATAACATACCAACATAAGATAAATGTATAAATAATTGAAACAAATTAAACATGCATTTAATAATCACCATTGCATCCATATATGCATACATAGTAGTCTATCTACACATCTAGATCACATCATCTAACCATACATAAATCATCTAGCTAGTGCATGTCATTAATACATCACATCATATAGCATAATATCATAAACATTAAATCCATTTTGCATCACATAAAATTAAAAGCAAACACATGATACACATAATGAGAAGAAATAGATAAATCATATATATATGTGTGTGTGTGTGTGTGTGTGTCCAATGCCAAAATATACATAGAGGTACAAAAATTATCATGAGGTCATCCAACATTACACTCAAAAATAATACAATATACCAAAATCATGATCATGAGTGGCCTACGCCACTAGTATCGCCTCCACCCTTAGTGCCCTCTCTATGAGGTGGTCTAGAACTAGTGTCCTCTATCCTCTCTATATGGAACCCTAACCTATGGTTGGGCCACATTGAAGACTGCCTTGACTCACTCTGTATGCTTCGATGCAAGATCCCTACCGTAGAAATATCTCGAGGAGTTCCACCTAGCCACCTTATCTAGGTCTACAGAGAGATTATATACCCAATATTTGTTGATATCTAAGACTTATAATACCCCAAGAGCCCCTGTAGGCACCTCATATCTTCCCCTAGGTCTAAACCTATTGGTCCTTGAACAGTTGGAGTAGCTGGTATAACCTGTAATTCAACATATCTCTCTATAGTAATTTTCTCTATCCTAAGCTATGTTGAGTCAACATGTGCCTGGAATATGGTCCTCTCATCCTCGAAACCCTTCCATTTGGTTTGGCCTATTGAAATTTGTACCTACAATGAGCTAACCTAAATCTAGAGCATCGCTATGGAGGATTCCATCTCTATAATATGTCATTGAGCTTCTTGAAGCTTGACATATACACTGTGTAGCTGAGCCCTAAGGGGAGACTCTTGCTCCTCTAGAGCTAACTCCTCCTCCTCTAGTGCTACATACTCCTTAGTAGCCTAGCCCCACTCCTCAGTCCTAGCCCATATCCATCTCACATCAGGATCCTCCTTAGGAGCTATCTCATCCCTGGCTCGACCTAAGATATCACCACCCTACCATAGCCATGTAACCCACCACTGGGTATACCTCTATCATCCTGGCATATGCTACATCAACATCAACCATAGGAGGATCTGCCTCTTTTGTAATAGTTGTAACATGAGGATAGGAAGGTCCCTCTTTTTCTAAATCCACTAGTAAAAAACTAGATCCAGTGGGATGTCCAACTATATCCCATATGATTTTGTCACCCAAGAGAAGTAGAAGTACTCTTTGATGCCTACCTTGTGATTGATGACCCATCGATCACGTCGGGTCTGAGCTAAAAATATGTCTACCTCAAGACATGCTAGCCAATCTACATAATGCCTCTAGATGATTTTTTGAACCTATAACCTAAGCAGAGAACATACATAGTGGTTTGAATCCCCTATGCAGTGATGAATCTATTGCTCCTCTATGACTCATGGTTACCTAGACCCATAACTCCGTGACACTGCAACTATAACAGTAATATCTTGGGGTAATCTAGCTGGGTGATCTATCCTAATATGCTCCCAACTCTATATCTATAGGTGCAAGTTGCATCCAAATCCAGCCCAGTCCTCCTGCTAAATCTTGTACAACTCATCATAGATTTGTACCAATAATGCACTCCTACAAGACATAATGATGGGTGTGACACTATCCAAAAGGTCCTGTACCATTTCTAAGAGGTTCCAAGGGAACCTCACTCCTAATGTATCAAGGAGGAGAACATTGCAAATAACGTACATCAACACAGCCTAGCACTATGAGAAAACCCACTCATGATACCAACGAGCAATAGGGACTCCTCCGTGTTGAATTTCCCCCAAGGCTGCCTATGCTCGGATGTTGAACACTACCAAAAACTACTAGCATTTGTCTAGTAGGGGATGAGACGATGTCCCATCAACCAAATGGGATCCTAAAAATTGTGTATACATCCTCAAGGGTGACAGTCATCTCGCTAGTCAGGAGATGGAAGGTGTTAGTCTGACAGTCCCATATGTGAGCCAATATAGTTAGGTAAGCCTGGTTTGACATCATGGTTGGTAATCTGATAGTGTACATCAGGCCTTGTGCATCGAACCAAGCCCAATATACCTGTGTCATGAGCGATAATAGCACTCTGAGTAAATTAGGCTCTTGAGCCCATGTAGACAAGAGCTAAAAGTACAAAATAAATGCCTAATTATATGAACTTACACTAAAAACATGAATAAAATAAAAAAAGGTGCAAAAGTAATTTAAAATAAATTAAGGGTAAAAACACTCTAAGAAAATGCACCGATACATGCAAAAAAAATCAAAAATACCTTCAAAAACCTAGGATCACTGAGGCCAACAACGACTAGCCTCCAATGGTCAAAATTTTGACTATTGGAATTCAAACTAGCTGCCCTCAATGACAACAACCTCTATTTGCAAATTGGGGGCCACCCTAAGAGACAACGATCACGAGGCGACATGCCAATGGTGTCCGCACATGCCCAAAAATCCAAAATTTTTGACAAAAACATAAAACTAAGAAAGACCCACCTAAATCAACCTAAATCTAAACCTAGTTATGGATGTGATTCATTGCCAATGGGTTTTAATGTGGTTAATTTACTAATTTCTTAATTTGGTTCATTTTATCGATAAAATAAAAAGTTAGGTTTTAGAGAAATGCCCATGAAGCTTCGACTCCTCCGCTAGTGGATGCCTCGCTCTTCTCTGACATGGTGTCCGGTAATCACGTAGCATCTTGGGTTACTATCTCTTCCTCACCTCAGATCTCAAATTGCAAAATGATAGCTAGTAAATAATGAAAGTAAAAACCCTAATTTAATTTTTTTATTTTTTAGTTTTGTCATGGTTGTTGCTAGCATCAACCGCTAGAAAGTGTAGGCCACTAATGCTGACAGCGGCCACAAAATTGAAAAATTGGGTCATTATTGTTGACAACGGCTACTAAAAAATAATAAATGCATTAGATTTATCACCATAAGGAGTCTTAAAATGGACAAATAAGCATATTTGCTGATCCAAAATCATAAAATATTAAAAAATAACAAACAAAATCATAAAAACACAGTTCCAAAAATAATTAAAAGTGTGAATGCAAGAACACGACACTTAAAATAAAATAGCAGAAAATCAAATAATGCAATGAGACACAAATATTGCACAAAAGAATGTATTCAATAAGATGGGGGGAGCCGATAAACTCCTTTTATTACAATCAATGTTCAATGCCAATATTTGATACAATATATATTACAGTGGTGCTAGGGTTCTCCGAAACCCTAGCTAGTAGCAATGGAAGTGTCTTTAGATTCGGGTGTGTTCTTGATCCCAACAGGTTGAGTGGGCTTCGGATATCCAAGGTTGGGCCACTCCAGCTTCAACAACCATCAAATAAGGTGTGGAATTCATAGATCTGCATACACAAAATAAAACAAAGAGAGTTAGTAATACCTGTGAGGGCTCCACAGTGTGAGGCCCTCAGACATTAATAAAACCCTAGTTTAATAATAAAATCAGAGAGCATGCAAGATCAACAAATTACTAAATAGGATATACAAAAATGAGATTTACCTTGCTATTGATTAGTTATTGTAGATGGCATCATATATTTGTTGATGCAACAACTTCAGATTTGAGGTTTGTGGATGGCAGCAGGCTTTGGCATGCACTTGGCAGGCTCGAATGCAAGCTTCATAGGCTCTAGTTTGCACCTACGGGGCACAGTAGGCTCTGGAGAGTGCCTATGGTATACAACAGGCTCTATTGAACGCTTCACAGGCTCTACAGCGAGCTTTGCAAGCTCTGGATGGTGCCTGTGGGTTAGGGCATAATCTGCAGAAGTAGATCGAGGGGATGGCGATGAAGGCGGTGGATGGAGGATGGTTGTGGTAGTGAGGGAGGATGAATGGATGGTAGTTGGAATAGCAAAAGTATTATCGATGGACTAGGGCTTCAGATCTTCAGGATTCTATGCTAGGGCTTCACCAATAATTCCTTCAAAATGCAAAATCTCATCTCCAAGTTCTAGGGTTCTAGGGTTTGAGCATTTACAAATGCTCTTACTTATAATTCAACTTAGGGTTCTCTTAGGGTTTTGACTTGACACTTTTTAATCGTGCGGTTGAAATTAAATTGAATCCTAAGGTTGAGATTGCTTTTTGAATGTGGCATGGATTAATGAAGATGGAGGGTGGAGATTAAATCTGATCGGATGACTGAGGTTAATTGAGTTTATTTATATATATTTTATAATAAATATATTAAAATATAATAAAATATTATATAAAATATAAAATATTATTAAAATAATCCCAATTAGGCTAGGAAATGGTGGGAAGGTGGAATTGGGCCAAATAATTGGTGGGAGAGTAGAATGGAAGACAAGTGGGTGGTGGGATGGTTAGGATGGAGGTTTAGTGGCTGTAATTTGGTGTCTACAGATGCCCCTTTTTGTACCATGTTGCGTGAAACACAATATGGTGCAAAAACATGAGACACCTACTTGGGCTATGGGCATAGAAGCAACTTCTCTCTGTCATTGGATTTGCGCACTGAAGTTGAAGACTAAAGAATTTTTGGAATTTGTGTAGCTTACCCCCTCAATTGGTGAATGAGTTATGAATGTATCTCACAAGCCAATTGAAAAATGAATGATGTAATGAATTTGTGCAATTGATGAATGAAAGATGTGAGATGCAAATGATTGTGGATGATATGAATGATGTAAAATGTGATACCATTTTTGCCCCAATGGTTGATAGGGGTATTTGTCCAGTGTAGATGTTATGATCATGTGAGATGTATCCCGTCATGGGAAAGCATAATGTAATGTGGTTGCCCCAAAATTTGGGATGATTTGATGCATGTTGGACAAGTTGCCGCAATGGCATCATTGAGTATGCAAGGTATGAAGATGCAGGCTGACTAAGTCAATGCAGGGGTTGGGTATTGACTATGGAAATTTCTTCACCAATTCCATGATGGAACCAATCAAACTTATCGGTGTCCTGTATTATGACTGTTGTCAAGTGAATGAGTGTTTGTGATTGTAGGTTATCTGTGTTTTCTTGCCCCACAGACAAGGACATCAATGATTGATTACGAGCAAATTGTTCTTGGCAAGGTTGCATTCAAAATGTGAGGTGCCAAATGTGATTGTGATTTCTGATGATGAGATAATTGATTATGATCATGATCAAGTGTCCTTATTGTAGATTATTCATCTTACCAAATTGCATGGATTATTATCACTACAATTGCCAAGTTTATAGAATAACATACTAGATACGAGGTTCGCTTGAATGAACTGGACAAGATAAAAATGATGAATGATATATGCACGATGATTGCGGAAGAATGCCTGATGGATTTATGCAATGATGATTTTGTTGATTATGGAGTTGATTGATTATGTTAGAAATGAGTGAATGGGCAGTCAAATCAACTCCACTATACATAAAATCGGGTGGGATGATGCAGTAGATGATGAAGAATTGTGGAATGTTGATTTTGTGAAAATTGGACTTTGTTGGATGCATTTTGTAATGTGATACATGCTTTTGATGAATTTGGCTGGTTCTCAAAAAATACACATGCAAAACTATTTGTGATCTCACAAAATCAACATTTATGGTGTGTATGATGTGTGGATGAAATTTGGTGCATATTGGATGAGTGGAGCTACCATTTTGAGGGCTTTTGTCTTCTTACTCCTTTGTTTCTAGGCATGTGCATGTGCCTTGTGTGTTCTGTAGGCGTCCGTATGCACCTACGTGTGCCTGTAGATGCACAATAGTACCCACAATTTTTAGGCATGGGTCTGTGCCTGAATGCGCTAGTGAAAGCTATAAAAAGCTTTTTGAGTAAAATTTTAGGCTCATTCATGCGTTGTTGACTTCGAGAAGCTATGTCTGAGGGGTGGAGTGATTTGGTGAGCTAAGTGAGGCTAGTGGGTGTGTGTGTAGAAGTGATGGTGGTGGAAGGGCTTGGTGCTACTGGTGGAGTAGAGGCATCATTTGTCCCGGTAAGACCATTTGTTTCCTTTGTGCAAAAATTTATTTTTATTTTGTTGCTTTCTTTTTTTTTGAATTTTTTAAAACTAACAAAGTGTTTTTGTTTGTTGTAGCTGAGGGATATTGAGCCTCGACATCGCTTCTCTCCTCTCATTCCGGGGATGAGGAAGAAGCTGTCAGAGGAATATTGGAGGTTGTTGGGTAGAGTGGGCTTAGAGGGAGTGGCGAGACTGGATGTGGTGAGGGCTAATGAGGGGTACCTTTCTGCTTTGATAGAGAGGTGGGACCCGGATAGAGGGACATTCCAACTATCGACTAGGGAGGCTACTATCACTCTTGAGGATGTGTATCACATTCTCAAGGTGCCAGTAGAAGGAGAGAAGGTGGTGGTTGGGAGGGATAAGAAGGTGAAGATGGAGAAAATGTTTGGGGATCGATGGTGGGAGGCCTGGATGGGGGATGGAGGGATATGCTACCTGAGCATGTATAAGGCGAAGGAGTTAGATGCACTCCCCACTTTGATCATGTTCATGTTAGCGAACATAGTGCTACCAAATAGCACTAGTTGTAGGTTCCCTTGGAACCTATTGGGTTTGGTGAGCGATCTATTGACAGATCCTCGGGAGTATGCATGGGCATTGACCTTATTGGCATAGTTATATCGGGAGCTATATGAGGTGGTGTGGAGGGAGAGGAAGGGGATTGGGTGCAACTTCCTCCTATAGTGCTGGGCTTGGGAGCATTTTGTGGTAGCTCAGCCCGAGGGGTTGCCATGTGAGTCATGGCGGATGGGTGAGCCTTATGCGAGGTGATGGGCGGTGGCTGAGGAGGTTCAGCCTAGTCGGGAGGTACACACTGGGTAGTGGTACCGGGACATGTGGTCGGGCATGACTCGGGTAGATGTGATGTGGAGGCCATGGCGAGGAGCTATATGGGATGGAGATAGGAGGTAGTTGCATCGGGTGAGGCAGGCTCGATGGTTGATTGGATGGAGGGATGAGGAGGTGGAGTACTTTCAGTACTCATGGGTGTTGAGGTAGTTTGGTTTACCTTAGGGTGTTTTGGATGAGCCGATGCTATATCGATATCGGAGGGATGAGGGGACACTTCCCTACCTCGAGCCATGGTATGTGCAGCTAGAGGATGATGAGTAGTTGGAGGTACCTGATGTGGATGATGTCGAGGTGACTCCAGAGTATGTGGAGTGGTTTGGTGCCCAACCAGTATGGGTGCCAAAGGTTGGTGTGGATGCAGCAGCTATGGGGTTGAGGTCAACTTTAAAGAGGATGAGGCCTCAGCGGTCGATGGGTCAGAGGCAGTCGAGGGGAGCAGCCTAGCAGGCTCTGGAGGTGGACTTGGTAGAGGGGGAGAGGGAGGATGATGAGGATATGGGTGAGATCTCCGAGGTGGCTAGGCTATGGGTAGAGTTGGAGCTACTGCAGGAGGAGCGAGAGACTATGCTAGAGTCTCAGAGGGAGGCCAGGGTAACTATAGCTCGGCTAGAGGTAGAGCGGGCAACGACTATAGCTAGGGATCAGGAGACAGTGATGAGGCTCTAGGAAGAGATTTTGGTGAAGGAGCGATGACATCAGAAGGACCTACGATGACTTCGTGCTAGTGAGGCATATGCACATTCCTTGGAGGATGTGTGTATGCAACATCACATCACTTTGCTAGATCCTCCTTCATCATCTATGGCTGAGTCATCGAGGCACACGGAGTCGAGGCAGAGTACTAGGCCGAGGGCTCCTACTAGGTCTCAAGGGTCTTCTCATGGATAGTTGATGTAGTGCTTAGATGCACTCTTTTGTACATGTGAGCCTTGGTGCTCCCTTTTGTAGCCTTCTTGGCATCTGATTGTACATTGGACACTTTATATATATACATGGCCTTTTTTTTCAGATATGTGTGTTATCTTTTTGTGTGGATGTTTTTATGTGTTATGCAATGCTTTATTTAATGTTTGTGATGATGAATGCAAGTTAACCATGATGTGTATGCCTAAGATTTATTTGAATGATGTATGCAAGCTAACTATGTGTTGTGCCTAAGGTGTATATGGATGATGCAATCTAATGATGTGTTATTAATGATTATGAGTTATGGATGATTAATGCAAGTAAATGTATGAAGAATGTAATGTATATGTAATCTAATGATGATGTGTTATGTATGATTAATGCAAGTAATTGATTGTGATCTATATGAGAGAAATGCATGTTGTTCAAATGATATTTTATAGTTCAAAAATGTTATTGGCCACTTTTGTTGTCCATTGTTTTGACAATCGGGAGTACCAAATTTGGTGGTGCTATGCAACTTGACTCACTATGAAGACATGGGTGTTGGCATGACAGAAGATATGGATGTTGATATGGAAGAAGATATGGATGTTGATATGGAAGAAGATATGGATGTTGATATGGAATGAGTACTGCAACATTTTCAAGAACTCAAACATACTAGTATTATCAACCAAACTCACTTGGGTTGTCTAACTTTCTTTAGGACCAATGTGTGTGCAAGTGAGGTTCAATTACCAAATCTTGAGTGTGACAATGACCCTATCTAATCAAGAACCAGTGTGTGTGCATGTGAAGTTCATTGACCCACTATGAGTAAATTGGGCATGACCTGTTATGGAGATGACCTGAAGCTAGCCTGTCCTTATGTGCGGTCAGAGGTCTTCCTGTTTGCCAAGGAGACATGTCACCCCGCATGAGCTTACTCCACTTCCAGCCAGGCATCTATAGCCCCGATGAAGATTCACTCCATAGTCCAATGGGATTTGATATTTTAGGCCTTGGGGATGACTACCCATCCATGCTAGGGATGTGAAGTATGAATCCTTATGACTTGAGGGATCAAGGGTGTTTGGGATTTTATTTGTTAATTTTGTATAGAGCTTTGGGGAATCAGATTCTCAACCGAAGTGTGATGAGAATTTTGACCCTATCCTTACTACTCTATGTTTTTATGCTTATGTTTGAAGAGTAATTGAGGTAGTGGTGAAAACCACTATTTTTGCTTTGGACTATGTTGCATGATGGGACAAGCGAGGATTATCCCTTTTCACTTCAAGGTACTATCCAAGTATGGAACTAACCCTCCTTGACTCATAATGTTTTTAAGATGTGATAGAATGTGATTGGTTCAAGATTGTGTTTGGAATCAATTGATAATGCTCAAGACTTTCTTAGTGTGTAAAGTGTGTTGTTGGTCCTAAAGAAAATTGGACATCCGCTTGGAGGTTGCTTGCTACACTAGTAATGGCTGAGTGACTGAAAATCTAGGCTTTGTGATTTTGACATGTGGTATTGTTGGCTTATGAGGTTTGTGAAAGGTGCATGATTGTATCAAATTAGGTACCCCCAATTTCTATAACTTGACTTTTTGTTTATGGCCATATCATCATTACTATGCCAGATCATTGAACATGGGATGGGATGAATGCAAATGTATATGCCTAGTGCAATGAAGGTTAATATGCAAATGGAAAGTGGAATATGTATGTATGGATTAGAATTACGATGCAAGTTAAATGCCTAAATGCAAATGAAATGTATGCAATGTGAAAAATGCCTATGTAAAAGCATGCAATTTGTTTTTTTTTTTTGCCATGTATATATACATATAGTGTGTCACTTTTAACAATGAAATGCCTTTAAATGAAGAACATTAAGTGGTTCAGGATCCTCTATTCCCTCTAAATCGGCAAGCCTATAAGTACCATTACCCACTTTTTGAGTGATTACATATGGACCTAACCAATTTGCCACAAATTTATCATGAAGGTGTGGCAACGCATTGGTGTTTTGTTGGTTCTCTTTGAGGATGAGATCCCCTACTTGAAATTCCCTAAGATGGACTTTAGCATTGTAAGCATGCTTGAGGCGGTCTTGATAAACTCGTAAATGTTCTAATGCATTGACACGCCTTTCATCTAGGAGTGTGAGTTGGTCAAGTCGTGCTTGTCTAGCTGTATCATCATCTAGGAATTCTTGCAAGGAAATTCGTAAGGAGGGAATCTCGAGCTCTAGAGGCATAATAGCTTCTGCTCCATAGACCAGAGAAAATGGTGTTGCTCCCATTGGCATTCGGATGCTTGTTCGATAAGCCCAAAGTGCCAAAGGGATTTGTGTATGCCAATATTTATGATTTTCTTTGATGAGTTTCTTAAGAATGGCAATTAAGGTCTTATTGGTAGCTTCAGCTTGTCCATTTGCTTGTGGGTAATAAGGAGTTGAGAAACTGTGTTGGATATTATATTTCTCGCAAAGTGCTCGAACATCCTTGTTCTTGAAAGACTTACCATTATCCAAAATTATTTTAGAGGGGATACCAAAGCGACAAACGATATGATGGAGTATGAAGTCCACAATTCGAGGTCCTGTCGTACTAGTTAGAGGAATTGCCTCAACCCACTTTGTGAAGTATTCTATGGTGGTTATGATGAAAGTATGTTGTCCTGAAGAGGAGGGCAAAATTTTGCCAATTAGGTCGAGGCCCCATTGTGAAAAGGGCCAGAGACTCTATATAGGCTGTAAAGCTTGTGATGGTACATGCGTTAAATTGGCATGTGATTGACATTGTTTGCAATTTTTGACATATGTGCAACAATCATGTTCCATGGTGGGCCAATAATAACCCATGCATAATAGACGCTTTGCAATGGCCATTCCACTAAAATGACCACCACAAGTACCATCATGGGCTTCCTCTATGGCCCTTTGGGCCTCCTCAGGTTCGAGGCATCGAAGTAGGATTCCATCGTAACCGCGTTTATACAACACGTCACCCAAGAGAATGAAACGGGCTACCCTTTGCTTGAAGGCGCATTTGGCAGACCGAGACATGTCCGATGGGAGTGTTCCAAATTTTAAAAAGGTGACTATGGGATTTGACCAAGACTCACATGATTCCGCGTGGATGAAGCAAACATCTTTTCCATCCTTTGGCTTAGCACGATCCACGACTGCTTTAGAGATTGTTGAGATTATTAGGGGTTGTACCTCTCCTAAGTCATTCTTTGGAATCAAGGATCCAAGAGAGGCCATTGCATCTGCAAATCTGTTAGTCGAACGAGGTAAGTTATTGATTTCATACCATTCGAATGTTGAGAGCAATTTCATTGCTATTTCATGATAAAGCTTAATGGTAGGTTCTTTGCATTGGTATTCTCCTGTTACCTATTTTACGACAAGTTGAGAATCCCCAAATATTCAGATACGTTTAATACCCATAGTTATAGCTGATTGAAGACCTAAGATTAAGGCTTCGTACTCTGTTGTGTTGTTTGTGCATGAGAAGTCTAACTTGAATGATAAAGGGATGGGAATCCCTTGTGGTGTGTCAAAGATGACTCCCGCACCTTGACCTTTCTCGCACTTAGATCCATCAAAGAATAATGTAATATCGACATCTTTCTCGGGAATGATATCTTCTCCTTCTTCAGTGACTAAAAATACCGAATCATCTGGGAGCTCAATAATCAAAGGATGATCACTAGGTAGTGGAGCTTCCGCAAGGTGATCGACGATGACCTGACCTTTAATGGATTTTTGGCTAATGAATTCGAGATCAAATTCTGTAAGCAACATTATCCATTTAGTGGTACGGGTATTGTTATAAGTGCGAGACATCATGTAACACAAAGGATTTTCTCTAGCTATGACATAGGTTGTTTGGCTTAGCATATAATGTCAAAGTTTCTTAGTGGCTAAAACCACCGCTAAGCATAACTTTTCTACATAAGCATATCTTGTTTCATAACTTACCAATGTTCGACTAATGTAATAGATTGCTTGCTCTCGATTTTGTTCATTTTTCTGTGCAAGCATCATCCCTAAAGCAGCTTCTGTGGCTGAGACATATAGATGGAAAGGGACCCCCATCCTAGGAGGAGTTAAGACTGGTGGTGAAGTTAGATAGCGCTTGATATCATCAAATGCTCTTTGACATTCATCTATCCATACAAATGCTACCCCCTTTTGTAGCAAGTGGTTAAATGGCCTGCATTTATCAAAAAGTTGTGCAATGAAGCGTTTGATTGCTTGAATTTTACCTTGCAAGCTACGCAATTCCTTGATGTTAGTTGGGGGTGGCATTTCCATGATGGCCTTAACCTTATTTGGGTCCACTTCAATGCCTCTTTTGGAGACAATGAATCCTAAAAGTTTACAGAGGTAACACCAAAGACACACTTTTTGGGATTTAACCTCACCTTGTATTCTAACAGTCGATCAAAAATATTTTCCAAGACATCAATATGTTCTTGTCGGGTTTTAGATTTAGCCAAGAGATCATCTACATAATATTCAATGATTTTATGCATGTAATCATGAAAGATGTAAGTCATGGCTCTTTGATAAGTAGCTCCTACATTTTTGAGGCCAAAGGGCATAACCCTAAAATAAAATGTTCCCCATGGTGTTGTGAATGTTGTTTTATGTTGGTCATCAGGATTTATTTGAATTTGGTTGTATCCTGAGAAACCATCCATGAAGGAGAGCATTTCATGGCCTGCACAGGTGTCAACAAGAGTATCAATGTTTGGTAGAGGGAAGTCATCCTTAGGACACACTTTATTTAGATCTTGAAAGTCATTGCAAATGCGTATCCCCCCATTGGGCTTGCGAATGGGTACCATATTTGAAAGCCACTCAGGATAGTCAATAGGGATGATAAAGTGAACATCTAGTAATTTTTGTATTTCCTCTTTGACTATGAGTGCTACGGTAGGATGCATTCTTCTAAGCTTTTGTTTGACCGGCTTGGCATCAGGCCGCAAGGTGAGATTGTGGACAACAAGGTCAGGATCAAGACCAGGCATATCCTTGTAGGACCATGCAAACACCTCTTTCTTTTTCTTGAGGAGAGCAATGAATTGCTCTTGTTCATCGGGTTTTAAACTTTTTCCAAGCTTGAAAATTTGGGGATTGTCAGGATCTGAACTAAGGTTCACGTCGATGGTATCTTCAATGGACATATGTGAACCTTCCTCAAGTTGATGTGGTGTTGGGATCAGATTGAAGTCATCTAAGATGTCATCTAGCCTCTCTTGCTTATCATTGTTTAACTCTGCCTGGAAGACGTCGGGACTGCTGGCTGAATATGGTGAGGGTGAAGGTGGGGGTGAAGGAGGAATGTAGCAGGCTGAAGCCCTTAGAAATTCCTCGGATAGGATGAACTCCAAGGAGGGTGAAGAGGAAATCTGGTCCAAGTCAATAAGGCTGATGTCAATTGGTATTGGCTTAGTCAAATCGTATGGATTGCGGAGTAGGGTGAATAAGTCAATAGGATTCATATTGACTTAGTGGGAGGAAATATGGTTTGGATAGATGTTGGGATGGAACAATTGAATCAGAACCGATGTCGAGGTGGGGTATCCCTGTAATAGTGAACGTGAAACATCAGAGCAACATTTTTTTTTTTGTTGTTTTTGTTTTTTTTTTTTTTGGAGTATGTACATATGTTACAATTCTTGGCTTATGCGGGGCTCAAGGTGAATTTCTAGGTGGATCATCTTGCTCTTGTGGAAGAAGCAAGTAAAAAATGGGATGATGGATGGGGAACATTCAGAGGTAAAACTCTTCTTGTTGGGTTATGGGGACAATGGGATGTGACTCCTCTTCAGAATCATCAAAGCATTTGACATAACCTCAAACTCTTCATAACTTTTATCATCGGAATCGAATATGGGATAGGAGAAATTGATGGGATCATCCTCGTCTACTTCATCAATGCGAAGTTCTTGAAGGGCTTGTTCAAGAGAGGATGTCGATGGCAATGGATGGATGGAGGGCTCTTCATCATTGAGGCTAAGCTTTTTGAAGGCTTGCTCAAGAGAAGTGGTGGAGGACAATGGGGTATAGCCTAATCCAGAATGATCATGGGCGCCTCTATATGGGACATCTAGGATATCATGCATTCCTTGTTCATGGGAACCTAGACCTTGACCTTGCCAATGGAACATATTAAAGTATCTAGTTGGAAACTCTTCTACGTTAGGTATATTGGCACGCCTAGGCTCTTTTGGTTCTTCGGGTGGGTTTGCCCTAGTTGAGCAATCCAACCCTCCATAAACAAATTTAATGCTATTTGGAGTGGCACTCATGTCATAGACAACACCTATGGATAAAGAACGGTCTTTGGGGCATCCAAAATCCTTGGTTGTTGGAATGGCTAAGGGAGTGATGGTGACGTCTTGGATCACATACTCACCTATACCAGGATTGGTGATGTGAACTTTGACTTGGGTTGATGAGGTGGATGGTGAAGGTTCTGATGGCTCTGGATTGGTTGTGGATGGTGGGGAGTTAAATATGTCACAATCAAAAAGTTTGACTTGTGACACATCGGCTGATGGAGTTGGATTGGATGGCGGTGTGGAGTGATGAGATGGAGTAGAAGAAGTGGTTGTAGTAGGAGTTTTTGTGATGTACGATGTGTTAACGGAATATTGACCGCAATTACATGTACAAGAAGAAATGGATGTTTGAGAAGGTGATGTGATGGGTAGCTCCTCTATGATGGGAGCCTTAGAAGAAGATGGAGATGGATTAGAAGAAGGAGGTGGATTGAGAGATGACGTGGATGGATTTGATGATGGTGCCAAGAATAAATGGGTGGAAGGTAACATGGATTCATAAGGATTTGAAATGAAATTACAATACTTAAAAGGTTCAACATCCATGGGGATGCAATGGATTTGTCCATCATGAACATATTTCAAGCATTGGTGGAGAATTGATGGGACACATTTCATTTCCCTCATCCAAGGTCTACCAAGGAGTATATTATACGCCATGGCTCCTTCCAAGATGTGAAACATTGTGTGCAACATTTTGGCCCCTACTTCTATAGGTAAAACAATAGTGCCAACTGTGGTACACAAAGCATCGTTAAATGCTTTGAGGGTGAATGATGATTTGGAAATGTGGGATGGAGGTAAGTTGAGATGGATAAGGGCAGCGGTAGTAATGATATTGATTGATGAGCCGGTATCGATTAATACTCTTTTGAATGGCTTTCTATCTATTAAGGCCATTATGTGCAATGGAGGGTCCACCGATTCTGAACTCATTGGTTTTATCTCAAAGTCATAGAAGGTAATTGATGGTTCCATGCACGTTCTAACACTCCCTACAAAATTTTTGAAGGCATTAGAGTCTTGGGATTCTAACTCAATTGACTTGAGTATTTCCATTAAAGCTTCTCTATGCCTAGGGGATTGTTGGATAAGCTCATATACAAAAATTTTGGCCGATGCCATTTTCAAACTAGTGGTTAACCGACTGGTTAAGGTTACCGCTGGCCTTATTGGATGAAGGATAGGTGGATTGGATGAATTGGATAGATTGATTGGTGGAGATGGATTTGGTGATGTTTGGATGGGAGGTGGGTTTGAAGGTTGTTGAACATTTTGTTGATTTTGCCTTTGCCCTCTAGTGACCACATGGACCACTCCTACAAAGTTTTGATATTGTTGGACATGATTTACTTGGTTAGGGGGTGCTTGTTGATTGTTACCCCCTACATTATACTGGACCTCCCCATGGTTAGGTAGAGGCATCTGATATATGCCCAAATTTTGATTTTGTGGAGCTAAGGGGTTATCCACGTTAATGGCCCCTAAGTCTATAAGGTCTTGCACTATGTTTTTGAACATGTGGCAGGAATTGATATCATGCCCATTTTGTCGATGGTATGGGCAAAACAAGTGCTCTCTATAACCCTTAGGCCATTTGGTGGGATCATCGGGCCTAATGTCTAGCAAGGCTAATTTGTTGGTTTCATACAACCTTCGAAATAGGGATGAATACGACTCATTTAACGGAGTGTATTGTCTTTGTGGGTGATTGAATTGGTGGTGGATAGGTTGTTCCATAGTTGGCGTTGTATTTTGTACCGTTGGTGCTTGGGTTACTGATGGGACCGCATGATAGGAGATTTTTTGTTGCACCGATTTTTGAGCCACTACGGGCTGGCTCATCACCACTTGATTGACTTGGTTTGTTGTGTTAGCCGTTGAGGCTTGTGTGGATTTGTTTTGGCCAGATTGATTATTTTGGTATTGGCCCCTATTTTGCCATTCTTTATTTTTAGGCTTAATGACACCCTCTTGGATTTTTATCTCCTCAATGACACTAGCTTGCGCTAAAGCTTCTTCGAATGTTCTATAAGTGTTTAGCTGTAGCATCCAAGAGATGGGTTTTAAGCAACTCTTGGTAAAAAGTTTTATAATTTCTTCCATTGGTAGGGAGAATGGCAACTTCGTTATGACTGCCCTCCAACGGTTTCCAAAGTCATAGATAGGTTCCTCATCCCATTGTTTCAAATAGTAGATATCTGATAAGGACACCTTATTTTTAATATTTAGGGTGAAGCATTCCAAGAATAGATCTATCAATTGATCAAAAGTGTATATACTATGTGTGGGCAATTGATTGTACCATTCCATGGCATCTCCCCCTAGTGTTTGAGGAAATGTTTGGAGCATGAGAGCATTATCATCACTAATCCAAAAACATACATGGACAAATGAGCTCACATGTTCCTTGGGATCCTCAGTTCCCCTGAACTTGTCAAATTTTGGTACCGTAAAATCTATCGGATATGGCGGTGATGGTACCGATGGATGGATTGGTTGATGGATCAGTTGGCTTAATGTGAGTTTTTGGCTCGTTGTTCCTGATGAATTTTGCATCAACTGATCGATTTGCTTTTGCATTGCCTGAAGTCTAAGGTCTTCTGTTGGAATGTGAGGACCCTAGATTAGGTGGTGGTTGGTTGATGGGTTGGATGATGGATGTTGGGGTGTGACCAACATGGTGTTGTGGAATGAATTGGGTTGGGTATGCAGAGAAGATGGATGGTTGAAGGATGGGGATGATTGATGATGATGATGGAGGAATGGATTGGATTGTTGATTGGTGGCAATGTTGATTGGTATGGTGGATGTGTGGAGTGGTGGTGGATTAGGGATGGTCACTATGGAAGATTGAGGGACCCATGCCAAATTTTGATTGATGAGTGGAGGTTGATTTGGAACTCCTTGGGTCATAGGGTTTGTGTTAACTGGTTGCTTTCCTTTTGTTCATTGTGAAAGCAATCTATTGATGAGCCCTAATGTATCCGTAAGTTCTTGATTTGACCATGTGTCGAATGATGGGGTTGAGGTTGGATGAGATGATGGTTGGGTTGATGATGATGGATGATTAGACATGGTCATGTTGGCTAAGTGAGATGATGGAGGAATGGATGACATGGTGATATTGGCTAAGTGAGATGATGGAGGTGTGGATGATGATGGATGAGAGGACATGGGTATGGTGCAAGTTGCATTTGATGTTGCAACTTGAAGATTAGGGACTTGCGAGGCAACATTGACATGCTCCTCATACAAGGGGTTGGTATAGGTGGATGTGAAATAAGTGTTTTGAACACTTGGGCTTTGGGGTGGTTGGCTTGTGGAGGAAGGCATACCATATTCATATCTCGAATTAGGATATCCTTGGGCAATGTAGGTGGTAGCCAATTCAGCTTCTTCAAAACCATCTTGGCTAAGGGGCTCTAAGACATAGTTAGAGGCCTTGTAAATGGCCTGAACTCTATCCATGTCTATGTAGGTGGTGGTTGTCTCCACATCAAGTGAATGGGACTCCTCTTGAGAGTGGGGTGGATGGGATGATCCAGACAAAGTGGTCTGAACTATATTGGATGGGGCTACCGAAGTAGCGGGCTCATGAGAATTGTTTTCCATTAAACTACTTTGGTTTATCATTTTCTTTTGTTGTCGTGTTAGCACCATAAAGTAGTAAAACCAAAGATTCAAAGCTTATCTAAACCACACAAATTAACAACTTTTTTTTCAAAATTTAAAGCAAAGAAAACAACCAATCCTAAGTTTCACCTTGTGTGGCTTACCTCAGGTTCATTAATTATTTTCTTCCCTTAATGTGAAGTTCCTTTTAAAATTGTGAGTTTGTGTGTTTTGATGTAACTTAATCTTGTTTAATGAAAAACAAAGGTAAAAGCTATGGTTGGCCAAGGCAACGAGATTCTTGTTGGTAATGACCTCCAACAAGTTTGCTCGAGGGTAGTCCTATGGTGTCTAGGGGTAGAGATTTGATGGATGGAGATGAATGCCACCATCACCAAACCTCAAGCAATAGTTGGTGATGAAATCCAACTACTACTATTAAAAAGTGGAGCGTGCAGTGTGTGATGTTAATTTTATGTTTCTTGTTCTTTATGGTGTGCAGAAAATGTTAAATATGACTAATTTCACTAATCTAAATCAGAATCCAACACAAAGATGCAAATTTCATCTAAAGAGCGCAGAGTACACCCTTAAAATCCCTGCCTACAAATGATACCCAAAGATATCAAAAGAGCATCAGAGGGTTCGTCCACCTCTCTACCAAAGGGGCCAACCTAGGGCAGGATTACTTTAAGTGTCCAAATGTTGTTCCTATTTAGATACACAAAATTTAAGTGATATTTAACCCTAAAATGCAAAATCTAGGATGCTTTTCTGCTTCACATGCACTCAAAAATGCAAACAATCACCTAGATCTACAACTTTCAGGACAAGAAATGAATTTGAAATATTGAAACACACACAAACCCTAGATATGACTTGCTGCAGATTCTTTCTCAGATTACTTAATGTTAAACCCAAAAACAACAAAAAATAGCAGCAAAAAATAGAATACGTAAATTGTTAAATGACCAACTAGGGTTACGAAACTCACTTGGAAGCCTTAGCTCTACTTCAAATTAATGCCAGGTGCATTCATGCACATGCGTAGGCATAGGAGAGTGCCTGCGTAACATGGAAGAACACCTACGTAATGCAGAAGGATGCCTACGTAACGCGGAAGAGCGCCTGTGCGATCTCTGGAACTACTACAGAATGCTTCAGAAACCCTAGCGACGAACACGATGACTTTTACATTTTCTAAAAAACCTACAACAAACAACAATAATAGTAAATTAGCAAGGTAGATCTATCAAATAGTGAAACCCTTGTGGGGTCCCACCGTGATCACCATTTGTGAATGCAAGAACATGACACTTAAAATAAAATAGCAAAAAATCAAATAATGCAGTGAGACACAAAGATTGCACAAAAGAATGTATTCAATAAGATGGGGGGAGCCGATAAACTCCTTTTATTACAATCAATGTTCAATGCCAATATTTGATACAATATATATTACAGTGGTGCTAGGGTTCTCCGAAACCCTAGCTAGTAGCAATGGAAGTGTCTTCAGATTTGGGTGTGTTCTTGATCCCAACAGGTTGAGTGGGCTTCGGATATCCAAGGTTGGGCCACTCCAACTTCAATAACCATCAAATAAGGTGTGGAATTCGTAGATCTGCATACACAAAACAAAACAAAGAGAGTTAGTAATACCTGTGAGGGCTCCACAGTGTGAGGCCCTCAAACATTAATAAAACCCTAGTTTAATAATAAAATCAGAGAGCATGCAAGATCAACAAATTACTAAATAGGATATACAAAAATGAGATTTACCTTGCTATTGATCAGTTATTGTAGATGGCATCGCAGATCTGTTGATGCAACAACTTCAGATTTGAGGTTTGTGGATGGCAACAGGCTCTGGTGCACACTTGGCAGGCTCGGACATGAGCTTCAGAGGCTCTGGTGTGCACCTGCGGGGTACAACATGATCTGGAGAATACCTATGGTATACAATAAGCTCTAGTGAGCGCTTCATAGGCTCTGCAGCGAGCCTCGCAAGCTCGAAATGGCACTTGTGGGTTAGGGTAGAATCTACAGAAGTAGATCTAGGGGATGGCGACGAATGTGGTGGATGGATGGGGGCTATGACGGTGATGGAGGATGAATGGGTGATGGCTGGAATAGCAGAAGTCTTATCGATGAGCTAGGGCTTCAGATCTTCAGGATTCTATGCTAGGGCTTCACCAATAATTCCTCCAGGGTGCAAATGTCTAATTCTCCAAGTTCCAGGGTTCCAGGGTTTGAGCATTTACAAATGCTCTTACTTATAATTCAACTTAGGGTTCTCTTAGGGTTTCGACTTGACACTTTTTAATCGTGCGGTTGAAATTAAATTGAATCCTAAGGTTGAGATTGCTTTTTGAATGTGGCATGGATTAATGAAGATGGAGGGTGGAGATTAAATCTGATCGGACGACTGAGGTTAATTGAGTTTATTTATATATATTTTATAATAAATATATTAAAATATAATAAAATATTATATAAAATATAAAATATTATTAAAATAATCCCAATTAGGCTAGGAAATGGTGGGAAGGTGGAATTGGGCCAAATAATTGGTGGGAGAGTAGAATGGAAGACAAGTGGGTGGTGGGATGGTTAGGATGGAGGTTTAGTGGCTGTAATTTGGTGTCTACCAAAATATCATAAAAAATAATAAAAAAATCAAATAAACATAAAATATATTTCAAATGTGCCTCATATCTAGTTATCTACCCTATACACTTGGTGGTTGCAACGACTTGCGCTCCATGCATATTGACAAGATGAGTAAATTACCACAAGGTCATTTGAGAAAAATTAATCATCGTTGAATTGCAATGCTTCACTTCAATCCCAAATAAGGCCATGGCATCCAAATTGCCCCACAAGAGTGAGGTGTTCATTTCATTTTTGCCATGATGTTTTCAGCAGATCATCGAGTGATTCAACACAAGTATAATGGAATTGATATCATTTTGATTTTCTAAGAAGGCCATTACGGTCAGACTGCTCTGTGGGATAGGATGTTTGATTACTATTAATGGTTGAAATCATGCTTTTAGTAGGACCTGCCATATCACAAAAAATGCTAAAATCTTAAATAGTCCAAATTATTCATCTTGATCAAGCAACTCATCACTTTATTCATTGTCCTTTCCTCATCGACTCGTTGCTAGAGGAGGTAGTCATAATATCAATAATCATAATTAAAATCAACAAAGGATCACTCGATCATGTTAAATTGCATTCATCCTATGAATCATTGCTAACAACTATCATAATCTTACCCTTTATTGGGGCAAAAAGTAAATATGATAGTTAAGCTTGTAGCTCTCCTCCTATCGGACCTATTGTAGCACTGATGCTACCCAATCGATACTAGACTTACAAAATATTTTGTAAATTTAAGCCTTCCATCTCATTGGAAGCAATGATTCTAAGATGCACACCTTTCTCATGATTAGGGCATATAATTTTTATCAGATCAATGATCATCATACACCCTACAATATGGCCTTAGGTGGTCTATTTTTGCTCAGCATTGTATTTTCCCATAATGCATCCCAAAAAGGGGCATATGTAGACACCTAAAATATATCATGTTTAGGAAGTTACTCATATGGGCACATCTAAATACCATATGACTGATCTTTGACCTCTCCAAGAGTTAGTAGTGGTTATAACCACTCATTAGGGGTATTTATGATCTATTCAGGTATAGCTACTATCGACCAAAGCGACTGCCAACCTAGTCCACTAAAGATCAGAGTGGCTACAGCTAGCCGCTTCTATGGACAACAACTAGCACTGAAACAAATATGGTAGTAAATGTAGGCCCGAATCACACATAGTGACTAAAATTACATTGGATTCAACTATTTTTTGGCATGGATCTCTTAGAGTTCCTCCTAACTGCCACTCCCATGTAATTCTATAACTGGGCCTTTCCCTCCAATGGCCATTTTCATGTAAATCTAGATCTTGGATTCTCCAAGAAGCCAAGATATAGAATTTGGGAGGCCTACATATGCACCCTCCCAGGAACAAGTATGGATCCAAAATTTTATGCAGCAAATCCCTATCTGAGTGAGCAATAATTTGACAAACCTTGAGGAGAGTTGAAGTGCTTCCCATTTGTAGATTGTTGAGCTTGAAACCAACTATGGAGCTTTAAGGACTAAGAAGTATATATCATAAAGGTACACCAATCTAATATTAATCCCTACATTTTTAATTGCCAATCCATATATAGGCACTATGGTGATCCTTGAACATCAATTCAGATGAGGAATTGAGTGTCACAACCCCTAGTTTTTGAGACAAAAGATCATAGTTAGCGACCACTATCTTCGACAGCGGCCTGTAGGAACATCTACTTTGAGCGATAGTGGCTAGGGTTTGAGTCACCATTCCTTTAGCTTTAGCATAGATTTCATTTTATTTATGTTTTTTCATATTACATTAGAATAGATCTATATTTTTAATTATATTTGTACGGAGATTTCCTAGTTATTCATGCATTTTTTCTTATCTTTGCACATTTATGCTTTTATCATGCGTTCGTGTCATTTCATGCAAAATATTTGAAACAAACCTCATCACGAGAGGTTGTATATGCTATTGATGTGTTTTGTGGTTTCTTTATGCTCAGGTGATATGATTCACGAAGGGCAAAACCATATCCAAGGACCTTTCCTTTAGATAAGAGAGGAGGTACCAATAATAAGCCCTCAATTAATTCATGTTGATCCAAGAGACATTTTAAGTGCACCACCCCTGTTTAGTGGCTGCATATTATTGTAATCATTGTATCAAGGATAAGTATCCCTATGAGGGACCTATATATAATCAAATTTTATCATGAATTAATAAATAAAGCTTCATATTTTTGTTATTTCATTGTTATACATGCTTATTTCTTTTATCTTCGATATAATGATGTCAATATCTTAGTTGCATGGTTTTCTGGCATTGTACACATAGTTTCTACTTTAAAAGAAATCTTGGTCCTTGGGTTCTTATGCATTCTAATTGGTGCATATTCCAATTGAATTGTCATCTTCTCTTATTTGACGTTCCATTCATCATTGCCATAAGGCATTTTAACTGGGTGGGCATGTCCAAGTAATTTTTCTTTTCAGTATTGACCACTTTGTGTACTCCATCACTTTGGGCTACCCAAAAATCTTCTTGGTTAGTTTGCTATCAGCTCTAACCCTAGGGGTCTCATGATATCCCATACTTGTATCTACCCAAACCTCTTCTTGGGAGCCTAGTTTTATCAATTTGTATATTATACCTTTAATTTTCAATTTGGCACTCAGGATATTGGTTTGTTCAATATTGCTTTCCATTCACCAATTTTTCTCCAAATTGGCCTACGGTAATACTCCTCCCAAGTGTAGTGATAATTTACTACACTTTTGTGACTCACAAGGGATCTTTAGCTTAACGAAAAATGAGGAACCATAATAAATTGATACCTTATCTATTGGGCATGGACTCAAAACTTGGGGGGTATCATTCTTGGAATCTTTCTATATTTTCACAAAATTAAATATTTCTCTTTAATGGTTAAGTCTTGCTCTTTGATCATTCTTAAAAATGAGTGGGATTCTAGTTGTATTTCTTCTTGATAATACATTTTTTTAGAAAATGATTTCGTTGTTATCATCTTGTCCCTTGCTTGATTTTTGATGTTGCAACATTGTATTTATGTAATATTACCATATATTTTTTAATGATTGTGCTTGAAATTTAGGGTCTAGTAAAATTCTTCTTTTTATGCCATGACCAAGGTGATATTCTTATAGACTAAGAAGGTTGTACAACCTTTGGATTTTTGTCCATTATTCCTATAGATCGTAAATATTCTTAGACAATATTAGTTATTTTTTTGATCACCTTGGGTACCTTATTCATCCTCCATTGTTTAGGGTATTTAACAATGTTTCATTGGTAACATCCCTAAGCATTTGTGGCTAATGAGATAGTAATTATGAACCCAATCAATTATTTAGAGCATTTTAATCTTCAATCCCAACCATATTCATGATGGGTAAGATCTAGAACACATTTTAAGAAGGGGTCTTGCTAAATATATGAGTCTTAGATCCTTGTTTATGAAATCTAAAATGACTTTATATTAAGTTAAACTAGACCTAGCTACAATTGAAACTGCTAGGAGTTATCATCTTTTTTTATTTGGTCGGTTAGCATGTTCTTGTGGAATAGGGAGCTTTAGATTTGCTATACTATTCTTTTGCAAGCCTTCCTTTGTTAACATATAGGGCATTTTGTGGAATTAAATATTTGGAAATCTAAAGAAGCTTCTACTCCTCTCATTTTGTTCAGACCTTTAATCAAAAAATTTACTTAAAATTCCCTTTTTTTAGCTATGTGGAGGAGAGATAGACATGAGGCATATTTTTCTAGAAAATTTTCTCTATTTAGGCCTAGTGGAATATCAAGAAATATCCTTATTCTTATATTTCCCCAAATAGGTTATTCATTTTTCAATGAGCTCACATGATTATTTTTCAATGTAAATGAATCACCAATGGCATGATTATCAATTATTCCTTAATTGTTTTGTTAGTACATGACCTTTGTAATTTATGCAACCTTTCTACATGTGAACTTACTAGCACATTTACAAATATTTATTTGCACACATGCCTTTACTAACCTTCCCCTCTCTATATATACCATCATCTAGCCTAAACAATGCTTGAAAGACTTTTAGATTTTTTAGCCTTATTTATAAATGTCAATTATTTACACTATAGTACACAAAGTTTTGGTATTGTTTCATGCACTAGATGCATCATGTGAAGCTCCTTCATTAGATTTTATAATTTCTAGAACAAATTGATCAAAAATTTTACTTCCCCTATGCATTTATTTTCTTTAATACATGGCTTGTTACTTTCCAAGGTCTTGGACATATTGGCCTTAACAAGGAATGGGTCCACTAGCTCATGCAATATGTTGCATTGGGACTCAGTATGGAAAACATATTTACCTATTTTAGCCACCTTAGTATTCCTCCTAGGAATCTTAAAGAATGCCTATTTATTCCTTGGAGGCTCTTTCGACCACAATTGGTCATGTATATACCTTGTTCTTATATATTCAAACTTTCAGTCTCTATCATATCTTCTAGTCAACTTGTTAGGGTATAGACAATCAAGCTAGCCATATGTTAGACATTACATCCTTTTTATTCTTACTGGAGGTGGGTATGATTGGTCAAATTTTTTATCTAGAGAGGCTCTGAGTGGTGTATACTTCTAGAGATGGGCTATACCAGGAATTTGATTTCAGCATGTCATTGTCTCACATAGGATATATATCTCTAACAAGATTCATAGTCTTTTATGGTGGAGGTACTAATATTTTCATTCATTTTTGGTTCTAACTAGGGGCTTGATAATATTATTGATTTATTTGGTCTTTTTTTTGTAGTCACCCCTTTTGAAATATTCTCATTAGTAGGGTAGCAAGCTAATCCCAATCAATGATTGAATATGAGGAAAGATAATCAAAATATTGGTAGACTTTTTCTTGGAGAAAAACTACCAACAATATAAGAGTCATGTTCTACTCTATAAAATTGTACACTTGGTATATGAATAATATATCTCATAGGTTATCCAACAAGGTTGATAGAGATTTTTAGGTCTTAATTGGTTTATTCTGGTATGATCTCTAGTATTGATATTGGCAGCTTTTCCCATGTAGTTGAAGGATTTGGAGGATACAATTATATTCTTGTTTCATGCAAGAGATAATTTGAGTGATATGAAGTCCATACTTGGGCCTTGAGCTTTTATTCCTTTGGATTAAGGTATTAAAATATCTAGTAGCAGCCTTCTTTTATGTACCTTTGGGTTCTTTTGGTTCTAGTAGAGTCACTAGGTGGTGAATGCTTTTTCTTGGAAGACAAATGTTTCTACCACAACCTTAACCTAGACATTGAAACACATTTTTTTTGGTGTTCTATAAAAAATTTGCTAGGTGAATATTTAAGGTGCTTCAACAATTAGGAAATTGAGGCCTTCATCAAAACCTTGATCTAATTTTTTATCAAGGGATAAATGTAACAATTTGGATCCTACCAAGATTACTAGTTTAAATTGCTGGGGATTATATCTAGTCTCTTTGTTGTAGGAACTATAACCCCCTATAATAGAATTCTCATGGGGTTTTTCTAATGCCCATGCCTCACTTGGATCACTAGTACTAGGAAGTTTGGAGATGTGGTATGCGACTCATTAATACAACCCCTAGGATTTTTTACCAAGGCTAGCTCCTTATTTTGATACAATCTTTGATGCTTTCCTACTAAACTAGTTTAACCTACTAGATTTTTTCTAGGGAAAAGGTAAAATTTATAAAAGAGTAAAAGCTAACTAGCCCATCTAACCTATGTTAAGGATGGTGATGCACAAAATATTATAGTTTCCATATTGCATATGGGTGGGATTAATGAATACATGCATTAAAACATGAATATTAATATGAACATGGTCTCAACCACATATGACTACAAACCTAAAGATCCCCTATGAAATCTAGGATAGGTGCTAGTCATATCCTCCTCTAAAAACATATATAAATACAAAGGCCAAGATAAAATTTATGGTATCCAAATCTCCTTTAATTCATATTAAAGCATGATTATATTCATATATATTGAAAGAGGATTGATGACCTGTACATGCAATGATTCAATGCTCAAGTCTAGACTAATACATAAAATAGAAAAGGGAGAGAAAATTTGCTCAAGGCTAGATACTAGGCTTGATAGCAATTCAACCTATCTTACAATGAAAAAATTAGTATTTGTTAAAAAAACTAGGAATTTTTCCTTCCTAAAATCCAAAATCCCCATTCCAAAATCTTACCCATGTCCTTTTGCATTGAATGTGCAAAATCCTAAAGTCTTTATATTTATATCCATTGGGGTGAGACCTTGTTACCTATACTAGAGATCTATTACAAATATTTCTTGTCATTAACATTGCTAGGCCTATGACCACTTCTTCTATAGCCTCTATATCTATGTCTTTTATGTGTTAACTGCCTTATCGAATATGTTGTACCTTTTATAGAAGGAATTTAGATCCTCAAGGATAAAATTTGACCTCCTACATTTTTAGAGCATATTTGGAGTAGCCTGTTGAAAATGCAGTTGTTTCTTCTTTTGTGCATAGTTTCCCCTTTAGTCAAAATCCTAGTCCTTAGGCTCTTACACATTTCTAGTCTAGTTAATGCATCTTGTAGCTAACTTCTCATCTACTCTTATCTAATGTTTTAGTTATCACAACTACTAGATATTTTAATTGGGTGGGTGTGCCCAAGTCATTTTCCTCTTTTGGCCTTGACCAATTTGTGTACTTAATTACCTTGGGCTATCAAAAATTTGGTATAGTTATGTTTTATCAGCTGTGATACTAGGGTTTTGGTGACCAAAATTTCATACTTGTCTTTCCTCAAACCTCTTATTAAGATCTTGGTTTTCCTAGTTTGTACCTTTATCCCTCTAGTTCTACCTATAGCACTTGGGATCCTAGTTTGCTCAAATTTTCCTCTACTTTATTTTATATTTTGGGTAGCTTGTTTTCCACTTGCCCTCATTTTCTCAAAATTTTCCTAGGGTGATACTCCTCCTAATTGTAGTGATATTTCACTACAGTTTTATGTCTTCAAGAAGCACCAAACATCTAACACCAATTAAGCTTGTTGGAATAGAGGTCGGTGTAGACACCTAAAACACGTCATGTCGAGGCGACTACTCATATGGACATGCTACAAGACCATATGGAGGATCTTGGACAGAATCCAAGATAGAGCAGTGGTTCTAACCACTAAATTTATGCATGGCCTAAGAATTCTGAATCGTAGCCCAGACCTACAATGTCTAGTCTAAACTATGGTTGATACCTACGGTATGCAGTCTAGACCACAACTGTGACCTGTGGTCTTAACTGAAGTTCAGTTAGGCCTTCCATCTGAGCCAAATTGGTTAGAATGACCAAAATATCTATAAGGAGGCAATTGAAGGATGAAAGATTCCATAGGCTTCCATCCCAACTGTCCTAACCAACCTTCTTGGTCTTGGCTTCTCCATGAAGCCACCCCTAGCCCTAGGGATATGCTATAAATACCCCTTCCAAATGGGGAGAAAGAGAGAGCAAGCATTGGAGATTTTAGCAGTGAAGCCCTAGCAAATTGTCCACTCAAACTGAGTATACTAAGAAATATATCTATTACACTTAATCCTCGATCCTTTTACCACCATTCATGATGAATTGCATTATGGATGCTCTAGGTGCTTAGGAGGATCAAGAAACGTAAATCTGGGAAAATGAAGGTCCTTCACATTGAATTGACCTCCAAATCAGTTTGAGGAAAATGAAGGTGATCCTTGAACATCAATTTGGACAAGGATATTGAGCCCACTACCCCTGATTTTGAAGGTAAACTCATTAGAGGTCAAACTACGGCTGTCATCCATGGTTCATAGTGTAGACCGCTCACCAGAGCTACAGTTTGCAATAGGTGACATATCACCTTACTATTTTCTTTTACGTCCAACTAATTAGGTTAGATTAGCCATTTTGTTGATTTAATAGCATTTTAGAAGACTTCTGACCATAGAACTAGGCTAGATTCACATTTTATACTTATGTTTCAATTATAACTAAAATGCTTTCTTTATGCATGTTTATGCTTCATTTTCTATATTTGATCCATGCATAGTGTAGATGCTATTTTACTTTATGCTATTACATGAATATTGATTCACATTGCATAGTTTAACAACTTTATTTATGCTTTCTTGATTATGCATGTTAATGGTGTCATTATACATTTTACCTAAAAGGACCTCATCATGAGAGGCTACCTATATTTTTGATATTTTTTTTGTTTCTTGACCGTAAGGAACAGTTCCAGAGGAGAGATAAAGCATTCAATCCCTTCCCCATTGTGAAGAAGAGGGTCATCGACACCCTAGATCAGTTCGTGTCACCTAAGGGGAATTTTGATCACACCTACCCTTGATAGGGATTAAACACTATTGTAATTAATGTATCAAATGGGTATCCCTAAGAGGGACGAATAAGTAATTTGACTTCATTGAAATTAATAAAGGATTCTGTGTATTCACATTATTTCTTGTTATCAAATTATGCATGCTTATTTGTATATTTTCCTTCGATTGTGATAGTTAGCTCGGGTGTGAGCCTCTTTGATAGGAGTGACTCAAATGAGCTTACAATATCACAGTCCACCAAAAATTTTTGAAGTTGGGGATATTGTGCAAAAATAAAACCAACAAAACTCAAATTTACCACTCGATATGCGAGACAAATTTACGACTAATTGGTTAGGATCATATATCATATCTGAAAAGATTGGTCCAGATACCTATCGCTTGATGTCGCTAGAGGGTGTTGAGGAGATTGAACCTCTAAAAATAATTCATCTTAAGGTGTTCTATGCTTAGAGAGCATAATAGAAAAAGCTCCAAAGGCATCTATAAGCCATTTTGTTAGTCAAAAGGTACCAAGGATTTCTAACGATCGCTTGGTCAACCCAAAGGCTTTGAGAGTTCCTATAATTACTCGGTCATCCCAAAAGGCTCCAAGATATCATTCGAGTGATTTGGTCATGTAAAAAAAATATCCAAAGGCATTTGTAAGCCCTTTGGTCAGTCAAAATGCACCAAGGATTTTTAAAAATTGCTTGGTCAACCCAAAGGCTCCGAGAGTTCCTATAACCACTCGGTCATCCCAAAAAGGCACCAAGGATTTCTAAAAATTGCTTGGTCAACCCAAAGGCTTTGAGGGTTTCTTAAAGCCACTTGATCATCCCAAAAAGGCACCAAGGATTTCTAAAATCGCTTGGTCAACCCAAATTCTACGAGAGTTCCTATAGCTTCTCGATCATCCTAAAAGTCTCCACGCCCTCTTACTGAGAGTTTGGTCAACTAAAAGGTTCCAAAGGCATCTATAAGACCTTTGGTCAATTCAAAAAGCTCCAAGGATTTCTAAAAATCACTTGGTCAACCCTAAAAATCTCCAAAGGCATATATACTCATCGTTTGGTCAAATATGAAAGCTCAAAAATGTATAAAATTTTGAAAATATATAAAATTCCAAAAAAAATGGTAAAGCATAAAATCCAAAAATATTTGTTTTTGTAGTTTACATTTTCATATATGCATTCACATCATCATATTGCATTTAGGCATTTGTCATCTGTTGCATTCCATAGTAGAGTGTAATGTGTCTATCAAAATCTTACAAACGATCACACATTTGTGTTTCAATCATGCAACCTTGCATTTATCATAATTCATTGCATTCATACACAATACATGTTAAGGAGAAATATGTATGTATATTAATTTTTCCAGTCACTCAACCATACCTAGTGGGTTCTTCAGATATTGTAGAAAGCATGCTTAGTTGTTATAGACAAGGTCATTAGTTGGGATAGTGCTTCAACATATCAGAATACCATCACTAAGAAAAACCATATAAAATCCTACTAAGCCAAGATATGATGAAAGCTGCAAAAGCAGTCTTAGGTATCTAGAGAGATGGGTTTCACGATCTGCTTATCTTGCAAATAGTCAGTTTATAAATGTGTACTTTGGCAAAAGGACAATAATTTCCCTTATAAATATCAAAGTCACAAAGTTTAAATCCCAAGTTACAAAGTGCAAAAGTACAAATTCCAAGCTCAAAATGTAAAGTGACATAGTGAATCAAAAGCACTATAAAATCCCTTTCTCAAAGAAAATGGTAACACATGGACTAACAATGATTTTTATCACTACATATGAGCTAGTAAGAAGGGTGAGAACTTGAATCCCTATATTTTCCATCTTTTGAAATCCATAGAGTGATCCCTGATCACAGTAATGGGTTGGAATAGTCTCGCCTGCAATCAAAGGGGTAGTTCTATTGGGTGATCCCCAAACGTAGCAATGGGTTGAAAGAGTCCCACCTACATTTGGAGGGGTAGCCCTAATCAATTTGCAATATGAGCTAGATATAGGTACCTAGGATTGTCTAGTTTTATAAGTCTAATCAAAGCTAAAACAAGGATGGTATGATCATATGAGGAATCCTATCTCACATATGGGTTGAAAAAGTCTCGACTAAAATATGGGGTATGCTTATGATCTATCTAAAAATACTCACATGCACACATAGGGATAATGAATAGTTGGGTCTGTCATGACAAAATCCTTGTCCAATAAAAGCCTTGTACAGTTAGTATGTGATTTTTGGAGAAGTCTACTAGGGTGTTTGAGTTTCAAGGAAAACCCCAAAAATTTATATAATAGCAAAAAGATATCAAATATCATTAAACATCAAAAATACGAGTAATTCATTCATCAGAATGCATTTTACAAAGCACAATAAAAAATATATGATAGATACTGCATGAATATCATAAATGATGTTTAGACGCAACTGACTATATAGTGAAGTAAAGAAAAATATACAGAATGACATATTCATACATTAGCATTATACCAATCCATTTCACTACATTTCATATATGGGTGATTAATTGACTAAGTTCTTGTAATGATAATTATAAATTATTTTGCATGATTTTCATACATTCTGTGGTGTCACATTTTATAATTGATATACACAGTTTACATTCATTCTTTATGTTTTAAGTGATTAAAGCATACAGGTTCATTCCCATTAGATTACAATTATGTACATAATGAATTACCATACATCACATAGCATACCATAACTTCATAAAAATAAATGCATGCCCACAAAGTAAAAATAAATATGCATTCAAAATAAATACTACAACCATTATATATGGCACATCTGATGAGCACCAGAAATGCTCATATTTTGTACATATTTCTTGGATCAATATGCGGTTGTATAATAAGGATTGCGTACTTTTATGAATGATTATATAGATATTTGATATAATTATGTGTGTTATCTAATTTGTGTGCTTTTAGTATGTTTTGTGGAATTGCAGTTGATTTAGTTAGATTTGGAACGGTAGAGGTCCTTTTGATGGACCTGGAACTTTATTTCATCGGGGGTCAATGTAGAGAACATAGATGCCTCCCTACAACCGAAAGGCGCCAAGGGAACAAGCGCCTCCCTGCAATCGGAAGGTGCCAAACCAAAGATAAGTGCCTCCCTACAGTCGAAAGGCACCACTTGAATCCAAGCGCCTCCCTGCAGTCGGAAGGCGCCACTTGAATCCAAGCGCCTCCCTGCAGTCGGAAGGCGCCACTTGAATCCAAGCGCCTCCCTACAGTAAAAATGTGCCACTTGAATCCAAGTGCCTCCCTACAATCGAAAGGTGCCAACCAAATACAAGCGCCTCCCTACAGTCGGAAGGTGCCAATTGAATACAAGTGCCTCCCTACAGTCGAAAAGCACCAACTAAAATACAAGTGCCTCCCTGCAATCGAAAGGCACAAAACAAAAGCAAGCGTCTCTCCATAGCCGTAAGGTGTTAATAGAAGGTAAGAACCTCCATACAACTAGAAGGCGCTAATAGGAGGCAAGCACCTCCCTACAACTAGAAGGCACCACTGATTCTTTGCCCGTTGACCAGAGTTGAATGACATGGATGGAAGTGGCTGGTGCAGTTCCATCTCTGCGTCATGCAGAGCTAATTTGGAGATAGCACCAACATATCCAAACGTCTCACTGATTCCAGGAAAAGCACGAACTAAAACAAACACGCCACCTTCAGAACAGAATGCCAGATGTCGATTGCATTCGCCAGACTATTCTAATTTAGTCTGGGAAAGATCAACTATTGTAACCACTTTTGTAACAGAAGTTCTGCAGGTGTGTTATATAAAAACACGTAGATCGTTCTGAAAGATATATAGAATTAATTAATAAAGATCTACTTTGAATTGCAGAAGATAGATTGTAATATGTTGATAAATATATTCCAGTTCCAGAAGTTCTAAAGCGCGTGTTCGATCGGGAAGAAGCTGCTGGAGCCTGGGCCCACTCCAAGCCAGTATTTCTTCCCCATTTCTTTTCTATTTATTTATTTTAATTAGTTTATTGCTTTCATAGGAACGTTCATTAGTTTTCTAGTTCTAGTATTTGCAGTAGGTTTATTTTCAGGAATGTGTACATGCTTTATTTCTGTAGATTTAATTATGTTCTTCTTACGTAATTTATTGAGGAGTGCAAGAATGATTGACAACCATCTCAAGAACACCCCCCAAATGTAGGATTAGCAGATTCACCCTCCAATGGTACTGTAGTAGCCTAATTCTGACTCTTCACAAGTTTACGAAGCTCCCTAGGTTGATAATTAAATGCACGGGCATGTGACAAAAATAGGAAACCATTCACCTTGTTTGGCCCGCAACATTTTGGCGCCGTTGTCGGGGAAGTGTCTTAATTAGATTACTTACAATACCTTGTGAAAGCACGAGATTTCGAAAACAAAAAGGATAAACTAAAAATGCAATGTAAATGAAACTAAAATAACGCTTAAATCCTATGTTATTGAAAAATGCGTAAAAAGGAAGAACATGAACACAAGATATTAAAGCAATATAAAAATCGGCCCTTTTATTGATATGCTTTGCAAATTCGTGTTACAATGCGTCTCCTTCCTTTTTAGGGGATAGGAGCGTTAAATGTTGCTCTTTTACAACTTGTTTCAGAATTCCTTCTTCCGCGTGCCCACATATAAGATGGGCGAACCAAAACGTTGTCGCCGCTTGCATTGGTAAAGGTCGATTCCTCGTTGCTCTTCCAATGCTGCAAATCTGCGTTCAAAGAAACAAACAAAGAATCAGTAGCACCTGTGTATGAAAAATAAAAGATGAATCTAACGATGGTTAAAATGAATCTAAATAAAATGAAAACTTGACAAAAGCATAAACATGAAACTAGCTAAATACTACAAAAGAAATAAAGCGGGGGGTGCCCGAAGGCAAACCACCCGCGGGTGAAACTTTGCTTCGGCACCAATCCGCTTTAGGATGGGTCCGAAACCTGATGTGATGTGTTGTCGGCAAATTGGTAGGATATTGTGGTCAGAAAAATCGGTGTTGGTTCTTGATTCGTGCCTTCAAAAGTCACCCAATAACCTCTCTTTCGATCAAGAGATTATGGATGTTGAAAACACAAATCGCAAGTAAATGAATTAGCAGACACTTCGTCGCTCAAAATGCTCCTTCTCGGTATCTCTTTTGGGTGAGGAAACTCACCATTTTATAGACCCAAGGGGTCTCTTTGAATTAACATGCAAAAGTGTTTCTTTGCATGAATGCTTCTTGTGTGAAAAGAAGACTTCTTCTTGATCAAGGGATTCTTAACTGTCTCTGTGCATGTCTTTGTATGTTTTAGAAAAGCTCACTTGCACTCCTATGCAATGAAGGAATAGCTAAGTGGCAAATCTGAGTTGTCTTAAAAAGCTCACTCTTATTCCCATGCAGTGAAGGGAACGTCAATTGGCAGATATGAGTTGTCAAAAGAACTCACTCGCACTCCTATGTCATGCAGGAAAAGCTAAGTGGCAGTTCTGAGTTGTTACATGCCGAGATTTGACTTTTTGCCGGTCAAACCTGACATTCGTCCCACCCCGAAGCGAGCGCTGGTAATCGTCTCTGGGTGAGACGAGTATCAATCTGCACTCGTCCCTGGATAAGACGAGTACAAATCCGCACTCGTCCCTGGGTGGGACGAATAAGAAGTTGAGTGTCTAAAAGGTGCCAAATTGATTTTTGACTTGCAAAACTGCTGTGTGAGTGGTTAGAACCACTGTTTAACCTCTGAGGGCTGCCCTGGGGACTGTGTGTGTTAGTGCGATCAGTGCTTGTTGTCACATAATCGGATTGGTGCTGTTTTGGTGTCTACAGATGCCCCTTTTTGGGAAGCGCTACACATGGTGCAGTGCTAAGCAAAAATATATAACCAAAGCACTAATGATTAAGGTTTTCAGTAACCTAACCAACTCTTGATGCCCCAAGTATGGAAAAGGCACGCATTCTTGAATCCTTGCTTCTGACGAGCTAAGGAACTTAAATCAAGTATTAACCTGGTTCGGTGAGGTATTACTTGAACTTGGACATTAATCAGTCATGACGAGGCAAAGGGCGCAACCTTTTGTTGTGGGAACCTTGAGTTCATGATTCACGAATGCCAAGTATATGATCAGTTTGTGATGATTGCTTGTTTGCTGCCCCAAGCAGGGGCGCGATTGTCTTTTGCAATGATCCTTTGAATGCGTGTCATTTCCAAGACTGGGTATATTGGTGTTGATTGGTAACTAAGTGTGACTACCCCCTCAAGCGACGAATCGATGAGGGAATGACCGACATGAGAAAAGCGACGAGTCGCTTGACCCAAGATGACTTGTGCAAGGGTGCCTTTAGATGGTTTACTGTTAAGCATGCTCGAGCAGTTTCTCGACTGTTTTGACCTATTTTTGGTGAGTGTGAACCCATTTTGAGATGCCATTTGGGGTTAACATTGGCGAAAATCTGTCTTCCCGTGGAGCGGTCCGGCGATGGTAGCCTTCTTAGGGAGTAGGATAACGACAAGGTAGACCCCGACATCAGTTTGCTTATGCCAAGAGGTTAAGTGCAAGAGCACTTGTGTCCGACAATTTTTAGTGGTTTTGTTGGCATTTGTCATTTTTATGTGTTGGTTATTTTTTATTTTTTATTTTTTTTTTTTTTTATTCGTCCCGAGGTGGGACGAGTGCCGTGATGGTACTCGTCCGGGGGTGAGACGAGTGCGTGATGGTGGTAATCGTCCTGGGGTGGGACGAGCGCTCCGAAAAGCGCTCGTCCCGGTCAGGGACGATTACCAGCTGGAAAAAAGTATAAATATGCGAAAATGACGGTTTTGGCTCATTTGCACTGTTCAGCGATTGCGGATTGGAGCTCTGGGGAGGAGGAGGTAGATTTTCTGACGCGAAGCGCTGCCAGATTTTCCAGCCATCATGAGTGCACAGACCGGGTCATCAAGCGGCGGAGCCGAGGCGAGACCAGTAAGTGCACTATCTCCTCGAATTTGAATTTGAAAAATGCAAATGTGTTTTTATTGTTTGTTGTTTGTTTAAAATATGAAACCTTAATTAATTAAATTAAAAGGTGAATGAATGAAACCAAATGACACGTGGATGCAAACCAATGGAAACTTAGATGGAAAACCATAGGATAAACCCAAAATGAAACTTAGAGTAACACCTTAGGGTAACCATGGTTAAAAATGTTTTGTTTTTTTATGTGAATGGTAAAACTTAAGTCGAAACCATAAGTACACCATGCCCAATTGTTGTGTTATTTTTATGGAATTAAAAATGGATGAATTTTTTTTTTTTTGAAATGGTAAACTGAGGTCGAAACCGTAGGTAAACCATGTCAAATTTTTATTGTTTTTGATGAAATGAAAGATGAATTTTTTTGGTTGAAATGGTAAACTTAGGTAAAACCGTAGGTAAACCATGTCAAGTTTTTATTGTTTTTGATGAAATGAAAGATGAATTTTTTGGTTGAAATGGTAAACTTAGGTAAAACCGTAGGTAAACCATGTCAAATTTTTATTGTTTTTGATGAAATGAATAATTTTTTTTTTTGGTTGAAATGGTAAACTTAGGTAAAACCGTAGGTAAACCATGTCAAATTTTTATTGTTTTTGATGAAATGAAAGATGAATTTTTTTTTGGTTGAAATGGTAAACTTAGGTAAAACCGTAGGTAAAATATGATTTTTTATTGTTTTTATTTTTTAAATTAAAGATGGAATTATTGTGATGATGAATTTTTTTGGTTGAAATGGTAAACTTAGGTAAAACCGTAGGTAAACCATGTCAAATTTTTATTGTTTTTGATGAAATGAAAGATGAAATTTTTTGGTTGAAATGGTAAACTTAGGTAAAACCGTAGGTAAACCATGTCAAATTTTTATTGTTTTTAATGAAATTAAAGATGAAAAATTGATGAATTTTTTTAGTTGAAATGGTAAACTTAGGTAAAACCGTAGGTAAACCATGTCAAATTTTTATTGTTTTTGATGAAATGAAAGATGAATTTTTTTGGTTGAAATGGTAAACTTAGGTAAAACCGTAGGTAAACCATGTCAAATTTTTGTTATTATTATTATTATTATTTTTTTTTGTGGATGTACATGTGAATGAAAGATGTTACTGTACAGTTATGCATTTTTGTACATGTGATGGTAATTTGATGCATGTTTTTGATGTTTGTTGTTTTCTGTGATGTGCAGGTGGTGAAGAGTCGACATCGGGTGCCGACGATTTTTTCTAATGCCTGCGAGGCGTTGAGTGATGATGATCGGGAGTGGCTTGATGCCTTAGGGCTCAAGCATGTGGCTCGGTTGGATGCAGTTGTGGCAGATCGGGCGTACCTCACAGCATTGATCGGCCTATGGGATGTTCGGACGAACACCTTCCATCTTTCGATAGGGGAGATGACAGTCACCTTAGAGGACGTGTATCAGATTTTGCGGATTTCGATAGACGGGGTTCCCATTCGGACGACTCCATGGGGCCAAAGGACAGCTGTACTGACCCGATACTTTGGACATGGAGAGGATGAGGATGGGATGACCTCGCTGGAGAGGGCGGAGTTGGATTGCCATATTGGGGGGATCTTGGTGCGATATTGGTATGCGAGGGGAATGTTGGGAGTGAGGCATGCACTACTCATGAGCCTCATTTCTAACATGCTCCTGCCAGACTCATCAGGAGCGAGGTTCCCATGGAACCTATTGGAGGTGGTGTGGCAGCTAGTGGATTGCCCGATGACAGAGCCGATGATTATGAGGTGGGGCCAGACGCTTTTGGCTCAGTTGTATGATGAGTTATACGAGGTCCGCTATCGAAGGCGAAAGGGGATTGGCTACAGTTTCTTGTTGCAGTGTTGGGCATGGCAGCATATAGCCGTAGAGCGACCCCGAGGGCTGCCCTGGACTACACGGGCGGACATGGTTGACAGAGATATTGGGTACGGTGCTCTATGGTATCGGTCTGAGGAGCGGGGGCAGAGTCGACGGTTCGCGGGAGACGTGGACCATTACAGAGATGTATTGGCATGACTGTCTCCCGGGGATGTGGTATGGAGGCCATATCGGGATTGTCTCGCATGGCCAGAGGTGGATGATTGGCTTCGGCGGGTCCGGAGGGGGAGATGGGTGATTGGGCGGCATGGGACAGAGCAGGAGTACTTCCACTACCTCCGGGTGACACGACAGTTTGGGGTACGCCAGGGGTTGCCTAGGGAACCCGTAGTCTATCGACGTCGAGTGATGAGAGGACCTTAGCTGCGCCGATCCTCGAGCCATTGGGGGAGGAGTCTGATACAGTTTTGGACATTCCGGACGTAGATGACGTCGGAGTGACGGCCGAGTATCAGGAGTGGTGGACGCTACGATAGTGGCGAGGTGAGGGACCATTGGGAGGAGAGGAGGCAGCGGGAGGCGGAGAGGGTGCAGAGGCACCAGGAGAGGGTTGGGGAGCTCCTACGGATGTGGAGATGGTGGAGGTGGCAGATGCGGGGGAGGATGTTGAGGAGGAGGAGCAGTCAGAGATGCAGGATGCTCCAGAGTAGGCTGGCTCGGGGGAGACAGAGGCGGGGTTGCACGCTGAGGTAGCACGTCTGACGGGGTTGCTACGAAGGCGGGATGGAGAGCTTGCGGAGATGACGTAGGAGAGGGATCTCCTGCGGACACAGTTGGCAGGGCAGGGGAGCGCAGGGGCTGCGGCTCACCAGCAGGCAGGGGATACGGATGCTACATGGGAGAGGGATCTCCTACGGGTGCAGCTAGCATAGCGCGATGACGCCATCACGTATTACCGTAGGCGAGAGGCCGAGTGGAGTCGACATCGATGGGAGATGGAGGGCGAGATTATCCACCTTGGTGGGTGAATACCAGAGCCTCCGACCAGTGGCTCGTCGTATAGGATGAGAGACAGCGGGACGGAGCAGTCGGCATCATCCCGACGTAGGCACCGAGATGAGGGAGGAGCGAGTGGTCGGGATGCAGGGGCGAGCAGTCGCCCTGAGAGGTCTCAGAGGACGGATACCATGGGGGTAGCTCTCGTCGCACCGATCCTGCGTGATCATGGTGGCCGACGCCCTAGGCTGGGGGTTTTTGAGATTTTGGATGATGGGAGCGAGGTCCGAGGACCGGTGCATTGTAGCCTCTGCGGGCAATTTTTGTTATGATATATATACAGATTATTCTTTTTGGTGTTTATCCTTTTTCATGATTTATGTTTATGTACATGTTTTTACATTGATGTATGCATATGCGATTATGAATGTGATGATTCTAATTTGTATGATGTATGCACATGAAATGAATTGTTGATGATTTGTCGATGCACCATAGACTCGTACAAGATTGGATTGACCTGCTATAGTAATGAGATAACTTTGTGGAATGCTTGTGCATGTGAAAACTTTGTTGTTGTATTTTGTCGATTTTTTTTTTTTTGATGGTGATGTATGGAATGAAATGTATCGGTTGTTTGAAAATGTAGTTAAGCTTTTCTGAGATGCAGATATTTTTAACTAACTAGCCAAGACTGTACATTTATGTCGCAAGACTTTTTGAACAAGGTATAAATCCGACTTGAATTTAACCAGGTTATTTCACATCCCTGTGTGTGCAATTGAGTTCGTTTATGTGTTATTCATCAGGATACCGCCAGTGCCAGATGGGCTTTCAACCGAACCTGTACTGAGGATCACCTAATTAGCTCCACTAACTCCTTTATTGTATTTAGTTAGATTAATCTGCGGTGCTATCTAGGATACCATAAGCTAGCTCATCCACATGCAAACATTGATCTGCACACAAGTTAATGTGACAGATATATCGTCATGCGGGAGGTTTACCGCCAATGACCAATAGGCTATCAACCAAACCAGTACTGAAGCTTGCCTCATGACCTGTCAAAATACTGAGAGTTCCAGGGATTCAAGTTCGACTCCCTTCTTTTCTTCAAGGGTATTGGGATACTTGCTCTTTATAGTGATGAAATCACTGTTTATTTTTGTTTTATTTGTTTTTTTTTTTTTTTTGAGCAAGGGATTTGAATATGGAGTGACGAGAATCACTATTGTTTGTGCCTTTTGATGTGTGCACTGTAGGATGTCAAATTGTAGTGTTTTGACGTTTTGCAAATTTTTGATGTTTTTGCAACTTTTGAGAACTTGGGATTCATGGGGAATTGGGTAGGGAGGATGCTTGTCCTTTTGCCAACTCTCAGCATTTCTAGGGTCAATTGCACAGGGGGATAAGCAAGATAGCCGTTTCGCTTATGGTAACCGGGATTACGGTGCAGGTTTTATCTTTCGTTCACACAACTTAGGAATTATTTTATGTGTGTTAATTTGTGTTGGGATGCTACGTACCAAGGTGGGATCCAAGTAAAACTTTCCCGTGTAAAATCTGCTTAACTGTGTACAGTTATTGGCTAGAAATTTAAAGACATCTGAATGACGAAAACCCTATATACATTAGACGACAACTGACGATGCTAAAATAAAAGGGTGATATACTGGATGTAGGCGTTTATGAAAATGGATCTGAGGTGGAAAAGGATGGAATTGCCAAGTAATGACAGCCTATGGTGCTTTTGACTTGTATGACCTAACGAAGTATGCAATGTATGGATGCAATGCTTAATGGAACCTATATTTTTGTATTTTTGATTTTTATGAGAATGCATGGAATTGAAATGCAATTGTTTTTGTAATTTTGATTTTTTTTTATGAGTATGCATGGAATTGAAATGCAATTGTTTTTGTGATTTTGATTTTTTTTATGCATGGAATTGAAATGCAATTGGTTTTGTGATTTTGATTTTTGTGTTGTTTTTGTTGATTTTTGAATATTTATGTTGACCAAGCAGTTGTGGTAATGCTTGGAGCTTTTGGTGTTGACCAAAGGGTTTATAGATACCTTTGGGGCTTTTAGGGTTGACCAAGCGATTGTGGTAATCCTTGGAGCGTTTGTGTTGACCAAGCGATTGTGGTAATCCTTGGAGCGTTTGGGTTGACCAAGCGATTGTGATAATCCTTGGAGCTTTTGGGTTGACCAAGCGATTGTGATAATCCTTGGAGCTTTTTGTTGGACTATGGCTCTCTAGCTGTGGAATGGCCTCAAATGAATGATATTCAAGGGTTCTGTTTCCTTGATTCCTTCAAGAGAGGCAAGCCGGTATGTTCCAGGTCCTATTTTACTGTCAATGATGTAAGGACCTAACCAGTTTGCTACGAACTTGTCCCGTAGATGGGACGGCAAATTAGAATTCTGTTGGTTCTCTTTTAAGACCAAGTCACCAACCTAAAATTCCCTGAAGTGGACTTTCATGTTGTATGCTTTCTTAAGTCGCTCTTGATAGATACGCAAATGCTCGAGAGCATGAACGCGTCGTTCGTCGAGCAACGTCAGTTGATCTAACCGGGCCTATCGCGTAGTGTCATCATCGATGAACTCTTGCATTGAAATGCGTAGGGAAGGAATTTCCAACTCAAAAGGCATGACGGCCTCGGAGCCATACACCAGCAAAAATGGAGTTGCCCCAGTGGGCATCCGAATGCTGGTGCGATAAGCCCATAGGGCAAGCGGGATCTGAATGTGCCAGTCTTTATGATTGTCTGCAACTATCTTTTTGAGAATGGCGACTAGCATTTTGTTGGACGCTTCTGCTTGCCCATTTGCCTACGGATAATAGGGTGTTGAAAAGCTATGCTGAATCTTGTACTTTGTGGTCAAAGCACGCACATATTTATTCTTGAATGGTGTCCCATTATCCGAGATGATTTTGGATGGAATACCAAAATGACATATGATGTTATGCAAAATAAACTCCGCAATGCGGGCTCCAGTCGTAGTGGTCAGTGGAATTGCTTCCACCCATTTGGTAAAGTACTTTGTGGCCATTAAAATGAACGTGTGACGACCAGACGACGCAGGGGAGATCTTTCCAATTAGATCAAAGCCCCACTACGAAAAAGGCCAAACCGATTGAATCGGTTGCAAGGCCTGAGAAGGTACGTGTGTCAAATTAGCATGGTGCTGACACTTCACGCACTTCTTCACATATGCGCAACAATCTCGCTCTAAAGATGGCCAATAATAACCCATGCGAAGAATGCGCTTTGCGATGGCCATACCGCTGAAGTGGCCACCACAGGTACCATCGTGAGCTTGGGTGATCGCCCAAGCGGACTCCTGTTGGTCCAAACAACGAAGAAGAATTCCTTCATAATTTTGACGATACAAAATGTCTCCTAATAAGACATGCTTTGCCGCTTTCTATTTGAATGATCTTTTCATGGCTTGTGTCAATCCAAGTGGGAGATTACCTAGCTTGAGGTAATCCCGAATGGGTGTGTACCAATCTTGCCGATCAGAAACCTCGATAGTATGAACGGCCAATCCCTCTTGAAGTCTATCCCGAACAAAAGCTGAGCAGGAAAGAACTTGTAAAAACAACGTGGTGTTGCTAATAAGAGGGGTCGGGGAGAACAAGGACCCCCAATTGGCTTGAGTCAAACAATCTCGAATTCGAGAGAACTTATCCGGAGATGGTTCAATCTGGATCATGTGGATTCCTGGCGTCGGATCAGAGCTTGCACGCTCCATCGTAGATTGCGATAATGTTTTAACCTGAATGGTTGTCATTTCACCAGAAGGGTCTTGCGGGATGAGTGACCCCAAGGAGGCCATAGTATCCGCAAAATGATTTGATGATCGAGGGAGTGCCTCGATGTCATACCATTCAAGTTGTGCCAGGAATTTGTCCACAAGGACTTTATAAGACCGCAAAACTGGACATTTACATTGGTATATCCCCTTTACTTGATTGACAATTAACAGCGAATCACCAAAGATGTTCAATCGTTTAATGTTCATGGTGATTGCTGTCTGAAGACCTATGAGCAAGGCTTCGTATTCTGCATTGTTGTTGGTGCACGGGAAGTCTAATTTAAATGACAAGGGCATTGGAGCACCTTGCGGAGTGAAGAATACAATTCCCGCACCACCCCCTTGCTCACATTTAGAACCATCGAAGAATAGGGTTATGTCACCTGTGACTCAGGCTCATCGAATCCGGCGACTCTGAAACATGGAAGACCCCATCATCAGGTAGTTCAAAAGTCAGAGGCTGATCGTCTTCAAGAGGAGCCTCAGCTAGTTGATCGGCGATGACTTGACCTTTTATAGATTTTTGTCCAATGAACTCTATGTCAAACTCCGTCAACAACATGATCCATTTCGCCGTGCGGCTACTATGATAAGTACGACTCATCATGTATCGCAATGGATTCTCCTTAGACACAACATACGTCTTATTACTAAGCATGTAGTGGCGTAGCTTCTTGGTAGCAAACACCACTGCCAAGCAGAGTTTTTCAACATATGCATAGTTAAGTTCATAACTGACCAGGGTGCGGCTAAGATAGTATGTAGCCTGTTCTCTGTGAAGTTCATTTTTTTGGGACAGCATGGCGCCCAGTGCCACCTCAGTGGCTGAGATGTATAAATAGAATGGCACTCCCGGTCTGGGTGGTGCCAATACTGGCGACGAAGCCAAGTACTATTTAATGTCATCAAAGGCTGACTGGCACTCGTCATCCCAATGAAATGTGACCCCTTTATGCAATAATTTATTCATGGGTCGAGCATTTGTCGGATAACTGCGCTATGAAGCGCTTGATCGACGCAACCTTTCCCTCGCAGACTCTTGAGCTGCTTGATGGTGGTTGGGGGACGCATTTCAAGGATTGCCTTGACTTTGTTTGGATCAACCTCAATTCCTCGTTTGGAGACTATGAAACCCAAGAGCTTTCCAGAGGTGACGCCAAAGACGCACTTCTTGGGGTTTAGTCGGACTTTATGCTCAATGAGGCGATCAAGGACCTTGCTCAAGTCACCGATATGATCTGGACGCAAAAGAGATTTGGCCAACAAATCATCCATGTAATCTTCCAAAGTTTTGTGCATGTAATCATGAAAGATGTACGTCATGGCACGTTGGTAGGTGGCTCCGGCATTTTTAAGGCCAAAAGGCATGACCTTATAGCAAAATGTCCCCCAAGGCGTTGTGAATGCCGTTTTTAGTTGGTCTTCAGGATTAATACGAATCTGATTGTATCCTGAAAAACCATCCATAAGGGAAAGCATTTCGTGGCCCGCTGTAGCGTCTACCAACGCGTCGATGCTCGACAAGGGAAAATCATCCTTAGGACTCGCTTTGTTAAGATCTCAAAAATTAGTGCATATGCGAATCCTCCCGTCGGGCTTCTTGACAGGAACCATGTTAGACAACCATGGCGGATAATCCACACAGATGACAAACTGGGCATCCAACAACTTTTGTAACTCATATTTTACCATTAAAGCCACTGTTGGATGCATCTTGCGTAGTTTTTGCTTGACTGGCTTGATTGTCGGATCAAGCGTTAAATTGTGCGTGACTAGTCGTGGGTCTAGTCCCGGCATATCCTTGTATGACCATGCAAAAACCTCCTTCTTTTCCTTAAGAAGGGCAACATACTCGGTGCGCTCTTCGGGGGAAAGACTTACCCCCAGCTTGAGAATCCATGGATTCATTGGATCTGTGCCGATGTCAACATCAGTCGTTGCTTCAACTGACATATGGGATCCGTCTTCCAACTGGTGTGGAATTGGGATTAGATGGATATCGTTTGCTGAATTAAGATCATCATTAGGAACGTCAAGTTCCTCTTCAGCATGGAAGACATCCTGAGTCTGTCCTGGAGTGAAATGAAACATCCCACCGCAAGGCCAATACTCTGATGGAGATGGTGGTGTGTCAGCGCGATCCCAATCGATAGCTTCTATGTCTAGATGCAATAATCATGTTGGATTGGCTGGATCATGGATGGGGGCGGTCAAGTCAATGGAGACCATGTTGATGAAATGATTGTAATCTCCATTACCGCAAATGTGACAACTCTGACATTCGAGATGTTCTTGGTGCTTTGGATCTGGCTCTGTAGGCACTGGCACAAAGGGATCAGCCCTATGCACGGACCTGCAAATAGGGTCTGCCCTAGGTACTGATGGTTTGATAAGGTCTCCAGGCGAAATATGCTCACTGTATGCCTGGAGTGGCGGGTGCAGTAATTGCTATAACTGCGCCAGGTTGAAATGCCTCCTAGGTCTTGGATCTATGTGTAAGTGTTCAAACATGTCATCTATGTCCAAAGGATTTTGTTGTTGTTGAGGTAGCCTATGCTCACTAGGATCATTCAATGGGAACATCGTCAAGAAGCTTTCCTGATCGTCATTCATTGGATATTCATGCGAATGATCGTACTCCGACTCATCTTCAGAAGACCCTTCGTGGTCTTGTCCATCTTCCCCTTGTGGGTGAGTCCATGAGGTTTCTCCTTGTTCGGCCGTAGGGAAAGGGTTGTTGAGGTCAACAAGGTTATTTGTTTGTAATGGGAAATAATCCCCCAATGTATAAGTTGTATTTGGATTGACATATGGATCTGATGCCAACCCATCCTTGTTGCCTATCCTTAGGCCTTGCATGTTTTCGACCAAGATGTCGAGGGGCAAAGGGTGATTAAACCCTACTCCTGATTTGTCATAAGGCATTTGGTATCTTGGTTGACACAAAACACGCATTCCTTGTTCATACCGGCCTAACCCGTATCCATGCCAATTGCATTGGCTAAGATATCGTAATGCGAAGTCTGGGTTAGCCAGATAATTAACATCTTCCACAAAGGGATCTTCATCTTCCTCTTCTTTTTGGGAAGGTTCAACACCATGATCCAGGCCCCCAAAAATAAAGTTTGTCTGATTAGGTGGGTAGCCTAAAGGAACCACGGAGCCTATGGGGAGTCGAGGTCTTCCCATGTCTTGCATAGATTGAAGTGTGGGCGTTGCAACAACATTGCGCACTATATACTCCCCCATGCCTGTGTTAGACATCTCAACAGTAATCGTTGGCGATTGAGGGGAAGCGAATGGGAGTTCTCCTTGAGTCCACTCCATGTGGGGTGAACTAGGCGTCTCAACTTCCATTCTATTAGGCGTCTCTTCTGTAGAGATGTTGGAGACTAAAGGTGGTTCCGTTTCTAGGGGCTTCTTTCCTTTGTCCGTTGGTGTGGCCACCGTAGGTGGCATCGTTGTGGGAGGACTGGATGAAGAAGATGAACCCGCCTGAGAATTTGATTGACTTGGTGATGGAGATTCTTGCTTAGTCAGACCCCGTTTAGATGGATTTAACTGGAAATCCACGTGTGTTGAAGGAAGGGTCGACTGCGGCATGATTTGCACTGAGTTGCAATACTTAAAAGGTTCCAAATCTATGGGGACCACGTGCACTTGTCCTTCAAATGTATACTTCAAACATTGATGAGCAATTGAAGGGACACACTTCATATCCCGGATCCAAGGCCGCCCAAGCAAGATATTGTAAGCCATCTCACCTTCTAAAATGTGGCACAACGTATGAATGGTCTTTTGTCCCACTTGTATGGGCAGGACAATTGTGCCAACTATCGAGCATATCGCATCATTAAATGCTCGAAGGGTATAAGTGGAAGGTGCAATGTGAGAGGTTGGCAGTTTCAAATGTTTCAGTGCAACGGTTGTAATAAGGTTACTGGACGAACCAGTGTCTATCAACACCCGTTTGTATGGAGTCCCGTTGACCCGTGCAATAACGTGCAGGGGTGGATCCGCTACATCTCCAGTCACCATTTTTAGCTCATCTTCCCTGAAGGTAATGACTGGTTCAAGTACACTGTTTGACATGCCCCACAAAATTGTTGAACGAATCCGCTTCGTGGGGTTGCAATTCAATTGCCTTTAATATCTCCATAAGAGCTTCCCGATGGGGCACCGATTGTTGAATAAGCTCATAAATGGAGAGCCTAGCCGATGTGGTCCGTAGACTTTGAGTAAGTCTAGTTCGAATTGTGGCCACTGGTCTAGGCGGAGGTAACTGTGTAGGATTCGGTTGATGTTGTGATGTGGATGGAACTTCCCTAGTGGTTGTCGCGGGGACAACTCCTGGGTGTCTCTTGTTTCTTGTCACAATGCTAATCATTCCAACATACCCCTCCATGGGGCAACTCTGTTGCACTTCGTTGACATGCAGAGGTTTTGTTTGTGCATCATGTGTGGGTAAAGGATCTTTGAAAACACCCATTTGTTGGTTGTTGGGTGCGATGGGGTTATCCACTACCAATGTGTGATTATCAATGAGATCTTGCACTAAACCTTTAAACGTCCAACAGACATTAAGGTCATGCCCTTTCCTTCTGTGGAATCTATAGAAAAGATCCTCTCTATACCCTTTAGGCTTTGGCGCATTGGGATCAATTGTTGGAATATCTGGCAGATTAATCAAGTTTGCCACTGACAAACGGTCAAACAAGGAATCCCTAGACTCAGTGTATGGTGTAAATTGTCGCTTGGGGCGACGCTGCTGATTTTGATCCTGCTTTTTGTTATCTTTCTCATAATTATTGTGAGGCACCGCCTGATAATTAGCCTTTGGAGGCTGTGTTGCTTGGGCAGGCGTAGGGGCATTAATAGCAACTTGATTGACCACGACGGGTTTCTATTGCGTATTCCCTGTTTTGGTGCTCTTGTTCCACTCTTTTTTCTTAGGCTTGGCAATTTTGCCATCCTGTATCTTGATCTCTTCGATACGTCTAGCTTGCGCCAGAGCTTCTTCTAAAGTGGCGTATTGCTGCAGCTGCAATAGCACAGAGATCGATCGCAAACAACTCTTTGCGAACATTTGAGTTAGGTCGGACATAGGAGGGAGGTAGGACAACTTTGAAAGCACCGTCCTCCACCGATTCCCATATGCTACCATAGACTCCTCCTCATACTGTTTGAGGCTAGCTAGATCACTGAGTGACGCCTTTTTCTTTGTATTGAAAGCAAAACGTTCTAAGAACGCGTCCACTAGCTGATCCAAGTTGTAAATGCTATGCTTCGGTAGATGGGTAAACCAATCCGAGGTAGATCCTACGAATGTGGTTATGAATGTTCTCAATAACAATGCATCATTGTCTTGTATACCAAAGCATTGGCTCAAAAATCATGTCACATGCTCTTGAGCATCTTCATCCCCTTTAAAGAGTGCCAACTGGGGCAACTTGAAATGTTCGGGGTATGGAGGTGCTGGCACTGATGGATGCACCGGATGACTACGGAGTTGGCGTAAGGTAGGCTTTTGGGGCCCAGCAGTCTTGAGTTCCATAGTCTCTAAGCGTTCTAACAACACTTTGTATGCATCAGAGGACGTAATCTCCTCCTCCTTGGTTGGTTCCCGCTGTGGGTTGCGGGGAACTTGAGGCCTTTGAATGGATAAATGGGTAGCATCCCTTCTGCCTTGATAGGGCATTTCAGCCCGCTCTTCTTCTTGGTAATAATCCTCATAATCTTCTTGAGGAGTGTTTGGCCTAGGCTTGTAAACATGGACGGGTGCCCGCGGAGGATGCCCATCATAGTTGCGAGGAATGGCCTCCCGCTCAGGTCTAAGAGGTCTTGGAGGCAGTGCTTGCTGAAGTCGTGGAGACCTGTCTCGCACTAAGGGGTTGTGCCTCACATACATCTCAGATTGTTGTGCGCGAGGGACTGGGGCCTTCTCAGGCGCATGGTTGTGAAGCAATTCAGCTGTCTGACGCTGAATGCGTTCTTGATCTAGGCGACACAAATGTTCTAATTCCTGTTGTTCTTGCCTAAGCCGTGTGATGTGTGCTTGGCGGGCGGCTAGTTGTGCAAATGCCAAGTTATTTTGTTCTGCCGTCTCTTGTTTAATAGGCCTAGATGTCTCTCCTACATATCTATTTCGATCATGGTGCTCTGAGACCCCTATATGTTGCTTCCCTCTATCGAGGTTGGCCGCATTAACTTGAAACTCTGGTCTCAATGAGTGATCTGGATATAATGCAGGTGTAGACGTGCATCGTTTCTGCATTGGATACTGTTCTGGAGGAATGTAGTGATCTTCCTCTCTCTCTGTGATATGCATAAAAAGTGCGGGCAGAATTGTCTTGCCCTGTCGGAAGAACCTGATGTTCTGGATATGGTCTACTGTGTCCGACATTAATTGGGGGTAAATTAGGAACCACAAAATCATATGGTTCTTCCTTTTGGACCCTTTGTTGTTCCATAGCAGTACACAATGCTTCATCACTAGGCCACCCAAAATGAACTTCCAAAGGAGGCCTCGTGCTTAGACCAGGTGGTACGTATAGGTTATTTTCTTGAAAATATTCTTGTTGCTCATGAGTTCCCCTTAGGGAGGGGGTTCTAAATTCTCGTCTATTGAAGGCCTGACTTGGAGAGCCCCTCAAGGAGGGGCCTCTAGAACCATGTTCTATAATTGTATGTGTTGGAGTGCCTCTCAAGGAGGGGCCTCTAGAGCCATGTTCTGCATGGTGTGAACTAACTGGTGTACCCCGCCGTCGAGGCGGGATGGCCAAGTCTTCAAGGCTATATCGGAGACGATTCGTCTCTCTTGGTGCATTTTCTGCAGCTTCTGCCCGTGATTGGGCTTGGCTACGAGTATTCACCATGGTAATGCTAACCTAAAAATGCAAAAATTCTTTTTATGATTTTCTTTTTTTTTTTGTCTAAACAGAAAATAGCATACACACACAAGCAATGATTATCTCTTTTAAAGATTAATAGTGTGCCCTAAATCTGGTTTAGTGTGTTTTTGTTGTTTGTTTTGTTTTTGAAAATTTTGTGAAACGTTTAAATGCAATTATGAAGGCTCTTATGACTCCCAAAATGGTCGCCCCTTCAATATACCATTGTCGGACCGATATACCAACCTCTCTATATACCCGCCCTTACGTGAGGGAGACTATAGGTACGTGAGAGCAGATGATACGTGGAACATAGGCGGTACGAAAGGGGAATCGCTCTGTTTATGACACCTACCATAGAAGACTTATCCTCGCGTGTTGGGAATCACCCCAAGCTACACTCGGTCAGCTTTCGTCAGGATTTACGTCTAGCAATAGTCGCGATCGAGGTAATGGATGCAATATCTCAAGCCAAAGTGATAATGGAATCCACCTTTGGTCTTGCTCAAGGGTTGGGGTTTTACGACCAACGCCTTGGTTTAAAATACCACGTGATGTGTGGGGTTCATTTTAATTTTGCAAAATTGAAACAGGCAAACGAAAAGAAATCTTTCCCTAAGCCTTACAAATCGAAAACCAGAAAACAGAAAAATAGAAATTTGACAGAAGCTGTAAAAACCCCTACCTCTTCTCTGCCTAATCGAAAGTTTCTGATTTGCTCTGAAAATTGCATAGAATTATACTCGTCCCTGGGTGAGGCGAATATCAGAACCGTAATCGTCACAGGGTGAAACGAATAGTTTATTCGTCCCGGGGTGAAACGAATACCAATTCTGTAATCGTCACTTGCAGAGACGAATAACAGTCTGATGTTGAAAAATAGGTACCTGTAAAAAAACAAGCAATTTTAGATCAGTAATTTAACCTAAAAAAAAATAGAGGACAGAGGTCCCACCGTGATCGCCATTGAAAGCACGAGATTTCGAAAACAAAAAGGATAAACTAAAAATGCAATGTAAATGAAACTAAAATAACGCTTAAATCCTATGTTATTGAAAAATGCGTAAAAAGGAAGAACATGAACACAAGATATTAAAGCAATATAAAAATCGGCCCTTTTATTGATATGCTTTGCAAATTCGTGTTACAATGCGTCTCCTTCCTTTTTAGGGGATAGGAGCGTTAAATGTTGCTCTTTTACAACTTGTTTCAGAATTCCTTCTTCCGCGTGCCCACATATAAGATGGGCGAACCAAAACGTTGTCGCCGCTTGCGTTGGTAAAGGTCGATTCCTCGCTGCTCTTCCAATGCTGCAAATCTGCGTTCAAAGAAACAAACAAAGAATCAGTAGCACCTGTGTATGAAAAATAAAAGATGAATCTAACGATGGTTAAAATGAATCTAAATAAAATGAAAACTTGACAAAAGCATAAACATGAAACTAGCTAAATACTACAAAAGAAATAAAGCGGGGGTGCCCGAAGGCAAACCACCCGCGGGTGAAACTTTGCTTCGACACCAATCCGCTTTAGGATGGGTCCGAAACCTGATGTGATGTGTTGTCGGCAAATTGGTAGGATATTGTGGTCAGAAAAATCGGTGTTGGTTCTTGATTCGTGCCTTCAAAAGTCACCCAATAACCTCTCTTTCGATCAAGAGATTATGGATGTTGAAAACACAAATCGCAAGTAAATGAATTAGCAGCACTTCGTCGCTCAAAATGCTCCTTCTCGGTATCTCTTTTGGGTGAGGAAACTCACCATTTTATAGACCCAAGGGGTCTCTTTGAATTAACATGCAAAAGTGTTTCTTTGCATGAATGCTTCTTGTGTGAAAAGAAGACTTCTTCTTGATCAAGGGATTCTTAACTGTCTCTGTGCATGTCTTTGTATGTTTTAGAAAAGCTCACTTGCACTCCTATGCAATGAAGGAATAGCTAAGTGGCAAATCCGAGTTGTCTTAAAAAGCTCACTCTTATTCCCATGCAGTGAAGGGAACGTCAATTGGCAGATATGAGTTGTCAAAAGAACTCACTCGCACTCCTATGTCATGCAGGAAAAGCTAAGTGGCAGTTCTGAGTTGTTACATGCCGAGATTTGACTTTTTGTCGGTCAAACCTGACATTCGTCCCACCCCGAAGCGAGCGCTGGTAATCGTCTCCGGGTGAGACGAGTATCAATCCGCACTCATCCCTGGATAAGACGAGTACAAATCCGCACTCGTCCCTGGGTGGGACGAATAAGAAGCTGAGTGTCTAAAAGGTGCCAAATTGATTTTTGACTTGCAAAACTGCTGTGTGAGTGGTTAGAACCACTGTTTAACCTCTGAGGGCTGCCCTGGGGGCTGTGTGTGTTAGTGCGATCAGTGCTTGTTGTCACATAATCGGATTGGTGCTGTTTTGGTGTCTACACCTTGAAACCTTCATCTGAAATTGCATGAGTTCTTCGAGAAGAATAGGACCTAACGATCGCTTTATAAGAACTAATCCATCAGGACCTGAGTCGGCCGAGCATCTTGGATTTGAGTTAGACTCGCATGACCTACCAGCAGTCCATTGGAGTGAGGAACCGCACTTTGTGCAAAGTGCCACCTCATCCCATCAACAAGGGGAAGAACGAATCATCATAAATCCCCTATTTAATAGGACTCCTCTAGAGGAAGCCCTGTTGTGGAAGGCTATGGAGGATCATATGATCTTGCCAAACAACCTTAGAGCATTGACTCAGAAAGTTTTAAAATATCGGAAGGCCATAAACGCTGCATTAGAAATCACATTTCTCAAAAAAATGGATAATGATGAAGTCTCATTTGTCTTGATTTTCCCAATAGAGGAGGGAGTAGGAGATACCAAAATGAAAAACATATCCCTTGCTCACCTCCCGTCCTTCAGATGACACCCGACTAAGAACCCTGACCTATTTTTATTCAAGTTTGATGTTTTGTGCAGGTCTGTGGATTACAAATCAAACACACAGAAGTTGAAATTATTTCCTTCTACATTAGGCGATGTAGCTCTGCAATGGTTCATTGGTCTAGGAGACAAACACATCACCACCTGGGACCAGATGAAGATGCTCTTTCTAGAGCAATATCAAGATTTTGGGAGAGCAAGAGACTCCAGGGAGGAGGTCCTGAGCATGACACAAAGAGAAGATGAGTCTCTCGAGGAGTATTGGGAGAGATTCAACTTTAATATTCAATGATCCCCTCACTCGAAGCTATCTGATAAGTCCCTCAAAAGCATCTTCTTAAAGGGACTTACCAATGAGTCACTAGAGGCTCTCAATATGATCTCTGGAGGTGATGTCTATCAGCATGCTATGGATGACATCCGGAAATTATGCCAGAACTACTCAAGAAGGCGAGGCAAAATCACTGCCAGGACCATGAAGGTGACTGCTCGATCACCAAAATAGAAATAGGCAACATGTTGGAGGATTTGAAGAGCGAAATGCTCTCATCTCTAGCACTACAGATGGATACGCTAACTGTTAGAAAAGAAGAAACAAGAAAATGATGCAGAATTAGCCTATTTTTGCCTAAAATGCAGAGGAAGGCATGGAAAGAATGCATGCCCAGAAAACAAGGTTAGAGTATGCATAGTTTGTAGGCTAAATCATAAAACTCGATTGTGCCCACAACTGCCCAATAACCAAGAAGCGGCTAAGAGCACGGAGGCCTACTTCATAGGCAATAGGAAGAGTTGGCCACAACCCCCAGCGGGGAATACCCCCATCGAAATGCCATCATATGGGGGAGGGTCATACATGCACCAAGGACCCCCTCAACCACCTAATATGAGGTGGTGGGGACCGTCACCCTGGACGAATGTACCCCCAGTAGCATTCCTGAATTAGCAGCCATGGATGCCATATCCATATCCTAGGCAGTAGTGGAGAGGCCACAATGCATGGAACCAGACTCCACATAATGCAGCTCCTACTCACATCCAACAGAACTTACCAAGGATTGCCAGCGATGAGACCTGCGTAGCTACCAGCACAACTGATAGCAAACCCAAACAACAGAGTAAATTAGCCGACATACAACATAGAAGGTGAGATGTATCATATGTACAATATTCAACTTAGATCAGGTAGGCAGCTAGGAGTAGAGACACCGCCTCTAGTAGAAGAGGAGGAAGAAATGGTAGAGACACCTCCACTAGTAGAAGAGGAGGCAAAAATAGAGGAGACACCTTTGGTAGAAGAGGGAAAAGCACTTGAGAGAGTGGAGGCTCCATTTCCTAGTCAGCTGCAAGAACAAAGAAAAACAACACAGCCAAAATTTGACATCTTATAGAGCTTGAAGAATCTCACAGTAACAATCCCATTATTTCAAGCAATTCAAGATATCCCCATTTACACCAAGGCAATTAGAGAAATGTGTCTAAGGATACCGAGACAAAAAGCTACCCAGACTATCAACATCGTGGGTAAACTGGTAGATCTAATGATGGGTAGAATATGTCATCCAAAGTATGTAGATCCAGGAAGCCCAGTGCTGAATGTAAAAATTGGAGGACATTCCCTGTCCAACACATTGGTTGACCTCGGGGCAGCCATCAACGTGATGCCTCAAGAGACCATATAGAGGCTGTAGCTCACGAACCTGAAGCCAACCACGATAGTGCTACAGTTAGTCGATCGATCAACCGTGTCACCGAAAGGGATGCTGGAAGATGTGATCGTAACAGTCAGTGCATGGTAATACCCAACCAACTTTTTAGTTTTGCAAACCAAGACCAGTATGGGCGGTTACCCACTCATTTTTGGGAGGCCATGGTTGGCAACAGCTGACACTTACATCAGCTGTCGGGATGGGCTAATGACCATATCTAATAGGAAAAATGTCAAAAGGCTGACCATATCACCTCTAGCTCAGTCTATGGACTCGGCAGAAGAACCCAGGATCACTGAGCATGGAACTATGGAGTTGTCCATAATCCAACCGATGATGACCTTGGAGGAGGTGGCAGAAGAGGATGAGGATGGTGCTATCGTGGAGTTTCTCCATGGAGAATCATCCACCCCTATGCCTGGATCTCCATTGACTGGCGCCCAAGATCAGCACATCCAACAAATACATGTTGGGCCAGGGAGGACATTAAACGTCAACAGTAGGTTGATGCCCACATAGTTGGAAAAATTGGAAGAGCTTCTGGTAAAACACCAGTAAGCATTTGCATGGGACTGTGCAGATATGCATGGCATCAGCCTGGAAATATGTACCCATTGGATTTATTTAGATGACCAGGCAACTCCTAGTCGATAGCCATAGAGAAGGATGAACCCAACAATGAAAGACATTTTTAGAGAAGAACTGCACAAACTTTTGGCTGTCGAATTCATATATCCGATTTCTGATAGTGAATGGGTATCACAATTAGTGGTGGTCCCCAAAAATAACGAGAAATGGCGAATCTGCGTAGACTACCGAGCATTGAACAAGGCGACTAAGAAAGACCACTTCCCACTACCATTCATCGATTAGGTCTTCGACACACTCTCAGGAAGAAAATACTTCTCCTTTATGGATGGTTTCAGTGGTTACAACCAGATCCAGATAGGGGAAGAAGATCAAGATAAAACAATGTTCACCTGTACATGGGGAACTTTTGCCTATAAGGTATTGCCTTTTGGACTGTGCAACACACCGACCACCTTTCAAAGGGCGATGCTTAGCATATTCTCTAATATGATAGGAGATGGGGTGGAAGTATACATGGACGACTTCACCGCATATGGAGAAACCTTCAAGGAGGCAATGACAAATTTGGAAAGAGTGCTCGACAGGAGCAAGGAAAATCATTTGTCCCTAAGTAATGAAAATTTTTTTATGATGATGCAGGAAGGCATCATGTTGGGACACCACCTCTATGTAGAAGGATTAAAAGTAGACAAGAGGAAGATTGAGGTCATCAGAGACCTACCTAGCCCCAGAACATAGAAGGAGGTAAGAATTTTTGTTGGATCAGCTGGGTACTACCAGTGATTTATCGTCGAATTTAGTAAGATTGCAAAACCACTGCACACCCTACTTTCTAAAGATGTAGAGTTCAATTGGACAGGAGATTGCAAAGATGTGTTCCAATTGCTGAAGGAAAAATTGATATCTGCATCGGTCTTGAGAGGACCGAATTGGGCCATACTATTCCATATTTACTACAATGCATCTAACGATGCGATCAGAGCAATCCTCGGGCAAAAATACGGTGAAGAATTCTACGCCATCTATTATGTCAGTAAAAACTTGGGAGGAGTGGAGCTCAACTATACAGTGACAGAAAAAGAATTCCTCGTAGTTGTCCATGCAAAAAAAAATTTTGCCACTATATAACCGGATACAAGGTCTTCGTCCATACGGACCATGCAGCTATCAGGTATCTGATGAGCAAGCTGACCATTGGTGGTAGAATTATCAGATGGCTGTTGCTATTGTAGGAATTCGACATCACTATGGTCAATAAATTGGGCAAGGACAACATCGTGGTATATTTTCTGTCCAGATTGATCTAGCAGATCATCAAGCAGTGGAAGATCAGTTTACAGATAAACATATGTTCACTATTAGTGAACAAACTCCGTGGTATGCAGACATAGCCAATTACTTGGCCACCGAAAGGACCTCACCTACTCTCTTCTTCAGAGAAAAGCAGGCGGTCATAGAGAAGAGCGCATCATTCCTTTGGATGGATGGTCTACTATTTAAAATAGGACAAGACCAAATTATAAGAAGATGCATAGCAGAACAAGAGTTTTCAAAAGTGCTTAAGGCATGTCACGATGAGCCATGCAGAGGACACTTTGTAGGGAAATGAACTGCCTATAAAATCCTACAGGCTGGGTATTTTTTGCCCACTATGTTCAAGGATGCGACTGCATATACTAGCAAGTGTGATGAGTGCCAGAGGATGGGTAGACCAACCCACCGAGATGAAATGTCCCTGCAGCCCCAAGTACAACTGGAACCTTTTGATAAATGGGGCATGGACTTCGTGGGACCATTTAATCCACCTTTGATGGGAAGAAGGTTTATTCTGGTCTGCATAGATTACGTCACCAAATGGGTGGAAGTGCAGGCATTAAGGGACTCAAAGGAAATAATGGTTGCCAATTTCTTATTTGCCCATATTTTCACATGATTTGGGGTTCCTCGGGAGATAACAACAGACCAAGGGCCCCAATTCACCTCCAAATTGATTGAGGAGCTGATGGAGCAGTATAGATTTTGGCACAATAAAACCATGCCCTACCATTCGTAGGTGAACGGGCAAGTAGAAGTGACAAACAGGGAGATAAAAAACATCCTGATCAAAATCGTGTAGCAACACAAGAAATATTGGGCCACATGGTTTCCAGAGGTAGTTTGGGCATACAAAAACACATGAAAATCCACCACAGGATGCACACCTTTCCAATTGGTCTATGGAAAAAATGAGATGATGCCCATCGATTTCGAAATCAAAACTCTGAGGACAGCTTCAGAATTAAATTTGAGCTTAGATGAAGCTCAAAAACAGAGGATTCGCCAGCTAAATCATCTAGACGAAATCCGATTGGATGCTTTGCAGAGGACAGAGATTATACAGAAGCAGAGAAAGAAGTGGCATGATAACCACATCAAGCTGAAGTTCTAGGTAGGGGAATGGGTACTGTTGTATGATTCCCAGTTCTAGGAAAGGAAGGGAAAACTTATGCAATGGTGGATGGGGCCGTATGAGGTGGCAGAGCTCATTAGGAACGGGGTGGTGCGTATTAAGACAATTAAAAACAACAACACCATGTTCACAGTCAATGGCCACCAACTATGCCCCTATAATATGTTTGAAACGTTATAGGTGGAATCCAGAGTAGGCGTGGGGGAGACCCCATCTTGCTAGATCTGGACCGAACTCTCACAGGTGAAATGGTGGGCACGAAAGTGCTCACCCAAATTTTTTAGTTAATATAGTTTTTTTTAATGTGTGTGTTTGCAGGGACGATGCCCGCATGCAAGCTACAGGCATCCTAATCCAAGGCCTAATAGGCACAGAATGCATCTAACTGCCTTTATTTTCTTTTCTTTTTTTTTGGTTTCTTTTTGTAGGTGGAGGACCTAATAGCATGAGGGATAGGTATCTAGGAAACTAGGCCAGATTCGGCTCAGCATTCTAACACCGGCTCGTAGATAGAATCTAGGCAGTGTGAAAAAAAATTGGGAAGGTTTGATCACCCTTTTTCCAATCAAACCGCCATCCAGAAGAAGGCACCTTACTGCATCTAGAAGAAGGCACCAAGACAAGAAGAAGGTGCCTTACTGCATCAAGACAATAAGAAGGCGCCTTATTGTAGTCAGAAGGTGTCGAGTCCAGAAGAAGGCGCCAAGCCCAGAAGAAGGTGCCTTACTGCACCCAAAAGGTGCCCATCCAGAAGAAGGCGCCTTACTGCATCCAGAAGAAGGTGCCAAGACAAGAAGAAGGTGCCTTACTGCAGTCAAAAGGCACCGAGTCTAGAAGAAGGCACCTTACTATCGCGATCGAAGGCACCCATCCGGAATATATATATATATATATATATATATATATATATATATATATATATATATATATATATATATATATATATATATATATATATATATATATATATATATATATATATATATATATATATATATATATATATATATATATATATATATATATATATATATATATATATAGGCGCCTTCCGTGGCGGGAAGGCACCAGAAAAAAAAAATAAAAAAAAGAAGAGCCAGCTGAATATGCCTTCCAACATCAGGAAGGTGCATTCATCCAGCCGAATACACCTTCCAACATCAAGAAGGTGCATTCATCCAGTCGAATACGCCTTCCAAAATTAGGAAGGCGCATTCATCAAGACGAACACCTTCCAACATCGAAAGGCACAAACCAGAAGGAGTCGCCCCCAACATTGGGAAAACACATGCAGGCAAAAGAGCCTCCCACCAATCAGAAGGCACCAAAAGGTGCATTCATTCGAATACAAGCACCGACAACATTGTAAATGCGCTACAAGGGCACCATACACATGGGGAAGGTACCAAAGAACACCTCCCGCATGCAACATTTACACCTATTGGATGCCTTGAGCAAAATGAAGCATTGCACGAATAAATGACATCAAATGACTATACCCCTCCCTCGTGTCACAAGTCAAAAAATTAGCGGCTACCATGACAACTGGAATGTCGAATCAGGTACGCCCATATTAAAACAAATCTTTTATATAATTATTTATAAATACGTAGTATCGAAAAAAATATAGCTGTCATAGAGATTGTACCCCCCATAGCCAAAAACACGTGCCTATGAGAGGGCACCTTCCATAACTGCTAGGGTTAGGCATCTTTTCTATAAGAAGGCACCTTCCTGAATAAGGAAGGACAAAAAAAAATATAGCAAAAGGCACAATGGGAGGAAGGTCTAAGAACCATGCGATCAAGAAGAATGAAACCAGTGACACATATGGGATCAGAGGGGTAGTAAAGACCCAATTCGAAGCCGAGGGGTGGCTCGAATACTACACCCTAGTCAGTCAGGGCCAGGACATGGAGGCAGCTAGAGAATTCACCACCTCTTTGAGGGGCAATGCGGCCCAAGTACGAGGGATGGAAATTCTAGTCACCCTTGAATTCATCTCAGAGGCGACTAGATTGCCTCTCACGGGGGAATGTATATACAAGGGCAGAGTGTTAAAAGTATATGCCAAAATACTACTGTTGGGAGGAAATGTGCAGGTAGACAGGGAGGGGTTACTCAAAAATAGTCTCCCCATGAATATGCAGAAGATGTTCAAGCAGATTGCTCGATTCTTCACATGCACAGGGAAGTATACCCATCTGCACCTTAATCATGTGCACTTCCTCAATCACCTAGTGCATGGGAGGAAATTGAATATACCTTTCTACCTGGCGAGTGCTCTGAAAGATGAAGCGGCTTGGTACCAGAAAGGGGCACCATCCGCCTTAGCCCACCATGGGTTCATATCGACATTTTTCTGCCATGTAGAAGCACAAGGACAGAACCATGATGTAGAGGGAGATGGCAGCCAAATAGAGCAACACAATGCAGTTGCCGAAGTAGGGCAAGATGAAGCATCCCTTGTAGAGGAGATAACAAACATCAGGCAATTAGCGTTGCCCTATTTTCTAGGAGGAGCATAGCAGTCACCAGTGCCCGAAGACATAGAGGATAGAGGGCATTCTCCAATGCTTTAGTATGAGGAGGAAGGAGCACCACTCGCTGGTGGTGAGGATGAACCAATTCCCAAGAGGAAATGTCTGCGGCGATTCCTCTCGATAGAAGAAGAACAGAGTGACACAGAGATAGACGTTGTCGCTCAAACCCTCTGAGAATTAACAAATGAGAGCCCACAAAATGAAGGAACTTCTAGGAGCAATGACCAAATTGATGTGGCCTTGTAGGAGGCGCTCAACTGGAAAACCGATTGTTGGATGGCACAGCAGATTCTGGAGGATTTCCAGAACCAACATAAAATGGAATTGGAGGAAAGGGATAGACAAATTTATCAGCTTGAGTAGCTGGTCTGGCAGTTGCAGGAGGAAAACCAAATACTTTAGGATAAAGGAACAACAAGACAGGAGGAATCCATGCAGATTGATTGGGCAGAAGCAGTGTCGACGAACTCTCCCACATCCATCGAACAAGTATTATCTTCAAGGGATATTCGATCGGACGCCCGACAGAGTAGCCTGGAGGCAGGGGAGGATTCCTCTATTTTTAGGGGTGAAAAGGAAAGAAGCCCTACAATTCCCCCTGTCATTGTCCTAAGTGACAAAAAGTAGGACGAAGGTCCCCAACAGCAGATAAGACCAGAGGATACGGAGGACCTCCCCAGGCCTAAAGAAGGAGAAGAGCCTGAGGGGTCGATACCAGGTAGACAGAAGAATGAAGGATCAACCCCAGAGATAGCAGCACAGTGAATCCTTCGAAGTAAAGTGAAGTCCCCAAAGGAGAAGGAAGAGACCCTAGTCCGAGTCACCACATTTTTTGTAGAGGCAAAGGCAAAGAGGACCAGGATGGCTCGACAGAAGGTGAAAGTGACCTTCATTGAGTCAAAGGAGGACGAATGGGAAATGCAGCTATTCATCGAAAGATAAAAATATTTTGAGCAGCTGTGCAACGAAATGAAAGCAACCAAGGAGGCCAGGGAGGCATCCTCGAGGGTAAAAAGATATTCTGGCATCTAGGTCAATATAGCAAAAGATATACAGTTTTGGGACATCTATGGTTCATCCCGAGGGTGGCCTTCCATGATGAGGAGGTACTTGGAACAGTGGGGAGTATATGGCCCATAATTGGAGGTTGTTGCAATTGCAAAGGAGAATGCAGGGCTTACCCCTGAAGTGGCTAGATTATACAAGGCCCAAGTAGTGCCTTCCAGAGGGGATAACTCAGATATCCCTCTGGAAAAGGTCAAACCTCCAGACACCGACCTCTGGTAAGATACCAAAGCTGCATTTCAATCGGTAGGAACCACGTTAGCCAAACCACCACCAGTAGCGGCCAGAACAAGAAGGGGACAATTGATAGCCGCAGTGTCCCATAGGTAAAGGCAAACCACACCTTCACATGTCAAAATGAAAATACAGACTCGGGCCGTAGGGGCAGCCGAATCCTCCAAGAGATGGTGACAATGAAAAGTTAGAGGGCTACCTACAGCTTGGATGCCACGAGGGCATGGCATATGTTAGGCATGGGGGGATGATGAGCACCAGAAATGCTCATATTTTTTACATATTTCTTGGATCAATATGTAGTTGTACAATAAGGATTGCATACTTTTATGAATTATTATATAGATATTTGATGTAATTATGCGTGTTATCTAATTTGTGTGCTTTTAGTATGTTTTGTGGAATTGCAGTTGATTTAGTTAGATTTGGAACAGTCGAGGTCCTTTTGATGGACCTGGCACTTTATTTCATCGGGGGTCAATGTAGAGAACATAGGTGCCTCCCTGCAACCGAAAGGCACCAAGGGAAAAAGCGCCTCCCTACAGTCGGAATGTGCCACTTGAATCCAAGTGCCTCCCTGCAGTCGAAAGGTGCCACTTGAATCCAAGCGCCTCCCTAAAGTCGGAAGGTGCCACTTGAATCCAAGCGCCTCCCTACAGTCAGAAGGTGCCACTTGAATCCAAGCGCCTCCCTATAGTTGGAATGCGCCACTTGAATCCAAGCACCTCCCTACAACCGAAAGGTGCCAACCAAAGATAAGCGCCTCCCTGCAGTCGAAAGACGCCAATTGAATACAAGCTCCTCCCTACAGTTGAAAGGCACCAACTAAAAGACAAGCACCTCCCTGCAACTGGAAGGTGCCACCCAAAATTAAGCATCTCTCCACATCCAGAAGGCACTAATAGAAGGTAAGCACCTCCCTACAACCGAAATGCGGTAATAGGAGACAAGCGCCTCCCTACAACAAGAAGGTGCCACTGATTCTTTTCTCGTTGACTAGAGTTGAACGATGTGGACGGCAGCGGCTGGTGTAGTTCCAACTCTGCATCATGCAAAGCTAATTTGGAGATAGAACCAACATATATGAACATCTCACTGATGCTAGGCAAAGCATGAACCGAAATGAACACGTCGCATTTAGAACAAAATGCCAGACATCGATTGCATTCGCCAAACTGTTCTAATTTAGTCTGGGAAAGATCGACTGTTGTAACCACTTCTGTAACAGAAGTTCTATGGGTGTGTTATATAAACACACACAGATCATTCTGAAAGATATATAGAATTAATTAATAAAGATCTAATTTGAATTGTAGAAGATAGATTGTAATACGTTGATAAATATATTCCAGTTCCATAAGTTCTAAAGCGCGTGTTCGATCGGGAAGAAGCTACTGGAGCCTGGGCCCACTCCAAGCCAGTATTTCTTCCCCATTTATTTTCTATTTATTTATTTTAATTAGTTTATTTCTTTCATAGGAATGTTCATCAGTTTGCTAGTTCTAGTATTTGCAGTAGGTTTATTTTCAGGAATGTGTACATGCTTTATTTCTGTAGACTTAATTTCGTTCTTCTTACGTAATTTATTGAGGAGTGCGGGAATGATTGACAACCATCTCAAGAACACCCCCCAAATGTAGGACTAGCAGATTCACCCTCAAGTGGTATTGTAGTAGCCTAATTCCGACTCTTTGCAAGTTTATGAAGCTCCCTAGTTTGATAATTAAATGCACGGGCATGTGACAAAAATAGGAAACCATTCACCTTGTTTGGCCCGCAAAAACATCTAATCATCATCATCATAAAATAGATAGCTATATAGTGCATGTCATCCATACATTGCATCATATAAACATTGCATCATATCAACATAGCATCACATAAGCATTGCATCCATGTGCATCACATAAACATAAAATAAAAAATTAAACATCATATACACATAATGAGTCAAAATGATCAAGTCGTATATATATGTGTCCAATAGAGTACATAGGGAGTGCATCAATATGCCCATAGGCTACAAAGCGTGTAGGTCCTCGACCTTACACTCAAAATGAATACAACATAGCAAAAGTATAGTTTACATCTAATAGATCCCAGGTCTATTCTGCTCTGCCTATACTAGAGCTCTCGTCACCTCCCTCAGCATTGTGTTTGGAGTCTGATCTCTTGTCTGTGCTAGAACCTATGGTGGATCATGTTGTGGGTACTACCTGACTTCAAATCCTAAGGCACCTATCACACAAGAAACTGGTAACTGCAATAGGCTAGTCCCCTGACTGGTGGTCCCTGAAGTCTACCCTACATCTCTAGGCTTGGCATGCGATGTCACCCCATGTGTGCTAGAGGACTTGTGTGTCCTCTCAGTCCTATGAGTCCTATGAACTAAGATTTCCATAGACTACCTTGAGGTCCTAGACTTGGTATGCTAAGACTCTTATGAGAAAGGATACTCAAGAACCTGTAGCTTGTGCATATTAATGTAATTGACTAGTTGATCAATGTAAGTAAGCTGAGCTGTGTGCATCTTATTTGTCTTCATGACCATACTGTGTAGTCACTCTACCTTAGTCATCAGATCTTATGCAACTGCTAGTGCTACCACTGGTGCTATCGAAGGCCCCATAGTAGCCTAAGGAGGTGGCATAACCCCCCTCGATACCTAGAGGATATCCCTCTTTGCCTCTCTATAGTCCATTGTACCTATGCTAACTCTAGAGTAGTCTATAATATTTGAGCCTGGGCCTCTACATCTGTGGCCCATGTATTCAAATCCTATATCTGATCTTGCACCTTAGTAAGGTGCCTATCCCTATCAGCTACTTTCACCTCCAAAGTGGAAATAGTAGTGTATCGCTCTAGCTACTACATGTGGAATCACCTTAGTTGACTCTGCAAGTCAGCCACCTGAGCTAAGAGCTGACCCTTTATGCTATCGGGAGGGACCTCACCCTCCTTTGGATCCTCCTCATCGGGGTCAACCTCAGGATCCACCTATACCCTAGCCACACTCTGTCTGTTGGCACACCCTACACCCATTAGGATCCACCTCTACCTCTGCCTAATCTGGCTCTTGGCCTAGAGGCCCTGTGTCATACCATATAAACATGGACCACCACCCATCATACTTTAGAGTGGTCCCAGTAGTATTGACTCCAGTCTCCTAGTAGTCATCAATAGCATATCCCAAAGCCTTCAAAATGATCCACTATATATCATGCTCTACGACTAAGCGTTGGTATCTAAGGGGGATATCTAGAGTATCCTGCATGAGCCTAAACTACCATAGGACCTGAGAGTAGAATTGGTACTCTCAAATCTCAAGCTTATAGCTGATCAACCACCTATCATGGTGTGCATATCTCAGCCACTGGCCCTCTTCTGGCCATACTGGGAAATCCATATAAGGCCACCACTGAACATCGTTCAGGCCAAGTGTCGTGAAATGCATGATATAGTGCTAGATGTCACTAGCATGGATCTTGTAGTGGTTACCCTCCCCCTCATGAGTCCAACAGACAACATAACAACGATGATAATTAGCAATAATAGTAATCCATAGTGGTAGATCTGTAGGATGCTCGATTTGAATATGCTGCCACCCCCAGATCTACAACAAAAGACTATAGTTGAGTCTATTACGGTTACGCTCTGTAATCTGGTACAACTCCCTATAGAGTTGACATAGTAGGGTGCTCCCCCAAGCTAGAAGTAGAGGCACCTCTATAGAGCTCTACAACACCCTCCAGGTGGTGGACAGGAGGTTCTAGGGAATCCTCATGCCCGAGGAGTTTGGAAGCACAATATGTACTATGAGGTGCATAAAGAGGGCTTCCCATGTAGAGAAGACATCCTCGTGGTACCACTCACCAATGTGTACCCCTTCGTGGTCTATCACGTCTTGAGCATCCTCACTATGGTCGCTAAAGATAGTGTCAAAAACAACCTCCTTTACCTTGGAGGTAGAGGAGACGATGGTGTCACCATCAATGGGGAACCTGAAGTTCCTGTAGACGTCCTCTAGAGTAATAGTCATTTCACTTGTAGGTAGGTAAAATGTGTTGGTCTATGCATTCCAGCACTAGGCCAATGTAGTCAGGTAGGATTTATCTACCCTAATCATGGGTAGATCCATGATGTATCTAAACCTGATAGCTCAAAACCAATCCTGATCATCATTGGATAAATCCTCATGAAGATTATTTAGGATATCCATCTCCTAGGCTCTAGAAGTCAATCTATGGAATAACAAGCATAATTTAAGACAAAATCTAGCTAACTAGAGCTTAAAAAAATAGCAACAACAAATCGTAGCTGAAACCTGTGATCCCAAATTTGCAAATTGAGAATCATAGCTTAAACCTACGGTCCCCAATTTACAAATTGAGAACTGTAGCTGAAACCTACGGTTCCCAATTTTCCAACTGGGAACCGCAACTACCGTTTGTGGTTTAGAAGCGACACCCATTTTGCGTACCCTCCTAGACCACTACAACATAAAATTAAAATCTTAAAGCTAGCCTAAACTAGTGGGATTAATTACTAGCAGTTTAGTGAGGTTCATTATCTACAATAATTAATCTAGTTCATTTTACTGGTAAGGTATCAGTTTTGAGTTACCTTACCCGCACCTTGGCCTCGACTAGTAGATGGCTGATCAGAATTTGCCATTGAGGTCGAGGAGTGTAATCATGGTAAAGTGTGGTAGCATTTTAGATCAGGAATGGTTTTCTCACTCTTAGAGCTATTATATTGCTAGTTTTTGCTAGGAAATAATGAAAAATTTCAAATGGGAATTCAATTTATAGGTTTTCCTAGTCTCGACGAACCACAGCTGACACCTGCGGTTTTGAAACTAGGGTTTTTCGCCCGTAGGTCTGACCTGCGGTTCCCAAAATTTGGAAATGTAAATCATAGACCATACCTATGGTCTACAATTAGTATTAAATGCACTCAAAACCCATCGTGGGAAGGTCTAAAAGAGCAAATTAATGACTTCCATTGAACAAAAATTTAAAATCAATGATTAAAATTGCAAATTTGATGATGTTAAAAGCACCAGGACCGGTGAAATACATGCAAAATTAAAAAAAAAAAAAAAACAAATCATTAAAAACTAAATGCACCTTATATTCAGTGATTTATCCTATACACTTGGTGGTTGCAATGAGTTGCAATCCATGCAATTTGGCAAGATGAGTAAATCACCATAAGGACATTTGGGGTAAAATTGTCATTTCTTTTATGACATCTTTTAGCAAATCATTGACAAATATGATTCAACACAAGTCTAATTGCATTTGTATCATTTTGATTCCTTAAGATGGCTATTGTAGCCTAACTGCTCCATGGGATAGAAATGTGCCAATACTACTAAGATTTGGAATCATAAGTTGAACTAGGCCTCTCCAAGGCATTAAAAGGCTCAAATATTAATTTGTTCAGGATCATTCATTATGGTAAAGCAATTTTGCTTCATACATTATCATTACCCTCATCGATTCGTCGCTTGAGGGGGTAGTCATAACTTCATAATCATAATCAAAGTCAGTAGAAGATCCCTAAGATCGTAGATCCCCTGATCTTATCAAAATTGCATTTGTTCTTGCAAATCATTATCAACAGCTATCATAAGCTTCCCCCTTTGCTTGGGGAAAATAGCAAATATGATAATTGGTTTGTAACTCTCATCCTTAAGATTTATGGGCTAGAATATATCCATACTTGCCATTGGTGCTATCCGAACGTTTGATGATGAGTGCGTACTTGTCAAAATGTAAGCCTTTCACAAGCTAGAAGCAATGATTCCAAGATGCACATCCTTTTGCTAGACCTAGGGAATCTAATGTTGATCTAACTAATGATCATCATAGAACCTTAGACATCATTTTAGGATGTATATTTTTTCTCAATGTTGTTCAATCTCATAATGCATCTCAAAAGGGACATCTATAGACACCTAAAATACATCATGTTGAGGGTGGCTACTCATATGGACATGCTACAAGACCATATGGAGGATCTTGGATAAAATCCAAGATAGAGCAGTGGTTCTAACCACTCAATGTAGGAATTTTGGCCTAAGAAGTATGAACTACAGTCCAAACCTATGGTCTCTAGTCTAAACTATAGTTGACACCTATGGTCTACAGTCTGGCCTACAACTATAACCTACAGTCTTAACTAAAGTTCAGTTAGGCCTTCCATCCAAGCCAAATCGGTTAGAATGGCCAAAAGATCTAGAAGGAGGTAGTTGAAGGATGAAAGATTCCAGAGGCTTCCATGCCAACTTTCCTAACCAACCTTCTTAGTCTTGGATTCTCCATGAAGCCACCCCTAGCCCTAGGGGCATGCTATAAATACCCCCTCCAAATGGGGAGAAAGAGAGAGCAAGCATTAGAGATTTGGGCAGTGAAGACCTAGCGAATTATACATTCAAACTGAGTATACTAAGAGATAGATCTATTGCACTTAATCCTCGACCCTTTTGCCACCATTCATGATGAATTGCATTATGGATGCCCTAGGTTCTTAGGAGGATCAAGAAACGTAAATCTGGGCAAAAAAAGGTCCTTCACATCGAATTGACCACCAAATAAGTTTGATGACAATGAAGGTGACTCTTGAACATTAATTTGGACAAGGATATTGAACCCACTACCCCTTATTTTGAGGGTAAACTCATCAGAGGTCAAACTGTGGTTGTCAGCCACAGTTCATAGTGTAGACCGCTCATCAGAGCTATGTTTTGCAACAGGTGACAGATCACCTTACTCTTTTCTTTTCTATCTAGCTAGTTAGGTTAGATTAGCCATTTTGTTGATTTAATAGCATTTTAGAAGACTTCTAACCATAGAACTAGGCTAGATTCACATTTTATGCTTATGTTTCAATTATGACTAAAATGCTTTCTTTATGCATGTTTATGCTTCATTTCTATATTTGATCCATGCATAGTGTAGATGTTATTTTACTTTATGCTATTACATGAATTTTGATTCGCTTTGCATAGTTTAACAACTTTCTTTATGATTTTTTGATTATGCATGTTAATGGTGTCATTATACATTTTACCTAAAATGGCCTCATCATGAGAGGTTGCCTATCTTTTTGACATTCTTGTTGTTTCTTGACCACAAGGAATAGTTCCAAAGGAGATATAAAGAATTAAATCCCTTCCCCATTGCAAAGAAGAGGGTCATCGACACCCTAGAGCAGTTCATGTCACCCTTAGGGGTATTTTGATCACACCTACCCTTGATAGGGATTAAACACTATTGTAATTAATGTATCAAATGGGTATCCCTAAGAGGGACGAATCTGTAATTTGACTTCATTAAAAGTAATAAAGGATTCTGTGTATTCACGTTATTGCTTGTTATTAAATTATGCATGCCTATATGTGTATTTTTCTTTGATTGCGATAGCTAGCTCAGGTGTGAGCCTCTTTGGTGGTTACAGTTAGTTACTCGTATTGTATTTGAGAGATTTCAATTTATTGTCTATCTTTCTCTTCTCAGATAGTTTTTGTTTGCTCTAACTCCAATAACCCATTGATATGGTGTTTTTTAATCTTTTGTGTTACAAGAGGAGTAGGTTTTGGATAGTCACTAAAAGGTATGCCTTGTTCCTATGGGCCATTTGTACTTTTTGGGATTGATTATTTATGCTTGTCTATTGCTTCATGATTTAGTTGATTTTTCTTGATATTGGAGGAGATATTGTGGTAACCATATTACATGTTGAATATCTTCTCATTAGAATATTATCATATTGATCTAGAAAGTGGAGTTATACCTTCATGCTTAGGGATAGATTAATCTAGTTCATGTATATTTAGCCAAAGAAGATATCAATATCCATTGGTGTATTTGATCATTTGTTATAGGGGAGATGTGTGGGAAGATATACCATCTATAATTTATTATCTACATGGATTTTCAATTTAGATTATAGATATATGTTGAAATGTTTTTAATTTGGGCTTATTAAGCCAATACCGATAGTTGTAAAGTACCTACAAGTGCTCTTGATGCAGCCTACATGTAATTCTATGGAAGCCTCCAAGCATTCAATATGTAAATCTAGGATCATTCTAATATTAGCTTATAAACATATTTATACCTTAGCATATTGGCCTTTATGTAAGCGTACAATTTTTTTTTATATTTTCACCCTCGGTAATATTGATTAAACCATATCTATGGTTAAAATTGTTTAAAGGGTTTACTATATTTATTATATTGTTATTTAACCTTCAAGTTAAGTTATGTCAAATTGAGGTTAACATTTAATTGGGGACTTGATATCACTATAAATAAATCCTAATAATTGATCTTGTATATTAGTGTGTGATACGTGAAGAATTATGGGGTGCCTATGACAACCCATACCTCATTTATTCTTTTAAATCATATCATCTTTCTCTCTCTCTCCCCTACACACATATACCAATGCTATATTTAATTTCTTTTGTTTATTTTTTACATATGATCATGGTGAATGTATGTTTCAAAATATTTTTGGAAAGTATTGTGAATTCTAACAAATAAATGCATTCTTTATAGTTACATAATCTTTAATAATAATTTCCTTCTCAAGAGAATCAATCATCACCCCTTTTGAATTAAGCAATATGGGCTAATGATACATTGTCTTAAATTAATATGGTACATTTAAACTACTAGGATAGACCTTTCATTCCCAATGAAAAAGCACAAAGAAATTTTTGGCATCATTATAAAAAATCAAGAAGATCATAAAAATATGCCTCAAGGAAGTTCTTATTATCATTTTTATGACTATAACTATGGAGGATCATAGTGTACCAATATTATAGTTACAAACCTTCAATTTATTTTCTTAAACATCATCATTAGACTTAGAATTTAACCAAACCCAAAGATAAAATCTATTTGGTCAATGAGAATGCAAATGTAGTGTCAACTAACTACAAAAATATCAAAATTATAAACATCAAGTTAAGAACATAAGGCTAATAATGGAAGAGAAAGCCAACAAAATAAAATTTATAAAGTAGCAACAAATGAGATGTAAAAATAAAATGGTGGGAGTGGAGAATGATAAGGAATAATTGTTTATACCAGTCGATATCATGAAGAAGTAATTAGGATAAAATGAATAAGAAAAGGATAAAATAATCACTAATGTCCAAGTAGAGTTTGATAAATCAAACAAGGACATTGAGGAGGTAAAATAAAATGGACATGCTTTAGATATCATTAAAAAATGTTCAAATGCTATTTAGATAGGATTCAATTTCAAGTCAAGAAGTTGGATAACTTTATATTATAAATCAACAACTCTAAAAAGTTGATTAAGCAAGATGAAATATAAGTGGAGCAATTGAAAGTAGAATTGAATTGTATGCCTTCCATATATCCTTAGATTTTCCAATAACATTTTAAGTAATTTGATTTCAATATCCAAAATTTGATACTGATGATAAGGGAACATCAATAGCCCATATAAATGTAATCTAATGGAAAAAATAAAAGTTATATAAGTGTATTATTTTTAAAGGAATACTAAAGAAGAAAAAATTATATAATCATAATAGAGGACCTATACAATCCAAGGGATCATACCTAGCTAATAGAGGAAAGAAAGCCTAAAATTTCAAATACAAGTTAGTTGACCTTAATAGAAGGAGTGCAAAATATTGTTGATTCCATCACTATAGTACATAAATTGTATGTTGATGTTAGGACAATAATAATTTAAATTAATGGTGGGAAGAAATCATGACAGGAGGGTGTAGGTACTATTCAAGAGGGAGCGTAGGAATTCAAATTTTGAAAGGTGGGAAGGATAAAATTCAAATTTTGAAAGGTGGGAAGGATAAAATTCGGGGGTGGTCAAGATGGAATCCCTTCTGAGGAACCTAAGGATGATTAGTCTGATCTAGATAAGGCTTTCAAAAAGATCACTTATTTTTGGGGAGATGAACCTCCTAAAAAAAAACCAAATCTGGGTCCCCTCAGGTCAAGCGGCCCACTACTGAAAAGCCCTCCTTCACAAAAGTCCTTAGCGGAGGAATTAACAGTCCCAGGGAATCCTCCTTTTCCCTAGAATCCATTGGGAAAAAAATAAATGTCCTTTCAAATATCATTTTCAACTATCTTTCAATGGAAACTTTTTTATTAGTTGGGAAGCTCATTGGAGGTAGGCCTGATATTGAAACCATTAGGAGGTGGGCTCACTCTAAATGGAAGGTCATTGGTTGCATGGAAATTTTTGGCCTTTCCAAGGGTTTTTTTGGTATTAGGCTTAGCAATCATGATGATGCTAGCTAGATCCTCATAGGGGGACCTTGGTTTCTGGGAAGGCATATTTTATTCTTGAGGTGTTGGTCTCTTGATTTTGATCCTAAAACATAGAGCATTAATTATGCTCCTATCTGGGTTTATCTACCGAACCTTCCTTGGCATTTTTGGAATGAAGATATAATCAAAGGCATCACTAAAATCATTGGTGATTTTGTGGCCATCGACCATGCCACTTTGGCTAGGATAATGATGATAGCTATCTGAATATGTGTCAATGCAAACTTGGAATCTAAGCTCCCTATTTTCATTGAACTAGAATATAAGTCCTACTATCTAAAGTAAGTGATAGAATATGAAAATAAGCCAGTATTCTATGTGGAATGTTGTACTTAGAGGTACCTTAGATCTCAATGACCCTCCTTAAAGGTGCAGACAAAACTTGTGATTCCAAAAAGCAAATCCTATTTAATATGTAATGAGAGGAGGAAGCATCCCACATCAAAGGGAGTGGTCTTTAGACCAGTCAGAAACTAGAACAAAAAAAAAAATAGGAATGAACGTCCTTAGGAAGGTGCTACAAAATATCCTCAAGCTTCTCCTCAAGTAGATGATAAGGATAAACAAATATCTGTAGTGATTCAAGAGTAAGTTATTTCTTTTCTCTCCAAAATAAGTACCAAGTACTTTCTAATTTACCTTCATGTGATAACAAAAATATGGAATTTCCTCATAGTCTTGAACCAATCCACAAACCATCTCCTATATCTAACAATAAAAAAGGCTAAAAAATAATAAATCCTCTAATACCATTGACAATATTGGGCTTCCTCACTCTTCTCCTTGACCCAGGAGAGGTCCTCATTACTCAGGATCCTCAAGCCCACCTCTTGAGTCTTTTTTGAAAGTTTAGTTGATCCTTGCATATGGACTCAAATTGAAGAAGTAGAAATCCCAAAAACTATCCTTGGTTCTTCAAGCCCAATAGTTCAAAGAATTAATTCCTAAAATTTTAGTCCAAAGCAAACTAGAAGCTACAAGAAATATTCTATTGATTATGGAGGAGCAAAAAATAAGGGAAATTTTTTGACCAATGATCATTGGAAACATGGATTAGCAGAATAAATAGTGAGTGGTATTCAAAAAACCATGTTTTCCACAGGGTTAAGTTCAAGAAAGGTTGACTCAAAATGCATCAAACCTCCCCAAACTCAAGGAAATGGGGGCAAAAGGAATCTCAAATTGTATAAATGAAAATCCTCTCCTGGAATGTGAGAGGACTTAATGGCATGGCAAAGAAAAGGCTAGCCAAGTCATTAAGAAAATAAGTCAATCCCACAATTTTTTTTATGCAAGAAACTAAAATAGGAGACTTCAATAGAGGTCCTAAGAAAAAAACTACGAAAAAATGGGGAATCCATTTCCTATAGTGCAAGGGGTGCTTCTGCAGGTCTCATGTGTATTTGGAATCTGGAGAAGCTGGAAGGTAGATTAATACACTCTATTGATGTGTCAGCTAGCATCCTATTTTTTTATAAAGATAAAAATTTCACATGGATACTTACCAATGTATATGCCCCTAATTCTATCCCTGAAATATCCAAGCTATGGAAAACTTTAAAAAATTTCAAAAAATCTATCTCAAATTTTTTGTGGATTTTGGATGGAGACTTTAATACTCCTTTTTATCCTTTGGACAAGAGAGGTGGTTCGGGATTTATAAAAAAACCATGGAATATTTTTAGGATTTCATCAACTCTAATAACTTGATGGATGTGAATTTGAAAGGCAATAAATTCACATGGACCAACAGAAGGAGTGGAAACCAATTAATTCAAGTTAATACACTCTATTGATGTGTCAGCTAGCATCCTATTTTTTTATAAATATAAAAATTTCACATGGATACTTACCAATGTATATGCCCCTAATTCTATCCCTGAAATATCCAAGCTATGGAAAACTTTAAAAAATTTCAAAAAATCTATCTCAATTTTTTTGTGGATTTTGGATGGAGACTTTAATACTCCTTTTTATCCTTTGGACAAGAGAGGTGGTTCAGGATTTATAAAAAAACCATGGAAGATTTTTAGGATTTCATCAAGTCTAATAACTTGATGGATGTGAATTTGAAAGGCAATAAATTCACATGGACCAACAGAAGGAGTGGAAACCAATTAATTCAAGTTAAACTTGATAGATTTTGTTGGACATTTTGAGTCCCTAAGTCAAAGTTATCATTGATGTCAAGATGCCAGCGATATATATTCTCCAGTTTGAGTGCAAAGTTTAATGGAAGTCATAATGGATCAAAATATATTTAGTGAAAATCCAAGAGCATGGGTCAAAAAGTGGTTTTACTTCTTCCAAAGAAGCATTTATCCGAGATAGAAAAAAGGTATAATATTATTATTATTATAATATTATTAAAGTGACTTTGAGAAATAAAATATTTATAATTTTGATTATAATATTTTATAAATAAAAAGGTTTAAGTATTATTTATAAAACCCAAAGTTGGGTTTAAGGCAAACATTTAAAAGCTTGATGGCAATTTTATTTACGTTGGTGCACGAGCATGGAATAAGACATCGATGGTAAAGGCATTGAATACCTTTAATTAAAAACAACCCAAACCTAAATTTGGGTTGTTTTTAATTAAAGGTATTCAATGCCTTTACCATCGATGTATTATTCCATGCTCGTGCACCAACGTTGAAAGCCATTAAGGCTTGTGTATATATAAACCAAATTTTGCATTCGAAATAAGATAATCACTCCTAATATTTTTGAAATAGCTCTGTGCCCAGTTTATCCGTTTGTTCATGTGATTTGAGAAGAGGACAAAGCATTTTTTCCTTTAGCACCAAGTGGAAGGTTACACGTGGAAGTTGAAAGATCATTCTCATTGGGTACGGTGGCTCAGTGGTAGCGCTTGGCTTGTGAAAGCATGGAGGTAGGAAGGTCTTATGTTTAATTCGCGTGAGGCATGGTTCATGTTTGGTTTTTGAGCGCCAAGGAGGCACCATTATTTTCACCAAAAATTATGCATGGAGGAAATTTTGGAGCACGCGGTGCTCATGGGTTTCAAACGTGTGCCTAGTGCACACGAATGGAAGCCACGACTAGGGAACGCGAAGGGAGGTTAACGTGGGTTCAAGCCCCACTTGAGTCTAAGGTACTTATAATTAAATTAAATTTTTATTTGCCCTAAGTTTATTTCCTAAGGTGAAAAGGGTAGAAAGAGGGGCATTTGTGATATTTACTTGCATAGTAAAAGTGTCTTAACTGTGGGAGAAATAGGGATTGTTAAGTTATTTTTATGAAAAACCTTATGCCATTAACTAATTTTGTAGGTATTGATATTTGAGATTTATTATTTTAGGAGTAATAAGTATTTTGAGTAAATTCTTAGTTAAATTTCTATTAAGACTTTTAAGCATTATTTTTGTATAAGGGTTTTTCTATTAAAAGAAGACTATGGTGAATGTTATTATTGAGTTGGAGTAATAAGGTGTATTTTGAGTAATCATTTTGCATTGTGTTATTATTAAAGTCTTCTAACCCTTATTGAGATTGAAAAAGATAAATTTGTGAGTGTGGTAGATTTGTGAGATCAACTCCTTGTCAAGCAAAAAGATATGAGCAAAATATTCTTTGGTTGTGTTGGTTTATTGACTTTCTTGAAAATTAATATTAGAGTGAAAAGGATTTTATTAGGGTTTCCTTTTCAAAATTGAATGAATTAATGCTTCAAGGTTTACAGAAATTAAGAGTTGTGGTTAAAACCTTGTTTGATAAGCATGGTTGTTGAAGTGAGTTGTTATGCAAAGAACTTGAACTAGGGTTTGAAAAGATCATGAGTATCATTGTTATGTGAGATTTGTTGTTGAGCATTGTTAAAAATATTTTGATTTGGATGATACATAATTGGACTAGGGTTTGTGAGCAAGAGTTTTTCTTGAGTGATTGGTTGAGTAGAGTTGATTGGGCCTAGTCAGGTGGATGAATGAAGTGATTGTTCAAGTTCCATAAAACAAACTATTCTATATTCTAATTTGAGTTGTGAAAGAGAATGATTTGTGTGAATAGAACATATTGAGTCTAAAAATTCTCCTTATTCTTATATGAAGTTGAGTTGAGAAAGTGATTGAGTTTTTAGAATAGAACATATTGAGTCTCTAACAATTATATTTATGCTTCTATGAGATTGAGTTGAGAAAGTGATTAAGTTTTGGGTATAGAACATATTGAGTCTCTAAAAACTCTCTTTATGATTATATGAGATTGATTTGAGTTGAGAAAATGATTGAGCATTGAGTATAGAACATATTGAGTCTCTAAAAATTCTCTCTATGTTTCTATGATATTGGACAAATTCTGTGTGGACTTGTTAAGCTGATTTGAGGTAAGTCTTTGAGAAGAGTTGTGGACTGATTTTTTGTGAGCTTTTGTGGAAGCTTATAATACATATTTGGCTAAGTACTAGAGAGGAATTATTGAGTATATTTGGACAAGTTCTGTGTGAGTTTGTTGAGCATATTTAAGAAGGTTCTGAGTGGACCTATTGAGCAGATTTGAGAAGGTTCTAAGTGGACCTATTGAGCAGATTTGAGTAGGTTCTAAGTCGACCTATTGAGAATATTTGTGCTAGAATGACTGGACTATGTTTAGTGTAGATTTGATTGGACTTGTGCTAGATCGAATGGACTGTTTTTAGTACAAGATTTGAGCAAGGCTGTGCTAGATTGACTGGACTGTGTTTAGTAAAGAATTGAGATAGAGCTTTGGAGGTGATAGAGCAAAGAGGATAGTAGTCTCCAGTGGATAGAGATCCATCAACCAGGGTAGTGAGGATAGGTCTTCTAAGTGGGGACAAGAGTATTTAGTGGAGAAAGATACACAAGATAGTGTAGTGGAGGTAGTAGTCTTCTAGAGGATCACCATCAAGAGTAAAGGAGAAGGAGTTCTCTTGTGGATAGATATCCACAAACTAGATTTAGAGGATCAACATCTCCTTTAGAAAGAGGTTCATAAATATTGTAATAGGAAAAGGATTCCCAAGATATTAACTGATAAATTTTTAGTAAAATATTTTCTTCGTGGAGTAGCCCACATTGGGTGAACCATGTAAATTGTGGTGTCTCTATTGTGTGTGGTGCTATGTACATTTCTTTTATTACTATTGTTGAGATTGCTATATTTTCATTGCATATACTGGTTTGAGAGAAAAAAGTAAAAAGTGGTCTTATATTGTTCACTCCCCCTCTCAGTATAAGCTTGTGTTATTTAAATGGTATCAGAATGGGTTCCTTCAAGAGAGTTTGTGTAGACACCAAAACAGCACCAATCCGATTAAGTGACTACAAACACTAATCGCATTGACATACATAGCTTTCAGGGCAGCCCTCAGAGGTCAAACAGTGGTCCTAGCCACTCACATAGTAGTTTAGAAGGTCAAAAAATAAGCAGAGCAAAGTTGGTCGTTTTAAAGCCTTTAATCTAAAGCGAGCCTTTAACAAACGTTAAACTTCAAATGCAAGAAAGCCTCAATCAAGAGCAAAACTTCAAATGCAAGAAAGCCTCAATCAAGAGCAAAACTTCAAATGCAGGCAAGCCTTAATCAAAGGGGAACCTTGGCCTTAGACGTCGCGAAATCACGACGTCACGATTTTGCGACACCTAAGGCCCAAAGGGGAACCTTGGCCTTAGACGTCGCGAAATCGCGACGTCGCAAAATCGTGACACCTAAGGCCCAAAGGGGAGCCTTGGACTTAGATGTCGTGATTTCGTGCGTCGCAAAATCGTGACACCTAAGGTCCAAGGGGAGCCTTGGCCTTAGATGTCACGATTTCGCGCATCGCAAAATCGTGACACCTAAGGTCCCAAGGGGAGCCTTGGCCTTATATGTCATGATTTTGCGCATCGTGAAATCACGACACCTAAGGTCCCAAGGGGAGCCTTGGCCTTAGATGTCATGATTTTGTGCGTCATGAAATCGTGACACCTAAGGTCCCAAGGGGAGCCTTGGCCTTAGATGTCGCGATTTCACGCATCGCAAAATCATGACACCTAAGGTCCCAAGGGGAGCCTTGGCCTTAGATGTCACGATTTCATGCGTCGCAAAATCGCGACACCTAAGGTCCCAAGGGGAGCCTTGGCCTTAGATGTCATGATTTTGCGTGTCGCAAAATCGTGACACCTAAGGTCCCAAGGGGAGCCTTGGCCTTAGATGTCATGATTTCGTGCGTCGCGAAATCGTGACACCTAAGGTCCAAAGGGGAGCCTTGGCCTTAGATGTCGCGATTTTGCGTGTCGCGAAATCGTGACACCTAAGGCCCGAAGGAAGCTTCGACCGAGGGTGTCGCGATATCGCGACGTCACGATATCGCGACACCTAAGGCCCAAAGGGAAGGCTCGGCCGAAGTGTCGCGATATCGTGACGTCGCGATATCGCGACACTTCGGCATTTTGCGCTTTAAACAGACTTGCGACTAGTCAAGGTGGATTCGACCAATTAAAAGCAGACACGTGGCGTCATTGCATACTTCAAAGCAATAAGGTATGGCCGCCACGTGGCGTCACTGCATACCCCTTTTTGAAGAGACCCCGTGGGTCTGAAGAACGGCGGACTTCACCGACTGCATTAATGAGACGAGCAGTTTCAACAATAAGTCCGGTCCGAGGCCATGCCTCATAACTACTGATGTGATTTCCTAGCGATAATCTCTGTGCGAGCCATGTCTCATAATCATCTGACAACGGTCAAACCTCAGCGGCCCCTGCGGACTTAGGGTTTTGACGTTAATGTTTCAGAGGCGAAATCCTCTATAAAAACTAGCTCAATGCAATGTAAAGAAGACCGACGAAGCATTTTGTAAACACAACGAAGTGCTGCTCATCCAGAAACCCGATTTCACTAGTTTGAGATTCACCTTCTTCTACACTCTAGAATCTCTTTCGCAAGAGAGGTTGGTGGGTGGTTTCCAGAAGCGTGAATCTGACCTTCAGACCCGATATTGGACAACAATATTCCTTCAATTTGACGACATCACAACCTGAAATATTTTGGGCCCTTCCTTAGTGGATTGGCGCTAAAACCAAGCTTTAACGGGGGCGGCCCGCTTGGGCACCCCATGCACGTTCCTAGTCAATTTAATATATGCTATTTTTTTATACATCTTGCAACTAACAGTATTTGAACAGCTTATGTTTTACGTTGTTTAAATAAACTTTACGTTAGAACGTATCATGCAATACATCTATTGAATATTATCATGCAACGTAGTGAAATATTACTTAGCAATATGTCTCGATTAATATATTATATTTTTGAAAACATGTATTTCGAATGCTTTGTTTTCTGTCCTCTATAAGTTTACATGTTTACACGAGTTATTTCATCCGCGCATTTAATCAATCCTTCATATGCATTTACTTCATTACTTCCCAAAGCAAACTTTTATCCTTTAGTCGCAGGTGCTACTAAACAGTTTATTGTTTCTTTGAATGCAGGATAAGCAACGAGAAGCAAGGATTCATTAGCATCAGCGACGGCAACATTTTGGCTCGCCCATTCTGCATGTGGGCATGCGGAGAGAAGATCACTATTCACATTTGTAACTGAGAATATGCCCTAACGGAGGAGATGTATTGTAACCAAGGATAAGAAAATTAATAAAGAGGGCTATGCTTTCATGCATCTTTCTGTTATTTCCAACTTATTTCTTTTCTCTGTTTTGTGCATATTAGTGTTTCTTTTATTTCCGGAATCTCATGCTTTCAGTGGCGATCACGGTGGGACCGTTCCCTGATTTTTTTAAATCATAGAAACTAATCAGATTTGTTGTGTTTTGTGCTTAACAGGTACCTTTCTTAAGTCGGAGGTCAGAAATAGCAAGTCCGGGCAGAGAAGAGGTAACGGTTTCTAACTGTTTATGTCATTTTTTGCTGTAATATTTCTGTTTATTTTATTTGTTTATATTTTTTTAGTTGTAATATTTCTGCTGTAATTTTGCTGTAATATTTCTATTTTTTTTTTTTTTTAAATTTAAATTTCTACTTGTTGTTTTCCGGTTTGTAGTGTTTGTATGGCATAGGGAAAGGTTTCTTTTTCGTTGCTTGTTTCATTTTTAAAAATAAAATGAACTCCACACACTTCACGTGGTAAATTTAAACCAAGGAGCTGGTCGTAAAACCCCAACCCTTGAGCAAGACCAACGGTGGGTTCATCACCACCTTGGCTTAGCTTTGCATCCATTTCCCCGATTGTCACTGTTGTTAGGCGTAAATCCTGATGAAAGCTGACCGAGTGTTGCTGGGGTGATTCCCATGCACGCGAGGATAAGTCTTCTATGGTAGGTGTCATTAACAGGACAATCCCCCCTTTCGTACCGCCTATGTTCCACGTACCATCTGCTCTCACGTACCTATAGTTTCCCTCTCGTAAGGGCGGGTATATAGAGAGGTTGGTATATCGGTCCGACAATGGTATATTGAAGGGGCGACCATTTATGGGAGTCATATGAGCCAACATTATGCATTTAAACGTTCTTCAAACCTTGCAAAAACAAAACAAAATATCAAAATGCACTAAACCAGTTTAGGACACACTATTAATCCTTAAAAGAGATAATCACGGTTTGTGTATGAGTGTGTTCATTTTTTCTTAGTGTAGACAAAAAGACAAATCACCATAAAACGAGATAAAATCTGCTTAGATAGTAGAGAAGCACCACAATGGTGTACACCCATAGCCAAGCCCAATCAAGGGCGGATGCTGCGGAAGGTGCACAAAGAGAGGGCGCTAGTCGCCTTCGTTTTAGCCCTGAGGACTTGGCCATACCGCCTTGGCGGTCCAGCCTACAAGAGAGTCCATATCAGGCCCCATCAAAAAGAACTTATTGGGAACCCCCTCTATGGGGTATGCCCATTCAACACAGTCCCTTTCGGGAAGAAGCTTTACATGTAGATTTCAATGTAAATAGACAATCGCCTTTTGAGGTTAGACATGAGTGGCCACAGCGCGATGAAGCGCTAGAGAGGCACACTATCCATTTGGAGAGACAACGTGGATATGGCGTCTCTTCTTTACCTCCCATTAGAATAGAAAGACAAAATCCAGAGCGCAGGGCTCTTCACACAGGGCAAGCTCACTCCGCCCGCCCCTTTCACACCCAGGAAAGGGAATACGAGGAAGATCATTTCATTCCTCGAGAACAACATACAGCATGGGAACCTTGCGTTTCCGCACCAGCTAGGTATCATGATCACACATCGAGGCCAGAGCCTCAAGTAAATGGTGCCTACCTCGACAGAGGGAAGCAACCCATTGAAATTTTAGATCATCAAGATCGAGGCAAACACATAGAAAAAACATTCAAGCCTCCTCAGCAAAAGCGGGCAGACCAAGTTGACCCGGCTGTTGCCAGACATGCCGCTCGCCAAGCCCGAATCATGCGGCTTGAGCAAGGTCATCAGGAGTTAGAATACTTATACCGCTTGAATAAAGAGCGCATGCAGCACGAAGCGGATGAACTGCGCTATAAACTACCTGAGAGGGTGCCAACCCCTCGCACCCACAGAGAAGAACAATATGAGAGGCACAATCCTTTGGTGCAGGACAGGTCTCCGCGACCTCGTCAAGCTTTGCCTCCGAGACCTTATAGACCCGAGAGGGAGGCCACTCCCCGAAACAATGATGGGTACCCTCAACGGGGACTCAATCAAGGTCATAGGTCTCGCCCAGAGACTCCTCAAGAAGTTTATGAGGAGTACGAACCAAAAATAGAGCGGGCCAAAATGCCCCATCAAGGCGGGAGGGCTGCCACTCGGCCACCCCCCCATAGGCCTCCAGTCTCCCATAACTCACAACGGGAGCAAACAAAAGAGGAAGAAATAAAATCTTTCGATGCATACAAAGCGCTATTAGAGCGTTTGGAGTCTATGGAGACAAAAGCTGTGGGACATCAAAAACCCACATTACGTCAACTCCATAGTCATCCAGTGCATCCCTCAGTGCCCACACCTCTTTACCCCGAACACTTCAAGTTGCCTCAATTGGAAGTCTTTAAAGGTGAAGAGGACGCACAAGAACATGTGACAAGGTTCCTAAGTCAATGCTTCGACATCCAAGATAATGATGCATTGTTGCTTCGAACTTTCATAACCACATTCGCAGGCCCTACCTCGGATTGGTTCACACAATTACCCAAACACAACATAAACAACCTAGATCAATTAGTAGATGCGTTTCTTGAACGCTTTGCCTTCAACACAAAGAAGAAGGCATCACTGAGTGATCTGGCCAGCCTCAGGCAATATGAGGAAGAAACAATGACAGCATACGAGAATCGATGGAGGGCTTTGCTTTCTAAGCTACCCTACCGTCCCCCTATGTCTGATCTTACATAGATGTTTGCACGGAGTTGCTTAAAATCAATCTCTGGTCTATTGCTGCTGCAGCAATACGACAGTTTAGAAGACGCTTTGGCACAAGCCAGAGTTATAGAAGAGATTAAAATAGGCGAAGGCGCAATCGCCAAGCCTAAAAAGAAAGAGTGGAATAAAACCACTAAGACTGGGACAACGCAATCACAACCCGCTACGGTTAACCAAGTTGCGATAAATGTTCCCAAGCCTATGCAAGAAATGCAGCCCCAAAAGGCTAATTACCAGGCAGTGCCTCCTAGTTATGAAAAAGATAATAAGAAACAGGAGCAGAATCAGCAGCGTCGCCCTAGGCGACAATTCACCCCTTACACGGAGTCCAGGGACTCCCTATTTGACCGCTTGTCAGCGACAAATTTAGTCACCTTGCTAGAAATCCAAACTATAGACCCTAACACCCCCAAGCCTAAGGGATACAGAGAGGAATTGTATTGTAGATTCCATAGGCGAAGGGGACATGATTTAAATGGATGTTGGAAATTCAAAGGATTAATCCAAGATTTAATCGACAATAAAACATTGGCCGTGGACAACCCCATAGCGCCAAATAATCAACAAATGGGGGTATTCAAGGACCCTTTGCCTGCCCACGAGGCACAGGCAAAACCTCTCCAGATTAACGAGGTGCGACAGAATCTTCCCATGCAAGGATTTGTGGGAATGATCAGCATAGTGACAAGGAACAAAAAGTACCCAACAGTTGCCCCCGAGGTAGCTATGAGGGAAGTTCTGACAACTTCACAGCCTCAGCAACGCCCAACGCAGTTGCCTCCGCCTAGACCCGAGGTCACGATACGAACCAAACTCACGCAGAGTTTGCGGACCACATCGGCTAGGCTTTCCATTTATGAGCTTATTCAACAATCAACACCTCATAGAGAAGCTCTTATGGAAATATTAAAAGCCATTGAATTACAACCTCACGAAGCCAATTCTTTCAACAACTTCGTGGGACATGTGAAGCGATGTACGGAGCCGGTCATCACCTTCAGAGAGGATGAAGTCAAAGCAATATCGAATGACACGGCAGATCCACCCCTGCACATTATCGCACGGGTCAACGGGATCCCGTACAAGAGAGTGCTGGTAGATACTGGTTCATCCAGTAACATCATTACCACTGTAGCACTAAAACATTTAAAGCTGCTAGCCTCTCATATCATAGCCTCCACGTACACGCTGCGAGCTTTCAACGATGCAATATGCTCGACAGTCGGCACAGTGGTTCTACCTGTCTAGGTAGGACAAAAGACAATACCAACATTGTGCCATGTGTTAGAAGGCGAGATGGCTTACAATATACTACTAGGGCGGCCTTGGATCAGGGACATGAAGTGTGTCCCTTCGATCGCTCACCAGTGCTTAAAGTATGCTTTTGAAGGAGAAATACATGTAGTCTCGATGGACTTGGAACCCTTCAAGTATTGCAATGCGGTACAACTAATGCCTCAATCGACCCTCCCTTCAACGCATTTGGATTTCCAGTTAAATCCATCTAAATAGGGTCCAATACCATAGGCACCACTGGTGACCAAATCACCAAAATCCCAACCAGGTGAATCCTCATCATCTGCTCCTTCATTACCAACGCCACCTGTCATGGCTAAACAGAAGGACAAGGGAAAACAGATCATGGAAGAGGCTCAGCCCCTAGAAGAGGGTTTGCCCACAATATCAACGGTATCAACAGAGGAAACACCTAGCACTACGGAAGCTGAGACTCCAAAAACACCAAACATGGAATGGACTCAGGAAGGACTCCCATTCCCTCCCTCCCAAGCATCAACAATCACTATTGAAATGGCCAGCATGGGCCTGGGGGAGTATTTAGTGCAGAATGTTGTGGCAACGCCCGCATTAGAATCAGTACAGGATATGGGGAGACCTCGCCTTCCCATAGGAATAGTTGTTCCTCTAGGTCACCCACCCAACCAGACAAATTTTGTGTATGGGGGCCTTGATCATGGTCTCGAACCATGCAAGCAAAAGGAAGCAGACGTCGAGCCTTTTGTTGAAAATATCAACTATCTGTCAAACCCGGACTTCGCTCTAAGATATCTCGGCCAATGCAATTGGCATGGATACGGGCTAGGCAGATATGAGCAAGGGATGCGTGTCCTTTGCCAACCAAGATATCAGATGCCATATGATAAGTCGGGAGTAGGGTTCCACCACCCCCTACCCTTAGACATCTTGGTAGAAAATATGCAAGGCCTAGAAATAGGCAACAAGGGGGGATTGGCACCAGATCTTTATGCCAACCCAAATACAGAATATACATTGGGAGACTACCTCCCATGGTCAACAAACACCCTTGGCAACAACAGTAATCCCTCTCCTTTGCTAGAGAGAGGTGACAGTTCGGACATTAATCCTCAAAGAGAACATCAACGGTGTCCGGACATCTTTTTGAAGCTATTCCCCTTAGAAATTCCAGTTGAATCAATACAGTGTCAAGCGAATCAGGTCCCTCCACCACAAGTGGAACAACCGCCATGGGACCAGATTAACTTACTGGAACAAGGAGAACCCTCAATGTCGCAAGTAACAGTTGCTGAAGAGAATGAACATTTTTGGATCTCCGAAAGTGATTCAGAAGATGAGACTGAGATGATCTATCTCAGACATGCGCGACGGAATTATCGCCCTTTAACTCATGAAGATCTAATGGGACAAATGGGCATAAGGTTAGGGCATGAATGGTGGGTCGACCCAGCGAGGTGGGACCAAGTGTTGGATCCATGGCTCCAAATTCATGATGAACACCGTCCACCCCGAGACCCTATCATGACAATAGTGCCGAGGGAAGACCCTGTCCTCCTTTTAGCACATAGGGCCGATCCATTCGTGCCCGTTCCCCTAGAGCCAGATCCAGAGTATAGGGAGCATCTAGAAGAATCAAGTTATCACACCCATGGTAATGGAGACCAAATTCATTCCATCCACATGATCTCCATTGATTTGACCGCACCCATCCACAATCCGGCCGATCCAGCATGGTCATTGCATCTAGACATAGATGCCATCGACTGGGATCGCGTCAATTCACCTTTGTCACCATCAGAGTACTGGCCTTTCGGTGAAATGCATCATTTTACCCCAGGGACAACTCAGGATATTTTTCAGGCTGAAGAGGAACCCGAGGTTCCCAATGCAGATCTAAATTCAGCTAATGATATCCATTTGATCCCGACTCCACATCAGTTGGAGGACGGATCCCACATGTCAGTCGAGGAAATGACTGATGTAGATATCGGCACAGATCCAATGAATCCATAGATTCTTAAGCTGGGGATAAGTCTTTCCCCCGAAGAGCAAGCCGACTACATTGCCCTTCTCAAAGAGAAGAAGGAGGTTTTTGCATGGTCGTACAAAGATATGCCAGGACTAGACCCGCAGCTAGTCACGCATAATTTAACGCTTGATCCGACAATCAAACCTGTAAAGCAAAAACTACATAAGATGCATCCAACAATGGCCTTAATGGTCAAAGACGAATTGCAAAAGCTGTTGGACGCACAGTTTGTCATCTGCGTGGATTATCCGCCATGGTTGTCCAACATGGTTCCCATCAAGAAGCCCGACGGGAGGATTCGCATATGCACTTATTTTTGAGATCTAAACAAAGCGAGTCCTAAGGATGATTTCCCCTTGCCGAGCATCGACGCATTGGTGGACGCTACAACAGGTCACGAAATGCTCTCCCTAATGGATGGTTTCTCGAGATATAATCAAATTCGTATCAATCCTGAAGACCAACTAAAAATGGCGTTCACAACACCTTGGGGGACATTTTGTTATAAGGTCATGCCTTTTGGCCTTAAAAATTCTGGCGCTACCTACCAACGTGCCATGACATATATCTTCCACGATTACATGCACAAAACTTTGGAAGATTACATGGATGATTTGTTAGCCAAGTCTCTCTTGCGCTCAAATCATATCGATGACTTAAGCAAGATCCTCGATCACCTCATGGAGCATAAAGTTAGACTAAACCCCAAGAAATGCGTCTTTGGCGTCACATATGGAAAACTCTTGGGTTTCATAGTCTCAAAGTGAGGAATCGAGGTGGACCCAAAGAAAGTCAAGGCAATCCTTGAAATGGTTCCCCCAACCACAATCAAGCAGCTCAGAAGTCTGTAGGGCAAGGTCGCATCGATTAAATGCTTCATAGCGCAATTATCTGACAAGTGCCGACCCATGAACAAATTATTGCACAAGGGGGTTACATTTCATTGGGATGACGAGTGCCGATCGACCTTTGACGAGATCAAACAATACCTAGTTTCGCCACCAGTATTGGCACCACCTAGACCAGGAGTTCCGTTCTACTTATACATCTCAGCTACTGAGGTGGCACTAGGCGCCATGCTAGCCCGAAGAATGAACTTCACAAGGAACAGGCTACTTACTATCTTAGCCGCACCCTGGTCGGTTATGAACTTAACTATGCATACGTTGAGAAACTCTGCTTGGCAGTGGTGTTTGCTACCAAAAAGCTACGCCACTACATGTTGAGCAACACTACGTATGTTGTGTCTAAGGAGAATCCATTGCGATACATGATGAGTCGTACTTATCATAGTAGTCGCATGGCAAAATGGATCATGTTGTTGATGGAATTTGACATAGAGTTTATTGGACAGAAATCTATCAAAGGACAAGTCATAGCCGATCAACTAGCAGAGGCTCCTCTTGAAGACGATCAACCTCTGGTCATAGAACTACCCGATGATGGGGTCTTCCACGTCTCAGAATCACCAGATTCTGATGAGCTTGAGTCACAGGCCGACATAACCTTATTCTTCGATGGTTCTAAATGTGAGCAAGGTGGTGGCACGGGAATTGTATTCTTCACACCGCAGGGTGCTCCAATGCCCCTGTCATTTAAATTAAACTTCCCGTGCACCAACAATAATGTAGAGTATGAAGCCTTGCTCCTAGGTCTTCAGACAACAATCGCCATGAACATCAAACAACTGAATATCTTTGGTGATTCGACTGTTAATAGTCAATCAAGTCAAAGGGGTATATCAATGCAAATGCCCAGTCCTACAGGCTTATAAAGCCCTCATGGACAAATTCTTGGCAAAACTTGAGTGGTATGACATCGAGGCACTCCCTCGATCATCGAATCGTTTTGCGGACACAATGGCCTCCTTGGGGTCACTAATTCCGCAAGACCTTTCCGGTGATATGACAACCATTCAAGTCAAAACCTTATCGCAATCTACGATGGAGCGTGCAAGCTCAGACTTGACGCCAGGAATCCACATGATCCAGATTGAACCATCCTCGGATAAGTTCTCTCGAATCCGAGATCATCTGAAACATGCCAACTAGGGGTCCTTGTTCTCCCCTACTCCCATTAATAGCAACACAACGCTATTCTTACAAGTTCTATCCCATTCAGCGTTTGCTAGGGAGGAACTTCAAGAGGGATTGGTTGTTCATACTTGTCGAGGTTTTTGATCAACAAAATTGGTATTTACCCATCAGAGACTACCTCAAGTTAGGTAATCTCCCACTTGGATTGACTCATGCCACAAAACGAGCACTCAAGCAGAAAGCGGCTAAGTATGTCTTGATAGGAGACATTTTGTATCGTCGCAGCTATGAAGGAATCCTCCTTCGTTGCTTGGACCAGACAAGAGTCCACTTGGGCAATCGCCCAAGCGCACGATGGTACATGTGGTGGCCACTTTAGTGGTATGGCTATCGCAAAGCGCATTCTTCGCATGGGCTATTATTGGCCATCTTTAGAGCGAGATTGTTGCACCTATGTCAAGAAGTGCATGAAGTGTCAACATCATGCCAATTTGATGCACGTACCTTCTTAGGCCTTGCAAATAGTCCAGTCTGCTTGGCCATTCTCATAGTGGGGCTTCGATCTAATTGGAAAGATCTCCCCTGCATCGTTAGGCCATCACACGTTTATCATAATGGCCACAGAGTATTTTACCAAGTGGGTGGAAGCAATTCCGCTTACCTCTATGACAGGACCCCACATTGTGGAGTTCATTTTGCATAACATCATATGTCATTTTGGTATTCCATCCAAAATAGTCTCGGATAATGGGATGCCTTTCAAGAACAAAGACATGCGTGCTTTGACCACAAAGTACAAAATTCAGCACAACTTTTTGACACCCTATTATCCGCAGGCGAATGGGCAAGCAGAAGCGTCAAACAAAACACTAGTTGCCATCCTTAAAAAGACCTTCACGAACAATCATAAATATTGGCACATTCAAATCCCACTTGCCCTATGGGCCTATCGCACTAGCATTCGGACACCCACTAGGGCCACTCCGTTTTCGCTTGTGTATGGCTCCGAGGCAGTCATGCCTCTAGAGTTGATCCCTTCCCTACGCATATCAATGTAGGAGTTCATCGACGATGACTCTGCACGGTAGGCCCGGTTAGACCAGCTTACGTTGCTTGACGAATGACGCGTTAATGCTCTCGAGCATTTACGTATTTATCAAGAACGACTTAAGAAAGCTTACAACATGAAAGTTCACCTGAGGGACTTTCGGGTTGGTGATTTGGTTTTGAAGGAAAACCAACAAAATTCCAGTTTGTCGTCCCACCTAAGGGACAAGTTTGTGGAAAATTGGTTAGGTCCATATATCATTGATAGCAAAATAGGACCCGGGACATACCGGCTAGCTTCTCTTGATGGTATCAAGGAAACAAAACCCTTGAATATCAGTCATTTGCGACCATTTCATATCTAAGAGAGCCAAATCCCAAAAAGGCTCCAAGGATTCTTGCAATCGCTTGGTCAACCCCAAAAGCCCCAAGGATTCTTGCAATCACTTGGTCAACCCCAAAATGCTCCACGGATTCTTGTAATCGCTTGGTCAACCCCAAAAGGCTCCAAGGATTCTTGCAATCGCTTGGTCAATCCCAAAAGGCTCCAAAGATTCTTGCAATCGCTTGGTCAATCCCAAAAGGCTCCAAGGATTCTTGCAATCGCTTGGTCAATCCCAAAAGGCTCCAAGGATTCTTGCAATCACTTGGTCAATCCCAAAAGGCTCCAAGGATTCTTGCAATCACTTGGTCAATCCCAAAAGGCTCCAAGGATTCTTGCAATCACTTGGTCAACCCCAAAATGCTCCAAGGATTCTTGCAATCACTTGGTCAACCCAAAAAGGCTCCAAGGATTCTTGCAATCGCTTGGTCAATCCCAAAAGGCTCCAAGGATTCTTGCAATCGCTTGGTCAATCCCAAAAGGCTCCAAAGATTCTTGCAATCGCTTGGTCAATCCCAAAAGGCTCCAAGGATTCTTGTAATCACTTGGTCAATCCCAAAAGGCTCCAAGGATTCTTGCAATCGCTTGGTCAATCCCAAAATGCTCCAAGGATTTCAACAATCGCTTGGTCAAAAATCAAGAAAATTCAAAAACAAAAAAAATTTGCATCTCATTTCTAGGCATACTCAAATTCATCAATAGAGAGTTCTTCTCACACTTTATCTTCATATTCACAAAAATCAATCCATCAAAAACACAAAAATACATCGATGCATTAAAGCATTGCATCCATACATTGCATATTTGTGGTCATATAGGTCAAAGGCACCATAGGCTGTCATGGTTCTACTAGTCCATCTTGTTCCACACTGTTCCATTTTACAAAAAAAACAACAAAAACACTATGCATTTCTTTTTCCACACTAGAGTCAGTGGTCTTTTAATGTATCAAGAGTTTTCATGATTCAGTCATAATTTTTGCTCTTTAGCTATGTAATGTATCAAGTTAGACAGATTTTATGAAGGTAGAGTCATACTTGAAATACACCTTGTTACGTAACATCCCAACACAAATTAAAACACATAAATATTCCAAAGTTGTGTGAATGAAAGATGAAACCTACACAGTAATCCAGGTCACCATAAGCAAAATGGTTATCTTGCTCATCCCCCCATGCGAATGGCTCTAGAATGCTGAGAATTCACAAAAGGACAAGCTCTTTCCTATCCATTCACCTCCATATACAGTGGTTTTCACCACTACCAAATTCCAATCATAGTTGGTTCCCAAAGTTGTAAGGATTTGTACTATCCACCCCTAACCAGGATGGGTAGTCATCCCCAAAACCTAAAGGGATCAACACCATTCACAAACAAAATTCCAACAAATCATCATCCTAACACTTTCCATTCACCTTTGGTCTCCAAGTTGTAAGGATTTGTACTATCCGCCCCTAACCAGGATGGGTAGTCATCCCCAAATCCTAACAGATCAATGCCCTTACTCCATAACCTCCATCATCCCCTTGGTCCCCAACGTTGTAAGGATTCGTACTATCCGCCCCTAACCATGATGGGTAGTCATCCCCAAGGCCACAAGGATCAAAGCCATTCACAAACTCAAATCCACAATACTCAAAACACAAAATCAAATAACAGTGGTTATCACCACTATTCAAAATCCTTGCTCACAAAGAATTAATAGAAAATAAACAGTGATTTTCATCACTATGTAGACGAGCAACACTCTAAAATCATTCAGCCAACAAACATCCTAAACTTGAATCCCTAGAATTCTCAGCATTCGAAAACCATCTAGGTGATCCTCATTACAGGTTTGGTTGATAGCCTATCTGGCAATGGTGGTATCCTACCCGCATGACGATATGTCTGTCACATTCGCTTTGCATGTGTGCAGACCAATGTTTGCATAAGGATGAGCCAGCTTATGGTATCCTGGATAACACCGCAGATTAATCTAACTAAATACAACAAAGGAATTAGTGGAGCTAATTAGGTGATCCTCAGTATAGGTTCGGTTGAAAGCCCATCTGGCACTGGCGGTATCCTGACAAATAACACATAAATGAATTCAATTGCACACATAGGGATGTGAAATAGCTTGGTCAAAAACAAGTCCAATTCATACCTTGTTCAAAAGTCTTGTAAGATAAGGTACAGTCATGGCTAGTAAGTTAAAACCATCTGAATCTCAGAAAACCTTAGCTACATTTCTAAACCAACTGCTCTCTTTTTCATCCTTACAATACCATCAAAAAATACAAAAACAAAAGAAAAACCTCATATATACATACAAAGTCATGCATCACAGCAATTGTCTAAAAACATAATAACATAGTTCTAAATAGTCTATGGTGCCATAGCCAAACACCACAAAGTCCATCCCTCCATTTCATTTCTGCATATCACATACATTTGCATTCATCACAACATATGCATCCATCAATATAAAGTAGCATGCATCCATCAACATCAATCATTGTGCATACCATAATCTCATGACATATACACAAAGAAAGAAAATCAAAACAACAAAAACCTCACAAAAATGCAACACAAAAACATAAGCAATAAAGCATTGCCGGACACAAGTGCTCTGGCACTTAACATCTTGCCATAAGAAAATCGATATATCATTGATAGCAAAATAGGACCCGGGACATACTGGCTAGCTTCTCTTGATGGTATCAAGGAAACAGAACCCTTGAATATCAGTCATTTGTGACCATTTCATATCAAAGAGAGCCAAATCCGAAAAGGCTCCAAGGATTCTTGCAATCGCTTGGTCAACCCCAGAATGCTCCAAGGATTCTTGCAATCACTTGGTCAACCCCAAAATGCTCCACGAATTCTTGTAATCACTTGGTCAACCCCAAAAGGCTCCAAGGATTCTTGCAATCACTTGGTCAATCCCAAAAGGCTCCAAGGATTCTTGCAATCGCTTGGTCAATCCCAAAAGGCTCCAAGGATTCTTGCAATTGCTTGGTCAATCCCAAAAGGCTCCAAGGATTCTTGCAATCACTTGGTCAATCCCAAAAGGCTCCAAGGATTCTTGCAATCGCTTGGTCAACCCCAAAATGCTCCAAGGATTCTTGCAATCGCTTGGTCAACCCCAAAAGGCTCCAAGGATTCTTGCAATCGCTTGGTCAATCCCAAAAGGCTCCAAGGATTCTTGCAATCGCTTGGTCAATCCCAAAAGGCTCCAAATATTCTTGCAATCGCTTGGTCAATCCCAAAAGGCTCCAAGGATTCTTGCAATTGCTTGGTCAATCCCAAAAGGCTCCAAGGATTCTTGCAATCGCTTGGTCCATCCCAAAATGCTCCAAGGATTTCAACAATCGCTTGGTCAAAAATCAAGAAAATTCAAAAACAACAAAAATTTGCATCTCATTTCTAGGCATACTCAAATTCATCAATAGAGAGTTCTTCTCACACTTCATCTTCATATTCACAAAAATCAATCCATCAAAAACACAAAAATACATCGATGCATTAAAGCATTGCATCCATACATTGCATATTTGTGGTCATATAGGTCAAAGGCACCATAGGCTGTCATGGTTCTACTAGTCCATCTTGTTCCACACTGTTCCATTTTACAAAAAAAAAACAACAAAAACACTATGCATTTCTTTTTCCACACTAGAGTCAGTGGTATTTTAATGTATCAAGAGTTTTTGTGATTCAGTCATCAATTTTGCTCTTTAGCTATGTAATGTATCAAGTCAGACAAATTTTACGAAGGTAGAGTCATACTTGAAGTACACCTTGTTACGTAACATCGCAACACAAATTAAAACACATAAAGATTCCCAAGTTGTGTGAATGAAAGATGAAACCTACACAGTAATCTAGGTCACCAAAGCAAAATGGTTATCTTGCTCATCCCCCCGTGCGAATGGCTCTAGAATGCTGAGAATTCACAAAAGGACAAGCTCTTTCCTATCCATTCACCTCCATATACAGTGGTTTTCACCACTACCAAATTCCAATCATAGTTGGTTCCCAAAGTTGTAAGGATTCGTACTATCCGCCCCTAACCAGGATGGGTAGTCATCCCCAAAACCTAAAGGGATCAACACCATTCACAAACAAAATTCCAACAAATCATCATCCTAACACTTTCCATTCACCTTTGGTCTCTAACTTGTAAGGATTCGTACTATCCGCCCCTAACCAGGATGGGTAGTCATCCCCAAAGCCTAACAGATCAATGCCCTTACTCCATAACCTCCATCATCCCCTTGGTCCCCAACGTCGTAAGGATTCGTACTATCCGCACCTAACCAGGATGGGTAGTCATCCCCAAGGCCACAAGGATCAAAGCCATTCACAAACTCAAATCCACAATACTCAAAACACAAAATCAAATAACAGTGGTTATCACCACTATTCAAAATCCTTGCTCACAAAGAATTAATAGAAAATAAACAGTTATTTTCATCACTATGTAGACGAGCAACACTCTAAAATCATTCAGCCAACAAACATCCTGAACTTGAATCCCTAGAATTCTCAGCATTCGAAAAACATCTAGGTGATCCTCATTACAGGTTTGGTTGATAGCCTATCTGGCAATGGTGGTATCCTACCCGCATGACGATATGTCTGTCACATTCGCTTTGCATGTGTGTAGACCAATGTTTGCATAAGGATGAGCTAGCTTATGGTATCCTGGATAACATCGCAGATTAATCTAACTAAATACAACAAAGGAGTTAGTGGAGCTAATTAGGTGATCCTCAGTACAGGTTTGGTTGAAAGCCCATCTGGCACTGGCGGTATCCTGAAAAATACCACATAAATGAATTCAATTGCACACATAGGGATGTGAAATAGCTTGGTCAAAAACAAGTCCAATTCATACCTTGTTCAAAAGTCTTGTAAGATAAGGTACAGTCATGGCTAGTAAGTTAAAACCATCTATATCTCAGAAAACCTTAGCTACATTTCTAAACCAACTGTGCTATTTTTCATCCTTACAATACCATCAAAAAATACAAAAACAAAAGAAAAACCTCATATATACATACAAAGTCATGCATCACAGCAATCGCCTAAAAACATAATAACAGAGTTCTAAATAGTCTATGGTGCCATAGCCAAACACCACAAAGTCCATCCCTCCATTTCATTTCTGCATATCACATACATTTGCATTCATCACAACATATGCATCCATCAACATCAATCATTGTGCATACCATAATCTCATGACATATACACAAAGAAAGAAAATCAAAACAACAAAAACCTCACAAAAATGCAACACAAAAACATAAGCAATAAAGCATTGCCGGACACAAGTGCTCTGGCACTTAACATCTTGGCATAAGAAAATCGATGTCGGGGCTCAAATTGTCACTTTCCCACTTCCCCAAGAAGGCCACCATAGCCGGACCGCTCCACGGGAAGATGGGTTTTTGATGATTTCACCCTATTATGGCATCACCAAAAGGGTTAGCACCCACCAAAAATAGGCCCAAATGTCAAGAAATTGCACGTGCTTAAATGGTAAAAACATCTAATGCACCCTAACCTAAGTCATCTTGGGTCAAGCGACTCGTCGCTTTTCTCACGAAGGTCATTCCCTCATCGATTCGTCGCTTGAGGGGGTAGTCGCACTTAGTCACCAATCAACAAGCACACACCCAATCAAGACAATGACATGCATTCAAAGAATCGTTGACAAAGACAATCATGCTCCTACTTGGGGTAGTAAACAAGCAATCATTAAATTGATCAAACACTTGGCATTCTCGAAGCTTAATCATGACTGATCAATGTCCAAGCTCAAGTCACACCTCACCAAAATAGGTTAACACTTGAAATCAAATTCCTTAGCTCGTCAGAAGCAAGGATTCAAGAATGCATACCCTTTCCATACTTGGGGCATCAAAAGTTGGTTAGGTTACCAAGAAACCCTAATCATTAGTGCTTTGGTCATATATTTTTGCTCAGCACTGCGTCACCCGCAACGCTTCCCAAAAAGGGGCATCTATAGACACCAAAACAACACCAATCCGATTAAGTGACTACAAACACTAATCACATTGACATACACAGATTTTAGGGTAGCCCTCAGAGGTCAAACAGTGGTCCTAGCCACTCACACATCAGTTTAGAAGGTCGAAAAATAAGCAGAGCAAAGTTGGTCATTTTAAAGCCTTTAATCTAAAGCGAGCCTTTAACAAACGTTAAACTTCAAATGCAAGAAAGCCTCAATCAAGAGCAAAACTTCAAATGCAAGAAAGCCTCAATAAAGATCAAAGCTTCAAATGTAGGCAAGCCTTAATCAAAGGGGAACCTTGGCCTTAGACGTCGCGAAATCGTGACGTCACGATTTCGTGACACCTAAGGCCCAAAGGGGAACCTTGGCCTTAGACGTCGTGAAATTGCGACACCTAAGGCCCAAAGGGGAGCCTTGGCCTTAGATGTCACGATTTCATGCGTCGTGAAATCGTGACACCTAAGGTCCAAAGGGGAGCCTTGGCCTTAGATGTCACGATTTCACACATCACAAAATCGTGACACCTAACGTCCCAAGGGAGCCTTGGCATTAGATGTCACGATTTCACGCATCGCAAAATCGTGACACCTAAGGTCCCAAGGGGAGCCTTGGCCTTAGATGTCGTGATTTCACGTGTCACGAAATCGCGACACCTAAGGTCCCAAGGGGAGCCTTGGCCTTAGATGTCGCGATTTTGCACGTCACGAAATCGCGACACCTAAGGTCCCAAGGGGAGCCTTGGCCTTAGATGTCGTGATTTCGTGTGTCACAAAATCGTGACACCTAAGGTCCCAAGGGGAGCCTTGGCCTTAGATGTCACGATTTTGTGCATCGCGAAATCGTGACACCTAAGGTCCAAAGGGTAGCCTTGGCCTTAGATGTCGCGATTTTGCGCGTCGTGAAATCGTGACACCTAAGACCTGAAAGAAGCTTCAACCAAGGGTGTCGCGATATCGCGACACCTAAGGCCCAAAGGGAAGGCTCGGCCGAAGTGTCGCGATATCGCGACGTCGCGATATCACGACACTTTGACATTTTGCGCTTTAAACAGACTTGCGACTAGTCAAGGCGGATTCGACCAATTAAAAGCAGACACGTGGCGTCATTGCATACTTCAAAGCAATAAGGTATGGCCGCCACGTGGCATCATTGCATACCCCTTTTTGAAGAGACCTCGTGGGTCTGAAGAACGGCGAACTTCACCGACTGCATTAATGAGATGAGCAGTTTCAACAATAAGTCCGGTCCGAGGCCATGCCTCATAACTACTGATGTGATTTCCTAGCGATAATCTCTATGCGAGCCATGTCTCATAATCATCTGACAACGGTCAAACCTCAGCGGCCACTGTAGACTTAGGGTTTTGACGTTAATGTTTCAGAGGCGAAATCATATATAAAAACTAGCTCAATGCAATGTAAAGAAGACGGGCGAAGTATTTTCGAAACGCAACGAAGTGCTGCTCATTAGAGACCCGATTGCACCAGTTTGAGTTCACCTTCTTCACATCCAGAATCTCTTGCAAAAAAAGAGGTTGGTGGGTGATTTCCAGAAGTGTGAATCTGACCTTCGGACCCGATATTGGATCACAAGAATCCATTAATTTGACGACATCACAACCTAAAATATTTTGGGCCCTTACTTAGTGGATTGGTGCCAAAACCGAGCTTGAACGGGGGCGGCCCGCTTGGGCACCCCATGCACGTTCCTAGTCAATTTAATATATGCTGTTCTTTTTTTTATATATCCTGCAAAATTAACAATATTTAAATAGCTTATATTTTACGTTGTTTAAATAAACTTTACGTTCGAATGTATTTTGCAATACGTCTCATTGAATATTATCATGCAACGTAGTGAAATATTAACTTGCAAGCAACAACGTTTAGAATCGACCGACCGTTTTAATAACAGTTTACCTTTTATGTTTTTGAATACATGTTGTTTCGAATGCATGCTATTTTCTGTTCTCTGTAAAAGTTACATGTTTATGCAGAGTTATTTCATCCACGCATATAAACAATCCTTCATATGCATTTTTCATTACTTCCCAAAGACAAACGTTCTATCCTCTTGTTGCAGGTGCTACTAAACAGTTTATTGTTTCTGTGAACGTAGGATAAGCAGCAGCAAGCAAGGGCTCATTAACATCAGCGACGACAACATTTTGGCCCGTCCATTTTGCATGTGGGCATGCGGGAGAAAGAAGATGAATGTGCACATGTGTAACAGAGGTTTAGTTAACGCTCCTAGCCCCTTAAAAGGGAGGAGACGTCCATGTAACCGAGGATAAGAAAATTGAATAAAGAGGGCTGTGCTTTCATGCATCTTTCTGTTATTTCCAACTTATTTCTTTTCTCTGTTTTGTGCATAGTGTTTCTTTTATTTTCGGAATCTCATGCTTTCAGTTTGATAACTTGAAGGAAAAGTAGTCTAGAACACAATGGATCAAAAGGATCAAAGGGATGGGTCCTCATATAATACAACACCAATATTTTATGGAAGTGACTTCTTGTATTGGTGTATGTTGATGATATTTCACCTTATGGCACTTGGAAATGAAGTTTGGGATGCAGTGGAATTTGGATATGATCCAGAAATCAATCCTCCTATAGATAAGGAAGGTAATCTTCTAATGCATGCAAATTCAAGATCTATGAATACAATTATAAAAGAGCTACGTAGATCAAAATCTATGAAGGTTATGGATTGTAAAACAACAAAAGAAATGTGGGAACTATTGCATAACATATATGAAGGAGATAAAGGTGTCAAGAAAGCTAAGATCAGAAATCTCAAATGAGAATTTTAAAACTTGAGAATGTGGGATGATGAAAATATTCATGACTATCTCAGTAATATTTATGAACTTGTACATGATATGAGAGGACTTGGAATGAAGGTCGATGAATTTGATTCTTGTGATAAGATATTGAGAACTCTTCCAAAAAGGTATAGTGAAAAAAACTCTACTAAAGAAACATTAATTGACAGTGATTTTTTGACTAGAAATTCTTTTCTTGGCATTCTTACAACCTTTGAGATAAGAATAAAATATCCTATCCCTCCAAAGGAGGTTGCATTCAAAGCAAACAAGGAAACAAAGGGTAAGAAGTCAAAATCAAGTAATGAGTCTTCTAGTGATGAAGAAGCAAATTATGGTAGAAGACATAAAAGTTCTAGAAGACCCATAGATCTAGGATCTTTTAAGTGTTTCAATTGTGGAAAGTATGGACATTTTTACACAGATTGTAAAGAACCAAAGAACAATGGTAAAGAAAAATAGGATCACAGGTATAGGGAATAAAAAAGATATAGGCATCAAAAGAAAAGCAATGATGGAAAAAGCATACAAGGAAATAAGTTCTTCCAAATACAAAAGAGGAGCTACTATGCAGATAATGCAAGTAATTACTCAAATGATAGTGATTCAAGTTCTTCAAAAAATTATAGAGATGAAGTCATATTTATGATTGAAGAAAAATAACCAGTTAATAAAAAGACTCTAGTTATTCTCAAATGTTTTAGATGTGGTAACTTTGGACATCTTGAAGATGATTGTACAAGGGATGGTTATAGTTTTAGTAATGATGAATATTAGAATGTAGTTGAAGGACCAGATGGAAATATTATAATGTCTTTAGAATAAGAAGTAAGTGATCCTATAGAAGATAAGCCAAAAGAAATTAATGATGTAGAAAAAGGTAAACAAATAGAAGAATATTTAGAATAGAATGGATATGATATCAAGGGAGAACTTATCTATGCCCTTAACACGGTAAAGATTTTAAGGAAGCAACACTCTAAAATTAAAATTTAGTTTCAAGAATGTGATGAAGAGAGAAGATTGCTCATAGAGAATTTAGAAAAATCAAAGGCTAAGGAAAAAAGGTTCAAAGATAAGTTAGAAGAAAATATCTTGGAATGTGAGAAGTTAACACAAGAAGTGGCACTACTAAAAGAATATTTAGAGGACTCCAAGATCAAGATGAAAGGATTCAAGAATAGCTCAAATATTATGGATAAGATAGTCAAGGTACAAAGAAGGTCAACAAATAAAAAAGGTCTTGGTTTGAACAAACTCAAAAGAAACAGGAAGGAGAGTCAACTTCAAGTTTTTAAGAGGAAACTTTAGATGAAGATACTTCAAAATAAGATAGTGTAAAAGAAAGTCAAACATCAAAGGAAGAGTTGGAAAATAGAGAGTTCAACAAATATAGGAACAATGCACGGAGAAGATACAGATGGAACAATAATCTGAATAGGAGACCAATAAGGTCAAAAACAAGAAAGCTTAAATGGAAGATGTTTTTCATATCATAGGTTTGGGCACATGGTTTCATAATGCAGGACACATGAAAGAAAAGAATATGGTAATGGGAAAATTTTCCATCGGTATTGCTACTCATATAATCAGGTTGGTCACAAGGCAATGAATTGCAGGGTTCATGAAAGAAGAGGATATGGCTTCACTAGGAAAAATCCTAAGATATTTGCACCTCCAAGGAATAATATCATTAAGTGTTATAAGTGCAATAATAATGGTCACACAACAAAGTGGTGTAGAGCATATATTCTAGAAATAGGTATGAACAGGAATAGGAACATGAAAAGGAACAAGAACAAAAAAAGAAACATGGATATGAACAGGAACAAGAACAAGAATAAGAATATGGATGTGAACAAGAATAGGAACAAGAACAGGAATATGGATGTGAATAGGAATAGGAATAAGAACATGGACATGAAAAATAACAAGAACATGAATGATAACATAGATAGAAATAGTCAGAGGAATCAAAAAATTCAAAAAATAAGGGAAGAGGATAAAGGCAAAGAACAATGCATTTTGGGAGTAGAAATACTCCCACCACATAATTAACCACATAAAAAGGAGGTGGGAGAGGGGCTAAGCTAAGAGGATCATTCTTAGCCCTGATCCCCAAAGGTGACCCTTTGAAATTGATGTCAAAGGGGGAGAAATTTGTGTAATGGGGAGAGATTTGATATTTGGGGGAACAATGTCCTAGGGGGGGCAAAATAAAAATAAAGATCAAAATTTTAGTAAAAAATATGGGTTGTCATCAATGACAAAGGGGGATATTGTTGGATATTTTGAGTCCCTAAGTCAAATTTGTCATTGATGTCAAGATGCCAGTGATAGCTCTTCTCCAATTCGAGTGCAAAGTTTAATGCAAGTCATAATGGGTCAAAATATCTTTAGTGAACATACAAGAGCATGGGTGAGAAAAGTGGTTTTACTTCATCCAAAGAAGAATTTATCTGAGATAGAGAAAAGGTATAATATTATTAAAGTGACTTTGAGAAATAAAATATTTAAAATTCAATTATAATATTTTATAAATAAAAGGGTTTAAGTATTCTTTATAAAAACCAAGGTTGGGTTTAAGTCAAACGTTTCAAAGCTTGATGGCAATTTTATTTACCCAAACCTAAAGTTGGGTTTGTTTTAATTAAAGGCATTCAAAGCCTTTACTTTTGACGTCTTATTCCATGCTCGTGCACCAACATTGAAAGCCATGAAGGCTTGTTATATATAGACCAAAGTTTGCATTCGAAATATGATAATCACTCCTAATATTTTAGAAATAGCTTTGTTCCTAGTTTATTCATTTGTGAATGTTATCTGAGGAGAGGACAAATCATTTTGTTCTTTAGAACCAAGTGGAAAGTTACACATGGAATTTGAAAGCTCATTCTCATTGGGTACGATGGCTCGGTGATAGTTCTTGGCTTGTAGAAGCATGGAGGCAGGAAAGTCCTGTGTTCGATCTGCATGAGGCATGGTTCATGTTTGGTTTTTGAGTTCCAAAGGAGGAACCATTTTGTTCACCGAACATTGCGCATGGAGGAAGTTTTGGAGCACATGGTGCTCATGGGTTTCAAATGTGTGCCTAGATCACAGGACTGGTAGCCACTTCTAGGGCATGCAAAGGGAGGTTGATGTGGGTTCAAGCCTCACTTGAGGCTAAGGTACTTAGAATTAAATTAAAGTTTTATTTACCCTTAGTTTATTTCCCAAGGTGAAAAGGGTAGAAAGAGGGACATTTGTGATATTTACTTGCATAGTAAAAGTGTCTTAATTCTGGGAGAAATAAGGATTGTTAAGTTATTTTTCTAAAGTAACTTATGCCATTAATTAATTTTGGAGGTATTGGTATTTGAGATTTATTACTTTAGGACTAATAATGAGTTTTAGTAAAGTCTTAGTTAAATTTCTATTAAGATTTTTAAGCATTATTTTTGTATAAGGGTTTTTCTATTAAAAGAAGACTACAGTGAATGTTATTCTTGAGTTGGAGTAATAAGGTGTATTTTGGGTCATCATTTTGCATTGTGTCATTATTAAAGTCTTCTAACCCTTATTGAGATTGGAAAAGAGAAATTTGTGATTGTGACAGATTTATGAGATCAACTCCTTTTCAAGCAAAAAGGTATGAGAAAATTATTCTTTGGTTGTGTTGGTTGATTGGCTTTCTTAAAAATTAAGATTGGAGTGAAAAGGATTTGATTAGGGTTTCCTTTTTGAAATTATATGAGTTAATGCTTCAAGGTTTTTTGAAATTAATATTTGTGGTTAAAATCTTGTTTGATAAGCATGGTTGTTGAAGTGATTTGTTATGTAAAGAACTTGAACTAGGGTTTGAAAAGATCATGAGTATCATTGTTATGTGAGATTTGTTGTTGAGCATTGTTGGAAATATTTTGATCTGGATGATACATAATTGGACTAGGGTTTGTGAGCATGAGTTTTTTCTTGAGTGATTGGTTGAGTAGAGTTGATTGGGCCTAGTCAAGTGGATGAATGAAGTGACTGTTCAAGTTCCATAGAACAAACTATTCTATATTTTGATTTGAGTTGTGAAAGAGAATGAGTTGTGTGAATAGAACATATTGAGTCTCTAGAAATTATCTTTTATTCTTTTATGAAGTTTACTTGGTAAAGTGATTGATTTTTTAGAATAGAGCATATTGAGTCTCTAACAATTATCTTTATGCTTCTATGAGATTGAGTTGAGAAAGTGATTAAATTTTAAGTATATAACATATTGAGTCTCTAACAATTCTCTTTATGCTTCTATGAGATTGATTTGAGTTGAGAAAGTGATTGAGCATTGAGTATAGAACATATTGAGTCTCTAAAAATTCTCTCTATGTTTCTATGAGATTGGACAAATTTTGTGTGGACTTGTTAAGATGATTTGAGGTAAGTCTTTGAGAAGACTTATGGACTGATTTTGTGTGAGCTTTTGTGGAAGCTTACAATACATATTTGGTTAAGTACTAGAGAGGACTTATTGAGTAGATTTGGACAAGTTCTGTGTGAGCTTGTTGAGAAGATTTGAGAAGGTTTTGAGTGGACCTATTGAGCAGATTTGAGTAGGTTTTGAGTGGACCTATTGAGTAGATTTGAGCAGGTTCTGAGTGGACCTATTGAGAAGATTTGTGCTAGAACTTGAACTATCACTCCACCCCTTTCAATAAAGAATGTTCATCAACTTCAATCAACCAAAAACTCAATCAAACACAACTTGCTTACCAACCCTAAAAAAGTATTTCACAATACTTCCAACAATTCACACTACAAAATTTGACTCAAGATAATTCTAATTTTCACATAATAATGATACTCAAGTTATTTCAAAAACCCTAATCATGCATATGAACACTCACTCAAATATTTCCAAAAATGCTTATCAAACAATCCTTTTCACTCCAACTTACCATTCACAACATCCAATCCAATAATATTTCACTCACAAGGAAGATGTGCCCATACCTTTTGTTTGAAGAAATTTTGACCTCAAAACATATCTTAATAACAATCACCCTTTTTGACAATCTCAATGGTTAGATATCAAAAATCTATCCTCAATATTTTACTTCAAAAATATTTCACCATGCCAAGTATTAAATCTCAACTATACCTTATTTCTCCTTTTATAAAATTTAGCAACCAAAAATATTATTGTTATACTTTTCAAAGATATAATAATAAAAAAATTTAAAATAAATAAATAAATAAATAATGAAGTGTCACTTCCATAGTTTTGTTACATTGGTGAAGTGTCATTTTCATAGTTTTGTTACGTGGTGAAGTGTCATTTTCATAGTTTTGTTATGTTGGTGTGGATCTTTATATTGTGTTGTGTGTTTGTTTTTTAGTGTAGGCCTATTATCCTAGGATTTTTAGCTTTGCTTTAGTTAGGCATTTTTAATGTTTAAATGTTGAATATGTTGGAATTATATCATTGATGGTTGGTCTAATAAGGTTCTTGTTGTTTGTTACAAGTGATCGAATGGTGAGAATATGTATGCTGACTAGGAAGCCAACAATGTTAAAAATGGCAGTGGCATACGAGCGACATGGTGGAACAAGGACCTGCAGATAGGACGAATAGCCACCATAGGGTGATAGACGTCAAGGTCAAGAGGGACTACCAGGGATAGAAGAAAGTGACGATCCTTCAAGTTAGCGGCCAAGCAGGGATATCACAGAGGTAAGCGAACATAGTGAAACAAGATGTGGTGAAACATATCATGGCATTCATTTCATAGAAGAGACTTTGAGGACAAAAAAAATTGACATTTATTAGAGATGCAGGCATTTGAATGGTAAACCTTCCAATCCAGACACACACAATTGTAATACATTTGCCTCCGTCATATGGAGATCATTTGGTATGCGAAGTGGTCGCTCGACGTTCTTGGTTTCAAAAATACTCATACCCACTGAGATTGTTGGTCGTGGATGATGTGGTAAAAGGCCAGAATAAAGGAAGAGTGCACAAAGCAATAGTTTAGGGATGAAGACAGGTCGTTGGATAATTATACATGGCCATTGCAAAATGGTAAAATTATGGAAGGTGGACAAAGTGACAGTTCACATGAAAGGTGGTATAGCACAACATAGATGTGGTAAAGGACTGTAAACTAAAATTAGACAATAGTTATGTAGAGCTAATGATGTCAAGAATGTGGATTAATACTCTTGGACCTGCATGGTCGGGATTTTAGACTTATGATAGGACTAGAATGCTAAGGTGGATCCTTGCATGAGTGGGAAATTGATTATATACCAATGATAGTAGCATTCTTATGGTCAGTGAGGTGCAACGATGTTGAGCAGATCAACTTTGTTAAGCAACTGACAATTGGATAGCCAGTTCACAGTTCAATAGGGTAAATAGAAATAAGAAGACTACATTTAGATGGATTTGAAAACGATGGCATGTTAGAGGCTTGACGAATAATAAGGTGTTCACGACATATTCAGCAGAACTGGACAACACATTTACTAATGTAGTAGTAAGGACATCTCTCCATAAAGTGTGGCCAATGATAACAACATGGATATGGGGATAAGACAAATCAGGCTCTGGATATTTCAAGCAATAATAGACCTAAGTGTTGTGGATGATGTTGATGGTAATTTATAGTAACAGTTAGTATCAAAATATGACAGATTTGATTGACTATAAATGCCAAATTTTCCTTAACAACATTTGTGATGAAAGACTAGAATGATTGGGAAAGGCGTTGACAGCTTGGCAGCAAATAAATAGGACCTTTTGGATGATTTATCTGGATAGATCAAGGAGACGCTCGACAATCATGCAACTCAAATGTTGTGACAACACTAGCATGTCTCTCAAGGAGTGAGTTTCATTTGAGCAACGCAGAGACAAGCACCACCTGAAGACTCAAGTTTTGGTAGCAGTGAATATGAACGATAGGTAAAGGATCAAGGTCTATGTGTATTCCTTATAATGCATGTGATAAAAGAGGGTAGGATTGCAAATGTTTAAGGATTAATTCTTCTTTAATTAATGTTGTGAGGATGAAGACAAAATGAGGATAAAGCATTGTAAAAATATATGTTAGATAAAAAGAAAAATGCAGAATATCGATTGAATTTTTTTATTAATTAGTAATATCCCACACGTGGCTAGGAAACATTTCCAAAAATAGCCTTACACAAATTAGAACAAGACAAAGTATGTAATAAGGGAGAAGTTCCAGAGGCCAAAGGGGGATGTTACAAAGAAGATACAAAACCAAGAAAAGGAAACACCATGAGACATTTGAAATGGGGGATAAATATGCCAATGAAATAAGGACAAAGGGGTTGGAAAATTTGGGAAAAGAGGGAGCAATGGCACTGTCTTTTCTGAAGACATTTTTTCCATTTTTCTGGGCTAGACCATTTTCCATGTGATGCCATGGCTATGTCTATATTATACACTTTTTATAAGCTCATTGAAAATCCATTTGCATGTCAATGTATTGAAATTTTACAGGTTTTTAATGCAAATTGTTTTGGTTGAATCTTTTTTATGATTTTAATATGTTGTATTTTAGTGCACCTCATTAGAGGAGGGATTGCATAAACACAGATCCCCTCAATTTTGGTTTTTCAAGAAGAATACTAACGTTTGCAGGGTCCATGGAAGATTCTGAGTTGCAGTGTTTTATTTCAATTTAGTTTTATTTTATTTACTTTATTTTCTAACCCTATATTTTTTCATTTTTTAATGTCTTCAAAAAAATAGAATAAAATAAAAATTATAAAAATATAAAATCCCAAAAACAAATTCACAAATTCAGAAAATAAGATCTAAAAAATCCAGTTAGAGCAATTCAGGTTTTGTCCTTGAACAATTTTGAAATTTCAAAATTATTTAAGGTCTGCTGTCTTAAAAGGAATTTCGTAGTCCTAGTTTGCACTGTTCCTTATTTTGGTTTATGTTTTTATTTTAAGCACCATATTAGTTCCTCTATATGAAAAATGTAATTTCATAATATGGGGAGGTAATTTAGAAGGCATTTCCAAGACCATTACATTAAAAGTAGCAAAGTGACTTCCTTCATGAAGATCACAGTTTTATTGAAAGAGGTTACTTAATAGGGAATTTTTAGGCAATCAATTAACTCTCTTTATGGAAACTAAATTTCATTAAAGATAGTTATTCATGATGCAAATCAAAGGCTTTTATAGCTACATAAGAGGAATCCCTGATCATTTTCAGATTCACATTTGAGAGGCAGATTTTAATCTTTTATTTTACGTTTAAAGCAAGGTTTAATAAGTATTCACATTGGTGAAACTTGCTAAAAAAGAAAATATGTAATCCATTCTAAAAAAATTTCAAGATAAAAGGAAATTCATCTATACATCATGGTCATATGAGGTCCATCACAATTATTTTCCATTTAAGCCTCATAAACAATAATAGCATAATATACTAAAGTAACCCCAACACAGGCCCCTTTTTAACAATTGTTTTGCATAACCCTAAGGTATTCCAAGCACTTGTTTTTATACAAAAATACATGCACACATTAAAGTAAAGGGAACCTTGGAGAAGTTTCTACTTATTTGTAAGAGAGGGTTATCTAATCATAATCCTACTAGTGAGTGTGGTTTTGCATTTGGGAAAAATTACCAATCACCACATTTGTGGAGAATTGATGGAACACATTTCATCTCCCTCATCCAAGGTCTACCAAGGAGTACATTGTACGCCATGACACCTTCAATGATGTGGAACATAGTATGCAACGTTCTGACCCCTAATTCAATGGGTAAAAAAATAGTGCCAACTATGGTATACAAGGCATCATTAAATTCTTTGAGGATGAATGAGGACTTGGAAATATGGGAAGGTGGAATGTTGAGGTGTCTAAAGGCAGTGGTAGTGATAATATTTATGGATGATCTGGTATCAATTAAGAATCTCTTAAATGGATTTTTGTCTATCAAGGCCATAATATGCAATGGAGGATCTACGAATTCTGAGGGCATTGAATTTATTTCAAAGTCATAGAAGGTGATGGATGGCTCCATGCATGTTCTAACTCTCCCTACAAAATTGTTGAAGGAATTAGAGTCTTGAGCTTCAAACTCAATAGAATTAAGAATTTCCATTAGGGTGTCCCCATGCCTAGGGGATTGTTGGATGAGTTCATATATGGACAATTTTGTTGAAGCCATTTTCAAACTTGTAGTTAATCGACTACTTAATGATACCACTAGCCTTAAAGGACGATGGATGGGCTGATTGGGTGGACTAGAAATATGGATTTGGAGTGGTTTGAATGAGTGGTGTATTTTAAGGCTATGACACTATTGTTTTTTGGGCATTTTGTTGATTTTGAATTTGACCTCTTGTGACTACATGGATTGCTCCTATAAAATTTTGATAATGTTGGACATGATTAACATGGTTAGGAGGTGTGTGATGATTCTTTCCTCCTACATTAGTTTGGGCATTCTAATTATTTGGAAGAGGTGTTTGAAAAATTCCCAGGTTTTGATTTTGTGGAGCTAGGGGGTTATCCACCTTAATGGCCCCAAGTCTATGAGGTCTTGAATGATGTTATTAAAAACATTTCAGATGTTGATATCATGACCATTTTGCCTATGTTATGGGTAAAGTAGATGTTCCTTATAATTTTTGCTATGTTTGGTAGGGTCATCGGGCTTGATTTATGGTAAATCCAACTTCTTTGTGTCATAAAACCTTCAAAATAGGGCAGAATATGAATTCTTTAAAGGAGTGTATTGGCGTTGGGGTCAAGCGTATTGTCGACAAGAGAGGTTTTCCATAGTTGATGCTATGTTTTGCACCGTGGGTGCTTGAGTTACCAAGGGGACTTCATGATAAGAAATTTGTTACGATTTTTGCATGGGTTGTTGAGCCATTACGAGCTAGCTCATCACCACTTGATTTACTTGATTAGATGGACTAGCCGAAGAGGCTTGTGATGACTTATTTTGGCCTGATTGATTGCTTCTAAATTGGCCCTTTTTCTACCATTATTTATTTTTAGGCTTAATTATGCCCTCTTGGATTTTTATCTCCTCAATGACGTTATCCTATGCTAATTCTTCTTCAAATGAATGATAGGTTTGAAGCTAAAGCATCCAAGATATCGATTTTAAGCAACTCTTGGTAAATAATTTGATGATTTCATCCATTGGGAGGGAGAATGAAAATTTAGTAATGATTGTTGTCCTCCAACAGTTTCCAAATTCATAAATAGGTTCATCATCCCATTGTCTTAAGGTGTATACATCTGATAATGAAACATTATTTTTGTTATTTAGGACAAAAATCTCAAATAATAGGTCAATAAATTATTCAAAAGTATAAATAATATAAGTTGGTATCTGATTAAATCACTCTATGGTGTCTCCTCCTAATGTTTGAGGAAATTTTTGGAGCATGAGAGCATTTTCAGTTTGAATTAGAAAGCATGCATGAACAAATGATCTAACATGCTCCTTAGGGTCCTCAGTTCCCCTAAATTTGTTAAACATTGATAATGTAAAGTCTGTCGGATATGGTGGTGATGGTACTGAAGGATGGATTGGTTGATGGATCAGTTGGCTTAAAGTTTATCGTTGGCTTGACATGCCAAGAGTGTTTTGCATCAACTGATCTATTTGTTTTTGCATGGCCTGAATCCTAATATTTTCCTCAGGAATGTGAAAGCCTTGGATAACCTAATGATTTGGAGATAGACTAGAAGAAAAATGTTGGGGAGTGATTAGATGGTTTTGATGGAATTGATTGATTTGAAATTTATGGGGGCAATATTGATGGTTGAGAGAAGGAGAGGATTGATGAGGAGGAATATTTTGGAAGAATTGGTTGGGTTGGCCAAAAGAAATTGTGATTGGATGGGTTGGATTTTGCATTGGGGGTGGATTTGTGATGGACACCACCGAAGATTGAGGTATCCAAGTGGAATTTTGGTTGGCCATGGTTGGTTGGGCTGAAACTATAGGAAGCGTAGGATTTACATGAACTTGTTGTCTAGAATTTTTATGTTGTAGAAGCAATCTATTCACAAGACCCAACGTGTCATGAAGTTATTGTTCGAACATAGAAGAAATTGACAAGGCTATAGATAGATTAGAAGATGTAGGTATGGATGTGGATGGATTGGAGGAAATGGGTATGGAGCAAGTTGCACTTGATGTGGCAACTTGGGAGGTTGGTACCTGTGAGGCAACATTAACATACTTCTCATACAAAGGATTGGAATAGATTTGGGTATAGCCAGATGGAGGATGAGTGTTAAAAAAACTTGGGTTTTGTTGGGATAGACTAGGAGAAGAGGGAATACCATATTCATAGGTAAAATTAGGATATCCTTGGGTGGGGTTGGATGGATAGGATGTAGCCAATTCTTGTTGTGCAACATAGTCTTGGCTAATGGGTTCAAAGACATAGTTGGAAGACCTATAGAGGGCCTCTAACTTGTCCATGTCAATTTGGATGTATGGTTGCTCAATGTTTTGGGGAAGGGATCCCTCTTGTGGGAGATATGGATCAATGGGCCTAGATGGACTAGGTCAGATAGAATTAGAAGGGTTGCATACTAAAGTAGCGGGTATGTTTTTTGTATTTTCCATTAAATTATTTTGACTTAATACCTTTGTTTGATTTCGAGTTAGAACCATAAAGTAATTAAATCAAAATGCAATTTTAGGACTATATCATTAAATCTCCAAAACTAAAAATAGAGATAAAGAATTAAAAAACAATAAAACAATAAATCCTAAGTTTCACCTTGTGTGGCTTAACTTGTTCATTGATTATCGTGTAAATTCCTTTTAGAAATGACATTTTTGTTTGTTTGATGTATCCTAATCTTGATTGATGAAAAATAAATGTGAAAAACTATGGTTGGATGGGGCAACAATATTCTTATTGGTGATAAAATCCAACAAGTTTGCTTGAGGGTAGTCCTATAGTGTCTAATGGTAGATATTTGTGGATGGAAATGAATACCACCGTCACCAAATATTAAGCAGAAATCGATGATGAAATCTAGTTACTACTGTTTAGAGTGCATCGTGCTTGTGTGTGATTAATTTTAAATTTTCTATTTTCTATTGTGGCCAAGCAATTTTAAAGGTAACATATTTTGCAAATATAAATTAGAATCCAACACATAAATGCAAATTTCTTCTAAAGAGTGTGAAGTACACCGCTTAAAACCCATTGCCTAGATAGCAACCAGAGGGTTCATCCACCTATCTGCGAAAGGAGTCACCCAAGGGCAGGAATAATTTTTGAAATTGAGTATTTTTCCTAATTAGATAAGTAAAATAAGCAACCCTTAACTCTTAATATGAAAATTCTAATTGATGCTTTTTAATTTCAAATGCAAACAAAAATATGCAGGAATTATTTGAATTTGCAATTCTTTTCAGAGTAGAAAACTCAAAATATGTGATGAATGAATGCACAAATGCTCTATATGCAGTCTAAAGTGAATTTATTTCCAAATTACCTAGTGTGGGTTCATTTTAAGCTTAACATTATAAAATAAACAATAAAATAATGAAATATGTAGGAATAGAAGTTGAAACAAAATGGTTGTAGGGTTTACACGAAAGCCTAAGATCTACTCAAAATCACTGCCAAGCGTATCTGGGTGCCTCTGTAGGTACAGTAAAGCAATTTTTTATGCATAATAGGGCACTTGTGGGGATCAGCAAGTATCACAGAGTGCCTACAGACCTTTTGCAAACTGTTACAAGACCTTCTAGAAATCCTAACTAGCAATTTCAATTGGTTTTTCGCTCCAAAAAACCCTGTAAAAAGGCACAAAATAATGAAATTAGTAAAAAAAATAAAAAAAAAATTAGAACCCTTGTGGCGTCCCACTATGATCGCCATTTATGAAGTGAAAATATGACACAAACAAATATGAAAGTAAAATAATTCCAATGAATAAGAGACTACACAAAAGATGATTTTGTTCAATAAATGGGGGGGAGATAAGAAAATCCTTTCTTACAATATGTTTGTTCAAAAAAACTTATTTTGATACAATAAATACAGGTGGTAGGGTTCTCCAAAATCCTCGATACAAAGCAAGTAGTGTCTCCGATGTATCTTTCTTTCAACAAGATGAGTGGGCTTCTGGTTATCCGTAATCGAACCACTCTAGCTTCAATAGCTACTCAAAAATCCTTGGTAGATGCTACCTGATCCTACACATACAACAAAAATATAATTGTTAGCAAACAAAATGAGGGTTCCACAATGTGAACCCTCAGAAATGCAAACTAAAAACCCTAGATCTAAGTAAACAAAACATGCAAAATCCAAATAACATCAAATAAAAATGCATAAAATACTTACTTTACTATTGATGATGTTATTTTGTTGCCTTGTTGCATATTTATGGTAGGGTACCTCGATGACACCTGATGATCTTACGCTACAGGTTTTGGTCTATGGATGCGGGGATGGTAGGCTCTGTGTTGCACCTGTAGAATGTAGTAGGTGCACTACTGCACCTATGGGATGAGGCAGGTGCTCGATAGTGCCTAATAATTAGGGTTAAATCTGCAAAGCCATATCAATGAGTTGCGATGGCCTCGATGGATGAGCGACAATGGTGGTAATAATATTGGGCTATGAAGATGGCTAGAATAAAAAAATCCTAAGGCAAACTAGGGTTTTTGGGGAAGGATAGACTAGGGCACAACCTACTAAAACAAAACTAGCTCTAAGTAAGGTTATATCTCACAAGTAAATTAAAGCTCTAGCGTTCAAGTTTTCCAGGGGTTGAGCATTGAGAATGCTCCTATTTATTATCAAGCCTAGGTTTTTCTTAGGGTTTTAGCTTAGCACTTTTGATTGTTTGGCTAATATTAAAGTGGATCGAAAGGCTGATATTAAACTTTAGGTATGACATTGATTAAGGGAGATGGACGGCTGAGATTAGATCAGATCAGAGTGTTGAGGTTAATTTGGCTTATAAATATATAATTTATAATAAATATATTAAAATATAATAATATAAAATAAATATAAATAAGTCAAATAGGGGTTGGAAAATGGCGGGAAAGGGCTAAAGTAAGCCATTGGATGGTGGGAAAGGCATGGAATGACCAATTGAATGGTGGGAAAGGGGTATGGTGGACAAGTGGGTGGTAAAATGACCAGGATGAAGGACAAGTGGCTAGGATTTGGTGTCTACAACTACTACTAGCATTCAAGCTATTTTCACACATGATATTAAGCATAATGTTCTAACACAATTATATACAAGCACTCAAACAAAATAATTGATCTTACTATATTCCCAAAGATCACACTTAGTATTCTAGTACAAAAGAAGTACTAAAATTTCAATTACACCCATCTTTGATGTTCGTTCTACATATAGCCTTTACAAAGACTCTTGACATTTCAACTTCATCTATTTTCTTCTTAAACACTTCAATATTTAAAGAAATATGACTCTTCAAATTTTGATATGAGAAATATATTTTATTAACTCCTAACAATGACACACCTCTAATGATTACTAAATTACAAACTCTGAATAACTCATATATACAAGACTCTTTTCACACCACATGTTTACAAACTATTTATAAAATATTTACATATACCAAATAATGTAAAAAATTACAACTACCAAATATTTGATTTGTCAAAGAGGAGACCAAAAAAATTAGTCTAAGGCTTGCATAGTCTATTTTAAATGAAAAAAGCATGGAGTTTTAGGTTTTAACTTAATATTTTTTCATGATAAACAAAGCTATTTTGAGAAAAGGAAAAATCATGCAACTAGAAGTACTCTAAATTGATCAAAAATTATAAGTCCACCATCAAATAGATTTTACCAACCAAATATTGGTTGCATTTTTAAATAAAAATATCCCATAGATAGATATGTAATTTAGCTTTCCAATAAAATTTTGACATACTTTATTTTATAATAAGTTCTACAATGCATTACAGTGGATCCTTTCATGATTTTTGAACTTATCCACTCTATTATTTTTTTTTTTGGTAAGTAAGAGAATATTATAATTAACACCGGCTTTTAACTGGTTGCCCCAAAACCATTTTACAAAATATGGTCCACTGACCAACTGGACAAAGGCCAAGCCCTAAAAGTTTAAACTGACAACAAAAAGGGCCAAGACCTACTCTTCCAACAGAATACAGCCAAACTAAACTATGGAAGCCTAATATTATGGCCATCAGAAAAGAAAGATGCAAAATAGAACTAACAAAGACAAAAACTAATCATGCAAGCACCATGCAGAGTAGGCTGTGCCCATATAAAAATAATAGAATATGGTAAAAAAAACATCCCATAGAATGGACAGCCAAGAGGCCAAGCAGTCTTCCTTGTAGTCATCATCTAACTTCTTATCATCCTCCTTGCCATCATCTTTAGATTTTGCCTTCGACTCCTTGTGCCCCTGGAACTGCTGGCTATAAAATAGAAGATTTAGAGAATCACACAAATCAACAGCTGCACTGATGAGGCCAGACAGACTCTTCAACTGGTTGATACTGTTGGAGGCTGATGAAATTGTCATCTTCTCCAAGACTATTACCAACACTTTGTTATTTCTTGCTAGGGCCTTTTTGCGACATCGAATCCAAACACACCTTGGGAAATACTTGAGGCCAAAGCGGATGTTTCCCATGCATGAATTTGTAGATAAAAAACCTATATCAGTGCCCCACCAGTGCAAAAAACACTAGTCACATGAACAAAAAAAACAAATATGACAAAAGCCATTATAAGGTTCAAAAAAATATTTTTTAAAAATGCCCCCATTTTCTGTCATTGATCCACTTTGAGCCTTCCAATATAAATTTTTTCATTATCTATCACCATTGAGACTGCATGAGGAATATTTTCAGTCCACGTGATCAAATTTGCTGCTACAATGCCTTCATTTTCTAGCCTATTAGCTGCCATGTTTGCTTCCCGGAAGGTATGCAAAATTATGGCCTCAGGTCGATCATGAATTAGAGCCCTTGCTTCGTGGATGTAGTCATCAAATCTCCAAGGATCTCTCTTAGTGTTCTTTAGAAGATTTATAATAATAAGAGAATCACCTTCCACCAACAGTTTCCCTGGATAATTCTCTGCCACCTTGAGGCTCCTCCAAAATGCCCTCGCTTCAGCCACATTGTTAGTTTGATCTCCAAGATGTTCAACAAAAGCTACAAGCACCTCACCCTTATGGTCTCTAAGTAATCCACTAGCCCCAACTTCACCTGGGTTGCCCCTAGATGCCCCATCAAAATTTAACTTAATCCACCCTAGGGGGGGTGGGGTCCATGTGATCATGGTTCTAGGACAGACTTGAGGATGATTGAGGCCATCAGTGAGAAGTAAGTTTAATGACTGGCCTAATGAAGCTTCAAAAGGATTTAGAGTTCTAGATGCTGCAGGCACTAAACAGGCATTCTCATTAGCATATACTAAAATTTTTGATAGGACAGAGGATGACTGAGAAACCTTATCCAAGAAGGCCCGATGATTCCTTTCCAACCATATCTGCCATAAGTAGTGATGAAGGCAGATCTTCCACATATACCTAAGATGCCTATTCAAAAAGGGAGAAGGCCACTGGAAAAATAAGTCAAAAATGGACTGAGGATGGACCCAATAAATATGAAACACTTGTAACAGACCTAACAAGATTGAGACAGAAAAATTACAATACAGAAACAAATGATCAATAGACTCCCACTCAGACATACAAAGATAACACCTATTAACAACAATCACACCTCTTTTTATTAAGTTATCCATGGTGAGGATCTTATTTTGGATGGCCAGCCATGCAAAAAACCCAACCTTCGAAACAATGCTTTTGGGCCAAACTTCCAAGTGAGGGAAAGTAGGTTCATCATTATCAATAAGCATCAGATAAGCAGTCTTGACAGAAAATTCCCCATTGTCTGAAGCTTCCCAGATAAGCTGGTCCTCAAGAATTCCAGAAGGGAGTAAATACTGTCTTAATTCATTCTCCAGTATTATTGATGCCCCTGGTAGATCATTGTTCATTATTGGCTTCCAAACCCTTCTATTGTTTGACAAAGTAATAAAATCTGCAACTTTGGTACCAAAAACTTCAATTTTCCAAGCTCTAAGGGTTGAAAGGATGGGGTCTGCAGAGAGGGGATAGTCCTTTAACCATTTGTGGTCCTAGAAATCAATGTTTCTTCCATTTCCCAGTTTCCAACGTAGCCCTTTGCTTAGCAAGTTTTTAGTTTGAAGGATTGATTTCCAAAAAATTGATCCCCTGGGAGGAAAGGAATAACTTAAGAATTCAGTTTCTTACAAATACTTTCTTCTGATTATAGTAATCCATTCTGCATTTGCATTTTTCAGAAGACGCCATGCTTGTTTGGCCAGGAGTGCCATGTTTAAATGTTGTATTCTCCTTAGCCCAATACCTCCAAACTCCCTTGGTTTGCAAACCCTATCCCAGGACACCAAGTGAAAGCGCCGCTTAGATTCGGAACCGGTCCATAGGAACCTCTTCTGGATCTGTTCAATTTTAGTGTAGACACTTGTAGGAGCTTTAAAAACAAAGAGAAAGTAGACAAGGATGCTTTGAATGGAAAACCTGGTGAGAACTGCCTTGCCAGCTTGAGATAACAAATTCCCTTTCCATCCATCCAGCTTCCTCTGAATTCTTTCAATTACATTAGTCCACATGGAATCAGTAGCTCTGCTTGTAAATAAAGGAAGGCCTAAGTATGTGGATGGAAGAGTAGACACTGAGCATCCAAGAATCCTAGAAATCTTAATCTGCCTCTAAATGGGAGTGTTAAAGAAATAAATTTTACTCTTTGAAAAATTTACCTTTTGCCCCGCAGCATCCTCATATAGCTCTAGAATATGTTTTATGACCTTAGCCTCAAAAACTGATGCAAGAGTTAACAACAAAGTATCATCCACAAACTGTTCATGTGTAACTGCCTGTGTTTGTGATGATGCTTTAATTCTTGAAATAAGACCAATATTATAGGCAGCTTTGATTGTCCTCCCAAGGGCTTCAGCCATAATGATAAACAACATGGGAGAGATAGGGTCACCTTGCCTTAGGTCCCTTTTACTTTGAAAGTATCCAACAAGAGCACCATTAACAAGGACTGAAAACCAAGGTTTCATAAAACATCCTTCCAAAAGCTTGATCCATTCATGATGAAAACCAAATTTCTGAAGAATGGCAGAGACAAAACTCCAGTTTATGTGGTCATAAGCCTTGTTCATATCCAGCTTGAGAGAAAAAGCAGGTTTTTTAGTCTAGACTACCGAATGGAGGGCTTCATGAACTGTTATGACACCATCAAGGATGGACCTTCCAGGGACTGAATCGCATTGACAAACATCAATAAACATAGGAAGGATCTTCCTCATTCTATTTGCAATCGCCTTGGTCAAAATTTTATAAACAACATTACAAAGGCTAATAGGTCTAAAATCCATCATAGATCTAAGAGTAGGAATCTTTGGGATTAAAGAAATAAAAGTGGAGTTAAAAATTCTCGGAATATGCTTTGTGGACTGAAATTCCTTGATAGTAGCACATACATCAAAACCTACAATATCCCAAAAAGCCTAAAAAAAATGAGGTGAAAACCCGTCTGGACCTGGAGCTTTATCAGGGTTCATTGAGAAGAGGGCCTCTTTGATTTCTTCATCCGTGAAAGGCTTAATTAACTCCCCATTCAAGTCATCAAAAATTAAATGAGGAATATGGTAAAGCATTGATTCTGAAGCTAAGGCAGAACTGAAATGTTCTTCTCCTAAAAGATTCTAAAAATAGGAAACTGCTTCATTTCTGATCTCATTAGGACTAGAAAGGGATGATCCATCATCTCTAACAAGTTCTTTAATTCTATTGTGGCTTCTGTTCCTTAAGGTAGATGCATGAAAAAATCTTGTTTTGGCATCACCTTCTTTTAGCTGTGTAGCTCTAGACTTTTTCCGCCAAAAAGTCTCCTCGCAGGCTAAAACATTATGGTACTCAGCAAGGGATTTCTTTTCATCTTCCTGTAGGGAAGGGTCTGGCAATCCCTATTCAAGTTTTTTATCAATGGTTGATAACATTTCAGAGATGACTTTCTTGTTTTCAAAAATATTTCCAAAAATTTCTTTATTCCAGATCCTTAGATTTTCTTTCACCACTTTAAGTTTCTGTGCTAATCTGAATGAAGGCCTACCCTGACAAGAATGCCGCCACCACCGAGAAATTCTGTCTCCGAGATCGGGGTGGTGCATCCACATAGATTCAAACCTAAAAGGCCTTTTGAATTTTGGAGTCTCTTCAATTTCAAGTAAAATCGGGTTGTGGTCAGACCCAATGCGAGGCAAGGACAACATATTTGCATCCCCAAAAGATTGTATTGCTTCCTGTGACAAAAAAAACCTATCAAGATTTTCCATTATAAGTTGATTTCCAGACCTCCTATTGCTCCAAGTAAATTTAGCATTTTTTAATTTGACATCCAATAAATTGTTGTTGTTGATGAAATCTTGAAAGTCCTCCATACTTCTTGTTGGAATTCCTACTCCCACTTTTTTATCAGAGGGGTAAAGAGGGGTATTAAAGTCCCCCGCAACTATCCATGGGATATCCTGAAAAGCTTCCTTGAAATGACTGAGTAAATTCCATAGATCAGCTCTCCCAGATATAGAATTAGGGGCGTACACATTTGTTAATATCCAAGAAAGGTCACTAACCTTATCCTGAAAAATAATGCTCATTACCCTTTCCCCTAATTGAATAACCTTGCCTTCCACCTTCCCTGGATTCTAGATACAAATAAGACCACCTGAGGTTCCATTGGCTTTGCAAAAAATTGCTTCTCCCTTTTTCTAGATATTGAGGGCAATTTTTCTAGACAAAACTTCATCGACTTTAGTTTCTTGCAAAATAAGAATAGTGGGATCAAAATATCTTCTTAAATATTTGACTAACCGCTGTTTAGGAAGGCCATTGAGCCCCCTTACATTCCAGGATATGATCTTCATTTGGAACTTTTAAAGTTTTTTCCTCTTCCCCTGCCTTGGACTTGAGGGGGCTTAAGAATTTTGTTCTCTTCAAAGGGAAGATTTCCAGTTGATGGAAACAGAGTAGTCTGAATTCCATTAGCTATGTCATCTTGGACCTCTTCTTTCCATTGTTGGGCATTTGACTTTCTTCCCTTCTTTTTTTCCCCTCCACAGTCAATCATGGGGGACTTCATTGAGCTTCTAGTCTGTTTCGGGCTAAATTTGGTTTGGGTAACCTGTTGGATAACAGTACTGGAAACCCCTTCTCTAGATTGGGACAAAGACAAAGGTGAAAAATGTCGCTTGGAAGGGCTGATTAACTCTGAAAGCACTTTTTCTCTTTTTGGGGCGTAAAAAGACTCATCATTAGGGCATTCTTTATGGCCAACAAGAGGAGGATTGGAAGGTCCAAATTTGGTTGGGGAGTCAAGGTAAATAGGGAGACCAAGAATTATATCCTCAACATTAGACCCTTCATTCTGATTTTCCTCTGTAATTATTTGGTTTTCAGCCAAAATGTTAAATTTATTTAGATTTTCGAAAGGAGAGCATACCTTTTTTTGGTCAGTTTGTGATGTAGCAATTTGCTTGTCCTTACCATTGTTCATGTGAAGCTCAGCCTCATTCTCCATTTTCCCCAAACCAGAGGCCTTTGCCTTTTCAACATTTGGATCTTTAACCCTGTACATCCCTGTGTATTTGCCATTATTTCTAAAAGACTGCCGCTTGGAATCATTATTCCTAGGAAGGGTTTACTGGATTCTCAAAAAAGAGCATTGTCCTTTGAGATGGCCTTGAATATTACAGTCAGAGCAAAATTCTGGTCTATTTTCATATTCGATGACCTGTAATCTTGTTTTATTTCCATATTCTAACTCCACATGAGTAGGAAGCTCAGATTCTAGGTTTGCATTTACACAAATCCTAGCATGCGTCATTCGGTGCGTGCAAGGGTTGGATTGTCAATGGCCACCAAATCCCCTATGGTCTTGGCAATACCCTGAAGAAAATACTCATGCCACCAATGAAACGGGAGATTTGGGAGACGGACCCAAATGGGGGCAAAGTTTATGCTCTGCTTTTCTGGGTCAAAATCCTCAGCCCATCTCCTAAGAAAAAGACTTCTTCGGCCCATTATTATTTTTTATTTTTAGACATTGTACTCAACATTAATATTTAATTAATTTCATAATTGTGCTTACCTAATTTATATTTATCTATGTATATCTTAATATTACATTATAAATAAAAACTAGAATAGGACTATGGTGATTGGATTTTGATCCTATTGTTTTCTATTATTCCTCCTTTGAATTAATGTGCTTTATTTTATTGTTGCAGGTAAATGAATGAAGTATAACTATAATTATTTTTACATGCCTTTGTGATTATTGGATTTGATAAAATCGTACCTCTTGAATATTGCATTTATTTTTAAAATATTTTCTCTCAAAATCTAAATTCAAGAACTCTACCCTTATTGGAGTTTGAATGAGTGAAAAGTTAGTCTTTGAATCATACTATGATCTAGTGCATGCAAAAAATATTAGGTAGATTAACACCACCTTAACAAGGTAACTCATTTTTAATAAAGATAAATAGCATAATAAATTTGTGAAAGGACTAATAAGATATGAAAAGAGTCAAAATTCTAATATAATTTGTTGAATTATATTTACAAGGTAGACAAAAATACGTGAGGAAATACTTGAATACCATGCATAACTATCTAAATTTTGTTTTGCATTAACATTTAGGAGCTAATGCTCAAGGATTACAAAAAATAATCATTTACATCATGTTGCACCAAATTATAATATTCATAACTCCTAAAATAATGAAACAAAAAAAGTAAATAAATTCTAATGCTAATCATATCTTCAGTAAGATAATCTAAAAATGGAAGTGATATTTGATTCTTGGATGAAAAATACTACTCAAATGGTGTTTATTTAGTTTGATATTCTTTTTGTGGTTGTATCTTTAGTTGCATGACTTATTTACCTAAAAGTTCCTTCCTTGCATGATTTTATTGAAGGATGTGCATTGACATATCTAACATTGGATATTTTCCTTCAATATGAATGCATTGAATTTTATGACATTATCTCAGGAATGAATTATAATGGATTGGATATAGAAATCTTAAAAAATATTTTCAAAACCGTGTTCTCCTAGCAATCAATTGAAGTCATATCATGTTGATGTTGAGTTGATGTTGGTTTTCTTATCCCTAAAATATTGATTTATTAACATAATTTATTGTTTGGCATCACAAACATATCATATCTTTATGGATTGATGCTCTAAGGATTAATAGGTTCTATATATTGGGATCTTATGGATCAAATAATACAAGGGAGAAGAATTGATAATATTTTACCAAAATTTTAACATTGTTCCTTTGGTTCAATTGACCTAACATTTATCTCTAGAGGTTTTCATACTTAAAAAATCACATGTATTTATTGGTAACATATACCAAAATGGTTATGCAAAAATAGTGGGTGTAAACCACCATAATCACTTAAAGTCTTTGCCAATGGAAAACAGAGAACCTTGTTTCAACAGGTTATTCCGGGTTCTGAAGACAACAAATTAGGAAAACCCCCTCAAGTGAGGGGGAGAGGAAGAAATACAAAACTATCTAAATGAATTTCCTCTCATGGAATGTGAGAGGCCTCAATGGCATACCCAAACACAAGGAAGTTAGTGCAATAAGAAATAAAGTGAATCCAACTATTATCATGTTGCAAGAAATAAAAACAGATGATATTCAGTCAAAAAAATAGCTTAAAAAATCTAGAAATAAGGGGGTTATGGTTTGCAAATTAGGTAGAGGAACATCTGGAGGCCTTATGACTTTGTGGGATCCCCAGATAGTAGAAGGCACCATTATTCAGAAAGATGACAGGGTTCTTAGTGTTTTATTTAAGGAAATAAATAGCAATAGGTGGTGGATTCTTTCAAATATTTATGCCCCGAATTCAATTCAAGGAAGAGCTCTACTGTGGGAGTACTTAGGCAATCTGAGTGAAATATTCCATAATCTCCCATTGATTTTGGTTGGGGATTTTAACACTCCTATTTACCCTTAAAAAAATGGGTGGAAATGGACCACCTATCAGGAGCATGGATGAGTTCAATGACTTTGTGAAATCCAACATGTTTATGGATGTAAAACTTAGATGAGTGAATTATACCTAGAGCAATCGATAGATAGGGTATCATCTCATTCAATAAAGGCTTGATAGGTTTTTTCTATCAAAGGAGGCTACAAATCTGTTCGATGATTCTACCCTACAAGCCCTTCCTAAAATTACCTTTGATCATAATCCCATTTTGTTGGAGATCCCTAAATCTCTATCCTTCAAGAAACCTTTTACATTTCAATCTATGTGGATCAAACATTCCAGTTTTAGAGATAACTTAAGTCAGTGGTGGCAGCATCCTATCAAGGGTAGTGCAACGTTTAAACTTGCTAGCAAATTAAAGTTTGTTAAGGAAAATCTTAGAACTTGGAACAAAGAGGTCTTTGGGAACCTCTTTGAAAATAAAAAATAGGCTGTTGAAATTTTGAAGATAATTGATCATAGGATCCAACATGGTGATTCTGATGAAACTACTAGGTAGGAGGAATGGACAAAACTAGCAGAGTTTCATAACATTTTGGCCTGTGAGGAAATATATTGGAGGCCAAAATCAAGGGCTCTTTAGTTGAAAGATGGAGATTCAAATTCCAAGTTTTTTCACGTCACCACGCTTAGAAAAAAAATCAATAACAATATAATTTTTTTTTTAAAATCAGATGGTTCTATTACTCAAGACTTGACAGAAATCAGAAAGGAGGTAGTAACTTATTTCAATTCTATCCTTGGTTAGGAATCACAGTGCAATGATGAGGCCAAAGATATTATCTTGCAATCCTTTCCTAGCATAATAAATGAGGATATAAACCTTAAGCTTCTAGATCCCTTTTCTGATGAGGAAATTAAGGAAGCCTTGTTTAGCATGGATACAGACAAAGCCCTAGGACCCGATGACTTTCCCCCTCATTTCTATAAAGCTTTTTGAAAAATCATAAGTGAGGATGTAATTTTTGTTGTCAGATAATTCCAAGCAAACAATCATATCCCAAAAGGTCTCAACTCTACTTTTATTTCTCTAATTCCTAAGAAGCAAACCCCTAAATCTATGGCTGACTTTAGGACATTTAGCCTGTGTAATTTTTCTTACAAGATCCTAACTAAAGCCATTGCAAATAGAATGAGAGACATTCTACCCCGCATCATAGATCCCTGCCAGGGAAGCTATATCCAAGGTAGGTCAATCTTGGATGGAGTTGTCAGATTTCATGAAGGTTTGTTTTTGCCCTCAAGCTTGATATGAATGAAGCATTTGACAGGCTAAATTGGGACTTTCTGATTGATGTCCTCCTTAAGTTTTGTTTTCACCACCAATGGGTTAATTTGATCAAAGAATGCATTTATAAAGCATGGTTCTCAATTCTAGTTAATGGAACAACTATTGGTTACTTTCAAATTCGTAGAGGAATTCAACAGGGGGACCCTATCAGCCCCATGTTATTCATCATTGTGGCAGAATATTTAGGAAGAACCATAAAAAATTCTTGTAGTTCAAGGCTAATATCGAGAATCAAGGAACATCTCTCACTAGGGTTGTTTCTCACCAAAAATTCATTGATGATACCATTCTATTGACTAAGGCATCAGTGGTTGAGGAAAAAATAATTCAATATATCCTAAAACTCTACGAGGATGCTACTGGTCGAAAAGTTAATTTCAGTAAAACCAAGTTATATTTCTTGAACACCCTCATTTAGAGGTAAGGAAGGATTGAAAAAATTTTAGGGTATGATATAGAAAACCTCCCCACATCATATCTTGGTCTCCCTCTTTTCATTGGTTCTCTGAGAGAGTCAATGTGGGACAAGGTTATTGAAAGAATTCAAAAAAAACTTGCTGGATGGAAAGGTCATCTTTTATGTCAAGTAGGAAAGCTAAACCTCACTAAGACCTCTCTGCAGAGCATTCCAATCTATTTTCTCTCTGTTTTCAAAACCCTTGTGAAGGTTTTCCAAAAAATTGAGAAACTCCAAAAATACTTTTTATGGACTGGATCAGAGGAGAAAAAAAGTATACACCTTATAGGATGGACCAAAGTGTGCAGATCCAGGGAAAATGGGGGCTTAGTTCTGAGGAGAATTACTCATATAAATTTAGCTTTACTAGCTAAGCAGGTGTGGCGCCTCATTTCTGGTGAAGAAAATGAATGGACAACTATCATCAGATGAAAGTATCTTAAAAATATGGAATTTCTAAGTGACTTAGTTCTAATCAGAGGTTCTACCTTTTGAAAAGCAATTCTCAATTGTAAGGAAATCATAAAAAAAGGTTTAAGATGGGTTTTAGGCAATGGTGAGAAGATAAATTTTTGGAATGATAGGTGGGCTAAATACGAACCACTGAAGAAATATCCTAACTTATCCCGAATTAGAGATATCACAAAATAACTCATTGGCAAAAAAGTCTCTGATTATATGGTCAGGGACAAAGGTAGAATGAATTCAAAACAAATAAGGATTCAAGGATTTCAAGAAGAATAAAATGATCTTTGTAACATTCTCGAGCAACAGTTTATCCCCATGAAACCCAAGGAAGATCAAGTGACCTAGGCTCCTATGAAAAATAGGCAATTCACTGTTAAATCAGCTTACAAGCTTTTGCTTGATGATGAGGATTTTGTCCTCCAAAAGGACTTAGTTTGGATAAAAAATTTAATTCCAAAAATTGCAATTTTTTCATGGCTGGTTATCCAAGGAAAAATTCTAACCATTGATAATATGATTTGTAAAGGTATTTTTATCACTAATCATTGTTATCTGTGCAGGGGTAATTGGGAGACCATTTATCACATTTTCCTTGAGTGCCCTTTTTACTTGACTGTCCTGAGTTGGGTTTTTCAGGCCTTCAATATTTCATGGGTTAAACCAGCCATCATACTTTATTTGTTCATCCAGTGGCCTTACCCCTTTTCAATCCAAATACTTAGATATATGTGGAAAATATGTCTTAATCACTATCTTTGGCAGGTGTGGTTATAAAGGAACCATAGAATATTTAATGAGTCTATCCATGATCATCAAACTATCATTTCCAGGATCCTATCCCTTGCCAACGAGAATATGAACCTTAACCATTTTGATAGTTGTAAACCTCATCTGTAGGAGACCACGATTGCTCAATATTTAAGCTTAACCTTGTTATATGAGTCTGTGCCTAGGGTAGTCAACCCCAGAGCCAATGTTAAGTGGTATCCACCTCCTACGGGTTGGTTTAAGCTTAATTTTGATGGAACAGCTAAGGAAAATCCTAGCAGAGTAGGCACTGGTGGAATTGTACGAGATCATAATGGGAATATGATGTTTGCATTTTTTGAATATTTGGGAACAAGAACGAACAACAAAGCTATAGCTAGAGCTATGTGGAGAGTCCTTCAAATGACTCAAGACTTATAAGGCAATTTGATCGTAGAATGAGACTCTATGCATGTTATAAATATCCTTAATAATTTGAAAACACCTCTTTGGAGGATTAAAACAATTGTTGAAGAGGCTAGGATTATTTTCTAGGGAAGACAGGACATAAAAGCCCAACATGTCTTTCGGGAAGCTAACAAAATTATTGATAAGCTGGCCAATTTGGGTGTCAATGGTGATGTACTTTTCAAATAGGAACACGGTGTCCCGAGTGAAGTAGATGAGCTTATTCAACAAGAATGCCAAGAATGATAGTCAAATTTACAAATAGGGAAGGCACTGAAAGGAAAGAAACGACAATATAAGACTTCAAACCAAAGCCATGTGGACCACCAGATAGCCACCGCCATAAATCTAGCCAACAGGTTCACTTCTCCAAGGCTGATTGGCCAAGACAATATGTGGTACCAAAGCATGTCATATATGGAAGAAAATAATTACCAAAGAATTATTAAGAGTAACTGTCAATACAGATCTTGTGGGAGTTTTTTTAGTACTCTACTATGTGTGTCTGTAGCTTTTTGTTTCTCCATTGTCTCAAGGAAGGGATCCGTGTCTGTTTATTTTTTGTAATTATGATACATGTGTGTTTTCTCGGGGTATACCAAAAATGTTGTATGGGAAGTTTCTTTTTGATAACAAGCTATGTGCCTTACCGGATGTAATGGCTATGGCAGCATGTAGATTTTACATATATAGGATCCTTAGTAAGGATATGTTCATCAACAACCCTGGGCTGATTTTTGTAAAAGGTTTTGGGTCAACCTGTAAAACCCGGTATTAATGCTATAGTATCTTATCTACCAAAAGAAAAATGGGCAGTATGTATACCATTTTTATTATATATTTTATTTTATTATTAGTATATCATAAAAATAAAACTTAATATAGTATTTAAGGTCCATGAGGTCATATTCCATATAGGATGATCCTCATGAAGAATGTTGTTTATCTAATATGTGTTTATCCAATAATCTTCTATGCAGTTTAGATTCTTGTCATGGAAGCATGGTGAATAAACCTATCTCCTATGGAATTCAAACCTTAGATATATTATTCAAAGTTTCAAAGTCTTCACCACAAAAATTCTTTTTCATATTTATTCTTTTGAAGATGTCACTATTACATGCTAAAATAATAGATGGGTCATTTGTTTTTTACAATTTTATATTCTACTAATTGTACACCTTGAAATCTTTGTAAGATTATGTAAATACCATATTAAAACTTTAAAATATACTTGGTAATCAAAATACATAATAGCCATGTCACAACTATTTTTATTTATATATATATATATATATATATATATATATATATATATATATATATATATATATATATATATATATTTTGCTTGATAATAAGGGGTTGTACTCGGGTCCCCCACCCTTGAAAAATTACATCTCTCTTATTTAGAGCTTGAGAGTTTACAAATAGATACACTTCTCATCTCAATTGAGATGCTATAGCTAGAAACCTACATCATTTTACATAAAATGTCTGAATTCTTGATTTTCATTTTTTGGATCTTTTCAAATCTCTGTTTGAATACAATTACTCCAGAATTTAGCATCTTTCTTGACATTTTCCTATAGCAGCCTTCACAATGCCAAAACTTCACCTCTACTATCTATGCCTTGCATCTTAGTAGAGTAATATTTCCAAAACATCGCACTATCATAGTCCGCTTTACCAAATCTGGATTGCTAGTTTCCTTCCCGAAACACAAGTGCAACCACAAAAATTATAATAAATAGTCTAAATGAAAACACATTATTGTTACAAAATAAAACAGATATTACCAATGGAAAACATTAAAGTAAAACTTAATCATTAATTGATTTAGGCAATCAACATTTTTTGTCAACTTCAACTAAACTTTCTACTTCCTCTAACCATGGAAAGGAGAATTTAACTTCATGATCCTCAATCAAAACCCCTCTATTGGCTAGCTTATCTGCACATTTGTTTCCTTCCCTTAATATATGTGTAAACCTGATTTCTTCAAACTCTTTAGCAAGATCTTGAATTTCCACAATTATCTCTTGTATGTTCCATGGAGCCTTTGCTTTCCTCAAAATTGCATTTATTACTATGAGAGAATCACCTTCCATCCATACTCTATTCCATTTCATTTGTTTACATATTTTTAACCCTTCTAAAGCTGCCCAAGCTTCAACTTCATTATTTGTCTTAAATCCACTATTGAAAGCATAATGAGACAAAATATCTCCTCTATTATTTCTAATTATTCCTCCTCCTCCTGTTGGTCCTAGATTTCCTTTAGATGCTCCATAAAAATTCAATTTAACCCACTCCATATCTGGTGGTTTCCACTTTATATTCTTTACCTTATTTTTGCTTCTCTTGTACCCAACATCATAATTCCATTTAATGACTTGACTCCATCTATCAAGACTCTCTGCTTCCAAATTAGGAATTGGGTAAGTTGATAGAGTTGGTTTAGACTCCTCTATGGCTAAACATATCTTCTTTTTCATTACCTCTAAACTGCTTTCCTTTCCTTTAAATATTCTTCTATTCCTTTCTAGCCATATAGTCCAAAGTATTGTATCTTTTGATATATCCCATATTGTCTGTAAAGCCTCACTTTTATAAGTGCTCTACCATTGCTTTAACCAATCTTCAATTCTTCTATTCATCACCATGCATTTACCAAACATATTAAGAATCCATTGCCATAGATTCTAAACTATTGAGCAATGTCCCAAGAGATGGTCAATACTCTCCTCCTCCTTATTATAGAAAACACATTGAGAGGGGCCATGAAAACCCCTTTTCATAAGGTTATCCTAGGATAAAATTCTTCTATGACCTACTAGCCAAACAAACATTTTGAACTTTAGGAATGCTTGGGCTATCCCAAATATCTCTCCATATTCTAGTGACATTATTATTATGTTGGTGTTGAACATTATATCCACTTCTTGTTGTGTATTCTCCTGAGCTATTCAACTCCCAAATCAATTTATCCTTGGCACCCCTCAAAATAATCATAGTTGTTATCTTTCTACTCAATTGCCTCCTAGCATCAATGTCTTGTATACTTATAAAAAAATCTTCTTTCCATTTGTATCTTCCTTCTCGATCCTTGTACAAAATATTTGAAACCCTATCACCATATTTGTCTTGAAGCAATCTCATCCAAGGTTTCAAAACTGGATCTAAATTGAGTGGTTTTTTATCACACCAAGTATCCATCCAAATAGAAATTTTTCCTCCAGTTCCCACCACCCATATTAAACCTTTAATCATAAGATCAATAGATTTTTTTAAACCATTCCAAAGAGTAGAACCATTTGGGAGAGAGAATGTAGTAAATATTAAACTTGGGTCATTGGGATCAACATACTTAGAAGAATTCTTGCCCATTGTCTTTGACTCTCTTTGTACAATCTCTAGATAACTTTTCCCCTAAGAGCTAAGTTTGCATCTGTAAGAGCTCTTAAACCAAGACCTCCCCTAGTTTTATCATCACACAACTTGCTCCATTTCACCAAAGGAAATTTCCTTTTATCATGTAAACCTGACCATAAAAAGGATCGCATAATAAAGATTAAACTTTTTCAACTGATTTTGGCATAGAAAACAATGACATATAATATGTTGGAATGGCTTGTAAGACTGACTTAATTAACTGCACTCTTCCTGCTAACGATAACCATCTACCTTTCCAAGCTGGAAGTTTATTTTGAACTTTACTAATAATTGGATTCCATAAATCTATCCTCATTCTCCCCTCAAATAAAGGCATCCCTAGATAAGTTGTTGGTAAATTTGCCTCCTCCATTTGAAGCAACCTACAAATTCTTGCTTTGATATTAGGAGTGTTAAGGAAGTAAATTTTGGATTTAGTCCTATTAATTTTTTGCCCTGAAGCTCTTTCGTACTCTTTTAAAAATTTATTCAAAGCTCTGGCCTCATTTATCCTTGCCCTTCCAAAAAGGGTTGTATCATCTACAAACTATTGATGGGTGATGTTATCGATGTTATTACTAACCTTAAGTCCATTAATAAACCCATATTTGTAAGCCTTATTTAAGTTCCTACTCAAAAATTCTACCATAATAATGAACAAATAAGGAGATAGAGGATCTCCTTGTCTAAGGCCTCTCTTGGCTTTAAAATATTCTATCACTAACCCATTGACCAACACTGAATAAGAAACTATAGAGACACAAGCTTTAATCCATCTAACCCATTTCTTCCCAAAACTAAACTTATCTAAAACTGCAAAAATAAAATCCCATTTAACCCTATCATAGGCTTTACTCATATCAAGTTTTAAGATCATAGCTTTCTCTTTTCTTGAAGTTGTTGAATGTATAACTTCATGAGCTACTATGATCCCATCTAGAATTTGTCTCCCTTTCACAAATCCTCCTTGCTCTTCTAAAATAATTTTTTCTAACAATGGCCTTAATCTATTCACCATCACTTTGGAAATAATATTATATGCCATATTACATAGGCTTATGGGTCTAAAAGAATCAAACAATTCAACATCCTTCTTTTTTGGAATTAGGGTAAGATAAGTTGCATTTATTTTATAAGGAATGTATTGTTTTACCCTAGATTGTTCCACAACCACCAATAAAGAATCCTTCACTATATCCCAATTATGTTGGTAAAAATCTACAGAGAGCCCATCTGGACTTAGGGATTTATCCTTATTAAAAGAGAAAAGAGCTAAATGAACTTCTTCTAGAGTAATAGGCTCCATCAGTTTCCTATTGTCTTCATTTGTTATAATTGAAGGAACATCTTGAAGAAGTTTATCATTAAGAACTTCGGTCTCCTCTGAACCTAGAATATTTTGATAAAATGACTTTACCTCTTTTCTAATTTCACTTTGATCTTCAATCCAAACCCCTTCTATTGATTTAATTCTATTAATTCTAGAATATGATCTCTGTACTATAGCCATCCTATGAAAAAACTTTGTATTCTTATCTCCTTCTTTTAACCAAGTCTGTCTTGATTTTAATCTCTATAATTTCTCTTCCTTACTCAAAATATTATGATATTCACTAAGCAACTCCCTTTCCTCTGAGCTTGTATTATTTTCATCACCTTTTTGGAATTTTGAAAGTTTATCTTTTAGTTCTTCTTTCTTCTCAAAAATATTTCCAAAGGTGTTCTTGTTCCATTCTTTTAATCTAGATGTCATAGCTTTAATTTGGTTTGGAAGAGCATACAACCCACCATTACCTAAATAATTCCATGTTTGAGCTATCATATCAACAAATTGAGGATGGTCTTCCCACATCTGCTCATATTTAAAATATGATATTTTTTTGAATTCACTTACCACCATTTTAACTCTTATTGGCCAATGATCTGAACCAATCCTTGTTAAGGTATTAATTTTAGCACAAGTTCCTTCATCAAGCCAATGATCTGAGAGAATGCATCTATCTAATTTTTTTGCTATTAGGTTCTGGCCTCTCCTATTGTTGGTCCAAGTATAGTTGTCTTCTTCAAACTCAACTTCCCATAGATTGTTGTTTTGAATAAAAGCTGAGAAATATTTCATACTTTGGGTCAATTTCCTAATTCCCCCAATTTTTTTGTTCAACTTGGTTATGGCATTAAAATCTCCAATGATCATGAATCGGGTTACTTGGTCTTTACTTCTCATAAAGGCTTCAATCCCACTCCAAACTTCTAATCTACCTGACTGAGTTGTAGGTCCATAGACATTGATAAGGATGAAGTGAATATCTGCAAAGTAGCAAGTGACTAAAGAGGCTATCCAATGCCTAGTTTTATGAATGGTTACACAAGAGGTTCTAGAAGGATTCCAACAAGTTAGAATTCCCCCTACTGCTCCTTCAGAATCCATAGCATCCCATTCACATCTTGCCCAAACTGCTTTCATAGTTTTTGAAACTTCTTCTTTTGTCATTTTAGTTTCTTGGATACAGAGAATATCAGGTTTATTACTTAAACATAGGTCCCTAATACACCTATGCTTTGAGGGGGCATTAGCACCCCTTATATTCCATGAGATGATAATCATGTCTCATTAGGGGCTTTTGGCCCCTCTTGTGTATTACCAATATCATTTTGTTGTTTGGTAAAGAGAAGTTCAACCAACTTAGTTTGTGTTCCTTTCTCTATGTTAGCTCTTGCTTCCTTGGATCTTGCTTGATAATTTGAGGGTTTTCCTCTTTTTGCCTTGCCTATATCAGGAGTAGGTCTTATTATTCTATTCCTCAATATTCTTTCACAATTTTATTTTTCAACATATTTATCCTCTCCTGGCTCTATTATAGAAGCTTTTGACTTGTCCTGCTCATTTTTTGGTATTTCCTTATTAATGGTAGAGGTATTAACTTCTAAAACTGCATTTTCTTTACCAATTATTTTCTCCTGAATGGTGCATGGTACTTCAAGAGAGTCTTCAAAATCTGATGAGACACATTCCTTAGATTCATCGAGAATGTTCTTCCTTAAATTAGGATCATACTGAATAGATGATTCCTTGCTAATATGTTGAAATTGTTGTATTGTGTCCTCTAAGTTTTGATCTACATTTTCTTCATCGGCTAAAGCCTCAAAAGAATTGGAATTTCTTCCAATATCCTTCCTTATTGGTCTCCATTGTTCATTTTCTTTTATTTTTCTAGATCTATTTTTTGGAAGTTGAAAACCATCTTTATCCATAACCATTTGTAAATTTCTCTTATAATTTTCTACAAATGATTCTGTTGGGCTCTTCTTAGGGCATGATCTCTCAATATGCCCCACCTTATGACATCTTCTACATCTAAAATATATGTTTTCATAATCTATAGTTTGGGTCCACATCTTATCCCCATACTTAAGAATGATTGATTCTGGTAAAGCTTTACTTATATCAATCATGACCAATATTCGAGCATAAATAGCCAAAAATCCATCTTTTGTTGTATCTAAAATCTCAAGGAATTCTCCTAGAGTGTTGCCTATTGCCTTGAAGGTATCTATTTCCCAAAATTCAATGGGTAACCCAAACATCCTAACCTATATTGGTACTAGGGATAGATTAACATTTTTAGGTGAAAAGCCTTCATACCAATGGGTAAGGAAGAGCCCTGCTCTTCCCATAAACCAAGGACCCCCTTTTAGGATTCTTTCTCTTTCTTCCCTAGAACAAAAAATGGCTAGGAAGAAACCTTTGGGAAGAAATGATAGAATCACTCCTGGAGACTTCCAACTCCTATCAATCCATTTTCTCAAGGCTGAAGCCCCTAGCCAATACCCATTAAATTTACCAAAAACTGCCCTATCTTGGAGCAATGAGGATCTCTCTGAGGTGCGCTCACTAACCTCTACCACTAGGGATGATTCTAAGGATTTAACTATAAATCGATCCATGGAAAGGAAACTCAAAATCTAATGAAATTTATCTGAAAGTCCTATAGCAAATATAATATTTGATAAAAACTTTATAAATTTTTCATGCACAATTTCTAAGATAAAGAAAGGGAAAAAGAACTTAGCTAAAAAATTCTTTGTCCAGATAGAATATCTTGCCTCGCTGAAGTCCTAGCCCTTCATTGCTCTTCCCATCGTTCGAACCCTAGTTGGCAAATATTTGCAATTTCATTTTTCGCGACTTGAAAAATCGTCACTGCCCTTGTTCCGAATGGTTGACTTCACAGGGTCGTATCTCCCTCAATATTGCTTGGATTTTTGCATATGACCACTCATTTTAAAGCTATTCAAATTCTGCACAAGTTGGTCCAAGAATCAGCTGAATCGGATAACTCTTCGCGAAGATATGGCTCCTAAAAGATGAGATATTTTTCAAGAAAAAACCCTAATCCTTCGCACTTTGCAAATTTGTTTTTTGTGACTTGAAAAATCGTCACTGCCCTTGTTCCGAATGGTTGACTTCATAGGGTCGTATCTCCCTCAATATTGCTCGGATTTTTAAAATATTTTATTATATGATGTGATTTTTAGTTTTTTCAAAACAATAACATATATTAATTTTTCTTTTTATTTATTTATTTATTTAAAATTAATATTTTGAAAGGGTTACGCTTTCCCTTTTATATTGACTTAGTCAAGTTGAGCTATCTAGTGTCACCTAAATTTGAACCTTGTTACTTGTTGTGGGCTACATCAACTATTTGTCCCAACCTTGAATGAAGGACCAGTTAGAAAATTTGATTTGAACCTCGTTGTGGGCTCCATAAACTATTTATCCCAACCATTGAACCAAAGACCTATTGGTAAATTTAGAGTTTAACATATAAGTTTTTATAAAGGTTTTTAGTCCCCTCGTTGTTTAATATATTTTATTATATGATATGATTTTTAGTTTTTTAAAACAATAACATATGTTAATTAATTAATTAATTAATTAATTAATTAATTAATTAATTAATTTATTTATTTAAGAAGAGTTTCAAAAGGGTTGCCCTTTCCCTTTTACATTGACTTGATTGAATTATTTGGTGTCACCCATATTTGAACCTTGTTGTGGCTACATCAACTATTTGTCTCAACCTTGAATGAAGTACCCATTGGCGAATTTGATTGGAACCTCGGACTACATAAACTATTTATCCCAACCATTGAACCAAAGATCTGTTGACAAATTTTGAACCAAAGACCTGTTGACAAATTTTTGAGTTAAAAATATAGATTTTTATAAAGGTTTTCAGTCCTATTTTTTTTTTTTTAAGCGAAAAACCCCTTGTGGGGCCGGCTTGGTCTGAGAGACCATGAACAGGGGGTTCTACACAATCAAAGTCACCCAGAAGTTACACCCGACCCTACCCACACCAGCATTATCAATTGGATTTTGGATACCCAATTCAGCTTTTTGGTAGAGTGGAGATTTGAACTTGGGACCTCTCTTGGAGGATTTCCCTCTCCTCTCCAACTCACCTACAACACCTAGGTAAGGTTTTCAATCCTCTTACCAGGGTTTTAACTTAAATCTTTAAAATGAGAACTTAATGTCACACCATTATAATATGAATTACACGATAACATATATTAAATTGTTAACCTACATAAATATCATATATATTAAATTATTTACATACACAAATAACATTTTTTTAATCTATTTTTTAATATTTTTAGTTATAAATAGATAAATAAAAATACTTAAAAGCTAAATTTTATTCCATAAACTATTATCTTAACTAGAAAAACCCTCTTAATAATTGGCTTCTCTTGCATTAAATCTAAACTACAAAATCCTATCCTTAGGCTTTTTTGTATGATTAAATGAATAACATAAATGAATAGCATAGAAGACCTTCAAATTGAACAAAGTTACTACAAAATCCTCTCCATAATTAGGTTTTCTTGTATATTTAAATAAATAAGATAGAAAACCTTCACATTGAACAAAGTTATGAGTTGAAAAAGTATCTTTTATCACCTCTGTTTACAAGAAACAAATGAAACTAGTATATCAGCACTCTACCAATGTATGCTTTCTTTTTATTAAGACCAAATCTTTTGCTACTTAATTTACGGGCCAAGTGGCACTTGTACATCCACAATCTTCCGTTACAACTGTTTAAACATGTAACACATAAATCGAACAATAATTAAAAATAATTATTTTAATTACATGATCAAATGATATTTTTTATTTTTAAAATTAAAAAACAAAATTCTAAACGGTTTCAATCAAAAAATTAAACGGCTAAAAAATTGAAACTAATACTTAAAACTTGTCTAAGAATTATCATTTAAGTTTTAAGGGCTAGTGAATTGGTAAGTGTTAGTCTGGATGGGCAAGGACACTTGCTGAGAAGAGACACCTTGGTGGTGCCAGTTTGTAAAGATAATAGTCCGCTATGAATCTTTTGAGTGTGGTTTAGATACAATTAACTAGAGGAATAGATTTGGTGGTTGCAGTCCCTATGGTTTGAACCTTGCACTACTAATTATTAAAAATAATGGTTGTAACCAACTCCCCTATATAACCAAAACAAATTTTATAATATTTACTACATGAATAAAATACATCGTCCGCGTCCAATGATGAACCGCCGACATTATTTGTTACCTACGTCAGTGTCAAACACGGAATGCCAAACATGGGAAGAGCAGCTTCTATGTCTTCGGAAGGAAGACTCAAATAGCGCCCCACGCGGCAATGAAGGCTGTTGTACGCGCATTCTTTGGCGTGTTGTTCTTTTTTTAATCGTTTCCTCACGCACCCTAGGCTGTTGTACACGCATTCTGTGGCGTGTTTTTCATTTTTCAATTGTTTACTCACGACTCCTCCTATTTCACGTGAAAGACTCCGTTTGGGTTGATAGGAAGACAAGCGTGTACTGAACTCTTTCAAAGTAACAGAAGTTGCAGAAAATGTTGTGACTATGTATCTATCGGACATTGCATATCAACATCCATTAAACATCTATCGCCGTCTGCACCCCGCTTTTCTACAATTTGGATTGCGTTACAAAGGCTTTGGTTATCTAAAGATTTATTCCCGTCTTTGAAAGAGAAAGCCGTTGTTGTAGTATTTAAAATTAAATTCATTGCAGAAATATGAAGTAATGTCATCTTCACTTAGTCTTATCGGTGTTAATCAATATTTGTTGATATGGAAGTAGATAGTATGTAGCTATTGCAGGTTGCACATCAGTGCCCCTTACAATCTGTCTGTCGGCATCTCGCTTTTCCACATTTAGCGAGGGGTTTCAAAGACATTGGTTAAATGATGTCAACGGCTCAGAAGATTTATCTCCGTCTGGGAAACGGAAAGCCGTTCTAGCGGGCTTCATAAACTCGTACCAATATGCCTCTTAGTCCCATCGAAATCTTACTTATATTTGCTTGCTTTACTTTTTTACTTGTCACAGTTAAAATAATCGAAATCCTGCATTGGATAAGCATGTGTTGTGCCATGTTACACTCTTTTCTCTTCGTGATGGCTTGGCTATGTAAAAAATAATGCTTAATAAAAAATTGAAAAAACGTTAAAAAGAAACAAGTTGTTTGAAAAAAGATATAATTTTGAAAATAGGAAAAGGAGATAAATTTAAAAAAAAAAAAATAGATGTAAAAAAGTCTTCTTACTATTAAGATTAACATGTAGATGTATATATCGGATGCTGAAAAGAGATTCAGTTGGATGTAATAAATTCAAAAGAAAATAGATGAATCGTACGTTTTATTGTTTTGTGATTTTTTTTTGTTTTAATAATATTGTAGTTGAAGTATATTTATAACATTTTTTAATGTTTAGTATTAGAGTAATTAGATTAGAGATTTAGAGATTGTTTTTTTTAGGAGGTTAATCTCTAAAGGTGAAATGCAAAATTGATGGTTGTAGTAAATTTTTCATTGTCAATGTAACAAAGATCATTACAAGTACTAGGCGATAAAAAAAAGATCACTATGAGTACTAGGCGATAAAGAAGCAGACATTGATGATTTTGAAAGAATCATGGGATATGAAGAGCCTTAATATTAGATTGCATTGACAACACAAAAGAGAATTAAGAAGGAAGATGCCTTAGCCATGTTTTTAATTCAAGTGCTTTAGATGTAAACATTTTTCATAGAATTATTACAATAAATAATACCAAAGAATCTTGGGATACATTGCAATTTGCTTACCAAGGCACTCAAAAAGTCAAATTGGTTGGTTTGCATAATTTGCAAAGAGATTTTGAAAATATTCAAATAAATAATAGTGAGAAGATTGTTGATTATTATGTTTGAGTTAAAGATATTATTAACCAATTATGCATCCATGGAGAGACCGTTGCTAATCAATTAATTTGTGAAAAAGTTCTTAGATCTTTACCAATAAAATAGAAATTTATTGTTATTACAATAGAGGAAAGTAAATATTTGATGATATTGACGTTGGACTCATGATATCATTGTTATTTCATGAGAGTAGATTGGAGAGAACTTTAGAAACTTTAACATGACCATTTGCAATGAATGTTAAAGTTGGATAAAAGAGCCACTACAATAGTTTTCAATGGAGATAGAGGTCATGGACATGACAATCTAGATAAAAAAACATGCAATATCATTATTGTAAGATTTTGCCATTTTAGGAGAGTGCATGCTCAAGTAAAGGTACATGTAAAATAAGAAAGTAAATTTCACCCAAAAATAGGAAGAGCATTCTAGATCCAACGTTTTTTCTCTTGTTGTATGGAAGATACATATGATGATGTTTGATTTCTTGATTCTAGTTTCTCAATCATATGATAGGCAACAAAGATTTATCTATGAAGGTTGATGAAACATTAAAAAGTGAAATGGAGCTTAGATATGATAAGGCTATGAAAATTATTAGCAAAGGCATGATGGTTATGTACACCAAACAAGGAAAGATAAAAATATTCAAGACACTTTGTTAGTTTCTAATCTTAAGCATAATATTTTGATTGTAGTATTGTTGGTTGACAAGAATTATAAAGTTTTATTTGATAATGAAGCATGTATGATATTTTATAGAAACGATGGTAGAAATATAATTGCATTAGTTCTTATGATGACAAATTGAACATTTTTTAATAAAGATGCATCTAACACACTCAAATGTTTTACAAGAAACTACTAAACATAGTAATTAGTTGTAGCATATACATTATGATCATCTAAGTTTTAAGGGGTTGAATATGTTATATAAAAATAAGATAGTTCAAGGGTTATCCAAAATGGAAGCAAAGGATGAGGTGTGCTCTAGTTGTGCAATAGGAAAACAACATAAATCACGACAAGCTTCGTGACTATTGTAGTTGGTTCACATTGATATTTATGAACCCATGCAAACACAAAATATTGATAATTGTTTCTATTCTTTGACATTCATAGATGATTTTTATGAGAGAACATGGATTTATTCATAAAGAATAAGAATGAAGTATTTGATCGTTTTATGAATTATAATCCTTACTTGAGAAATAAAATGATCATTTCATTAGAATTTTGAGGACTAATTGAAGAGATGAATTTACTTTTAAGGAATTTAATGCATATTGTGCTAATAATGGAATCAAAAGGCTACTTAGAGTAGCATATGCACAATAGAAAAATAGTGTTTTTCATTAAAGAAATTGCATAATTATTGAAATGATAAGGTCTACATTGCATGAAAAATACATGGAAAATAAAATTTAGGCTAAAATAGTAGCTACAAATGTGTATATTCAAATGTAACCCCACATAAACACTGAATAATTATACATCGAAGCATGGTCAAGGAGGAGATCCAACATTGGATATTTGAATGTTTTTGGTTCATCAGCACTTATGCATATTCTACATGAAAATAGGAATAATTTGGATGCAAAGAGTGAAGAATACATTTTTATTGGTTACTTGAAAGAGAGTAAAGCATACAAACTTTAGAATACCCAATAAAAAATAATTATTGTATTTCATAATGTAAAATTTGAGGAAGGGGAAGTGTGGTAAGAAGCTGTGTAGCAGGACAAAAGATCAAGTGTGAAAATGATATCATTTCTTGTAACAACACAAGTTCCAATATTGGTAGCCCAACATCATCATGAAGAACTTATTCAAATACAAATACAAGTCAAACATAAATTCCAAGAAAGGTAAAAATTTTAGTTGAAATTTATCGAAGGACTACCCATCAAGATTGTATGAGTCAATTTATTAATTTTGCATTAATTTCTTAAATTCATGCTAAACCTAGTTGTTATGAAGGTGTTGTGAAGCATACAATCTAGCATGATATGATGGGAGAAGAAATAAATGTAATTTAGAAGAATAAAACTTGGGAGTTTGTTGAACTTCCAAAATATAAAGAATTAATAAGAGCAAAATGGATATATAAAAAAGTATGAGAATGATGGTACCATTAAGATACATAAGGCAAGACTTCTTCCCAAGGGATAAGCATGGGTCTATGAAATAGAGTATGAATATACATTTACACTAGTTGCTCTATGGGACATACAAAGAACAATGTGAGCACTAGCAAATCATAATAATTTTCTAGTCCAACAGGTAGATGTAAAATTAACATTCTTGAATAGTTTTATTGAGGAGGGATTTTATGTGCCACAGTCACCTAGGTATGAAATGAAAGGAAGAGATCGTGTCTATAAATTTAATAAAACACTCTATGGTTTGAAATAAGCTCCTAGAGCTTGGTATTCAAGAATTGATAGTTATTTCTAGTGACATGGATTTACTCAAACTCAAAAGGAATGAACATTATATATGCAAAAGAAAACTAATCAAATTTTTATTGTTTATATTAATGTAGATGAATTGATTTTCACAAGTAACACTTCTAGAATGATAAATAAATTAAAGGAAGGAATGCTAAAAGAATTCAAGATGACTAATTTAGGTCTGATGCATTATTTTCTTAGCATAGAGGTATATCAATTTACTAATAGTATCTTCATTTGTTATGCAAATAATACCCAAGATCTATTAAGATGATTCAAAATGAAGAAGTGTAAGGGGATGGAAACCTCGATAGCATAAGGTAAGAAGCTAAACAAAGAAGATGGAAGCAATAATATTGATAGGAATCTATTTCATAGATTGGTTGGTAGCCTATTGTATCTTATAACTACTAAGCTTGATCTTAATTTTGTTGTGAGTCTTGTTTCTAGGTCCATGGTAGAACCTCATGACAATCATATAAGAGTAGGAAAAATGATACTTTGATATATCAAAGTTATAGCAAATCATACCATTTATTATAGAATAGTTAAAGTTTGGAGTCAGTTGGATATTCATATTCAAATTAGGCTAGGTCATCAGACTATCAAAAAATCAACTTTAGAATATTGCTTTAGTCTTGGTAATTTTCTTATTTCATGGAGTTCAAAGAAGTAATAAAGAATTTCTCTTTCCATGGTGAAAGTTGAATATATAAAAAATGCATTAGTAGGTTGTCATGCAGTATGGCTACAATGAATTCTAGATGGATTGCAATGAGAGATCAATTCCCCGTACTATGAAAATCCTCCAAGCGAGGTCGGAGGTTCAAATCTCCACCCTACCAAAAAGCTGAATTGGGTATCCAAAATCCAATTGATAATGTTGGTGCGAGCAAAGTCGGGTGCGACTCCCGGGTGACTTTGACGCTGTAGAATCCCCTGTTCATGGTCCCTCATACCAAGGCAGCCCCACAAGGGGTTTTTCACTTTAAGAAAAAAAAAAAAACTCGTACTATACTATATAATGTGATAACAATAATACCATTTAGATAAGAAAAAATCATATTTTTCATATAAAAATTAGACATATAAATATGTATCATCACTTCATTCAAGATTTGATTTAAGAAGGAATAGTATAATTATAGTTTTATTGGTTAGAGAATCAATTGACATACATTTTTACAAAAACACTTATAAGAAAAATATTTATTTCACTTCCTAAACAATTAAAAGTTAGACTATTAAAAAAATATTAAAAATAAAAATAATATTTTTCTTAAATATATTAAAAAAAAAAGTTAATAATAAATTTTGAAGATATAAAAAAGAGATAATAATAAAAATACACGGGAATCAAAGAATGCTAGGCACCCTTTGAAGAGCTATTCAAGATTCCATTGAATGTAATAAATAAAACATATGAATGAAGTTTTTTTATTGTTTGCTTTACTTTTATTTTATTTTCTACAACAATATAGTTGGGTACATAGTTATTTGTAGTCATCATGCAAGAATCAGCTAATTAGGTAATTGTAGATTTAACACAAACAAATTAGACGGGATCAAATTGAACTCTCCGTTTTTTATTTTTGTGGCATCCCCATAAAAGGCTTTGGGATCGTCGACCTATGAAATCAACATGTATACCATCATGAAATAATATCTCTTCATGCCTTTGAAAGCCGACAGCAGACCACTGATTGACAACTTACCACTACACTCGGGACCATCAAAAAACGCCGTCCATTCCCTTATTCCGGACATTCCAGATCCAACTGGCTCAATACATGGGAATCATGAACCACACGCTATCTTCGCAGCACAGAAGACGGCATGTTTTTTTATTTTATCATTGGGCCCTGAAGGATCACAGTACTTAAAGTATCGATGAATGTAAAGATGAACAACACGCTATCTTCGCAGCACAGAAGACGGCTTGTTTTTTATTTCGTCAATTGTCCCTGAAGCATCACAGTACTAAAAGTATCGATGAATATAGAGATGGATGCAAGGAGTCTCGTTCTTGGGCTGTTAGCCTTTTTATTCGCCTCTCATATGTGCAGGGTCGAGGCTGGTGTAGAAGATGTGGAGCGTGCGTCAACATATATTGTCCATATGGATAAATCCGCAATGCCTAATGTTTTCGCAACTCACGAAGATTGGTATAAATCGTTGCTTTATTCTGTCAAAGCAGCATGGGGCCAGCAAATCGAGGATTCACATCTTTACACCTACGATAATGTCCTGCACGGTTTCAGCGCAAAACTCACACAGTCAGAGCTTGATATGCTGGAGGAGATGCATGGACATGTATTAACGTTTCCTGACCCCGTAGGCACTATGGATACGACTCATTCCTTAGAGTTCCTAGGATTGAGCCCCGACTTGGGTCTGTGGCCAAAATCCCGCTTTGGTGAGGACGTAATCGTTGCCATTCTCGACACCGGTATTTGGCCCGAAAGCCGAAGCTTCCTCGACAGTGGAATGGGGCCGGTGCCCTCCAGATGGAAGGGAACGTGTGAGAATGGCACCGCTTTCGACCCTGCCCTCTGTAACAGAAAGCTTATAGGAGCGCGCTATTTCAACAAAGGCGTGGTGGCCAAGTACGGGAATATCGACCCTGAATCAGACTTCGACTCCGCACGGGATTTTGAAGGGCACGGAAGCCATACTTCCTCGACCGTTGGAGGTAACTACGTCGATCACGTGGATTTCTATGGGTATGCTCCGGGAACCGCACGGGGTGTCGCTCCTGCCGGCCGAATCGCAATGTACAAGGTGTTGTGGTCGAATGGCATTATGGGATCCGACGTACTGGCGGGTATGGAGAACGCCATTAACGACGGAGCTGACGTTTTATCTCTCTCCCTCGGCTTCAGTTCCTCTTCCTACTTTCAAGACATCATAGCCCTTGCAGCCTTTGAGGCCATCAATAGGGGCGTGCTGGTTGTTTGCTCTGCAGGCAACGAAGGGCCGGAGCGCGGATATATGCACAACGGCGCGCCGTGGATCTTCACCATCGGAGCCAGTACCATCGACCGAGATTATGCCGCTTCGTTGACGTTAGGCGACGGCACTCTCATCAATGCTTCTTCCTTCTACATCAGCACCAACCTGACGGGAAACTTCAAGATATCTCAGGCTCCACTTGTTTACCAAAGAGGAGATCCTGCGTGCAAGAACAAGCTCGACCCTGGAACCGTCGGAGGTACGGTGATATTGTGCTTGAATACAAGCTCATCACTTTCGCAGGCTGCGAAATCCGCGGGAGCGTTGGCGCTGCTCTCGGCAGTTAATACCGATCAGTTCAGGTTGTTGTGGCCAGAGGAGGATTTTCCTGTTGTATACCTAAAAAGCAGAGAGAAAGCAGCGTTGGTGACCTACGCTTCTTCTACGCCAAATCCGGTGGTGGAAATTCAGTTCGGCATCACTGTGCTTGGTGCTAGGCCCGCCCCTGCCGTGGCGTCATTTTCGTCTCGGGGGCCGTACGAAGCGAGCCCCAATATTCTAAAGCCCGACGTCATAGCCCCCGGCGTAGACATCCTGGCGGCGTGGCGGTCCAACGTCACCAAAGAACCGGATTACAATATGATATCTGGCACGTCCATGTCGTGCCCGCATGTGGCCGGTCTGAGCGCTCTCGTGAAAGCCGTTCACCGCGATTGGAGTCCTGCGGCGATCAGGTCTGCTATCATGACAACTTCCTACACGGTAGACAATTCCAATAACCGCATTACAGACATTGGCTACCGAGGCAACCCGGCCACTCCTCTGGATATGGGCGCAGGCCACGTCGATCCAGAGAAGGCCATCGATCCCGGTCTTGTCTACGACCTGACCGCGATGGACTATGTCAACTTCCTGTGTACGCTCAATTACACGACGCAGCAAATTCAAATCATCTCCCACACTGCCGTTTCTTGCCCGACTGGCGTCGACTTTGGTTCGGACGCGTTGAACTACCCTTCCTTCACTGCGGTTTTCAAAAAGAACGCTACGGTATCTTCTTCCTTGACATTCAAAAGGACGTTGACAAACGTAGAAGAGGAAGCATCGTACTATGAAGCAGTGGTGGAGGCCCCAAAAGGTATCACGGTTCAGGTTTATCCTTCTGCTCTCGAGTTCAAAGAGAAGTTTCAGAAATTGAATTTCACGCTTACGGTGGAGGTAGAGGGAGGTACAAGCGTAAGGGAGGATGATGTAAGATATGGATATTTGAGTTGGATCGATAAGAAAGGTCATGTTGTGAAGAGCCCACTTGTGGCGCTCTTCGAAAAGAACGAGAACTCGTTTCCAGATGTGCAGCTTATGCTAGGGAAAAAACCAAAAAAATCCATAGCTGCTCTCTTTGAATAAAAGTATGTAAGGTCATTTAGTTTGGAAGGTTTCATGGAATTTACATGTTGGGAATAAAGATCTATTTTCTATAGTAGACAAGACATGTTTCATAAAATTGATATAAGTACGGAACCAAAGTATCTATTTGTTTAGCATCTTCATCAGCGGTTAACCTCGTTCATGCTTTTATTTTACGAAATATATAACAGGTCTGAAATCATCGACATGCCATTTGCCATGATGGCAGAAGGATTTAAACAATTACACTAAATTATGCAAGGGAGTATGTGGTCTCCCCGTGGAATAGTCCGTTATATTAAATTAGGTACCAACATTGAGGAGTTCGCATTCAATCAGACATGCTGTAATCCCAACGAACACCATGGCATACCAACCTATGACTCGGATGCAGTTGGTCCAAAGAAAGGTCAATTCCAACTGTTAGTTAATTTTATTTTTTATTTTCTATTAAGAACGATGCAATATTTTTATTCCTTAAAATTTGGTTGTAATCTTAAGATAAAGAAGGGTTTAAAGCGTGAACGAAATTTCACTCATAATATTAAGAGAAAAACAAATTTAAAACACAATTCAACATTGAGTTACGAGCTCGAGCCGATTCTACAAGCGCTCAAGAGGCAGAAACAAGGTAAGAGATTGCCCGAGATAAAAGGGATCCAACAATTCCAACGACTGTTTATAGTCATAGCGTATTTTTTTTAATTAAGTAAACGGTGAGGGTTCTCAGAGGCCCCACACTTAAGTATATAACTCTTGAAAGAGGTTAAAAGGACAAATTAAAAGGTAACTCCAAAAAAAAATGCAGAGAAAACAGGGTATTGATTGAGGGTTGGAATCTGAAGCCATACTTGAGGACACCATCTCCAGAACTCGACCCAGCACCTTGTTTACATCTTTAGTAAAATCGAGAGCAATCTTCAGTTTGCCCACAATCAATTGCTGCTTGTCGTCAATTTCCAATTTCGCTACATGACTCAGGAACAAACAAGAAGTCTGGAGCCAACACAGGAGCCACGTGGAACACCAAACACCCGGAGAAAGCAGGAATTTAGTTGAGGTCCATCTGACCTCGGCCGGACATATCAGTATTGACAATGGAGATAAGATCCTCGAGGAAGTTTGAGAGCCAATCAGGCGTGCCCAAATGGACAACACCCCAATTTGCCAAGAAATCCACCTCTTTAATGGTTTCATGCCAAACATGATTAATTTGTACGCCCTCCATACATTGTAAGACTCCTCGAATTTCACAGACCAAGTTATAGAGTCATCAATTCAAAGGATTAGTTGAGTTAAGAACCTTAATAAGACTTAAGGAGTCCCCCTCCACCATCACTTTCTTAAACCCTAAATCCTGGAGTAGCGACACCCCCATAATGCCACTCTAGATTCAGTAGTAAAGGAGAAGCTAACAGAGAGATGTTTAGCGAAGGCTACCACTACCATACCCCTGGAGTCTCTGATAATCCCACCAGCATTAGCCATACCCAGATTTTTTTTAGATGTGACATTAAAGTTGAGCTTCACCCAGTCCGAAGGGGGAGGATTGCTTACCAGGGACCTTCACATTCTCAACCTTAGTCACAAAGACCTCAGGTCAACCTGATTAAAGCTTTGCTTAACATTTTTGAATGCTTGAGCATTTCTTTCCTTCCAGGTCTTCCACATGATGTGTGAGAGGATCAATCTCAATAAACATCTCTACGTTGACGAAGGAAAAGGTGATTTCCACTGAGTGATTACTTCCATGAGAGAGTTGGTAAATACCCAAGTTGACAGCTAGTATATCTAGCACCACCTCACAAGCATCTTTAAAAAATGACAAGAACAAAAGAGGTTCTCAGTAGAATCAAGGCTCGATTCGCAAATATAGCATCTACTCGAAAGGATCATGTCATGCTTCTTTAGGTTTTCAATAGAAAGAATTTTATCCTACGCTGCAAGCCAAAAAAAATGTTAATTTTTACAAGAAGATTTTTTATCCATAGCTTAATGTTTGGACTCCAATAAAATATTTCAGGCTCCAAAAGTTTATAAGCATATCAGATCGAAAAGGATCCATTGGATTCACCCGCCAAAATGACCTTATCCATGATAGCAGATTGGGGGATAACTTGGCAGTTTAACAAATAAAAAATTTTGACCCATGCATTGCGAAGCACTTGATCAACTGAAGAAATAAGAGGAAGTGACCATCTTTTACTATCATTTGACTCAATGATGAAGTCAAAAACCTTCTCAAGAACCAGTGCTCTAAACAACTGAAACAAAGGAACAAAACAAGGGTCACTGATTAGCAACCTATCATCGTTCTAGGAGTCCAACCAAAAGTCGATAGAGGCACCATTCCCTAGAACCCAGTGCCTACATTGATAGAGGATAGGATGGGTTTTCAAAAGGCTACGCTAGAACTGAAATCCATTAAGAGGGATCTGGTCCAAAAGGAATTTTTTGAAACTATATTTGTCTTTCATCAGCCTGGTCCAATCACCATTTTCACCAAAGAATAATTTCCATGCATTTTTTGCCACTAGAGCCATGTTCATCTGACATATATATTTGAACCCAAGTCCCTCCTTTTGAAAATATTGTAGACCTGGTCCCACGAGACAAGGTGAAACTTGCCTTTCAAATCTATGGCAGCCCAAATGAAGAATTTGATGTTTTTTCCAAGCGCTAGACCACACCTCCTAGCATTATAAATAAGGACATGAAATACATTGGTATGCTCTACAGAGAATTTTTCACCAATACCACCTTACCCGCTTAACTCAAAAGCATGCCTTTCTAACATGCCAATTTTTTTTGCATCCTCTCAATAACTGAGTCCCAAATATAATTCACCAAGTGACCATGGAATAGTTGGAGATCCAAGTAAGTCAACGGGAAGGAGGATATGTTACAGCAAAGAATCTCAACAATCCTTCTTTGGTGATCCATTGGAGTATTAGCAAAAAGTAATAATTTTTTGTGATAATTAATGCACTTCTCATAAGCATTTTCATGGTAAATCAAGGTGTTTTTTATTTTAATGGCCTGCACCATCGACATCAGACAGGAGAGCATAGTGTCGTAAAAATACTACTGGTGGAAGACCGATTTGGAGATAGTCATGGGTAGAAGGTCAACTAAGGATGGATTGTGAGCAATAGTCCTCACCAATGCTTATACAATCAAATAAACAAATAATGTGAGATAGGATCCCCCTGTATGATGCCCCAGGCACTCTGAAATAAACCTATTGGAGCGTCATTCACCATAGCAAAAAATTTTGCAGTTGAAATGCAAGCAAAGATCAAGTCGATCCTTTTCCTATTGAAGCCAAATTTGTTGAGGACTTTGAACAGAAACAACCATGAAACCCTGTCATATGCTTTGCTCATGTATATCTTAAGAAATAGGTCTGCTATGTTGTTGCTTAAGACTATGTGAATTAATTCATGCATTATAATTACCCCATCAATAATCTGCCTGCCCACAACAAAACCACTTTGAGCCTTGTCAATAAGCATGGGGAGAAAGGTTTCAACCTATTAGCCATGGCCTTGGTCATAATTTTGTAAACTATATTGCATAGACTAATGGGTCTAAAATCGTCGAAGCATGCATTTCCACTGCATTTAGGCATGAGCACCAAAAATGTTACATTTAGGAAACCAAGAATCCAATTGGAACACTGGATCTCAATAATGCCCTTCCAAACATTTTTATCGTAGATATGCCAGTATTTTAAAAAAAATAAAAGTGGCAAGTCATCAGGCCCTAGGGCATTCAAGGCACCCATCTGATTGATCACAAATTTTAGCTTCTCTTCAAAAAATTTAGCATTTAGCCTCATATTCATCTCTTCCCTCACTAGAGAGGGCATAGTCGAGAGCAACGAATGTTCTGCATGCACATCTCTTGGGGGACAATTGCTCAAAAAGAAGTTTAAATTTGAAACAACCTCTATTCTTATTTCCTTGATGTTTGAATATTTATTCCCATCACTTTTAGTAATTTATCTTATTTTATTTAAGCCCCTGCGTCTCAGTGGAGGAGTGAAAAAATTGGTGATTTTATCACCCTCTTTCAGCCATAGATCCCTAGAGTTTTATTTTCAAAATATCTCCTTGCTCACTAAGGTATTGTGCATCTCTAACAGGAGGTATTTTTCTTTTTTGGTAAGCTCTTTAGAATATCCACCCTTTTCTATCAATTACTCCATGGCTTTGAGGTCATCTTTCAACTTCTATTTGCACCTGAAGATATCTCCAAATATGGTCTTATTCAAAACTTTCAACATACTTTTTATAAACCTCAGATTTTTTATAAGTTTTAGCACGTCATTACCCGAGAAATCTATGGACCACCAACCTGCCACCTTAGCTTCCAGATTCCCATGAAGACACCACATGGCCTCAAAATAGAAAGGTCTTGGGTGAAAGGAAGTGTTGACCAATGACTCAAGCCAAAGAGGGTTATGGTTGGAGCCCACCCTAGGCAGAGTGGAGAGAGAAGGCTCACCGAAGAGGGAGATTGTCTATTAAGATATTAAAACTTTGTAAAGCCTAGACAATAAAAGTTGATTCCCAAATTTGCAATTGCTCTAGGTAAAACTTGTACCTCTCACATGAAGGTCTACGAGCCCAACCTCCATTATAAAGTTTGAGAAATTCTCCATGCTTCGAGGGTTGGGTGGATTACCACCACGCTTCTTAGAAGGGAAAGGGATGAATTAAAATCACCTACCAAGATCCAAGCATCATTCTCAAATAAATATTTTAGATCGAGCAGGGAAGCCCAAAAAGGGCATATTTCACCAACCGAGTTTGGAGCATAAACATTAGTCAAAATCCACCTCTTGTGGGTGGTTTTATGCATAATAGTCATAGGCATATTAAGTGTGCTACTATGTAGTATTTAGAATGACTTTTAAGGTGTAAGTACAAAGTACCTTTAAGGTTGAGACCATAGAGTATTAAAGGTATTAGAATGCAAGGCAATATAATGATTGGAGTATATAATAAAGTGCAATTTCTAAATTATTTTACTTAATATTTTTATATCTTTAAGTTTAATTATTTTTAAATAATGTTAGATGCATACATGATTCATCCATGATTATTGTCTCTATCTTCTAGAATTACGGATAGCTATAATAGTTTTATTTCAACTCCTAATTACTTTTTCTAAAATAATTGATCTTTTCCTCAATTAACCAATTTATAATAATATGTTTTATAACAAAACAAGCAAAGTATGGATAAATAGCAACATTATTATCTTATGGTTAGAATCCTAAGGTAAAATATTAAATGCATTTTTATATAAGGTCTCTGCTCTAAAAAAAAGTAAATACCATAAATATGAAAAAATAACATGTACATAATCACCAAATTGAAATTCAAACTAAATCCTAAAGATATTATATTATAAAGGTACAATCACAAAGCTTAAACATTTATTGTTGCATTATCCAATAGAGAAAATCTTTGTTTCTGGTTATCATATCATATAGTTTAACAATATTAGTTTGGCATGTGATCCCCTCCTAAAAGAGGGGTTAGGAATATTATGATCCCTTCATTCTTCTTGTTAAATGATTTACATATTCTATTGTTAATAAGTTAAGTGAGAGACATAGAACCCATTTCTTAAAATTTTATATGATCAACTTACCCCTTGGAAGTGGAAAATGATCATACCACGTTATATCATAAAACATGGGTGGTTATACAAGTAGATTTATGAACACTTTAATTGATATTTTGCTCTTTATAACTATTTAATACTTGGGGGAATATATGTCATATTCAATGGATAATTTCTTAAAAATACTTTAGTTCTTTAATGTGCTTTAAGGAATGACCTTGGGTATACTCAAGAAGGATGGGACAATATTAAAATAATATCTTTCTCAATTGAAGATATTGAATTTAAAGTCCTAAATTATTTTCACAATTAATTTTTTATGTACCTACTATGATACTATGTTTTAGTTATTAATATATTTATATATTATTAAAATCATTAATCATTAGAGACTAGCCTATAGAAAAATATATCATTTTGGATACAAAGATATACCATATTTTATAATTATTCATTGATAGATTTAAATTACAAGTTACATAGAAATACCACAAAAACACAGACGAACAAATTAATCTAGCCATAAAAATAAGCTAAGAACTTCCCTCTTAATATTGGAAATAAGAAGAAGCTAAGAACTCTCCTTATATGAGAGAAATTTTAAAAAGTTAAGCTTACCAACTTATATAGATTTTTTCTTTCAAATTTAAAACAATGTCAACCTTCTACATATGATATATTACAAATTATTAGGTGTAGACAAATGTGCTTGAAACCAAATTTGCCAATACATGAACCTTTAAATATAGAGGTTATTCAAAATTGTTAGGTGTTGAAGTTGAACCTATAAATATGAAGGTTGTACCAAGTTATTGGATTTAAAAATATAAGAAATTCAAGTACATAAACGATGTAAATCTAAGTACCAAGTTATTGGATTTAAAAATATAAGAAATTCAAGTGCATAAACGATGTAAAGCTAAGGATAAAATGTGTATTTGAAAAATAACATTGAACTAAATATTTCTCATTTGAATACAATGTTTTACATGCGTGTACACACAAATATGCATGTTGCGTCTTATTTATATATATATATATATATATATATATATATATATATATATATCCAATTATGAAAATAACATGGTAACACAATTATGATATAATATAAGTAGAACACATTTCAATCCATATATATATATATATATATATATATATATATATATATATATGGATTGAAATGTGTTCTACTTATATTATATCATAATTGTGTTACCATGTTATTTTCATAATGGCACAATTATATGCAATATTTGAGTATATATTCTCTAACAAGATGTAAACTCAGGTTTTTACCTTTAAAGTCCATGTGTTTACCCTCTTGAGATCATTCTATTTGATATTTTGTATACATTTCAAATATATAAACTTTTAAATATTTTACATAGTTTATGTGTCATTACTTTTTTCTTCTCAAAATAGATATTTTATAAAATAAAAACCTAGGTATAAAAAACTATAAAATATTAAAATATATGAGTTAAAAAAATTAAAAATCATGTCCAACATACAATTATACTATGTTCATTCAATTCGTATAAATAATTTGAAACTTCCAAATTCTTCAACTCAAGAATGTTTTTCCACATTTAACAACTCACATTTCAATAAGACACAGTTAGCATATCTATTATTGTTTTTTTTTTTTTGAAAATGATCTATAAAATATCTCAACACAAGCCTTTTCTTATGTAGTATAAAAAAATATTGATCTTAAAAAATATGTATCTACATCAAAAATAGTATGCACTGTGACCACTTATTATCTTAACATCTATTCACTATTATGGCTGATTAAAAAATATTTATGAGAAAATCCTATAATTCTACAATTTTAATAAACATTAAAAAAATCATAATTAGCTTTTAAAATGATCTAATTTATCATTTAACATATTTTTAAAACCTCATATGAGGTATCCTTAAGATTTATTCAAAGTTATAGAAACATGTTTCAATGACACAAAAGCCTCAAAAGTATATCTCATTTTCTTGAACGCTTATAGATATGGATGATTCTTGCCACTTCCTGGAATTTTTTTAATATTATCTTGGACCTTGTTTTCTTCCCCCAACCTTTAAATAATTTAAACAATGTAAATTTACCACACATTTTACAGCTCCATTGAAACCTTGAATTACCAACTTTAATTTAATGTAATTCGAGAAGTTATGATGAATAAAAAATACTCGTACTTTTTTAGAAGGTTATTTTTCATTTTTTTTGACCTTTATTATTCTCCAATATTTTGAAAAGTAATCATCAATAATAAATATTTGCTTTCATTGAAATTTTTTAAGGATAAAACTAGACTTAAAGAAAGAAATTATTGAAAGACTATATTCACATGTCCTTTAAGAAAATTCCTAGTAAAAATTAAGATTTAGGTAAGTATGAAAAGTAAAGAGAATTTTGAGGTAGGTTTACATGATCTCATGTATGTTGATACATTTTATTAGATATATTTTTGTGGATTAAACTCATTCTTCAAGTAAGTGTAGACCAAATTTATTGTAATTTTAAATATTTCTTATTTTTGTTCTTAAATTTAATGTTATGTTCCACATAATTTATATTGTATTTAATTGATATATTTTATTGGATATTAAAAAAAAAAATAGTCATTAGTTTTAAATGAAACATGAAGGTTATGAATCTTATGGTTAGAACTAAACTTTAGATAAATTAGAAGAATCCAATAGAAGAAGACCAAACACTTTAAATCATTTCCTTGAACAAGGTTTTTTTATGAGTTAAAAATGGTTGATAGCTTATCATTGTTTATAGAGAATAAACATGGTCATGGTAATTGTAGACACCTAATTTTGTATGCTTCCTATATGCCCATCACACCACTAATTACTCTTCTGACGAAGTTGATAAAATCAATACCTTTTGTACCCAAACTCGAGATAAAAGGTAACATCTCATTTGGATCATTAAAAAACTACCAAACCTTTATAAATCAACACAAAATATTATAAAAGTGGTATTATTGGAAAGGGATCAAAAAGAGATTTCCAACAAGTATAAACATACCTAGATTTTGATGGGGTTTGACCCTCCAAACTACCTTGAAACAAGTGCATCATTGACCTACAAATACACCATGACACATTTTTTGGCCTTGCAAGTATGTTGTAGTGCACTTGCATTGGCATAGCATATTTATACTGACATTGCCAAAACTTCAGTATTAATAGTAAATAGTCTACTTGCATGACCAATTATCTCTCCAATATCCTTAATCAACTTCTATAACTATAAATCATGCAACCACTACCAAATCCCACTACCAACTCACCCTTTTTTCTAGCATATCCCAATCCATGTGCATGTAATCACAAGCCACCCCACTTGATTTACTTGCCACATCACCAACTTCTGCTACCACTTCTTAAGTCTTGCATAAACATTCCAATGACTCTATAAAAAAACTTATAAAACTACCTCCTTTGGGCTATCTTGTATAATTAACAATTTTATCAATTGAATGACCAATTTTAGGGTAGTTAGCAATATTAATATCTCAAGCTATTGTTTTTGGTAATTTTAATTTTTTGTGTAGGTGTATTGGTAAAATATTAGAGGTCAACTAGAGGGTTTTCAAAATATTAAGATATGCTTGCAGTTAGCTCTTTGGATTAGTCATCTAGCAAAAAAATAACATCCATGAAGAGGCTTTCATATCAAATCCTAGAAACTCACCAAAGTGATTATAATGCCTCTCTCACTCTTAGCATAATTTTCAACAATCATTTGTAGTATCATTTTTTTTAATCCTCTTCCATTTTCTATATTTTTTAATGATTTTTATTGATTTAATCAATTGTAAAATAAAACTAATATGTGGTTATTTTATTGAGGAAGCGAGACCTTCTCAAAGAAATTATACAAATCTAAAATACTAAAAAAAATTGCTGACTATTTCATTGTTCAATCTACTATTTTATATGATCGACATAAGTGCACCATGGGGTGACAAGTGTACCATATGTTTACAAGTACACTATAGGATGACAAGTTTACCATGAGATGATAAATGTGCCACATGATGACAAGTGCACTATAAAATGACAAGTGCATCATAGGATAACAAATTTGCCACAAGTTGATAATTGTACCATGACACACTTGTTTGAGTAGAAAAACTAGGCATAGAGCCTTATGTCTTTGATCTATGTCCAATTACATTCTATTTTGTGTATTTGTTTCTATATATATATATTTTTTTCTATTTGGTTTTGTGTTATAGATTTACAAAATAGATAGATTATTATGAAATCATATTGGAAAATCCCTAGATCTATAGAGTACTTGACCATTTTTTATTTTTTGAGTCTTTAGTGTATTTTGTAATCAATCTTGTAACAAAATTTTAACAAATTATAGGCTTTTGTTAAATATTTATTTTCTTGCATCCATAGGCAATTAAAGGTCAAAAACATATAATATTAGCACCTTGATTTTCTCACATATCTTCTCCATGTGTGAATAAAGAAAATAGATAATCATATGGTTTAGGTTCATGTTGTGGCATTGATCATATTCTTATCCTGCATTGAAATAGGTGAATGTTGTATTCAAAACAAAACAAAAATATATATTATGCCTCCCAGTATCATATAAAATCATTTTTTTCTTTGAAATTATTTGAAGGTGATAGAGCATTTCGGACTCATTTTATACATTACCACATTTATTTATCATCACTAGATATTTTTTCTTTATGAAAACCACAACAATATCATAAGTCTTCATTATCCATTTCATCGACAATAAATATGAAGTGCATGTATTCTATATTTAGGTTATTCTAATTTCTTATGTTTGCATTTTTAAAAAATGTAAAAAAAATGTATTTACTTTCTTGTAATCATTGTGTTGTCTCCAATTATCATGGTCACATACTGTAAGCACCAAATGCACCATATAATTGCACCTCACATAGAGCAACATAATAGGTAGCTTTGAAAACTTGAGAAGTAACTAAATTAGACTATCCCATAGGATTTTTACAAGGCTTGCTCCTTATAAGATGTAATCTTCAATGCTTGCCTACTCTAACCTAACCTAATAGGCATTTGGTGCATAGAGAAAAAAAAGAAAATAGAGGAAATTAAATTCCTAAGCTAACTGAGGGGATGTGCCAAGATCAGGATGTTATTTTAAATAATAGTGGGATAAATTAATGCATGAATCATTTGTAAATAGTGCACAAGGAACACTTTATCTTCTTAGCAATAATAGTTAAGCACAAGCATAAACAAGAAACATGATAGAAAAATTAGTCATGACTCCTCATACATGCACCTATAAACAATAAATAGGAAAAAAAACCAACAATCACTTCTTATATATATGTATAACAAATAATACAAGTATTCCAGAAGAGAGGGCTCAAAATATTATCCAAAAAATGACCTAGGGCTTGGGTGTAGATTGTTATATTAGAATAAAATGAAAGGAAAGTTACATACAAGGCCTAAAAATAGGCTTCAATAAGAAACCAACCAATGCTTTACAATAACTAAACAATCACTATTAATAAACAAAAATTGGAGAGATTTTATCTTCAAAAACTATGTAGGAATTAGAAAATGCCTTTATGCTATTTTGCTTGATCTAATCTGCATTACATCATTTTAGCACTTTGAGGTCTTTGCATCTTGAATCATCAATTATTAGCCTCTAGATGTTCAACTATTATTGATATTTTCAATAGCCACCCTAGGGATCCTAAAATATAAAAATAAGCACCCACTATAACCAATGCTATCAGACTTGGGGTTGTTATTTTTGTTTTTAAGCAAAAAATCCCTTGCGGGGCCACCTTGGTCTGAGAGACCATGAAAAATGGGTTCTACACTGTCAAATTCACCCAGGTGTCACACCTAACCCTACCCACATCAACATTATCAATTGGATTTTGGATACCCAATTCAGCTTTTTGGTAGGGTGGAGATTTGAACCTAGGACCTCCCTTGGAGGATTCCCCTCTCCTCTCCACCTCACCTACAACACTTGGGTGGGTTTGTTGTTGTTATGGCTACCACATTTCTACCTTCAATAGTTCAATCACTATCCTTACATTTTTTTATCCCAAGTGGTCCTAATAGGTGATTTTAGATCCTTTTAATAATTGCTTATTGGTCTAGCTCACCTACCTTTTTGAGAGTTTGCACAACAATAATAAATTCTTAGGGATACCTATTATGAAATATGATCTTCATCATTCCTATAAATTTTCCATATTGGACCACCCTTCCTTGTTGGCAATTTCTACATTCTATATGCCTCACTCCTCAAAGTCCTTTTTTTATCCTACAACTTTCCTATTTTTTCAATAATGCAGATATTTGATCTTCAATTGGAGGGTCCTAAAACTTTTCCTTGCCTTATTGCATCAATAATTTATAAAACTTCCATGGCTTGGCCTAGCATTCCATTTAACGGTCCACAAAAATTATTCCTATTACCTTATTATTAAACATTTTGGATGGTCTGAATTTCAAAACTTTTCACTTTATCCATATTCAAGAGCCTTTTCAACTTGTGAGCTTATCTACACAACTTTTCTTCTCTTTCCTCCAAATATTTATCAACTTCTAATCTTCATATTTTTTGTCTTTCCCCCTTCAAAAAAATGTGTCACCTTACAACATTCCAAAATTTTGATTCTTTGCAAGCCTTTGAAACTTTTATCTTTTGTTTTTGGTAGAAACTTCTATAAAGTGGTGCCAACATTTAATTGGAAATTTTTAGCCCACATTTTCCAGAAACTTCTTTCTCTACCTTCCACATGTTTTGCCCTAGCTTTGGTCTTCATTCAAAATATTCTTAAGGTAAAATCTCCTAAGTACAGTTAACTCTCACTATAGTTTTGGTGGCTCACAAGGGCCTTCTTTCTTATTGAAGGAAAATCTAGAATGTTTGTCTTCATCCTTGGACATAGAGTCAAAAATAAAATAATTTAAAAAAAATGTAGTAAAAAATACAAAAAGGAACATAGAAAAATTAATAATCTAGTAGCTTATCTAATGTTTTCTTAATCACTCCCCATTCTTCTTCTAAAGGATGTCAGATTTTCTTGAGGTGATTGTAGATCACGTAGATATATAATTGGTAATAGTAGGAGAAGTATTTCATTTTATTAACAATATCATGTACCTAGAAATTTAACTCTGCTAATTGTCCAATTACCCAAGCCATATCATTTTTTATAAGAACGTTATACCATGCTTCAAAAGAGAAAATATCTTTGTAGTGAAGTTTTCACTAAAATAGGATGTCCTTATCTCAAAGAAGAAATAAGCAAATAATTCCACTTGAGACAACCAAATTAGGGGCCTTGATGATCCATCCATGTACCAAGTGGATAGTTCAAACAAAGAACATGTAAAGGACAATATATTCCAGAGTTGGATAGCCTTGTCAAAGCCCCCATTCATCAAGGTAAAGTAATTTACCCTTATCAAGCCAAAACAAATTTTCAACCTTTCTAGTGGTGACTAAACCTCGTCTCATCATTAATAGGAACCCCTAAATCCTTTTGATGGTCACAAAAATGGTTCCCTTGATGATGAGATCACCAAAGACTTGATCCACTAGGACTTTCACATCTAATCAATAAGAGGGACCTAAAATTGAGCTACCTTTGTCTAGTAGTTGGATTACCACACTCCATATTACTAGGGGTGGCTACTCAAGGGCATGAGCAACACATCCATCAAAGAAAATTGAAGGACCTTAATGATAAAGAACAAGAAAATATGAAAGAAGAGCATAGAAAAAACATTGAGGATCAAAAATGTACCCATAAAATGAGATATGATGGAATCCTACACATGGATATTTTTTAAGAATCATCCATCGAAGGAAATAAGAAAACATAAAGAGTAATAAAGCTAGATTGGGGCTGACTAGAAGCACAAAAGGAATTACAATTGAAGTAACTAGATTATTGAAAGGTATGCCTACCCATTCCCCTACCAAAATCTAGGGAGCTTATGGAAAAAATGAGAAACCACCAAGGGATGTTGGGAGCCAAGGATACACAAGACCTCAAGATAGACCTTGCCAACTGAAGCTCTCACGTGAGCTCATTTTTCCATGAGGGGAAGTGTGCACATTCAACTCTCTAAATAAGAGGACTATGCCACCCCTAGAATAATTTATGGTGACCTAAATCCTCACAACAATAGATCCTCAAAATTTAATGTACCATGGTCTTCTAAATATTTTAGCTAGATATGATAATGGCACTTCTATCCATATCCATTTTGGGAGGGAATTTTGAAATTCAAACCTTGCCTATGAATATTATAAAAAGGAGTTTTTGTATCAATATAGGGAGTTGAGATTTGTTATTGTATCAAGTATCTAACCTATACATACAACACTTTATAAAATAAATATTTACTAATTATGCATGCATGCATGGTTTTAAAATTTCTAGTTTATTCAAAGCTAAAGCACAAATCATAAAATTTTGTCAACATAGACAGTCAATAACAATGGTATGAAAAATAAAGTCTTATGAACGAATACAAATTATATCAAATACAAAAAATTATTGATTATATAATTTTTTAAATCATTAAAATTTTACAAATAATATCAAATCCAAAAAATCACTGATTATATGAATTTGTTTAACTCATTGAAATTTTACATTGTTGGAAGCTGAAACAGAGTCTTCTTGATTTCTCTAAAATTACTAGAAAGCATTTGTGAATTCTAAATCTCCGTAATATCATCACTGAAAGCATCATTATCCTCATTATCAATATTATTAGTGATACCTCTTCTATTCGCTAGGGACTTCCAGTATGCCAAAGCTCTATCATATGGAAACTTATCCAACTCATACGATGACACATACATTCTCAAACAATTCTCCAAATTTTTGTCCAACTTGTTTCGAACTTTAGATTTCACAAAAGATAGTGCATCGAAAACCCTTTTGTCTTCAATAGATCCTAAAATCATTGTCTGACATAATTCATATAAAATAAAATATTCACTCATAATTTCTTGTAAGACATTACTTGGATACAATTATTTTCACAAATGCATGATGGAACTAGACTCATGTGGGTTATTGAATTTTACAATTTGATTAACCATTTTTATTCCAAAATTGGTTGATTTTTGTCTCAAAAGTTCTTTGTTTATAATACCATTGATTTAAATACCATTTATTTCCACTCATTTAGAGAAATTTTTCATAAGGGTGCCCATATATTTTACAAACAACTCACTTTTACTACTATGGTCAAGACAAGAATTATAAAACATGGGGTTAACCATAGCCAATTCCTCAAGTAGCTCATATTTGTGAAAAAGATCTCATATTTCTATTTTTAATGATTCTACAATTCTTATCAATTTATTCTTAGTACTATGTAAAACCACATCAAATCCGCTATGTGTTATGGGCACTTTTTCAACATCCTCTACAACTGTGTATAACTACTTTTCATAATGATATAAAGGAATCATATTTCCATGGATAATAATACAAATATTATTATTGATGTTAAACATTAAAAATTTATTTGGATCATTGACCTAAACTAACATATTCCAACTATCAAACAAAGGATCCTTAAAATTTTCTTCGAATAAGTAAATCTTATCGATAAGCATACATATTTGTTTTCTCATCCTGATGCAATTAAAAATAAAAATTGCTCTTATCTGTGCGAGTTTAATCAATTTATTCATTTCTTGAAACAATGGAAGAATACCACATAGTGTGAGAAGAGTTTCCAAGTCAGTCATACAATATAGCAAATATTTTTCCTTGTCAACATCCTTACTATATGCATACATAAACCTCACTAAGGATTGATATTCTAAAAATACCATTTTTGTAGGAACAAACAATGAAATCCACCTGTTGTCCACATATTTTAACAATTTTCTACCTTCAATTACACCTAGATAAAAATGTTGAAACTCTGCAAACCCTTTTGGACTACATGAAAAGTAAGAGTGTATTTCATAGACAATATCTTCCACCTTGGATATATTTTCAAATGTAATCACAATTTTGTATGCAATATTTATTCTATGCACCATGTAATGAATGGGAATCAAATATGGGGTAACTAATATCCGAAGTCTAACACAAATATTGTTCCTTTTTGCTTGCACTGTAGCTACACCATCGGATCCAACAAAAATTAACTTTGTGGCCATTTATTTTATCCATTCTAGTAATATCCTTTAAATTGGTTTCAACAACATTGTAAATATTCTTTGCATTACAAATTTTCATCGTCTTATGTAGTGCTAGTAAATGAGGTTGCATTAAATGATTTTAGAGTATATAAAAAAGTATGCAAATCTAAGATGTGTTGTCAACAATTGTTACCTCATCAATGGAAAGTGAAATAAATTTGGCTTGTTTTACATTCTCTCAGGTCCTCCTCCTCATCCAGTGATAGATATTTTTCCATTTCCTAACCATTTTGATTTGACCAATGGTAAATAGGAAGGTTTTGTACATTAGCTAGTTGAAATAGTTGCTTATAATCAACAAAATCAAACATGGGTCAATCCTTTTTTAGAATAATGTATACAATAGCAAACTATAAATGTTTTTAGGCTAATATGGTCTTATGAATATTTTGAAATTGGTCCTAGATTATTCCACCCTTATCAATGAGATTTTGTTGGTGTTTCATTACTTTTTTGCATTCAAATGCATATATGATATGCACACATTTCTATGCATCCTTCCACCTATAAAATTTCTTAATTGTTCCATCACTTTGTAGTTCTTCGATATAAACTTTCCCATAGTGTTTTCTATTGTGTCTTTCTTATTTTGCAACGTATGATCCTTTCCTAGTTTCCAACTACAAATAATGCATCTACATAGTTTCTCTGTCTCAACTTGCTGAATAAATGGGTATAACCATACCCATTAATTTTTAAAATTCCTTCCAATAGTCTAGTCACTTGTCTTTTGATGTTTAGATATTTTACTAGAAGATTCTCTAGAGGTTTGCATTTTAATTGTACTCTCATTTTCTTTTTCAATTGATGTGTCTGTATGAGGCATCTCGTGAAGTGGTTGTTAAATGTCATTATTATAAAAATTATTATATGTTCCCATCTCATCACCTAGAATATCTTCAAGTGGAGGTATATCAGGGTCAACAATGTTTACTACATTCAATGTTTGGTGTTCTATATCATTTTTGGATGTAAAAAGGCATTATTTTAAAGAATTAACAGAATACAGTTTTACAAAGCATTTCAAAAGAGGTAGATAGGGAGATAATCGTAAATCTATTAATAAAGAAAGGATTTATATTTAACAATAAAAGAATATAAAAAATAATGACTTAATGGTAAAAGGTGTTTGTACCTTCAAGTCATGCAGATTTGGATACCTCACAATATTTTAATTTTTGTATAAAATATTTCTAAATTGTCATTTTACCATAATATTGGCCTTTGTTATTTCCATCTTCAGTAGGTGGCATTGTACCTATAAAGAAAAAACCTTTAGATGTTAGGAAATAAATATGAAATTGAAAGAAAATCCTATACTTTCCTCAATAATAATTTGCATTTCTAAGTAACCAAGGTTAATCTATAATTTCATAAAGAATCTATGAGTCTTTAGATAAACCTACGCTACCCTCTAGAATGACATCTACCTATGTTCTCAGAGAATAGCAACAAATCAAAGCAATGCTAAGAAAATATTCTCTAATAGACAAGAAGCAGTATTTAACAAAAAAAAATGATCCTAACATACAACAATATGGCATGGATACTTGTCTCTCATAGTTGCAGATAGTGCATCTACATTGCCTATGAAACCAAATGAAAAGATATTTGGACAAAACAATGGAAGAAGAATACTCTACCTAGCAATTCTGAAGAAACTAACAAAGGTTAGAAAATAAGTAACAAGGGTACAAAAACAAGTAGGTATTAAGTCAAATTTATTGCTAGATATTATCCAAAAAAAACAAGCACATTGAGGTCCAAGATATAGACCAATTTGTTCTACCAAACCCTATAAGGGGGGTGGAGGTCCATGGTTCAAATCTCAAGGCTCGCTATACTGAATGCTTATCCTTTTAATAGTGATTTTAACAATGTAAAAGGTTTAAAATGATTGTGACATGGTGGTTATTGGGGCAAACTACATGAAGATCTATGTGGTGGCTTTTTGGGTGGACAATCTAAATAGCCTACTCGAATTTGTGGTGGCTACCAATTCCACCATGTAAAAAAAACAAGCACACTGACATTTTGGGAAGATTTCAATTTACCTATTGTCATAATCATCACAACATTTTGTCATCGATATTCACTTTAAGGTTTCTACAACCGATCATCACAAATCATCCTCTACAATAGATCGTCCTCTACAATAGATCATCACACTATCAAGATATCTATAACTAATAAATATTTATTGATTTTCAAGCCTCTAAAACTGATCGATATGTGTCAATAGGTAGTCCTATGCAATAAATCGTCACACTATCAACATATCTACATCCTGTTAGCAACTCCCGATTGGCAATTCTCTACATGCAATTAGCCATGACTGATCGATAATACTATACAACCTATAGGTTTATGTCAAGAGGTTATCCTCTAAAATTGTTTCACCTTTTCAAGTTTTCATAATTGATCGACATATGATGATCGACACTCCTCTGCAATAGATCAATTTATGTTGAGAGGCTATCATCTGAAATCAATTCACTTTTTTAGATTTTTGTAATCGATCAACATATGTCCATTGAAACTCCTTTACAATAGATCAATTTATGTTAAGAGGCTATCCTCTAAAACTAATTCACCTTTTTAGGTTTCTGCAATCGATCGATATATGTTGATCGATACACCTCTGCAACAGATTTTTTATATTGAGAAGCACTCCTCTGTAACCTTGTCAAGTTTGTGTTTTATAAGTATGTTTATCAGTAGCCCTTTAAGTATTTATATAGGTAGTATACATGGTGAATTGGTCGGGAAAAATAAAATTATTTATATTTTTAAGGCGAATGGTCCATGGATATGAGAGAAATTGGTTGAAAAATGAAAATAAAAATAGGATTTTTATTATCACTGTCAGGTGAATCGACCCCAAAAAAGTTTCCACCCTGGAAATTTTAGGTGAATGGGCTCCATTGAAAGGTACCAAAATTAGAAAATTTTAAAATTTAAAAATCCTAAATATAGCCAATTTGTGATGATTTGCACTTATGCATAACACTACTTATTTCCCTATAGCATTTTCATATAAAATTAGAATAATCTTGATTTCCTTAGCTTGAGGGATAGAGGATATCGAGGCCATAATAGTTTCATATACAAATTTTTGGTGGGTTATTTGGTTAAAAGTTGAGGTAGACTTGATCCTATCAATAGTTCCTTAGGCTGAAGTAGCTTTTAGGGTTATGCCATGATGATGAATATATAAGGGGATAGGGGGTCCTCCTATCTAAGACATCTTGAATTCTTGAAATATCCAATAGGTGCCTTATTCATAATAATTAATAACTAGGATAGGGAGATGTATTCTCTAGTGAGGTGGATCCAATCCTAATGGAAACCAAAGTTATACATGACTTTAAGGAGAAAATCTTAGGAGACTCTATCAAAATATTTTATCATGTCAAGTTTTAGAAAGAATCCTGCTTTCCCACTTTTATCCATTGAATGGATGAACTCGTGTATAGCTCATCCAGTCAGTGGATAAAAGTGGGAAAGCATATCTATTTAATGGGACCCTGATTGATGAGGAGAAAAATCAGAATTTTGATAATTCCTAAAGAATCAATATTTCAATACAATGAAGACAAAAACCTAAAAGCAAATAAATTGATACCATTCCATGAGGATGATAATGTAATCATGATATCAATTAATCAATCAAGATCAAGGGTCAATAAAATTAGAATAAATAACATATATTATTCAATAAGGCCATCAATCTATCAATGGTGATGTCAAATATGTCGTATAGATCTACTAGTCGACCAAGTAATATGAAACCAAAGGATTTATGTTGAGATTATAACTAATCCACAAATAAAAGAACCCAAAATAGTTTATTAATTGATGATGACATAAAATATGACATATGAGCCTACCAATTAATTAAATAACAATGAAACAAATAAATTGAAGGAAAAAGCATAACTGATATCTCATTTAAATCAATTAAAAGGTTGATTCATGATTTTGAGTACTTGAGGCATTTGATTTGAAAAATGTGAGGAATGAATGTTAGTATACAAGCTACTCTCATAGAGGCTATCAAGCTTAAAGTTCTCATACAATTATACACAAGTATTCAAATAAAGTAAATGAGCTTACTATATTCCCATGAATCACACATAGTTTTCTAGTATAAATGAAGTAATAAAATTTTAAATTACATCCATCTTCTATGTTTTCTCTAATTATAGCCTTTACAAAGACTCTTGCTATTTTAACTTCATCTAACTGTTCATCTTTTATACTCTTCAATCTTTTGGAAAAAAAATGACTCTTTATATTCATCATATGAGAAATATATTTTATTTACTCCTAATAATGAAAAACTAATGATTACTAAATGTCAAACTTTGAATGATTCATATTTATAAGATATTTTTCAAACCACATTATTACAAAAATTTTCCAAGTACCAAATAATGTAATAAAATTCAAAACCCCTTCATATTACATTATTTTTTATATGGTCCATTGTTTTTATTTTCTTTGGTCTTATTGATCACTTCTTATTTTATTCATGGTGATGAACCTTGATATTTTTAGAATCTTTGCCTTTGTCCTTATTCAAGTATCACCTGTCTCTATCCCAATATCAATAGTAGCTATTATTTGCACCTATCATACTTTTGAGAAAGTCATTACAATGATATAAATCATCCTTTACATAGTTTATATCATTATTTTTTCTATTGCAATTCAAATACCAAAACATATTATCAATATTTTCCATATTAACATCTGTGAGACTAAAACCATCATAAATGTTTGAATCAATTCTAGTAATATCCTTGATAACATGTTTTCCATTTTACCTACTAGTATTTATATTGGTCTGATCAATACTACTCAAATCATTACTATGTGGACAAGTATTTTCATATGCATTCATAACCCTTGAATCACCAATATCATAGCTTATATCCACCATTTTAGGTTTCAAAACATATTGCATATTAGTCTTTGGATGAAGATCATATGCGTCTTTCTTTTGTATTACACTAATGAATAAATTTTTAAATTTCTTTATCATCCTTTCAGAAACATTTTGTAGAGTACTTTATGTTGATTGCCATGAGAATTTTGTGTTCAATTAAATATCTTTTCTAATATTGTTCTTCTAGTAGAAGTTGATCTAAATATTTTTGAGAGAGTGTTATCACATCTAAAGCAAATATACCATTTTTATAATACCCAAGGGCTTCAATCTTGTTTAGTCTTTTGATAAAACATTTCTTACTACCATTGATGACTTTGAATTCTATTGTTCTTCCTCTATCCAACAATTGTGATACCAAAATTAGGTTATTTTCTATTCTTGGAACATAAAGAACATTCTATAGTGTGTATTATGAAAAAGGTAGACTAAGTGTAATATTACCTATCACTTGGACTTGGTAGATTTTTCACCTGCAATCGTAATTGGCATATTGAGTTTCATTTGAATAAAATCAAATCAATATAGGTTTTTAGTCATGTTATTGTTGACTTCTAAATTAATATGCCAAAAATTATGTTCTTACTCAAATTTTAGTTTTTTTTTAATTTGGTTGTGGTGATTCACTATATCTCAAAACATGTTTGTCATAATATTTGCTCTACTTTTAAAGTTCTTTATTAGTGAGGTTTACCTCTTTAATTATAAGTTGTAACATAGTGGTGGAGTATTCTCGATGGGGAGGTATATTTCGATGGTCATAATAATCCCTAGGATGAGCTTGATATTAAGTACCAAATCAAACAATATTCCAAGTACCCGAACTATCCTTGTACGTATTTTCAATCTCTTGTACGACCTTCCACACATACATTGTACGATCTGAGATCATATAGTGGCCAATATGGTACGATCATGCACTCAAAAAAATTGATGGATGATGTTTTGGAGGTTGTCGTACACAGTTTTTTAATCGTTCAAGCCGATTACCAAAACTACCAAATCGGGTAAGCTTCTATCAATCACTTGTTTTACCAAATCGAGTAAGGATTCTATGTATGATTTGTACAATTTATGATCTGTACGATCCAAAGGTACAATAAGATAGTATTTGCAATGCTCTTCTACTCTAATATCTCTCTGGAAGGTTTTGTAAGGTTTTAACAGTCCAAACCAGATGATTCCATACACAAGCAAAGCATCCAATCTGAGATTATAAGTGATTATGTTCAAGCAAGTACACCCAAAAATCGTACATTCTGGTTCAATACGTCCTTGACAATGTCCTCATGCTCCTATATCATTCTTGATAATTCCCACTAGTAGCAATCTGCTCACAACCTGCAATGAAGCCTAAAACTAACATATGACAGTAAGGAAGAAACACAATCACACAATAATCATCCATAATGCATCAACCATACACACAGGAATGTACACTATCATTCCCAATGTCTGTTCTTTATTATTAATGGTGATCAATTTAGTACAATGTGGAAACTCTATCTATACTATAGCAATAACTCAGAAATATGGCTAATGTTGGCAATTTTGGGTACATTGGGTACATTGCCTTTGCTCAAGTGTTGATGTTGTCATTGATGTCAAGAAGCGGAAGGGTTTTTGTGAAAACCAAGGCAGACAAAATAAAAGGTTTTATTTAAAACCATGGACAACAGATTTGAAATGGGTTTTTCTTAAAACCCAAGTTGGCTCTTCGTTTCGTTGAAAAAGGTGCCCCGGTGATGAAGATATTTAATTTTAAATATTTAGTTTAAATTTTATTTTTAAAATTTAAATTAATATTTTAAAATTAAATTAAAGTATTTTTCGACGTGTTTGGAAATGCCGACGTGTTTGGTAATGCATCAAAGTACATATAAAATGTGGCAATGGAATTCATTAAAGTGAGGGTGTTTTTCGATATGAATCCTCGTGCAATTTTGATTTAGTCGGAGTCCCTGCGCTAACGAAGAATGATGCTCGGGAGCAGCACCAAAGAGGAGGGCTCGTGGTGGAGATTCAAATGATGCTAGGGAGCAGCGCCAAAGAGGAGGGCTCACGGTGGAGATTCAAATGATACTCGGGAACAACGAAGTATGGAGAGCACGGATAGCATTTGTCCTTATGTGAAAAGGCAGACCATGCTGCAATAGTAAAACATTATGCACAGAACCCTTGCGATGAGTAAATCGAAATAGTGAGTGAGTGATTAGTTGACAGCGTAGAAAGCGAGTGATTGGCTGACGAGTGATTGGTTGGCGAGTGTTGATGAAGGTAGCTTAGTTTCAAGCCCTACTGTGTATTCCAAATGCCAACATTTATGAGTAGGTTAAAAAGTTAAGAGGGATCACTGCCAAGTGGAGGGCGCAGCCGGTTGAGAAACGTTTCTAAGCTGCGGCAGATCGTTGGATCGAATCGCAGCGACAGCGAAGCGGTTAGTATTTCTTTTATTATTGAAGTATATCAAAAGGGGGTATGGCTTATGAGTTTTATTAGGAGAAATAAGGGAATGGTATATTAATCTGATGGAGGTATAAGTTGTAATTCTAGTTTTGACATTGTGTTTATTAATGCTTGATACTTATGTGGAGTAATAAGGTTTAGGGGAGTCATAACTAGAGTGTGGAATGTTTATGAATGATATAAAATATTTTATTTTACTTTTATGGTATAAGTGGTTTTGGGAGTTATAAGGTTATGCAATGTTGTGATTTATTTTATTTTATGGTACAAGTGGTTTTAGGAGAGATAAGGAAGTTGTGCAATTAAAGACCTTGGTGATGATTATTGAAAAGTGGAGTAATGTTGATTATGTTGTGATCTACTAACCCTTGTGAAGATTGGCAAAAGAATTTTGTGATTGTGGCAGATTTCCAAAGGGGTTCCTTCACTTCAATAAGGTATGGGCACATTCTTCTTATGAGTATGATTGGTGTATGTTTTCCTGAAATAAGATTGGAGTGAAAAGGTATTCAACAAGGTTTCCTTTGGTTGGGTGTAAGTCCTAGTTTCTGGTTTGTTGAAGACTACTTATGCATTGTTATCATTGATGAGAGTTTTGGTGAATGCATAATTCTGGTTTGAGGTAGTGGAAGCATTGTGCACTAGGGTTTATGGTTGTGAGTCTTGATACTTGCTTTGAGTTGGTGAAACCCTTGGATGGCTGTGTTGAGGTTGATGGTTGAGTTGCTTCCATAGAGGTTGGTTGATCAAGTTATTGCTTTTACTTGATACATGATATTGGGCTTACTCCATTGAGTTGATTTGAACAAGTTATTCTTTGCATTTGGTGATATTGTGTGGGTGGCTATTTTGTTCAAATATCTTTGGAGGGAAAAGGATTTCTACTTGTTTCCTTTTCTTGTGATGATTGGTTGAATGCTTCAAGGTTAATGTTGAGTTGAATGTTGTTGGTTAAACCTTGTCTATGAGCATTGTTGTTGAAGCCCAATTGGTTGAGAAAAGATATTGGTTGTTGGAAAGAACATGAGTATCATTGTTATATGAGATATTGCATGGTTGGCAATTGTTGGGTTGTGTTTCATGTTCTTGAGAAAAGCATACTACATCTATCTTATTCTTTTGAGATTTGAGATTGAGTTGAGATTGAGATTGGGAGTTAAGTATAGAACATATTGAGTCTCTAACAATTCTCTTTATGCTTCTATGAAGTTGATGAATCATATTGAGTCTCTAACAATTCTCTTTATGCTTCTATGAGGTGGATGAATCACATTGGGTCTCTAACCATTCTCTTTGTGGGTTCATGCCAAGCAAGTGTTCTTGATGAACTTGTGAGCAAGGTTTTGGACAGGTTCCATTGGGGACTTGTGAGCAGGTTTTGGACAGGTTCCTGTGGGGACTTGTGAGCAGATTTGGACAGGTCTTAGCAGAGGACTTGTGAAGCTGAGGTTGATAGTTCTATCAGAGAACTTGAGGACAGAGGTGCATTGGTTCTATGAGAAGAACCCGAGGACAGATTTGTGCCAGACCGAAGGACTGTGTTTGGTGCTGATCAAAGACAGAGGACGAGGACATTTGTGCTAGACCGAAGGACTGTGTTTAGTGCAAATTCGAGGACCAGCTTTGAGGTGATAGAGTTGAGGACAGAGGTCTCCAGCCAGAGCAGGGAAGACAGGTGTCTTCTGTGGATAGAGTTCCATTTGCTAAGGGCAGCGGAGGCAGAGGTCTTCTAGAGGATCACCAACTAGAGCAGAGGTAGGGGAAGGTATCTCCTTTGAGCAGAGGCTCATAAATTCAGATTGGGGGAAGGTTTCTCCTTTGAGCCGAGGCTCATAAACATTGTAATTGGGAAGGTTTCCCAAAGAACTTTGAGATAACTTTTAGAGAAAAGTTTTGAGGATGAACCATGTAAATTGTTGTGTCACTTTGTGGATGGTTTTGTGCATTGCTTTGATATTGCTTTGGATATATTGCTTTACTATTTTGAAGTATAAAGGAAAAGTAAAAAGTGGTCTTATACTTGTTCACCCCCCTCTCAGTATAAGCTTGTGTTCTTCAATTGGTATCAGAGCAGGTTCCTTCGAAAAAGTTTAAACAGCTTGAAGGAAGATCTTACAAGAACACAAATGACAAAGAAAGGCAAGTTCTCTAGAAAGCACAAAAGTATGAAAAATGTAAGATATTTCAATTGTGGAAAGATTGGTCATTATGCTACTAACTATACTGTTGCCAAGGATGAAAGTGATGAAGATAAACAGGATTGTAAGAGCAAGGATTCTGAAAGGCATAGGCATCAAAGGAAGAACAAATATGAGCACAGCAATAAAGGAAAGAGGTATTCTCACAAGCACAAGAAGAGCTTCTACCTAGACAAAGCAAGTAAGTGTTCTAGTAGTGATAGTGAAAGTTCTTCAAGTGATAATGAAAATGAGATGTTGTTCATATCCGAAAAAGAGGAAGAACCAAAACATAGATTCATTATCATGAAATGTCTTAGATGTGGAAATTTTGGTCACCTTGAGGATGATTGCACAAATAATGATTTGGTTGCTAGTATGTATGAGGATGCTTCAGAAAATGATAAGGAAGATGCATGTATGGTTTTTGAAAAGGGTAGCACCTCTAGTGATAAGAAATCTGAAAAAGGCTTTGATGATTCTAAAAGCAAACATATAGAGGAAAGTGAAGTAGATCTTAAAGGTGAACTTATTAGTGCTCTTAGTGCTTTGAAAAAGGAAAGAAAGAAGAATGCTAGACTCAAGGATAAGTTAGATGAATGTTGTATGGAGAGAGATGAACTTATAGAAAGTCTTGATGTCTCTATGGCTAATGCACAAGAACTCAAGAATGAGTTAGAATCTAAGGTGCTTGAGTATAGTGAATTAGAACAGAAAATGGCTTCGTTGAAAGAGGAAAATAAAGAGTACAAGGATAAGCTGTACGAGGTTTCAAGAAAGCTCCAAAAAGGTTAAGTCTCTCATCCAAAGTCAAAGAAATCCAACAGATAAAACAGGTCTTGGTTTTGTTGAGCCTCACAAGAAACAAGTTGGAGAGTCTAGTAAGAGATTCCAAAAGGAAGAGAGTTCTAATGAGGAAAGTATTTCAGATCATGAGTCCTTGAATGATAGATGCATAGAAACAGAAAACAGATTTCGAAATGAGAAGAAGGAGAAGTTTTCAGGACCTAAGAAGTCAAATAAAGGAAAGTTTCAAGGCAGATGTTTTGCTTGTCACAGGTTTGGTCACATGGCTGTACATTGCATGGCTCAAGTGAAGAAGGTAAATAACAGCTTCAGAAGTGGTGATTTCTTTTATGGGTATTGCTACTCTTGCAATCGGTTTGGGCACAAGGCAGTTCATTGCAAGGCAAACAACAGGAACAGGTTTAGTCAGAACAGGTGGATTCAAAGAACAGGTATGCCTCAAAGAAATAACATTGTTACTTGTTACAAGTGCAACAATGAAGGTCACATAGCTAGACAGTGTAGAGCTGAAATTCCAGAATACAGGAACAGAAACAGTGGCATGATCAGGTCCAAGGATCAAGGAACAATGACAAGAACATGAATATGGACAAAGAGTTCAAGAGAAGGCCCGACAAGGAAGTTATAGACGCTGATGATGATCAGTGCCTAATGGGAGTTTTACTCCCACCCCAAAATTAATCACCTCAACAGGAGGTGGGGGAGGGACTAAGCTAAGAGGCTCATTCTTAGTTCCGAGCCCCAAAGGTGGCCCTTTGCCATTGATGACAAAGGGGGAGAGATATGAGTAAGGGGGAGAGCTTCAAGTGAAGAGGAAAGCTTCAAGTCGGGGGGAGCAAAACTTCAAAGGAGAGTGATTTCAGTTTTGGCTCTTGAAGATGTGTTTTTAGTAAAGTTTTGCCATCAATGACAAAGGGGGAGATTGTTGGCAATTTTGGGTACATTGGGTACATTGCCTTTGCTCAAGTGTTGATGTTGTCATTGATGTCAAGAAGCGGAAGGGTTTTTGTGAAAACCAAGGCAGACAAAATAAAAGGTTTTATTTAAAACCATGGACAACAGATTTGAAATGGGTTTTTCTTAAAACCCAAGTTGGCTCTTCGTTTCGTTGAAAAAGGTGCCCCGGTGATGAAGATATTTAATTTTAAATATTTAGTTTAAATTTTATTTAAAATTTAAATTAATATTTTAAAATTAAATTAAAGTATTTTTCGATGTGTTTGGAAATGCCGACGTGTTTGGTAATGCATCGAAGTACATATAAAATGTGGCAATGGAATTCATTAAAGTGTGTGTTTTTGATATGAATCCTCGTGCAATTTCGATTTAGTCGGAGTCCCTGCGCTAACGAAGAATGATGCTCGAGAGCAGCACCAAAGAGGAGGGCTCACGGTGGAGATTCAAATGATGCTCGGGAGCAGCGCCAAAGAGGAGGGCTCACGGTGGAGATTCAAATGATACTCGGGAACAATGAAGTATGGAGAGCACGGATAGCATTTGTCCTTATGTGAAAAGGTAGACCATGCTGCAATAGTAAAACATTATGCACAGAACCCTTGCGATGAGTAAATCAAAATAGTGAGCGAGTGATTAGTTGACAGCATAGAAAGCGAGTGATTGGCTGACGAGTGATTGGTTGGCGAGTGTTGATGAAGGTAGCTTAGTTTCAAGCCCTGCTGTGTATTCCAAACGCCAACATTTATGAGTAGGTTAAAAAGTTAAGAGGGATCACTGCCAAGTGGAGGGCGCAGCCGATTGAGAAACGTTTCTAAGCTACGGCAGATCGCTGGATCGAATCGCAGCGACAGCGAAGCGGTTAGTATTTCTTTTATTATTGAAGTATATCAAAAGGGGGTATGGCTTATTAGTTTTATTAGGAGAAATAAGGGAATGGTATATTAATCTGATGGAGGTATAAGTTGTAATTCTAGTTTTGACATTGTGTTTATTAATGCTTGATACTTATGTGGAGTAATAAGGTTTAGGGGAGTCATAACTAGAGTGTGGAATGTTTATGAATGATATAAATATTTTATTTTACTTTTATGGTATAAGTGGTTTTGGGAGTTATAATGTTATGCAATGTTGTGATTTATTTTATTTTATGGTACAAGTGGTTTTAGGAGAGATAAGGAAGTTGTGCAATTAAAGACCTTGGTGCTGATTATTGATAAGTGGAGTAATGTTGATTATGTTGTGATCTACTAACCCTTGTGAAGATTGGCAAAAGAATTTTGTGATTGTGGCAGATTTCCAAAGGGGTTCCTTCACTTCAATAAGGTATGGGCACATTCTTCTTATGAGTATGATTGGTGTATGTTTTCCTGAAATAAGATTGGAGTGAAAAGGTATTCAACAAGGTTTCCTTTGGTTGGGTGTAAGTCCTAGTTTCTGGTTTGTTGAAGACTACTTATGCATTGTTATCATTGATGAGAGTTTTGGTGAATGCATAATTCTGGTTTGAGGTAGTGGAAGCATTGTGCACTAGGGTTTATGGTTGTGAGTCTTGATACTTGCTTTGAGTTGGTGAAACCCTTGGATGGCTGTGTTGAGGTTGATGGTTGAGTTGCTTCCATAGAGGTTGGTTGATCAAGTTATTGCTTTTACTTGAGTCATGATATTGGGCTTACTCCATTGAGTTGATTTGAACAAGTTATTCTTTGCATTTGGTGATATTGTGTGGGTGGCTGTTTTGTTCAAATATCTTTGGAGGGAAAAGGATTTCTACTTGTTTCCTTTTCTTGTGATGATTGGTTGAATGCTTCAAGGTTAATGTTGAGTTGAATGTTGTTGGTTAAACCTTGTCTATGAGCATTGTTGTTGAAGCCCAATTGGTTGAGAAAAGATATTGGTTTTGGAAAGAACATGAGTATCATTGTTATATGAGATATTGCATGGTTGGCAATTGTTGGGTTGTGTTTCATGTTCTTGAGAAAAGCATACTACATCTATCTTATTCTTTTGAGATTTGAGATTGAGTTGAGATTGAGATTGGGAGTTAAGTATAGAACATATTGAGTCTCTAACAATTCTCTTTATGCTTCTATGAAGTTGATGAATCATATTGAGTCTCTAACAATTCTCTTTATGCTTCTATGAGGTGGATGAATCACATTGGGTCTCTAACCATTCTCTTTGTGGGTTCATGCCAAGCAAGTGTTCTTGATGAACTTGTGAGCGAGGTTTTGGACAGGTTCCATTGGGGACTTGTGAGAGGTTTTGGACAGGTTCCATGTGGGGACTTGTGAGCAGATTTGGACAGGTCTTAGCGAGAGGACTTGTGAAGCCGAGGTTGATAGTTCTATCAGAGAACTTGAGGACAGAGGTGCATTGGTTCTATGAGAAGAACCTGAGGACAGATTTGTGCCAGACCGAAGGACTGTGTTTGGTGCTGATCAAAGACAGAGGACGAGGACATTTGTGCTAGACCGAAGGATTGTGTTTAGTGCAAATTCGAGGACCAGCTTTGAGGTGATAGAGTTGAGGACAGAGGTCTCCAGCCAGAGCAGGGAAGACAGGTGTCTTCTATGGATAGAGTTCCATTTGCTAAGGGCAGCGGAGGCAGAGGTCTTCTAGAGGATCACCAGCCAGAGCAGAGGTAGGGGAAGGTATCTCCTTTGAGCAGAGGCTCATAAATTCAGATTGGGGGAAGGTTTCTCCTTTGAGCCGAGGCTCATAAACATTGTAATTGGGAAGGTTTCCCAAAGAACTTTGAGATAACTTTTAGAGAAAAGTTTTGAGGATGAACCATGTAAATTGTTGTGTCACTTTGTGGATGGTTTTGTGCATTGCTTTGATATTGCTTTGGATATGTTGCTTTACTATTTTGAAGTATAAAGGAAAAGTAAAAAGTGGTCTTATACTGTTCACCCCCCCCTCTCAGTATAAGCTTGTGTTCTTTAGCTAACTCTCTATCCTAGCAACTATGAACTAGTAAACTAGTACCCAAACTCATAAATTAAAAAATGGGGCCTTATATAACGTTGCCTAGGTCGTTCCAAAGAGGTTCCTAAAACAATTTGTTATTCACAACTACCCAATTACAACTGAATATATTATTTTGACATTTTCCTAAGTTTACACCTTAGGTTAGCAAATCCATGCAATATTTCATCCTGAAATTACATTTTCTTTACATTTCAATGAATTTCAGTGCGTCCTGTATGATTTTCCACTGCTTTGTATGGTTTGCCATTTTAGTTGTATAGTCTTATGTATGATTTGCTCCCTACTGTATGATTTCATGAAACTGTCGCAAATCATCTCCAAAATAGTTAAAACTTTAGCAAATCACTTCTTCTTTCTCTAGGAGGTGGATTTACTACCTATATTTGCCCTCCCCTTTATTTGAGTCAGCATCATTGATGACTTGTCCTGCTTATTCTATAATGTTTCTATATCGTTCCAAATTTTTCACACCCTTACCTTTAGGCTATAGGATCTGTTCTCGAAAGAGGGATGTGAAAAGGATGGGACAATACCTCGAAATGAGAGGCCTTTGGAAGGTCCTACCTCTCGGGGGAGGTGTATTAAGGTGATTTTTTGATGGATGGTGGGTTCACCAGGAAAATTTTGAATGGCAGTTTCCACGCCTAGGTTGGGAATATGTTTGATGTGTTCAATTTTATCTTTAATCATCCAAATCCTAGGTTTGGCCAAATGAATCTAAGTTGTTCTATATGAAATGTAGATTTAAATGAATACAGAAAGCATAATTAATATAAAACATAGAGAATAAATTAAGTGAAGAAATCCATACCTGGTTTCGGATGTCTGATGGAGGTTCTTATTTTTGAAGCAGTCAAGATCGTCTGTAATTAGATAGGATTGTCTCCTATCTAACAGGATCATCTGAGATCTGACGAATTCGTCAAAGACCTGCAAACAGAGAAATAGATACAAAATACCAAAAATACAACTATTCTGATGAAGGAAAATGATGTACAATAATAATAAGGATGTTAATAAGATAATCCTGAATAGAAATGTGAGTAAATGGCAACACTTTAATAGCTACTCATGATTTTATTATGTAATTAAACTGCATGGGTGAACTCCAAGATGCAGGATAACAGGAAATAATGATAAAATTGACTAAATGCAAAATAAAATAGTAGCAAAGTATAGGAAAAGTGCAAACTCTGGGCATTGATTTCCCCTAATGCAGACTGCAGTCAAAATCGTCTCAAATTGGTATGAAATCGTCTCGAATTGGATAGGATCATCTGTGACAATCTGAGCTTGCTTCGGTTGAAGAATAACAAAGTTCCTACAAGAAAACTTGGAAAGCACAAATACAGATGGTAATCCAGGGTATTCTAATGCACATAAAGGTCAAGTTATAGGAAAATTCAGCCAGGCAGGGGAATTCCAAGGGGGGTCCTAAGGTTTAAATATGCTTAGGAGGGAGGTTAGGAGGTTGGATATCATCCTAATTTGGAAGATCTTCAACAGGGGAGGTCTCCAGCCGTGCAGACACGCTTCCACCCAACTTAGAGACACCGTTGAAACAGAGGCTAATTATGAAAAATTAGTTTTGGGACGAAATCGTCTGGACGTCCTAGTCCAGACAAACTCGTTCGATCTGAGGCGATATCATCTAATCGGAGATGATATCGTCAAACGGTCACAACAACTCCTAAGAATGGCACAAAAAATGAGGAAATGGGTTTAACAGGCGGTTAACGGGCAGTTTTGGGGTTGAAAATTTAAATTTGAATTATTACTAAGGTAATTTAATTATTGCTAAGTTTTACTTGCGCCAATTTTAGGGTGCTACATTTTGCCCCCTGTTTAGCAAATTTTTCAAAGAAAATGTGTTAAATATGAGTTCTTCTCGATCTATGAGAAAGCAAAAATTATTCTCATTTTTAGGCGACGATTCTTGGTCGAATCGTACGATAGCTTGCTATGGTGCCCCCTGCATCTTTTTATCCAAATCGAACATTTGAGGTAAAAACACAAAAAAGCTAAATTTAAAAAATGTTTTTTAAGGGTTTTTGAATAAAATTAAGAAAAATAGGGTAAAACCCTAATTCATTGTTACTGTTCATTTTTCCTGGTTTTTAGAGCTCTGGAGACAAGATGGTTGAGACAGCGCATAGATCGACAGAGGTCTGACGCGGGCTACGGGTAAGGAGGGTCTAAACTTAGTTTAGAGTGCTTTAATTTAGACTTTCATGTTTTTAGATCAATTTTTATTGATTTTTGAGCATCACGGCCATTTTTGGGCCGTAGACATCGTTGAGACGAAATCGTCTTGATTTCACCGAAATCGTCTCGATATCACCGATTTCATCCAAGGGCGAAATCGGCGATAGGGAGATGATTTCGTCCAATAAGGGACGATTCCCTCATGCAAAATCAGAGACAAATTTGCTCAAATTTAGGACGATATTGTCCAATTGTGGACGATATCATCATTTGTGTGAAAGTGAACTTATTTTACTTGCATTTTTTAATTAATGATTTATTAATTATTGTTATTGATGATTTTGTTGTTTATGCTGCAGAGAGGATTACTAAAGAGTCGAGAATGGAAATACAGCAAACTGAGGGATGACTTGGCTGCTCTATCTCAGGTAGAGTGAGATCAGCTAGCACAGGTCGGCTTGCAGCACGTGGCAGATATGCCACAAGTGTCTACAGACATGGGGCTATTAACAGCCCTAGCAGAGAGGTGGTATCCGGGTTCTTCTTGTTTTTGGTTACCAATAGGGGATATGACTCCCACACTGGAGGATGTATGAAGGATTTTTAGGATCGCCATACAAGGACGACTAATCACTCCCACGACCAATCAAGGCCATGCGATGATGCGACTATGCAAAGACCCGAGCTTTACCCTGAAGAAGGGCGAAGTGAACATTGAGTCACTGCACCAGATGCCTAGGGCATCTAGGCTGACAGGTTTTGGCTGGGGTGGTAGGTGGTCTACTACTGTGCCATCAGAGTGGATGCAGGCTACCATGATTTTTGATAGATGTGGTCTACAACATGAGAGACCATGGATACAAGTTTGCTTAGGGGAGATTTTTCTATGCCGATTGTATAAGATCCTGCATGGGGTCGTATACAAAGGTGACCGATGTCTAGTTATGACATCACTACTGCAGTTTTGATGCTGGGAGCACATCACGGTGCAAAGGCCGGTAGGGCTCCCATTGATAGGGATTGACGGGGAGAGGCCCCGAGTTTTCTACTGGTGGCTCTAGAGAGGGTCACAATGAAGAACACAAGCTTATACTAAGAGGGGGGGTGAACAGTATAAGACCTCTTTTTACTTTTTCCTTTATACTTCAAAATAGTAAAGCAATATACCCAAAGCAATATCAAAGCAATGCATAATATCATCCACAAAGTGACACCAATTTTAACATGGTTCACCCAGAATGGCTGGGCTATGTCCATAAAACTTTTCTCTAAAAGTTATCTCAAAGTTCTTTGGGAATCCTTCCCAATTACAATGTTTATGAGCCTCGGCCCAAAGGAGATACCTTCCCCTAATCAAAATTTATGAGCCTCGGATCAAAGGAGATACCTTCCCCTCTATATGAATTTATGAGCCTCTGCTCAAAGGAGATACCTTCCCCTCAATCTGGATTTATGAGCCTCTGCTCAAATGAGATACCTTCCCCTCAATCTAGATTTATGATCCTCTACTCAAAGGAGATACCTTCCCCTCTACTCTGGAAATGATCCCTCAGAAGATCAACTGCCTCTATCTCTTGCCAGCATGTGGAACTCCTTTCCATCGAAGACCTCTTGTCCTCAATGCTTAGCCTAAGAGACCTCTACCTTCTATGATCATGTCCACATTAGCTCGAAGAACTCTGTACCAAACACAGTCAGTCGGTCTAGTACAAGTCTTCCTCTGTCTATCAGATCTGTCCAACACTTGAACAAATCAATCCTCTACACACAAGCCTTCTCAAAGACATGCCAAATCTGTCCTCAGATTCTTCTCAAATAACCAGTGCATCTTTGTCCTCAAGTCCTCTAATAGAACTCTCAAAACTCAACTCACAAGTCCTTTGAGAGGACCTATCCAAATCTGCTCATAAGTCCCCACCGGAACCTATCCAAAACTACTCACAAGTCCCCATCGAAACCTATCTAAGACTGCTCACAAGTCCCCACCAGAACCTGTCCAAGACCGTTCACAAGTCCCCACCGAAACCTATCCAAGACTTCTCATAAGTCCCCACTGAAACCTGTCCAAGACTGCTCACAAGTTCCCACCGGAACCTGTCCAAAAACCTCAACAAGCTCACCAAGAAAAACTTTCTTAGTAGGAAATCACAAGGTGAATTGTTAGAGACCCAATGTGATTTGTCAAACTCATAGAAGCATAAAGATAATTGTTAGAGACTCAATATGTTCTATACTCAACTCCCAATCTCAAAACTCAACTCAAATCAACTCAGCTCAAACTCAATCTCAAATCTGAAAACTCAACTCAAAATCTGAAATGGATAGGATAAAATGCTTTCTTTCAAGAACATGAAACCCCAACAATTGCCAACTATGCAAAGAATCACATAACAATGATACTTATGTTCTTTTCACCATCAATAAGGGCTTCAACAACAATGCTCATCAAATAAGGTTCAATCAACACCATTCAGCTCAAAATATAACCTTGAAGCATTTCACAATCAACATCAAAAAAGGAAAACAAGTAGAACTCATTTTCTCTCCAACATTATTTGAACAAAAAGAATCCACCAACTCAACTCACAATAGCATAAAAATAACTTTTCAATTCATCAACAAAGGAGTAAGCTCAACACTTTAACCAAGTAAAGAATAGCTTGATTATAACCAACTTAATGAAAGCAAATGTCAATCTCAAAGACACCCACTTAAGGTTTCACAACTTCACACAAGAAGCAATTAACCTTAAACCATAATGCTTTCATTTCCATAATCAACCAAAAGCACTCTCAACATTACAAGAAACATTTATCCCTTATACACCTTATTTCTCCCTTATTGTCTCATCAAAAATAAAGTTTATCTCTCATAAGAATGCAATAAGATATTTCAACAACACCTTCAAAATAATCTTTTATCAAAATAACAAGCTTTAAAACCCTTATGACTCCTAAGTTGTTTTTCTTCTAACAAACATCCTTCATCCGCAACATACACTTAGCAAAAATATTATTTTTGAAAAATACCTTAGCCAACAACAAAAATCGCTATGGATAAATTGCGCCTGAAATCTAACACCACCTGCTGCAACCACTTCACGTCAAAAAACCTTTTCATGTGATTCGAACACGGAACCTCCCGTTCGGGTAGCGCACCAACAGCCTAGCCGCTACCAATGCGCCAAAGGCACCCGGTGAGGTTTAAACCTCACTCTGTTATGCTTGTCCCTTCTACGCCAGGGAAAATAAAACACAGTCCTCCCTTCCTTCTGATGCCAACTCATAGAAGACCAACTATATGGCGGATTCGACAAATGGTGAGACAATCAAACGAATAGCGGATTACGAAGACGGTGAAGACACACAAACGATTAGCGGATTACGAAGACGACGAAGACAGACAACCGAATAGCAGATTACAAAAATGGCGAAGACACACAAATGATCATTGGATTACGAAGACGGCAAAGACACATAGTCGAACAACGTATTACGAAAAAGGCGAAGACACACAGCCGAACAGCGAATTACAAAAACGATGAAGACACACAGTCAAAACATAGCAAGCAACATTTTATCGAATTTCGGATGGGATACATTTGATTTTCATCGAGGGATATTAATATGAATTTTACCATAGGCTCTTTGACATCGGCAGAGGTCTTTAACACGTCGGCGGAGGTCTTGGCTAGCCCCCACAAAGCTAAAACATAGCGCCCACCTTGTTAAGTCATTTGCGCCATGGATCAGGAGAATCCATGCAAATAATAAATTAATATTTATTTAAAAATAATTAAATGGAACCTTAACAAGGTTTTTAATTATTTAAATAAATACTTCCTCCTAGACCCAAATGCATTAAACCAAGCATCCACCTGTAATCTTTAAACCTGCCAACTTAGAGTTTGCAAAAGACCTTTGAAACTGTCATGCCGTAACCTTCATAAAAAAAAATTATTTGACCTCAAATCAAATTCCTTCAAACCTTCTTGACATCAATGAAAACTTATACACTTGAGCAAAGGCAATGTACCCAAAGTACCCAAAATTGCCAACACAGTGGCGGATAGATCTGTTAGTGTCCCGAAAACTACTTGATGACCTTGTCTTCGACCAGATCACATGGAGGCCTTGGAGAGATCATCCAGGGTGGGCCAAGGACAGACAAGAGCTGGCTTGCATTAGGCGAGTCTACTGGCTGAGGATGGAGAGGGGAGAGGTGGAGCTCCACCGGTATGACCGATTTTTGAGGCAGTTCGATCTACAACAAGGGATCCCATCTCTTAGAGACTACAAGTTTTCTCGAACTGTTCGGGATAACACTTCAGTTAGCGGTCCTCTAGATTTGCAACACTTCTGGAGTTAGGACACAGACGATGCCCCCATCCAACCGATGGATGGTGATGACACTGGGGTTGTCGATGACTATGATGCCTAGTACGTAGGCATCCGCCCTCCTCGAATGATGAGGGCTCAAGGTCCGATTCATGCAGTTGTGCATCAAATGGGGAGGCGGTGCCAAGCGGCCATTGAGGTGGCACAAGGTCACAGTGGGGGAGAGCAGAGGAGACCACAGGCTCAGCAAAGGCCATGACAGTGGGATAGGAGGGAGGAGAGACCCCCTTCTCCACAAAGAGAGAGGCAACCATCGCCCGATAAGGGCAAGGGTGTGGACACAGGAGAGAGTAGTGAGATGGCTACTTTTTGAGCAGAGACTATCTATCTTCGGGCTTAGGTGCAGAATTTATAGGATGAGGCTACATGTCACCAAGTGGAGGCTACACAGCTCAGAGATGAGGTTGCATGCCTCAGAGCATGGAGTGGAGGAGCGAGCACTCAGGAGCTAGCACGGTCAATTGCTTAGACTGCGTTCTATCAGGGTATCTATTTCTAGCTGGTGCTAGAGGGCTAGAGGGTACAGCTACCAGTCGAAATTGTGGATCCGATCAGGGTTGGGTTGTCGAGGACTTCATCCTGATCGATGATGAGGACTCGCAGTACCACACATACTATGATGGGGCCACCTCATCCACCTCAGGGCAGGGGAGGAGATGAGGCTGAGAGCTTGAGGGGTTCTCGAGTTTAGGCTACTACACTACACAGACGGGATATATGATTGAGAGAATTGAGTATGCCAAGATGTAGATTGTGGCATATCAATCTAATTTTGATATGATGTACATATATTGTTGAGATATATATATATATATATATATATATATATATGATATTTTTGATCATATGACTTGTCTTATGTGTTTGTATGATGCTTTAATATTTTGGTGTGATTTATTTGAAGATTCATGTAATTATGTCGTTTGGAAATATTATGGTTTGGATGTCATGCTTTTTTTTTTAATTTAAATGAAATAATCTGATGTAAACAAATTGGTTGTTGCGATGTAATAATTTGATAAAAAATAAAAGGGACTTTTAACAATAATTTCAAAGGACATTGTCGCTATTATAGACCATTTCATGGAGTCGTCGCTCACTCGGTCGTCAAGCTAATCTCGGTATAGAAATATTGTTAAAAAGTAAAAGAGTGCTTAAGAGACTGTCTTAAGACTTTGTTGTGATGATGCAAATGATGATGATGATGGTGATTTGTTTTCAGATTTTTCATAAAAATAGCATGCACAAAATATTTTAAAATGATTTTTGCTAGGCATAAATTCCTAAGTGTGATAAAAGTTTTGAACAATTCCTTAGGAATTATACCATGGTTGCAAAAACTGAATTTGAACATAATGACATGAAATAGAATAAGTGTTCGTTTGTTTTAAAACATAATTGTGTAACATAATGATGTAAGTCATATGTTTTTATGATTTTAAATAAATGGGAAAATAAAATGAAAACAATGGTTTGCGCTAGGCATAGAATATTTAGGTATAGACTTATACCATCATCGCGAAATCCAAAGAAGAAAATAATAGTTTTATTGCATGGTTGATTTTTAATTTTTAAAAATAAACAGAAAATATGAAGATGAGGACTTGCGCTAGGCATAAAATTCCAATTGTGGTTTTGGAATTATACCATTGTCACGAAAGTCAAAAGTTATATATAATTGTAACTTTATTGCATATTGTTGAAAATGATTTTGATTTTTTTGGGTAATGCATGTGGTTGTATTTATACTAAACAATTGTTCTCAAAGAAGAAAATGAAATTATTCCAGACAATTTGCAAAAATATTTCAAGGTATCTTAAAGATAAAAATTAGGTTTATAAGGAATCCCATGTGCGTATGTGAGTTCATTTCTGATCTTGATTTATCATAATGATACACAAAATCTCTCAAATACAAATGTGTGTGCGATTGTAGTATTCATTTACCAGGTTTGAGCAAGATACTATGATACAAGTGATTTGAATTAACCAAATAAGTGTTCATTAACCATGATTTAGATGCATATAACCATACCATACTACCATGTAAGTCGGGTTATCAGGAGCTAGCTAATCCATAAGCAAACATAGGTCTATACAAAATAAGGTCACTAATGTGACAGACATATCACCACGCTAGGAGTTACCCAAGGCCAAGCGGGTTGGGCACAAACCACCTGTTATGGGGCTTACCTCACAGTTTTCGAATAATTGAGAATTCCAGGGATTTAAGCTCATCAACCCTTCTTTTCTTTTCAAGGGGTAGGGAAAGGATTTTATTGCATTTGCTTTTTCTCATTTTGCTTGCTTCTTTCTTTCTTTTCTCTTTTGTATTTTTCTTTTTCATATATTTTGCTTTGATATTTGAGATAATGCTGAAATAACCTTTTTCTTTTTCTCTTTTGTTTGAACTTTTATTTTCTTTCCTATTCTAGGGATACTTGCTCGGATTAGCTGTAGAGCAAGGGATTTTTATTCTGGGTAGGGGTGAGCATGTCCTTTTTCCAATTCTCAAAGATTTTAGACCATGTGCATGATAGGATAGCAGGGGAAACTTTTCGCTCAAAAAACCACTTCTACTATGTAGCATAGCATGGACATTACAAATATAATAATTTTATTGTGAAAAGATATGCTTGGTTTAAGTAAATAACAAGATCAATTCTCTATGCTCAAACTTTATTTAATTGAATTTTGTGGACTTTGATATAAGAGAGATTAGTAATCATGCCAAATAAATCAAGATATTTATTCATGTGAATGTGAAAGTGCGGGATTCCAAATAAATGCTAATTTATCCAAAATAATTGAAGATATAACTGCAATATGTCACAATTTAAGAAGTACAAAAATAAAATATGTTTTTCAAGATTTTTATGATTTTGAATGTTTTTGGTGTTTTTTAGATTTTTAAGTTTATAAATTAAAAGAAATACAAGATAGTGGTTTTGAAAATATTTTAAACAAATATATACAATGATGAAATGACCAATTTTTATGCGTAGTAACGTTTAAGATGCATAATATTCATAGGTTCTTTAAGTTATTTACCATCTAAGGTAGATAATTTGTATGCTCCCGATTCAAATTTAGCAGTGATAATATATGGTCCAAGACAGTTGGGCTCAAATTTACCTTTGAGGTCTTTAGTTGCATTAGTATTTTTTTGATTTTCTTTTAAAACAAGATCGTCGACCTCAAAGGATCGATGATGAACTTTCTTAGCATATGATCTTTTAAGCTTGTTTTGGTAGGCACGAAGATGCTCCAAAGAATTGATGTGCTTTTCATCTAGGATTTCTAGCTGACTGAGTTTGCCAACTCGATATTCATCTCCTACTTCAGTATCTTGAAGTAGTAGAGCCAAAGAAGGAACTTCTAATTCAAAGGGAAAAATGACTTCAGTGCCATAAACCAAAACAAAAGGTGAAGTACCTGTGGGAGTACGAACACTAGTTCGATAGGCCCACAAAGCAGGATATAATTGAATGTGCTAGTCGCGGCAAAATTTATTGACCAATCTTTTAAGGATTTTGATTAAGGTTTTGTTAGAAGCTTCTTCTTGGCCATTACCCTGAGGATAATAGGGAGTGGACCAACGATGTTGAATCTTATATTTTTGGCATAATTTCTTAACATCTTTATTTTTCAAACAAGTTCCATTGTCTGAGATGAAATTTGCAGGAATTTTGAACCTACAAATGATTTGATTAAAAATAAATTTAGAGACTTGTGTTCCAGTGCAATAAATTAAAGGCATAGCTTCAACCCACTTCATGAAATACTCAGTGGTAGATATGATGAATTTGTGTCCATAAAATGACACAAGATTGATTTTTCCAATAATGTCTAAGCCCCATTGTGAAAAGGGCCAAGGAGATGAAATAACCTACAGGTCTTGTGTAGGGGCATGGACAAGGTCAGCATGTTTCTGGCACTTGTCACAATGGCACACATAATCATGTGCATAATTATCCATGGTAGGCCAAAAGTATCCTATCCTAAGGAGCTTTTTAGCAATGGCACTACCACTGAAGTGTCCTCCACAAGATCCATCGTGGGCTTCACTCAAAGATGATCTAGATTCTTCTAAATTCAAACATCTCAATAGGATACCTTCAAAAGATCTCCTATATAAAGTATTTCCAATTATTACAAATTGAATTGCTCATCTACATAATAACCGACGCTGGTTTCTATTGGATTTGGCAGGGAAAGTCCCATTGTGAATAAAATCAAATATATCTGTATACCAAGGTTCAAGAGTAGTTTCATTGATTAGAAACACATCCAAAGGTTCTAGGCATGACTTATTTGAAGTAGGTTCCTGGAGTCGACAAATATTTATGGTGGCATATTCGTCATCTAACTCCAAGAGTAGAAGAGATGCAACTGCAGCCATAGCGTCAGCCGCACGGTTGCTAGTTCGAGGAATAGCTTCCAAGGTAACTTGATAAAATAAAGATATTAATTGTAAAACATATGCTTTATATGGACGCAATTTATCATATTTGGTCTAATAAACTTCATTAATTTGGTTTATAACAAGTTGAGAATCACCAAAAACTAGCAAATGTTTAATTTTTAGCGCCAAGGCAGCTCGTAATCCAAGGATTAGAGCTTCATATTCAGCAGTATTATTGGTGCAAGCAAATGTTAATTTAAAGGACAAAGGTATAATGTGTTTTTGTGGAGATATTAAAATAATACCTACACCAGACCCACTCATACATCGGGTTCCATCAAAGTATAATGACCATTGTTCAACATGGTCTGCCTCTAATTGAAGGCATTCATCAGGAAACTCAATGGTGAGGGGATAGGTAGACTTTAAGGGTGCAGCAGCTAATTGATCTGCTATGATTTGACCCTTAATAGACTTTTGTCCTTTAAAAACAAGTTCAAACTTGCTCAAAGAAAGAACCCACTTAGCTGTGTGACCTGATAAATAAGGTTGACTCATGAGATACCGCAAGGGATCATATTTAGCAATGACATAAGTTTTCTGACTGAGCATATAATGGCATAATTTTTGCATAGAAAATACGATTGCTAGACATAGTTTTTCTAATGTTGTGTAGTGGGTTTCATAACTAATTAGATTTCAGCTAATATAATAATTAGCACGTTCTCTTTTCTCATCATCAAGTTGAGCTAACATAGCTCCTAAAGCAAAATTTGAAGCTAAAATATACAGGATAAATGGGCGATCAGGTCTAGGCGATGAAAGCACAGGTGGGTTAAGGAGGTATTGTTTGAGAAGTTCAAAAGATTCCTTAAACTTGTCATCCCAATTAAAAGGGACATCCTTCTTAAGGAGCTTAAGAAAGGGACCAGTTTTGTCTGCCAAATTATCGATGAAGTGATGAATAGCTTGAATCTTACCTTGTAAACTTTGTAACTCAGATATATTGGTAGGTGCAGGCATATATGTGATAGCCGCAATCTTGAGAGGGTCGATTTCAATACCATGTAAAGAAACTATAACTCCTAATAGTTTACCGAACTTAACTCCAAATATGCATTTAGCAGGATTGAGTCGGACAAGGTATTCCCTTAACCAATCAAACACTATCCTTAAATATTTTAAGTGATCATCTTCTTTGATGGAACGGGCTATGATATCATCTACGTAATCATGTAGGATATCATGCATCATGTCATGAAAAATATAAGTCATAGCTCGTTGATAGGTTGCACCGGTGTTATTTAGGCCGAATGGCATCACTTTCCAACAAAAGGTTCCCCAAGGGGTAATAAAGGTTGTTTTAGCTTGATCTTCAGGAGCTACCTTATATGATTATAACCAAAAAATCCATCCATTAGGGACATAATTCCGCTTCCAGCAATAAAATCAATGATTTGATCCATGTTTGGAAGAGGAAAATCATCTTTAGGGCATGCAACGTTAATATCTCTAAAGTCTATGCAAACCCTAACTTTGGTAGCTTATTTCTTGGTGACTGGAACTACATTCGAAATCCATTCAGCATAATCAATAACTTGTATAAAAACAACATTCAAGATTTTTTCTAACTCCCCTTTGACTAGTAAGGCCACTTTGGGATGCATTTTTCTAAGTTTTTGTTTAATAGGTTTAGCATCCGGATGGACTACTAGGTGATGCATGACTACAGAAGGGTCTAAACCTAGCATATCTTCATATGTCCAAGCGAAGACATCTTCATATTCATTAAGAAATGCAATGTATTGCTCTTGTTTTTCTTGACTTAATTTCGATCCAATATTGATTATGTGGTGATTATCCTCAGTTCCAATGTTAATTTTAATGGCGTTTTCTACTTGCATGTGTAAATCTCTTTCAAAATTAGGTGGGGCGGGTGAAACGCCCAATTCTTGTAATTATTTTAAGGTTAACTTGGATAATTCCTCTTAAGGAGTCGTGGCCTCAAGTTGGGCTATAGTAGGTATAGAACCATCAAAATAAAAACCATTGTGTAACATCTCTTCAACGGAGACATCATGGAAAATATCTCCTTCCAAATCATCATCGGATTCAGCAATCATTTCAGGATAAGCTATGGATAGCATATTGCATGTAAATGGCTGATTTTTTAGAGGTAAATCATCACGCCCATCCAAATAATCTTGATAACATATAAGTTGATCATCATCTTCAAAAGGGAAGGGTTGACCCTTACTAGGAAATAGGCCCACACCACATCGGGCGGGCCATGGTTCTACCTCAAAAGGTTCTTTCATACCATTTTGGAAAGGTCCCAAGCCTTTCCTTTTATATCTCATTTTAAGCATTATAGGTTTAGCTTTAATATACTCATTAGTAAAATAACATCGAGCATATCCATCATGATGAGTTTTGATATTCCTAGGTATTCTGCCCCAGTCATATCCCTTATAAATGAAGGCACAACTCCGGACTTGGTAAGTACTTCCCATAGGTTGTGGGAGGCCCAAAGTACGAGGATATGGTGGCAAATTGCTTAAGATAATGTAATTTTGCATAGAAGCATTTGTTTTTTTTTATATAAGAATGTGAGATAAATCAGGTAAGAGTTCATCAGAAAGAGCATAAGATGTAGAAGGATCATTCCCTATATCTTTAGATGTGGAAGGTATGATATATGTAGATAATGTGGAGGTGTTAATAGATGGGTCTATAGGTTTTGAAATGATAGGGACAAAACATGAAGGATTGGTTATGGATTTAAGATCTTTTTGAGGTTCTAGTGTGGTTTGTTTAGAAGATTGGCGAGCTATATATGAGGGTGAAATTAATGGAGGAGAAATAGATGAAGTTATGGGTGTGTGTTTCATAGGTTTAGATGAAGAATAAGAATTAGGATGTGTGGATGACATAGCAGGGCAAAATTGGACTCCAACAGGTTCTGCCAAAGCACACATATCAAAGGGTCTAGGATCACCATGGATAGTGACCAACTGATTTTTAAATTCAAATTTAACACATTGATGTAAAGTTGATGGGACAGCCCGCATTGCATTGATCCAAGGACGACCCAAGAGGATATTGTACGATGCGAGGCAATGTACAATAAACACGGTCATATCTAAGGTTCTCGGACCAACTTGCAATGGGATGGTGATAACTCCACACGTTTCTTGTGTTTCATCATTGAAAGATTTTATGATCATGTCAATTTTCTTCATTTCATCACTTCTAAACCCAAATCTTTGGTAGAAGTCAAAAGTGCAAATATTTAGAGATGAACCATTATCAATCAACACTCTTTTGACTGCTACATATCCTATGAGGGTAGTGATATATAAGGGGTTATCCTTATGTAAACTATGTTGTGGTATATCTTTATCTCGAAAGTCAATACAATCGACTTCTCTAGTGATGATAGTATTGGTCATGGCTTCAGGTTGAATGTTTTGTGGTACCATCATTTGGCTTAATGTAAGCATCAATTCATCTATATGGGTAGGAGAAGATCTTAATAAGTCCAAAAGGGAAATTTTGGCTATAGTATTGGATAATTGCTCATTAATATTATAAGGAGGTTTAGGTTGAACATTAGGAGCATGATTCCTTTTATTGGGATTTTTCAAAACAAATGGGGTTGATCCATTGTTTTGAACTTGATCTTGTTGAGAATTTTGAGCTTGTTGTCTAGTAACGACTCCGATGGTACCTACAATGTTATATTGAGGACATTGAGTAGGTCTTGGTCTAGCATTTATAGCTTGTTCATTAGAAAGGAACTGATTAGAAGAGGTTCGAGTAGTAACTCTTCTAGGAAATGGTTCTTTTGGAACCATAGAATCTGTGATAGGTTGAATAGGATCTGATTCATCTTCAGAACTATTCGATTGATTTGAAGTGATTTCCATGTCACTTTCAGTATCCGATTCTACATCATTGAGATTCGGTATTTGAATATTATGTAGGGGCCTAGTCGTGACCATGGATAAAGTTGTGTCAAATTTTTGTAAATCATGATTAGGTAAACGTCCACTAATAGTTCCTACATATCGGGAGGGAGGAGGAACATTATGATTCTCAATTTGATTGGCCACCTCTTTACCATGTCTTGATAAAGGATGTTGAAATATATGTAATGATTGATTAGCATTTTGATTTTGATTTTGGGGAATGTTCTTTTGAGCATTATTAGGAGCATTTTGTTTAGGTTGGAAGGCTTGCACCTCCATTTCATTATTATCAATCAGATCTTGTATTTTATGTTTTAACATTTTACAAGCGTTGGTAGAGTGTCCAAGTCCTCTATGGAAATCACAGTGTAAATCGGCTCTGTATCCGGGCATGGTTGGATCAGGTTCCTGGATAGCTGGTAATTGAATCAAACCTCTTTCCAGCAATTGGGGTAGAATAGTTGATAATGGTTGATTTAATCTAGTAAACTCATGAGGAGGTTTACCAGGAGGTTTTAATATAAATTTTTTTGTTGTCTTCGTTGTATTGATATTAGCAACATTTTTGCTGTCAGTGACTCCGTCACCTACAAGTTGTTTGTTTTTATATTGATTTCTGGATGTTTTCTCATCATATTTCTTCCTAAGATGGCCTCTCCTAATGAGAGCATATTCTACTCTTCGAGCCAAGTCTATAGCCTGATCGAAGGTATTTAAGGTAGCGGTTGATAACAAATAAGATATTTGTTCTTGCAAATTATTAATAAAAATGTCCAACATTTCCCTAAAAGGTAGCACAAAGTGCAGTTTTTCTATCAACTACATCCATCTAGCTAAGAAATCCGCAAAACATTTATCTTTGTCTTGTTTTAAGTTGTACAAATCTTTAATGGTTACATGCCTCTCGATATAGGCACTAAATTGATGGACAAAATATTCAGTTGTCTCTTCAAAATTTCTCAAAGAATGAGTGGGCAATTGGTAGTACCACTCTAATGCCATTCCTCCTAAAATTTTTGGGAACATTTTGAGTAACAACAAGTCATCATGTGATATATCATGACATGCTATCCTAAACATGCAAAGATGCTCTATGGGATCTTCAGTTCCTTTATATATAGGTAGGACGGGCATGGGAAAACGTTTAGGGTATGGTTGTGCTACAACTATAGGGTCTAGAGGTTGACTACACATCTCCCGATAATTGTACGAGGGACGGTAGGGATCCATCTAGTCCATGTGGGAAGCTAACTGTTTCACCATGGCTTCCAAATTACTGGTTTTCCCACCATATTGATTCGGTGGAGCATGAATATGGGATTGATGAGCATATGATGGAGGGACATGCATATTAGATGCTATATTACTACTGTGTAAATTGTTGGTAGGAAGGGTGTTATGAAGAAGTTTTGAAGTTGTATTATGTTGTATCCCAAATTGTTGGAAATTGGTGTTTGGTTTCATTTTAGGTTTTTGTCGATTTGAAGCATATTGATCAATAGTTTGGCAAAATAAAGCAGTAAATGAAGGTCTCTTTTGTGTGGGCCTGATTTTAGGCTCAATAACAGGTTCCTTAGGAGGTTGGGTAACCTGTTGTTTTTGCATGTTCTGAATTATAGTGGCCATATCCATATTGGATGGTCCAGCTTTATCACTTTCTTGATCAACGAAAGACAAGGGATTAGTGTGTATTTCAAACATATGTTCCATGGCCGCTTGAGTGTCACTAATTTGTCCCCTATCAATATGAACTACCATATTAAGAGCACCAATATTATTATTGAAGAATTTCCAAAAAAGATCTATGTTATCAAAAGTAACAGTTCCATCTTGAGCCATTCTAGGGGATGAGGATCCTTCCTCCCTAACATTTTTTGGATGTTCATTTTCTTCAACCAGGTCATATTCTGGCTGTTCTAGAGTTTCTTCTTCTGGGATTGTATCCTTAGGAAGGGTATTTAATTTTTTTTTTTCTTGCCTAACCAATTTTCTTCTTCTTCTTCTTCAGTTTGTTTACCATTCCTAAGTTTAGTCATTGTGCTTAAACTTAGATTTCAGCAAATATATATATATATATATATATATATATATATATATATATATATATATATATATATATATATATATATATATATATATATATATATATATATATATATATATATATATGCAACAAGCTTAAGAGGTATATATTTTAATTATATACCTACTATAATATTTAAAATGAAATGTTTTGGTTTTTGTTATGTTTTTTGGTTTTTTGGTTTTAATAACAATATTATAAAGATAATAAACAACACACAAGATGCAAGAAATAATAATAATGAAAGCAATGATCTAGTTTTCTATAAACAATTTATAAATATCATTAATGGGCTCAAGTTCTTTAGGATTCATGAAATGTTCTTCTTCAAATTGGAAATTTTCTTTCAAGAATTTGACAAAAAGTGCTATAGTGATATTATGTGTTTCAGATTCTATTTTGTAAAAGTAAAGCTCGTGGCAATACTCTCGATATAACACAGCTCTAGGAACTCTTCTCCATATTTCCCTATCCGTAAGAACGACCTCCTGGTATTCTACATGACCTAGGAATTGGTGTATAGTGGCTACGTTCTCGAGGTATTCCTCGAAGGTGAACAATTTTGAAGACACAAGAGCTCTCCTATAATCTAACCACCTATGGCAAGCTCTCTGAAGTTCATGATAAAAAATGAGTTGATGAGGATCCAAGATTCTATCTAGGACAAGCCTCTTGATTTTTCTAAGATTTTTTGACCTAGATGAAATGATACCTAGTCTCCTATCAAGTTTGTCCCACAAAATTTGGTTTCTATCTGTTTTAGGCACACTAAGCACATAATTGATTTCTATGGCTGCTAATTGGTTTTCAACATTTATAGTAACTACTAGTATTTTCTTAGGAGCTACCATCTAAACATGATATGCAACTTGGTAATTTTCTAATGATTTTAAATGCATCTATTTTTTTGTTTTTGTATTTTTTTCAAAAGTTTTTAGTTTCACGTCGGGTTCACCAAAATGTATCGTTCCAAATTTTTCACACCCTTACCTTCAGGCTATAGTATCCGTGCCCGAAAAGGGGATGTGAAAAGGATGGGACAATACCTCAGACTGAGAGGCCTTTGGAAGGTCTCGCTTCTCGGGGGAGGTGTATTAAGGTGATTTTTTGACAGATGGTGGATTCACCAGGAAACTTTTGAATGGCAGTTTCCATGCCTAGGTTGGGAATATGTTTTATGTGTTCAATTTTATCTTTAATCATCCAAAGCCTAGGTTTAGCCAAATGAATCTAAGTTGTTCTATATGAAATGCAGATTTAAATGAATAAAGAAGGCAAAATTAATATAAAACACAGATAATAAATTAAGTGAATAAATCCATACCTGGTTTTGGATGTCTGATGGAGGTTCTGATTTTTGAAGTAGTCAAGATCGTCTATAATTTGACAGGATCGTCTCCTATCTGACAGGATCGTCTGAGATCTGACGAATTCATCAGACGAATTCATCAAATACCTACAAATAGAGAAATAGATACAAAATACCAGAAATACAACTATTCTGATGAAGGAAAATGATGTACAATAATAATAAGGATGTTAATAAGATAATCTCGAATAGAAATGTGAGTAAATGGCGACACTTTAATAGCTAATCATGATTTTATTATGCAATTAAACTGCATGGGTGAACTCCAAGATGCAAGATAACAGGAAATAATGATAAAACTAACTAAATGCAGAATAAAATAGCAACAAAGTATAGGAAAAGTGCAAACTCTAGGCACTGATTTCCCCCAATGCAAACTGCAGTCAAAATCGTCTCAAATTGGTACGAAATCATCTCGAATTGGACAGGATCGTCTACGATGATCTGAGCTTGCTCTGTTTGAAGAATAACAAAGTTCCTACAAGAAAACTTGGAAAGCACAAATGCATATGGTAATCCAGGGTATTCTAATGCGCGTAAAGGTCAAGTTACAAGAAAATTCAGCCAGGCAGGGGAATTTCAAGGGGGGTCCTAAGGTTTAAATAGGCTTAAGAGGGAGGTTAGGAGGATGGAGATCATCCTAATTTGGAAGATCTCCAATGGGGGAGGTATCCAGTGGTGCAAACATGCTTCTACCCAACTTAGAGACATCGTTGAAACAGAGGCTAATTATGAAAAATCAGTTTTGATACGAAATCGTCTAGACGTCCTAGTCCAGATGAACTCATTCGATCTGAGGTGATATCGTCTGATCGGTGACGATATCATCCAACGGTCACAACAACTCCTAAGAATGGCATGAAAAATGAGGAAACGGGTTTAACAAGCGATTAATGGGCGGTTTTGGGGTTGAAAATTTAAATTTGAATTATTACTAAGGTAATTTAATTATTGCTAAGTTTTACTGCACCAATTTTAGGGTGCTACAGTTTCCAGTCGAGCTACCTCATCCTCTAAGTCCTTGACTTGGGTCTTGTACATTTCTCTCTCATTTTTTAGCTTGGTTGCGTAGCTCCTAATGTCAATAGATTTGGCTTCATGAAGGTTAGCCTTTTCCTCAGTGGCTTTTATGAAGTCCATCATCTATTTCTCTCGGTTTGAGGTACTCTTTGAAAACTTATCTTTCCAATGAGCCTCTACTCTAGCAGCCACTTGAAGCTCTTCGTTCTTCTCATCAATCATCTTAAAATGATGCTTGATGTTAGCTTTGAGAGCTCATATCTGGTCTTCCTTTGTCCTTATTTGATCCTACTTTTCCAAGACCATCTCATTGAGCTTCTTGTCATCCATCATCAATTCCTCTATCTACTTGGCCTGCATAGCTATTTGCTTATCTTTCTCATCCAACTGAGTTGACATCTACTCATCCTTTGCTTTAACTTGTACCTCCAACTCCTTTATCCTGTCTTCTATTGTCTGACCAATCTGTCACTTATCTTCCTCAAGTGTTGTAATCTTGTCTTCAAAATGTGTTCTGAAACCTGAAATATCCTCCTCCAACTTTCTTATATTTTCTTCTATCATTGCCCTACTTTTCTATAGTTCTTCCTCCATTGCAACCAATTCCTTTTGAGTGGCTGTAGTCTCCTCTAGTTGCGTCTCCTTGAGTTGATGGATTTTTGTCAACCCAAAGCTCAACCACTCTATCCAATGATTTAGGAAGTTCAACTTCCATAGGGTAATGGACACACCTATGGAAACTCGTCTATACTCCACATCTGACGTATTGGTTGGGTAGTTTGGATGAATCACTCTATCCAAGTAAATCCTTGGGTCCCTGTTGTAGTTTGTGATCATCCCTTCTAGAAATTCTTCTCCTCCTAACATCGTTGTTACCTCTTCCATGGGTAACATCCATGGATGTTTTGTATGGATCTCTTATGTCTTCTTTATCCGCTCCGAACTAATCACCCATTTTGTTATACACTTCAACTCGAGAGACACTTCTCCTACATGGCAAATACAAAATATCATTCTTGCACTATTCATAACATGGCCTAATTTACTGAAGAAGTGCTCCACCTTATCCTCTACACCTCGTGCCTCCTCTTCTGTCGTAATTATTTCAAACCACGGTATCTCCAAGAGATAACTGGATTGCATTCCCCATCGTTATTCCTCTAAATAAGTCCTTAGTTTGTCTTCTTCTCTAAGGTGGCTAGAGCTTCCTCAAATATATCTAAGTGCTCTCTCGATATCAATATTTTCTTAAGGTGGATATTGTTTCTCTTGTTCCTCCTCCCCCTTGTTATCTACAATGTTTATAATCTCTTCCTGAGATCGTTGCTCGTCCTGTCCCTAAGCCTTATCTACTCCATATGAGCCTCTCTATGGCTCCTCCGTATTGTCTTTTACTTCCTCCTTGCCCTCCACTTGTTGCTCTTATACCACTATTTCCTCCTACAGCTGATGTGCATCCTCCATTGTCACCTTGGGGCAACAAGTGCTTCGATTTCTTGTGGCACTTCCTTATCTGAGGCTTCATGTCTGCTAGAGCCTCCTAATACAAATATGTATCACGTTTTCTTCTTTGACTCTACTATTGCTTCCTCTTGGGTTGTGGCCAATCCATTATGCCCTACCTCAAATCCTCTAAAGAATTCATAGGCATCCATCTTCTCATATTGAGAGAAAATTTTTTGTGAGTGTACTATTTTCTCTGCCTCTACCCAATACACTTCATCCAACTCTATCGCTTCTGAATCTGACTCTTCCATTCTTCGTACTTTGGGATCTGGTTTTCCTACCATCCTCTCTCTATTTTCTCATCCTAACATGAATCAGACTACTCTCTCTTTCTTTCTCAAGAGGCTACTCCTACTGCCTTCTAGCAGGTATTGATTGTTCCAATTCTGGCTCCAATCATCTTGGGCATTTCCTCTGATGATGTACATCGGCATCCTTCTCTAGAGAATGATCTTCTTGAGATTCACTCTTGTGTCGCTCACTACATGTCCGTGGTTTCTTCGGAGTCACCTTGGCTATGGGTATAGTCTTTACCCATTCTAGTATAGTTGGTTGATCTGGCCTAATCTCCCTAGGCTATGTCAACCCTGGGAATGTCATCCCTACTTTCGTCACTATATTGAGAAGTATACCAATAGCTTGAAAGGCCATCCCAAAGTTCTTTGGTCACTTCGTCAATGCTTCATGCATCTATCTCTCTAGATAGGTATCCCAATCATACTGGATCCCTTGGGTAATACCTTCTATGTACTGTGCCATCCACATTGGCATCTCTTTCTTGTTAGGCTCCTTTGGATTTCGATGATTTGAAAGGTCTACTACAACTGGCATCTCTTCATTATGTATCTTACACCACCATGTGGCCTTAGAAATGCTCAAGATGAACAACATCATCAACATGATGGGTAACACCCCTCTCCACCTATGATGGGGGTCAAGGGGGTGGGAAACCCCTTGTAGGGTCAAGATACAGTGTCCCTTGCAGGGTCGAGGGACAACGTCCCTCGCATGTTCCATGTCACGAGACAAGGTAGGGTGGAGGGGTAGCACCCTCGCCGGGTTCGAGGCAGAGCCCCAAAACCTTAATATAAAAATTGCTAAGACCATCACTGTCAAAGTCAAATTTTTCTCTTCCTTAGCACTTTGGGGTTCTTTACTCAACCTCCTTAAACAACTCCACATTGAATCTCTTTTACCTTGCCTTAACCACTGATGAAAAACTTTGTATGGTTCTACTCTGTATGATTTCGTATTACACAATCTCACATTGTACAACTTGACTTGAAATCATACAATATCTACCAACCGTATGATCTCACCTAGCCACCGTAGAGTTCCCTTTTGTAAAATCGTACAATCCCATTCTTCCTTAGGGAATTTTGAGTGTATGATGGGATTTTATATTTGGAAAACATCTTCCATAAGATCTTCCATCAAAACATCCTCCATGTCAACATATTCCATGTCAACATCTTCCATGACAACATCTTCTATGTCAACATATTCCATGTCAACATCTTCCATGTCATACCATATTCTACATCTTTTATTACTGTGAGGAGTGTCACAAAATACACCACCAGTTACAACCTTCCTCTTTACACCATTTGCACTCCAAACGATTATACAAGTTCCTACATGCCATGTGGGGTCTTCCTTACCCTCACTTGAAAATGTTGAACATCTTTGCTTGGCTGCTCTATTAGCCATCTTGGGAGAGTCGTCACTATCACTCGAGGTCTCCCATGGAATATTGACGGTATTCTTCCTCGAAGGTGTCTTACTTTTGTTGTTGTCAGAAGAATCAATTCGAGGTATCTTATTCTATCCCATCACTCGATGACCAAATTATCATGCATCCTCACTCTGTGACCTTCTTCGCTGATGTGATGGAGATTTTCTTGGTCTATCTTCTCGATTCCTCACATCCTATTGCCTTGGTGACTAACTCCCATCCTCTACATAGTCTCACAACCTCATTGCCTCTTCCTCAGGCCTTACAATCCACTCTCCATCGTCATGCACTTTCTATTTGTCACTCGTATCTTCTACGATCGATGGGTTTTCCTCCTCGTCTTCTGTCTCAATCAATAATATCTCAAAGTCTCCTTCTTCAGATGTCCAAACTTACTCTATCTCTATTTTGTGCGTACTCTAATATGAGTTACTCATGTTTCCTCTTTGAGTAATCCTTGTGCTCCTTCTTACTAGAATGTTCTCTCGTGGTTATATTCTCCCATGGCTTCATGTACTAGTGTTTGTCATAAGAAATCACCTCCAATTGTTTCGTCAAATTCAACCCATTTTAACAAAAATGCCAAATTCGATAAGGTAACGACACTAAATGTAACATACTTTGGCGCTACCTAATCGGGCAATGGATTCATCCAACTACGGCAATGACACCAAATGTAACACAACAATGAAGCCTAAAACTTATATATAATAGTAAGAAAGAAACTCAATCACACAATAATCATCCATAATGCATCAACCATACACACAGGATTGTACATTGTCATCCACAATGTCTGTTCTTTATTATTAATGGTGATCAACTCAGTACAATGTGGAAAATCTATCCATACTATAGCAATAACTCAAAAATATGGTTAACTCTCTATCCTAGCAACTATGAACAAGTAAACTAGTATCCAGACTCATAAATTCAAAATTGGGGCCTTATATAACATTGCCCAGGCCATTCCAAAGTAGTTCCTAAGACAATACGTTATTCACAACTGCCCAATTACAATTGAATACATTATTTTGGCCTTTTCCTAAGTTTACACCTTAGTTTAGCAAATCCATGCGATATTTCATCCCAAAATTACATTTCCTTTACATTTCAATGAATTTCGGTGTGTCCTATATGATTTGCCACTGCTCTATATGGTTTGCCCCTTTAGTTGTACGATATTATGTATGATTTGCTCCCTACTGTATGGTTTCACAAAACTAGAGCAAATCATCTCCCAAGCAGTCAAAAATTTAGCAAATCACTTCTTCTTTCTCTGGGAGGTGGATTTGCTACCTACATAAGTGACTTTGTGAAAGAACCTTTTGATTTATTCATAATAAATAATTCACTTTTAATTGTATTTCCAATTCTTCAAATAAATGTAAAATTTGAAAACGTAGAAGACTTTTTATCTCCCTAATTAATGCCTTTTCATATTTTAATGATGCTTGGAAGTTGAGATCATACCTAATGAAGCTTGCTCAATAATTTATCCTTTTCTTTGTTTTCAATATCTTTGTCTTTAAAAAGTAATTATTTCAACAATATACCTTTCTTTTATAAAATCAAATGCACTTCAATCTTGAAATGAATATGCAAGCCAATTTCTCCTTTTTCGATATTTTCTTTTTTTAAATATTCTTTCCTTCTTTCTTTTTTTTTTAAATCTCCTTTGAATAATAAGTTCGTTTTTAAATATTTCTTAGCATAATATTTTCCTTCAATTAATTTTGCAATCCCTTTTAATAATCTTCCTTTATTTTTATTTTTCAATTTAATTTCCTTCAATATTTTCTTTCATATAATATTTATTTAAATTCTTCTTTAATAAATTTGTTTCTATTATAATTAATTTATTTTCATTTTATAATTCTGCTTTCAAATAAATTCCTTCAAACTCTTTCTTTTTCATTTTTTACTTTCAAATTCTTCTTTCCAATCAATTCATTGTTACTTCAAAAAGTATGTTTATTTTCTCCTTATTTAAATAATATTTTTATGAATTCATTATGTCTCCCTAATTATTTTCCTTCAATATTCCAAATATAAATAGAGGCAAAAGAATATTTTTCATACCTCGTAAATTATGCTCTCAAATTTGTCTTCTTCCTTCTACGTATTTGCCCTTCAATATTACTGCTCTTTTCTAGAAACTTCCTTTCAAATGAAATTTTAAATAATCATTTTCCAAATAAAATATATTTCTCCCAAAAAAATTATGTGAGGCTTTGCTTTAATCAAACTTTAGTATATGCATCAATACCATAATCAATGCACATACCTGACATGTCCAATATTTGTTCATAAAAAAATTTAATTTGTTTTGCTCCTCTTAAGTGTTATTCTTGTACCAACTTGTGCTATTCTACAATTCTTTTGCATGTTTCTCGAACAATATTACATATTATCTTAGACGTATCTCATAATCTAGAATGCCCTTCCCATAAAATCTTCGTGCTATACATTTAAACTTTCTCCTTCTTCACCTAGGGTACTCTTCTAAATTATGGTGACATTTTAACATGATCGTTATTAATATACTCTTCCAGTGTTCTATACCTATTTTTTTTATATGACAATATTACTTTCACAGGTTTCCTCCTTTCTTAACTTAGAAATAAATCTTATCTAATGTCTCTAACCAACCAAAATAACTTATCTCTCTGGTTACTTCATTATTCTGCTTATTTTTCAAGTAGGATGTGCTAGTTTTAACTTTGACAGTCATATTATTATCATTTCCTTACAATCTTCTCTTCCTTCTTATATCGTGGTGCTCTTTACCTTCATACTTGCTTAACCATATTTTCCTTATTTACATAGTCTCCTTAAACTTTCTCTTTGACTAAGAATTATCATTATGCCTCTCTTCTTCCCAAAAATTTATTTAATTCACTTTAGCTCTCATGTTCTTCCTTTTCTTGCTATCTCCTCCAATGTACCACTCTTAAGGTACTCTCACAACTTAGTCTATCATAGTTCCAATACTACTATTAAAATACAAGCTATTTTCACATAAGATATCAAGCTTAAAGTTCTAACACAATTATGTACAAGTACTCAAACAAAATAGATGAGCTTACTATATTCATGGAGGTCACACTTAGTATACTAATAATTTCAATTACATCCATCTCTCATGTTTTCTCTACATATAGCCTTTACAAAGACTCTTGAAATTTCAACTCCATCTAATTATTTTCTTCTTAAACTCTTCAATCTTCCAAGAAATATGGCTCTTCATATTTTCATATGAGAAATATATTTTATTGACTCCTAAAATTGACATGCCGCTAATGATTACTAAATGATAAAATCTAAATTCCTCATATATACAAGACTCTTTTTACACCACATGTTTACAAACTATTTATAAAATATTTACATGTACCAAATAATGTAAAAAAGTACAACTACCAAATAATTGATTTTTCAAAGAGGAGACCAAAAAAATTAGTCTAAGGCTTGGATAACCTATTTAAAATGAAAACCCATGTATTTTTAGATTTTAACTTAATATTTTCTTCAAAATAAGCAAAGCTATTTTGAGAAAAGGAAATATCATGCAACTAGAAGTACTCCAAATTGATCTAAAGGTAGAATATCCACCATAAAATAGATTCTACCAACCAAATTAAGTATTGGTTGCATTTCTAAATAAACATATCCCATATATAGATATGTAATTTATTTTTCCAATAAAATTTAGACATATTTTAATTTTATAATAAGTGCTACAATGCATTACATTGGATCCTTTCATGGTTTTTGAACCTGTCCACTCTATTCTTTTTTATTTTCAAACATTGTACTCAACATTAATATTTAATGAATTTCATAATCGTGCTTACCTAATTTATATTTATCTATGTATATCTTAATATTACATCATAAATAAAAACTAGAATAGGACTATGGTGATTGGATTTTGATCCTATTATTTTCTATTATTCCTCCTTTAAATAAGTGTGATTTATTTTATTGTTGTGCGTAAATGAATGAAGTAGAACTATAATATTTTGACATGGCTTTACGATTATTGGATTGGATAAAATCTACCTCTTGAATATTGCATTTATTTCTCACATTTCTCCTTTCAAAATCTAAAATCAAGAACTCTACCCTTTTTGGAGTTTGAATGAGTGAAAATTTAATCTCTATGATCTAGTGCATGCAAAAAATATTAGGCAGATCAACACCACCTTAACAAGGTGACTAATTTTCAATAAATATAGATAGCATAATAAATTTGTGAAAGGACTAATAAGATATGAAAAGAGTCAAAATTCTAATATAACCATCATTTATTTGTTCAATTATATTTACAAGGTAGGCAAAAATGCGTGATGAAATACTTGAATACCATGCATAATAATCTAAATTTTATTTTGCATTAACTATTATGAGCTAATGCTCAAGGATTACAAAAAGAATCATTTACATCATGTTGCACCAAATTATAATGTTCATAACTCCAAAAATAATGAAATAAAAAGTACAAAAAATCTAATGCTAATCATATATTCAATAAGATCATCTAATAATGGAAGTGATTTTTGGTTATTGGATGAAACATTCTATTAAAATGGTGTCTCTTTAGTTTTATATCCTTTTGGTGGTTGTATCTTTAGTTGCATGACTTATTTGCCTAAAAATTTTCTTCCTTGCATGATTTTTCTTGAAGGATGTGCATTGACATATCTAACATTGGATACTTTCCTTCAAGATAGATGCTTTAGGTTTTATGCCATCATATCATGCATGAAATATAATATATAATGGATTGGATATATAAAGATTCAAAAATCTTGTGAAAACCTTTTTCCTCTAGCAATAAATTGAAGTCATATCATGTTGATGTTAGAAAACTAACATAGCTTATGCCCAATGATTGATTTGATTTAATGCTCCTTAAAATATTGATTTATTAACACAATTGATTGGTTGGCATCACACATATATCATATCTTTGTGGATAAATGCTCTGAGTATCAATAGGTTCTATGGATTAGGATCTTATGGATAAAATATTACAAGAGAGAAGACATGATAATTTTTTACCAAAATTCTAACATTATTCCTTTGGTTCAATTGACCTGACAATTTTCTCTAGAGGTTTTCATGCTTGAAAAATCACATGTATTGATTGGTAATATTTACCAAAATGGTTAGGTGACAATAGTGGGTGCAAACCACCGTAATCGCTTAAAATATTAAACTTTTATGGGTAGTATGTATACCATTTTTCTTATGTGTTTTATTTTATTATTACTAGATCATAAAAATAAAATTTGGAATGTAGTATTGAAGGTATATGAGACCATATGCCATATGGGATGATCCTAATGAAGAATGTTGTTTACCTAGTATATGTTTATCCAAAAATATTCTAGGAAGTTTAGATTCTTGACATGGAAGCATGTTGAATAAATCTATCTCCTATAAGATTCAAACCTTAGACCTCTTATTTAAAGTTTCAAAGTCCTCACCACACATAAATTCTTTTTTTAGATATATTCTTTTCAATATGTGACTATTACATGCTAAAATAATAGATGGTGTAGCGACCCTGGGAAGCGGTGCACATCGTCCACTACTCTATTTGCGAATATTATTTACTTAATCATGCATTAAAATGAAAGATACAACCAAAATACGAAGAAATGAATAGATAATGCTTTTTATTGCTTTTTCTCAAGTTTGGTTACATATAGATCCCTCTGAGGGATTCCCTTCATTTGATACAGATTTTACAAAATAGGGCAGCAGATGTATGATATCCCCTCGCAAGGGGAGATGCACTCTCGTAGGCTTCCTGGTGATGCACACGGAACTGTATGAGGGCTTACAGATGCCTCCTTCTCTAGGTCTAGCTCCTAGAGGGATCCTCTTGCTTTCGTATGTTGATAACCTATCTAGTGAACCTATAGTCCTACAAGCATGAAAACAATAGCAAATGCTCAGCTATCCGAGATTGCCTCCCCTATGAGGTTGTTAGCAATAACCCTAATGATAAATAGGAATATGCTCAATGATAATAGAAACTAATGCTATGAATGCAATAAATCAGATCTATGCTAATGGTGTGAAAACATGTAATAAGCTAAATGAAAGAAACTAATGCTAAGAACCCTAGACTAGGCCTGTGGGCCACTATCTGAGATAGTGGTCGCTAAGATGAAAACCTGTCTCTATTGCTCCAAGGCTATGGATCTAGGCTTGTTGTTGATGTTGAAATGATTGTCATTTTTTGTCTGATGTATTGAATATCCTGTAGATGATAACCCCTCAGTCAGCTAGCACTTCGTTGCTCCTAAAAGGTGCTCCAATTTGCTCTCCGATCTGATAGGGCTTCACTACAAGAAAAGCTCTCCAAGTCTCAAAAAGCTCTCCTCGATTGTATCTCTACAAAAAGTCTCTTGAATCTCCTTTGGTGCTCTTAGGTTTGCACCTTATAATGTCTTTGAAACCCTAGGTCAATGTCCAACCCTAGGACTGAATTCTGCATGCACACTAGATGTTAGCATGAGAAGTTTTGTCTTTTCTATGTTTGAAGGCTAGTTAAACTAATGTCTAAACCTAGACTTGAGTCTCTCATGTAAACTGGTTGTGAGGAGGAATGCAAAGTTATCCCCGCTCAGCCTTATTGCATGCAAACTACCACTTCCACCTAATATTAGGCTATTTTGGTGGCAAATTGCATTTTAAAGCTTAGCCGTTATCATCTACAATGGCTAGGGTTTGGCCGCTCTGAGCTTTAGCGACCAAGATTCAGCCACTCTGGTTCATAGCGGCCAGGCTTGGATGGGCTAAGACTACCCTAGATGAGTGGTGAAAACCACTTTTGGCACTTGGAAGGTCCCAAGGTTTAGTCACATGGTCTATGGATGCCCATATGAGTAGTTCTCCTAAACACGATGTGTTTTAGGTGTCTACAGATGCCCCTTTTTGGGATGCATTGTGTGGGAAAAACACAACACTGAGCAAAAATGTAGACTGCTATGTTTGTAGGGTGTATGATGATCATTGGTCTGATCAATGTTGGATGGCCCAATCATGCAAGATGGCATGCACCCTTGAATCATTGCTTCGACATACTGGAAGGCTTAATTTAGCATAGGGCTTGCACATATTCACTTGCACTCATTCCTCAAACACAATCGGGTAGCTTATGTCACTACAATGAGATCCGATCGGAGGAGAGCTACAAACTAAAAATGTCATATTTTGCTTATGAACCCAACAAATAGGGGAAATTTTGTAATAGTTGTCTGCAATGATTCGTAGGATGAACACAATTTTGATATGATTGAGTGATCTTTGGTTGACTTTGATTATGATTATTTGAAGAGCTAACTACCCCCTCACACAACGAATTGATGAGGGAAGGGCAATGAATGAAGCGACAAGTCGCTTGACCAATATGACTAATTTGGTTCCTTTCTAGTGCTTGTTCTTTTAATGGGCAAACCCCCATCCAAGTGTGATCTCAACTATTTATGATGATCATTCATCCCTATCCCTGGGAGTGGTCCGGCCATAAATGGCCTTCTTAGGGAGTTAGGATGAGTGATTCTATTTAGGCTTTTTGTTGAATCACTTGGCTCAGTGTTGTTATGTCATAGAGGAATTAGGATGATTCTATCGTACCCATGGAGCAGTCCGACCATCTTGGTCTTCTTCGGGATTGAGGGGGTACATCATGATTCCAAAATGATTAATTTACCCCAAGTAGCCTTATGGTAACTCACTCATCTCACCGAATTGCATGGAGTGCAAATCGCTGCAACCATCGAGTTGATAGAGTAAGTAACTGGATACGAGGCTTACTTGAGATTTTGTTTCTATGTGATTTTTTTGTTATTTTGAGCATTATGATGTTTATGGATCATCAAAATGTGTTTATTTGATTTTTTTGTTATTCCTCATGGGAGGAATTTTCTTGTTTTTGTCTATGTTGCTGGCCACTGTCAGGTCCAATGACCCCTAAATGCCTACTTCTGGCCGCTCTCGACCTAAGCGGCCAAGAAGTTCGAGCTACTGACAATGGTATCAGCTAAGGCATAACTTGGGAAATATAAAAGTAGCCTAGGGTTTTGAATTTTCATTCTTCTAGTTGGCGATTCACTTTTTAGAGATCTGGAGAGAAAGTGACAGTTTGCAACTTGGAGCATTTTGCATTGAGGATTATGGTTGTGCGATGTGAGGCATCGGTGAGTGGAGGAGCTAGAGCTTCTCGGGTATGCTTCGAAACCCTAACCTCACTTGTCTTTTAGTAAAAATGAACCTCACTAAGTAATTGGTAAATGAATCTCACTAAACTTGTTGGCAATGAACCGAACCCGTAGATAGGTTTAGTTTAGGTTTTAATTTGGTGGGCTTGTCCCCATTTTATGTTTTTTAAAATTTTTTGGTATTTTTGGCCTAGGGCGTATGCGTTTGTCATGTCGCCCATCGGCCGCTATCGCTCAGAGTGGCCTTTTTAGCCCATGACTTGGTCATTATCGATGGTAGCGTCGATTCAAATCTCAATGGTCAAAATTATGACCATTGGGATTTGGTTGTTGCTAGCCTCGACGATCGATTTCTGGTCATTGTAGGTGAGAGCGCCAAAAAACCTTAGGATATTTTTTTTTTTTTGGATTTTTGAGATGATTAATTGATTTTTTTGATTTTGAGTTGTTTTTTTGAAATTTGTTGCATGATTAGGTGCATTTATTCCTCTTTTACTTAGAATTAGGATAGTCTATCATTATTTGCATCATTTTCCATGTTTTATTATGATTTATGCCTTAGATGCACTGTAGTTATACCTTGATTTTTGTCCTTAGATTCTTACTACTCGGGCTCGGGACCTAAAGCTCTTAATTGACCTCCTTCCTCATATGGATGATATAGACTGGGCATGGTTTAAGACCTATAGATTATAGTATGTGACCAAGCTTCCCCAAATTATGTCGGATCAGGCCTACCTCATGGCCTTGGCTCACCGATGGGATCCTCGGACTAATACCTTCCACCTTCCTACCGGTGAGATGACTATCACATTAGAGGATGTATATAGGATTTTTTGGATTCCTTTTGATGGAGTGGCCATCGTCTCTTCGACCACTAATGACCATGAGGTAGTCTTTGCTAGGGTGTTCGAGAGGCATGTTGTGGCTGCCTTCTAGGACACCAAATTTGGAGGTGTATCTATTCTATGATGGTATAAGGAGAGGGTCTTCTCTGTGAGGCATGTAGTGTTGTTGATGGTCGTCAGCAATGTTCTTATCCTAGACTACTCAGGCTTGAGGTTCTCATGGAACCTCCTTGCGATGGTTCAGGATTTGATGGATAGTGAGGAGCCTATCATCTATGCATGGGGGAGGTCTTTGCTAGCATAGTGCTATGATGAGTTGTATCACATCCGTCAGTGGGGTCATGTTAGCATCGCTTGCAGCTTGCTCTTGTAGATATGGGGATGGGAGCATATCCATGTAGATCATCCTAGAGGGCTCCCTATGGAGATTATAGATATATATGGTCGGATGTAGTGCTATGCTACCATATGGGCTCGAGAGTATGAGAAGTGCAAGAGCTACCCTCATGTAGGGGAGCTCCCCCATTACATTGCTACTTTCATTGGGCTATAGGCCAGAGATATCATATGGCACCCATATCATGAGTGCCTAACATGGGATGATCCAACTAGATTTATAGCTAGGATATGACATGAGTGATGGATCATTGGCCACAAGGTCGGCATCAGAGAGTATTTCTTCTACTCTCGTGTCCTTCATCAGTATGGATTGTAGTAGGATGTGCCATTTTTCCTAGTCTTATATAGGCGCATTACAATAGAGAGAGAGACCTTCCCCCACCATGGATTATAGAGCTTAGTGATGAGGAGGATGCCCTAGTAGTTGATGCAAGTGTTGATGGGGGAGTGATAGATGCATTTGCATAGTGGTGGGGGGATCAGATGTGGCATGGTGATGGTATTCTGGGCTATGAGGATGATGGTGGTGATGGAGGTACAGATCTAGTAGGGTGTAGAGTCTAAGCTAGGACTGAGGGATGGGGCCAATTGGTAGAGTAGGTGGTAGTGGAGGAGTAGGAGGCTCCTAAGGAGGAGGAGTTGGATCTTGAGGAGAGAGATTCTCCTCTTAGGGCATATTTGCATGAGGTAGAGGTCAAGCTCTAGTCAGCCAAGATCTAGGTACAATAGCATGATGCCTCTATAGTACAATGAGATGCCACTATAGCACAATGAGATGCCACTATAGCATAGCTCATGACATATATAGGTATTGTAGGTTGCTATCGAGGGAGGTGCTACTAGGATGTAGATTTTTGTTGATCCTCCTACACCATAGGTTCCTATAGAGGTAGATCTAGGGGTAGAGACTAGGTAGATGTAGGCCTTTCTAGATGAGTATGAGGTAAATATTTTTGATGATGCAACCTACATTGCTACTCTCTCGATGCATATTAGGAGGCTAGGAGCCACTCCTAGGGAGAGGGTAGGTTTCGGTGGATCATAGGTTAGTGGGTGCTCCACATCAGGGTAGTCTTCCATCCGGCCTAGGTAGAGGACCCAAACTCATATAGAGAGACCAGCAGGATCTAGCTCACATCACTCTCCTAGGGATCCCACCACAGGGGGTGGTGCTATAGGGGGTGCAAGCCTAGTTTGATTCATGATGCACTTTGAATTTTATTTTTGAGGTCATCTGACCTATATGACTATAGCCTATGGGTATTTTTGTACATCCATGTATTTGAGACACATATTTATATGAGATATTTGCATTATGATTCATTATGTGTGTCATTTATTGCTTATGTTTTTGTTTTATTTATGTGATGTGATGATGGTGTTATGATGTAATGATGTATGTGTTAGATGATAGGTGATATTTATGATGATGTGGATATTTATACGGATGCTTATGTAGATGCTTTTATGATCTGATTACTGTGACATGATGTGATGTATCATGAGTTGACTTAATGATAGATTTATGATGTATGCATATATGGATACTAATATGGATTTATGTGCTTTGATTATGGCTATATGATGTAATGTATGTGGATGCAATGATCTGATATTAGGTGTAGATGGATGATTGATGATCTATGTATTTATGGATGCAACTTTATTTGTTAAATGCATGTTTAATTTTGCTTTTAGTTGTATGCATTCGACTTATGTTATGATGTGGCAAATGCAATGTGTGGAATGCATTATCTACATGGTTTTTGATCTAATGTAAATGAACCTATATGCTTTAATCACTTAAAACATAAGGAATGCATATGATATGATTTTAATGATCTAATGGGTGACACCACAGAAAGTATATTAGTTATGAATGTAAATAATCATTCTTATCACAAGAACTAATTATTTAAGCATCCATATGTGAAATGTAATGGCGTGGAATGTGTGTAGTTTCTTGATAAGCTTCTATAATTTAAAAGATACAAAATAGTCAGTGGTCATCTAAATATCATTTCTGACATCCATCCGGTATCTAGCCTACTTTGTTAATACCCTTTAATTCACAAAACCTCATAAAGAAAATTGTTGATGCGATTGATGATATGATTTGTTGCCATATAGGAAGTTTTGAGGCTTTTCCTGAGACTCAAACACTCTAGTTACCCTATCAATAGTTGCATACTGACCATACAAGACTTTTGAAAAGCAAGGCTTTCATCATGGACCTAGAGATTCATTATCCCTGTGTGTGCAAATGAATATATTTAGATAGAACTCAAGCATTTCCTTCGATGTCAGACGGGATTATTTCAGCCCATTGCTAAGATCGGGGATCCTCAATTGTTCATCTGATCCTATGTTGGACTTAGTTGGACTATACCACTAGGCAGTATTGGGTTACCCAAAGCTAGCTCATCCACATGCAAACATTGGTCTACACAAATGCAAGATGCTATTGTGATAGACATATCATCATGCGTAAGGGTATCACCATTGCTAGGCATGGTTGTACACCAAACTTGTAATGGGGATCACCTTCCAATTTTGTACAATGCTAAGAATTCCAGGGATTCAAGCTCCATTCCCTTATTTTCTTCATTTTATTTGGGATACTTGCTCATGCTTAGTGATGAAAATCACTATTTATTTTTTATTGATTTTTCTCTTGAGCAAGGGACTTATGTAGGGATGATAATCACTTGTTTGTTTTGACTTTGAATTTTGCTTGATTTTGGGATTTTTGCTTGTTTTAATGAAAGCAAGGGATTTATGTAGTGATGATAATCACTTGTTTCTAGGTAGGGTGGAACTTGTCCTTTTGTCAATTCTTAGCACCTTTGAACCGGTCGCACAAGGGGATAAGCAAGGAAGACCCTTTTTTGCTTAAGGTAACCTAGACCACTTTTGCAGCTTTTATCTTTCCCTTGTACCAACTAGGATTTTAGTGTTTTTAATTAGTGATGGGATCTTGAATATCTGAGGCAATCACGACTAGACCTTACCCTCTACTAATCAATATGGCTTTCCACAAAATTTGATAAGACCACTAGATATGGTTGAATGACCGAAAAACCTTAGCCTATTCTTTATAGCAACAAGAATGGTTGTGTTGAAAAACACAGTTACACACATGGATGAATGGATGAAGATGGATTTGAGTATTTGTGGTTGTGATACAAACTATGGCATCATTTGCAATATTGTGATCATAACATGTGCAAATGCAATGGATATGAATGTAATGCAACTATGTGGATGCAAATGTAAGATGCAAATGTTTTTGTATTTTTGATTATTTTGTATTGTTTTTGTACTTTTGATTTTTTTTTTTTTTTGACCAAAGGGCTTATTGTGCCTTTGGGGATTTTAGGGGTTGACCAAATGGCATGAGGATACCCTTGGAGCATTTTTGATTGAGTTGACCAAGCGGCATGAAGATACCCTTGGAGCATTTTGATTGAATTTGACCAAGCGGCGTGAAGATACCCTTGGAGCATTTTTGATTGAGGTGACCAAGTGGCATGAAGATACCCTTGGAGCATTTTTTATTGATTTTGACCAAGTGGCATGAAGATACCCTTGGAGAATTTTTGATTGATTTTGACCAAGCGGCATGAAGATACCCTTGGAGCATTTTTGTTTTTGAATATTTTATGTTTTTATGATTTGTTTGTAATTTTATGACATATTTGAATGTTTTTGTATTTTATGTATAGAATTCCTTCAAATGGATGATATTGAGAGGCTCAGGCTCTTCAACACCATCCAATGATGTGAGGTGATATGCTCCAGGCCCAACCCTTTTTGAGATTATGTATGGACCTATCCAATTTATCATAAATTTGTCTCGTAGGTGCGGTGGTAGATTTGAGTTTTGTTGGTTTTCTTTGAGCACAAGATCTCCAACTTTGAATTCTCTTAAGTGGACTTTACTATTGTAGGCTCACGCAAGGTGATCCTGATAAACATGGAGATGCTCCAAGGCATTGACTCGACGTTCATCAAGAAGCGTTAATTGATCAAGGTGGCCTTGTCATGCGGTGTCATCATCTATGAAGTCCTTCAATGCTATGCGCATGGTTGGAATTTCCAACTCTAGGGGCATGATGGCCTCAATGCCATATACAAGTGAAAATGGTGTTGCCCTAGTGGGCATCCGCACACTAGTCCTGTATACCCATAATGCAAGAGGTAATTGTAGATGCCAATCCTTATGATTATCTTTCACCATCTTCCTCAAGATGGAGACTATTGTTTTGTTTGAGGCTTCTGCTTGCCCATTTTCTTGTGGATAATAGGGTGTTGAAAAATTATGTTGAATATGGTATTTGTTCATCAAAGCATGCACATTTTTGTTCTTGAAATATGGCCCATTATCCGATATTATTTTTGAAGGGACCCCAAAATGACTTATGATATTATGGAGTATAAACTCCACAATCCTTGGTCCAGTTGTCGATGTCAAGGGGATCGCTTCGACCCATTTGGTGAAATACTCAATGGCCATTATGATGAACATGTGTCAGCCTAAGGATGGGGGTGAGATCTTCCCTACTAAGTCTAGTCCCCACTGCAAGAAGGGCCATGCTGCTTGGATGGGTTGCAAGGCTTGTGATGGCAAATGTGTGAGGTTCATATGATGCTAGCATTTAATGCATTTCTTGACATACTCACAATAGTATTTTTCCATAGTGGGCCAATAGTAACCCATTCTCAATATGCGCTTAATGATGGCCATGCCACTGAAGTGACCACCACACGTACCATCGTGAGCCTACAAAATTGCCCAAGATGCTTCCTGCAGCTCAAGACAATGAAGGAGCATTCCATCATAACCTCGTCTATAAAGGATCTCTCCCAATAAGATGTACCTTGTTACCTTCTATTTAAATGTTCATCTTTCAACATGCGATAGGCCTTGTGGTACCATTCCAAGCTTTAGGAAATCTCATAACTGGGAAAGCCAATCTTGATAAGCCACAACTTCTATAGAAAATATGACCTGTTCCTCCTACTTTTTGAAACTTATGAATATATATTGAGAAACAACCCTATGGTGAATGGTTGTACCACACTCCATAGGACCTTGAGAGATCAAAGACCCCCAAGGTGTCATTCGTAAGAAATCTCTAGCTCTGAAGGACCAATCTTGATTTGGTTCAATATTGATCATGTTGATTGACTCTTGATTATCAAAAGCCTCACACTGTATCATTGAGTGCGAGAGCACTTTAACGTGAATGGTTGTGAAATCTGTAGATGGATTCTGAGGGATTAAGGATCCCAAAGATGCCATGGTGTCTACAAATCTATTTGATGTATGAGGGATTGCCTCGATGTCATACCATTCTAGTCGGGCTAGGTAAGTGTCAACAAGCTCCTTGTAAGATTTTAGGAGTGGGCATCTACATTGGAACAATCCCTTGACTTGATTAACTATGAGCAAGGAGTCACCAAAGATATTCAATATTTTAATGCCCATTGTGATGGTTGTTTGGAGTCCTAAGATCAGGGCCTCATACTCTGTGTTATTGTTTGTGCAAGGGAAGTCTAGTTTGAATGATAAGGGTAATGGAGTACCCTATGGTGTGATAAATACAATCCCTACTCCGCCCCCTTGCTCACACTTCGAACCATCAAAGAATAATGCCATGTCTCTTTATTTTTTAGGTTCTTCGAGTTTTAGTGGATCTGATAATGCAAAGACTGCATCATCAAGAAATTCTATGGTGAGAGGCTTGCTATCCTGAAGAGGTGCCTCTGCTAATTGATCTACTATGACTTGTCCCTTGATGGAATTTTGGCTTATGAACTCTAGATCAAATTCTATCAATAGCATGATCCACTTTGTAGTACGTGTATTGTGATAGGTCTTGTTCATCATGTACTACAAAGGATTTTGTTTTGATATAACGTAGGTCGTATGGCTCAACATGTAGTGTCACAACTTTTTGGTTGCAAAGACCACTTCTAAACATAACTTTTCTACATACGCATACCCTAGCTCATAACTCACCAAGGTGCGACTGATGTAATATATGGCTTGCTCTTTATCTTGTGCATTCTTTTGGGCCAACATGGTGCCCAAAGTAAAATTAGTAGCCGATATGTATAGTAAAAATGGTACGTCTAGCCTTGGTGGAGCCAATATTGGTGGTGTTTCTAGGTAAGTTTTGATCTCTGCAAAGGCTTGTTGGCACTCTTCATCCCAATGAAAAAGGACTCCTTTGCATAGCAGCCGATTCATGGGTCGATATTTATCTGATAATTGAGCAATGAATCATTTTATGGATGCTACCTTGCCTTGTAGGCTTCTCAACTCCCTAATGTTGGTAGGGGTGGCCATTTCCAATATAGCCTTTACCTTTGTAGGATCAACTTCAATGCCTCTCTTAGAAATGATGAACCCCAAGAGCTTACCAGAAGTTACGCCAAATACGCACTTCTTAGGATTCAATCTGACGTTGTGCTCAATGAGGTGATTGAAGACTTTCTTAAGGATCTCAGCGTGCTCTTGTCGCAATAAAGACTTAGCCAGTAAGTCATCCATGTAGTCCTCTAATATTTTATGCATATAGTCATGAAAGATGTATGTCATGGCCCATTGATATGTGGCACCAACATTTTTAAGGCCGAATGGCATCACCTTGTAACAAAATGTTCCCCATGGAGTAATAAAAGTGGTTTTGTGTTGGTCTTCAGGTTTAATTCTGATTTGATTGTACCTAGAAAAACCATCCATTAGGGAGAGCATCTCATGACCTATAGTGGCATCAACAAGAGCATCTATGTTAGGCAATGGGAATGAATCCTTTGGAGTTGCCCCATTCAAGTCTCTTAAGTCTGTGCAAATATGGACTCTTCCATCAGGTTTTCCCATGGGCACCATGTTCGAGACCCATTCAGGATAGTCGATAGGAATGATAAAAATCACATCCAATAATTTTTGTAACTCATTCTTCACCATCAAAGTGATGGTTGGATGCATTTTCCTCAACTTTTGCTTGATTGGCTTCTTCATGGGATCCAATGAAAGGTTGTGAACAACTAACTTTGGATCAAGCCCTGGCATGTCTTTGTAAGTCCAAGCGAAAAGGTTTGGCCTCTCCTTGAGGAGAGGGATTATGATGGCTTGTTCCTCTAGAGATAGACTTTCTCCGAACTTGAATTTCTTTGGTTGAGTAGGATCATCATTGATGTCCACCTCGAAATTCACTTCTATAGCCATATGTGACCCATCCTCTAGTTGGTGAGGCATGGGTATCAAATGAATGTCATCAATGGGATTTATAGGTCCTACTGACTCAGGATCCAAACTAGCATGGAATACATCATATGCACATCTTGATGCAAAATGAAATGGTTGTAACATCTCTTCTTTAGGGAAAATATCCTCAGGCTCTATAGGTGAATCAGTGTGATCCCAATCAATAGCATCTATATCAAGATACAATGGTTTGGTAGGATCTGCTGGGTTATGAAGTGGAGTGGTCAAATCAATGGAGATTGTATTGATGGATGGAATGAAATCTCTAGGACCACATGGGTGAAATCTTGTCTCATAGGTTTCTCCCTCATGCTCATGATGAGGCTCTAGAGGAAAAGGAATCTTCGGATCTGGCCCATGAGTAGGCTGGATAATAGGATCATTGGGTTCCAAGAGCTCTCTGAATGTAGGTAGAGGGGGATTGATTATATGGTAAATGGCATTTAAGTCGATAGGTCTCCCCAAAAACTATAAGCTAGGGTCTATGGCATGAAATGTCACTTCTCTTTCTACCAGCATGTTGACTTGTCACAAGTGGTGAGGCCCAAGATAAGCCATCTCAGTCTCATCTTCAAAGTCATCATCACTTATCCAAAAACCATTAGCATTGGTATGTGGCCCCAAGACAAGGGGCACGTGTCTTGGCCCCAAGTAGGCCATATCTATTTCATCCTCATATTCTTCATCACTTATGAAGATGCCATTTGCATTAGTTTCTTGCCCTAAGCTATGGGGCCACTACCTTGGCCCTAGGTAGGCTCTTTCTATTGAGTCCTCTAACTCATAGCCACTTTCATCCGATATGTACCCACTCTCATTGTGGCTAGACCAGGCAAGGCTTTGTAAATAGCGAGGCCCATGATAGGCTAAGCTTATCTGTACTTCATCATTGCTTGCCACATATCTATTTTCTTCTCACTCTTCATCCCACAAGATGCAACCTGTAGGGGTGGCATCAATTGAGAAGTTTGGATGATAAATATCTGGTGGTGGTATGTTTACCATGACCACTTGTCTATTGATCAGATGTCTTGTACTTGGTGGGTGATAAGGAATAAAATTGATGTCTTCTCCTAACCCCAAGCTTAATCTATCCAAGGATGCTTCTAGAGAGTCATCTTGACCTCTGATGTGGTAGCCTAACCCAAAATTGTCAGTGGGAAGTTGGTATTGTGGCTCGCATGGATGCCTACACCCCTACTCATATATACCAAGATCGTAGCCATGCCAATGGTAATGTTCAAAGTAGCTTAGAGAAAACTCGGTATTAGAGAGGTAATAAACATTAATGGTGAATAGTTCATCATTGTCCTCTTCTATATCTGAAGACTTATGGGTGTAGTCCAGGCCAACATAGATAAAGTTGGTCTAGTTGGGAGGGATTCCAAGTGGAACCACTATTCCCATTGGTGGTCTCAGGTCTTTTGGTCATCCCATGTCTCATGCAGACTCAATGATAGGTGTGAATGTTATGTTCTACACAAGGTACTCTCCTATCCCTATACTTGCCAAGTGTATTATCGCATGTGATGTGGATGACCCTACAGATGACACTAGCGAAGTGGGTTCTAGTATTTCCTCGGCTTGATTCTGGAAATCTTCTTCTTCCATGGGACTTGGGATTTCTACAATGGCTATAGTTAGAAATTCCTTGGGATTTTCTTCCTTGATTAAGGGTACCTTTAGCTTCTTATTGTCTTTAGGTTTTGACGTTGATGGTCTCTTAGAAGCGTCAGTTGTTTTGGGTGCAAGAGGAGGTGCTGATGTGGATGGGTCTTTTCATACCCCTTTGTTTATGTCATCTAGTTGTGTAGTTGGAGATGAAGGTCTTACATATATGTGGGTGGAAGGAATCATAAAATATCCTAGAAGATCCACCTGATGGACATATTTAAATGGCTCTTCATCAGCCAACACTACATAGACTTTGTCATCATGCACATACTTGACACATTGGTGTAAAATCGAAGGAACACACTTCATATCTCTTATCCAGGGATGCCCTAGGAGGATGTTGTATTGCATAGCCCCTTCCAAGACATGACACATCATAGGGATGGTCTTATGCCCCACATTAATGGGTAGGACTATCATTCCCATAGTAGAGCATAAAGCATCATTGAAAGCTCTTAACGTGTAGGCTCCTGGAATGATATTGGATTTGGGGATCTTAAGGTGCCCTATTGTTGTTGTTGTGATGATGTTGATTGATGAACCTGTATCGATCAAGACCCACTTGAAAGGTAAATCATTGACTGAAGCAACAATGTGCAATGGAGGGTCTGGTAAGGTAGTAGGTACTATCTTAATCTCATGATCATAAAATTGGATTACAGGTTCTTGGCATTGTTGTACTTGTCCCACAAAATGTGTGAATGCATTGGGGTCTTGTGGTTGGAGCTCAATTGATCTCAAAATCTCCATCAAAGTCTCCTTGTGCTTTGGGGACTATTGTATGAGCTCATAGATAGATAACTTGGTCGAATTCATTTGTAAGTTTTGTTCTAGTCTACTCTAAATAGTTACCATAGGTCGGGTTGGTGGACCTGGAAGGTTGTTTTTTCCCCTACCTCTACCTAGGTGTAGTTAGGACATTAATGGGAGTCGTAGGAGGTTGTGGTTGACCATATCATCTAGTCTTGGTGGCTATATTGACAATTTCAACCATCCCAATGCATCCATGGGTAGGTGTATCGATTCAGACCTGATTGACTTGGGCACCTTGCCCTCTAGGGACCTCATGGTTTGGCAATAGGTTTTTGTATATGCCCATATCTCTGTTATCGGGAGCCAATGGGTTGTCAACTTTAAGTTCTCCCACTTCAATCATATTTTGCACCTGGTTCTTGAAACCCATGCATACTTCAATGTCATGCCCCGGTATTCTGTGATAAGGGCAAAATTGATCTTCCCTATATCCTTTTGGCTTAGGATGGTTGGGATCTAAAAGAGGTACATCAAGAAATCTGATCTTCCCAACCTCACTCAACTGGTTGAAAATTGATTGCATTGACTCTGATAGAGGTGTAAAGTAGCGAGGTGGCTTACGTTCTCTGTTTCACCCTTGATTGTTCTTTTGATCGTAATTGGCTGGTGGAGGTTGTGCTTGATAATTCTAGGGTTGCTATGCATCCCCATCCTTAGGTGCAACCAATACGACTTGATTAACTGGAGTAGGGTTGCCCTACTTCCGCTTGTATTTGTCATTCTTGCCATTCTTGTTCCACTCCTTGTCTCGGAGCTTAATGGTTCCCTCATCTACTTTTATGTCCTCAATGAGTTTGGCCTATGCCAAGGCTTCCTCAAATGAAGGATATTGTTGAAGTTGTAGCAAGAGGGAAATGTGTTTAGAACAACTCTTGGTGAACATGCAGACAATCTCTTCTGTGGGGATGGAGAATGATAACTTTACCATGAATTTTCTCCATCTATCCCCATACTCCATTACTGGCTCATCATCATAATGTTTTAAGTTGGCTAGGTCTGAAAGGTTCACCTTATTTTTAGCACCAAAGGAGAAATATTTTAGGAAAGTGTTTACTAGTTGTTCAAAAGTGGATATGTTGTGCTTAGGAAGTTGGTTGAACCATTGAGTGGCAGCACCCAAAAATGTCATAATGAAAGTTCTTAGCATAAGAGCATCATTGTCTTCAAGATGAAAACATGCATTGATAAAATTGGTAACATGCTCTTGTGCATCCTCTTCACCCTTGAATTTTTCTAACCTAGGCATCTCAAAGTGCTTAGGATATGCAGGGCTAGGAACTGATGGGCACAATGGTTGGTTGTGTATTTTACTCAATGTTGGTTGGTTCCCAGCTGTATCTTGCTTCTCAAAGGATTTCATTTTCTTCGCGAGTTCCTGGAATGCCTTTGAGGTGAGGAGTTCCTCTTCTTGTAGGCCTACTCATGGTGGTAATGGAGGTAACCCTTTATCCACTTGACTTGTTCTATTCTCTTCCCTCCTATGAGGGGATTTAGGATGTGTTTGATCTTGATTTATCATGTTTACCCTTTCTCCACCAGTTTGATTTTGTTCATGATTTGAGTGGTGGTTTCATTGTGGGCTGTCTTCTTGCCTAATGCGCCCTTCTTGTTGTGAGTCAGTGCATTCATTTCTTGGGTGATCACTACCATTTTCTTGTAGGTTTATATGAGCTAGCTGCTCAGCTTGTTCCCTTAAACGTTGCTCATGTTGGTGCAAAATCCTTTCTCTTTGTTTATCATGCTCGAGAGCTTCCACTAGCTCTCACTCTTTGTGCAATACATTTTCTAACCATCGCATGCGGTCAGATTGCACTGTCAAAGAAGATTCATGTTTGTCTGATTCTGTTCTTGTGGTTCTGACTCACAGATTCCTCGAAGGGGTTTTCATTATTTCTTTGCTCTTGCTAGTTAATGTAACTTGTTTAGTGTGTTGATAAGTGCCTCTATGATCAGACTCTGTATGTGTACTATGGGGTCACTTTGAAGCATCCCTAGGTTGAGTGGTGCATTTAGAAGTTACACTTTGTGAACTTCTAGATGCAAAATTTTTTGTGGCTATAGTTCTAGGAGTTGTTCTCGAATGAAACCGATCCAACTCATCTAACTATCTTGTTTTCCATGGCTGATCCTGTGGGGTGCCATTTACTCCAATGAGGTCATGATCTATTGGAATCCTTCCTCTTGTGTGAAGGGTATCTTCTATTTGATGTCTATGATTGGATGTAGCTCTAGTTTCTTGCCCTTTAGTGGGTAGACCTATTCTCAATGTCTCATGTGAAGTTTGAGATGTTGTGACTCTTGTGTGTCTTTTTGGTGATGAAGGCTTTGTGGCCCCACCTTTTCTCCATGAGGATGGAGGTGGGGAAACCTCATCATCCCTATGTGAAGATTTGGGTCTAGAACCCCTTTTATGTCCATGTGGGGAGGAAGCTCTTGAAGCCTCCTCATGTCTTTGAGAAGTTTTTGTGTGTTGAGAGGAGGGCCTTGAGGCCTCCCCATGTCTTCTTGATGATGATGGTCATGAAGCCTCTTTGTGTTTTTGTGACTTAGTTCCATGATGTGACTCCCTAGGTGGGGTTTCTCGAGGAGAACCCCCAAGGGTTGAGTTATCACCCCTTAGGCTCATGGAACTATGTCCCATGGTCTTATGAGTAGGTGTTTCAATGTTACTACGACTTCATCTATGGGTATGTGTTGCTTCAGATTCTACCTCGATGTTGGACCGAGGATGTTTACTTCTGGTTTTGACCATTGTGTTTGTGAATTAGTCTTTTATGTTGCAATTAGAGATAGCCAAACAATATCAAGCAAGTGTTTATCTTGATTACCAATTTATGTGTGCCCTAAACTGTTTGTTATGTTTTTATGTGTTGTTGTTCTTGTTTTCTTGCTCTTGTTTTGGATTTAGAATGAGGAGACTCATCCATAGTGGGAATCAAGAACACCCATGCCAAACATGATTTTCTCAAAAGAAACTAGGGTACACTATTGAAGTCCCAGTGGGGGTTTGCCTAGCTCTTCCACTCTAAACCAATGATTGTTCCAATAGTGGGAGATAGTTTGAACATGAGTAACTTAGTACCACTATAAAGAAGTTCCTTATTCTATTCTAGAAAGATCTAGGGGGAAAGCCGGTGGAAGGAGATGAATGCCAATGTCATCGAACTGAATTGAGGGTTGGTGATGAAATCCAACTCCCCAATGTTTAAAATATGTGTGCATGTGTGGGGTTCATTTTAAGTTTACATAAAGTAAAATGCATCATACAACAACAATGAATCTTTCCTATATGCCTGATATAAATGATGTTTCACTTTTTAGAAATATGCATAACTAGTATGAGTTTCATGGATGCACTCTATTTTGTGCAAATATGGCCTCTAGCAGGGCCTCAAAGCAAGCAAACCAACACATGATTTCTAGCATGCTAGATTCTAGGGTAGAATTTACAAGCATAAGTCATTGTTCCTAGCAATGCCTAGTGGAAATCTAAAGAAAACCATAATATGCACAAGATGCAAGTTCTTTCCTTTCTATTCCTTCATTTCCAAATTAAAATGTGTCTTAATTTCACTATTTTAGGAAAATAAAAATATAAAGAATCATAAATCATCAAAAAAGTTGTACCAACCTCTAATCTAGCTTAGAGAACCAATATTTAGTCCTCTGCTGCACTCTATTTTTAGTCTTTGTTGACTAGAGTGACTGATTTTTGGCCGTTGTTAGACCAAAGTAGCTAATTTCTAGATGTTGTAGACTAGAGTGGCTGATTTTTGGTTATTATAGACTAAAGTGGCTAAACCTGCACACAAAAATATGGATCAATAAAGTGGTAGAAAATAAAAACTTGGTGGGGGTCCCATCATGATCACCATCTGTAGTGACCCTAGGGAAGCGGTGCACCGTCCACTACTCTATTTGCGAATATTATTTACTTAATCATGCATTAAAATGAAAGATACAACCAAAATATGAAGAAATGAATAGATAATGATTTTTATTGCTTTTTCTCAAGTTTGGTTACATATAGATCCCTCTGAGGGATTCCCTTCATTTGATACATATTTTACAAAATAGGGCATAAGATGTATGATATCCCCTTGCAAGGGGAGATATGCTCTCATAGGCTTCTCGGTGATGCACATGGAACTGTATGAGGGCTTACATATGCCTCCTTCTCTAGGTCTGGCTCCTAGAGGGATCCTCTTGCTTTCGTATGTTGATAACCTATCTAGTGAACCTGTAGTCCTGCAAGCATGAAAACAACAACAAACGCTCAATTGTCCGAGATTGCCTCCCCGGATGAGGTTGTTAGCAATAACCCTAATGATAAATAGGAATATGCTCAATGATAATAGAAACTAATGCTATGAATGCAAGTAAATGCAATAAATCAGATCTATGCTAATGGCATGAAAACATGTAATAAGCTAAATGAAAGAAACTAATGCTAAGAACCCTAGACTAGGCCTACGGGCCACTGTCCGAGATAGTGGCCGCTAAGATGAAAACCTGTCTCTATTGCTCCAAGGCTATGGATCTAGGCTTGTTGCTGATGTTGAAATGATTGTCATTTTTGGTCTGATGTATTGAATATCCTGTAGATGATAACCCCTCGATCGGCCAGCACTTCGTTGCTCCTAAAAGGTGCTCCAATTTGCTCTCCGATCTAACAGGGCTTCGCTGCAAGAAAAGCTCTCCAAGTCTCAAAAAGCTCTCCTCGATTGTATCTCTGCAAAAAGTCTCTGAATCGTCCTTTGGTGCTCTTAGGTTTGCACCTTATAATGTCTTTGAAACCCTAGGTCAATGTCCAACCCTAGGACTGAATTCTGCATGCACACTAGAGGTTAGCATGAGAAGTTTTGTCTTTTCTGTGTTTGAAGGCTAGTTAAACTGATGTCTAAACCTAGACTTGAGTCTCTCATGTAAACTGGCTGTGAGGAGGAATGCAAAGTTATCCCCGCTCGGCCTTATTGCATGCAAACTACCACTTCCACCCGATATTAGGCTATTTTGGTGGCAAATTGCATTTTAAAGCTTAGCCGCTGTCATCTGTAGTGGCTAGGGATTGGCCGCTCTAAGCTTCAGCGACCAAGATTCAGCCACTCTGGTTCATAGCGGCCAGGCTTGGATGGGCTAAGACTACCCCAGATGAGTGGTGAAAACCACTTTTGGCACTTGGAAGGTCCCAAGGTTTAGTCACATGGTCTATGGATGCCCATATGAGTAGTTCTCCTAAACACGACGTGTTTTAGGTGTCTACAAATGGGTCATTTGTTTTAGACAAGTTTATGTTCTAATAATTGTACACCTTGAAATTTTTATAAGTTTATGTAAATACCATATTAACACTCTAAAATACACTTGGTAATTAAAATACATAATAGTCATATCACAACTATTTTTTAAAGTTTATTTAATATATTTTATTACATGATATGATTTTTAGTTTTTTTAAATAATCAAATATATTAATTTTTTGTTTTTTGTTTTTTTAAGTAGGGTTTTGAAAGGGTTGCCCTTTCCCTTTTACATTGACTTAGTCATATTGAACTATTTGGTGTCACCGAGAGTTGAACCTTGTTGTGGGATACATCCACTATTTTTCCTAAGCATTGAACCAAGGACCCATTGGTAAATTTGATTTGAACCTCATTGTGGGTTATTACAACGACTATTTATCCCAACCATTGAACCAAGGACCCATTGGTAAATTTTGAGTTAAAAATATAAATTTTTATGAAGACTGTCAGTCTAGTACCAAACTTGAACTTGAATCTCCTAAATGAAAAACTAATATCATACCACTACAATATAACTTACAAAATATATTAAATTATTAACCTACATAAATATCATATATTAAATTATTAGCTTACATAAATAACACATATTTTTAATCTATGTTATAAATTTATTTACTTATAAATAAATAAAAATACTTAAAAACTAAATTTCATTCCATAAACTACTATCTAAAGTTATAAATAAATTCAAAAAAAAAAAAAAACCTCTTAATAATTAGCTTCTCTAAGTCTAAATTACAAAATCCTTCGTATTTTTAAATGAATAACATAGATAACCTTTGACCCAGGTGATGTAAGGTGTTGTAGGTGAGTTGGAGAGGAGAGGGCAATCCTCCAAGGGAGGTCCCAGGTTCGAATCTTCACCCTACCAAAAAGCTGAATTGGGTATCTAAAATCCAGTTGATAATGTTGGTGCGAGCAGGATCGGGTGCAACCTCGGGTGACTTTGACGGTGTAGAACCCCTTGTTCGTGGTCTCTCAAACCAAGGCAACTCCGCAAGGGGTTTTTCGCTTTAAAAAAAAAAAACATAGGAAAACTTCAAAATGAACAAAATTATGAGTTGAGAAGGTATCTTTTGTCCACAATGAAATAAATGAAATTAATATATTAATTTATAGCAATGTAAAAGGCAAGTGAGTAATTGAGTTGGTGTGAGGTAGCTAGTTGAGGTTTGTGATCCGTATCGTGGGTTTATTCAACTTTAATTCAAATCACACTAACTACCATAATATTACCAGTTTAAAAAGTTCATTTAACTCTGGTTCAAATTACACTGACTACCATGATACAACCAGTCGAAAAACGTAATCCGCATGACACAAATCCAAACAACTGTAATTCAAATCACACTAATTTAGTAAAAACCCTTTTATTATGGATGACCTTTTCCCTATTTTTAAAAAAAAAAACACTCTACCCATGTATGCTTTCTTCTCTTGCTACTTAATTTACGGCCGAGTGGCACTTGTACATCCACAATCTTCCGTTACAATTGGTTAAGCATATAACATATAAAATGTACAATAAAGTTGTCTAAGTAAATGTAAAAATCATTATTTTAAATTATATGATTAAATAATATTTTTTATATTTTAAATTTAGGAAAAAAATTAAACGGTCTCATCAAAACAAATTCTAAACGGTTAAAAATTTGAATCTAATATTTATAACTTGTCCAAGAATTATCGTTTACGACATGAATAGAATATTTCGTCGGGGTCCACTCATGAACGACCGACATTATTTTTTCCTACGTCAGATTCAGACACGGAATGCCAAACATGAGAAAAACAACTTCTATGTATTTCAAATACTGTCCCACGCGGCAACCAAGTCTGTTGTACGCGCATTCTTTGGCGGATCGTTCTTTTTTCAATCGTTTACTGACGACTCCTTTTAATTCGCGTGAAAGACTTCATTTGGATTAATAGAAAGACAAGTGTGTATTGAACTCTTTCAAAGTAAGAGAAGTTGCAGAAATGATGTGACTGTGTAGCTATCGGACATTGCATACCAACATCCATTAAACATCTAGGTTGTTGTACACGCATTGTTTCAATCGTTTACTCACGACTCCTTGGCTGTTGTACACGCATTCTTTGGTGTGTTTTTCATTTTTCAATCGTTTACTCACGACTGTTAGAAATATTAATCTCGATTTCACGTCTCCGCTCAACTACGCTTCGAACTTGGACGAAGCCGGACTGCACTCCCGAAGTTGGGCATCACGACAAAATTTTCGACTTGACATCGCAGGTGCCTATTGACAGATGTGATGTCTAACAGATCCGATCGCCGCAAATCTGATCACCGCACTTTGCCAAGCATGCGAAGTTAATGCCAGTTCGGCGATTGGTCAAAAACTCTAGTTCAAGGTTTGTCAGAACCTGTAAGAGGATAACCCCTATCTTCCTCTCCCCGCGACTATATAAGGCAGTTTGGGTCTTTAGAAAAATAGTAGAGTGGGAAATTTTGGAGAAACAGACAAGAAAAAAGCAGTCATTCGCAGAGCAACAGATGAGAGCAGTTCAGTGAGCAGAGTAGCTCATATGTTTAATGTCCGAGCAATAGACTCGACATTTGTTTTGCCTCTCAGTTTATCCTGCAACTTTAGTCTGCAGAAGTTTGTATATCCTCGTTCGAGGATGTTTGTAACCCTTCATTTGAATAAATAGATTTGCTATATCTTTTTTGGTAGGGTTTCACTCTATCAGTATCTATGTTTATTGTGACTTGTTTCTTCATTTCTAAATGCCGTTTTCTTGCAATCATTTTTTGTGATTCGTTCATTGCTAATCCTTCCTAGTCGTTGTTCCCCTTGTGAAACTTCTTCAATCGCTTCCTCAATGGAGTGATTTTGAATCCTAAAAAGGGTCTATCCTTGAAGTGCCGAACATCACCTCCAAAAGTTTTCTCTCTCGTCAGGACAACACTTCATGAGTCAATCAAGGGATCACCACATTTTGTGCTAGTGTTTTAATAGCATATTCTATAAGGCAAAATTTGCCTAAGTGTGGAGTTGTTCACCCGACTGTGCAGTACAGTCTAACGGTGCAATCAGTCTTGAGCACAGTTGGATGGGACATCCTAAAGAAGAGCAACATATTTTTGACTAAGTGTTAGCCAACCTCCCAACTGTGCAGTGTAGTTGGACTACGTCGCCTTTGACTAGCGTTGTCGAGCGTTGACCGGTATTCATCCGCCCAGCTTTGTATTTTCTTCCTATGCAACTCGATTGCGCATAGTTTGACTAGCGCAGTCGGGCATTGACCACCCCCTCCACCCAACTTTGTACATTTCTCCGTGCATAGCCCAACTACGCAAAAATTTGGGGGTGACGCCTGATTTGGGTAATTTACTCCCCGACACCCGACTTCGGGCCCCTTCGCTCTGCGCTCCCCGACGACGGATAAACTGGACAAAAAAAAATTAAAACTAGAAATTGGTATTAGAGCCACTGATCCTTTGATGTGGAGACCAAAGTAGAATGGATTCTAGTAGTAGCAACTTGCAGTTGCAGATCTCGTGCTTCAACAGGAAGAATTACGATTACTAGAGCATCCAGATGAATATCATATACGAATCTCAGGAGCTGTGGGAGTTAGTCGAGAACGGCTACCCAGAGCCAATAGATGCAACAGCACTGGCTGCCCTCTCTCAAGCAAACAATGACCTATTGAAGGAGAACATAAAGAAGGACCATAAGGCCCTCTTCTACATCATGTAAGTGGTCAAGGAGTCCATCTTCCCACGGATCACATCAGCCACTAAGGTGAAGCAGGCCTAGGAGATTCTAGCCAGCTCGTACCAAGGCACCAACAAGGTAAAGTTGGTGAAGCTGCAGATGCTCAGGAGAGAGTTCAAAAATCTATAGATGAGTGAGTCCTTATCAATCAAATGCGGTTGAAGGGAGAAATCGTGCAGAGCCAGAGAATTATGGAGAAGATTCTCAAAAGTCTGTCTACCAAGTTTGACTCGATTGTGATAGCAATTGAAGAATTGAAGGATCTAACAACCCTCTTGACAGATGAGCTCATGGGTTCTCTGTAGACACATGAGTAGAGGCTGAGCCATTCATCTCAGACCTCTTTAGAGTAAGCATTCAAGGCTCAAGTCTCATTTTGAGACAGCGACAAACAAGAATCCCACCATTGCACCTCTAGTTCTCATGGAGGAAGACGCAAAGGTAGGCATGGGAAAGGCAACACGCAAGGAGGACGGTCAAACCCTAGTGAGGGAGAGACCAACTGTAATTTCCATTAGCAAGGTGGAAGAGGTGGTTCAAAAAATTAGCAAGCTGGATCTGGTCAGAAGGACATGTCAAAGGTCCAATGCCATTACTATAAGAATTTCAACCATTACATCTCACAGTGTAAAAAATGGATGGCCAAGGAGAACCAACAGTAGGCTCATTACACAGATGAAACTAGAAATACGACAGGAGGAAACATACTACTAACTTGCAACATTGAGGAAGAGTGCCAGAAGAATATCTGGTATTTAGACAATGGGTGCAACAACCACATGACGGGGAACAAGGAAATGTTCTTGCAACTGCATGAAATAGTCCAGTCTAAGGTGAAGATGGGGAAAAATAGCAAGGTTCCTGTAATGGGGAAAGGAAAGATCCTCATCTGCACAAGGCACGGTGAACGAAAGTAGATCAGTGATGTCTACTATGTGCCTAGCCTAAAACATAACCTGTTGAGCATTGGATAGCTCATGTAGAAGGGACACACAATCTAGTTCAAATATGAAGCTTACACCTTCAAAGACAAGTTGCATGGGCAGATTGCAACCATGTCCATGATGAAGAATAAAAAATTTCCATTGCAGATTCAGAATGAATCATTGATGTCTCTAAGTGTAGTTGTGAAAGATGCTACCTAGTTGTGGCATCTCAGATTTGGTCACCTGAGCTTCAATGGACTGAATCAACTACACAAGAAGCAGACGGTGAAAGGTTTACCCCTAATAGAGTAACAAAATCAAGTTTGTGAGGCCTGCTTAGTCGGAAAACAACATAGGGATTTGTTCCTTTTCATTCAGTCTTGGAGAGCATCACAACCACTAGAGCTGATGCACTCAGACATTTACGTTTTGATGCAGACCAACACATTTTTCAACAATAAATACTTCTTGAATTTCATTGATGACTTCAACCGAAAGACTTGGGTCTATGCCATCAATCTGAAGTCAAAAGCATTTGCCAAATTCAAGGAGTTCAAGGCTTTGGTGGAGAATAGAGCGAATATCAAATTAAGACTCTCAGGACAAATGGCGGAGGTGAATACATCTCCAAAAAATTCCATAACTTTTGCAAGCAGCATAGAATTCAAAGGTAACTCACTACCAGATACACGCCATAATAGAATGGTGTAGCTAAGAGGAAGAATCGAACCATCATGGATATGGCACACAACATGATGAAGGTGAAGGGATTGTTGCACAAGTTTTGGGAAGAGGCTATAACATGTGCAATCTACCTGTTGAACATATATCCCACCAAAAGCATGAAGGACAAAATCCCTCAAGATGCCTGGAGCAGTGTGAAGCCAAGTGTGTCTCACTTGTGTGTCTTCGGGTGCATTGCATATGCACATGTTCTAGAAGAGAAGCGACAAAAGTTGGATGATAGAGCAAAGACGTGCATATTCATAGGGTACAATGAGCAAGTGAAGGTGTACAGGATGTACAACCCTATGATGAAGAAGCTCATCATCAACCGTGATGTGAAGTTTCTTGAAGATGAAGCCTGGAACTAGAAGTCAAATACTGGCCAGCCTGAGCCAACAGTAGTGGATTTTGTTGACTTTGAGGAGGGCAGTGTGCAACCACCTACAGCCTCTAGCAGTAGTAGCGATGCCAACAGTAACATAGCCTCACCATATTTGACCCTCCACTTGCAAGTAGGACCCTAAATTTGAGGACTTCAGCAAAGATGAAAAGCTTACAAGAAATATACGAGACAACCTAAACCTATGAAGATGAAGAGTACTCTGACTTTGCATTCTTTACTGAGGTTGATCCAGTATATTTTGAAGACGCAAGTCAAAATAAGAAGTGGGTGCAGGCGATGGACGAGGAGATTGAAGCCATTGAAAATAATGATACATGGCAACTGACAGATCTTCTAGCATGGAAGAAGACCATTAGGGTCAAGTGGGTGTATAAGAAAAATTTCAATGCCCAAGGAGAATTTGACAAGCATAAGGCCAGACTTGTGGTGAAGGGCTACAAGTAGAATTTAGGCAACGATTACCATGAGGTATATGCGCCTATAGCTTGACTCGACACAATCAGGATGATCCTGGCATTGGCAGCTCAACAAGGTTGGAAGATATACCAGATGGATGTCAAGTTATCCTTATTCAATGATGTGTTGGAGGAAGAGGTCTACATAGACCATCCACTAGGTTATGAAATTGAAGGCTAGGGGGGCAAAGTCTTGAAGTTGAAGAAGGCCTTGTATGGTTTGAAGTAGGCACCTCGAGCTTGGTATAGTCGGATTGACAACTATTTTCAAGAGAATAGGTTTGTAAAATACCCATATGAGCACACTATGTACATGAAGACAAATAAATCAGGTGAGCTCATTATCATCTATCTGTATGTGGACAATTTGATTTATACTGGAAATAGCACAACAATGTTTGCCCATTTTATAATAGCCATGAAGAAGGAGTTCAAAATGACGGACTTAGGGCTGATGAAGTATTTTCTCGGCATTGAAGTTGACCAATCGGTCGATGGCATCTTCATTTATCAAGGCAAGTATGTGAAGGATGTCTTGAAGTGATTTAATATGGAGGACATCAAACCCGTCATCACACCTATTGCCACAGGTTTGAAACTGAGCAAGCTGGATTCAGGGAGGAATGTAGATCCAACTCTATTCAAGAGGCTAGTTAGCAGTCTGATGTATTTGACTATAACTCGACCAAATATTATGTTTGGAGTTAGTTTAATCAGCCATTTTATGTAGAATTTGAAGGACACACACTGGCAAGCAAGAAAGAGGATCTTACACTATGTCAATGGGATGCATAACAATGGGCTATTTTATTCCAGACAGGACCAGTTGGAACTAGTGGGCTTCACAAACAATGATTGGGCTAGTAGCACTGACGATCGAAAGAGCACCTTCAAGTAAGCTTTCCATCTCGTATCAGAGGCAGTCTCATGGACATCCAAGAAGCAACCCATAATTATGTTGTCCACAAATGAAGCAGAATATGTCATCACCATGTCAGCTGCATGCCAAGCAGTTTGGCTGTGAAGAGTTCTGAGTGAACTAAACTATCCTCCGAAAGGCACGACCATAATTTTTTGTGATAACAATTTATCCATTGCACTATAAAAGGATCCTATGTTCCATGGCCGGATGAAGCACATCGATATTCATTATCACTTCATCAGAGAGTTGGTGAAGTCCAAAGAAATTTAGCTACTATTTTGCAGATCCAAGGAGCAGTTGGTAGATATTTTCATGAAGCCTTTGAAGGAGGAAGACTTCAATAGATTGCAAGAGCAGCTTGGATTCAAAGCACTCGTGAAATCATGCTTAAAGGAGGGTGTTAGAAATATTAATCAAGATTTCACGCCTTTGCCCAACTACGCTCTGAACTTTGGCAAAGCCGGACTGTGCTCGCAAAGTTGGGAATCATGGAAAAATTTTTGACTTGACATCGCACATGCCTCCAGACATATGTGACGCCTGATAGATCTGATCAGCATAAATTTGATCATCACACTTTGCCAAGCATGTGAAGTTAATGCTAGTTCAATGATTGGTCAGAAACCCTAGTTCAAGGTCTATCAAAACCTATCAGAGGATAACCCCTATTTTCCTCTCCCTGTAGCTATATAAGGTAGTTCAAGTCTTCAGGCAAATAGTAGAGTGGGGAGTTTTGGAGAAACATGCAAGAGAAAAGCAGTCATTCATAGAGCAGCAAATGAGAGCGGTTCAATGAGTAGAGTAGCTCATCTGTTTAATGTTCAAGTAGTAGGCTCGACATTTGTTTTACCTCTTAGTTTATCCTATAGCTTTAGTCTGCAAAATTTTGTATATCCTCGTTCAAGGATGTTTTTAACCCTTTAATTGAATAAATAGATCTTCTATAATTTTTTTGGTAGGGTTTCACTCTATCAGTATCTATGTTTATTGTGACTTGCTTCTTCAATTCTAAACGTCATTTTATTGCAATCATTTCTTGTGATTTGTTGACTGCTAACCCTTCCTAGAAGGGCTCATTGTTCCTCTTCTGAAACTTCTTCAATCACTTCCTCAACGGAGTGATTTTGAATCCTAAAAAGGGTCTATCCTTGAAGTTTCAAACGTCACCTCCAAAATTTTTCTCTCCCACTAGGACAACACTTCACGAGCCAATCAAAGAGTCACCACATTTTGTGTGAGTGTTTGAATAGCATATTCTATAAGGCAAATTTTGCCTAAGTGTGGAGTTGTCCGCCCAACTACGTAGTGCAGTCCGATGGTGCAATCAGTCGTGAGCGCAATTGGATGGGACAACCTAAAGAAGAGCAGCTTATTTTTGACTAAGTTTTAGCCAACCTCCCGACTGTGCAATGTTGTCGGATTGCACTACCTTTGACTAGCGTAGTCGGGCGTTGACTGATAGCATCCACCCAGCTTCACAATTTTCTTCCTACGCAACCCGATTGCGCATAGTTTGACTAGTGCAGTTGGGCATTGACCACCCCCTCCACCCGACTTCGTACATTTCTCTGTGCATAGCCCAAATGCGCAAGTTTCACTTGCATAGCCCGACTACACAAAAATTTGGGAGCGACACCCGATTTGGGAATTTACTCCCCGACGCCCGACTTCGGACCCCTTCGCTTTGCGTTCCCCAACAGTGATCGAACTTAAGAAAAAAATTAAAACTACAACGACTCATGAAAGACTTCGTTCAGATTGATAGGAAGAATTTGCATAACATGTTGTGACTATGTATCTATTAGACATTGAATATCCGTTCTAGCGGGCTTCATAAACTCATACCAATATGCCTCTTAGTACCATTTAAATCTTACTTATATTTGTTTACTTTACTTTTTCACTTGTCACAGTTAAAATAATCAAAATCCTACAATGGATAAGCATGTATTGTGCTATGTTACGTTGCTTTCTCTTCTTTATGGCTTGGCTATGTAAAAAATAAGCATGAATATTTGAAAAAACACTGAAAAGAAAAAAAAAGTTGTTTGAAAAAAGATATTATTTTAAAAATATGAAAATGAGGTAAATTAAAGAAAAAATAGATATAGAAAAGTCTTGTGACTATTAACATGTATATGTATATATTGGATGCTAGGCTTAGGTTAAAAAGAGATTCAATTGGATGTAATAGATGAATAATTTTTAATTTTTTTATTTTTATTTTGGTATGTTTATTTTTTTGTGATTTTTTTTTTCTTTTTAAAAAAAAATAAAGTAGTATTGTAGTTGTGGTATGTTTGTAACATATTTTTTTCCTTTACTTTTAGTATTAGAATAATTAGATTAGATATTTAGAGATTGTTTTTTTATAGGAGGTCAATATTTAAAGGTAAAGTGCAAAATTGATGGTTTTAGTAAATTCGTCATGGTTAATTTAACGAAGATCACTATGAGTACTAGGTCATAAAGAAGCATACATGTTTTGAAAAAATTATAGGATATAGTCTAAGTGGGATATGAAGAGCTTTAAGATTGGAATTCATTGATAGCACAAGAGAGAATTAAGAAGAAATAATTGAAGAAGAAATATGCCTTAGCCATGTTTTTAATTCAAGTTCTCTAGATGTAAGCATTTTTCTTAGAATTATTGCAATGAATAATACCAATGAAGCTTGGGACACATTATAGTTTGCTTACCAAGGCACTCAAATAGTCAAATTTGGTTTGTTTACATAATTTACAAATAGATTTTGAAAATCTTCAAACAAATGATAGTGAGAAGATTGTTGGTTATTATGTTTGAGTTCAAGACATCATTAACCAATTATGCATCAATTGAGAGACCATTACTAATCAAGTAATTTTTGAAATTTCTTAGATATTTACCAATAAAATAGAAATTTGTTGTTATTACAATAGAGGAAAGTAAATATTTTTTGACATTGAATTTGGACTCATTGGATCATTGTTATCTCATGAGAGTAGATTGGAGAGAACTTTAGAAACTTTAACATGACCATTTGCAATGAATGCTAAAGTTGGATAAAAGAGCCACTACAATAGTTCCAAATGGAGGTAGAGGTCATGGACATGATATTCTAGATAAAATAAATATGCAATACTATTATTGTAAGATTTGACCATTTTAAGAGAGGGCATGCTCAAGTAAAGGTACATGTAAAATAAGAAAGCAACTTTTATCCAAAAATAGGAAGATCATTCTAGATCTAACATTTTTTCTCTTGTTGTATGGAAGATATGTCTGATGATGATATTTAGTTTTTGGATTCAAGTTGCTCAATCATATGATAGGCAATAAACATTTATCTATGAAGGTTGATGAAACATCAAAAAGTGAAATGGAGCTTAGAGATGATAAGGCTATGAAAATTGTTAGCAAATGCATGCTAGTTATGTACACCAAGCAAGGAAAGATAAAAAATATTTTAGGCACTTTGTTAGTTTCTGATCTTAAGCATAATATTCTGATTGTAGTCTAGTTGATTGAAAATAATTATAAAGTTTTATTTGATAATGAAGCATGTAGGATATTTGATAAAAATTATGGTAGAAAGATAATTGCAGTAGTTCCTATGATGAAAAATAGAACATTTATAATAAATATGCATCCAACACACTCAAATATTTTACAAGCAACTACTGAACATAGTAATTAGTTGTAGCATATCCATTATGACCATATTAGTTTTAAGATTTTGAATATATTATATACAAATAAGATAGTTAAAGGGTTATCCAAAATGGAAGCAAAGGATGAGGTGTGCTCTAGTTGTGCACTAGGAAAACAACATAGAAATAAATTTTTAGTTGGAAAATTATGACAATCTTCATGACCATTGTAGTTGGTTCACATGGATATTTATGAAACCATGCAACCACCAAACATTGATAATTGCTTCTATTCTTTGACATTCATAGATGATTTTTCTAAGATAGCATGGATTTATTCGTAAAGAATAAGAATGAAGCATTTGGTTGTTTTATGAATTTTAAATCATTATTTGAGAAATAAAATGATTATTTTATTAGAATTTTGAGGACTAATCTAAGAGGTGAGTTTACTTTTAAAGAATTTAATGCATATTGTGCTAATCATGGAATCAAAATCCACTTAGAGTAGCATATGCACCATAGAAAAATATTGTTGTTGAGTAAATAAATTGTATAATTGTTGAAATGGTGAGGTCTACTTTGTAAGAAAAGCACATGGAAAATAAATTTTAGGCTAAAAGAGTAGCTACAACTATGTATATTAAATGCAACCCTACATCAATAGTGAATAACTATACATCGAAGCATGGTCAAGTAGGAGACCCAACATGATATATTTGAAAATTTTTGGTTCATTGATGATTGTGCATATTCTAAATGAAACCAGGAAGAAGTTGGATGCAAATATTGAAGAATACATTTTTATTGGTTACTTGAAAGAGAGTAAAGCATACAAACTTTGGAATACCCAATAAAAAATAGTGACTATATCTCATAATGTAAAATTTTAGGAAGGGGGAGTGTGGCAAGAAAGTATGTAGCAGGACAAAAGATCAAGTGTAAAAATAAAATCATATGAATATGATATCACTTCTTGTAACAACATAAGTTCCAATGTTGGTAGCCCAAAATCATCATTGAGAACTCTTTCAAATACAAATACAAGTCCAACATTAAAGGTAAAAAGTCTAGTTGAAATTTATCAAAGGACTGCAATCAAGATTGTATGAGTCATTTTGTTAATTTTGCATTAGTTTCTTAAATTCATGCTAAACTTAGTTGTTATGAAGACGTTGTGAAGCATACAATCTAGCCTTATACAATGGAAGAAAAATCAAGGGTAATTTAGAAGAATGAAGAAGTTTGTTGAACTTCCAAAAGATAAAGAATTAATAGGAGCAAAATGGATATATAAAAAAAGTATAAAGTGATGGCACCATTGAGAGACATAAGGTAAGGATCCTTGCCAAGGGATATTCACAAGTCTATCAAATAGAGTATGAATATATATTTGCACTAGTTGCTCTATGGGACATACAAAGAACAATGTTAGCACTAGCTTCACATAATAACTGGCTAGTCCAACAAGTAGATGTAAAATCAACATTCTTGAATAGTTTTATTGAGGAGGAATTTTATGTGCAACAACCACTTGGGTATAAAATAAAAGGAAGAGAACTTATTATCTATAACTTTAACAAAAAACTATATGGTTTGAAACAAGTTCCTAGAGCTTGGTATTCAAGAATTGATAGTTATTTCTAATAATATGGATCTACTCAAAGTCAAAAGGAACCAACATTATATATGCAAAAACAAAATAATCAAATTTTGATTGTTTATATTTATGTAGATGAATTTATTTTTATAGGTCACACTTCTAGCATGATGAATAAATTCAAGTAATGAATGCTAAAAGAATTCAAGATGACTAAATTAGGTCTAATGCATTTTTCTTAGCATAGAGGTACATCAATTAACTAATAGTATCTTCATTTGTTATGCAAAGAATACCCAAGATATATTAAGATGAGTCAAAGTGGATAAGTGTAAGGAGGTGGTAACCTCGATAGCATAAGGTAAAAGGCTAAGCACAGAAGATGGAAGCAATAATATTGATAGGACTCTATTTCATAGATTGGTTGGTAGCGTGTTGTATCTTATAACTACTAGGTTTGATATTAAGTTTGTTGTGAGTCTTGTTTTTAGGTCCATGGTAGAACCTCATGACAATTATATAAGAGTAGCAAAAATAATACTTTGATACATCAAAGTTATAGCAAATCATGACATTTAGTTGGATATTCATATTCAAATTAGGTTAGGTCAATAGATGATCAAAAATCAACTTTAGAGTATTGCTTTAGTCTTGATAATTTTCTTATTTTATGGAGTTCAAAAAAGCAACAAAAAGTTTCTTTTTCCATAGTGAAAATTGAATATATAGCAAATATATCAATAAGTTATCAAATGTATCAATAATTTGTCAAACAGTATGGTTACAATAAATTGAATTTTATATGGATTGCAACGAGAGATCAATTCCCTAGTACTATATAATGCGATAATAATAACACCATTCATATAGAAAAAAATCATATTTTTCATATAAAAACTAGGCATGTAGATAAATGTTATCACTTCGAAAGAATAGTATAATTATAGTTAGTTTTATACTCATAGAAAAGAGATTTATTTTACTTAGTAAACAAACAATTAGAAGTTGAACCATTAAACTTTAAAAGAAAAAATGCTAAAAATAAAAAGAGATAATAGTACAAATACACGGGAATCAAAGAATGTTAGGCACCCTTTAAAGAACGATTCATGATTCCATTGAACGCAATAAATTCAGAAGAAAACATATGAATAAAGTTTTTATTGTTTGCTTTACGTTTATTCTTTTTGTTACAACAATATAGTAGGATACATAGTTATTTGTAGTTATCGTGTAAGAAATAGCGAATTGTAGATTTTACAAAAAAATAAATCAGACGGGACGAGATTAAATTGAACTTTTCGTTTTTTATTTTTGTGGCATCCCCATAAAAGGCTATGGGATCGTCGACCTATGTATAAGAAATAAGATCTCTTTCATGCCTTTGAAAGGCGAAAGCAGCCCACTGATTGACAACTCACCACTGCACTCAGGTCCATTCGATCTAGCCGTCCATTCCCTTATCCCGAACATTTCAGATCCAACTGGCTTAATACACGGCAATCATGAACAACACGCTATCTTCGCAGCAAAGAAGACGGCCTGTTTTTTATCTCATCAATAGGCCCTGAAGGATCACAGTACTAAAAGTATCGATGATTATAAAGATGAAGAACACGCTGTCTTCGCAGCACAGAAGACGGCTTGTTTTTTATTTCGTCAATTGGCCCTGACGGATCACAGTACTAAAAGTATCGATGAATATAGGGATGGATACAAGGAGTCTCGTTCTTGGGCTGTTAGTCCTTTTGTTTTTCAGTCATATGTGCGGAGTCGAGGCTGGTGCGGGAGGTGTGGAGCGTGCGTCAACATATATTGTCCATATGGATAAATCCGCAATGCCTAATATTTTCACAATTCACGAAGATCGGTATAAATAGTTGCTTTATTCAGTCAAAGGAACACGGAGCCAGCAAATCAAAGAGATCGAGGATTCACATCTTTGCACCGACTATAATGTATAATGTACTGCACGGTTTCAGCGCAAAACTCACACAATCAGAGCTTGATATGCTGGAGGAGATGCCTGACCATGTATTAACATTTCCTGAAGGCACTATGATACGACTCATTCCATAGAGTTCCTAGGATTGAGCCCCGACGAGGGTCTGTGGCCAGCATCCCGCTTTGGTGGGGACGTAATCGTTGCCATTCTCGACACCGGTATTTGGCCCGAAAGCCGAAGCTTCCTCGACAGTGGAATGGGGCCGGTGCCCTCCAGATGGAAGGGAACGTGTGAGAATGGCATCGCTTTCGACCCTGCACTCTGCAACAGAAAGCTTATAGGAGCGCGCTATTTCAACAAAGGCGTTGTGGCCAAGTACGGGAACATCGACCCTGCATCAGACTTCGACTCTGCACGGGATTTTGAAGGGCACGGAAGCCATACTTCCTCGACCGTAGGAGGTAACTACGTCAATGACGTGGATTTCTATGGGTATTCCCCAGGAACCGCACGCGGCGTTGCTCCCGCTGGCCGAATCGCTATGTATAAGGTATCGTGGTCGATGGGGGAGGTGGGATCCGACGTACTGGCGGGTATGGAGAGCGCCATTAACGACTGAGCTGACGTTTTATCTCTCTCCCTCGGCTTCGGTTCCTCTTCCTACTTTCTAGACATCATAGCCCTTGCAACCTTTGAGGCCATCAATAGGGGCGTACTGGTTGTTTGCTCTGCAGGCAACACAGGGCCGGAGCGCGGAATATTCAGAACGGTGCGCCGTGGATCTTCAACGTCGAAGCCAGTACCATCGACCGAGATTATGCCGCTTCGTTGACGTTAGGCAACGGCACTCTCATGAATGCTTCTTCCTTCTACATCAACACCAACCTGACGGGGAACATGAAGATATCTCAGGCTCCACTTCCACTTGTTTACCAGAGGGGAGATCCTGCGTGCAAGAACGAGCTCGACCCTGGAACAGTCGGAGGTAAGGTGATATTGTGCTTGAATACAAGGTCATCACTGTTGCAGGCTGCGAAATCCGCGGGAGAGTTGGCGCTGCTCTCGGCCGTTAATATGGATCAGTTCAGGTTGTTGTGGCCAGAGGAGGATTTTCCTGTTGTATACCTAAAATGCAGAGAGAGAGCAGCCTTGGTGAACTACGCTTCCTCTACGCCAAATCCGGTGTTGGAAATTCAGTTCGGCGTCACTGTGCTTGGTGCTAGGCCCGCCCCTGCCGTGGCTTCATTTTCGTCTCGGGGGCCGTACGAAGCGAGCCCCAATATTCTAAAGCCCGACGTCATAGCCCCCGGCGTAGACATCCTGGCGGCGTGGCGGTCCAACATCACAGGAGAACCAGATTACAATATAATCTCTGGCACGTCCATGTCGTGCCCGCATGTGGCCGGTCTGAGCGCTCTCGTGAAAGCTGTTCACCGCGATTGGAGACCTGCGGCGATCAGGTCTGCTATCATGACCACTTCCTACACGGTAGACAATTCCAATAACCGCATTACAGATATTGGCTACCGAGGCAACCCGGCCACTCCTCTGGATATGGGCGCAGGCCACGTCGATCCAGAGAAGGCCATCGATCCCGGTCTCGTCTACGACCAGACCGCGATGGACTATGTCAACTTTCTGTGCACGCTCAATTACAACGACGCAGCAAATTCAAATCATCGCCCACACTGCCGTTTCTTGCCCGACTGGCGTCGACTTTCGTTCGGACGCGTTGAACTACCCTTCCTCCACTGCGATTTTCAAAAAGAACGCCACGGTGTCTTCTTCCATGACATTCAAAAGGACGCTAACAAACGTAGAAGAGGAAGCATATGAAGTAGTGGTGGAGGCTCCAAAAGGAATCACGGTTCAGGTTTATCCTTCTGCTCTCGAGTTCTAAGAGAAGTTTCAGAAATTGAATTTCGCGCTTACGATGGAGGCAGAGGGAGGTACAAGCGTAGGGGACGACGATGCAAGATATGGATATTTGAGTTGGATCGATAAGAAAGGTCATGTTGTGAAGAGCCCACTTGTGGCGCTCTTCGATAAGAGCGAGAACTCGTTTCCAAATGTGCAGCTTATGCTAGGAAAAAAACCAAAAAAATCCATAGCTGCTCTCTTCGAATAAAAGTATGTAAGGTCATTTAGTTTGGAAGGTTTCATGGAATTTACATATTAATGTTGGGAATATACGTTTCTCAGCTAATAATTTATAAGAACTATTTTCTCTAGTAGAAAAGACATGTTTCATAAAAATTGATAGAAGTAGGAACCAAAGTATCTATTTGTTTAGCATCTTCATAAGTGGAAATGAACATATAAAAACAAGTACAAGAGTGAGGGAATCATTGAGAGGCATAAGGAAAGGTTCATTGCTAAGGGATATGCATAGGTTTATAGAATAGACTATGAAGAGACATTTACATTCGTTGTTTGTTCGTGTTGGAAGTTACATTAGGTAAAAAATGTTTTTACCACAGTGAAAGGGTGGACTTACCTTTTACCTCATGGACGGCGGAGTTTGGACGGCATGGGCGGTAGAGAGAGAACTCAAATTCAATTTCCTTTTCTTCTTTCCTCCCTATTTTCCTTCTCCCTATTCTCTTTCCCCTAAGTTAGGCGTATGGTTAATTAGCTCCTATTTAAACTTTGTAACCCGATTATTATTGTTAATGGTTAATGCTCATTTTATTTTTATTGTTCCGACTCTTTGGTTTCTAACCCTAAGCTCTTGATCTCAATATCTGGTATCAGAGCAGGTTGGAAGCGAAGCTGGTGGGCATTGCCGAGGCAAGCACGGATCTCGAGGAGGAGGTCAGCCCGTAGCACGTGAACCGAGGCAAGCACGAATCTCAAGGAGGTCAGCCTAGCCCATAGCACATGAACCGAGGTGACCTTGGAGGCACAAAGATCGAGGAACAGATAGAACCAGAGACATGGACACGTGGCATGACGAGACCAGACTAGACACTGACACGTGGTGTGACTAGACAAGAGCAGACCAGACTGACACGTGGCGTGAGGAGGCACGACTTGCGTGGGGAGGCAAAAGGCAGTCCCGATTGCCCGTAGGCAATCTAGAATCTACCGACGACGTTAGGATTTTAAAGCCTACAAAAACATCCGCATAGCAGATGTGGGACTAAAGTCCCGATTTTTTAATCCTATAGCTAGCATCGACAGGAAATAAAAGGAAGGACTCTTCCTTCCTTTCCCGTCGGATACGCTAGCCCGAATGGCTATTCGGGCCAGCGTTAAGTTGAGGCGCGGGAGGTCATGGGGTCGAACCCCACGCGCGCCTAACAAAGTTTTTTTTGCTTATAAAATATAATATATATTTTTTATTTTCTTTTAATCATTTTTAATTTTATAAATTTATATTATATAGATAAATCTTTAAAAAAAAAAATTAAATTTTTATCTATAAAAATATATAGTTTATAAAAATTTTGATTAAAACTAAAAAAAAAATTATATATATTAAAAAATTTTAAAAGAAAATCTCTAGCATTCTCTTTCAAATTTGATTCTTAGAACTAGAGAAAAATTATTTCCTAAGAGGAAATAGATGTAAAAAATTTTACGCTTTGACAGGTAAAAACTTAGAAAAATTTCCTAAGAGGAAATTGTTGTAAAAAAGAAATTTCGGGGAAATTTTCTTTAAAATATCTAGATGATAGATCTGGTGGGTGTTATCATGCTCTATGTAGTTTGTTACTAAGAACAAATGCAGAAAATTTTGACGAGCATGTAAGAACGCTTGGACTTAACACTATATTTTCACAATTACAAAATGCAGTAATTGTAAATCAACGAAATCCTGAACTAGGCTACGAAGCAGATTCAGAAGATAATTCTTTTGGAAGCATATTTGAACAATCTGAGTCAATACCAACTTCTCCAGTAGAATCGGAATATAATCATTATAGTAATTCCATTGAAATTATTGAACCAGATTCACTAGAAATCATCTTAATCAGTGACAACAAGGAAGAAGTTACAGACAATTTTGTGGACAAGGAGATAGCAGAGTCTCATCAAGCAGAATAAAGCCCTTTGTGAAAAGTTAAAATCAAGCAAGGCTTGATCTTTGTAATTTTCTTTATTTTCTTGTAATTGCATAATAATAGTAGTTTTTTGTTATATTTTGTAATGGCATCAAACTACAATCTACCCATCCTTGAATTTGATGGGGATGATTATGAGTACTGGTCCATCAAGATGAGGACACTACTCATTGGAAAAGGCTTATGGGATATTGTCGAAGATGGCTACACAGCTCCAATGGATTGGACTACTTTGAATGCAGCAGACAAGAAAACCCTAAAGGAAGCCCAGAAAAATAATTCTTCTACCCTATCCCTACTTCAAGCGGCATTAGTTAAAAGTATCTTTCCTAGGATTGCATCAAGCACAACTGCTAAAGATGCATGGAAGGCCTTACAAGAAGGTTTTCAAGGAAATGATAAAGTGAAGTAGGTCAGGCTTCAAACACTGAAAAGAGATTTTGAAAATCTCAGAATGAGAGACAATGAAAGAGTCAGAGATTACTGTGTAAGAGTTAAAGCAGTAATCGATATGATGCAAACCTTGGGTGATGACACAAAACCTGAAATAGTGGTGAAGAAAGTGTTGAGAACACTTCTTCCTAAGTGGAATCACATAGCAATCATAATCGAAGAATCAAGAGACCTTTCTACTCTCACGTTTGATAACTTAATAGGTTCATTAACTTCTCATGAGGAGAGGTTACATGGGGCACCTTCCACAAGCTATGGAGGTGAAGACAATGCCTTCACTTCAAACGAATATGTAGGGTGAGGACAAGGAAGAGGAAGAGGCAGAGGATGACAACAAAGAGACAGAGGCCAAGACAACTCAAGAGGAGCAAACTCCTACAAAGGAGGAAATCAAAATAGAGGACAAAATCAGAATAGAGGAGGTAACCAAAATCAAAGTGGCAATCCAGGCCGAAATGGAAATCAAGGACGAGGAAGCAACAAGTCCAAAACAACATGTTTCAATTGCGGTAAACCAGGACACTTCGCTCGTGACTGCTGGTCGAAAACTTCACAAGGACAAAGCCGTCAATATGGTTCCTTCTATGGAGAAGAAGAAGACCCCTCAAATATTTTTCTTTCATATGGACAATCAGATCACAATCTAGATGATACATGGATTCTAGATATTGGTTGTTCCAATCATATGAGTGGCAAAGAAGAACTCTTTGCTACCTTAGATTTAAATTATAAATCCCATATTAAGTTAGGGGATAATAAGACATTGCAAGTAGAAGGCATTGGAGCCATGGAGGTTCCAACAAAAGAAGGCCTTAAAAAAGTGAATGACATTTATTTTACTCCCAAGCTCCAACACAATCTCCTCAATGTTGGGCAAATGATGGAGAGGAATTACAAACTTGTTTTTGATGAAGGTAGATGTACCATACTTGATAAAAAAAATTGTAATAGAGTCATTACACAAGTACCTATGACAAAAAATAGTTTATTTCCTCTAAAATTTGGTGAGCCAAGGGGAGCACAACTTGCGAATGTAGCTATTTCAAATCCAAGTGTACTGTGGCACTTGAGATATGGTCACCTTAATTCCGCTAGCTTGAAAATGTTAACTTTAAAAGCTATGGTGACAGGACTACCAAAGATTTCAGATCACAATAAAGTATGCGAAGGTTGTGCTTTGGGAAAGCACTCCAGATCAAAGTTTCCTAAAAGACAAGCCTGGAGAGCCAGTTATCCTCTTTAGCTAGTGCACTTGAACATCTGTGGTCCTATGCAAACAAAAAGTCTAGGAAACAATTCATATTTTCTAACTTTTATTGATGATTATTCCAAAATGTGCTGGATTTATTTTTTGAAACTTAAAGATGAAGCATTTGATTGCTTCATAGATTTCAAAAATAATGTAGAAAAGTAGAGCGAATATCATGTAAAATTTCTAAGGACAGATAGAGGAGGTGAGTACTCAAATGAATTCTTGCAATACTATAGAGAGAATGGGATTAAAATGCAGTTCACTACTGCCTATACTCCTCAACAAAATAGTGTGGCAGAGTGAAATAACCACACCCTTGTAGAGATGGCAAGAATTATGCTACAAACAAAGCATCTAACACACACATATTGGGCAGATGCTATTAGAACCAGTGCATACATAATAAATAGAAGTCCAACTTCTAGTTTAGATGGTATCACTCCTTATGAAGGATGGTACGATAAGAAGCCAAATGTAAATCATTTCAAGATATTTGGTTGTTTAGCCTATGCACATATTCCAAAAGAGAAAAGAAAGAAGCTTGATCCCAAGAGTCAAGCATGTATATTTGTAGGGTATTGTGAATCCACAAAAGGATACGAGACTCTACAATCCAAAGACCCATAAAGTAATTATTTCAAGAGATGTAATTTTTGATGAAGGGGGAGAATGGGGTCATCAAAAATTTTCTAATGTAGAATCTAAATCAGCTAGTTCTTCATAGGTATAAATTAATAATAGCGAGTGGTACCCCACCATAGAGTCCTCAAAATGAATCTTCTTTGAGTACATCGAGTGGTACACCAAGTCCTAGAAGAAGTCCTTTGAAGGCACCACCAAACTCTCCAAGAAGATTTCAGAGATCTATAAGTGCTCCAAGTCCTATGGATATTGATCCATCTTATGAAAGGAAAGAGACTAATAAAGGAAAAAGAACACTACAAAATCATCCATCTTCTCAAATTTTGGATAGGAATTTCCAACGAAGATACACTAGAAGTCAAGCTAGTGAGATGGATGACATGTTATCCAGGACTTGAAAATCTTCACATGTCTAGAGATGATGAATCTCATGAACCAAGAGGAGATGCGGTCAATTATGCTTTATTGGCTACTGCACAGCTAGAACCATCTAGCTATGAAAAAGCATGTACAAAAAGTATATGGCAAGATGCTATGAAAGAGGAAATATCCTCTATTAACAAAAATGATACTTGGGAGCTTGTGAAGCTACCCAAAGGTAAAAAATGTGTTGGTTGTAAATGGGTCTATAAGACCAAATTCAATGCTGATGGAAGCATTGAAATACATAAGACAAGACTAGTTGCAAAATTTTTTACTCAGAAATATGAAATAGACTATGAGGAAACCTTTGCTCCTGTAGCAAGACAGGAGACAATTAGAACAGTTCTTTCCTTAGCTACTCACAAAGGTTGGGCAATACAACACATGGATGTGAATAGTGCATTCTTAAATGGATACTTAACAAAAGAGGTGTATGTTCAAAAACCTCAAGGTTTCCAAGAACAAGGAAAAGAAAACCTTGTTTATAAATTGAAAAAGGCACTTTATGGCCTCAAGCAAGCACCAAGAGCTTGGTACTCACGCATTGATGGCTATTTTAATGAGCTTGGATTCACTAAAAGCAAAAGTGAACCAACTCTATACTACCTCAAGAATGGAACAGGACATCCTCATAGTTTGTTTATATGTGGATGATCTTATATTTATGGGTAGTAATAATAAAATGAACATGGAGTTCAAAAACTCCATGATGAATCAGTTTGAGATGAAAGATCTCGGATTAATGAGATACTTCCTAGGCATGGAAGTACATCAATCAAAAAAAGGGATCTTCATATGTCAACATAAGTATGCAAGTGACATGATCAATAAGTTTGCTATGCAGCAATGCAAATCAGTTACAACACCAATAGGACATGGAATCCAGCTGAGCAAAGATGATGGATCACCAAAGGTTGACATGACCACTTTCAGGAGTATGGTTGGGAGTCTGATGTTTCTTACCAACACAAGACTTGATATTCAGTACGTCGTTTCTCTTATTTCAAGATTTATGGCTAGCCCATCTGAGTTACATATTCAAGCAACCAAAAGAATTCTACATTATGTAAAAGGTACATTGGATTTTGGAATCCATTACCACAAGAGTAACTCTGTGAAGTTACTTGGTTTTAGTGACGATGATTGGGGCAACAATATAGATTATAGGAAATCTACATCGAGGAACTGTTTTAGTCTAGGTTCGGGACTAATAACTTGGAGTTCTAAGAAACAATATGTTGTAGCATTATCATCTACTGAAGCTGAGTATATAGCCATTACACATTCTAGTACTTAAGTCCTTTGGTTGAGGAAAATCCTTGAAGAGATTGGCAAAAAACAAAGTGGTCCAACAACTCTGAATTGTGATAATATTAGTGCCATTCAGTTGGCATATAATCCAATCCATCACAAAAGATCAAAACATTTTGATATGAAGTATCACTTCATTCGAGATATGGTGGATTAGAAGATAGTTGAGCTTAAATATTGTAGCACTTTGGACAATATAGCATATATCTTCACCAAAGGCATATCTACAGCTCAATTTATAAAGCTAAGAGACTGTATAGTCAGTCCTCTCAACTTTAATGAGGAGAATGTTGAAAGTTACATTAGGTAAAAAATGTTTTTACCACAGTGAAAGGGTGGACTTACCTTTTACCTCATGGACGACGGAGTTTGGATGGCATGGGCGGTAGAGAGAGAACTCAAATTCAATTTCCTTTTCTTCTTTCCTCCCTATTTTCCTTCTCCCTATTCTCTTTCCCCTAAGTTAGGTGTATGGTTAATTATCTCCTATTTAAACTTTGTAACCCGATTATTATTGTTAATGGTTAATGCTCATTTGATTTTTATTGTTTTGACTCTTTGGTTTCTAAACCTAAGCTCCTGATCTCAATAGTTCGATGGGATACAATAAGAACAATGTTAGCTTATAATAAGTGATTAATTCAACAAATGGATAAAAAATGAGTATTCTTGAATAATTTTATTGAGAAGCAAGTTTATGTGCAATAGTCACCTAGGTGTGTAGTAAAGGGAAGATGAAGTCATTTGAAATAAGCTCCTAGAGCTTGGTATTTGAGAATTGATAATTATTTCAAACATGGATTAACTAGAAGTCAAAATGAACTAACATTATATATAAAAGCAAATTAATTAATTAATTTACTAAAAAAACAAATTAATTAAATTTTGATTGTTTGTGTTTATGTAGATGATTTGATTTTCATAGGCAATAGTTCTAGCATGGTGGATGAATTCAAGCAAGGAATGATGAAATAATTTGAGATGATCCATTTATGTCTAATGCATTATTTTCTTGGCATGGAGGTATATCAATCAAGTGATAGTATTTTTATTTTTTAAGCAAAGTATGCCAAAGATCTATTAAGAAAATTTGAAATGGACAACTGTAAGGAGGCAACAACCTCCATAGCACAAGGCAAAAAACTAAGCAAGAAAGAGGAAGTAGCAATGTTGATGTGACTCTATTTCATAGATTGGTTACTAGCGTGATGTATCTAGGCATGACATTACTATAGTTGTGAGTCTTGTTTCTAGGTTCATGGTAAAACCTCATGATAATCATATGAGAGGAGTGAAAAGAATACTTTGATATAGCAACGACATAATAAATCATGTCATTTATTATACAATAGTTGAATGTATGGAGTTAATTGGATATTTAGATTCAAATTGGGTCGAGTCAATAGATGATCAAAAATAAATTTCAAGATAATATTTTAATCTTTGTAATTGTCCGATTTATGGAGTTCAAAGAAGCAACAAAATGTTTCTCTTTTCATATTTGAGGTTAGATATATAGTAGTTTCATCAACAAGTTGTCAAGCAATATGGATACAACTAGTTTTAAATGGATTACAACAAGAGATATATTCCCCCACTACTATATATTATGATAATAGTAGCACAATTTAGATAGAAAAATATGCTTTTCATATAAGAACTAGTTAGATAGAAAAAAATATGTTTTCCATACAAGAACTAGATATGTAGATATTTGTCATTATTTTATTCGGGGTTTGATTGAGGAAAGAATGATAAAATTATAATTGTGTAGGACAAAAAATTAATTGATAATATTTTACAAAACAAATTCCAAGAAAAAAAAAGTGTTTCACTTCTTAAACAATTAGAAGATTGACCGTTAAGTTTTAAGAGAAAGAATGTTAAAAATAATACTTAATGAAAAAATAATAATAAAATATATTATTAACAATAATGCTTTTTCTAAAGGGAAAAAATATTTATAAATAATATTATAAAAAAAGAAAAAAGAAATGAAAAAATATATATTAATTTTCTAAATTTAAAAAATAAAAAATAAAAGAAGAAAGGTTAAGATCTAATAAATTAGGCACCGGTTTGAAAGACGATTCAAATAGATCTAATAAATTTAGGAAAAAAAATATATGAAAAGTTCTCTTATTCACCCATTATTTAATCAATTGTATCTCTTTCATTCTTTCTTTTAAATACGTGCAACTTATTTTTCTTTTTGGAGTAGTTATTACGTATATATGTGCAACAATAATGTATTGCATATATATACGTGCAACTTATATACGTGAAGAATTAGCCACATGTAGATTTGACCCTCACATAAATCAAACGTAATCAAATTCAGCTCTTCTTTTTGTAATTCGTGGCACCCCATTAAAGGCTCTCGGATCGTCGACCTATGAAATCAACTTGTATAACATCATCAGAAATAAGATTCTGATCTCTGTGAGACGACGGCTCGTATTTGATCTCGTCAATAGATATCAATTCTAAAAGTTTCAATGAATATAGAGATGGATGCAAGGAGTCTCGTTCTTTGGCTGTAAGCCTTTTTATTTGCCTCTCATAAAGAGCAGAGTCGACGCTGGCGCAGGAGATGTGGAGCGTGATAAATCCAAAATATTTAATGTTTTCGCAACTCACGATGATTGGTATAAGTCGTTTTCAGTTTATACGTTGTACGTTCGGGTTCGAATTAAGTTTTCAGTCGGAACTCGAACGTACAACGGTTTTTTATTATCGTACAACAGTTCGACCATTCAATCGTACAATTGTACGGTCTTGTAATTGAACGACAAAGGGTTATACAACTCTACCTTGGGTTGAACAGTTGATCTTTCTTCAATCGAACAATCAGTGAAATTAAATTTTTAATGTTATTTTCAACGACCCAAACTTCTCTCTTGTATGCAATTGGATTGTACGACTTTTAATCGTAAGATCAATAAAAATTTTATTGGACGCTTTCCACTATATTTAATGTACAAGTTTACCTCTTGTAAGAGGATTCAATTCGTACATCAATTAAAATGCCAGCCGCGTACATTCTACGATGATTTAAATCGTACATTCTCGTTTGTACTGTCAAGGGTTTCTCTTGGTGATGCATCAACCAGATCCCCTGCGCAAAGAACATATTAATCCTTTCCTTGAGCACGTTCAAGGTTCTTTCACATTTAACGGCTTCAACATCGACCTGTACGGTTGGGTTCTAGTTGTCAGTTTTCTAAGGAATAGATCTCTAAGGCACTCCTATATGTTTGGCCATTCTTCACGTCCTAAACAAGTCCTTCTAACGGCCATTATCTATCGCCCAATATATAGATATTCGGTCAACTCTAAAGCAATTTACGGTATTTCCTTCAATCTTTGCCTAACAACTTCTCAAGATGATCAGCTCGGCCTTAATCTCTTAAATAACATGACAAAACATTCGTTTTACTGCGAATGATCGCTTTATCTCATTCGGACGTTGGCTCCTTAGATGGTAATCGATTAAACATAATCTATGGTTATGTTGACATTATTGCCCTTTCTCAGTGCAACCTACTCTTTAGTTTAAAATAAAAAATTGTACAACATACAACATTCATTCATTATTCATTAAGTACATACATAAAGAAAGGAGTGAAATATAATTTATTTATTAAGAAAATGTTCATAGACTAATATAGTAATAGTTGTGGGCTATATCATAGTTGGAGATACAATTTCCTTCCTCTAATGACATCTTTTAAGCCTTTTTTATTTTATTTTTTATTGTTTCAAACCTACATCTCTCCTTTTTAGGTTTGTTTTTTTTGTTATTAGTTTTCTCAAGTACTTATTTAAGCGTGTCTTTTACATCTATTTGTTTTATTTTCTACATGATCTGGGCAGTCACTCACCACTTTCTTTCTTCTCTTCACCTTCTTTTTAATGCTTATTATTTCATATTCCTATTGTATGCAAAAATCGGGCGGTTATCAAATGGTCTACCAACCATTACTTCAATCTAGCAAATGCTCCTACATCATACTCATCAAGTAAGAGTAAATGTTTTGTGAGCTCCAACTTATGAACATGAATTGCTCTTCTAAGCTATTGTCTTTTGAGCTTGGTTGTCTTCACAAGGTCAATTATGTTATCTTGTGCTTGTCTTCCTTTGAGGATCAAACCTTTTCTTATAGAATGCACTCAACATTTGTTTCAACTTGTCCCATTGCATCATACTCATCCAACCATAATCAACATGCACTTTGTTAGTGACTTCTTCTTGGTGCAAACACTTTCATGGGGATGATTACGTCCTCCACAAATCTCACAAGGACATCAGTTACAACACCTAGTTGTTGCATGTCTAGATCTTCCACATTGATTACAATACTTTATTCTTGAACCTTCATTCCTTGTACTATTTTTTCTTCTTACAAATTTAGTCCCACTATTTCCTAATGGACCTACATACCCAAGTTCTTCATTTATTGGTCTTACTTCTGGCATTATTGGAACTTTCACACATTACGCATATCTTCCCAATCCTTGACCATTGTACCCATTCTTCTCGTCAACTTAGAACCAATGCCTTTTGTGTATTTTTAAAATCATCCAAACTCTTCATCGATACTTTGATCTTTGTTATTATTATCACAATATCCTTCACCATACTTTGAAGTACCATTGTCACTATCAACTCTAGCTATATGGCTTCATCATAGCCATCAATGACCTAATGAGGTTCATCTTCCTTTAATATCTCTTTACCAATTCTTTTCTCTCTCTCTTCTTATTTGTTGTAGAAATCATTGTTTCATCATCTTCATCATCACTACTACTAGTGACCTAGACCATCGACCTCTTCCCCATGCTTATTTTATTGCTTTTCTGTATCCTTTCCTCCTAATTCTCCATTGGTGTTGGCTTATCATGTAAACTCAATCCAAGATTAGAATTTATGTGATGACTCATCCTCCTTATTGGTGGTAACCCATCTTTTGAAAGAATATCTCCATATTATTCCACTATATCCTTCACCTTATGTTGCATTTCATCTATCTTGTCCACTATCCCTTTTTTTATGGGTTCAATGTTGAAAGTAAAACATGCTTGCTTCTTCATTCCCTTCAAGTATTAGTTTTTTGTACCCTGGTACACTATAGGATAGTTTTCCAATTATTTCCCTTTAACTTTCAATGTTCTTAATGTGTATCTCTTGTCATTATTCTCAATAGTTTAGGTGTTCTCCCTACCATCATGCATTGCCTTTCTATCAATTTGCCATGGTCTACTCAACAAGACATGACTAACATCCATAAGCATAACATCACATTGTATCTCATCCGTGTAGAAAATAATATGGAAGTTCACCATACATTGTTTATTCACTAAAATTTGATGTTCCTTTTGTAACCATGAAATTTTGTATGGATTTGGGTGTCTAGTCCTCTTCAACCTAAGTTTCTCCACCATATTTGTTTCCACTAGGTTTTCAGTGCTTTCATTACTCTCAATCACTTCACAATAATTCCCTCCTGATTTACAGTTCATTTTTAATAGGCTTCTTCTCTACTCGGACTCATACACCCCCTTTTTTGGTTTCAACAATACCTTTTCTATCATAAAGGATTCTCCGTGTTATGGCTCTTCCATGTGCTTCAGTGAAGCAATATTCTCTTCATCTACTTGTATAATTTGGTTGCAGGCTTCCCTTCCATACCTTTGGTTTTTTGTGTTTGAGGGCACTCAAATACTCCATGTCCCTCTTCCAAGAACTTATAACACTTGCTAGCAAAACCACGTCCTCCTCCTCTATTGAATCCACCTCATCTTCTCGATGATTCACCTTTTTCCTAAGTACTTTGACTAAAATCACCATGATAAGTAATGATTTCTCCTTCTTGCAAATAGTGGCCTCTACCATCATTTGATTATTCTATGCCTTGAGAGTCATCCTATTCCTCTCACATTATTTTTTGTATGTGCAACAACTTTTCCTCTACCTTTAAGGCATACTCGTAGGCTTCTTCTACCATTCTCATATTCATCATACTAACTTCATCTTGTATGGACAATCATAGCCCATTTATGTACTTCAAAACCTTCTCATCATTGTCTTCCATGCATTCAACCCAAATGGTGAGCCTATAGAATTCCTCAGTGTAATCCTTCACACTCAATTCATTTTGTCTTAAGTTTTGAAGTCTCCTAAAAAGACTCGATTGATAATATGATAGGAGGAATTTAACTTTCAATTTTGTGACCTTTTTTTCCATTTCTTAATCTTTTCATTTCCTTTTCTTTGTCTTTCATTTGAACATGGCCCCACCATAAGGACACATGCCCTTCAACTTTGTAGAGGCAAATGCCACCTTCTTGGGATATTCCATTGATTAAAAATCAAAATATTTCTCCATCTCTATGATTCAATCAATGAGTTCTTCAAAGTTTAAACTTCTATTAAATGATGAGGTTTCTAACTTTGACTTCCTTCCCATGTTAGAAATGTTTTAGATTAATCTCTCTTTTAGTTCTTTCTCTTGCTCTTCATCATGAGCTTCTTGTTGATCCAATTCCTCACCTTCATTATTACTTACATCTTCTGCTTAAATGACTTTCCTTTGAGCAATGATTCCTATTAACATTTCAGCTATATCTATGGTTCAAAGACCTTATAGTCTCCCTCTCCCCTATTGTACCATTATTCCTTTGACATATATCAATCCTCAAAAATCTGTTATCTCTAATATAATCATCTACGATAAATCTAAAATGAATAAACCCCATTATATTATCTCAAGATGACGAACTTCCTATGATATAACTACTCTCACCTTGTACAATATTTACCTTTGATCGATTTTTCAAACAGAACCTCAAATGTACAATGTTTTTGTTTTTTTGTTTTATCATACAGTAGTCCAATACAATTATATGGTCCTTGGTTGTATAGTCTCGCAATTGAACGACCCTTGGGTTTGAATGGCCAACCTTGAATTGAAGAGTTGGTCTTTTCATTTAATTGATGAATGAAATTAAATTTTTAAGGTAAACTTTTCTCCTATATGTAATTGGATTGTACGATCCTACTCTTTGATCGTACGATTAATAAATTTCTTATCAGGTGATATATTTGACGATTTCCATCGTCTAGTCATACAGTTTACCTATTGTACAGTGATTCAATTCGTACATCAATTAAAATACCAATCGACTATATTCTCGTTTGTTCTGTCAAGGGTTCCTCTTGCTGGTGCATCAACCAGATCCTCTCGCTCGCAGAGCATATTAAGCCTTTCCTTTTGAGCACGTACATGATTCTTTCACATTTAAGGGCTTGAACTCTGGCTTGTATGACTGCATTCTAGTTGGCAGTTTTCCAAGGCATTCCTCTATGCTTACAACTTCCACTTACTGGTGTTTCTAAAGCACTCTTATGTACCTGTAACTTTTTCTTACTAGTTCGACACTCCTATATGCTGTAATTTTATGTGTATAATCCTCTATGCTGATAATTCCTTATGTCCTCAACAAATCCTTCGAACGACCATTATCTATCACCCAATAGATAGATATTAGGTCAACTTTTCAACAATTCACTGTATTTCTTTTAGTATTCGCCTAACAACTTCTCGAAATGGTTAGCTCCTTCTCGTATTGAATGGGTGGGCCTTAATCTCTTGAACAACATGACAACGCATTCATTTTACTATACAAAACGTTCGTTTTACCAGCGAACAATCGCTTATCTCATTCGAACGTTGGCTTTGCTTATCTCATTCGGGCGATACCAGGTAACTTCAATGGTGTGAATGGTATAATCTCTGGCTATGTCGACATCGTTACCCTTTCCCACCTACAACCTGCATTCTAATTTAAAACAAATAATCGTACAACATGCAACATTTATTTTTCTTTCAGATACACATAAGGGATAGAATGAAATACAATCTATTTATTAAAAAGATGATGCATGTTACATATCATAACAACTCTGGGCTATATCAGCTGGAGATACAATTTTCTCTCTCTACTGGCATCGTCTGTAACTTTTCCAGATACAATTTTCTCTCTCTACTGGCACCTTCCGTGTCTTTTTCCCCTTCTTCCTTGCTGTCTCAGACCTACAACTCCCCTTTCCAGGTTTCTTCTCTTGTTATTCTTGTTCTCAAGCACTTATCTGTCTAAGCATGCCTTGTACATCTGTCTATTTCCTCTTTCAGATGATCTGAGCGGTTACTCACGGCTTTCTTTCTCCTCTTCACCTTCTTTTTCAAGAATGGTTTTTTTCTTAGTGGATTGGTAAAGGCTTGCCTGGTCAAGTTTTTGTTAAGAAAAAACTTAAGTTTAAACCTTGGGAAAGCACATTGCAAGGTGGATTGGTAAAGACCGGAATGACCAAGTACTTGCCAAGAAGAGACCTAGGTTCAAACCTTGGAGGCCACACTGCCATCTTTAGCAAAAGTAATAGTCCGTGCTGAATCCTTTGAGTGCACGTCAGATTGACGATGATGGTACAAATCATATCAGATTGAGGATGATGGTACAAATCGTATCAGATTGAGGATGATGGTACAAATCCCGAGCAATCGGTGGTCTCCATCTCATGCTAGGCCAACAACAACGAGATGAATAGACTGTTGAAAGCAGTCCCTGTGGTTTGGCCAACAACAACGAGATGAATAGGTGTCCTTGTGGTTTGAACCCTGTACTTGTCAGTTACAAAAAATAGTGGTTGTAATCAACTCCCATGTGTAACTTAAAATAAAAAAACACTTCCCGTTCCATATTCTTCTTATATAGGTACGTGCTAGTACAAACCCCGTTCATATTCTTCTTATATAGGTACACGTCAGTACAAACCCCGAGCAATTGGTGGTCGATAAAGGTATAAACCCGAGCAACCTGTCTCCATCTCACGTGGGATCAACAAAAAGGAAATAAATATAATGTTATAAAAATTACTAAAAATAATGGTTTTAACCAACTCCTATAACCAAAAAAATGATTGGACGTTTATCAAACCGTTACTTCCACCCGGTGGATGCTTTACATGAAAGGGCAATTCCAACTGTTTTTTTTATTCCAACTGTTAATTAATTTTAACTTTTCAATAAGAATGATAAAATAGTTTATTTCCTCTAAAATTTGGTGAGCCAAGGGGAGCACAACTTGCGAATGTAGCTATTTCAAATCCAAGTGTACTGTGGCACTTGAGATATGGTCACCTTAATTCCGCTAGCTTGAAAATGTTAACTTTAAAAGCTATGGTGACAGGACTACCAAAGATTTCAGATCACAATAAAGTATGCGAAGGTTGCGCTTTGGGAAAGCACTCCAGATCAAAGTTTCCTAAAAGACAAGCCTGGAGAGCTAGTTATCGTCTTCAGCTAGTGCACTTGAACATCTGTGGTCCTATGCAAACAAAAAGTCTAGGAAAAAATTCATATTTTCTAACTTTTATTGATGATTATTCCAAAATGTGCTGGATTTATTTTTTGAAACTTAAAGATGAAGCATTTGATTGCTTCATAGATTTCAAAAATAATGTAGAAAATTAGAGCGAATATCATGTAAAATTTCTAAGGACAGATAGAGGAGGTGAGTACTCAAATGAATTCTTGCAATACTGTAGAGAGAATGGGATTAAAATGCAGTTCACTACTGCCTATACTCCTCAACAAAATAGTGTGGCAGAGTGAAATAACCGCACCCTTGTAGAGATGGCAAGAATTATGCTACAAACAAAGCATTTAACACACACATATTGGGCAGATGTTGTTAGAACCAGTGCATACATAATAAATAGAAGTCCAACTTCTAGTTTAGATGGTATCACTCCTTATGAAGGATGGTACGAAAAGAAGCCAAATGTAAATCATTTCAAGATATTTGGTTGTTTAGCTTATGCACATATTCCAAAAGAGAAAAGAAAGAAGCTTGATCCCAAGAGTCAAGCATGTATATTTGTAGGGTATTGTGAATCCACAAAAGGATACAGACTCTACAATCCAAAGACCCATAAAGTAATTATTTCAAGAGATGTAATTTTTGATGAAGGGGGAGAATGGGGTCATCAAAAATTTTCTAATGTAGAATCTAAATCAGCCAGTTCTTCACAGGTATAAATTAATAATAGCAGTGGTACCCCACCATAGAGTCCTCAAAATGAATCTTCTTTGAGTACATCGAGTGGTACACCAAGTCCTAGAAGAAGTCCTTTGAAGGCACCACCAAACTCTCCAAGAAGATTTCAGAGATCTATAAGTGCTCCAAGTCCTATGGATATTGATCCATCTTATCAAAGGAAAGAGACTAATAAAGGAAAAATAACACTACAGAATCATCCATCTTCTCAAATTTTGGATAGGAATTTCCAACGAAGATACACTAGAAGTCAAGCTAGTGAGATGGATGACATATTATCCAGACTTGAAAATCTTCACATGTCTAGAGATGATGAATCTCATGAACCAAGAGGAGATGCAGTCAATTATGCTTTATTGGCTACTGCACAGCTAGAACCATCTAGCTATGAAAAAGCATGTACAAAAAGTATATGGCAAGATGCTATGAAAGAGGAAATATCCTCTATTAACAAAAATGATACTTGGGAGCTTGTGAAGCTACCCAAAGGTAAAAAATGTGTTGGTTGTAAATGGGTCTATAAGACCAAATTCAATGCTTGATGGAAGCATTGAAATACATAAGACAAGACTAGTTGCAAAATTTTTTACTCGGAAATATGAAATAGACTATGAGGAAACCTTTGCTCCCGTAGCAAGACAGGAGACAATTAGAACAGCTTCTTTCCTTAGCTACTCACAAAGGTTGGGCAATACAACACATGGATGTGAATAGTGCATTCTTAAATGGATACTTAACAGAAGAGGTGTATGTTCAAAAACCTCAAGGTTTCCAAGAACAAGGAAAAGAAAACCTTGTTTATAAATTGAAAAAGGCACTTTATGGCCTCAAGCAAGCACCAAGAGCTTGGTACTCACGCATTGATGGCTATTTTAATGAGCTTGGATTCACTAAAAGCAAAAGTGAACCAACTCTGTACTACCTCAAGAATGGAACAGGACATCCTCATAGTTTGTTTATATGTGGATGATCTTATATTTATGGGTAGTAATAATAAAATGAACATGGAGTTCAAAAACTCCATGATGAATCAGTTTGAGATGAAAGATCTCGGATTAATGAGATACTTCCTAGGCATGGAAGTACATCAATCAAAAAAAGGGATCTTCATATGTCAACATAAGTATGCAAGTGACATGATCAATAAGTTTGCTATGCAGCAGTGCAAATCAGTTACAACACCAATAGGACATGGAATCCAGCTGAGCAAAGATGATGATCACCAAAGGTTGACATGACCACTTTCAGGAGTATGGTTGGGAGTCTGATGTTTCTTACCAACACAAGACTTGATATTCAGTACGTCGTTTCTCTTATTTCAAGATTTATGGCTAGCCCATCTGAGTTACATATTCAAGCAACCAAAAGAATTCTACATTATGTAAAAGGTACATTGGATTTTGGAATCCATTACCACAAGAGTAACTCTGTGAAGTTACTTGGTTTTAGTGACAGTGATTGGGGCAACAATATAGATGATAGGAAATCTACATCAGGGAACTGTTTTAGTCTAGGTTCAGGACTAATAACTTGGAGTTCCAAGAAACAATATGTTGTAGCATTATCATCTACTGAAGCTGAGTATATAGCCATTACACATTCTAGTACTTAAGTCCTTTGGTTGAGGAAAATCCTTGAAGAGATTGGCAAAAAACAAAGTGGTCCAACAACTCTGAATTGTGATAATATTAGTGCCATTCAGTTGGCATATAATCCAATCCATCACAAAAGATCAAAACATTTTGATATGAAGTATCACTTCATTCGAGATATGGTGGATTAGAAGATAGTTGAGCTTAAATATTGTAGCACTTTGGACAATATAGCATATATCTTCACCAAAGGCATATCTACAGCTCAATTTATAAAGCTAAGAGACTGTATAGTCAGTCCTCTCAACTTTAATGAGGAGAATGTTGAAAGTTACATTAGGTAAAAAATGTTTTTACCACAGTGAAAGGGTGGACTTACCTTTTACCTCATGGACGACGGAGTTTGGATGGCATGGGCGGTAGAGAGAGAACTCAAATTCAATTTCCTTTTCTTCTTTCCTCCCTATTTTCCTTCTCCCTATTCTCTTTCCCCTAAGTTAGGTGTATGGTTAATTAGCTCCTATTTAAACTTTGTAACCCGATTATTATTGTTAATGGTTAATGCTCATTTGATTTTTATTGTTTTGACTCTTTGGTTTCTAAACCTAAGCTCCTGATCTCAATAGTTCGATGGGATACAATAAGAACAATGTTAGCTTATAATAAGTGATTAATTCAACAAATGGATAAAAAATGAGTATTCTTGAATAATTTTATTGAGGAGCAAGTTTATGTGCAATAGTCACCTAGGTGTGTAGTAAAGGAAAGATGAAGGCATTTGAAATAAGCTCCTAGAGCTTGGTATTTGAGAATTGATAATTATTTCGAACTTGGATTAACTAGAAGTCAAAATGAACTAACATTATATATAAAAACAAATTAATTAATTAATTTACTAAAAAAACAAATTAATTAAATTTTGATTGTTTGTGGTTATGTAGATGATTTGATTTTTATAGGCAATAGTTCTAGCATGGTGGATGAATTCAAGCAACGAATGATGAAATAATTTGAGATGATCCATTTATGTCTAATGCATTATTTTCTTGGCATGGAGGTATATCAATCAAGTGATAGTATTTTTATTTTTTAAGCAAAGTATGCCAAAGATCTATTAAGAAAATTTGAAATGGACAACTGTAAGGAGGCAACAACCTCCATAGCACAAGGCAAAAAACTAAGCAAGAAAGAGGAAGTAGCAATGTTGATGTGACTCTATTTCATAGATTGGTTACTAGCGTGATGTATCTAGGCATGACATTACTATAGTTGTGAGTCTTGTTTCTAGGTTCATGGTAAAACCTCATGATAATCATATGAGAGGAGTGAAAAGAATACTTTGATATAGCAACGACATAATAAATCATGTCATTTATTATACAATAGTTGAATGTATGGAGTTAATTGGATATTTAGATTCAAATTGGGTCGAGTCAATAGATGATCAAAAATAAATTTCAAGATAATATTTTAATCTTTGTAATTGTCCGATTTATGGAGTTCAAAGAAGCAACAAAATGTTTCTCTTTTCATATTTGAGGTTAGATATATAGTAGTTTCATCAACAAGTTGTCAAGCAATATGGATACAACTAGTTTTAAATGGATTACAACAAGAGATATATTCCCCCACTACTATATATTATGATAATAGTAGCACAATTTAGATAGAAAAATATGCTTTTCATATAAGAACTAGTTAGATAGAAAAAAATATGTTTTCCATACAAGAACTAGATATGTAGATATTTGTCATTATTTTATTCGGGGTTTGATTGAGGAAAGAATGATAAAATTATAATTGTGTAGGACAAAAAATTAATTGATAATATTTTACAAAACAAATTCCAAGAAAAAAAAAGTGTTTCACTTCTTAAACAATTAGAAGATTGACCGTTAAGTTTTAAGAGAAAGAATGTTAAAAATAATACTTAATGAAAAAATAATAATAAAATATATTATTAACAATAATGCTTTTTCTAAAGGGAAAAAATATTTATAAATAATATTATAAAAAAAGAAAAAAGAAATGAAAAAATATATATTAATTTTCTAAATTTAAAAAATAAAAAATAAAAGAAGAAAGGTTAAGATCTAATAAATTAGGCACCGGTTTGAAAGACGATTCAAATAGATCTAATAAATTTAGGAAAAAAAATATATGAAAAGTTCTCTTATTCACCCATTATTTAATCAATTGTATCTCTTTCATTCTTTCTTTTAAATACGTGCAACTTATTTTTCTTTTTGGAGTAGTTATTACGTATATATGTGCAACAATAATGTATTGCATATATATACGTGCAACTTATATACGTGAAGAATTAGCCACATGTAGATTTGACCCTCACATAAATCAAACGTAATCAAATTCAGCTCTTCTTTTTGTAATTCGTGGCACCCCATTAAAGGCTCTCGGATCGTCGACCTATGAAATCAACTTGTATAACATCATCAGAAATAAGATTCTGATCTCTGTGAGACGACGGCTCGTATTTGATCTCGTCAATAGATATCAATTCTAAAAGTTTCAATGAATATAGAGATGGATGCAAGGAGTCTCGTTCTTTGGCTGTAAGCCTTTTTATTTGCCTCTCATAAAGAGCAGAGTCGACGCTGGCGCAGGAGATGTGGAGCGTGATAAATCCAAAATATTTAATGTTTTCGCAACTCACGATGATTGGTATAAGTCGTTTTCAGTTTATACGTTGTACGTTCGGGTTCGAATTAAGTTTTCAGTCGGAACTCGAACGTACAACGGTTTTTTATTATCGTACAACAGTTCGACCATTCAATCGTACAATTGTACGGTCTTGTAATTGAACGACAAAGGGTTATACAACTCTACCTTGGGTTGAACAGTTGATCTTTCTTCAATCGAACAATCAGTGAAATTAAAATTTTAATGTTATTTTCAACGACCCAAACTTCTCTCTTGTATGCAATTGGATTGTACGACTTTTAATCGTAAGATCAATAAAAATTTTATTGGACGCTTTCCACTATATTTAATGTACAAGTTTACCTCTTGTAAGAGGATTCAATTCGTACATCAATTAAAATGCCAGCCGCGTACATTCTACGATGATTTAAATCGTACATTCTCGTTTGTACTGTCAAGGGTTTCTCTTGGTGATGCATCAACCAGATCCCCTGCGCAAAGAACATATTAATCCTTTCCTTGAGCACGTTCAAGGTTCTTTCACATTTAACGGCTTCAACATCGACCTGTACGGTTGGGTTCTAGTTGTCAGTTTTCAAAGGAATAGATCTCTAAGGCACTCCTATATGTTTGGCCATTCTTCACGTCCTAAACAAGTTCTGACGGCCATTATCTATCGCCCAATATATAGATATTCGGTCAACTCTAAAGCAATTTACGGTATTTCCTTCAATCTTTGCCTAACAACTTCTCAAGATGATCAGCTCGGCCTTAATCTCTTAAATAACATGACAAAACATTCGTTTTACTGCGAATGATCGCTTTATCTCATTCGGACGTTGGCTCCTTAGATGGTAATCGATTAAACATAATCTATGGTTATGTTGACATTATTGCCCTTTCTCAGTGCAACCTACTCTTTAGTTTAAAATAAAAAATTGTACAACATACAACATTCATTCATTATTCATTAAGTACATACATAAAGAATGGAGTAATTTATTTATTAAGAAAATGTTCATAGACTAATATAATAATAGTTGCGGGCTATATCATAGTTGGAGATACAATTTCCTTCCTCTAATGACATCTTTTAAGCCTTTTTTATTTTATTTTTTATTGTTTCAAACCTACATCTCTCCTTTTTAGGTTTGTTTTTTTTGTTATTAGTTTTCTCAAGTACTTATTTAAGCGTGTCTTTTACATCTATTTGTTTTATTTTCTACATGATCTGGGCAGTCACTCACCACTTTCTTTCTTCTCTTCACCTTCTTTTTAATGCTTATTATTTCATATTCCTATTGTATGCAAAAATCGGGCGGTTATCAAATGGTCTACCAACCATTACTTCAATCTAGCAAATGCTCCTACATCATACTCATCAAGTAAGAGTAAATGTTTTGTGAGCTCCAACTTATGAACATGAATTGCTCTTCTAAGCTATTGTCTTTTGAGCTTGGTTGTCTTCACAAGGTCAATTATGTTATCTTGTGCTTGTCTTCCTTTGAGGATCAAACCTTTTCTTATAGAATGCACTCAACATTTGTTTCAACTTGTCCCATTGCATCATACTCATCCAACCATAATCAACATGCACTTTGTTAGTGACTTCTTCTTGGTGCAAACACTTTCATGGGGATGATTACGTCCTCCACAAATCTCACAAGGACATCAGTTACAACACCTAGTTGTTGCATGTCTAGATCTTCCACATTGATTACAATACTTTATTCTTGAACCTTCATTCCTTGTACTATTTTTTCTTCTTACAAATTTAGTCCCACTATTTCCTAATGGACCTACATACCCAAGTTCTTCATTTATTGGTCTTACTTCTGGCATTATTGGAACTTTCACACATTACGCATATCTTCCCAATCCTTGACCATTGTACCCATTCTTCTCGTCAACTTAGAACCAATGCCTTTTGTGTATTTTTAAAATCATCCAAACTCTTCATCGATACTTTGATCTTTGTTATTATTATCACAATATCCTTCACCATACTTTGAAGTACCATTGTCACTATCAACTCTAGCTATATGGCTTCATCATAGCCATCAATGACCTAATGAGGTTCATCTTCCTTTAATATCTCTTTACCAATTCTTTTCTCTCTCTCTTCTTATTTGTTGTAGAAATCATTGTTTCATCATCTTCATCATCACTACTACTAGTGACCTAGACCATCGACCTCTTCCCCATGCTTATTTTATTGCTTTTCTGTATCCTTTCCTCCTAATTCTCCATTGGTGTTGGCTTATCATGTAAACTCAATCCAAGATTAGAATTTATGTGATGACTCATCCTCCTTATTGGTGGTAACCCATCTTTTGAAAGAATATCTCCATATTATTCCACTATATCCTTCACCTTATGTTGCATTTCATCTATCTTGTCCACTATCCCTTTTTTTATGGGTTCAATGTTGAAAGTAAAACATGCTTGCTTCTTCATTCCCTTCAAGTATTAGTTTTTTGTACCCTGGTACACTATAGGATAGTTTTCCAATTATTTCCCTTTAACTTTCAATGTTCTTAATGTGTATCTCTTGTCATTATTCTCAATAGTTTAGGTGTTCTCCCTACCATCATGCATTGCCTTTCTATCAATTTGCCATGGTCTACTCAACAAGACATGACTAACATCCATAAGCATAACATCACATTGTATCTCATCCGTGTAGAAAATAATATGGAAGTTCACCATACATTGTTTATTCACTAAAATTTGATGTTCCTTTTGTAACCATGAAATTTTGTATGGATTTGGGTGTCTAGTCCTCTTCAACCTAAGTTTCTCCACCATATTTGTTTCCACTAGGTTTTCAGTGCTTTCATTACTCTCAATCACTTCACAATAATTCCCTCCTGATTTACAGTTCATTTTTAATAGGCTTCTTCTCTACTCGGACTCATACACCCCCTTTTTTGGTTTCAACAATACCTTTTCTATCATAAAGGATTCTCCGTGTTATGGCTCTTCCATGTGCTTCAGTGAAGCAATATTCTCTTCATCTACTTGTATAATTTGGTTGCAGGCTTCCCTTCCATACCTTTGGTTTTTTGTGTTTGAGGGCACTCAAATACTCCATGTCCCTCTTCCAAGAACTTATAACACTTGCTAGCAAAACCACGTCCTCCTCCTCTATTGAATCCACCTCATCTTCTCGATGATTCACCTTTTTCCTAAGTACTTTGACTAAAATCACCATGATAAGTAATGATTTCTCCTTCTTGCAAATAGTGGCCTCTACCATCATTTGATTATTCTATGCCTTGAGAGTCATCCTATTCCTCTCACATTATTTTTTGTATGTGCAACAACTTTTCCTCTACCTTTAAGGCATACTCGTAGGCTTCTTCTACCATTCTCATATTCATCATACTAACTTCATCTTGTATGGACAATCATAGCCCATTTATGTACTTCAAAACCTTCTCATCATTGTCTTCCATGCATTCAACCCAAATGGTGAGCCTATAGAATTCCTCAGTGTAATCCTTCACACTCAATTCATTTTGTCTTAAGTTTTGAAGTCTCCTAAAAAGACTCGATTGATAATATGATAGGAGGAATTTAACTTTCAATTTTGTGACCTTTTTTTCCATTTCTTAATCTTTTCATTTCCTTTTCTTTGTCTTTCATTTGAACATGGCCCCACCATAAGGACACATGCCCTTCAACTTTGTAGAGGCAAATGCCACCTTCTTGGGATATTCCATTGATTAAAAATCAAAATATTTCTCCATCTCTATGATTCAATCAATGAGTTCTTCAAAGTTTAAACTTCTATTAAATGATGAGGTTTCTAACTTTGACTTCCTTCCCATGTTAGAAATGTTTTAGATTAATCTCTCTTTTAGTTCTTTCTCTTGCTCTTCATCATGAGCTTCTTGTTGATCCAATTCCTCACCTTCATTATTACTTACATCTTCTGCTTAAATGACTTTCCTTTGAGCAATGATTCCTATTAACATTTCAGCTATATCTATGGTTCAAAGACCTTATAGTCTCCCTCTCCCCTATTGTACCATTATTCCTTTGACATATATCAATCCTCAAAAATCTGTTATCTCTAATATAATCATCTACGATAAATCTAAAATGAATAAACCCCATTATATTATCTCAAGATGACGAACTTCCTATGATATAACTACTCTCACCTTGTACAATATTTACCTTTGATCGATTTTTCAAACAGAACCTCAAATGTACAATGTTTTTGTTTTTTTGTTTTATCATACAGTAGTCCAATACAATTATATGGTCCTTGGTTGTATAGTCTCGCAATTGAACGACCCTTGGGTTTGAATGGCCAACCTTGAATTGAAGAGTTGGTCTTTTCATTTAATTGATGAATGAAATTAAATTTTTAAGGTAAACTTTTCTCCTATATGTAATTGGATTGTACGATCCTACTCTTTGATCGTACGATTAATAAATTTCTTATCAGGTGATATATTTGACGATTTCCATCGTCTAGTCATACAGTTTACCTATTGTACAGTGATTCAATTCGTACATCAATTAAAATACCAATCGACTATATTCTCGTTTGTTCTGTCAAGGGTTCCTCTTGCTGGTGCATCAACCAGATCCTCTCGCTCGCAGAGCATATTAAGCCTTTCCTTTTGAGCACGTACATGATTCTTTCACATTTAAGGGCTTGAACTCTGGCTTGTATGACTGCATTCTAGTTGGCAGTTTTCCAAGGCATTCCTCTATGCTTACAACTTCCACTTACTGGTGTTTCTAAAGCACTCTTATGTACCTGTAACTTTTTCTTACTAGTTCGACACTCCTATATGCTGTAATTTTATGTGTATAATCCTCTATGCTGATAATTCCTTATGTCCTCAACAAATCCTTCGAACGACCATTATCTATCACCCAATAGATAGATATTAGGTCAACTTTTCAACAATTCACTGTATTTCTTTTAGTATTCGCCTAACAACTTCTCGAAATGGTTAGCTCCTTCTCGTATTGAATGGGTGGGCCTTAATCTCTTGAACAACATGACAACGCATTCATTTTACTATACAAAACGTTCGTTTTACCAGCGAACAATCGCTTATCTCATTCGAACGTTGGCTTTGCTTATCTCATTCGGGCGATACCAGGTAACTTCAATGGTGTGAATGGTATAATCTCTGGCTATGTCGACATCGTTACCCTTTCCCACCTACAACCTGCATTCTAATTTAAAACAAATAATCGTACAACATGCAACATTTATTTTTCTTTCAGATACACATAAGGGATAGAATGAAATACAATCTATTTATTAAAAAGATGATGCATGTTACATATCATAACAACTCTGGGCTATATCAGCTGGAGATACAATTTTCTCTCTCTACTGGCATCGTCTGTAACTTTTCCAGATACAATTTTCTCTCTCTACTGGCACCTTCCGTGTCTTTTTCCCCTTCTTCCTTGCTGTCTCAGACCTACAACTCCCCTTTCCAGGTTTCTTCTCTTGTTATTCTTGTTCTCAAGCACTTATCTGTCTAAGCATGCCTTGTACATCTGTCTATTTCCTCTTTCAGATGATCTGAGCGGTTACTCACGGCTTTCTTTCTCCTCTTCACCTTCTTTTTCAAGAATGGTTTTTTTCTTAGTGGATTGGTAAAGGCTTGCCTGGTCAAGTTTTTGTTAAGAAAAAACTTAAGTTTAAACCTTGGGAAAGCACATTGCAAGGTGGATTGGTAAAGACCGGAATGACCAAGTACTTGCCAAGAAGAGACCTAGGTTCAAACCTTGGAGGCCACACTGCCATCTTTAGCAAAAGTAATAGTCCGTGCTGAATCCTTTGAGTGCACGTCAGATTGACGATGATGGTACAAATCATATCAGATTGAGGATGATGGTACAAATCGTATCAGATTGAGGATGATGGTACAAATCCCGAGCAATCGGTGGTCTCCATCTCATGCTAGGCCAACAACAACGAGATGAATAGACTGTTGAAAGCAGTCCCTGTGGTTTGGCCAACAACAACGAGATGAATAGGTGTCCTTGTGGTTTGAACCCTGTACTTGTCAGTTACAAAAAATAGTGGTTGTAATCAACTCCCATGTGTAACTTAAAATAAAAAAACACTTCCCGTTCCATATTCTTCTTATATAGGTACGTGCTAGTACAAACCCCGTTCATATTCTTCTTATATAGGTACACGTCAGTACAAACCCCGAGCAATTGGTGGTCGATAAAGGTATAAACCCGAGCAACCTGTCTCCATCTCACGTGGGATCAACAACAAGGAAATAAATATAATGTTATAAAAATTACTAAAAATAATGGTTTTAACCAACTCCTATAACCAAAAAAATGATTGGACGTTTATCAAACCGTTACTTCCACCCGGTGGATGCTTTACATGAAAGGGCAATTCCAACTGTTTTTTTTATTCCAACTGTTAATTAATTTTAACTTTTCAATAAGAATGATAAAATATTTTATTTCTTAAAGTTTGGTTTTAAATGTTAAGGATAGGGTGGGGTTTAAAGAAAGATAACGTTTTTAGTACACAATTCAACATTGAGCTACGAGGTCGAGCCGATTCTACAAGCGGTCAAGAGGAAGGTAAGAGATTGCCTAAGATATAAGGGGATCCAACAATTCCAAAGACTGTTTATAATCATAGGCGTGTTATGTATGTGTGCTAGTCTGCGGAATTTAGGAAGATGGTTTAGGCAAGTACAAAGTATTAAATGCGGACCTTTAAGGTAGAATATTGAAGGTATAAGAATGCAATAGGAAAATTGGACCATATTAATTTTTAAAAGATTTTATTTATTGAATTTATTATTAATATATAGTATGTATTCAATAGATTAATATAAGATAATATGAGATAGTGATGCAGGAGCATCCGGAGAATAGAGCAATCTTGCATCCTCCAAATTTTTTTCTAAGTACTTTGTATTTTGTTTAAATCTTTCTTTCCCAAGGCAAAAGTTTTGTAATACAAGAGGGAAGTTTTGTCGCGATATCGCGACGTTTTTGGGAGCTAAGGCATGGAGGGGTTTTTTGTCACGATATCGCGACGTCGCGATGTCGCGACATTTTTGAAGCTAAGGCACGGAGGGGGTTTTTCGTCGCGATGTCGCGATATCGCGACATTTTTGAAGCTAAGGTACGGAGGGGGTTTTTCATCGTGACATTCGACGTCACGATATCGCGACGTCGCGATATCGCGACGTTATTTGCGGACTAAGGCACGGAGGCATTTTCGTCGTGATGTCACGACGTCGCGATATCGCGACGTTATTTGCGAACTAAGGCGCGGGGGCATTTTGGTCACGATATCGTGACGTTATTTGCAGATGAAGGCAAGGCGACAGTTTGGTCGCGATACATGTCGCGATATCGCGACATGTCACGATTTCGTGGCCAGTTGAAGACAAATAAAAAATGGACACATGGACAGGCCACGCATGCGGGAAAAGAGACAACGGTTGTAGATGAATATTCTGACAAGGCGACAGCTGCAGGCCATGGGCGTTATGGATGAGACAGCGATTCAGAGGAACAGTCTGACCAAAATGGTGGTTGCAGGGCAAGGGGGATCTTTAATGCAAGCTTCCATAGCGGATCGGGGCAGTTGCCCATTGATGGAAGGAAATATGAAAACTTGGCAGAGGAAGCGAGCTTCCATATTTTATTTCATGAATTCGATCGGGTGGGGGCATTAATTGCCTAGAGGGTCGAGACCTCGATAAAAACTCGAAAAATTGTAAGGGAAGGGATGGTGAGTTTGAGATTGAGTGGGGAAAGAACTATGCCTGGAGACGATATTGTAAGATTGTGTTAAGCAATTTATAGAAGAATAATTTCAAGTTTTTTGTGTGAATCTCGGCTTGCCATCAAGTGGTATCAGAGAGGGAGCTCCTGAGCATGTAACAGATCACCGAAAGAGAGGCAGTTACACCAGGATCTGTGGAAGGATTTGTAAAAAAAAAAAAAATAAAGGATGCCTCCACGAAGAAACCGTGGTGGAGTAAGAAATGTGGTGTCGATAGAAGACTTTCGAGCTTTGCAGAGGCAAGTTCAAGCCCTACAAGAAGAGCTACGTAGAAGGCACGAGCCCGGAAGGGATGAGGGAAGTGAAGACGAAGTTGATGAAGAAGAAGACCGGTCTGAGGAAGAAGAAGAGGCTGTGGATCCTGCACAAGCCAGGTTGTACAAAGCCATCTCTCAGATTGGAAAGCAACCAAAAATGGAGGTTTCTACATATTCTGGAAACCTAAATCCAGAAGAGGTGATTGACTGGATAAATGACCTAGAAGAATATTTTGAATATGAGGAGGTTGAAGACCCTAATCGGGTCAGATTTGCTAAGACCAAGTTGAAGGGTCATGCCAGCATTTGGTGGAAGGGAATACAACTAGAAAGGAACAGAAGAGGGAAGGAAAGAATAACAAGATGGGATAGAATGGTGGAAAAGCTGAAAAGATAGTTTATTTCGGCAGATTACGAGTTGGATCTGCTAAGGAAAATGCAGAGTTTGAGACAGACAAACAAAACTGTCCAAGAATACACCGAGGAGTTTTACAAGATCTCTATTAGAACTGGACATTTAGAGGCAAACAAAGAGAAGGTAGCCCGTTATATCAATGGGTTGAGACTCGGTATCCAAGAAGAGTTGAGCCTAGTTTGGGTAAGCACCATTGAGGATGCTTACCAGTTTGCCTTAAAGGTGGAAGAAAAATTGAATAGGCGGTTTGAAGGCAAGCAAAGAGGAAGGGGCCATGGTGGAAGAACTGGTGGGAGAACCAGTGGAGAAAAATACAAAGATCTGAAGAAGACTGGTGAAGCCAGTAGTAACCAGGATCAAAGGGAAGAGGATATTTATCAGCCCCATGATCAGAATAGCCACCCAAGAGGGCACGGTGGATCTGGACGAGGGTTTGGAAGAGGAGTATTTCATGGGACATGTTTCCACTATGGTGAAGAAGGACATCGAGCATTCGAGTGTCCACAACACCGAGAAAGGATGAACAAGAGGCCTGAGGGTCCAGCCAGAGCTGTTGTGGCAGAGGAAGATGCTGGATCTAAACATTCTAAAGAAGCAGAGAGAGGGGAAGCAATGATCGTAAGGAGAGTCCTGTTGAATGAGGAGAAGGACACAGATCAGAGAAGAAGTTTATTCTGCACAAGGTGTAAATGCACGGGCAAGATTTGCAATATTATTATTGATAATGGTAGCACGGATAACCTGGTTTCAGAAGAAATGGTTACCAAGTTATAGTTAGAGAGGAAGAAGCACCCGCATCCCGTATCGGGTCGCATGGTTACAGAAGGACCATAGGGCTTTGGTCAGTGAGCAATGCTTCGTTAAATTTAATATTGGGAATTATTGTGATGAGGTCTTGTGCGACATCCTGCCTATGGATGCTTGCCATATGTTGCTGGGAAGGCCCTGGCAGTTTGATCGGAGTGTAGTGCATGATGGTCGTGCCAACACCTACTCATTGACGAAGAATGGCGTGCGCCATAAGCTGAAGCCCATGAAGGAGGCGGATGAAAAGGTGTGTAACAGCTCCAGAATCTGTTTAGTTGAAGGGAGAAAATTTTTGGACGGTTTGAAGCATGAACATTTGTGTTATGCAATAATTCCTAGAGTTAGGGAGAAATAATGCAAGGATACCCCAGCAGAAGTCCTAGATCTATTGGAGGAATTTCTAGATATTGTGTCTGATAATGTGCCTGAGGGTTTACCCCCAGTAAGGAAAATCAGCCACCATATAGATTTGGTGCCAGGATCGAGCTTGCCAAATAAAGCTGCACACAGAATGATGCCTGTAGAAACTGAGGAGTTAAACAGGCAGGTCCAGGAGTTGTTGGAGAAGGGATTGATTCAGGAAATTTTGAGCCCATGCGTAGTACCTACAGTGCTGGCACCAAAGAAATATGGAGAATGGAGAATGTGTACAGATTCGTGAGCCATCAACAAGATCACAATAAAATACAGATTTCCATTGCCAAGAATGGATGACATAATGGATTGTTTAAGTGGAGCCAAGTACTTCACCAAGATTGATCTCAAGAGTGGTTACCATCAGATCCGTATCAGAGAGGGAGATGAGTGGAAGACAGCCTTCAAGACCAGAGAGGGCTTGTATGAGTGGTTGGTCATGCCCTTTGGGCTATCCAATGCACCGAGTACCTTCATGCGGCTGATGAATGAGGTACTGAAAGAGTTTTTAGGAAAATTTGTCATTGTCTATTTAGATGACATATTAATATTTAGCAGAACCCTGGAGGAACACCTGATGCATATCAGAAGGGTTTTTGAGAAGCTACGGGAGGAGCAGTTATTAATAAATCTAAAAAAGTGTAATTTTGTAAAAAAGGAGTTAGTATACCTAGGATTTGTAATCTCAGCAAAAGGTCTAAAAATGGACCCAGAGAAGGTGAGAGCTATCATGGAATGGCCTACCCCGAGAAGCACAACAGAGGTAAGATCATTTCATGGTCTAGCCAACTTTTACAGAAAATTCATTAAAAATTTTAGCAGCATTTGTGCACCCCTCACAAAAACAATGAGAGGGGATAAGAAAGAATTCAAGTGGACCTTAGGGGCTGAAAGGAGCTTTGATGCATTAAAGAAAAAGGTCATAGAACAGCCTATTTTGGCACTTCCAGACTTTAACAAAGTATTTCAGGTAGACTGTGATGCCAGTGGCAGTGCAATAGGGGCTATACTGAGTCAGGAAGGTAGACCTATTGCTTATTTTAGTGAGAAGCTAAATGATGCTCAAAAAAAGTATTCAGTTTATGATCAAGAGTTTTATGCTATGGTTCAGGCTCTGAAGAAGTGGAGGCATTATTTATTGCCAAAGGAGTTTGTTCTATTTACTGATCATCAAGCTTTACAGTATATCAACAGCCAAACAAAACTGAATCAGAGACACTTGAAGTGGGTTGAGTTTCTCCAAAGTTATACCTTTGTGCTGAAGCACAGAAGCGGGAAATCAAACAGAGTTGCAGATGCCTTAAGTAGAAGGCAAAATTTACTGATTAAAATGACAGTGGAAGTAGTGGGATTTGAAGAACTGAAGGGTTTGTACCCTGAAGATCCAGATTTTGCAGAAGCCTGGACGGCTTGCTTGACACCTGTTACTGTGGATAGGACAAAATGGTTGGATTTTCTAATCCAAGATGGAATGTTGTTCAGAGGAAGTAAATTATGCATTCCAAGGAGTTCCATGCGGGAAAACTTAGTCAAGGAGAAACACAACGGAGGACTGGCCGGACATTTTGGCCGGGATAAGACAATTGCCCTGGTGAGTGAAAATTACTATTGGCCGCAACTACAACAAGATGTGAAAAATTTTGTACAGAGTTGTAGAATATGCCAGATGGCAAAGGGCGAAAGACAGAACATGGGATTGTATCAGCCGTTACCAGTACCTGAGCGACCATGGGAGGACGTCAGCATGGACTTCGTCCTCGGATTGCCAAGAACACAGAGGGGAAATGACTCTGTATTTGTAGTAGTTGATAGATTTTCCAAGATGGCACACTTTATTCCATGCCAGAAAACAAGTGATGCAGTTCACATTGCAGGGTTATTTTTCAAGGAAGTGGTACGACTTCACGGTCTACCGAAGAGCATTGTTTCTGACAGAGATACAAAATTTGTTGGGTATTTCTAGAGAACTTTGTGGAAGAAGTTGAAGATAGATCTGAAATTCAGTTCTGCATACCACCCATAGACTGATGGACAGACAGAGGTGGTAAATAGAAGCCTGGGTAATTTATTGAGATGCTTGATAGCAGATAAACCCAAGGGATGGGATTTAGTTTTCCCACAGGCAGAATTTGCATATAACAATTCAGTCAATAAGAGCACAAATAAATCTCCATTCCAGATAATATATGGAAATAGCCCGAGAAATGTGTCTAAACTGAGAAAGTTGGATAAGGGAGAAAAGTGCAGTGCCGAGGCAGAAGAATTTGCGAAACATATGAAAAGTCTGCATGAAGAAGTAAGGAAACAAATTATAAAAATGAATACTCAATATAAGACAAGAGCAGACCAGAAGCGGCGGTTCAAAGAGTTCGAAGTAGGAGATGAAGTCATGGTCCATCTCAGGAAGGAAAGATTTCCTGCCATAACTTATAACAAATTAAAGATGAAGAAGTTTGGGCCATGCAGAATACTGGAAAAATGGGAGTCGGGCAATGCATATGAAGTGGAATTGCCAAGTTGGCTTGACATTTCACCTATTTTTAATATTTCAGATTTAGTGGAATACCATGAGGAAGATAGTACAGAGGCACCAAGTACAGAGTTATGGCAAATTCCAGCATCTACTCCAACCACAGACGAGGTCGAGGAAATATTAGATGCTCGTGAAGGCAGAAGCACCAGGAACAAACAGTATTCTGAATATTTGATAAAGTGGAAGGGCAGACCTATAGAAGATGCAACTTGGTTGTCAAAGATAGAGGTTGACCACCTGGGTCTTCCCCTAACCGAGCAGAAGTGAGGATCACTTCTTAATTTACCCCGGGTGTCTGATGCAGGAGCATCCGGAGAATAGAGCAATCTTGCATCCTCCAAAATTTTTTTCTAAGTACTTTGTATTTTGTTTAAATCTTTCTTTCCCAAGGCAGAAGTTTTGTAATACAAGAGGGAAGTTTTGTCGCGATATCGTGACATCGCGATATCGCAACGTCGCAATATCACAACGTTTTTGGGAGCTAAGGCATGGAGGGGTTTTTCATCGCGATATCACGACGTTGCGATGTCGCGATGTTTTTGAAGCTAAGGCACGAAGGGGGTTTTTGTCACGATATCACGACGTCGCGATGTCATGACGTTTTTGAAGCTAAGGTACGAAGGGGGTTTTTCGTCGCGACATCGCGACGTCGTGATATCGCGACGTTATTTGCGGACTAAGGCACGGAGGCATTTTCGTCGCGATGTCGCGACGTCGCGATATCGCGACGTCGCGATATCGTGACGTTATTTGCGGACTAAGGCGCGGGGGCATTTTGGTCATGATATCACGATGTTATTTGCAGACGAAGGCAAGGCGACAGTTTGGTCACGATATCGTGACATGTCACGATTTTGTGGCCAGTTGAAGACAAATAAAAAATGGACACGTGGACAGGCCACGCACGCGGGAAAAGAGACAACGGTTGCAGATGAATATTCTGACAAGGCGACAGCTACAGGCCATGGGCGTTATGGATGAGACAACGATTCAGAGGAATAGTCTGACCAAAACGATGGTTGTAGGGCAAGGGGGATCTTTAATGCAAGCTTCCATAGCGGATCGGGGCAGTTGCCCATTGATGGAAGGAAATATGAAAACTTGGCAGAGGAAGCGAGCTTCCATATTTTATTTCATGAATTCGATCGGGTGGGGGCATTAATTTCCTAGAGGGTCGAGACCTCGATAAAAACTCAAAAAATTGTAAGGGATGGGGATGGTGAGTTTGAGATTGAGTGGGGAAAGAACTATGCCTGGAGACGATATTGTAAGACTGTGTTAAGCAATTTATAGAAGAATAATTTCAAGTTTGTTGTGTGAATCTCGGCTTGCCATCAGATAGTTATATTATTAAGATAATGTATATATTTTCTTGTAATTTTAAAACATTAAATAAATATATTTAAATAGAGTTAATTGAACTAGGCACGTATATATAAAACTACACTGATTAAGATTTTTATAATTTAAAATAATAATAATAATAATAATAATTTTTGTTTTCAATTTATTTTTTGTTTTTGTAAGGATATTGTAATGACTAAAGTCATTAAGCTCATGGAAAGGGTGGTTCTTGATATAGCTATAATAAAAAATAACTATAAAAGAAAAATAAAGTACTTGGTTAAAAGATTATATATATATATATATATATATATATATATATATATATATATATATATATATATATATATATATATAATTTTGGTTTTATGATTTTTTAGCTTTTTGTTATTGTTATGATAATCATTTTAACTATTTATGAAGATTTTTTTTTTTACATGTTTAATGAATATTTTTTTGATTGCTTAAAAGAAATATTTTGAAAGGATTCTCGAACCTTTTACAAAAAGAACACAACAAGAGATATTTTTTTGAAAACTATATTTTGGAGATAAACAAGGATCAACTAAGATAGGGAGACAACCTCCACAGGACCATCTACAACTAAGACCTAAAATTTAAAAATGGTTTCTCGCCTAAATAGGGAGAACCAACATGCAACAAAAATGAAACTGGCACCAAGAACGACAATAGGGGGTCTCTTGGTCCTTATTGATACACTGCAAAAATTTAAAATTTGAAACTAATTTCTTGCTCAAAAAACTAAATCATATTTCCCTCAAAGGAGAAGCTACGTAAATAAGGGAATCCTGCACAAGAACATTTCGTAGGCCTAGAATATGGATCAACAACATAAGGAGATCTCCACAAGCTATGAGATATAAAAAATGCATAGTGTGAGTTAAGAAAGCCCTAAGGAGATTCAAGACACCATAATGCCCCAAAATTAGAAGCAACATATGTCATAGGGACTATGGTCAGGAACCCAATATTTTGTAGCAAGCGAGCACGCTCAAGGTCTCTCCTCCCAAGATAAAAAAAATACAAAAATGACCCATAAAACACTCATTAGCAATAGATCAACACCCACTCTCACCAACTATATGTACAGGAAGTAATCATCAAAAACCTTCTATCATAGTTGAATGAGAAAGCACAGGGTCCCAATACCAAGGGCAAAAAAATAGCTACAGAGAAAGGTTCCACTAGAAAACCCCTAAAGTAGAGAAGCACCAGATCTTTTGAAAGACTACAAAAGACATTGAACTTGGCACTGAAAACCTAACTTGGAAGCAACTGAGAGAGTCTCTCATCTACAAATGTTAAAAATGAGGTCCCCCTAAAAGACCAAGAAAATGCAAAAGAAGAAAACCCCAAACCATTTACACATCAGATGAACATAACAATGAATCCCCTTTTGGAAGCCTAATTCAGAAGAAGAGAGGAGGAAGCCACCACTACAAACAATGATGAAGCATGAGATACCTTTTGAAAGACCAAAAAAACTCGCAAGGAAAAACTCCTCAACACCATCTCTCAACCCAAGCTAGTAGGAAGCCAACCAACACAAAAAGACACTGAGGAAAGAATCTCCAAGACATTTTGATCCAGCAACAACATTCACGTATGAAACGAAATGAGAAAACACTTCTTGGTAGGCCTTAGGAAGACTTTGTAAAGGTCTTGAAAATGCAATAGGCACCAAGAAGATCCCAATAAGACCTTCCAAGATGAAGAACCTCAATACTGAGCAAGAGGGGGACACAAAATTTGAAACAGGGTCCTCCCACTCTCAAGCATGTTTAATAAATATTATTTAAATACAATTCATGAATATTATTTAAATACATATAATTATAGTTTTGTAATTTTTCACTCTTTATTATCGTTATGATAATTGTTTTAACTATTTATAAAGAATTTTTATATTTTAATTATTAAGTTTTTGTGTGCATGTTTAATGAATATTATTTAAATGCATTTCATCATGTTTTGTTGGTACTTTAGAATTATATTATAATCATTAAGTTGATTTATTTTTAAATAATTTTTGATGCATATTATTTAAACATACATATTTTTATCATTATATAATTGGTATATTAATCTTGGGTCGCAATACATATATTTTTGGTTTTGTGATTTTTCACTCTTTATTATCATTATGATAATAGTTTTAACTATTTATGAAGAATATTTATATTTTAATCATTAAGTTTCATTTATTTTTCTATCCTTGTTTGATGAATATTACTTAGATACAATTCATCAAGTTTTGTGCTTTAGAATTATATTTTAATCATTAAGTTGAGTTGTTTTTAAATCATGTTTGATGCATATTTATACATGATTCATCCATGATTATTGCATGTCTTCTAGAATTAATAGTAGTTATAATATATACAATTTTGTTACTTCTAATTACTCTTTTATAAAATAATTGATATTTTCCTTAATTAACCAATTTATAATAATATATTTTACAATAAAAAAAGTAAAGTATTGATAAATAGTAGCATTATTGACTTATGGTTAGAATCTTGAGGTAAAATCTTAAATGCTTTTTGATCTAAGGTCTACTAATAACTTGAAAAAAATAAGTAAATATCATAAAAGTAAAAAAAGATAGATCAAATCTTGGGTTGCGATGATGATTCACCCTAAAGCTAGGGTTTTGCTACAATGGCTATTAAACACTACAATTTGGGTGTTATTGTGGGGTTGAATTTGGGGTTGCAGTGACGATTCACCCTAAAGCTAGGGTTTGTTGCAGTGACTATTAAACACTGTAATCTAGTTGTTGTAAAACCAAATCTAAGGTTGTAATGATGATTCACCCTAAATATAGGGTTTGCTATAGCAACTATTAAATAGTACAATTCAAGTTTTGTTGTAGGGTTGAATTTGAGATTACGGAGATGATTCATATTAAAGCTAGGGTTTTGCTACAATGGTTTTTAAACACTACAATTTTAGTGTTATTATTTTGCTAAATCTAGGGTTGCGATGATGATTCACCCTAAAGCTAATATTTTGTTGTAGTGGCTACTAAATTCTACAATCTAGGTGTTATTGCAGGGTTAAATATAGGGTTGTAGTGATGATTCATCCTAAAGCTAGGGTTTTCTATAGTAGTTGTTAAACACTACAATTTAGGTGTTGTAGGGTCAAATATGGGATTGTATTGATAATTCACCCTAAAGCTAGGGTTTTTCTATAGTGGTTGTTAAACACTACAATCCATGTGTTGTTATGAGGTCTAATATGGATTTGCAGTGATGATTCACAATATAATCCATAATGCATCCTTATATCTCACTACATTCCATGTCTTCTAGCTCTACAAATTTGCTCAACGATAAACATCAAGACTTTCAAATATCGATAAAATTAAAAAATTTTGAACTTGTATTTGAGCAAGAATGGTGTGCAAGATAGTAGATATAGAGTTCAAGGTTGCAATATCAGTGTCCAAGGTAGCGGTAATGGTGAGAATACAATGGGTAAAAATTTTAGGGAGGCAATAGAAAAATGTGAGTCCAAAGATGGTTTTGTCGACCTTGTGGTAGATCACATGTTTTCACCAAATGAAGAGGTATACCTTTTAGTGTGTGTGGATTCCTTGCTAGGTGGCACTTTGAACGGGGCCCCTCTAGGGGATTCAATCCAAAAGCCCTTTGATCCTAGTGCTGGATATTCATTTGCAGCAATAGTTTCTTCTCATTCAACTTTATGTTTTTCAAACATTGTTTTTGATATTTATCTAGTTGAAGACACCCTCTATGTTCCTGAGGGCCTGATTAAGCTCATGATGGAGGATGGAGCCTTCAATTTGATGGGAAAATTTTGGGGTGCTTGGCTGAATCTAGATGATGTTAGGAGGTTGTCTTTGTCCAAATGGTGACCTCAAGGTCACTTAGATATCGTCACTCTTCCCAAATAGTTTTTCATGTTCAAGTTCAATTGTGAAGAGGATTCTAGATAGGTCCTTTATAGAGGTCCATGGTTATTTGGGAAGTTGGGCCTCTTCCCACATCCATGGAACCTATATTTTTTCCCTAATACACAACAAAAACAATATAGTCCCTCTCTAGGTCAGACTCCTTAGTTTACCCTTTCAGTATTGGCATGTTGATGTTTTGCATGGTATAGCCAAGGTGATGGGTGAATTGATTTCTATTGATGCTATGACTAGAGTAAAATCAAGAATGATTTATGCAATAATGTGCATAAATGTGCATTTGTAAGCTAATATTACATCCTCTATTAAGCTCACTTCAAACTTAAGGTCTTGGAACCAACCCATTGTGTATGAGAATCACCCTAATTTTTGTACCAACTATAAATTTTATGGTCATCTTTTGGGCTAGTAACCCATGAAAAAATCGATGTTCAGTTCTGTATTAAGGTAAAAACCATGCATCTACACTATTTAAATCATACAAAATTTGTATAAAGAACATCAAGTAATCATTTACACAAATAAAATATATTCAAGAAATGAGGATGATCTTTTATTAAAAATGGTGAAGCTCGATTACAATCTCTCCCTCTTATGGAGTAACTCAAATTTATATAATTGTTACAATATTTGAGGCCTATGAAACTGTGAATAAACTATGAAAATGCATGAAATGTGATTAATCTATGCTAAGTTAAGCTACATACATGCTAAGAAATATAAATATATGGATAAATCAAAGGAGTTTGCATATCAAACCCTAGCCGCTATAGCTCATAGAAACTGGATCTACTAGTCATTATTGCATCCATTAGCTAAGCCTGTGGGCCACTATTGACAATAGTGACCACAAGGAAAGTGTTTTTCTCTTGAAATCATGTCTATGTATGCTTAATTCCTTCGTTGAATTGATGGTCAAGGATCATCGGTGTGTCCAAATCCAGATTTATGGTTGAAATCTCTTGAATTCATGATGGATTGGTGTGGAATGGTAAATTTTCTCCTCAAGCTATTAGACACTCCATTGGTACAACAACAAGTGTCATTCTCCAATTTGACAACACTCCACTACTCCTTAAGGGTTGTAAAGTCAGTCTTCAAACCGGTAGAGCTTTGATACAATGAATTCTAGATCATTATGTGTCTTTGGGGGGTCTATAAATAGACTTCCCAAAATCCCAATATTGGCTTCTCAAGGAAGCCAAGATCAAGAATCAATGGGCCTGAGCAGTTGGGAGGAATCCTCTAGAAGCTTACCAATCCAAAATCACTCCAAAATTGTTGTAATTTAGGTAGCTGCAACTAATTTTTCTCAGTTTAATAAGGTTGAGTTTGTTACAGGGCTAGCCACTCTTGCTCAGTGCAACTAGGGGTAGGCTATCCTTAGCCACTATGATCATCATCAGCTGATATCCTAGCCACTGATACTATTAGTGACTAAGGTTGTATAGGCCTATACTACCTAAAATGAGTGGTTAGAACCACTACTTGGTCTTGGAAAGGTCCAAGTTCATTCATATGGTTTACAAAGGTTCCTATATGAGTAGTCTCTTAAACATGATGTATTTTAGGTGTCTACAAATGCTCCTTTTGGGATGCATTGTGGGAAAACATGATGCTAAGAAAAAATAGACCACCTAAAGCCAAGTTCTAGGTTTTCTAATGTTCATTAATCTTGTCAACACTAGATGCCCCAATCACATAAAGGGTACGTATCTCAGAATCATTGCTTCCAAAGAAATGGAAGGCTTAGCTTGAGTAAAGATTTGGTTGTGATGAACATGAAATCGAAACGATTTTTTTTTACCAACAATGATTGAAGAACAAATTACCAAATATTTGGTTCATTATGTTTTCTTTTTTCCCAACAGAAGGTAAGCTTGTGATAGTTGTTAGCAATGATTCATAATATGAATGCAATTTACATGATCGAGTGATCCATTGTTAATTTTGATTATGAATGTTGATATTATGACTACCCCTCAAGCAACGAGTCAATGAGGAAAGGACAAGTAATGAAAGTGATGACTCACTTGACCAAGATGAATAATTTGGACAATTCAAGACTTTTGCATTTTATTATATTGTAGGTCCTATTATAGTTGTGATTTCAATCATTAATAGTAATTATCCAATTAAGCTTGTGCTAAATCAAGATCATAGCAATTCCAATTAAGCTTAAGCTAAATCACTATGTTAGATGATCTGACAAAATTTATAGTAGAAATAAAATGAATACCTAATTCCCATGGGGCAGTCCGACCACCATGGACTTCTTCAGGATTGAAATGGAAACATTTCCAGTCTATAATGAATAATGTGGTTCAAATAGTATTATGGTAATTTACTCATTTTTTGAATTGCATGGATCGCAAGTCACTACAATTGCCAAGTGTGTAGAATAAATATCTAGGTATGAGGCATATTTGAAATTTAATTTTTTGCTATTTTCAAAAATTTTGAGAATTTTAGACTGGTAGATATTTATTATTGTCCACTTTGAGGCTCCTCATGGTGAAAAAATTAGAGCATTTATTACTGTTTGCTAGATGCTATTGATAGCCATGACTGATTTTTGCAATTTTCTTAATCGTTATTATTGTCAACAATCGGGGTTGCCCTGATTTGCTCCCATTGTTGCCATTAGTGATTGGGAGTAAAATGAAAAATATAAAATAAATTTGAAGGTTTTTATTTTTATTTTTGAGGTTTATTATGCACTTGGTTTCTTACATTTTAGACCTTTATTACATGGGTGTGAGATCTTGATTTGTTGCTTGAGCTACTACCCATATTATATTACACTGACTAGGAGTGGTTTAGGGCATTAGGCCTTGCTTATGTAATCCGAATACCCATGATCTAGTTGGACCAGGCTTACATCACAACCCTAGTCCATTGATGGAATGTTAGGACTAACACCTTTCATCTTCTTATTGGAGAGATAACAATGACATCGGAGGATGTCTACTAGATTTATAGGATCCCCATAGATGGACGAACAATCACCTCTTTGGCTACTTCAGTGAATACTACCATATTTGAAAGGGTTTTTGGTGATAGGGCTACCACAACACTAGGTAACATTGATCATGGAGGTGTACCAGTGACCTATTGGTATAGGTAGCACATTTTCTCATGGTGCTAGGTTGTTCTTATGTATATGATCTGTAATGTGCTTTTTCTAGATACATCAGGTGCAAGGTTCCCTTGGAACCTCTTGTCGATGGTACAAGACCTACTCGAGAGAACGATAGAGGAGCCACTAATCATGGCATGGGAAAGTGCACTCCTAGCCAGCTCTATGAAGAGTTGTATCGTATTACGTGATGGGGGTGAGTAGACGTGGGATTATGGTTATGCATAGTGAAGAATATTTGCAAATTGGATGAATATTAGGATTTCCAAAATTAGAAATTGGTGAATATGAGGGCCCTCAATATTGGTCCATTCACCTAAAATTTTTAGGACCAAGTTTTTCTTAGGGTCAATTCGCCATAGTATATATCCAAACATAGGCATATTTATACTCGTTGGAAAGCTCTTTTCAAACCAGATCTAATGATGGTGTTTTTATGAAGTTATAAGATGATTTAATAGGTAAAAAGTATCCCCAAATATGACCTTATATTTTAGGGATTCAAATACCCCAAATTTTGGTATGAAGATGCTCGATTTGATTTGATTAGAATTATCCATGATTCACCTTGATTTTTATTAGGATTCACCATTTTTTTACAAGTATATTTTGATTCAAACCCCTTATGCATAACCCTGCATGGGATGCAACCTACTACTATAGATTTGAGAGTGGGAGCATATCCAGATAGATAGACTTGGAGGATTGGACTTGGATATTACAACAATAATGGTAGAGGCTCAGTGCTATGGTGCCCATTGGCCATGAGATTTAGAAACCCATAAGAGCATATCTCACATTGGGGATCTATAGTACTAAATGGAATCTCTAACATGACTCCAGGTGAGTTAGATCATATGGAGGCCTTACTTGGGTTTAACCACTTGGGAGGAGGTTGAAAAATACTTGGCTCAAATGAGGCATGATCGATGGTTTATTGGTTATAAGCCTAGAGTGATGGAGTTCTTTCACTTATCATGAGTCACGAGGTAGTTTGGATTCTAGTAGGACATCCCACAAGATCCAGTCCTCTGCCACCACCTGAATATAGAGACACAACTTGCATGGCCACAAGTGATAAATTTGATGGACAATGATGATGCCCTAGGAGACACATGGATGGAAGATGTTGGGACCACTACCGATTATGATACATGGTTGACCACTAGATTATGAAAAGGTGGTGGTCCTCTGGGTTGAGCTAGGTATGGGGAGACAGTTGAGGCTAAGGGAGGTGATGCTAATTAGGCTATACTCGATGACCTACATGGGCGACGAGTGCATACCAAGATAAAGGACGAGTGGGATCAGGCTACTACATAGGTAGAGGAGCCACAGGAGGAGGAGGAGGGTGAGGATGAGGAGCCATATGATGAGGTGTCCTAGCTATGGACTTAAGTACACAACCTACAAGTACATTTGTACATAGCACATTGGTAGATCCTAGAGCAGGATACATCTCTAGCTATAGATTAGAGTTAGTTGTAGGTAGGCAAGAGCTAATGGTGAGACTATATAGAGGAGAGTATTTCTCTATAGGTATAGGTGGATTCATTTGGGACCGCTATAGAGAATATCACTTCATAAAGAGATCTTCTACAGGCTCAACTAGATTCTAGGACTACAGAGATGGATACTCTTAGGATATAGTTGGGGTTTCCTGCTACTTCTTCGGCTACACCATCCACTCCAATAACTTAAATAGTTATAGGCTTGGATGCATATGCAGATATCAGGTAGATAAGGGGAATCCTAGGGTATAAAACATCTCAGATGTCCGCATATGTTGCATATATTGTCTCTTTGTAGGTTCAGGTCAAAATACTAGGTGGAACTCCTCCAGAGTGGTCCACAGCAAGGGACTCCCATTAGAGTAGGAAAAGTGAGTTTGGGTAGTCATCAATGTGACCTAGTCATAGGTTAGGTGCATGATAAGAGAGATCATTGGGCACTAGCTCTAGGTAGACTCAGGGATAAATTTGAGGGTGGAGGTGAGTTAGGGAGCTTAGGCCCTCCATGATATGACATGATGTCTGTGTATCATATTTGAGTGTAAGTTCTGAGGACCTAAACTATTTTAGCCTGTGGGTATTTTGTACCTCATGTACTTATTGATTGACACATATATATGATACTCTATTTTATGGATCATTATGTGTGTTATTTTATTGCTTTATGTTCATGTTATGCATATGTATGCAATGCTTATATGATGTTTTGATTATGCTATATGAATGTGATGTACTAATGACATGCACTAGCTATATTATAGATTTATGATTAGTTGCTATGATCTATATGTATGAAATTCTCTACTATGTATGAGTATATAGATGCAACAGTGAATGTTAAATGCATTTTTAATTTGTTTCAATTTTGTATGCCTTTAATCTATGTGATATGATGTGAGAGATGATGTGTAGTGTAGTGTATTAATTATATGATGACGATCTAATGCAAATGAACATGTATTCTTTAATCACTTAAAATATAAGGAATGAATCTAAAATGTGTTATAAGCTAATAAATGACACCACTGAATATATAAAAATTATGAATGTAAATGGTAACTCTTATCATAAGAATTAATCATTTTAGCATCCATATGTGAGATGAGATGATGTGATATGTATATTTTTTCCTTATAAGCTTCTACATATTAAAATATATGCACAAAATAGTCAGTGGTCATCTAAATGTTATTTTTGATATCCATCCAGTATCTATCCTATTTCATGAAAACCCTATAATAAACAAAAGTTCATAAGGAAAATTGTGTATGATTGATGATATGATTTGTTGTTATAAGGTATTTTTGAGGTTTTATAGGAGACTCAAACACCCTAGTTGACTAATCAAAATATATATAATAACTATACAATACTTTTGAAATATAAAAGCTTTTGTTGTGAAGATCAATATATTCATCCCTGTGTGTGCAAATGAATATATTAGATGAAGCACAAGACTACATCATTGCCATGTGAGATTCATTCAGCCCATTGTTGGAATGAGGATCACCAAATGCTCATCATGATCCTATGTTTGGATGCATTTGGACTAGACTACTAGGTAATACAAGCCACCTAAAACTAGCTCATTTGTAAATTGCTTAGAACTACCCCATTGCTAGGCAGGATTCATTCTGGAAAGATATTTCTATCCTTCTGCTCAAGAAACTTGCAAATATAAATTAATAAACCGAATGGAATGATGAACGTAGATATCAAATAAGAAAATGTAGTGAATGGATAAAATAAATCAAATGCCACTCAAGGTGGGCACACCCTCGCCGTATAGTCTTAATGTGAAACGCATATGAAGAATAATAATATAAGATGATAAAAAATGAATTCCGTTGGATAGCTAACTATGTAAATAGTAATTTACTGAAATAAAATATTCAGCCGACATCTTGTCTTATATTTGGAATGTAGCATGACTCCCCTCCTCGAAAAGCTTTGTCCTCAAAGCTGGAAATGACTGGAAGATACTTTCAGGTTCCCATGTGGCATCTTCCTCTAGTAAATCTTGCCATTTAATGAGAAATTCTTGAATCTGACGTGATCTCAGTCTTCGGATTCTATGTTGTAGTATATCTTCAGGTTGGAGATGTATGCGTCCTTCCTCATCGAGCACTGGTAATTCCGATTGACTTTGTACTTTCCGACCAATTACTTTTTTGAGACATGAAACATGAAATACCGGGTGTATTCGTGATGATGTAGGTAGCTCTAATTGATAGGTTACTTCTCCAATGCGGCGCACAATTTTGTAGGGACCATAGAATCGTGGAGCCAACTTTTGTCTAGACTTTATCCTTAACGAGTATTTTTTGTAAGGTTGCAACTTTAGGAACACCCAATCACCTATATTAAAAGTTCTCTCTGATCGGTGCAAGTCATACGATTCTGTGCTTGGACAAAATTCTCTTTGAGGATGGTGAGTGTAGACTGCCTTTGTTGGAACCAATCATCCACTTTGGCTACTTTGGATGATCCATGTACGTAATCTGCAACTGCTGGAGGTTTGGTGCCATACAATGCTTCAAATGGAGACATCTTAATTGAATAATGGTAAGAAGTGTTGTACCACCATTCTGCCAATGCTAACCAATGGCTCCATTGGTATTGTTTATCTTGGGAAAAACATCTTAAGTACGTACCCAAAAATTTGTTAACTACTTCTATTTGACCATTTGTCTATGGATGGTAAGCAATGTTGGCTATTCTTCACGCAGTAGAAAAATGGAGACACTACCTAATCAGTAGCCGCTTCATTATAAAAATAGATCATAGTAGCCTCAAGCATTTTCTGGAGCAAAGGTTTTCTTATCCAAAATAAAATAAGTGGTTAACCAAACTGTTGGGCTATGATTTCGTTATCGAATACAAGAAAGGGAAGGAAAATATAGCCGTCGATGCGCTGTCCAGGAAATATGAAGATGAAGAATAAGAATATAATATGATAAAAAATGAATTCCGTTGGATAGCTAATATGTAAATAGTAATTTACTGAAATAAAATATCCAGCCGACATCTTGTCTTATATTTGGAATGTAGCACATTCAACCCATTGTTGTAATACGGATCACTAAATGGTTTTGAAGTATTGACCATTTTAGGGATTCAAGCTCTTCACCCCCTTATTTTATTTTTATTTATTAGGATACTTGCTCATGCTTAGTGATGATAATCACTATTTATTTTGCTCTTTTATTTTCTTTTAGAGTAAGATATTTGCTTTGATTTTGGTATTTTTATTATTTTATATGAAAGCAAAGGATTTATTTGGGTAGGGGGGGCTTGTTCTTTTACAAATGATCAACATCCTAGACCATGTGCATAACAAGATGAGAAAGTAAAAACCTTTTGCTTAAGGTGAATAGAACCACTTCGTAGTGTTCATATTTCCTTGTTCAAACTAGGATTTTTAATGTTTAAATAGTGATAGTATTTTGAAATACGCAAGGTACTATCAAAACTAGACCTCATCTCCAAAAGAAAAGATAGCTTTCTACCAAATCTTAGAATATCACTAGGTATGGCTGAATGATCGGAAAACCCTAGTATATACCTTATAGAAACATGAAGGGTTGTGTTGAAAAACAAAATTACTCATAGGGGTTATGACTGATTATGATGAAAGGATGCATGATTAGTATATAAACGTGGTGTTATTTGTAAGATTGTAAACACAACATATCCTAATGCAAATGCAGTGGATGAAAATGCCTAATGTGATGCAATTAATGAATGCATGTGAAAAATGTAAATGCAATGCCAAATGTAAATATTTTTGTGTTTTGCAATGGTTTGCAATATTTTTTGATTTTATTGCTTTTTATTTGCTTGGATTTTTGGTGTTTTATATTATTTTTGAATTTTGAGTGTTTTTCAAATATTTTTGAATTTTTGATTTTATGTACAAAATGACTTTATATGAATAATGTTGAGAGGTTTAGGCTCTTCAACACCTTCTAGCGATGTTAGGTGATAAGTTCCAGGTCCTATCTTCTTTAAGATAATATATGGACCTAACTAGTTGGCCGCAAATTTGTCTCACAAATGCGATGGTTGGTTTGAGTTCTGTTTGTTCTCCTTTAGCACAATATCCCCAACTTTAAAGTATCTTATATGGATTTTATTATTGTAATATCATTTTAGCCATTCTTGGTAAACTCGAAGATGCTCAATAGCATTCACGCGACGTTCATCAAGAAGCATCAATTGATCTAGGTGAACTTGTTGCGCAGTGTTGTCATCGATGAACTCTTTCAATGTGATGCGTAATGTTAGAATTTTCAATTTCAAGGGCATGATGGCCTCAGTGCCATATACTAGTGAGAACAATTTTACCCAAATGGGTATCTATATACTAGTCCTATATACCCATAATGCAAGAGGAAGCTTGAATGTGCTAATCTTTGTGATTTTATTGAATAGTTTTCTTTAAGATTGCTACCACTATTTTTTCAAGGCCTCTACTTGCCCATTTTCTTGTGAATAATTTGCAGTTGCAAAACTATGTTGAATATTATACTTGGATGTTAAATCCCTTACAATTTTGTTTTTGAATGAAGTTTTATTATTCGATATTATTTTCTATGGTATCCCAAAATGACATATTATATTATGGAGTATAAACTCAGCAATGCGTGCTCCAATCATTGTAGTTAAAGGAATTGCCTCCACCCATTTGGTGAAATACTCAGTGGTCATTATGATAAACGTGTGTTGACCCGAAGATGGGGGAGATATCTTATCAATTAGATCCAAACCCCACTAAGCAAATGGCCAAGCTGCTTGGATGGGTTGTAATACCTATGATGGTAGGTGCATAATATTAGTATGGTCCTAATATTTAACACACTTCCTAACATACACTGTGCTATCCTTCTCTATAGTGGTCCAATAGTAACCCATTCAAAGGATGCACTTGACAATGGCCATGTCATTGAAATGGCCACCCCATGTACCATCATGAGATTGTGAAATAACCTAAGCTAATTCTTGGGGCTCAAGGCAACGAAGGAGAATTCCATAATAGCTACGATGATACAAGATGTATCCTAACAAGACATATCTAGTCACTTTTTGCTTAAATTCTCTTTTTTTAGTATGCGACAATCCTTATGGGATTACTCCAAGCTTAAGGAAATCTTGTAATTATGATGACCAATCTTGATAATCAATGGCTTTGATTTATTGGATGACACGTTTCCATTACAATTTGACCTGCACAAATTCATATTGAGAAATAACCTTATGGAGAATAGTGGTACCATTCTCCACAGGACCCTACGAGAGCAAATATCCCCAAGGCACCCTCTTCAAAAATTCTCTAGCTCTATAAAACCACTCATGGTTTGGTTCTATGTGAATCATGTGGATTGATTCATGATTTTATTGAGCCTCACATCTTATCATGGATTGCAATAGAATTTTTACCTAGATGGTAGTTAAGTCAACAAATGGATTCTAAGGGATTAAGGATCCCAAATATGCCATAGTATTTGCAAATCTATTGGACATTCAAGGGATTACCTCGATATCATACCACTCCAGTTGGGCTAAGTAAGTGTCCACAAATTCTTGTATGATTTCAATATGGGACACCTACACTAATAAATCCCCTTAAGTTGATTTACTATGAGAAGGGAGTCACCAAAGATATTCAACTTTCTGATCTTCATGGTATGCACTATTTGGAGACCCAATATTAGGGCCTCATATTCAACATTGTTATTGGTGCAAGGGAAGTTGAGTTTAAATGAAAAGGGCATTGGAGCACCTTGTGGTGTGAAAAATACAATCCTTGTGCCACCCCCTTGCTCACATTTTAAACCGTCAAAGAATAAGGACTATCGGTTTTATTATCTGGTTCTTCAGGCTTAGGCTACTTCGATAATGCAAAGACTACATCATCGAAAAGCTCTATGACAAGAGGCCTATGATCCTAAAGAGGAGCCTCTACCAATTAATCAGTTATAACTTGACCTTTGATTAACTTTTGAATGATGAATTCTAGGTTGAATTCTATCAATAGCATGATCCACTTTGCAATACATATGTTATGATATGTCTTGCTCATCATATACTACAAAGGATTTTGTTTTACATATATCGTATGACTCAACATGTAGTGACAAAACTTCTTAGTTGTAACGAACACTACTAAGCACAACTTTTTATGTATGTATATCGTAGCTCGCAACTAACCATGGTTTGATTTATGTAGTATATTGTTTGCTCTTTATCTTGCATGTTCTTCTAGGCTAGCATGGTTCCCAATGCAAAATCTATGGTATATATATTAAAAATGGCACATCTAGTCTAGGTGGAGCTAAAACTAGCGATGATGCTAGGTATTATTTGATCTTAGCAAATATTTTTTGATAGTATTCATCCTAGTTAAATGGGACCCCCTTGTGTAGTAATCAATTCATGGGTCATCATTTATCCAATAATTGCACGATGAAACACTCTATGGATGCTACCTTACCTTGTAGGCTTCTTAATTCATTGATTTTTATGGGGGAACACATTTCTAATATAGCCTTGACCTTCATTGGGTTAACTTTGATCTATGGTTTACAAACGATGAATCCCAAGAGTTTACCTAAAGTTACACCAAAGACGTATTTCTTGGGATTCAACCTAACATTGTGCTTTATCAGGTGATCAAAGAACTTCCTTAGGACCTCAACATGCTCTTCATGCAACAATGAATTTTCCAGTAATTCATCAATATAATCCTCTAATATTTTATGCATATAGTCATAAGCAAGGTATGTCATAGCTCATTGATATGTGGTACCAACATTTTTGAGGCTAAATGGCATAACTTTATAGAAAAATGTTCTCCATGGAGTGGTAAAAGTGGTTTTATGTTGATATTCAGGGTTAATACGAATTTGGTTGTAACAAAAAAAAACAACCATGAGAGAAAGCTTTTTGTGACCTACAGTTGCATCTACAAGAGCATCGATATTAGGCAATGAAAATGAATCCTTGAGTGTTACCTTATTGAGATCCCTAAAATCCATGCATATGCAGATTATTCCATCAGGTTTTCCTATGAGTACCATGTTTGATATCCATTCTGGATAGTCGATGGGAATTATGAACTCTACATCCAACAACTTTTGCAGTTCATCTTAACCATCAAGGCGACGGTTGGATGCATCTTCTTGAGTTTTTGCTTGATCAATTTCTTGGTGGGGTCCAACAAAAGGTTATGAGTAACCAAATTTGAATTTAGACCTGACATGTTCTTAAATTTCTAAGTAAAGAGATCATGTCTCTCTTTCAATAGAGGAATGAGGCTAGTGTGTTCCTCAAGAGATAAGCTCTCTATAAATTTAACCTTCTTTGAATTGGTGGGATCATCACTAATATCCACTTTGAATGTTTCTTCTATTGATATATGCAATCCCTCCTTAATATGATGATGCGTAGGGATCATATGAATATCATATACTAGGTTTAAAGGTTCTGTCGAATCAGGATTGACCTCAACATGATAGACATCATATGCACAACCTTGTGTAAAATGGAACGGTTGCAATATTTCTTCATTGGATAAGAAATATTCAAGCTCTAGGGGTTAATTGACATAGTTGAAATCAATGGCCTCAATATTGAGTTGCAAAGGTTTTTAAGGATCGGATATATTATGAAGTGGAGTGGTCAGATCGATGGAGACCATGTTGATGGAATGGAAGAAATCTCCAAGACCACATGGATGAAACTCACTATATCTGGGTTTCTCCCCATGTTCTAGATGTGGCTATGGTGGTATGGTGATCACAGGGTCTACTCTAGGAATAGACATAATGGGAAGAAATTACCTTAAGTTGGAAGGAAAAGGAAAAGCTATGTGATATATCTCTTCTAAATTTACTAGTCTTCTTTGGATGGGAGGACTTGGGAATACTATATGATAAATTGGTTTCATGTCCATAGGCTCCCTAAGATGATGTAGATTCCAAGGTTATAGGTAGGTCAACTTAGTCTCATATTCATATGCATCGTCATCACTAACATACTCACTCTCATCATCTTCAAAATTGTATTATGGATTTTCCTCCTTAGAAATGGATTCTAGTTTGGACCTTTCTAAGGAGAGACCTGGATGGTAAACCAAAGGTGGTTCTTCTGTAACCATGGTCACAGGCCAATTACCCCTTCACGATTGTGAATAATTTGGGTGATAGGGATTCCAATCTACATCATCCCCGAGGTTATGGTTCAAGCGATCAAGAGATATAGCTAATAACTCATCCTAAATTATAATATGATAACCTAGAACAAACCTATCAGTTGATAATTGGTATTATGGCTGATACAAAGTTCAATGCCCTTGCTTAAATAAATATATTTCGTAACCATACCAATGGTAATGATCAAAATAATGAAGGGCATACTCTGGGTTTGATAGATAATGAACATTTATGGTAAATTGTTCATCATCATCTTATTCCATGGGTGAGTGATCTATGAGGTGATCCAAAATCCCATAGATGAAATTTGTTTGATTACCCCTAGTGGTACCACCATCCCAATAGTAAAGCGATGAGCTTGAGGCCTACCCATATCCTGTGTAGATTCTATTATCAGTGTAAAAGTTACATTCTGCACTAGGTATTCAACTAATATAATGTTGACTAGGTGAATTGTCACATACGATGTAGATGATGCAATTGATGACATGGGTGAGGTAGGCTGAGGTACCTCCTTGACTATATTTTGTAATTTTTCCTCCTCCATAGGATTTGGAATCTCGGTAGTTATGATTTTGGAGATTACCCTAGGCTCCTTCTCATCCAAAACTACTTTATATTCTGGTCATTCTTTAGCTTTGTCAATGTTGTAGGATTTCTAGAAGTAACCATTTTACTAGGGGTTGGTTATAGTACCTATGTAGAAGGATCGACATGCACTGCCTTTGACTTACCCACTAGATGATAGGATACATAGGTCTAATATCCAAGTGAAAAGATGGAAGGATGAAGTCTCACAAAAATTCAACCTGATTGACATATTTAAATGACTCTTCATCTGAAGGGACCACAAGCACTTGTGCCTCATGCACATACTTGATACATTAGTGCAAAATCAAGAGGATGCAACACATGTCCCTTATACATGGATGACCTAGTAGAATGTTGTACTGCATAGCACCCTCTAGCATGGCACATAATCAGGATGGTTTTTAGCCCAACCTGAATAGGAAGGACTATCATACCTACTATCAAGCACAACACATCATTGAAAGCAAAATTTTAAGGTACAATACGCAACTTAGGTAAGTTCAAGTGTCCTAAGGCCTTTGTGGTTATTATATTGATTGATGATATTATGTCAATCAAAACCCACTTGAAAGAAGTGTGGTCCACACACACAATAATATGTAGCGGTAGGTCCATTATAGCAATTGAAACCATTTTAATTTCATGATCATAAAATCGGATCATAGGTTCCTGGCACTACTGCACATGCCCCACAAAGTTAGTGAAAGCTTCGAGATCCTAGGGTTGAAATTATGTCTCTTAATATTTCTATAAGTGTCTCCCTATGCCTAGGATTTTGTTGTATGGTATCATATATTAATAATTTCATTGAGGTTATATTTAGACTCTGGATGAGTCTATTCCTAATTTTTACCATCGGTCTTTTTGGTGGTATTGGTAACAGGTTTTATGCTAGCCTCTGCTAAGGTGCAGCTTGAATTTGAATAGGTGCAGTAGGAAGTTCTAGTTGGCCGCACCTCCTATTTCTAGTGACTACATTCACCATATCGATAAATCCTTGTGTAGGTGGATCAATCTGCACTTGGTTGACTTGTTCGGCATTATTCCTTGGCATCTCATGATTTGGTAAGGAATATTTGAAGATTTCTATATTTTGGTTATTTGGTGCCAAGGTGTTGTCTATCCGTAGCTGATCCTTATCAATAATATTCTAATCCATGTGTTTAAAACTGTGGCACATGATGTCATACCCCTTTTGTCGATGGTATAGGAAATAATGATCTTCTCTAAATCCTTTGTATTTAGGATGGTTGGGATCCGACAATTGCACTTTGCAAAATCAAAGTGCCTTAGCCTTGCATAATTAGTTAAATATTGATGCCAAAGTCTCAAAAAATGACGTAAATTGATGAGGTGGGAAACATTTCTTATCTTTGCCTTGCTTCTTATTGTGCTAATTATACTGTGTAGGGGGTGTTTGTGCCTGATAATTTTGTGGTTGTTGGTTTGTGTCCCCCTTTAGAAGGTTCAAAACAACTCGATTAACATGTGGTTTGATGATTTTGATTCCTCATGTTCTTATTATTCCATTATTTCTTTGTCCAAAGTTTCAAGTCTCCTTCTTGCAACTTGATATCCTCAATGACTTTGGCTTGCACAAAGGCCTCTTCAAATGTTTGATACTTTTGTAGTTGTAGCAATAGTGAAATGTGATTCATGCAGCTCTTATTAAATATTCATGTTAATTCTTTAGTTGGGATGGAGAATGGAAGTTTGGCCATTAATTTCCTCCATCTATTGGCATAGTCTATAATTGGCTCACCATCGTATTACATTAGAGCAACCAGATCATATAGATTGATCTTCTTCTTCATGCCTGTAGACATGAAAACTTAGTCATTTGTCATCCATCCTAACTTTCTGACCATTTCCACCCATTATTCATATATATTTATATATATTTAAATAATAATATTTTATATTATATTATATATATATTTAATAAATATATATTCATATAAGTGAATTAATCCCATCCATATGATTTTATTTAAATTTTTCCATCCATCCACATCAATCCATGCCACAACCTGAATTTAATATCCACCCTTCAATGTGCTTTTATCTCAGCCACATGATTAGTGGCATTAAAACCCTAAGTATGCCCTAGGTTGGATTACAAATAGGAGCCATTTTTATGGCTCAACCCTTGAATTGGAATCTAAGTCTTTGGCTTAATTTTTCGAATACCCTGAGTCCTGAGTTATAAGCCTAAGAAAATCCTTGAGTTCCCTAAGTGCTCTAAGCACTTCTGCCTCCATATTCGCTCGTTGTAACCCTCGCAACCACCACCATTCATTTTCCCTCACCATATACACTTTTGTAGACTTCCTCCTCAATCACAAAATGCCTTCGATTACTTTCTATCACTTCTAAGCACCTATGGGTGCCTCCCTTCCATCGCCAAGCACCTTTGGGTACCTCCCTTCTAGTCCCGAGCATCCATGGGTGTTTCTTGTAACTACCAAGTGCCCACGAGCATTTTACGTAAGTGTCCTAAGGACCTTCGAGCCTTCAAGTGATGCTAGGGCATCACCATGCTTATAAACTACAACAAATATCACAGATCAGAAGAAAACAAGCAAGTAAGGCAAGGCTATTGGTTATTATTTTATTTATGAATTTTTTTATCTATTCATTTCATTTGCAGTAGATAGTTAGGGTTTTATTATCTCTTATAGAGGGCCTCACATTATGGAGTTCTCACAGGTATTACTAACTATATTTTTGTGTCATTGTGTGAAGATATCAAGGTGCTACATCAACATTGGATAGTTATTTAATCTGGAGTGGCCCAACATCAGATATCAAGAAGCCCACTCAATTATATTGGGAGTAAGGATGCACTTGAAGATACCACTAGCCTTGTTTGCTAGGGTTTTGGAGAACCCTAGCCATTTGTAAATTTGTATCAAAAGGTATTCAACGATTCACATTGTAACAATGGAGTTTTTAGGCTCCCCCTATTAATATGAATTCATCTATTATGCAATTTTAGTTTTCTTATATTCAATTTATTTAGCATTTTTTGGTGTTGCATTTTTGCATCTTCAAATGACGATCACGGTGGGACCCCCTAAGGATTTTTATTTATGATTTTCCTTATTAATTTAATTGGTATTTTCTATCATCTTGTAGGGTTTTCAAAAGTGCAAATTTCACATATTTCATTAGATATAGTGTTTTTGAAAGTTGTAGGTAGTTACAAAAGGTGCGCAAAACGCCCAATGATTCTTGGAGTCCATCTAGAAATGCCTAGGTGAATTTTAAAAATATCCAAAGGAATTTTATAGAGAGCTAGGAAAAATATGTAGGTTGTTTGTAAGTCTTCTAATTAAACCCTAGTTAATTTGTTTACGTTTTTTGGCTGTATTATGTCTTTATTAGGTTTTTGAGATAAAAAGAACTTCACTAAGTAATCTAGAAAAGAACATTATATTAGAATACATTTTAGGATTTAGATTAATCATATGCATCCATTCAAATATACTATTTTGAAATTTTTGAGTTTCTACTATGTAAAAAAATAATAATACTGCATTCTAATTGCATGTAAATCAAAATTTGCATAATTAGTTTACATTATTAGGGTTAGAGATATATATTTTTGGTGTTCTAAGTAGGAATGTTGTTCATATACCAAGAGTATCCTCATACTTGGGTGATTCAATGTGGATGAATAGAAAAACCCCCCAGCTATTTAGAGTGGGTCTTAAGTTGTGTACTCTATATACATCGAAGAAATTGGTATTGTGAATGGTGGCTTCTGATTTAGACCATTGAAAGTGGTTATTTTTCTAACATTGTTTGAACACAATAGAAAATTAATTTTTTTAAAAAGAACCACACACTACATGATTCACATTCAATAGTAGTGGCTGGATTTCATCACCAATTATTGCTTGAGATTTGGTGATGGTGGCATTCATCTCCATCCACCAATATCTGCCCTTAGAAACCCTAGGTCACCCCCGAGCAAACTTAATGTATTTCATAACCAATAATAATCTCATTACCCCAACTTAGCTATAGTTTTTAGTTTTTTTTTTTTATTAATTTAGATTAGCACATTTGAAACACACATGATTGAAACCTAAGGAAATGAACTCACATTAAAATTATATAACTAATGAACAAGGTAAGACACACATGTTAAACAAACTTAGCATTGGTTGTTTGTTTTTATTGTGAAATTTAAATTGGGTGTTTCAATTTATTGCATAATCTGTATTTTGATTTAATTGCATTATGTTCCTAACATGAAAATAAAAACAAGCATTAAATCAAAATATTCAAATGGAACCTTTAATGAGGCCTGGAAATGCCTCAATCATAGCATGTTTTGAACATTGAAACTGCCTAAAAACTCTTATGTTTAATCTGATATGCTAGTTAAGTTGATTCAATATGTTGTGTATTAACTATTTGCATGATCAATGTATTTGAAATACTATATTCTGATTTTTATAGCTTTTTGCATAGTTTTATGTTATTTTGTTATGACTTGCTAAATGAGAAATATGCTTAGGTTGATAGCAACATTTCACTAATTATGTTTTGATATGTCTCAAGCATTTATTTTACCTAAGTTTAGCAAACAGTGCAAGCAAACTATTACTGTGCAGCAAAAACTGGTTTTCCAATGTAAATTCCAGCCAGCTGCCAATGAATGGCAAGGCATGGAATTCACACATGGAAAGAGATGAAGACCATTGAAATCTGATCCTGAGAGATAACCCACCTAAGAAATGTAGAGGAAATCATTTAAAGAGCACACATTTGTTCATTTCGAAGTCTCTTCGGAATGAACAGACATCTTCGGAATGAGAAAACACAGTCTCTTCGGAATGAGCGGATCTTCGAAATGAGAATTGCAGTCTCTTCGGAATGAGCCACTTATCTTCGAAATGAAGACAGAATGTGCTTTTTGACTTGTTGACCGATTTTTGACGCTGGAAAAAGGGAAAGAAATATTGAAAAGGGTAAGGGAAAATATCTCCCATCTGACTTTTCCGTCCTTGCCGACCAAAGCCACCATTTATGGAAAGATCAAAGTTTGATCCTCTTCTAGGATAAAACCAGGAAAAGCTGCAGCATAATAGGATTAGATATTTAGGATAGAAATGAGATATTCTCAGTTTGTAAGTAGATCTTAGGACATCTATAAATATGGCTCCCATCCAGGTTGAGCTAGGGAGATGGAGAGAGAGGAGAATAGGAGAAAATAGGCAAGTAGTGTAATAGTAAGAAAAGTGACTGTTACAGTCCTGTAACAGGTTTTTAGCAGCAATACTGTAATCATGTTCTGAATCAATAAAAGTGCACTATTTTTATTCATGTTGTTGTGAATGAGTGTGAGTAAGATCTAGAGAAAGAAAGACTCATACCTTCTTCTGGACAAGGAGGTTGGCCACTTCCAGACCTAGGAGGAGGACTAACAATAGGTTTTTATTCTGATTTTGCTACAACAGAATGAGTTGTAGAACTTGTCATTTCATTTCCTTGTAAACAACTAACAGTATTTGTAATATTAGCTTATTTTATGATTGGGATGATCTTGTGATTAATGGTTTGGTTGTAATCTCCACTTTCAGCAAGCTTTCAAAATACTGTAGATTATCATTTCCAAAATTTACTATTTTTTGCAATTTGTTGCATTTTGTGTTTTGTTGTCAACCCCTGCACAGAAGATTGACAACCTTCTATTACAGAGCATTGACAGGGCTTAATTTCCATGCTATAATTAGGTTTCCATTGCTGCAAAAGTAAATAGATTTCCTTTCTGCAATTATAATCAGATTTCTAATTCTGCAACTATTATTTTTGCAACATAATTAGGTCTCATTCTGCAATTGTAATTAGGATTTCATTTCTGTAGTTAATGATTAGTTTCCATTTTTGCAACTAGATTAAGGTTTAATTTATGCAATTTAGAGATAGAAATGTCCTAAATCCCCCACACAATCGGTTTCACCAATAAGACCTGTTGCTCCCAGATGACCTAAGTTATAGCCCTGTTCACTCCTTCCACAAATAGCCTTGTACACTGCCCTGGATTGACAAATTCATTGAGAATTAATGATGTGCATAATGACAACACATCATTTTGGCACCGTTGTCAGGGAATAGTGTTGTTGGAAGGTGACAACAGTCCAATAGCTATTAATTAGACTGAGCTATGAAATTCAGGATAAAATCTGAATATAACAGTTGGTTAAAGTAACAACTATTGACCTATAATTTATGTCATTCAAGAGTAAACATGAATGAGTAAGCCTAGGGATGAAAAAGGTAGAATTACCCAAAAGGATCCCTGGCTTGTTCCATTAAGAAGATCTTCACGCCTAAGGGGTGAATCACCTGTGTTTGAACTACCAGAAATATTGAAAGAAAAATCACCAGTCTCATCATCATTAGAACATTCTGAGAAAGAAAAATCACTAGCTTCATCATCATTAGAACATCCTAAGAAAGAAAAATCATCAGACTCATCATCAATAGAGGATCTTGGACCTCTTGAGAGTGAAATTTGGATAGGTTTAACTGTTCCCAAGGAACAGGAAACTATGGCAGAGGGAGGCAATCTAGATAGGGATGGCCAACATGGCTATGTCCATAATGAAGGAGATGATCAGGATATGCCCCAACCTTCCAGAACATTTGAATATCCTATCCGTTTGAATCCAACACAAAACTCTCCCATGAAAACCATTTCACCTTCAGTACTTCCAACCTTCCGAGGTGTTGTATCTGAAGATCTTGATCAATTTTTGTTTGAATTCAAAGTAGTGTGTCAAACCTATGACTATGTAAATGACAATCAAAAACTTAAGGTTTTTCCCTCAACACTCAAGGACTCGACATTACGTTGGTTCATGAGCTTAGAGCCAAATTCCATCCGAACCTGGGATCAAATGGAAACTGTGTTTTTAGACAAATATCAGGAGTATTGTCATGTAAGGAACAGGAAAGATGAGTTATTCAGGATTAAACAGGAAGATGATGAAACATTAGAAGACTATCTTGATAGGTTCTCCTTTGTTCAAAGGAGATGTGGACTTGTAGAACCAGAGTTATGCAAAACCATATTTTTGAGAGGATTACAAGATGAATCCAGAGAAGTATTGGATTTGATGGGAAAAGGGGATGTAAATACTCTCAGTAATGAGGAAATTGTGGGTCTCTGTAGGAATTACTCTCGCACTAAGCAGGGAAGAAGAAAAAAAATACAAATGGCACTGATGTGAAGGACCTAATAGAGGAACTTGCAAATTTTAAAACTGATATTCTGGTGCAATTGAACACAACTTTGGGAGAAATGTCTGCAAAAGCAAAAACCATAGAACCTTTGGCAATTTATTGCCCAAGATGTAGAAATAAACATGCTTTGCAGGAGTGTCCTTTGAATAAAACATCTATCTCAGCCATTTGTAGTATCTGTTCAAAGAAGCATTTGACTGATAAATGCCACCTGCTACCACAACTCAAAACTATGTTAGAGAGTCAGACTGAGGAACTCAACTATGTTGGACCAAAACAAGGGGGAAATTTCTCTCAGAACCAAAATCCCCCTCATTTTCCTACAAATTGGGGGCATAATCCTTGGACTATGCCTTGGGGACAATCAGAACCACCCCAACGTCCTTGGAATTATTCTCAATGGACAAATTCCCAAGAATGGCCACAAACAAGTTGGAGTAATCCAACCTAGAATCAGAATCAAAATAATCCATCATGGAATCAAAACATCCCACCCTAGAATCAGAATAATCCACATTGGATGCAAAATCAACCATAGTGGAGTCAGCAATACCAGTCCTATCCAAGGCAACAAAGAAATCAAGGTCAAACTCAGCATTTGTTGCCTGCACCTAATCAAAATTTTCAAGAAAAATAGAACCAACCACAACAAACACAACAGGTGAAACAACCTCAACTTCCAGCTCAATCAGTCACTAATCCAAACAACATGAGACAGGCATCCCCTGTCTATGTGGCTGAAGCTGAAGAAAATGCTGAAATAAATGTTCTTGATTGTAGTAACATCCAACTTCGTTCAGGAAAAGTTGTACCTGAACCTGTTTCAACTAAAATCAAGGAAAATGAAAAGCAAGAACCTTTGGAACCAGTTAGAGTTAAACCAACAATAGAGAAAGAAGAAGAAAAAATAGAACCACAGGCAGAACAATTACCTTCATCAAGGATAATTCCATATCTTGAAAGATTCAATACCACAACAAAAAATTCTGAGTCAGACCTGGTCAAGGAACTTAGAAAGTTAACTATATCATTGCCCTTATTGCAAGCCATTAAGGATATACCAATGATTAAAAGTACTGTCCGAGATTTGTGCATTAGAAGAGCAGGAAGAAAAAAGAAAGCATTTCCTAAGACTGTTCAGGTTGAAGGAAAGATAGTTGATCTCTTGTCTGGAAAACTAGTACCTCCAAAGTATAGTGACCCAGGGAGTCCAGTTATCATAGTTACCATAGGCTCAGTACCAATATCAAATGTCTTAGTAGATCTAGGAGCTGCAATAAATGTCATGACCAAGGATATAATGGAACAATTACAGCTCAAACATCTCGGTCCCACATTTACAGTTTTAGAAATGGGTGATAGGTCAGTTGCAAAACCTGAAGGTATCATTGAAGATGTCCCTATAGAAGTCTCTTCTTGGGAATTCCCTGTAGATTTTTTGGTTTTACAGCCAAGAAATTCAGCACATGGATATCCCATCATTCTGGGAAGACCTTGGCTTGCAACTGCAGCAGCCTTCATAGACTGCAGATCTAGAAAAATGACTATTTCAAATGGTATTGATCTAAAACAGATCTCTCTGTATCCTCCTGCAAGACCCTCCAACAATTTTTTAGGTCAGTTATGGTTTCCTGATTCAGATGAAGAACCAGAAGAGGTTATTTCCACACTAGCCACCTTGGTAGTAAGGGAACACACAGAAGACCTCCATGACATAGAAACTTTAGAAAATGAAATGATCCTAATGAATGTTCTGCATGAACAAGGGTTAGAAGAAGAAGCAGTAAATATCCATCAGTTGTTAGGGAATGAGGAGAACCAAAATTTTGAAGGTGAGCCATCTGTACTATCATAGGAAACATCAGTTTCACTACCACATGGGTGGCACCATCACCTAATTTTTCCTTCTCACTATTCCATACAGGATATGCTTCCATTAGAAATCAATGAAATAGAAACTTCTTATTGCCCTCTTAACTCCCTAATCACCAGGTATGAAGAAGTGAGTTCAGTCCTTCCAAATACAAAACAAATAGAAGTCCAGCCAGGAAAATTACTGAACATTAACAACTGGCTCACTAGGGAAGAGGAAGAAAAGTTGATAACAATTTTGTAGAAGCATGTTCATGCTTTTGCGTGGGACTACAAGGATATGTCAGGAATTCACCTTGATATATGCACCCACAGGATTTATATTGAAGAAGTCAAGCCAGTAAGACAACCCCAGAGAAGGCTGAATCCTGCCTTGAGGGATATTGTAAAGGAAGAAATTGAAAAACTTCTGGAGGTAGGATTCATTTACCCAATTTTTGATAGCCAGTGGGTCTCTCCATTGGTTATAGTTCCTAAGAAAAATGGAAAAATGAGAGTATGTGTAGACTATAGAGAGCTGAACAAAGTGACATACAAAGACCATTTTCCATTACCTTTCATAGATCAGGTGTTAGATACCCTTTTTGGAAAGAAATACTTTTGTTTTCTTGATGGATTTAGTGGGTATAATCAAATTCAGGTTGCACCTGAAGATCAAGAGAAAACAACCTTTACCTATCCATGGGGAACATTTGCCTATAGGGTTTTACCTTTTGGTTTGTGTAATGCCCCAACAACATTTCAGCGAGCGGTCTTAGCAATTTTTTTGATCTGACTACCAACAGTGTTGAGATATACATGGATGATTTCACAGTATGTGGACAGACTTTTGACTTTACATTAGAAAACCTTGACAGAGTTTTAACTCGCTGTGAAACATACCAATTATCTTTGAATCCAGACAAATGTTTTATGATGATGGAGGAAGGAATAGTTCTTGGTCATCACATCTCTCCTCAAGGAATCCAGGTTGATCCAAAGAAGGTGGAAATTATCAAGAATCTTCTTCCTCCTAAAACTCAGACTAATGTCAGAAGCTTCCTAGGACACATTGGTTTTTACCACAGGTTTATTCCCAGCTTTAGCACAATAGCCAATCCCATGTTTGCCCTGTTGACTAAAGATTCTGAATTCTCTTGGACTGCAAGGTGTCAGGAATCATTTGAAGCTCTAAAAGAGAAATTAGTAACTCCACCTATGTTAAGAGGACCTAATTGGACATTACCATTTCACATACAGGCTGATGCTTCCAATACTGCAATTGGAGCAGCATTAGGACAAATTGACAATGGTGAACACTATGCCATCTACTACATTAGCAAGAATTTGACAGGAGCTGAGAAAAATTATACCACAACTGAGAAAGAGTTCTTGGCAGTAATTTATGCCATCAACAAATTCAGGCATTACATCACGGGTTATCAAATATTTATTCACACAGATCACACAGCCATTAAGTATTTGATGAATAAGCCTATGGTAAGTGCAAGAATTATTCGTTGGTTACTGTTGCTACAAGAATTTGATATCACAATAATCAACAAACCAGGAAAAGCTAATGTTGTAGCAGATTTCTTGTCCAGGTTGCAGAACACAGATAAAGGGGAATTAGTTGAGGACACTTTTCTTGATGAAAAATTATTTGCTATATCAGTCCAATCACCTTGGTTTGCAGATATAGCCAATTATTTGATCACAGGAAAGGTTCCTCCACATTTCACTTCAAAACAGAAAAAACAATTGATCAAACAGAGTTCTTCCTTTGAGTGGATTAAGGGTATACTTTTTAAGTGCAGTCCTGACCATGTGTTACGCAGGTGTATCCGAAAGGATGAGGTATATGATATCCTTAGGGCTTGTCATGATGAACCCTCAGGTGGACATTATTCTGTAAAAAGCACAATTAGAAAAATTTTAGGGACAGGATATTATTGGCCATCTCTTCACAAGGATGTGAAAAAGTACATCAGGCATTGTGATGCATGCCAAAGAATGGGGAAACCCACTCATACAAATGAAATGCCACTACAGCCTCAATTGGTTTTAGAGCCATTTGAGAGGTGGGGGCTTGATTTTGTAGGACCTATTGATCCACCTTCTCAAGGAAAGGTGCATATTCTAGTATGCACTGATTACCTAACAAAGTGGGTAGAGGTGCGTGCTTTCAAACATGCTCGTGAAGAGAAGGTCACCGATTTCTTGTATACTCAGATTTTTCAGAGATTTGGAGCTCCACGGTCTATCACCACAGACCAAGGACCCCAATTTGCATCTAAAGTCATTGAGGCTTTTACAGAATTATATGAAATCAAACATAGGAAATCATCACCTTACCACCCACAAGCAAATGGCCAGGTTGAGGTAACAAACAGAGAACTGGAATGAATCTTGACAAAAATAGTAGCTTTTCATAGGAAAAATTGGCTAGATAAATTACCTGAAGCAGTTTGGGCTTACAATACTACTTGGAAATCCACTATTGGATTCACACCTTATGAACTAGTTTTTGGTAAAAAGCCCCTCCTACCTATTGAATTTGAGCTACTAACATTGCGCACAACATTGGAAATTGGAATTGAATTGTCACAGGCACAGACAGACAGGATTCTACAGCTGAATGCATTGGATGAACTTAGGTTGGATGCTCTGCACCAAACTAAAGTAATTCAGGAGCAAAGGAAGTTGTGGCATGACAGTCACATTCAGTAGAGGAAAATTCAACAAGGATATTGGGCTTTGTTGTTTGATTCTCGCTATGAGGACTTCCCTGGAAAGCTGAGAACTAGATGGCTTGGACCTTACCAGATTGAAGAGGTATTTGACAATGGAGCAGCTCGTCTATCTCCTATTGATGGGTCCCGAAGAAAATTGGTAGTGAATGGACATCGCCTCAGGGTGTATCATACACCTCTAACTAAAGAGGAATTCTTGCAGTAGCTTGATAGTTTGGATACACAACAGGTGGAAGAAATTTCCTCTTCCACTTCAAAACAATCAGCATGATCATGGATTTCAAGAAAAAGCAAAAAAAAAAATTAGAAAAAGTAGAAAACAAAAAGATGAATAAATTCTGATTGTGAATTCCTTCATGGGCATGATTTCAGGGAAATCATGAATTCCTTCACGGGCATAATCAGAATCAAGAAAAAAGAGAGAAAAGGAGAGGTAAAAAAAAAAAAAAAAACCAAGAAAAAAAAAAAAAGAGAAAAATGAATAGCTCAGCAGTGAAAACCTTTCCTAAGGCACTACTGGGTTGGTATGCATGAAAACCAGTTTTCTGGCATGCATAACCTTGAAAATTTTTGAATCATCATTGTACAAATTCACCAACTACACTTGTTTTGAAATATTGCAGAAAATCTCAGCAGAACATCAACAGAAGCAGTCATTCTTCAAAACTTGCATTAACTTGTTTTAATCAGGTATATATTTCTTACATTTCTTCATTGTAAATGATTGGTATATAGTATATAACAATTAACCATTAGCATAAAAGGTATCCATAAGAGTTGGCATACTTAAAACATGTTTTGAGAATGAGAATATTGGTTTCTGCCTAATCTTCGGAACAAGAATGCCAAAAATAATGCCTGCTATCTTCTTCATTAATTGTTGTATTGTCTTTGGATTGAAATTGTCTTCGGAATGACAATAGAATGAATGTTGCACTTTGTCTTCGAAATGAAGCTTTGTCTTTGAAATGAAGCTTTGTCTTCGGAATGAGGATTTGTCTTCGCAGTGAAGTTTGCCTTCGAAATGAAGCATGATCTTCGAAATGAGGATTTGTCTTCGGAATGAAGCATGGTCTTGAAATGAGGATTTGTCTTCGAAATGAAGCTTTGTCTTCGGAATGAGGATTTGTCTTCGAAATGAGGATTTATCTTTGGAATAAGGATTTGCCTTCACAATGAAGCATGATCTTGGAATGAAGACTTGTCTTCGGAATGAAATCATAATCTTCGGAATGAGGTATTGTTTTTGCAATAAATCATAATCTTTGGAATGAGCATTCAATATAACATTTCCACGTGGCATCCAAGGAAAGGAAAATATACGATCAAGTAAAAATTCTTTGACTGCATATGATAAATAAACACGTGTCAGTTGAGATGTGGTTTGTTTTATCTTGCACCCATTAATAAAGTGCCAGAATCACGGGGACGTGACCAACAATATGCCACCATTTTTTGATGCTAATAATCATGCACGTGAAAATCTGTGGGCGAAACAGAAGAACTAAAAATGAGTAAGGTGGATCTGATGGCAAGGACATCTACGCAACCATTAACGGACATGTGTTCGGAGAAAAAATAGAAATGCGTGCCACCCTTCCTTCCGAAGACATATTTGCTAACGCAAAATGATTACGAGGAACAGTGCAAAGATTACAGTTCATTTCGAAGAAGAAAAACAAGGCAATTGAAAACCTGGAACCAAACCCTGCAAGTCTGCAAACACCAGAAACCAGTGATCCAGCAGAGGAATAGCAGCAAAAGTGAGCGGTTTTTAACGTACCAAAATAGGAAAATGGGGTGAAAGACAAAAATGGAACCAGCAGATACCACCCACCTCCGAGAAAATCTAGAAGTGCTACAGATTTTTGAAGATGGAGGACTTATGCCATTCTTGGACAAATTTAATGGGTCCTCTGAATATTTGGCCGGCATGTTCACCCACACATTCAGAAATAACCGGGCACACATTAACGACATGACAATTGAGGTAACCCCTAAAGTTTTAAGTCAAATTACTGAGCTTCCATTAGAAGGTCTTCCAATTTCTAGATCTGGCAAAAATACATTGGTGAATATAGTTAATCAATTTTTGGAAGAAAATGATAGGGAGCTAGAATATTTAACACATAACAACACATGCAAGGGGGTAAAAAGGGCCAGCCTACAGGAACCCTGGGATGAAGTGGCCACATGGGTAATCAAATTTCTAACTTGTGAAGGGTAGTATGTACTATTATCAGGGCATCATCTCAAAATTTTAAACCATCTAAGACATGGGAGGCAACAACCAGAAGTTAGGGTAAATCTTCCCCTGTACCTGCACCAGGAGTTGAAAAACATGGCAAAAAGATATCAGGAAGGAAAAGGAAGCCCTCGCCACCATGGTCTTATTAAACTAGTCTACCAACACCATTTTAGAGGAAACCCTAGGAGCTTTGATAGGTTTTACTCTACCCTAAATGATGTAATTTTTGGAGATGAGGATGAGGAGGAAGAAGAAACAGATGTTGTTGATGCTGTTGCAGAAGAAGAAATAGCTACTACAGATGTTGTTGCAGAAGAAGAAATAGATACTGCCACAGAGGCTGTTGCAGAGAAAGAAACACACCCAATAGAGCACCTTGCTCCAGAACCTTCAACCTCACGAACTAAGAAACAAAAGAAGAGAGGGTCTGGAACTGGCAGTAGAACAAAAAAATAGAAGAAGGTCCATTTTTCTGAAGTTGTTATTGATCTTTCAGAACAAGGGAGTGAAGTACCTAGCCAAAAATGGGAAGGAACAACAAAGGAAACAGAAGCATCTGAAACTGTCCCCACAACCCCTACTGTCACCAGAAAACAAAGCAAAAAGAAAAAATTTGCATCAGGAACTAGGAGGTCTACAAGACTCCACTTGAGGGAAATGGCAGAATAGGTGATAGAAGAAGAAGGTGGACAAAGCAGTCCAGATGTCACAAAAATACAACCAGCCCCTGAAGACTTTCCAGAATTCCCTGAATAGATAATTGAGGAAGATATTGGGCAGGATAGTTTTGAAGTGGCTACAGTTCAACAGGCCACAAAAATTGTAGATGCAATCATAGACAGTTTCATGGAGCCTCCTGAACAAGAGTAGACAGTTGAAGTAGAAGAAGAGATAGTTGTTGAGCAACCAACTATAGCTGATTTGTCTACATCAGATTCTGAACCAAAAACAGAGGAGGTAGACATCACAGAACAGCTGAGAGCAGCAAGAAGTGTTGTCAAAACACAAACCAGATGGATTGAAGAGAGAGAAAGTATCATTGAAATGCAGGAAAGGAGGATTGCAGAATTACAACAGGAAGTGGCAGAATTGAGAAAAATGTTGTCACAGTCTGAAAAATAGCCAACTGTATCCATTGATGAGGATGATTTGGCTCAATTACTTGTGGATTTATCTAGGGCAGATGACTCTGTTGAGACAGACATAGGTGCTCATTCTAAAGAAGCACCCTTTCATTCTGAAGAAGTGCCTTCTCATTCTGAAGATGCTCCAGAATTGGTAAAGAGCATAGAAAAAGATACTGGAGATGAGTCACAGCAAGAAACACCAGCATAGGAACAGTCCAAGCAGCAGCATGAAATTGTTCAAGTAAGTACTCCTTCAATTGAGGTCTCTGTATTTCAAACTGTTGCACCTTCAGTAGAAATAGTAGATAAGGGGGTACAAGTGGAATTACTGTCTGATGACAAACCAGTAGAGATAGCAAAAAATGGGGTACAGGTAGAATTGTTGATAGATGATCAACCAGTAGAAGTGGCAGAAAAAGGGGTTCAGGTAGATCTGCTACCTAGAGTTCCACTTGTAGTTAGACCACCTAATACTGTATCCCTAGAACAATATAATGCAGACATAGCCAGTTGGGTGATCAGATATGAGAAGCTTGCCACTAAGATTGAAAAATTCAAATTGGAAGGAAAATAGTTAGAGGCAAAGGAAACAGAGATCAAGGAATTAAAAGAAAAAGTGACTGATTTATGTCAGATTGTTGAGTTTTTGGTCCAATTCAGATGGCCAGCCAGATTTTATAGTCTTATTATGAAAGAGAAATATCTCAGATGGCAGGTCATGAGGATTAGCTCAGGTCTCCCATATAAATTAGACACAACTATAGATTTCCTGGAAGCATATTTTGATAGCCCTATAGAGCAGAAAAATCTCCTATGTGAACTATTTTTACACAGCTTCTTTATTCTAGAAGAAGTAGAATTTCACCCTCAAATTTACATAGGAGATGTTCAATTGAGGGCATTCATGTCCACTCTACAAAATCACTTTTATTGGGACCAGGAGAAAAGGTAGAATAAAGAAATTGAATCAAGAGCTAAATTGTTAGTCAGAGAAGTTCAGCCAAATCACCCAATTATCACCAGATAACACTTCACCATGATGAACAGGGATGATGTAAAGAGGATGTACTTGAACAATTTGAGGGACTGTGTGACCAGATTTTAGAATTTCTGTAATGACAATTTTGTTCCAGCATTATCAATCTGCAGAAACAGATGGGTTGAACTTTCCATGTCTTTACAAAAAAGAGAACCCATCTCCCCCATTAACTTAGAATGGTCTAGAAGAAGGGCAAAAGGAGTGATACAACTGATTGAAATCATGCAACATCATTGGATAGGTCTCAGATTTAGGCCTCCAACCATCATTACTCCAGTTCCCTTCTACTTTGAAGAAGATGCTCAACCTGATGATCAGTTTGAAGAATGGCTCAGAAACCTTCAGGAGAACAGGGGATATTATACAGGCACCAAACTGTTCTATAGGTCATGGAATTTGAATATGGACATATGTGATTCCATAGCCCAACAGAATGCATGAGGACATGCATTTATATAAGTTGGGGGGAAAATGATGAGGCCTGGAAATGCCTCAATCATAGCATGTTTTGAATACTGAAACTGCCTAAAAACTCTTATGTTTAATATGATATGCTAGTTAAGTTGATTCAATATGTTGTGTATTAACTATTTGCATGATCAATGTATTTGAAATACTATATTCTAATTTTTATAGCTTTTTGCATAGTTTTATGTTATTTTGTTATGACTTGCTAAATGAGAAATATGCTTAGGTTGATAGCAGCATTTCACTAATTATGTTTTGATATGTCTCAAGCATTTATTTTACCTAAGTTTAGAAAATAGTGCAAGCAAACTGTTACTATGCAGCAAAAACTGGTTTTCCAATGTAAATTCCAGCCAGTTGCCAATGAATGGCAAGGCATGGAATTCACACATGGAAAGAGATGAAGACCATTGAAATCTGATCCTGAGAGATAACCCACCTAAGAAATGTAGAGGAAATCATTTAAAGAGCACACATTTGTTCATTTCGAAGTCTCTTCGTAATGAACAGACATCTTTGAAATGAGAAAACATAGTCTCTTCGAAATGAGCGGATCTTCGGAATGAGAATTGCAATCTCTTCGGAATGAGCCACTTATCTTCGGAATGAAGACAGAATGTGCTTTTTGACTTGTTGACCAATTTTTGACTTTGGAAAAAGGGAAAGAAATATTGAAAAGGGTAAGGGAAAATATCTCCCATCTGACTTTGCCATCCTTGCCGACCAAAGCCACCATTTATGGAAAGATCAAAGTTTGATCCTCTTCTAGGATAAAACCAGGAAAAGCTGCAGCATAATAGGATTAGATCTTTAGGATAGAAATGAGATATTCTCAGTTTGTAAGTAGATCTTAGGACATCTATAAATATGGCTCCCGTCTAGGTTGAGCTAAGGGGATATGAAGAGAGAGGAGAATAGGAGAAAATAGGCAAGTAGTGTAATAGTAAGAAAAGTGACTGTTACAGTCATGTAACAGGTTTTTAGCAGCAATACTGTAATCATGTTCTGAATCAATAAAAGTGCACTATTTTTATTCATGTTGTTGTGAATGAGTGTGAGTAAGATCTAGAGAAATAAAGACTCATACCTTCTTCTGGACAAGGAGGCTGGCCACTTCCAGACCTAGGAGGAGGACTAACAACAAGTTTTTATTCTGATTTTGCTATAGTAGAATGAGTTGTAGAACTTGTCATTGCATTTCCTTGTAAAAAGCTAACAGTATTTGTAATCTTAGCTTATTTTATGATTGATATGATCTTGTGATTAATGGTTTGGTTGTAATCTCCACTTTCAGCAAGCTTTCAAAATACTGTAGATTATCATTTCTAGAATTTACTATTTTTTGCAATTTGTTGCATTTTGTGTTTTGTTGTCAACCCCTGCATAGAAGATTGACAACCTTATCTTACAGAGCATTGACAGGGCTTAATTTCCATGCTATAATTAGGTTTCCATTGCTACAAAAGTAAATAGATTTCCTTTCTGCAATTATAATCAGATTTCTAATTCTGCAACTATTATTTATGCAACATAATTAGGTCTCATTCTGCAATTGTAATTAGGATTTCATTTCTGTAGTTAATGATTAGTTTCCATTTCTGCAACTAGATTAAGGTTTAATTTATGCAATTTAGAGATAGAAATGTCCTAAATCCCCCACACAATTGGTTTCACCAATAAGACCTGTTGCTCCCAGATGACCTAAGTTATAGCCATGTTCACTCCTTTCACAAATAGCCTTGTACACTACCCTGGATTGACAAATTCATTGAGAATTAATGATGTACATAACGACAACACATCAACCTTCATATACCTTCCCCACCACTTCTATGGTACAATCCTTGAATGTGACATAAGTATATTTATCTATAGGTCCCTCACATTCCTTTCCATCCATAACCTTTCATATGGCTATGCCCCAAGAGGAGTCAACCTTCCCTACCATCGACCATCACATTACCCATAGAGATATGGTAAGAGTAAAATCTCTCATGAAGTCTTCTAGTTATGTCTTAGAATCCATTTCCAATTCACCTAGACATGATCTTACTTTACAGCAAGAGCCTATTTATTTCTAGCCCCCATCCACATTTACCTAGGTATATACCAATCCTCTTTTTGATGCATCAGTTGCACCTTCACCCCATATGTCCATTCCCCAACCCTCATGTGCTCCTAGCACTTCATACACTTAAAATTACACCAATCCCTTGTATGAAGCACATGTAAATTCTGCTTCACAAGTTTTAGCCTCACAAGTTGCCATACCTAGTGTAACTTATCCCCAAGCCACATATTCCATACCATATTATTCCATATACTTATCCTCTAATAGAGAAGTTAGTGAGGCATGGGAACCCCTGAACAAATTTCGTAGAAAAAATCAAAATGCTCAACATCAAGTGTAAGTGAACCCTAAGCCTTTACATAACTCTAATTAGATTGTCCTTGTTAACCAGGGTCCATCATGGGCACCATAGTCTTCTATGGTTTTTATACCTATTACCCATCCAAGACATACCATCACCCATCCTATTCCCATTATCCAGCATAACCATAACCCTTATACATCAGTCCCATTCTATAATTTCCCATATTTTCATCATCAATATCCCATTCATCAATTCCATCAAATTCACCTAGCCATCATTACCAATCTCATCATCACTTAGTCACTCCACAACATTTATCCACTCCACCATAAAATCATCAGGTAATTTAGGGCTTTCACATCCCTGAGTAAGACCCTAGAATTAAGGCCATGCAAAAATGGATAGATCAATTGATTCAATATACCCCTAACTTTTCAAATCAGAAACCAACCTTACGCCAATTGATCAATAAACCCATTCATCCTTCGATACCATCCCTGCCATATTTGAAAGATTTCATAGTACTTAAGTTTGATAAATTTAAGGTAACTGAGGATCCCAAATAACATGTGAGCACTTTTGTACATGCATGCTTTAGAATTCAAAATGACAATGCTCTCATGCTTCGAACCTTTCCTCAAACATTAGGAGGAGATTCCATAGAATGGTATAATAAATTTCCAAGCCATAATATTTATACTTTTGAGCAATTTATTGATCAATTATTTGAGTGTGTCATCTTAAATGTTAAAAATAAGATTTCATTGTCAAATGTCTATGCTTTAAGACAACATGATGATGAATATATCTATGATTTTGGAAACTGTTGCAGGGTTGTCATCACTAAATTGCCATTCACCCTACCAATGGATGAGCTAATTAAGCTATTCACCAAGATTTTCTTAAAACCTATCTCTTGGATGCTTCAACTACATACTTATCAATCATTTGAAGAATATTTAGCTTAGGCTAGTATCATTGAGGAGATAAAAATCCAAGAAGGCATACTTAAGCCTAAAAAGAAAGAATGGCAAAATAAGGTCCAATACAAAAGTAACTATTCTGGCTAACCAAAATCAACACAGACAACCCCATGTAGTCAACCCAATCAAGTTAATCAAGTGGTCATGAGCCAGCCAGTAATGGCTCAACAATAATCCATGCAACAAACACCACAATAAATTATTTATCATGCGGTACCCTCAACAACTCAAGCCATGCAGAACACAGTGCCCGTTGTGGAAAACCATCCTTGATGATAGTCTGTCTGAAAAAATCACCAATACACCCCTTGGCCAATTCATATGCTTTCGTTTTCTGAAGGTTATATGATATAGAAAACTTGCTTTATCCAAAATTAGACTTGATGATCCCAAAAAATGTAGTAAACACTATCAGGAACATTTATTTATCCTTATCATAAGTAAAATAGGTATGACATTAACAATTTCCATTCATTCAAATACATTATTCAAGACCTTATTGACTTGGGGGTGATCAAGCTTGATTTTCCTCTTGCTCAACAAAATTAAAACCTTGGTATCTTTCAAACACCACTTCCTCATCACTAGGAGGTGCAACCAAATGGAGGGGGGCTAACACCAAAACTCCCCATGATCAAGTTAATCATGTGCAACAATACCAAGGGTTTGTATGGGCCATCCATGTGGTCACTAGAGGTCAAAGGAACAACCAACTAAGGCAACCATCTCAAGCAAGTGTGTCACAACTTTTTGCATCACCCCCCATCCAAGTTCCCCCCAATCCTTCATCACCTATCCATATCCCTAGTCAATCAAATATTTCAAATCCACCCATAAATCATCCACCTTGACCAATCATCTCATTGAGTAGCTAGTTAACTACAAGTCTAAAAATAGCTTTTACCAAATTTTCAATTTATGAGTTAATCCAACAATCTCCTCCACATCGTGAGGCATTAATGGATATTCTGAAGTCCATTGAACTACAATTGCAAGATCATAATACCTTCAATAACTTTATAGGGAGCATCCAAATTTGCATGGATTCTTCCATAATATTCTATGAATTTGATATTAAACCAATATCATCGAAATTCATAGACCCTCCATTACATATTATGGCTCTAATTGACAAGAATCCTTTTAAAAGAATTCTAATTGATATCGATTCCTCTATCAATATCATCACCACATCTGCTCTTCATCATTTGAACCTTCCTCCATATAATATAACCAAGTCATCATTCATCCTCAAAGCATTTAATGATGTTTTGTGTTCCATAGTTGGCACTATTGTTTTGCCCATTGAGGTAGGCATAAAAATGTTGCAAACCATGTTTCACATCTTGGAGGGATCCATGGCATACAATTTACTCCTTGGAAGAACTTTTATGAGGGAAATGATATGTATCCCTTCAATTTTACATTAATACTTAAAATATGTTCATGAAGGACAAGTACATCGTATACTAGTGGATGTCAAGTCGTCTAAGTATTGCAATTTTATTTCAAATCCTTATGAGTCCATGCTTCCTTCCACTCACCTTTTTATTTTTCCATCATCTCATCTATCCACCGCTTCACCAATATCTTCATCAAAGGATCCTATTCCTGAGGATCTCCCTATCACCAATCACTATAAAGCTTCCCCCTCCATCATATTCATCATTGAATACATGCACATGTGGTCACAATCAGTCCACATCATCAACATCATTGCCATCCACTTCATCATCATCATCCATTCAGTAGCCTTCCCAAACCAATACATCACCAGCACCTAATATTTCACAATTCAAGTTAACGAATTGTGAAACATCTCCATCTTCACCATTTCTCATGCCATAATCCAATCATAGTCCTTCCATGTCATCCCAATTTGAGTTCCACCTCACTAATATTAGTATTGGTGAATATATGGTCCAGTACATCACCTTTATGACCCTCACCATCCCTAATTCTAAATATTTCGATCACCCACATGAACCACCTTTGGCCATAGGAGAAATATATAACATGGTTTTAGCTCCAAATAGCATAAATTTTGTATATGGGGGGATTGATTTTTCATCAAGTCCAGCTCCCCTAGAGGAACCCAAAGAACCAGTACTTGCCAACATCCCAAAAATATTAAGATTTTTATCTCACTATTTTCATATAGTGAATTGGTAAGGTCATGGCCTAGGATTGCATGAACAAGGATTACAACAACCTATCAAAGTTCCATATCAAGAGGTGCACGACCATTCATGTCTAGGTTTTCACCCACTTTCCACCACCTCTTATCTTGAAAAAGCCTTCCAAAGGCTTAATCTCAATTTAGGAGAAGAAGCCTTCCATCCCATTAATTTTGATGATGAAATACATGAAGAATTTAAACTTATGTCAATAATTTCAGATGAATTTGAATAAGAATCAAAACCCATTATTCTCCATACTGAACAAGATGAGTTTTATATCAACATGTTCCCCATCCATGAGCCTATCTTTTTCTTGCTTCTTCCACAAGATTGAGCCACCCCTACAGATGAAACTCCACCTCCATTCCATTAATCCATTTCATAAGACAACTTGTAACATATGTACATAACACAAAAATAGTGGTTTTAACCACTACCAAATAAAATAAAAAATCAAAATCAATCAAAAATCAACAAAAATCATGTTTTCTTTTTAGCATTACATGTACATATAATTTAGAAAAATGCATTTATTTGTGTTGCTTATTGCTATCCAGGTTAAACAAGCTCCTAGAACCGATTATTAGGTTATTTCAATTCCATCCAAACTTAGCCATTTTGCCCATAAATCAACATTAATCCTATTGATTTATTCACCCCACTCCATAATCCATATGATCTGGCTAAGACAATTCCAATTGACATAAGCCTTATCGACATGGATTGGTTTTCCTCACCTTCATCCTTTATTGAATTTGTACTATCTAAGGAATTGGTAAGGGCTTCCACCAACTACATTCGTACTTCCCCTCTGCCTTCACCTTCACCTTCACCCTCACCTTTGGATTCCAAGGTTTTCTAGGCATAAATAGATGAGGATAAACCAAAATATTTTGATGACATCTTAGATAACATTCATGATGAGGCACTGAATTGCCACATTCAAAGACTTCTTTTGAATACTTTTAAGACTCATTTGGCATTATTTGTGATGTGGATTCATGTTAATTTTGGATAATTATGCATTATGTAGTAATATTTGCATGAGAAATAGGAAACTGCAAATACTCTATTTTCTATTGCTTTATTCATGTTTTTGCTGAAATCTGATTATAATTCTGCATTAATTAGGATATTATTCTCTTTAGGCAATTTGTGTATAAGTTTTATAGTCTTCCACAATGTATTCCACCGTTATGCACCTGTTTAAATTAACTGTTAGCGCCAAAAAGTTGTCAGGATGAAAACTATGCAGGATAGACTGGACTTTGTCATACAAATTCCAGCCAGCTGTATTTCTACAGCATGGCATGGAATTTGTCTGCCCCAACTCAAATAAAGGATGGAACTAGTCTCCTGGGTGTCCAAAGAAGCCATATCTACCGCTACAACCAGTCATACAAACCTTTGAAGACAACACAACAGTTTTCCTATTCTATCGCTTGATATTCGGAACAACTCCGGAATGAGCGCAGACAGTCTAAACTGCTCAAATATGTTGTTGAAAGAAGGATAAAATGGTGGTTGAGCTATTTCAAGAGATACCTTATCCAAATCTACATATGTTCCTCACTTGGGAATGCTCCAGCACTACAAGAGGATAAGGATTGAAGGGTTCAAACCCTGGATTCAAGAGAAGACCTGGACTAAAACTGTTGTAACAAACCTAAATTATAGCTATAAACCTTATCTGCAAGATGTTTTGTTTAGAATAAATAAGCGCTCCCATTTGGTTGAGCGATATAGAGGAGAAGAAGTAGAAAATAGGTGTGAGTAGCATAAATCAGATTTTCTGTAATTGCTGCAGTAATTCAGTATTCTACAGGTTTTCCCTGCATTACTGTAATGTTGTTTTGATGAAATAAAAGAGTGCATCATTATTCATGTCTTATTCTGAGTTAAGTGTGAATAGTTAGTCAGCTTAGAAAGGTTTTACTTGCCTCCTTTGGTGTTGGAAGCAAGGGCCACTTCCAGGCCCAGGGGAGGACTTTTCTTCTGGCAGAATTCTGCTTATTCTGGCTGCAGCAGGACAACAGGAAACTGACAGGTTCTGTAATTTTCTTAGGTTATTGCATAGATCAAATATTTCTTTCTATTTTTAACACATTTCAGATTTGCAGCATTTCCAGAATTTCTATTGACATTAGGTTTTGCAATTATAAACATTTCAATTCTGTTATCTTTCCTGCAAAATGTGTGATGATTTCATTAGGAATTCGATTTACTTTCAGCCATTTCAATTTGTAATTCTCAGTCTTCAGTAGTATAGCTTTGCTTTTCTATAGTAAGAGTGGATTTTCTTTATTTCCATGCATTTTTCTTTAGTTTTCATAACTTAGGATCATTTATGTTTCTATCACAGGCAGTATTTTAGCATTTTTAGTACATTCATAGGAAAACCAAACACCCCAATACTAACTGTCCCATCAATAAGAGCTATGAACTAAAGGATCTGAATAACAGTCTATTATACCCTACTCTCGCATACAGCCATGGACACCACCCTGGATTTGACACATATTGATTAAATGGTGAAGGATTAGACGACACTCATCATTTTTGGCGCCGTTGTTGGGGAATCTATAGGTGTTGTTAGTAAAGGTTTAACAGTCCAGAGACTGTCCTGTTTTAGGTCACGGTCTTTGCGAAACTGAGATTAAGATGCTTTAGGACATAAGCATGAATGAACAGGCCTAGAGACGAAAGAGGAAGGTTTGTTAGTAGTAGGTCATTCCCAGGAGGGCGATCTTCATGAACAAGTGAAGAACTGCCTGTGTATGATTACCCTAAAATATTAAAAAGAGAATCATCTTCTTCAACAGTTGAGCCAACTCAAGAACCTGTTGAAGGGGAAATTCATGAAAGACCTAGAGAAAGGACTCTTGACCCATTAGAACTAGCCGAACAAATCAAACCTGAACCAGAGCAAGAAATACCAATAGTACAGGTTGAACAAGACAATATGGCGGTCCAACCTACTGCTAGGACTTTTGAGTACCCTATACAATTAGCCGCTGGTCAGCCAGGGGCTATGAAAACTATTTCTCCCTCAGTATTACCAATCTTCAGGGGGACAGTTTCTGAAGATCCTGACCAATTCCTGTTTGAATTTAAGATCTTGTGTCAAACTTATGATTATATTATTGATAATCAGAAATTGAAGTTGTTTCCTTCTACTCTTAAGGATGCAGCATTACGATGGTTCATGAGTCTGGACTCAGATTCTATTCACACTTGGGCAGAAATGGAAACTGCATTCTTAGACAAGTATCAGGAATACTGTAGGGTACGTAATAGGAAGGATGAGTTGTTTCGGATTAGGCAAGAAGAAGATGAAAGTTTGGAAGATTATCTTGATCGATTTGCTTTCATTCAGAAATGAGTTGGTGGTATAGACGAAGATGTGTTAAAAGCTATCTTTTTGAGAGGACTAACAGATGAGTCTAAGGAAGTATTGGATATAATGGGAAAAGGAGATGTTTATCAAATTGATTTTGATGACATTATGGAGCTATGTAGAAATTATTCTCGAACTAGGCATAGAAGGAAGAAGAAGAATCCTACTAATGTGGATACCAAGGAATTAATGGAAGAGTTAGCCAATATGAAGACTGACATTCTGGTTCAACTAAACTCTGCATTTGGGGAACGACTTCCAAAAGGCAATTCTTCATCACCTTTATCCATCTATTGTCCTAGGTGCAGGAATAAGCATGCCCTACAAGATTGTCCATTAGACAAAACTACAATATCAGCCATTTGTGGTATTTGTTCAAAGGGACATACAACTGATAAATGTCACTTTCTGCCCCATCTGAAGAATGTTTTAGAAACCCAAGCTGAGGAAATTAATGTGATAGGACAGAGACCAGGAGGAAATTTTGCAAATACTCCTCGTTGGGGACAAAATCCTTGGAACATGCCTTGGGGATACACAGAACCTCCTTTGCAACCCTGGCAACATTCTTGGACAGCTCCTCAAGACTGGTCACATTCCAATTGGAATCAACCATGGCCTTCAAATAGTCAACCTTGGGTACAAAATCAACAAGGACAAAGGTGGGGACAACAATATCCATCTCAACAATGGTATCAAGCACCAAACCAACAATTTTTGCCAGCTCCTAATCAAAATTTCTAGGGAAGAAACCAACCACCACAAACACAACCAGTCAAGCAACCTCCACTCCCAGCTCAGCCTGTAGCTAACCCAAATAATAACAGACCTGGAGCTCCTATTTATGGAGTTGGGTCTAAGGAGTCTACTGCTGCAGTCCATGTTCTTGACTGTAGTAACATCCAGTTAAGATCAGGGAGGGTTTTACCTGACCCTGCACCACCCACTATTGAAGAAATTGATGGACAACATGATTTGCCAAATCCAAAAATGTTACAAATAGAACAGAAGGAAGAAAAAATAGACAAAGGGGAACCTGAACCTGCCCTAGTAAATCTGCCATATCCTGAAAGGTTTGATCAAACTATCTCAACCCCTGAATCAGAATTAATTGTTGAGTTAAGAAAAATGTCCATTTCACTTCCACTATTGCAGGCAATAAAGGAAGTACCTCTGATTAGAAAAACCATTCAGGATTTGTGCATTAGGAAACCTGGTAGGAAGAAGAAGGCCTTTCCAAAAACTATGCAGGTAGAAGGGAAGTTGGTCGATCTGCTTTTTGGGAAGCTAGTCCCTCCTAAGTATGGTGATCCAAGGAGTCCAGTGGTTACCATCACTGTGGGATTGGTTAAAATTCCAAATGTACTTATAGATTTAGGAGCTGCAATCAATGTGATGACCAAAGAAACTATGCAAAAATTGCAGCTCAACAATCTGAGTCCTACTACCACTATTTTGGAAATGGCGGATAGGTCAGTAGCTAAACCAGAGGGAATTTTGGAGGATGTATCCATTGAAGTCTCTTCTTGGGAATATCCTATGGATTTCCTCGTGTTACAACCCAAAAATGCAGCTAATGGTTATCCTATTATTTTAGGAAGACCCTGGCTTGCTACTGCAGCTGCATTTATAGACTGCAGGTCAGGAGAAATGACCATCTCCAATGGTGTAGATTTGAAGAAAATCTCCTTGTATCCACCAGCCCAACCTTCAGCCAAATATTCTGGACAAATTTGGTATCCTGAATCTGAAGAAGAACAGGAAACTCTTGTCACCTTGGCCATTGTTGTAGTAAAAGAACATATTGAAGAACTGAATTCATCAAGAAGAGAAATATTTGAATATGAATCAGTCTTGGTAAAAACACTGCATGAAGAAGGCCTTAAGGATGACCAAATTGTGATCCATCGATTGTTATGGAAGGATAATGAACACATTGCCGAGCCTATGACTTCCATTCCTTTACAAGAAAGCTCCTTCACACTGCCACATGGGTGGCACCATCATCTTCTAAATTCTTTTACTTGTCCTATGCAAATGATTCCATCAGGTATTACCTTTACACCAGAGTCTAGAGTATTTCATACTCTGCAGCCACATCATTGTCCATTGAATACATTAATCAGCAGTAAATATGAGGCTGTTAATTCTATTCTTCCTGGGGTCAAGCAGATTGAAATACAACCAGGAAAGTGTGTGAACATTAATAGTTGGTTAACTACTGAGCAAGAAGCCAAATTGTTTACTATTGTACAGAGGCATATTCAAGCTTTTGCTTGGAATTACAAGGACATGGCTGGCATACATCCTGATGTATGTACACATAGGATATATACAGAAGATGTTAAACCGGTAAGACAACCACAAAGACGCTTGAATCCTGCTCTAAAAGACATTGTTAAAGAAGAAATTGAAAAATTGTTGGATGTAGGATTCATTTATCCAATTTCAGATAGTAAATGGGTTTCACCATTGGTCATTGTTCCAAAGAAAAATGGGAAAATGAGAGTGTGTGTAGATTATAGGGAATTGAACAAGGTCACACACAAAGACCACTTTCCATTGCCATTTATAGACCAAGTGCTGGATACTCTTGCTGGTAAGAAGTTTTTCTGCTTCCTTGATGGTTTTAGTGGTTATAATCAGATCCAAGTTGCACCAGAGGATCAGGAAAAAACAACTTTCACATGCCCTTGGGGAACATTCACTTACAGAGTTCTACCTTTTGGTTTGTGTAATGCACCCACAACATTTCAAAGAGTTGTAATAGCTATATTTTCTGATTTGACCAACGAGAGTGTAGAGATTTACATGGATGACTTCATTGTGTTTGGTGATTCTTTTGAGTATACCCTTGAACAACTTGAAAAAGTTCTTATACGTTGTGAAACATATCATCTATCACTCAATCCAGAGAAATGTTTCTTGATGATGGAAGAAGGGATTGTTTTAGGTCACCACATATCTGTTGAGGGAGTCAAAGTTGATCCCAAGAAAGTAGAAGTAATCAAAACCCTTCCTCCTCCAAAAACTCAAACTGATGTACGAAGTTTTTTAGGACATATTGGCTTTTATCATAGATTTATTGCCAATTTCAGTACCATTGCTAATCCAATGTTTGCATTATTAACAAAGGATTCTGAATTTGTTTGGTCTGCTGATTGTCAGAAGTCCTTTGAAACTTTAAAGGACAAATTAACCACTCCACCAGTACTGAGAGGCCCTAAATGGGAGCTGCCTTTCCATATTCAAATTGATGCTTCCAATACTGCTATTGGAGCAGCGCTAGGCCAAATTGAAGATGGGCAGCATTATGCCATATACTACATTAGTAAAAACTTGATTGGAGCTGAAAAGAACTACACCACAACTGAAAAAGAATTCTTATCTGTAGTATATGCCATTAATAAGTTTAGACACTATATCATAGGGTATCCAGTATTCATCCACACAGATCATGTTGCTATAAAATATCTGATGAATAAACCCTTGGTTAGTTCACGAATTATTCGATGGCTAATATTACTACAGGAATTTGATATTACTATAGTTAATAAGCCAGGGAAGTCTAATGTGGTGGCAGATTTTCTGTCAAGGTTACCCAATGCAGATACAACAGAGTTGGTTGAGGATGCATTTCCTGATGAAAAGTTGTTCGCAGTTTCTATACAAACTCCTTGGTTTGCTGATATAGCCAATTATTTGGTTTCAGGAAAGATTCCTTTTCATTTTACTCCTAGACAAAAAAAATAGTTAATTAGGCAAAGCTCATATTTTGAATGGATAGAGGGATTATTGTTCAAATGTGGCCCTGATCATGTTTTGCGCAGGTGTTTACGCATAGATGAAATATATGATGTCTTACGTGCTTGTCATGATGAACCATCAGGGGGACATTATTCAGTAAAAACTACCATTCGAAAGATTTTGGGTGTTGGTTACTATTGGCCATCTCTGCACAAAGATGTGAAAAGGTATGTGAGAAATTGTGATGCATGCCAGAGAATGGGTAAACCTACCTTTACTAGTGAAATGCCCTTACAACCTCAATTAGGTACAGAACCATTTGAGAGATGGGGTTTAGATTTTGTAGGACCCATTGATCCTCCTTCCCAAGGGAAAGTACACATCCTTGTATGCACTGATTATGTAACCAAATGGGTAGAAGCCCGTGCTTTCAAACATGCCCGAGAGGAGAAAGTTGCTGATTTTTTGTATTCACAAATTTTTCTGCGATTTGGAATTCCCCATTCTATCACCATTGACCAAGGACCTAATTTTACTTCAAAATTTGTGGAAGCTTTTACACAACTATATGAAATCAAACATCGAAAATCCTCACCTTATCATCCACAAGCCAATGGCCAAGTTGAAGTGACAAATAGAGAGTTAGAAAGGATTTTGACCAAAACTGTAGCAGCCCATAGGAGGAATTGGGTGGATAAATTACCTGAAGCAATTTGGGCCTACAACACAACCTGGAAATCCACTACTGGACTTACTCCTTATGAATTAGTTTATGGCAAAAAGCCTTTGTTGCCAATTGAATTTGAACTACTAACTCTTTGAACTGCTATGGAAGTGGGAATTGATTTGTCACAGGCACAAACAGATCGGATTCTACAGCTCAATGCGTTGGATGAATTACGGAGAGATGCATTGCACCAGACCGAGGTGATCCAGGAACAACAAAAATTGTGGCATGATAGTCATATCAAACAACAAAAATTTCAACAAGGCGACTGGGCTTTGTTGTTTGACTCACGATATAAAGATCATCCTGGCAAGCTGCAGACACGGTGGCTTGGACCTTATGAAATTGAGGAAGTGTTCACCAATGGAGTTGTGCATCTTTCACCAATTGATGATTCAAGAAGAAATATGGTGGTTAACGGTCATCGTCTCCATGTGTATCATAAGCCGTTAACAAAGGAAGAATTTCTCAAACAAGTGGGAAACATGGATGTAATGGTATTGGAAGCAACCATTGCTTCTAAAACCAACTCAATCAAGTGATGTCTTAAAAAAAAAAAATCAATAAATCGAGAATGTGAAAACCTCTTTGAGGCACATCTGAATTTGGCTCTCATGAAAACCAGTTCGTTGGCATGATTGCCTACTATCCACTAACCATCCATTTTTCCTCATCATCATTCCATCTCCTTTCCACTCTCTCCCATCATCATTCCATCTCCTTTCCATTCCCCCTCATTCCATTCACAATTGTTTTATTCATCTGTTTTGAGACAGTTCTGTTCTAATTGCACTCTGTAAATGCAGAAACAGTTGGAAATCAGCATTTGTACAAAATATGGATAGAACAGTTTTTTCAGGTATGTGCTTTCCTTTTTAATCTTGTAAATATGTATTATATGATGTATGGAATCCTTAGTTAGCATAAACACATGCATTTAATTCCAATGAGTTCTTAAGAGATAAAAGAAGCCTACTCTAGAATACTCTACTCTGGAATAAGTTAACTCCGGAAGCACGTGACATGAGATTTCTGTGCCTACATCAGCGTCATAAGATTTGGGGAACTGTGCCACATCACAATTTCTAATGTCATAAGGTGGCACATGTTTTAAGAAGGTGATCACGAGGCAGTTTTTAGTTGGCGTATAGACCACGTCACCGCATTTTCCGAGATCATATGAGGAGAAGCGCATTATTAATTGGGTGCTACCACCTTCCAGATTTACTTCACGTCACATGTCCATGCATCATTCTTTTATCGTGCATGTATATACCAACTTCGAAACTCATTCCTTCCATTCCAGAATTGATAGCGGTGAACAAAAATTTCCCACAGCAGGGGTGTATTGGGAGAAGCTAGCAAAGAACCAGACAGGATGGTGGGTTATAAAAATCGCATTGAACCAGACAACATTGAATATTTACGGAGAGATTCAGAATGCCTACAAATTTTTGTCGAAGGAGGATTCCTGCCGTTCTTACAAAAATTTGAAGGACATTCAGAAGGGCTCATCGTCGAATTCGCTAGAACTTTCAGGCAAAACCGAGTACAAATTAATGGAATGACGATCCAGGTAAGCCCTCAAATTCTCAGTGAAATTACAGAGCTACCTCTTGAAGGAATTCTTATAAATAAGTCTAGAAAGAATACCCTCGTAGACCTCGTTAATCAGTTTAGGGGCAACAATGATAGACCAACAGAATATATAATGAGTAATGGCATATGCAAAGGAGTTAAACGGTCTAGCTTGCAAACCCCGTGGGATGAGGTCGTTGTCTGGGTTATTCGATTTATTACCTGTGATGGTCAATATCCTGTTCTTTCTGGCTGCCACATGAAAATCTTAACTCATCTCCATTTTGGCCATGAAAACCCTGAGCTTAAAGTCAATTTGCCCCAATACTTATACCAGGAATTGACCAACATGTCTTAGAAATATCAAGCAGGGAGGGGATATCCGAAGCACCATGGGTTGATCAAAATAATATGTAAGTACCATTTCAGGGGTCATCCTGGAAGTTTTACCCATTTTTTTCGAACCTGGGATGAAATTGCTATAGAGGAAGTTAGTGAACATTCTGAACAGGAAACAGAAGCACCTAACCCTAATTCCACTTCTGCACCTAGCACCTCAACTAGGGCAACTCCTTCATCTCCTGAAGAACCTCCCTCTACAAAAACTAGAACACAACGTCATGCTGAACGAAAGCAAAAAATTACATGTGCACAAAAACATCACAATTCTGAGGCAGGGGAACCTTCTATTCTGCAAGATAGAAAAATTGAAATTAGTACTAAAAGGAGGAAAGGGCCATCTGTCCCGAAATTGAGGAGGTCCTCAAGATTGCAAGGGGGTATTAATGTGCAAACAAGAAAGAACATGAAACAAAATGTTGATGTTCAAGCAATGGAAGGTAATGTGCAACAAGAAAATGTTGAAGCAGAAATAGTACCATCCATGACTCATACTTATTCCTCTGATTCTAAGGAACATATCAATATAGAGGAAACACAAGAGGATGCATTTATTCCCAATCAGTGGGAATCTCTAGTTGATTACCCTGATACTGATGAAGATGTAGAAACAGGGGCAGAGAAAGCAAGTAATTCAAGTTCAGAAGAAGAGGAAGCAGTTGATATTGAAACACAACTTCGTGCAGCAAAGAGTGTGATTAAAACTCAAATGGGTTGGATTGAAAAGAATGAGGCCAATTTAAAAGAAAAGGATAATGTCATTGCCAAACTATGGCAAGAAATTGAAACTATAAAAAATAGATTGGCAATTTTAGAACAACCCTCTCAAACAGATTCGAGGAATGAATTGGCAAATCTGTTGGTTAATCTGGCAGACACTATAGAGAAAAGGTCAGTTGTTGAAGCATCAGAAGCAACGGAGATACCACAACACACTCAACAAAGTTCAAAAAATGAACCCGTAGAGGCAGTTGTGCAAATGTCTAAAGACTCCATCGCAATCACCTCACCAGTAGAAGCAGGTTCAATATTTCTAGCACAGGTAATTACTCAGTCATCCCCACAAAAGGTCATTTCTAAAATTGAGTTGGTTGAAACAGAGACACAAACAGATAACACTATGATAGAAACTATGGATGTTGGTGTACAAGTGGAGATTGTTTCCCAAATGCCGCCTATTGTTAGACCTCCTGATACAATCTCACTTGTCAAATACACTGAGGATGTGACCTTCTGGATGAATAAATGTCAACAACTGGAAGAGAAAGTTGTATCTCAGAAGAACCTTGAGAAGGAAGTGGAACAAAAAACTTTTGAAGTCAATAAATTGAAGGGAAAAATTCAAAGTATGTGCCAAATTGTTGAATGTCTAGTACAATGCAGAAGGCCTCCTAGGTTTTACAGCCTAATTTTGAAGGAAAAGTACCTACGTTGGCAAATCATGAGGATTGCCTCTGGCTTGACAGACACAGTTGAAACAGCTGAAGAATTTGTAGAAGTTTTCTGGGAAAGCACTACAGAATATAAAAATTTGTTGTGTGAATTGTTTCTCCATAGATTCCTTCTGCCATCAGAAGTAATTTTCCTTCCCCACATTTTCACTGGAGATGTTCAATTGAGGGCGTTTCAGTCAACTCTGCAAAATCAGGTCTACTGGGAAGAACAGAAGAAGGCCAACAAGGCCTTGGAGTTACAGGTTGTTTTGCTTCTCAGACCGATTCATCTTAACCACAGAACTGCCACCAATGAACATTTTACATTAATGAGGGATGACAGAGTGAAGAAGTTATATCTAAAAAATTTGCAGGATGGTATAAATAATTTTCAAGAATACTGTTCAGTATCATTTCCTAATGCTTTGTCAGCCTGCAAAGGCAGATGGGATGAACTGCCTATATCTCTCCGAAAGAGAGAACCCATCTCACCCAATAATCTGCTTTGGTCAAGACGAAGGGCTGCCAGCATCATACAGATAATATATGAGCTCAAGGATCAATGGATTGGCCTCAGATATAGAATGCCTACCATCATTACACCTGTACCATGTTTCTTTGACAGTGATTCACAGGAGGAAGATCAATTTCAAGGATGGCTCCAGGAAATCAAAAATCACAGGGGATATTATTCACCCTTCATCAAAGTATGGCCATATAAGGAACGGTACTTGGATGTGGATTTATGTGCCCTTCTTGCAGAACAAAATGCATGAGGACATGCATTGAATTAGGCTGGGGGGAATGATGAGGCACTGAATTGCCACATTCAAAGACTTCTTTTGAATACTTTTAAGACTCATTTGGCATTATTTGTGATGTGGATTCATGTTAATTTTGGATAATTATGCATTATGTAGTAATATTTGCATGAGAAATAGGAAACTGCAAATACTCTATTTTTACTGCTTTATTCATGTTTTTGCTGAAATCTGATTATAATTCTGCATTAATTAGGATATTATTCTCTTTAGGCAATTTTTGTATAAGTTTTATAGTCTTCCACAATGTATTCCACCGTTATGCACCTATTTAAATTAACTGTTAGCGCCAAAAAGTTGTCAGGATGAAAACTATGCAGGATAGACTGGACTTTGTCATACAAATTCCAGCCAGCTGTATTTCTATAGCATGGCATGGAATTTGTCCATCCCAACTCAAATCAAGGATGGAACTAGTCTCCTGGGTGTCCAAAGAAGCCATATCTGCCGCTACAACCAGTCATACAAACCTTTGAAGACAACACAACAGTTTTCCTATTCTGTCGCCTGATATTTCGGAACAACTCTGGAATGAGCGTAGACAGTCTAAACTGCTCAAATATGTTGTTGAAAGAAGGAGAAAATGGTGGTTGAGCTATTTCAAGAGATACCTTATCCAAATCTACATCTGTTCCTCACTTGGGAATGCTCCAACACTACAAGAGGATAAGGATTGAAGGGTTCAAACCCTGGATTCAAGAGAAGACCTGGACTAAAACTATTGTAACAAACCTAAATTATAGCTATAAACCTTATCTGCAAGATGTTTTGTTTAGAATAAATAAGCGCTCCCATTTGGTTGAGCGATATAGAGGAGAAGAAGTAGAAAATAGGTGTGAGTAGCATAAATCAGATTTTCTGTAATTTGTTGTAGTAATTCAGTATTCTGCAGGTTTTCCCTGCATTACTGTAATGTTGTTTTGATGAAATAAAAGAGTGCATCATTATTCATGTCTTATTCTGAGTTAAGTGTGAATAGTTAGTCAGCTTAGAAAGGTTTTACTTGCCTCCTTTGGTGCTGGAAGCAAGGGCCACTTCCAGGCCCAGGGGAGGACTTTTCTTATGGCAGAATTCTGCTTATTCAGCTGCAGCAGGACAGCAAGAAACTGACAGGTTCTGTAATTTTCTTAGGTTATTGCATAGATCAAATATTTCTTTCTATTTTTAACACATTTCAGATTTGCAGCATTTCCAGAATTTCTATTGACATTAGGTTTTGCAATTATAAACATTTCAATTATGTTATCTTTCCTGCAAAATGTGTGATGATTTCATTAGGAATTCGATTTACTTTCAGCCATTTCAATTTGTAATTCTCAGTCTTCAGTAGTATAGCTTTGCTTTTCTATAGTAAGAGTGGATTTTCTTTATTTCCATGCATTTTTCTTTAGTTTTTCATAACTTAGGATCATTTATGTGTTGGCAATTTTGGGTTTGAGATCCTAGCTTCTTGTCTATGAGTTGTCATTGATGTCAAAAGGAAATGGCATTAATGTTAAGAGGATGTGTTGGCTTCAAAGGTGGAAGATTCCAAGAGAATATTTTTAAGAGAATCCGGAGAGATTCCATTGGCAAGGGTTTTTCATTAAAACCAAACCGGTTTTTATTAAAACCAAGTTGGATAGGGTTTTTATTAAAACCAAGTTAAATGGTTTTTATTAAAACCAATGGAGGTTCTCTTTATTATTTATTTAATTATTATTTAAAACCCTTCAAGGTTTTAATTAATTAATTATTTAATTAATTAAGGGAGAAATTATTTTTAATTTATTAAAAATACTTAAATGTTTTTAAACCTTTTTTTATTCTTAATTTATTAAAATTATTTAAGGGTTTTTAAACCCTTTTTGAAAAGACTTTTGATTAATTTCGAAATGGTCTTTATTTCCACCGACGTCAAGGTGTCTTCGAAGAGACTATTTATTCTCCAACTCCTAAGGTTGGAAGGCTAATTAATTCGAAATTCCCCGAATGCAATTTGCAATGTTTGTGCTCTGTATTCGCTGCGATCGAAGGAAGACTTAGAAGCACGTGCGGTTGAAAAGTCTTCGAGAGTTTTTTTCGAGGGTGAAGTGGAGGGAAGTTCACTTGTGAACTTCGTAGCCCGCGTGGGCTAGTGGCAGCGAAGGCTGTTGTTGGGCGCTGCATTGGCGAAGGTCACCGTTTCGAGTCTCGCGGGGGTGCTTTGCTAGAGTAACACACGTTTTTATTAAAATGTCTTTATGCCATGAAATTCGGAGTTTCTTGGACAGCGATTTATAAGGTGTGATTAAATTTTATGAGTTTTGGCTTTTGTGATTAGCATTGAATAAAAGCTTAGGAGAAATAAGGGCATATTTCTTTGGATGTATTTTTAAGATTATTCTTTGCTATGCTAAAATTAAAAATGGAGGTATAAGGTGTGAGTCCGTGATTGTTGATTTATTGGCATGTTATGGTGGTTGTGTTTAAAGAAGTGGAGCTAAAAGGTGTAATAAAGGAAGTTTATATTATTGCTCATTTCTTTTTATTCTAACCCTAACTTGGTTGGAAGTTTGAGAGTTATGTGTGGTGACGACTTGAAGGTTCAATTATCTTCTACTCCAATAAGGTATGGGCACATTCTTCTTATGAGTATGATTGGTGTATGTTTTCTAAAATAAGGTTGGAGTGAAAAGGTATTCTACTAGGTATCCTTTGGCTAGGTGTAAATCCTATTTTCTGGTTTGTTGAAGACTACTTATGCATTGTTATCCTTAAGGAGAGTTTTTGGTGAATGCATAATTTTTGGTTTGAGATAGTGGAAGCTTTGTGCACTAGGGTTTATATTTGTGAGTCTAGCTACTTGCATTGAGTTGGTGGAACCCTTGGTTGGCTGTTTTGAGTTTGATGGTTGAGTTGCTTCCATAGAGGTTGTTTGATCAAGTTATTGCTTTACTTGATTCATGATATTGGGCTTACTCCATTGAGTTGATTTGAGCAAGTTATTCTTTGCATTTGGTGATATTGTGTTGGTGGTTGTTTTGTTCAAATATCTTTGGAGGGAAAAGGATTTCTACTTGTTTCCTTTTCTTGTGATGATTGGTTGAATGCTTCAAGGTTGATGTTGAGTTGAATGGTGTTGGTTGACTAAACCTTGTTTGATGAGCATTGTTGTTGAAACCCTAATTGATGGTGAAAAGAACATGAGTATCATTGTTATGTGATTCTTTGCATAGTTGGCAATTGTTGGGGTTTCATGTTCTTGAAAGAAAACATTCTATCCTATCCATTTCGGATATTGAGTTGAGTTTTCAGATTTGAGATTGAGATTGAGTTGAGTTGATTTGAGTTGAGTTTTGAGATTGGGATTTGAGTATAGAACATATTGAGTCTCTAACAATTCTCTTTATGCTTCTATGAGTTTGACAAATCACATTGGGTCTCTAACAATTCACTTTGTGATTTCCTACTAAGAAAGTTTTTCTTGGTGAGCTTGCTAAGTTTTTGGACAGGTTCCGGTGGGGACTTGTGAGCAATTTTTGGACAGGTTCCGGTGGGGACTTGTGAGCAGTTTTTGGACAGAGTTTCGATGGGGACTTGTGAGCAGATTTGGACGAGGTCCTAGCAGGAGGACTTGTGAGCTGAGTTTGATAGTTCTATCGAGAGAACTTGAGGATAGAGGTGCATTGGTTCTATGAGAAGAACCTGAGGACATATTTGGCAAGTCTTTGAGAAGGCTTGTATGCAGAGGATTGATTTGTTCAAGAGTTGGACAGATCTGACAGACAGAGGAAGACTTGTACTAGACCAACTGACTATGTTTGGTACAGGTTGCTGAGCTTCTATGGACGTGATCATAGAAGGCAGAGGTCTCTTAGGCTAAGCATTGAGGACAGGAGGTCTTCGGTGGAAAGGAGTTCCACGTGTTGGCAAGAGGTAGAGGCGAGTTGATCTTCCGAGGGATCATTTCCAGAGCGAGAGGGAAGGTATCTCCTTTGAGCAGAGGCTCATAAATTTTGATTGGGGGAAGGTATCTCCTTTGAGCAGAGGCTCATAAATTCTGATTGGGAGAAGGTATCTCCTTTGGGCCGAGGCTCATAAACATTGTAATTGGGAAGGATTCCCAAAGAACTTTGAGATAACTTTTAGAGAAAAGTTTTGGGTGAACCACGTTAAAATTGGTGTCACTTTGTGGATGATATTGTGCATTGCTTTGATATTGCTTTGGGTATATTGCTTTACTATTTTGAAGTATAAAGGAAAAAGTAAAAAGAGGTCTTATACTTTTCACCCCCCCTCTCAGTATAAGCTTGTGTTCTTCAATTGGTATCAGAGCAGGTGCCTTCGAAAAGTTTAACATCTTGAAGGAAAAGCTAGTAAAGAACACAATGGATCATTCAAGTGGCAATGCAGCACCTATTCTTGATGGGTCATATTTTGGTCTTTGGAGTGCAAGGATGAAGGTTCATCTAATGGCACTTGGGAATGAGGTTTGGGAAGTGATTGAAGATGAGTACACTATTCCTGAACATGGTCCTAATACTAAAGAAGAAAGGCTCCTACATCACAGCAATTCAAAAGCAATGAATGCAATCCTGAAAGGCTTACAGAAAGTAGATCTCACCAAAGTGATTCACTGCAAGACAGCTAGTGAAATGTGGAAACAGTTGAAGGTGGTTCATACAGGTGATACAAATGTCGGAAAGGCCAAGTTGAGACACTTCAAAGGTATGTTTGAACAACTCAAGATGAATGATGATGAAAATATTAGTGACTACATGCTTCGTATGGATGAGGTTGTTAACTCCATGAAAGACTTAGGTCTTGAGCTTGCTAAAAATGATGTTTGTGATAAGATTTTAAGATCTCTTCCTAATAGATTTAGTGAAAATATTTCTGCTATTGAGGAAGCTAAAGATTTGGATAAGTTGAAAAAGGATGAGCTCCATAGTATACTTGCAGCATTTGAGTTGAGAACTCAAGTGAAGGTTGATGTCAAGAAAGAGGCGACTTTCAAGGCTACCAAGAATTCCAAGGGTAAACAACTTCAAGATAGTGATGAGTCTTCTAGTGATGAAGAGGCATATTACAGAAAGAAAGGCAAGTTCTCTAGAAAGCACAAAAGTATGAAAAATATAAGATGTTTCAATTGTGGAAAGTTTGGTCATTATGCTACTGACTGTACTTGTTCCCAAGAATGAAAGTGATGAAGATAAACAGGATTCTAAGAGCAAGGATTCCGAAAAGCACAAGCATCACAGGAAAAACAAAGATGAGCACAACAATCAAGGAAAGAGGTATTCTCACAAGCACAAGAAGAGTTTCTACCTAGACAAAGCAAGTAAGTGTTCTAGTAGTGATAGTGAAAGTTCTTCAAGTGATAATGAAAATGAGATGTTGTTCATATCAGAAAAAGAGGAAGAACCGAAACATAGATTCATTATCATGAAATGTCTTAGATGTGGAAATTTTGGTCACCTTGAGGATGATTGCACAAATAATGATTTGGTTTCTAGTATGTATGAGGATGCTTCAAAAAACTATAAGGAAGATGCATGTATGGTTTTTGAAAAGGGTAGCACCTCTAGTGATAAGAAATCTGAAAAAGGCTTTGATGATTCAAAAAGCAAACAAATAGAGGAAGATATAGAGGAAGGTGAAGTAGATCTTGAAGGTGAACTTATTAGTGCTCTTAGTGCTTTGAAAAAGGAAAGAAAGAAGAATGCTAGACTCAAGGATAAGTTAGATGAATGTTGTATGGAGAGAGATGATCTTATAGAAAGTCTTGACTTCTCTATGGCTAAGACACAAGAACTCAAGGATGAGTTAGAGTCTAAGGTTCTTGAGTATAGTGAGTTAGAACAGAAAATGGCTTCTTTGAAAGAGGAAACTAAAGAGTACAAGGATAAGCTTTACAGGTTTCAAGATAGCTCCAAAAAGGTTAAGTCACTCATCAAAGGTCAAAGAAAGACAACGAGATAAAACAGGCCTTGGTTTTGTTAAGCCACACAAGGAACAAGTTGGAGAGTCTAGTAAGAGACTCCAAAAGGAAGAGAGTTCTGATGAGGAAAGTATTTCAGAAAAGGAGTCCTTGAATGATAGATGCACAGAAATAGAAAATAGAATTCAGAATGAGAAGAAGAAGTTTTCAGAACCTAAGAGGTCAATTAAAGGAAAGTTTCAAGGCAGATGTTTTGCTTGTCACAGGTTTGGTCACATGGCTTCACATTGCATGGCTCAAGTGAAGGAGGTAAATGACAATTTTAGAAGTGCTAGTTACTTTCAAGGGTATTGCTACTCTTGTCAACAGTTTGGGCACAAGGCAGTTTATTGCAAGGCAAATAACAAGAACAGGTTTGGTCAGAACAGGTTTGGCCAGAACAGGTTTGGTCATAACAGGTTTGGTCAGAATAGGTTTGGCCGAAACAGGTTTGGTCGAAACGGGTTTGGTCGAAACTGGTGGATTCAAAGATCAGGTTTACCTCGGAGAAACAACATCGTCAAGTGTTTCAAGTGCAACAATGAAGGTCACACAATCAGACAGTGTAGAGCTGAAATTCCAGAATACGAGAACAGGAACAGTGGCATGATCAGGTCCAAGGATCAAGGCATGGACAAGAACAAGGATGAGAACAAGAACAAGAATAGTGACAGGAACAGGAATATGGACAAAGAGTTCAAGAGAAGGCCCGAAAAGGAAGTTATAGACGTTGATGATGATCAGTGCCTAATGGGAGTTTTACTCCCACCCAAGAATTAATCACCTCATTAGGAGGTGGGGGGAGGGACTAAGCTAAGAGGCTCATTCTTAGTCCCGAGCCCCAAAGGTGACCCTTTGCCATTGATGACAAATGGGGAGAGATTTGAGTAAGGGGGAGAGCCTCAAGGAGGGGAGCTCAATAGGGGGAGCTATTTATGTTGAGTTTATGTGTTGTTGAGAAGCATGGTTTGCCATCAATGACAAAGGGGAGATTGTTGGCAATTTTGGGTTTGAGATCCTAGCTTCTTGTCTATGAGTTGTCATTGATGTCAAAAGGAAATGGCATTAATGTTAAGAGGATGTGTTGGCTTCAAAGGTGGAAGATTCCAAGAGAATATTTTTAAGAGAATCCGGAGAGATTCCATTGGCAAGGGTTTTCCATTAAAACCAAACCGGTTTTTATTAAAACCAAGTTGGATAGGGTTTTTATTAAAACCAAGTTAAATGGTTTTTATTAAAACCAATGGAGGTTCTCTTTATTATTTATTTAATTATTATTTAAAACCCTTCAAGGTTTTAATTAATTAATTATTTAATTAATTAAGGGAGAAATTATTTTTAATTTATTAAAAATACTTAAAGGTTTTTAAACCTTTTTTTATTCTTAATTTATTAAAATTATTTAAGGGTTTTTAAACCCTTTTTGAAAAGACTTTTGATTAATTTCGAAATGGTCTTTATTTTTGCCGACGTCAAGGTGTCTTCGAAGAGACTATTTATTCTCCAACTCCTAAGGTTGGAAGGCTAATTAATTCAAAATTCCTCGAATGCAATTTGCGGTGTTTGTGCTCTGTATTCGCTGCGATCGAAGGAAGACTTAGAAGCACGTGCGGTTGAAAAGTCTTCGGGAGTTTTTTTTGAGGGTGAAGTGGAGGGAAGTTCACTTGTGAACTTCGTAGCCCGCATGGGCTAGTGGCAACAAAGGCTACTGTTGGGCGTTGCATTGGCGGAGGTCATCGTTTTGAGTCTCACGGGGGTGCTTTGCTAGAGTAACACATGTTTTTATTAAAACGTCTTTATGCCATGAAATTCGGAGTTTCTTGGACAGCGATTTATAAGGTGTGATTAAATTTTATGAGTTTTGGCTTTTGTGATTAGCATTGAATAAAATCTTAGGAGAAATAAGGGCATATTTCTTTGGATGTATTTTTAAGATTATTCTTTGCTATGCTAAAATTAAAAATGGAGGTATAAGGTGTGAGTCTGTGATTGTTGATTTATTGGCATGTTATGGTGGTTGTGTTTAAAGAAGTGGAGCTAAAAGGTGTAATAAAGGAAGTTTATATTATTGCTCATTTCTTTTTATTCTAACCCTAACTTGGTTGGAAGTTTGAGAGTTGTGTGTGGTGACAGCTTGAAGGTTCAATTATCTTCTACTCCAATAAGGTATGGGCACATTCTTCTTATGAGTATGATTGGTGTATGTTTTCTGAAATAAGGTTGGAGTGAAAAGGTATTCTACTAGGTATCCTTTGGCTAGGTGTAAATCCTATTTTCTGGTTTGTTGAAGACTACTTATGCATTGTTATCCTTAAGGAGAGTTTTTGGTGAATGCATAATTTTTGGTTTGAGATAGTGGAAGCTTTGTGCACTAGGGTTTATATTTGTGAGTCTAGCTACTTGCATTGAGTTGGTGGAACCCTTGGTTGGCTGTTTTGAGTTTGATGGTTGAGTTGCTTCCATAGAGGTTGTTTGATCAAGTTATTGCTTTACTTGATTCATGATATTGGGCTTACTCCATTGAGTTGATTTGAGCAAGTTATTCTTTGCATTTGGTGATATTGTGTTGGTGGTCTGTTTTGTTCAAATATCTTTGGAGGGAAAAGGATTTCTACTTGTTTCCTTTTCTTGTGATGATTGGTTGAATGCTTCAAGGTTGATGTTGAGTTGAATGGTGTTGGTTGACTAAACCTTGTTTGATGAGCATTGTTGTTGAAACCCTAATTGATGGTGAAAAGAACATGAGTATCATTGTTATGTGATTCTTTGCATAGTTGGCAATTGTTGGGGTTTCATGTTCTTGAAAGAAAACATTCTATCCTATCCATTTCAGATATTGAGTTGAGTTTTCAGATTTGAGATTGAGATTGAGCTGAGTTGATTTGAGTTGAGTTTTGAGATTGGGATTTGAGTATAGAACATATTGAGTCTCTAACAATTCTCTTTATGCTTCTATGAGTTTGACAAATCACATTGGGTCTCTAACAATTCACTTTGTGATTTCCTACTAAGAAAGTTTTTCTTGGTGAGCTTGCTGAGTTTTTGGACAGGTTCCGGTGGGGACTTGTGAGAAGTTTTGGACAGGTTTCGGTGGGGACTTGTGAGCGGTTTTTGGACAGGTTTCGGTGGGGACTTGTGAGCAGATTTGGACAGGTCCTAGCGAGAGGACTTGTGAGCTGAGTTTGATAGTTCTATCAGAGAACTTGAGGACAGAGGTGCATTGGTTCTATGAGAAGAACCCGAGGACAGATTTGGCAAGTCTTTGAGAAGGCTTGTATGCAGAGGATTGATTTGTTCAAGAGTTGGACAGATCTAACAGATAGAGGAAGACTTGTACTAGACCGACTGACTGTGTTTGGTACAGGTTTCTGAGCTGCTATGGACGTGATCATAGAAGGAAGAGGTCTCTTAGGCTAAGCATTGAGGACAAGAGGTCTTCGGTGGAAAGGAGTTCCACGTGTTGGCAAGAGGTAGAGGCGAGTTGATCTTCTGAGGGATCATTTCCAGAGCAAAGGGGAAGGTATCTCCTTTGAGCAAGAGGCTCATAAATTCTGATTGGGGGAAGGTATCTCCTTTGAGCAGAGGCTCATAAATTCTGATTGGGGGAAGGTATCTCCTTTGGGCCGAGGCTCATAAACATTGTAATTGGGAAGGATTCCCAAAGAACTTTGAGATAACTTTTAGAGAAAAGTTTTGTGGACGTAGCCCAACCATTCTAGGTGAACCACGTTAAAATTGGTGTCACTTTGTGGATGATATTGTGCATTGCTTTGATATTGCTTTGGGTATATTGCTTTACTATTTTGAAGTATAAAGGAAAAAGTAAAAAGAGGTCTTATACTGTTCACCCCCCCTCTCAGTATAAGCTTGTGTTCTTCATTATGTTTCTATCATAGGCAATATTTTAGCATTTTTAGTACATTCATAGGAAAACCAAACACCCCAATACTAATTGTCCCATAAATAAGAGCTATGAACTAAAGGATCTAAATAATAGTCTGTTATACCCTACTCTCGCATGCAGCCATGGAAACCACCCTAGATTTGACACATTGATTAAATGGTGAAGTATTAGATGACACTCATAAATTCATATAATTCCTATGCCCCATCAACTTGAGTAAGGTTCCCACATGTCCATTGAAGATACTATCAATGTGCACCTTAGTTCAAACAAAGGCAATCCCCAAATTGTCAAGCTTGGCAAAATTTTATCACCCAATGAACAAGAGCAATTTATTGCTCTCCTAAAGAGGAATAAGGGTATATTTTCATGGTCCTATAAAGACATACCTCATATTGACCCTAGTTTGGTTATCCGTAATCTCACCTTACAGCCTGATGCTAAGTCGATCAAACAAAAAATTAGTAAAATGCATCCTACCATGGATCTCTTGGTAAAAACAAAGCTTAAAAAACTCTTAGATGTGAAATTCATAGTTTCTATTGACTATCTTGAGTGTCTTAAAAACATGGTACCCATTTGCAAGACTAACGGTATGATACGTGTTTGCACTAACTTTAGAGATCTTAACAAAGTGAGTCCTAAGGATGACTTCCCCCTACCAAACATCGATACTATTATTGATACCTATGCTTTCCATGAAATGATTTCACTCATGGATGGTTTTTAAGGATACAAACAAATTTGAATAAATCCTGATGACTAACACAAAACAATATTCACTACACCTTGGGGAACCTTTTTTTACAATGTGATACCCTTTGGCATTGAAAATGCAGGTGCCACTTACCAACGTGTCATGACATATACTTTCCATGACTACATGCATACTATTATCAAATACTATGTGGATGATCTTTTGGCTAAGTCTAAAACTCGACAAGAACACATTGGTGTATTGGAAAAAGTTTTTGATTGGCTCCTTGAGCATAATGTAAGGTTGAACCCCAAGAAATGTGTCTTTGGTGTTATCCCAAGAAAAATCCTAGGATTAATTATCTCCAAAAGAGGCATTGATGTGGACCCTAACAAGGTTAAGGTCATCATGGATATGCCTCTTGCAACTAAATTAAAAGAATTATGTAGTTTACAAGGAAATATTCAATCAATCCATCATTTCATTGCATAACTTTCTGAAAAATGTAGGCCATTCAATCACCTACTGCAAAAGGGGTGCCATTCTCTTGAAAAAATTAATGTCACAAAGTCTTTGATGATGTTAAGAAATACCTAGATTCTCTGCCATTCTTAGCTCCTCTTCATCTGGGGGTCCCTTTCCATATTTATATCTCATCAACAAACTTTGCATTAGGGACAATGCTTGCACAAAAGAATGAAAAAAATTGAGAGCAGGTTGTCTATTACATTAGTCGAACATTGGTAAGCTATGAAACTAGATACACTTATGTAGAAAAATTGTGCTTAGTAGTGGTTTTTACCACTAATAAACTTTGATATTACATGCTTAGCCACACAAATTATGTCATAGCTAGAGAAAATCCTCTACATTATATGATGTCCCACACTTACAACAATACCCATACTGCTAAATGGATAATGCTCCTTACTAAATTCAACTTGGAATTCATTAGCCAAAAATTCATTAAAGGTTAGGTAGTTGCTGATCAACTTGTAAAATCTCTACTACCTAGTAATAATCCTTTGATTATTAAGCTCCTAGATGATTCGATATTTGCTATCACTGAGCAATACGAAGATGTCATTTTGGAGGAAGACATAAATATCACATTATTCTTCGATGGCTCTAAGTACACAAAAGGTCAAGGTGCTAGAGTCGTGTATCATAAACTCCCGGGGGTACCTATCCCATTATCATTCAAACTTGACTTCCAATGCACAAACAACACTGTAAAGTATGAAGACTTAATAATAGGTCTTCAATCAACTATAGTTATGAGCATTAAGAATATTTTGATATTTGGTGATTCTCAACTTGTTTTCAAGCAAATCAATGGAGAATACCAATGTAAATAACCTACCATTAAGCTTTATCATTAAGTAGAAATGAAACTACTTTCTAAGTTTTATTGGTATGAAATCAATAGTTTTCCATGCTCGACTAATAGATTTGTAGATGTGATGGCCTCCTTTGGATCAATTATTCTAAAATATTCCTTTGGAGAGGTACAACCCCTTATCATTTCAACAGTCTCTAAATCTACAATTGTCCATGCTAAGTCTAAGGATGAAAAGGATGTTTGTTTTATCCAATCAGATCCATATGATCCTTGTTTGAGCCAAATAGTAGCATTTCTCAATTTTGGAACACTCCCATATGACATGTCTTGAACTTCCAAACACACATTCAAAAAAAAAAAAATTGTTTCATTATCTTGGGGGACGTGTTGTATAAACATAGTTATGATGGAGTCTTCCTTTGGTGTCTCGAGGCTAGTGAGGCACAAAGATCCATTGTTGAAGCTCATGATGGTACTTGTGGTGGTCATTTTAATGGAATGGCTATTTCAAAGCGTATTTTATGCATGGGATATTATTTACCCACAATGGAACGTGATTGTTGCACATATATTAAACATTGCAAAAAGTGTCAAGAACATGCTAATTTAACTCATGTACCATCACAAGCCTTACAACCTATTCAAAGCCTTTGCTCCTTCTCATAATGGGGCCTAGATCTAATTGGAAAAATGTCACCTCCTTATTTGGGACAACATACATTCATCATCATAGCCATTGAATACTTCAAAAAGTGGGTTGAAGCAATTCCTCTAACCAACATGATAGGACCTAGAATTATGGATTTTATACTCCATCATATCATTTTTTATTCTGGTATACCCTCAGAAATCATCTCAAAAAATGACAAGTATTTCAAGAACAATGATATTATAGCACTTTGCAAGAAATATAATATTCAACATAGTTTATTGACTCCTTAATACCCACAAGCAAATGGACAAGTTGAAGCTTCTACCAAGATCTTAGTTGTTATTCTCAAGAAACTTGTCAAACAAAATCATAGAGATTGGCACACATAAATTCCCTTGGCATTATGGGCTTATCGAACAAGCATCCACATGCCTATAGGGGTAATACAATTTTCATTGGTCTATGGAGCTGAAGCAATCATGCCTCTTGAGCTTGAGATTTCCCCCTTGCAAATTTCTTTGCAATAATTTATAGATGATGACACTTCTAGACAAGCACATCTTGACCAACTCACACTTATTGATGAGATGTGATTCAATGCTTTAGATAATTTATGATTTTATCAAAACATTGCATTTTACTTGCATATACATTATAAAAACAATGCATTCACCCACATTTCATATTGCATTTCACATTTCACAAAATTGTGTGTCATACATTGCATTCACATCCATATTTTGTATTCCATATTAGGTATTATTTATTAAGTTCAAGATCTTAATTGGTCCAATAAAATCATGTTGCCTTAATTAGGGGCACCTTCACAAAGTCATCCACACAATTTCACTAATTCAAATTGCCATTCACACAAACCACACATTCACAAGTCCTAGGTGTTTTGGGTCACTCAACCACTCCTAGTGTTTTAAGCAACCTCCAAAATACATGTCGAGTTCTTTTTAGGACCATTACACATATACACTAAGAAAATATTGAGTTATGGAAATTGAATCCAAAACACTTTTGAACCAAAAATAATTTCACATATTAAAAACATCTTGTGTTAAAGAGGGATAACACCATACTTGGTAGGATCCTTGAAGTGAAAAGAGTCATCCTTGCTAGTCCTATCATGCAACATGGTCCATAAAAATAGTGGTTCTTACCACTACCACAATTCCAAAAATAAAATAAAGAGTAGGTAAAAATACCTAACAAAATCTCTAAATATTTTACATCACACACCACTGATCATTGGGTTGTAAGGATCATACTACATTTCTAGTTAGATGGTTAGGTAGTCATCCCAAAAACTTAATAGATAAAAAACATAAAATTCATGGACTATAGAGTTATCCTCCATTAGAGCTATAGATGCTTGACTGACATTGGAGTATGCTCATGCATGGTGACATGTCTCTTTCAAAAGATACCTTTGATCACTCATACAGATAAGCTAGCTTCTTGGTTTAAACCATAATAGTTTTACCCAATTTAATCAATATGATTTAATTAACTCACTTGCACACAAATTGGTTCTTGATTACCTCGATTCATTACCATGCTCTTGATTCGGTAAATGAATTCATTGTACACATTTTTTCCTAGAGGTATTAGGTAGTTTAAGTGAGTTTGTTTGATACCACTAGTATGTCGGAGTATCTGCAAAATAGGCAATTTTCCATATCAACATCCATATCTTATTTTTTTTCAACATCCATTTCACTTCATGAGTAATTCATCCCATATACCACCAAGTTTGGTACCCCTAATTAAACAACAGTACTATAAAATGGCCAAGAAAATATCTAAACTATAAAGGATAATCCATACATGCCACCTTGCATTAATCATCCATACATGCTACCTTGCATTAATAATCCATACATGCCACCTTGTATTAATCATCCATAACATTCCATATGCATTAATCATCCATATAAAACATGCATTCCACAAAAGCATTCACACAAAAACACATATAACACATATAACACAAAAGGTAAAAACCATGTATATATGTCTAAATATCACATGTATAATGAGTGCCAAAATGCTATATAAAATGGAGCACCAAGGCTCATATGAAAAAGTGCATCTAAGCACTAGATATTTCATCCAAGAGGATCCCTATGACCTAGGAGGAAACTTAGACCTAGAGCTATACCTAGACTCACTACACCTAGCACCCTCAGAGATAAATGAGGTTGGAGGATCAAGAAGTGGAATATGGTGTTCCATAAATCTATCCTCCAATGCCTTGATATACCTATCTTGAATCCAAATATGTGTGATGTCGATATTATGCTAGCACTCCCTCTTTGCTAGCTCCCCCTATAGCCTCATAATCCTTGCATCCTATTCCACCACCTACTGCTCTTACTATTCCCAATCCTCCTTGCTCTGATATGAAGGCTTATCTAGAACCTCCTCTACATCATATCCATCTCCACTATCTCCCCTAATATTAGGAGCCTACCTTACCGTACCCTTAGTCCTCCTCCTTTGACTATATGATCAAAGGTTCCAATGTCTCTTGGAAGCCTCTTGGGTCCCCTCATCCCCAACCTCACCATCACCATCCCCATAGATTGCTCCTCGAGGTGGAGTCCATGGTGGCTATGCAATGAACCACACATCATACTCCATGATAGTCCCTACATCCTCCACATCTAGTATATCCATATCCTCATCATCCTCATAGGCCAACCTCCACAACTCTATGCATGATAGCCATGTCTCCTCTCTATGTCTCTTATAGTGCACCAGTTCATCTGGGACATCCTACGTCAACCTAAAATGTCAGAGCACTCATGAGAAATATAAGTACACTACCTCACTCTGATGTCAACCAACCACCCACTGATCCTGTCACACTCATTGTTAGTGCTCTGTATCACCAGTCCACTTGCAAGCCTACCATGGCCTCCATATCACTTGGGAAAATATTAATCCATACCATAGCTTCTGACACCACTGGATCATCCTCACTAGCTGACTTGGTTGTACCTCATCAACCAACGTCCATATCCTAGAATAGGGCTACTCCCTACTCAAACCTTCTATTGGCAAGCTCTTTGGTTGAGCAACACTAAAGTGCTCCCATCCCTAGTACTATAGTAGCAATTTGCACCTCAATCCCTTCCTCCTATGGCTCATCACATCATATAACTTCCAGTAAACCTATACCAAAAATATGAGAGCTCACATGTACACCTACCACCTAGTGAGCATATCACTCACTACTCCTATCAGGTTCCATGGGAACCTACAACCAGTGCTATTTAGGACCATGATATTAGCCAACATGAACATAACCAAGGCTCGAAGGGCATCCAACTTCTTTTCCATGTACATGGCCAAGTATGGTATACCTTTGCTCTCCACCTTCACCCCCTACCATGCATCACTAAACATCCTCATCATATTAGTATTTTGGTTGAGATCAACCTCAACCCAGATACCCTTCACTAGCACCTTGAGAATACAATATACATCCTCCAAGGTCACCGTCACCCCACCCATGGGGAGCTAAAAGGTACCACTATCCGCATCCCACCTCTCCACCAAGGCAGAGAGGTACCCCTCATCAGCCCTCACAAAATCTACCTAGGCTACCTTCACTAGCTCTACCTCCTCTAGTAGCTTCCACTCCTCCTCTAAAACCATCTTCCTTATACTAGATATGTAATGCAAAAACCAGTGCTGAGCCTCCAAAACCCTAAGCTGTAGCACAACATAGAATATTTATCAATAATTTTACAAAAAAAAATCACAAAAACACAAATTTTTGCATAATACATAATAAAATGTGTTACCTCAGCAAACTGTACCCTAGCCACAGTTCCAACCTTTGCACCCACTCCCTCCGCTGCCATAGCTTTCGCACTCTAAGAATTTCCACTCACCTCATCCACTCTCCTAGATACAACTTCTTCAACTACCAAATGTACAAATGAGCTTGGTTTCTCATCCTAGTAGCTATTTATAGTTGCTTTAGGTACCTTGATACACCTAGGGGTATTTCATAGTGCACTGAAGTTCCCACAAGCATTTGCAAAGTGTCCAAACACCGATGGGTGTTTCTACAAACCAAAAATTCCAACAGGCGTTTGGCATAAAATTGCACAAAAGACCAAATTTTCATAAAATAGTGGCTTCTCCTTATAAAATCACTCCAAATGTCATCCATGCATTCATTTCATCATTTTAACAAGTTTTGTGAAGATTCCAACTGATTTGGACGCATATTTATTTTTGCAACCACATATTACAAATTCACCAAACATGTTACAAAAGCACCCAAAAGGGTTCAAATATTCACAAAATTATGATCATCATCATTATCATCATTCATACATAATTTTCACATCATTTCACATCATCATTTTTATATTTTCCAAGTACCAAACAAAATTCAAGTGAATCTTGTATATAGTGGGTTTTTCTATATACATGGCAATTGCAGTGATTTGCATCCATGCAATTTGGTAAGATGAAATATCTACCATAATAACACTTGGTCATTTTCATTATCACATATCTCATTTCTCAAAATATCAATCATATTTGGGACTTCACATTTTATGTGAAACCTTGCCAAGAACAATTTGCACAAAAGTTATCATTGATGACCTAGTTCGTGGGGCTTAAAACATGGACAAAATCAAAATTCATCAATTCACATTTCCTTGAAAGTCATCATGGTAACTAGATTTAGCTAGGGTGATTGGTTCTGATCATTGGAATTATATGACAATCACTAGTTGGCCCTCCGAAGTTGACTACTTATACTCTTTACATTCTTCATATTTTCATATCAATGACGTTGGAAGGCAACTTCTTCAACAACATCAAATCACCCCAAATTTGGGGAACCACATTTAGTTTTGAATTTTCCATAATGGGATAGATCTTACATTATCATGGCATCCAAACTTAGTAAAATCCCTTCATCTGTTAGGGCAAAAACAGACACATTCTCATCACACATTTTCACAAATCCATTCATTTGTTGGGGAAAAAATAGATGCATTTTCCATCATAAATTTTCACAAAACCCTTCATCTGTTGGGGAAAAAATAGATGTACCATTTCACATTTTTCACCAATCCCCTTCACACTATTGGGGAAAAAATGGTATTGCATATCACATCATCCATAATTCATTTGCACAAATTTTTCAATTGGATCATGAGATTCATTCACAAAATTATTCACCAATTGAAGGGGTAAGCTACACAAAATTCAAATTATTTTATACTTTTGTCTTCAAGATTGTGTGTTGAATCCCAAGAGAAAAGCTACTTCTACATCTCGTCTAAATATATGTCTCGTGTTTTTGCACTACATTGTGTTTCATGCAATGCAATACAAAAAGGGGCATCTATAGACACCAAAACCTAGCCATTTGTCATACATCCCAAGTTTCCTGCCATTTTCACCCATTATTCATATATATTTATATATTTGTTATATATATTTAAATAATAATATTTTATATTATATTTTATATATTTAATAAATATATATTCATATAAGTGAATTAATCCCAACCATCCGATTTTATTTAAATTTGTCCATCCATCCACATCAATCCATGCCACAACCTAAATTTAATATCCACCCTTCAATGTACTTTTATCTTAGCCACATGATTAGTGTTGTTGAAACCCTAAGTATGCCCTAGGTTGGATTACAAATAAGAGCCATTTTGATGGCTCAACCCCTAAATCAAAATCTAAGTCTTTGGCCTAAGTTTTTGAATACCTTGAGTCCTGAGTTCTAAGCCTAAGCAAATCCTTGAGTTCCCTAAGTTGTCTAAGAACTTCTACTTGCATATTCGCTTGTCGTAACCCCCACAGTTGTCACCATTTATTTCCCTTCACCAGATCCAATTTTGCAAACTCCCTCAGTTTTTGAATGACTTTGGGTGTTTTCTATCACCACTGAGCACCTTTGGACACCTCCCTTCCACTACCAAGCACCTTTGGGTACCTTCCTTCTAGTCTTGAGCACCCACGAGTATTTCCTATAGTTGACAGGTTCCCATGGGTATTTTATGTAAGTATCCTGAGGACCTCATAGCCTTCGAGTGATGCTAGGGTATCCCCACGCTTATCAACTACAACAATTCTCATAGATCAAAATACAACAAACAAGTAAGGTAAAGTTATTGGTTATTATTTCATTTATGTATTTTTATGTTTGTTCACTTCATTTGCAGTAGATAGTTAGGGTTTTATTATCACTTATAGAGGGCCTCACATTGTGAAGCCCTCATAGGTATTACTAACTAGTTTGTTGTGTCATTGTGTGAAGATCTGAAGGTGCTACATAAATAGTAGAAAAATGTTTAAGCTGGATTGGCCCAACATCGGATATCAAGAAGCCCACTCAATTTTGTTGAGAGAAAGGATGCACTTGAAGACACCACCAACCTTTTTTACTAGGGTTTCAAAGAACCCTAGCCATTTGTAAATCTGTATCAAAAGGGATTCAAGGATCCATATTGTAAATATGGATTTTTTAGGCTCCCCCTATTAATATAAATTCATCTATTATGCGATTTTGGTTTCCTTGTGTTCAATTTAATTAGCACATATTCAATGCCAAATGAGAAGCATTCAAGAAATGCATTCACTAGCTGTTCAAAGATGGTTATGATATGCCTCTTCAGCTAATTGTACCATTCTAGGGCTAGGCCTAAAAGGATTATCACAAAAGTCCTTAGAAATAAGGCACAATTATTTTAAATCTATAAACATAGATTCATGAAACTAGTCACATGTTCTTATGCATCATTGTCACCCCAAAACTTGTCTAGCTTAGGCATCTTGAAATATTTAGGATACGCCAGGCTAGGGACCAAGGGACATAGAGGCGGATTATGAATCTTATTTAGGGTAGGATTTTGATAAGTCGTCCCCTATTTTTCAATAGCTTTTATTTTCATAGCAAGGACCTTATACACTAGAGAGGAAATGATTTTCTCTTCTCTAAGTGACCTCTATGGGGCAAGAAGAGATAAGTTTCTCTGAGATCAAGATGGATGATTGTGCTCATCATCCACATCTACAAAAGAGGGCTCAAGATATTCTTGATCTTGTTCACCCCTCTCTAATTCCTTGTACTAACTATGCTCAAGCTGATCTAGTGTTTGATATTGTTGTTGCCTTGGAGTGTGTTGGGAAGTATGACAAGTGTGGTGCTCACTTGCCTAGGGTACAACTCTAGTTGTGATTTATGATGTCTAGTGTTATGATGATCCCTATATTCACTATTAGGAGGTATATTAGCTTGAGCTAGCCTGTCATCTCTTGCTTCATGCTCCTTTTGGTCCAATATGCTTTGCTCCTATAAGTGTTGCTCATATTAACGTTTCCAAAGCAACATTTTCTATTATATGTCCTCTTGTTTGAGTTGCTCACTCATGCTTTGTGCACACATCTTCCAACTAATATTGGAATATTCACTATCTCTATCTTGAACCAAGCCTACATGTTTGATCTGCAAGATATGCTATGTAGGGTCTTTGGTTTTCTAGCTCTGTGCATGGATCTCTAGTGTTATGAGTCTTAACACATTGATTTGCTATTCTCTTGCCTCTATCAACATAAGCCACATTAACATTTTTCTGAGGCCTTTGTTCTATGCTCGCATGTGTAGATGGGGTGCGTGTGTTGCAAGAGCATTTTGAAAATTCCCCCTCTTCATGGGTATGCCTCTCTTTGTCCTTACTACATGTACTCTCGGAGTGAGAGTGAGTAGTAGAGGTCCTACACCCTAATATTCCTAGCACTTGATCTAGTCCGTTGAGTTGACTAGTTCTCCAAGGTTGGTTAGGAGGTGTACCATTTACCCCAATAGTATTGAGATCTATCACAAACCTTCTAGGTTTGTTGCGATTGGAAGTCTTTCTAGGTCTATGATCTGATGTAGCCCTTTCATATTACTCCTCATTGAATGGATATTGTCTATGCCTATCTTGTGACGATTGAGGTCTTGAACCATCCTCATATCTTTCACACGAGGATCTTGTATTTTATCCTCTAATTAGGATGTTCTATTGAGAGTACCCATGAGTTGAGTTATCACCTCTAATTCTAGTTGAATATCATTCAGAAGCATTTTTATGGGAGGTTCAACTTATTATTTTATGTTTTGGTTGGGACATCGGTTTCTTCCTCGATCGTGGATTGAGGGTGGTAGCCCCGTGTATTAACCATAGCTTATGAATTATATCGTATGTAAGTTTTAAGGAAAACAAATTATGCAAGATGATTATCTCTTTTAATTTTTTTTTTATCCCTAAAATTGTTTAAATCATTTTGATTTATTTATTAGACAATCTAAATTTTATCGTGTTTTACAATTTTTGATGTACTCTCTTAGATTGTTAAAGGTTTTCACCTATATACTCGCACACACCATAATATGGGGATGAAATCCATACTCGAAAAGGTAGAATAGGTACTACCAAACCTCACCTAGCACACCAAAATCAACTATACACCCTTTGAAGAGGATTACATGCAATTTTATATGGAGAGTATGGTTCTTGGGTTGGCCTTGGCCACAGATGAATCTCAATGATACAATGTTAGACAAGCCAATCGAGTGGTAATAAATTCCACTGTTTGTCTTGATCAATGGGTTATATGTGAATGCGCAATGTTGTTGATCCTTAATTTGAATCATGGTGTGTGTGTGTTCCTTTTAATTTAGCATTAAGGAAAGAATCTTTAAGAAGCATTCATGATTTTTCTCTACATGCCTAGAAACTAACATTTCATTTTCAAAAAAATGCAAGACTAAATGCTCTTTATAATTTAGAATATCTAATGCAGAATTAACATGAGATTGCATTTGATTAGGCCCTAAATAATAAAACCCTAACACATAGTCTAAATAGGGGCCACTACTATGTATAGCACACAACAGACTCAACCACTATACATAGTAGCAGTCAAAAAACCTAGTCAATGATTTTTAGGGTGGCTAATAGCACAAACCATTGTTCCTAATAGCGACTAGCAACAAACATGGCATTTTCACAAATTTACCTTTAAAAATTTTCTATGTTTGCTAATTAAACTACAATTTATCTTTATATAGAAAAAATTACAAACATATTATAACAAATGCAGAGAAGACCACTTACTATGGAATCCTCATCTGATGGAGAAACAAGCTATTGACTATTTTTAACTATATTTTCTATTGGCTGCTATTGATCATAGTAGTTGGGATGCTAGTCATTGATGCCATCAGTAGCTAGGACTGTTAGCTACTATTGCTCAGAGATACTGATATTACAATAGGAAAAACATAAAAATACAAGTTAGCAGTGCAAAAATAGGGCCGTGATCGCCACTTGTATAAAGGTAAAAATAAAGCATCTACACTATTGCAAGCATATACAAATTTGACAGAGGATATCAAGTAATCATTTGCACAAATAAAATAAATGGGTGTGATATTTTATTAAAAATGATGAAACACAATTACAATATCTCCCTCTTAGGGAGTAACTCAAATTGATACAATTGTTACAATATTTGAGACCCCTCAACAGGGAAAGATGCACTTGAATGGTCTTCACTTTAACACCAATTTGATTGAGGGCTTACTAGGATGCCTACTCCTCAAATATCAAGAGGAAGAGTCTTGAAAGATACTTTGTATTTGAGAGATCTATTATTTGCATTCAAGGAAATAACAAAGCACATTAGTAGCACATGGAGCCTCTCATGATGAGGCTAATTTCTAATAAAGTACATGAAATAGAGAAAATATGTAAATAATGTACGAACATGTATAAATATGCATAAAGTTACCTAAAATATTGATAATAAAGCATGAAGTAAATCTTGAAACATATAAAGGAACCTAAAGATGCATATAATCTTGAATATTAAGAATAAAGGAACCTAGCATATGAAATCATTGTAAATGAAAGCATGAAGTGCACAAATGCAATCAAATATGCCTATGAAACTATGAATAAACTATGGAAATGTATGAAATGTGATTAATCTATGCTAAGTTAAGCTACATGCATGCTAAGAAATGTAAATCTATGGATAAATTGAAGGTGTTTGCATGTCAAACCCTAGCCACTATGGCTCATAGCAGCTGGCTCTGCTAGTCATTGTTGCATCCAACAACTAAGCCTTTGGGCTACTATTGACAATAGTGACCATAGGAAAAGTGTTTTGCTCTTGAAATAAAATCTGTGGATGCTCAATTCCTTCATTGAATTTATAATCAAGGGTCACCGATATGTCCAAACATAGATTTATAGTTGAAATATCTTTAATTCATGATGGATTGGTGTGGAATGGTAAGTTCACTCCTCAAGCTGTTAGAAACTCCATTGACACAACAACAAGTGTCATTCTCTAATTTGGCAACACTTCACTAATCCTCAAGGGTTGTAAAGTCAGTCTTCAAATTGTAGAGCTTCACTACAATGAATTTTGGATCATTATACCTCTTTGGGGGGTCTATAAATAAACCTCCCCAAATCCTAATATTGGATTCTCAAAGAATCCAAGATCAATTATCAATTGGCTTGAGCAATTGGGAGGAACCCTCTAAAAGCTTCCCAATCCAAAATTTCTCCAAAATCGTTGCAATTTGGGTAGTTGCAACTAATTTTGCTTAGCTTAAGAAGGCCAAGTTTGTTACAGGGCTAGCTGCTCTTGCTCAATTCAGCTAGGGGTAGGCTGACCTTATCCACTTTGATCATCAATGACTGGGATCCTAGTCACTGATACTATTAGTGGATAAGGATGTATAGGCCTAGACTACCTAAAATGAGTGGTTAGAACCACTACTTGGTCTTGGAAAGATCCAAGATCATTCATATGATCTGCAAAGGTTGCAATATGAGTAGTCTCCTAAAAATGATGTATTTTAGGTGTCTACAAGTTCCCAAACAAAGACAATCTTGAAGGATAAATTTGTTTAAGAGCAACCCTCAAGGAGGATAAATTCACTAGGTAAATCAAGCCAAGATAAGACCTAGGATAATGTGGCCAAGATAGATAGCCAACAATTTGAGCTCATTGAGTTCCAAAAAGTTAAGAAAGTTGATATTCTAGGTTTTTAGGTTGTTCAAAGTGAGAAGCCACCCCTGGTTGAAGGTCATGTTATACCTCCCCTTCAAGATGAGATGCCTCTCATGGTTGAATACCGTGATGTGCCTTCAACATTTTCTAAATTTAAGACTTGGAAACTCTTTGAACAGGTAAGTGTCCCTTCTCCATTGGCCCAGTTGTCTTTGCAAAAATATTTTGATTTCCTCAATCTACCTGGGTTGGATGTTTCATTAGATTTGGTAAATCCTCCCCCATTCACTCTTGTCAAAAGGGTGGTAAAATTAGAGAAAGGGTCCTTAGGCCCTAAAACTAGAAGACATAAATGTCCCTCAAAACCCTTATTGGAGAAGGAATTTCTTGGTCCTAGTCCAAGAAGTATTAAAAATGGATTTGTAGATGTTGGGGAAGAGCGTAATGTTGGAAAACCATCAATTAAAGCTCTAAGGAAAATGGAGATATAGTCATATATCATCAATGGCTCTCAGTCTCTATTGAATATGGATGTTGAAAATTGTCAACCTTCCCAACTCTTTGCTAGGGGAAAGATATCCAATCCCAATTTATATTAATATAGTTTGTTTCCTAGATATTTAAACAACAGTTTAATTTTTTTTACAACATTGAGGTGCTAAATTTGTATACAACCTAGAGCCAAAACAAGGGATGTCCCTTCTATTTTCAAAACAACTTCTAGTTTTTAGTTTAATTTTGTGCTTGTTTCTTGAATATCGTAGGAGGTTTCACTCCTTGTTGGTTTCTCTTGGTTATTTCTTGGAAGCTTCTACTTCTTTGTTATAAAAGGTTCAGAGATCTTTTCAAAACCCCTTCTTCCAAAAAATAAAAAAATAGAATATATACATAATCACCAAAATGAAATTCAAACCAAACCCTAAGGATATTATATTATAAAGTTACAATCACAATGCTTTAGCATTTATTGTTGCATTAGCCAATAGAGAAGATTTTTGTTTCTCATTATCATATCATGTGGTTTAATAACATTAGTTTGGTATGTGATCCCCTCCTAAAATAGGGGTTAGGGATTTTATGGTCCCTTCATTCTTCTTGTTAAATTATTTATATATTTTATTGTTAATAAGCTAAATAAGAGACATGCAAACTATTTATTTAAAATATACGATCACCCTACCCCTTAGAAGTGGTAAGTGGTGATACCTCATCTATGTCATAAAACATAGGTGGTTATACAAGTATACATATGAACACTTTAAGATTTTGTCTTTGTAACTATTGTTAGCATGATAGGATGAATATTTAGGGACCCTATGTCATATTGAATGGATAATGTCTTTAAAATATTTTAGTTCTTTAATCACCTTGGGTAGACTCAATAAAGATGAGATCATAATAAATTAGTATTATTATCAAATGGATATATTGAATCTAAAGTCCTAAATTATTTTCACAATTAATTTTCTATGTACCTAATATGATACTACATTGTAGTTATCAATATATTTATATAAAATTAATGTCAATAATTGTTAAATACTAGTCTATAGAAAAATATATCATTTTAGATACAAAGATATAGCATATTTTTTAATTATCCATTAATGGATTTTTTTTTTTTATTTGGTTAGTTTTATAAACCCCTATGACCAACACATAAGGCTAAGTAGTCTCCTCCCAACCATGATCCCTCGTAAATCTGAGAGCTATGCTTATCAATAGGGAATTTAACATAAAACCACCACACACACACCCCATCACACACTCACCCATGCCATGATTTGAACCTTGGATCTCCCAAAGAAGAACCAAATCCCGAACCATTACACTGTCCCCCGTAGGACCATTAATAGATTAAAATATCAAGTTGCAAATAAATCCCACATAAATGGATAGACAAGAAATTAATCTAGCATAAAAATAAGCTAAGAACTCCCCTCTTCATATTGGAGATAAAAAGAGACTAAGAAATCTCCTATTTATATGGGATAAATTTTAATAAGTTAAGATTACCAGCTTATATGGATTTTTTTTCTAGATGATAAATTTGATTAAATCCAAATTTATAACAATATCAACCTCCCACATAAATTATATTACAAATTATTGAGTGTAGATAAATTTGCTTGAAATCAAAATTTCCAATGCATGAACCTTTAAATATAGAGGTTATTAAAAATTGTTAGGTGTTGAAGATGAACCTTGGAATATGAAGGTTATGCTTAGTTATTGGGTTCACAAAAATACAAGAAACTCAAATACATAAATTATGCTTGGCTAAGTATAAAGAATATATTTTAAAAATAACATTGAACTAAGTATTGCTCTATAGACACCCAAAAGTTTCACATTGTCCCTCCCCTCATCTTCATGGTCAATCAATTTGCAAAATCCTCAAAAATTACATAAATTGGCTAAAAACACTATTCATTGATCAAAATCACTATTCAATCATCCTTAGCCCCATTTGGGCTACCTAAGCCCCTTCCTACGCTTAAATATAGGTCCTCATATGACCTCATTCCTAACTCAACTAAGATTGAATTCTCCACCATGGTCAAAAAGCACTTTATGGTCAAAAGATAACATTTTGGTCAAAATCTGCTTTATGGCTAATCATATGCTTAATTAGATCTAATTTTGATTTGATTTAAGCCTTCCACCTCGCCTAGTCTAATTTTACTAGCCTAGCCTTCCAACTCACCTAGCCTAGCCTATCCTAATCTTACCACATTTTACCCAGATTTTTCTCTGCCTCACACTCCTTTGGGTCATAAATGAAAGATGGATAATTTTGCACACAAAAGGCAATTTTCAATTAAGAGATATTTTCAAAAAGGTATTCATAAATTTCAAATGGATATTTTTGGCTAGATCATTATGGTTTATGTATGGGTGAGGGATTCTTTCACCTAACATCATTTATGAGCTAGGACACCTCAGGATATACCTCTTAGTTGGATACCTCATAGGGGACACCTCATCCCCTTCCCCTCACCTTCACCAAGTCTATAAGTAGAAGGCCATTTCCACCATTTTAGAGACCACCACTTTTAGCTTATAAAAACTCTGTAGAAATTACTTTAGACACTCATCCATCACACAACCATCATACACCCTTCGTATTCACATTACCATAATAGTTTATGTTGCTTTCATAATATTCCTTATGATTGAGACATGTTATCGACATCAAAAAGACAATTTTTGAAGGTGACCTATTGAAAAAGTGAAAAATTAGCAGCACTAGGACAACCCAAAAATAGATCTTGTATATTCGATCATAAAAAGACATGTTTGCATGCTCTCGTGTGAACCTATTAGTTCACACTAGGTTCACATCCCCCGTGCGAATCTCTGCTACAACAAAAAATGATCATCCAATAGGTAAATATGGCATAGTTTAGGATTTTTATGTTATTTTTATTAGTTTTCATTATGTTTTAAACCTATTTAGTGAGTCTTTCATCTGTATAAATATGAGGTTTAACTAAGGCAAGCCCCCAAATGCTCTAACCATATTTTTTAGGTAAATAGGTACACAAAACATATCAATCCAGCGGTGGCACACAAGCAAGAATCCCATTAGTACTAATGAACATCAAGAAGACATATCCTATTACCTTTGTACCCATCTAAAATGGCTTCCTTAGGGAAGACCCCATTGTAGCCTTCAGGGCAAGAACTGTAAAAAGGATATAATATGTAACCTCCTTTTAATATTTCAATAACAAAACCAGTGGATTCTATAATTTTGAATGAGAATTGGAGTATCTTTTTGTTGGTTTTATTCTGGTATGCCTAGTGGGACCCCCACTAAGAACTAGCTTTATCATCGTCTAACATATCTTGTGGTTTATTTTGGTATGGCAGATAATTGCTATATTTTAAGGAATTCCAAAATAAAAATGCCCTAAAAATCATCTTAGGCTAAATCACAAAAGGTTCATTGGTGCACCGGTGAGCTGCCTAAAGGTTAAAGAGTATACACTTGGGCATGTGAATTCCCCAATATACCTCAAAATTGATCCCTGAAGCACATGTATTGGTTTCAGATACCCCAAAAACTAGAAAGGTAAGTCAGGGGAGGTTAAGAGCCTCATGTTCTTAGGTATTGTGTGCCCCCATACCTAGACCCCAAACTACCTCTCGCCATGGTGTATGCAAGGTGAAATCATTCCTTGTATTTTTGTGCAACAATAGTTAGTTTACTTTTTAGTAATTTTCTTCCTTCAAGTATATGTGTTACAACTTAAGGTTTTATGCTCTCTTATCATGTTTATATTTGAATTTTGAACCTTTTCTATGCTAAGTAACTATCTTAGGACCATCCAAGAGCTTCAAAATCATCATCAAGACCACAAAAATAGTCAGTCCAGTCTTTAGAAATAGGTTTGCATGGGCCCGTGTGAATATCTTGATAGAATATAGGTTTTCACCCTAGGGTGTGAAATTCTGAAACAAACACATATTAGGAATCAAGAAAAACTAGATGACTTTGCATGTGCTTGGATGCAGGTATTGTGCTAATTCAATGGCTATCTTTCAATTCTGAGGTGAATCTCATCATTTGGGTTTGATCTCAATATATCGCATACTCTTGTTCATCTTCGTTAGTTTTACCATTGATTTATAATTTAGATTTAACTTTCACACACATATAATTATATTTCTCCTTCCAATAGCATCTAATTATATTTCCATTTCTAAAGCATTAGCATAAATTTGATTTTGTGAGGAAGCAGTTAACTAAATTTCAATCTCAAGCACATCTAGTTAAATTCCAATTCCAGAAGCTTTAGTCTAGATTTTTTTTAGTGAGGATGCTTCTAATCTAGATTTCAATTCCCAAAGTAGCTAATTAGATTTTATTTCAAAATCAATTAATTATATTTCATTTCAAAAAGCAATTAATGAGGCTTCTATTTCCAAAGCATTAGACTAAATTTATTTTTGTGAGGACGCATTTAAGTAGACTTATTTTGAAAAGGTATCTTAGCGTATATTTCTTTTTAAAAATCACTTAGTATAGTTTACTTCTAAAAAAATTTTGCATAACAAACACAACATACTCATGATCCAACATAAATAGTGTAACGATTGGATTTCATCTCCAGTATGAATTGGATTTCACAACCAATTCAACATTTGAGTTTGGTGAGGTCAAAGTTCTACCCTCCACCGGATTACCCCTCGTTTATTCATCATAGTATCCCCTAGGTGTGATCGCTCCAACCTTAATACTAGAATAGTCCTTCCAATTTTAATTTTTGGTTATCCAAATTTAATCATTGGAAGGTACCTTCAAAGTGGGTTAGTCATAGAAAGCCCCTTTACCATAGGGATTTTAAAAATAATTAGTAGGTGCAGCTGATCATTACTGTCAAAGCCTTAAAAATGAGGGTTAAGAGAAAGCATGGGTATTCTGGTAGCACCACATTGATAGTGTGACCTCTCTTTCCAAGAGTATATTGAATCATTAGAGCATTTTGAGTCTCCCCCTTTTGGATACCATTTTACTATACCATATTCCATTTAGGTTGCTACTCACCCATTGGAAATATAGTTCTATTTTGTGTGCCTTTGGGTGTTGTAGAAGGTTCTATACTATGACATATCTATTTCAAAGTAGAATTCACCTATTTTCATGATTTTTTCTTAGGGTGGATACAATACTCTCATCAAAATACATGAAAATCAAAAGAAACACATTTGCTTACTATTGAGTCTCAAAAAAGTGGTTACAACAGCATGCTAAATTTACTATAACTCACTGATTGGTTGTTCCATAGTTTCACTTCCATGCAAAACACTGCACTATCTATTTTAAGGTGGTTCCTACCCCTTGTGCAAATTTCCTACACTTAGATACATTAGCAACCCTCATGCAAAACTAACTTACAAGCTACAAAATTGCACAAAATATTCCTACATGGCACATAGAGGATATCCACAGTAGAAATCCATCCTCTATCCTTGTTTCTCGAGGTTTACACAACTCTATGCAAATAACTAGTTATAGAAGACATTCGCACCCCTTGTGTGAATGTACTTTTCATGTTACAGATCTTCCACACAACACGCAAACACCTTGCATAGTACTTATCTAGCATTTGTTCCTATTTTTAGTTCACATGATCCCGTGTGAATATTTGGATTTAGGAGAGGTTTGCACCCCCTTTGTGAACCTATATTTGTTAGAATATAAAGTATCTAAGTTAGCCAAAAATATTCTTAGATTCTATATTTCACATATTTTGGTTGTTTTCACATCACTGCACACATTATCGTGTCGGTTATGCGTAGTCAGACATGCGAAGTCCTTCATCGTACCATCAAGGCTACTCAATGGACTATCATAACCACAATCACCTCTTCTTATTAAACCACTGATCCACATTATAAGTTTGAGAAGGTTTCTTCTATTGTTTCACATGATCTATTGATCGAGACCTCAGTCCCTAGAACTAATTCTATGTCTCATGTCGCATATTCCACTCTATCTCATCTCTTGGATGAGAACTTCAAGGAGACCCCTCCTACGGATGATCTCTCCTCTCCTATTCCCCCATCCAATTTTTGCTAGCATGTCATCTACACACTTATGTATTGTCCTATGTCATTTATTATTGCTAATGAGTTCACTCCACCTCCCTCACCATATGCCAACCATCCCTTTCTAGAGCATTCATCTCATACACTTTTGGGGTATGACTATAATGTCATTATTTTCCAAATCATCCTTGATGTCGTTACTACTATCCATATATTAGGTATGATCTCTACACATCCTTCCTCTATGCCACCCCTTTCCACATCCTCCTCTCACATATTTATTTTATAGTAGGCCTCATCGAGCTCCCAGTCCCCATCTCATTCATCCTCATCATTTCCACTCCCACATTCCCAATATCCACCTCAATACTTTCAAATATCTGCACAACATTCCTCTCACCCTTCATAGTAATTTCAACAAGTCAACCCCTCTCCACATCCAGCTCCATTTACACCTTAGTTTGTTACCCATAACCATAGTAGCTACCCATCACTCTCCTTATATGGACCCCCATAAACACTATCTCCATAATTTTTCTTACCTCCACCACATCCCTTTCGACCTCCATCATCGAACCCAGCCTATATCGCTAATACACACCGCTATTAGGTCCAACTCGAATACTTACTTTCCATTCCCACTCAGCCACCCTAGTTCTCATTCATAGAAATCCCACTTTCAAACTAGTTCTCTTTCACCACACCCTCATCTCTTCCACCCCCATCTTCTACACCATCGACCTTCTTTACCTCACCACCCACATGGTCCTCTACCACCACTTCTTAGTGCAACCTACTTTCCAATATGCGTAGTAGCAGTAGGCACCCATGCTTAACCAAAAAATTCCTAGGTATTATGATCAGCAATAGCTACCACCCGCATCTCAATATTCATGTATTTCACCACATCCATCTTAGGTTCGTATCCCAAAATATCAAGTTATGTTAGTACCTAATCCATAGTAGGCTACTTACTACAATAAATGGAAGGAAAAAAGTTGCAATACCCATCACATTTAGGTTATTCACAGGCACCATCATAGCCACTGCCTTCATATTCATGTTCCCCTCCATTTTTAGCTCCATCGAATACCACAATGGTGCTCTCTAGTGAATTTAAAGCTATGCAGGAATAAATCCAAACCTTGGATTTGTGTACAACTGGTTATGGACCTCAAAAACCCACATATGATGAATTGTGCAATGAACCAATTCATCCATCCATTCCCATAAATCCTTATCCTTACCAGTTTGAGATCCCTAAATTTGACAAATTTAGAAGTAAGGAATATCCCAAAGAGCACCTTAACAATTACCATTTTTCTTGTTACCAACTTCATTGTAATGATCCCATTATGCTTTGCACATTCACACTTTATCTTGGGGGACAAACATTATATTGGTACAACCATTTATCTCATCACAACCTATTTACATTTGAAAAATTGGCATATATTTTTCTTGAGCATTTCTCGATCAATATCAAAACCAAGACTACTTTGTCAGATGTCTATTTTTTACACTAGTTTGATGATGAGCCCATTGCTAATTTTATCTCTCGTTGGAGAGTGGTCATTCATGATATTGCTTTTACTCTCCCACATTCAGAGCTTGTCAAAAAAAATTCCAAGAGTTGTAAAAATAAAATCTCTAAAATACTACAAATCCATTAGATTCAAATATTTGAGGAAGCCATTGCCCAAGATAAGGTTATCAAGGACATAAAGGTCCACATGGGAAAACTCAAGATCCATCTAAAGGAGTCCTACCCATCCAATTATTGCTATAATATCAATCCATATGTACCACCCACTTCTAAACCACCTCAAACCAATTAGGTGATCCTAGCTTCTCCATCCCCACCACCTCAAGCTAAATCATCTCAATATCCATAATCAACACCACCTCGACCTCCCCAAAATGCATACCAAGTCAACCCTCCACCACCTTCCAATCCATACTAGGGTTGTAATCCTCACCCCCTCATCCACCACACAATTGTATGCTTTGTATGAGCCCATGCCTACCCTATTCCATCGATTATATCATGGAGGTATTATCACTTTGCCTAAAATCTAGCTTCATGATCCAAATAATCCACTCTCGTGGGACCATAATTCATAGGTATTTTATGATTTCCATCGCCAGTATGGCCATTATATTGATGCATGCTACATTTTTCTCAATACCATGCTACATGTTATTGATCGTGGCACCATTCAAATTTCTAATCCCCTCACACCATAAAATAAAACTTGGGTATCTATCAAAATCCACTACCTGAGCATGAGGGTAATCCACCTCAATTTAATCCATGCCAAGTCAATCATATCAATCAAGTCCCTTCTTAGCAGGGATTTGTGGGTAAGATCAACATTGCAACCCATAATCAATGCTATCCACCCCCTACTAAAGCCCAATGTCCTTCAACCTCTCTTCCACCGCCAGCTTCAAATCCATTGACCTCTCCATTTGTCCCTTATTTGATACTATGGAATGTCATCACTATCCATGGTAGTATTTCCCATTATCTTCACATTACCCTTGTAAGGTTATCCATCTATGACCTTCTAGAGCAATCCTAGCCTCATCATGAGGCTCTCAATTCCATTCTTCACTCTCTCGATCTTGAGACTCATGATACCGATGCTTTTTCCAACTTTTTTGGTAATGTTAAGCAATACCTACAACCTTATATCAGCTTCCATGACCATTAAATTATTGAATTTATAGGTGAGGGAGTGGATCCTCCATTATATATTCAAGAATATATAAATACCATCACTTATAAGTGTGTTTTCATTGACACAGGTTCATCCATTAGCATCGTTTATACCATCACCCTTGGACATCTTTGCCTTCCTCCTCATCTCGCTACTCCTATGGACCTTCAATATTTTTATGGCTCTATGCACCCTATCGTTGGTACCATTGTCCTTCCCATCAAGGCTGGTGCTAAAACCATTTCCACTCTCTTTCATGTTATTGAAGATGATATGCAATATAACATCCTTTTGGGATACCCTTGGATTCAGGACATGCAATGCATCTCCTCCACCTTACATAATTGTATCAAACATGTTCATAATGGATTAGTCCACTGCATCCCCACTGACGGTGACCCATTTGAATTTTGAAATATTATTACCCTTCCACAAGATCTGCCCTTATCATTTATGCAATTTGCTCCCACCCCATGTCGTTCTTTAGATACCACCTACCCATCACCATCACCTTCACATTCCAAACCTAATTTGAGCAACATTGGATCATCATCATAAAATCCACCTCAGTATCCTAGTACTCCTACTATGCCTACATTCTCACATCATCCATATTCATATTTTACACCACTTCCCCACTCATCTTTTTTTCTACACCTTATCTAGCATCCACATCCAACAACCCACCCATCCTTCCTACTCCACCTTCATCCTCCTATCGCTTTGTGACCCATTTTTCATGGGCATGAGTGGTCTCAAAATCACTAGTCACATCTTCTATTCCCACCTCTCAATTCACCCAAGTAGATCATCCCATCATTGGAACACCTATTGAGTGCTATGAGTGGGTACACCATACCGCTCGACTTGATGACTAATAGATCAATCAGATCCTCCAAGTTCATCCAATTCAACCCCCACTCCACCTACATCCATTTTTCCATCATCTCCACCACCCAAGAGATCCTCCTCTCAACCTGAGCACACGACCCCTCCTCATGTCTCTATACTCATGACCACACCTGATCTAGGTGAGTATAACATATGTAATGCTTTGGTTATTTCCCTACCATCCAGTCCATACATGATTTAGATCAACCTCATTATATGCCCTTGACTATTGGGGTAGTTTTTCCTCTTGGTCCACCTAAAAATTGCACAAATTTCATATATGGGGGACTTGAATCATCTATAGAACATCTAGTGCCTCCACCATCATAAACTAGATTTTTTGGTAATCTTGACCACATGTCCAATACTAATTTTTTCTTGTAATTATCATCACATGTATAACTGGCATTGTTATGGTCTAGTGATATATGAACATGGGTGTCACACCCTCATCAACCCTCCATTATGAAAACCTATCAACCAATCTAGAATTGGTTACCATCCTGGACCAATCAATAACCTTGAGAATAATTTGCATAATCTTTATCTTGATCCCCTTGAGGTCCTTTCCAATGATGAATTTGAGCTTAATCTCTCAATAGACATTTCATCCCCCCATTCCACAATAGATATTCTATCTAATTTATTTCCTCCATCACCATCCCAAGAACCCCTCTCTTATTCAAAGGTTGAAGCCCTTGCTCACCAATTCATTGACCTATCACTCGATCCACCCTTAATATTCGACCTGACTTCTTCACCTCTACCAATAGTTCTATTTATCCCCATTCATGAGCAAGCAATAGTTTGAGGACCATGTTATCATTCCCCTTCCCCATATGTTTTTTTACACCTAGTCCGTAACCAACCATTTCTAGATTCATTGCTATCCTCCTATGATTCATCATCACCTCCACCATATCTATAATATTTGTTAACATGATTTTTTTTACTTATATGCTTCACTTCAATATCCAAACCATCCAAATTATATTCCACCTCCTATCATCAACTTTATCGATTTTGATGACATCTCCTCCACACATTCACCCACCGAATTACTTCCAACACATCAATTACTATAATACTTGCTAATGCATCTTTGGCCTTAGTTACACCTCATATCCCATGGATTAATCATACAAATTTTTATCTAGATTATGAATTCCATATTCTCAAGGTCTTCGATGAACTTCATCTCATCCCCACACCCATCCAACTTCATGATGGTTCTCACATGCTTTTCGAGGACACTATTGAAGTTGACATCGATAATGACCATGATCATCCTCACATTATTTGCCTTACCACTAGCATTTTCGATGATGAGCATTTTATTTTTAGAAATTTCCTTAGGCACTATATAAAGGTGTTCGCATGGTCCTACATGGATATGCCAAGCCTTCATCCATTTTTAGTTGTACATAACCTTGTTCTAGATGATAATGCCAAACCTGTCAGACAAAATTTGCACCACATGCACCCTACCATTGACCTTATGGTTAAAGAGGAGTTATAGAAACTCCTTATGTGGATTTTATACAGCCTATATATTACCTTGAGTGAGTTTCTAATATGGTTCCAGTCAGAAAACCCAAGGGGGGTATCCGTATTTGCATTGATTTTAGGGATATTAACAAAGTTTGTTCCAAGGATAATTTTCCACTCCCTAATATTGACACATTGGTCGATGCTATAGTTGGGCACGAAATGCTATCTCTTATGGATGGTTTTGTGGGTTACAATCAAAATTGTGTCAATCTAGATGATCAACATAAGACCTCTTTCATGACCCCCTAGGTATATTTTATTACAAGGTCATGCCCTTTGGCATTAATAATACTTGGGAAACTTATCAACATGCAATGACATACATTTTTCATGATCTTATACACAAAACTATTGAGGACTATGTCAACCAACATTATGCACAACGATGAATATTCACAAATTGTGTGAATATTAGCATTTTAAAAAATGCAAATTGGACGTAATTCTAAGGTATGGGAGTTCTTTTACTTATCTCGTGTCACCAAAAAGTTTAGGATTAGGTAGGAAATTCCAGAGCCACCTACCATCTACTATCACCTCACTCTAGAGAGGGACTTGACCTGGCCTAGGGTGACTCCACTAGGTGACAAGGATGATGAATTTTAGGAGTCAGAGCTAATAGATGCATGATGTGCAATCGATTATAACACCTAGTAGACACTAAGGGTATGGTAGGGCTTTGAGAGCCCCTTGGGTAGAACTCTAAATGATATAATCAAGGGTGTGAAGGGATTCAAGGTCAATCATCATGATCGTTGGATCTGCTAGAGGACTGAGGGTGGATGGGCTGAGGAAGTTGCAGAGGATGCACCTCTGGATGAGGATTTCAACACTTTTAAGGAGGGTGAGGTCGCACCTGATAGGAATATCGGGCAGCTCAGGGCCTAGATTTCTAGCCTATAAACTCAAGTGGGATCCCTATAGACATAGCTCCTACATCGATATACCACCATTGCTACTTTGCAATAAAAGGTTGGGGATATATAGTCTTGGATCACAATAGGGAAGTCTCAGTAGCGTGGCTATGATGAGGAGAGGACTGCTCTACAAGAAAAGATTGATTCAGCAAGGATAAAGCTATAGAATATTATAGGGTAGCACATCCTCATAGAGTCCTAGTTAGACACTCTAAGGGTAAAATATGATGAACTTAGGGCTGGGAGGGAGGACCCCTCCTCTTCATAGGTTTCTTTAGCACCTCAAACTACTCTAGTAGCTTAGGAAGTACAAGGATTAGCAGGGATGTACCTGATAGCAGAGATCAAGATACTGAGGGCTCTGGTGTAGTAGCACATCAATGATATTTTAGTAGATGTTGCCTACATATCTACTCTAAGGGGAGAGATAGGGTTACTTGGTGGTTAGGTTCCTGAGAGGTCCATGGATCCAAGATCTCAGAGGACTCATACTCGAGAGACAAAACAGTCTTCAACTAGCTCTAGTCGTAGATCACATAGGTTAGAGAGGACCTTTGGTGTCAGATCTAGGAAGACTCATAGGGAGGGTGGAGGCAACAGTGGAGCCTCTCAGACTAGGGGCACATGCACTTCTTAGTATTGATCTCACAGATGATATTGTACCATTTTTGAGTGTAAGGTTGAGGACCTACACAGATGTAGCCTATGGGTATTTTTGACATATGTCGATGTACTATTTATTATATATTTTTGGTACACATATATATGATCTAACATTTGAGACTTATTATATGTGTATTTTATATGTTTTATTTTTTATGTTTTATGAGATGCATATGGATGCAATTCTTATATGTTATGCTGATTTTATGCTATATGATGTGATGTATGGATTACATGAACTAGATAGCTATGGAATGTATAATTATATGCGATAATATACATGTTTATATGGACTAATTATGATGAAAGTATATGTATGCAATTTTTTTTGTTAAATGCAAGTGCAATTTACTGTACTTGTATGCATTTAATTTATGATTCTATGACATAGTTTATGCCATGTATGTATTGCATAGTTTTCATGATGAATGCTATGTAAATGAACATGTATGTTTTAATCACTTAAAAAATAATGTATGAATGTAATATGGGTTTAACAATTTAATGGATGACACCACAGAATGTATAAAAATCATGAAATATAATTGCTATACATTTGTATAAAATTTGATAATTGATACACCCCCATGTGAGATGCAATGATGTATTGTTTCTATTCATAATATTTTGTAAATTAAAATAATATGGATAACATAGTCAGTGGTCATTTAAATATCATTTTTGACATCCATATGGTATCTAACCTATATTACAAATAGTTCTAATAAATAAACTCTCATAAAAGAAAATAATATTTTATATTTGCATTGAAAATTGGTTGTTGCTATTTGGAAATTTTTGAGGTTTACCATGAGACTCAAATACCCTAGTTGTCTAATAAAAAGTTATATAATGACCATACTAGACTTATAAAACATAAGGTTTTTTCTAGGATAGAACCTAACTATTCATTATCCTTGTGTGTGAAAATGAGCATATTAGATAAGTCATAAGCATACCCCAATGTCAGGCAGGATTCTTTCAGCCCATTGCTAAGATTGGGGATCCTAAAATGTCTATCCAATCCTAGGTTTGAATTTTAGTTGGATTAGACCACTAGGCGATACTTGACACCTGAATCTAGCTCTTCCACTTTCAAACATTGGTCTGTATAAAAATGAGATGCTAATGTATCAGACATATCATTGTGCGTAAGGTACGATAGTGTTGACAATTCTAGGGATTCAAACTCACCCCTTTCTTTTCTTCAACTTATCAGGATACTTGCTCATATAAAGTGATAATAATCACTATTTATTTTGTACTAATATTTTAGTGATAAAAACCACTATTTATTTTATACTTTTCTTTTCTTCTTATTTTTCTTTGAGCAAGGGATTTGATACTAATTTGATTTTTGTAAACTTGAACTTGATTTGACTTGATTTGGGATTTCACTCTAGGATTTTTCTCCTTCATTTGTAAGCAAGGGATTTATTTAGGTAGGGGGTAAACTTGTCCTTTTTCCAATTTCCAACATTTCTCGGACCGTCCGCACAGGGGGATAAGCAAGATAAACTTGTCACCTCAAGATACCTAATCTCACTTCATAGCTTTCATTTGTCCTTTGTCCTAATTAGGATTGTTTATTTTGGATATTAGTGATAAAATTTTGATATGCCAAGGGCTATCAAAACTAGACCTCATCTACAAAAGCAAAGCAATATTTCTACCAAACTCTTGAGAAGACCACTAGGTATGGTTGAATGACCGAAAAACCTTAGTATATTCTTCATAGAAACTTGAAATGTTGTGTTGAAAGACACAATTACTCACAAGGGTGACGTATAATTATGATACTACATAAAAGCATGATTGAAACACAAACATGGTGTCATTTGTAAGATTGCAAACACAAACTATCCTAATGCAAGTGCAATGGATGGACATGCCTAATGCAACACAATTAAATGAAATGCAAATGCAAAATGAAATGCAAATGTTTTTGAATTTTTGATATTTTCCATATTTTTTTAGATTTTATAACTTTTTGATTTGACCAAAGGGATTACATATGCTTTTGGAGCCTTTTACTGGATGACCAAAGGGCTTACAGATGCCTTTGAGATATTTTTATGGTTTTAGGCATAGAACGCTTTAATATGAAGGATGTTGAGAGGTTAAGTCTCTTCAAACCCTTCCAACAATGTCAAGCAGTATGTCCTAGGTCCAATATTCTCAGATATGATATAATGACCTAACCAATTAGCCATAAATTTATCTCATAGTTTTTGCAGTAAATTTGAGTTCTATTGGTTATCTTTCAACACAAGATCACCAACCTCAAAGTCTCTCAGATGGACTTTGTTATTGTAATATTATATTAAGCACTCTTGATAAACATGGATATGCTCAATGGCATTCATGCAAAGTTAATCAAGTAGTGTCAATTGATCTAGGTGAGCTTACCATGCAGTTTCGTCATCGATGAACTCTTTCAATGTGATGCGCAGTGTTGGAATATCCAACTCTAGGGGCATAATGGCCTTACCGCCATATACTAGCGAAAACAGAGTTGCCCCAATGGGTGTCTAAATGCTAGTCCTATAAGCCCATAATGCAAGGGGCAAATAGGTGTGCTAATATTTTTGGTGCTCTTATACTGTCTTTTCAAGATGGATACCATTGTCTTGTTTGAAGCTTTAGCTTACCTGTTTTCCTACGAATAATATGGAGTCACAAAAACTATGTTTGATCCTATACTTAGATGTTAAAGCCCTCATAATTTTGTTCTTGAATGACGTTCCATTATCCGATATTATTTTGGATGGTATACCATTATAATATTGGTGAGTATGAACTTAGTAATACACACTCCAGTTGTCATTGTTAATGGTATTTCTTCTACTCATTTAGTAAAGTACTCAGTAGCCATAATAATGAATGGATGTTGGCCCAATGATGAAGGAGAAATATTACCGATTAGATCCAAACCGCACTAAGAAAATGGCCAAGCTACTTGAATGGTCTGTAAGTCCTATGATGGCAAGTGTGCAAGATTAGCATGATGCTAGTATTTAATGCATTTTTTGATATACACATTGTAGTCCTTCTCCATAGTGTTCCAATAATAGCCCATGAGAAGGATGCGCTTGATGATATCCATGTCACTAAAATGGCAATTGCATGTACCATTGTGAGCTTGCAAAATCACCCAAGATGATTCTTAGGGCTCAAGACAATGAAGGAGAAATCCATCATAGCTTTGAGGATATAAGATATCTCCTAAAAAGACATACTTTGTCACTTTCTATTTAAATGTGCATCTTGCGGCATTGGATAATCCTTGAGGGATCACACCAAGCATAACGAAAGTGTGGTGGGCCCATAACCCATTGTTAGTCTTACAATGGCACTGAGAGGGGGGGTGAATCAGTGTAGTTATTTAAACTTAAATTCATAACTCTTAAAACTAAAATAATGAAACCTTAAAACAAGATAAAGCAAGTATCATAAGAGAACATCACACAACATAAGATTTAATGAGGTTCACCAATTTGGCTACTCCTCAAGAATGACTGCTTAGACTACCATCCAAATCCAACCTTTGCAAAGCACCAACTTTACAATCAATTTACTAGAACCAATTGGAAGGAGCACCAACCCCTGATTTATCTGCACCAACAGAAAGGAGCACCAACCCCTAATTTACCAGCACCAACTGGAAGGAGCACCAACCCTTGATTTACCAGCACCAACTAGAAGGAGCACCAACCCTTGATGCCAAGCACCAACTTGGACTTCAATTCTAAAACTAGAAGATTGATAGTAAGATACCTTTGCTTTTGCAAGACCCTAACTAGTCTTCTTCACCTTTTTGCTCTCTATGCACTCTGCTCTCTCTGCATAATCACTTCACACACTTTGCTTCATTACAACTACACTTTGCATTTGTCTTCGCCCTTTGCACTCTCTGTGCCTTCTACTTTCTCTGTGCAATCACAGCCACACTTGGTTGAATTTCAACCCTTTTGCTCTCTACACACTTTGATCTATCTACGCACTCACAGACACACTTAGGACAATTCAACATGACTCTTTGCTCACTTTGTGCACTTCGCCATCATCTCGCTGCTTCTGCACTTTCTACGCTCTTACAACCACATTTCACACTTTGACATGCATTCGACGACTTATACAACCACACCATAATTCTCCAAATAGCCCTCCTTTTATAACAATATTTTCATGATGAAAATCCTAATCTTAGTCGACTGTAAACCCTAATCTTGGTCAGCTTTCATAACAACTGTAAACCCTAATTTTAGTTGACTGTCATACTTCTCATTTTAGTCGGGTTCTCCTTCTTGACTTGTGCATTTACGACCTATCACAAAATCATGACATTTTTGTCTTTGAAGCTTCTTTTGTTGTTGTTGCCATGAAAACACATGTCGCGATATCGCGACACTTTTTTCTCTCTCCTCTTTCTCTTTGCTTTGGCCCATGAAAATACAACATGTCGCGATATCGTGACACTTTTTTCTCTCTCCTCTTTCTCTTTGCTTTGGCCCGCAAAAATACAACATGTCGCGATATCACGACACTTTTTTCTCTCTCCTATTTCTCTTTGCTTTGGCCCATGAAAATACATGTCGCGATATCGTGACACTTTTTCTCCTTGCTCTTTTTCTTTGCTTAGGCTTGCAAAAATACATGTCACGATATCATGAAACTTTTACCTTTGTATGCGTTATCTATTCTTTTGTTGTGATATCACGACATTTCTGCCTTCGAAGTCTTCTTCTCTGCTTTTGTCATGAAATCGTGACACTTATGCCTTCGAGGTCTTCTTCTTTGCTTTTGTCGTGAAATCGTGACACTTTTTCTTTATCTTCCTTCCTGCCCTTTCCAAGTCACGAAAATGCAACATGTCACAAAATCATGACACTTTTCCAACTTACTTTCTCTCTCCTATCTTAGTCGCGAAAATGCAACATGTCACAAAATTGTGACACTTTTCCAACTTACTTTCTCTCTCCTATTTTAGTCGCAAAAATGCAACATGTCGCGAAATCGTGACACTTTTCCAAATTACTTTCTCTCTCTTGTTTTAGTCATGAAAATGCGACATGTTGCGAAATCGTGACACTTTTCTTACTTGTTCTCTTTCTTCAAACTTGTCACAAAATTGCGACACTTTTTCTTGCTTTCTCTTTCTCTTCCAACATGTCACGAAATCATGATAGTTTTTCCACTTGCCTTTTTCTCTTCCAACATGTCACAAAATTGTGACAATTTTTCCTGCTTTTTCTCTCTCTTCCAACATGTCATGAAATCGTGATAGTTTTTCCACTTGCCTGTTTCTCTTCCAACATGTCACGAAATTGTGAAAGTTTTTCTTGCTTTTTCTCTCTTCCAACATGTCGCGAAATCACGACAGTTTTTCAGATCTTTCTCTCTCTTCTAACATGTCACGAAATCATGATAGTTTTTCTTACCTGTTGTATATGTCACGATATCGCGACACTTTTCTTACTTGTCTTTTTCTTTAATCTTTTGCAAATAGGCCATTTCGGTCTTCTTCAAAAATCACTGTACATACTCTGAATAACCTTTGAACTCCTGTCTTCTACATCTAAATAGCTTTTGAACTTCCTATCCACTGCATCAACAGATCTATCTGACTGTGTTGACAACAATGATAATACTGTTGCTGCACCTTGCTCAACAATCTCCCCCTTTGGAATTGTTGGCAACACATGTGCAATTTCCTGTAACTCTTCTCCTCTTTTGAAAATAATACCAAAGGTGTACTGCATACTCCCCCTGAGTCCGTGCACAACATTCTCAAGAAAAATTTATTGCACTTAGCAAAAATCATGAACATTAGCAGCAAAAGAATAATCAAATACTTAAATTCTCCCCCTAAGAATGTGATCCCTATAGCTAGTCAATTCTTGGGAAGTGTGACCACTCCCAATTTATTGCGAAGGTACTCAAAAACTTCCTTGGGCAATGGTTTTGTGAAGATATCTGCTACTTGCTCTGTAGTTGGAACAAAATCCAACTTAACCTCACCTTCCGCAACTTTCTCCTTCAAAAAGTGATACCTACGTACAACATGTTGTCGCTGCAATATATTCTGCCTCTGCTATCGATAAAGAAATAGACTCTTGTTTCTTACTGTGCCACACGACCAATCTATCTCCAAGATAGAATGCACCACCACTGGTACTCTTTCTATCATCTACACATCCTACCCAATCTGCATCTGAATACGAAATAAGGGTGAAGTCTTTACCTTTCGGATACCATAACCCATACTCCATAGTACCCTTGAGGTACATAAGGATGAAAAGGCTTGTTTCAAATCTGCTTAACAATATCACACAAAACATATCCAATCTCATAGAATCATAAAGAGAATTGTTAGAGACTCAATATGTTCTATACTTAATGATCAATCAATATATCAACTAAATCTCATAGAAGCATAAAGAGAATTGTTAGAGACTCAATATGTTCTATACTCAAATCCCAATCTGAACTCAAATCAATCTAATAGAAGCATAAAGAGAATTGTTAGAGACTCAATATGTTCTATTCTCAAATCCCAATATCAACTCAAATCAATCTCATAGAAGCATAAAGAGAATTGTTAGAGACTCTATATGTTCTATTCTCAAATCTCAATCTCAACTCAAATCAAGAAAATAGAATAGTTTATTTTATGGAACTTGAACAACCACATGCATCCAATCACTTGACTAGGCTCAATCAACTCTACTCAACCAATCACTTTCGAAAAAGAAACCACAATCAATCCTTTTCACTTCGATGATATTTTTAGAAATCAACCACCCATCACGGTACCTCCACAAACAACTACATGAACTGAAAACACACTTCGACAACTATACGACAACTTTCTTGACTACTTGCCTTTCATCCTCAGGTAATAAAACAAATACATAGGAGCATTAAAATGAAACTTCAAGATTGCTCTCCCTGAGGATGTGCTATCTAGAGTTGCTTAGTGCAATAGCAGAGTAGTCTCCTTCAGTCCAAGGAGACACGATTTCCTTTCTTCTATCTTTCTCCAAACTTTATTGAACTCGGGCTTGGATTTTTCAACTACATCCCTATTTTGCACCTTTTTGTGAACTCAAACATTTCTCTTGTGTGGTTGTCTCTTGTGCATCCTTTATGAATGATTATTTTCCTTTCTTTTATGTACATGATTTATTACCTGTCTATGTTGCATTCTTTGCGTCTGATGAAATTGACTATTTTGCCTTAGATTAGATACAAAAGTGTTTGGACAAAACCTTGCTATGTTCCCATGACCATTACATTGAAAACATTGTACATAGTGTTCACTCAAAAATGCAGATGTATTTCTACCAGCATAACTCTTTGATTTATTATTCAATCCACAATAAGTTGCCTTGTGACCATACTGGTTGCATCTGAAACAATAGCCATTAAAATTATTATTATGAATAGAGTGAGAGTGATAGAACCTATTTTGTTGTGGTTGCTTTGTTGTAAACCTCCTTTAATATTTTCTTCCTTTTGAAGATTTAGCTTCAAACTTTTCTTGCTTCGATCCTTCAATAGTGAACTTCTTCTTCTCTGCATAGTTGGAAGATGAAGGTTGTTCAACTTCATATCCAAGACCACGCTTATCCGTAGAGCTTATTTTTTGGCTTATCATTTTATCTAGAAACTCTGTGCTCTTCTCGAATTTGAGATTTGTATTGGCATCTTCTAGTTGTTTCTTCAATAAAACAATATATTCCTCTTGTTTGTAGCAACCAATCTCTTTCTCATTGATCTGTGACCTAAGAGTTTTTTCAATCCTTTTGAATTCTTCTACCTGTACTTTCAAACTGGTTATTATTTCATTTGCATCCTCAAGCTTTCTTGAGATTTCCTTATTCCTTTTTCTTTCTATCTTCAATTTCAGAGCTGTAATTAGTTCCTCTTTCAAATTTATTTCTGCATCAATTTCTTCTTCATCACATTCCTCTTCTTTTTTTGTTTCTTCTTTGAGTGTCATGAAAATACCTCCACCTATTTCCTTTTTAGAATCATCCTCTAGGACTTCATTAACTCTTAGCATATATGCCTCTATGTTCTCATCGTTATTCAACTTTAAAGCTTCGAACTGAGCTTGATGTGTTTGTAACTTGGCCTCCTTGATCTCATCGTCTCCTTCATGAATACTCCTCAATTTGTCCCATATTTATTTTGCCATTTTACAACTCATGATATTTACCAGTTCACTGTCTACTAATTCACACATGATAGCATTCTTTGATTTTGAGTCATTCTCAAATAGATTTTTATCAGCAGCATCGGTTGGAGAGTGATGGGTATTGTGTATTCACTGTCTACTGAATCTCAGATGTCGTATCCCAAAGCACAAAGATATGCCTGCATCCTGATTCTCTAGATCGCATAATTAGTTCCATCAAACAAAGGTGCTTTGTTTGATGAGAAGTCTTCAACATTTTTTGGTTCAATTTTCTCTTCCATAGGAATTGAAATTGACTAAGATGCCCTTTTGGAGGAGGATCTATTCTTCTTACCCATTGCATACTAATCCAAGATCAACCCTAGCTTATTTATCCTAATAAGGGAACTTGGCTATGATACCAATTGTTAGTCTTACAATGGCATTGAGAGGGGGGTGAATCAGTGTAGTTCTTTAAACTTAAATTCATAGCTCTTAAAACTAAAATAATGAAACCTTAAAATTAGATAAAGAAAGTATCACAAGAGAACATCACACAACACAAGGTTTAACGAGGTTCACCAATTTGGCTACTCCTCAAGAATTACTGCTTGGACTACCATCCAAATCCAACATTTGCAAAGCACCAACTTTATAATCAATTTACTAGCACCAACTGGAAGGAGCACCAACCCCTAATTTATCTGCATCGACAGAAAGGAGTACCAAACCCTACTTTACCAGCACCAACTAGAAGGAACACCAACCCTTGATTTATCAGCACCAACTGGAAGGAGAACCAACCCCTAATGCCAAGCACCAACTTGGACTTCAATTGTGAAACTAGAAGATTGATAGTAAGATACCTTTGCTTTTGCAAGACCCTAACTGGCCTTCTTCACCTTTGCACTCTCTATGCACTCTGCTCTCTCTGTGTAATCACTTAGCACACTCTACTTCATTACAACTACACTTTGCGTTCATCTTCACCCTCTGCACTCTCTGCGCCTTCTGCTTTCTCTACGCAATCACAGTCACACTTGGTTGAATTTCAACCTCTTTGCTCTCTGCACACTTTGCTCTATCTATGCACTCACAGACACATTTAGGACAATTCGACATGACTCTTCACTCACTTTGCACACTTGGCCATCATCTCACTGCTTCTACACTTTTTGCGCTCTTACGGACACATTTCACACTTCGACATGCATTCGACGACTTATGCAACCACAACACAATTCTCCAAACATCCCTCCTTTTATAACAATATTTTCATGATGAAAATCCTAATCTTAGTCGACTGTAAACCCTAATATTGGTCGGTTTTCATAACAATTGTAAACCCTAATTTTAGTCGGTTGTCATACTTCTCATTTTGGTTAGGTTCTCCTTCTTGACTTGCGCATTTATGACCTATCATGAAATCATGACATTTCTATCTCTAAAGCTTCTTTTGTTGTTGTTGCCACGAAAACACATGTCACGATATTGTGACACTTTTTTCTCTCTCCTCTTTCTCTTTGCTTTGGCCTGCGAAAATACATGTCGTGATATTGCGACACTTTTTTCTCTCTCATCTTTCTCTTTGCTTTGGCCCACGAAAATACATGTCACGATATCGGGACACTTTTTTCTCTCTCATCTTTCTCTTTGCTTTGGCCCGTGAAAATACATGTCGTGATATCGCGACACTTTTTCTCCTTGCTCTTTTTCTTTGCTTAGGCCCACGAAAATACATGTCACGATATCGTGACACTTTCGCTTCTATACGCTTTCTCTATTATTTTGTTGTGATATCACAACATTTTTGCCTCAGTATATTTCATCTTTGCTTTTGTCACAAAATCGCGACACTTCTGCCTTTGAAGTCTTCTTCACTTCTTTTGTCGTGAAATCGTGACACTTCTGCCTTTGAAGTCTTCTTCTCTACTTTTGTCATGAAATCGTGACACTTTTTCTTTCTCTTCCTTCCTACCCTTTTTAAGTCGCAAAAATGCGACATGTTGCAAAATCGTGACACTTTTCCAACTTACTTTCTCTCTCCTGTCTTAGTCACGAAAATGCGACATGTCATGAAATCGTGACACTTTTCCAACTTACTTTCTCTCTCCTATTTTAGTCGCAAAAATGTGACATGTCACGAAATCGTGACACTTTTCCAACTTACTTTCTCTCTCCTGTTTTAGTCGCAAAAATGCGACATGTCGTGAAATCGTGACACTTTTCCAACTTACTTTCTCTCTCCTGATTTAGTCGTGAAAATGCGACATGTCATGAAATCGTGACATTTTTCTTACTTGTTCTCTTTCTTCGAACTTGTCACGAAATCGTGACACTTTTTCTTGCTTTCTCTTTCTCTTCCAACATGTCGTGAAATCGCGACAGTTTTTCCACTTGCCTTTTTCTCTTCCAACATGTCGCGAAATCATGACAATTTTTCCTGCTTTTTCTCTCTCTTCCAACATGTCGCGAAAGCGCGATAGTTTTTCCACTTGCCTGTTTCTCTTCCAACATGTCATGAAATCACGACAGCTTTTATTGCTTTTTCTCTCTCTTTCAACATGTCGCGAAATCGTAACAATTTTTTCAGCTTTTTCTCTCTCTTCCAACATGTCGCAAAATCGCAACAGTTTTTCTTGCCTACTGTATATGTCGCGATATCGTGACACTTTTCTTACTTGTCTTTTTCTTTAATATTTTGCAAATGGGCCACTTCGGTCATCTTGGAAAATCATTGTACATACTCTGAATAACCTTTGAAATCCTGTCTTTTGCATCTGAATAGCTTTTGAACTTCCTGTCCACTGCATCAACAGATCTATCTGATTGTGTTGACAACAATGACAATACTGTTGCTACACCTTGCTCAAAATTTAATGCATTTTTTAATATACACATTGTAGTCCTTCTCCATAGTGGGCCAATAATAGCCCATGAGAAGGATGCGCTTGATGATAGCCATGTCACTGAAATAGCAATTGCATGTACCATTGTGAGCTTGCAAAATCACCCAAGATGATTCTTAGGTCTCAAGACAATGAAGGAGAAATCCATCGTAGCTTTGAGGATATAAGATATCTCCTAAAAAGACATACTTTGTCACTTTATATTTAAATGTGCTTCTTGCGGCATTGGATAATCCTTGAGGGATCACACCAAGCTTTAGGAAGTCATGTATCTATGACATCCAGTTCTGATAAACCACAACCTCAAATAACAAGATAGAATGCTCCCCCTGTGGTTTAACATTTACAAATATAGACTAGGAAACAACCCTATGGTGAATGGTGGTACTATTCCTTGTAGGGCCTTGCGAGATCAATGACCCCCAAGGTGCTCTCTTGAGAAATTCTCTGGATCTATAGAACCATTTATGGTTTGGTTCTACCTGAATCATGTTGAATGATTCTTTATTATCCAAAGCTTTGCGTTGCACAATAGAGCATGAAAATATTTTTACATGGATGGTAGTAAAATCAGAAGATATATTCTAAGGGATTATGGATCCCAAATATTCCATAGTTTCTACGAATATTTTTGACAAACGAGGGATTGCCTCAATGTCATACCACTCCAATTGAGCTAGATAAGTATAAACAAAATCTTTGTAGGATTTCAAGATAGGACATCGAAATTGAAAAAGTCCCTTCACTTGGTTGACAATGATAAGGGAATCACAAAAGATATTTAACATTTTAATATTCATGGCAATAGCTATTTGGAGGCCCAAAATTAGGGCTTCATATTTAGAATTATTGTTAGTGTGAGAAAATTCTAACTTGAATGACAAGGGCATAGGAGCACCTTACAACATAAACAACACTATTATTACACCACCCCCTTGCTCACACTTCGAACCATCGAAGAACAAGGTTATGTCAGCTTTGTTATTTGTTTTGTCGGGTTTAGGTGCTTCTGATAATGTGAATACTGCATCATCAATAAGTTCAATGGTGAGGGGTCTACTATTCTCGAGAGGCACCTCAACCAGTTGATCAACTATGACTTATCCCTTAATGGAATTTTAGCTAATGAATTCCAAATTGAATTCTATCAATAGTATGATCCACTTTGTAGTACTTGTATTATGATACATCTTACTCATTGTATACTACAAAGGATTTTGTTTTGATATTATATACATCGTATGACTTAACATTTAATACCACAATTTCTTTGTAGAAAACACTATTGCTAAGCAAATTTTTTCCACGTATGTATATCCTATCTCGTAACTCACCAAGGTTCAGCTAATGTAATATATAGCTTGTTATTTATCTTGCACATTCTTTTGGGCTAACATGGTTCCCAATGCAAAATCAGTTATTGATATATATAGTAGAAATGGTACTTTTTGTCTTGGTGGAGCTAGTACTGGTAGCATTGCCAAGTAGTGCTTAATCTCAGAAAAGGCTACTTGTTAGTCCTCGTCCCAATTGAATGTGACTCCTTGTGTAGCTAACGATTCATGGGTCGACATTTATTTGATAATTGTGCGATAAATCACTTTATGGATGCTACTTTGCCTTGAAGGCTTCTTAATTCCTTGATATTTGTGGGAGGATGCATTTCTACAATAGCCTTGACCTTTTTTGGGTTAACTTCGATCCCTTGTTTTGAAATAATGAATCGTAAGAGATTTCCTGAAGTTACACCAAATATGCACTTCTTAGGATTCAACTTGAAATTATGCTTTATAAAAAAATCGAAGACCTTTCTTAGGACCTTTGAATGCTCAGAATTCAAAAATGACTTTGCCAATAAGTCATCAATATGATCTTCTAATATCTTATGCATATAGTCATGAAAGATATATTTCATAGCCCGTTGATATGTAGCACCAACATTTTTAAGGCCGAATGGCATAACCTTGTAACAAAATTTTCTCCATGGAGTTATGAACATGGTCTTATGTTGGTCTTCGGGATTAGTCCAAATTTGGTTTTAACTAGAAAAACCATCCATTAAGGAGAGCATTTTATGACCCGTAGTTGCATCTACGAGAGCATCTATGTTTAGCAATAGAAATGAATCCTTTGGGGTTGCCCTATTGAGTTCTTTGAAATTCATACAAATATGAATCCTTTCATTAGGTTTTCCTATAGGTACAATATTTGATACCCATTCTAGATAGTCGATGTAAATGATAAATTCTACATCCAAAAAATTTTGTAATTAATATTTAACCATTAAGTCTACTGTTGGATGCATCTTCCTGATTTTTTGCTTGACTAACTTCTTCGAGAGATCTAGTGAAAGGTTATGAGAAACCAATTTTGGATCTAGACCCGACATGTCCTTAAAAGTCTAAGCAAAGATATTAGGTCTATCTTTCATTAGAGGGATGAGGTTGGCACACTCATGAGGAGATAAAATTTCTCCAAATTTAACCTTCCTAGGATTCATGGGATCATTACTGATATCCACTCCAAAGGTTTCATCTTCTAACATGTGGGATCCCTCCTCAAGCTGGTGTGGTGTAGGGATCAAGTGGTTGTCATATAATGGGTTTATGGGTTTCACATTGGAAGTATCCTCAGCATGATAGACATCATGTACACAACCTGGCACAAAATTAAAAGGTTACAACATTTCTTCATTAGGGAAGAAATCTTTAGGCTCTATTAGTGAGTCAATGCAATTCCAATAAATAACATCTACATCAAGACACAATGGTTTGGGGGTCAGATGAGTTGTGAAGTGGAGTGGTCAAATAAATAGATATCATATTGATGAAATGGATCATGACTCCAGGACCACATACATGTGACTCTAAATTTATATAATTTCCATCTTCGAGATGTGGTTCTAGGGGTATAGGGATATCTGGATCCAGTCTATGGATAGAACAAAAAATAGGATCGCTAGGCTCAAGGAGCTCTCTGAATGTTGGCATATCAGGTAATACCATATGATAAATCCTATCTAATTTAGAAGTTCTTCTTCTGAGGCACGAATGCATATTGATATCTCTACGCATAGCCACTGTAGTGTGTGGTGCATTACGATGATGTAAGTAGTGAGGCCCCAAATAGGATCTCTATTTCATCTTCATCATCACTATCATAATAAAAAACCTCATCGCTACCTACTAGAACTGGATGATCAGGAAGATGAGACCCCATGAAAGCCCATTCTTGATAACTACTATCGTGCATGGGGGATTGCTCATTCTCGATGACTATCTCTGAATATAAAAGATGACATAAATTAAGAGGGACCAAGTAGGCCAACCTAGTATCATACTCATATTGCTCATTATTCAAGGAATCATCATCATCATCACTCTTATATATGCAACTTGGTCCACCTATCTCAATTATGGACTCTGCTATGTCCTCATCAGAATGATCTTCTAACTTGAAATCTTTTTCTACGCTAGTGCTATGAACGTGCATGCCTATGTTGTTGGTTACCTCATGGATTTTTTCATCCAATTTATCTCGTGGGATGTGTTTTGGACTAGTCCCCACTAATATGTCTTCATGATATGTCTCAGGTAGTTCTATAGTGATGTAAGACACTAATTGGTTATCCCTGTGAAAGGTAGAGGGATCGGGGTGATAAGAATTGAAGTTGACTTCACCCTCAAAATGAGGTACAAGTGGTCTAAAGATGTTGTGAGGAGTTCATACTATCCTCCAATATAATATCCTAACCCAAACCTATCAGTTGATAACTGATACTATGGTTCATAAGGCCTCCTATGCCTCTACTCGAATAATCCAAGATCGTAACCATAACAATGGTAGCGTTCAAAATATCAAAGGGCATACTCTAGGTTGGAAAGATAATGAACATTCACGATGAATGGTTCATCATCTTCCTCATACATGAAAGTGTGATATGTCATCTGGTCGAGCCCTCCATAGATGAAATTAGTTTGGTTAGGATGCACCCCCAGTGGTACCATCATCCCTATGAGAAGGCGATGGAATTGTGGTTGGCCCATGTCTTATGCAGTCTCGATGATCGGTGTAAATGTCACATTCTACATAATATATTCCTCCAATCTAGGATTAACCAAATGAATGGTCAGCTATGGTGCAGATGGCCCTGCTAAAGACACAGGAGAAGTAGGCTGAGGTGTCTCTTTGACTTCTCCTTGAGCATCCTCTACTTCCATGGGAATAGGGACCTTGATGACAACTAGTTTGGGTGCTCACTTTATATCTTTTTCATCCATATTTACCTTTACCTTATTATCATTCTGATGCACTATGGATGCAAATGGTTTAGTAGAAGCAGTTATCGTGTGCTCTGATCATTGAGATATGGATTTTGTAGGTTTGGAACACACTTATTTTATTTTTCCTCATAGATCTTTGATTAGCAATACTAACTATATGTCCATGTACGTTGAGGGGAGCATGAAGTCCCCCAACAAATCTATTAAATTCACGTATTTGAATGGTTCTTCATTTGAAGGCACCACATAAACCTGTCCCTCGTAAATATATTTAATACATTGATGGAGAATGGAAGGGATACAATGAATTTCTCATATCCAAGGCCTCCCTAGAAGCATGTTGTATTTCATAACACCTTCAATCATATGACACATCATGGGGATGGTATTTAATCCCACCTGAATAGGTAAGACTATCATGCCAACAGTTGAGCATAATGCATCATTAAAAGCTCTCAACATAAAGGTAAAAGGTACAATGTACATTTTTGGTAAATTTAGGTATTTCAATGCCTTGGTCATGATTATATTGATTTACGGTCCTGTATCAATCAAAATCCACTTGAACGGTATGTGATTTGCACATGTTATAATATGGAGCGATGGGTCCACTGTGATAGTGGAAACCATATTGACTTCATGATCATGAAATTGTATGACCGGTTTCTAACACTACTACACATGTCCCACGAAGTGTGTAAACACTTCAATATCATTGAACTTCACTTCTATAGACCTTAAAATATCCATAAGAATATCCCTATGCTTGGGGCACTTCTAAATAATATCATAAATCAACAACTTCATTAGAGTCATCTATAGGTTTTAAACTAACCTACCTATGATTATCACCACTAGTCTAGTTGGTGGGTCTGACGCATTCTGGGCTGGCCTTGGAGGTGGCAAATCTTGGACTCTAATGGGCAATGGAGGTTGATTTGGTCTTTCATACCTCACATGTCTTGTGATGACATTGAGAATTTTTATGAACCCATGGGTTGGTGGTTTAATGCGTACTTGATTGACTTGGAAAACATTGTTCCTTGGTACCTCATGTTTGGACAGAGGATTCTTGTAAATACCCATATTTTGATTGTTAGGTGCTTACAGGTTGTCCACAAGAAGCGTACCTCTTTCAATCATATTTTACACTAAATATTTAAAATACCAACATACCTCTATGTTGTGACCTTTCATTCAATGAAATATGCAATATTGATCATACTTATACCCCTTAGGCTTGGGTTGATTAGGGTGCACTAGGGTAGGTGTCTAAAGTAATATCTCCAAAAAATAAAGTATTTGAATACTCTAAAAAAATAATAATAAAGAATGACCGAAAAATAGGTATTTATTTTCTACCAACCATCTATACGTTTATTCTAATTACAATATTATCTTAAGGCTTCATAGAAGTAAGATGTATTCAACATTAAATTACTTTTCTAAATTGAAAAATATTTTCTTTACAAGTAAAATATCACCTACTGGCGATGCAAAGAAGGGGGCCAAATCTGAAAAGAGTATCCTGAATTATTTTAGCCATATGTTGAAATCGAGTGAGCCATCGACATCTGTGCAAATTCAAGGTACAAATGATTTTTGACTACTTAACAGTTAGGTGTATTTGTTAGTTTAAATAATCATTTCTTCCTCAAATTGTTAGGTGTCCCTAGCCATATTGCATGATGATATAAATCATATTTCTGTTTGTTAGTTTATTTTGTTAAATTAAAAAATAATTAAGAATAGTATTGTATGGTACTATGCAGAATACCCTATGGACCCTGATATGCCTTCGCTTGAATATATTTGTCACCAAGAGATGACTTCTAATGAAAATTATCTTAACAATGACATCCAATAAGCACTTGAATATAATCCTCAAAATAACATGTCAGTTAAAAACGAAAACGATAAATCAAATACATTACAAAATTCTTTTGACTCTACAAGAAAAAAAAATTAAAAAGCAGAAGGTATCTAAATGGGCTATTGGAAGGGCATTTAAGAATGAATGGGCAAAAAACAATTTATGGATAGAGCCTATCCTAACTAATGATAACTAAGTCAATGATAAATTATGTAGATGCAAAATTTGTAGTTGGAAACTGGGCAAGGAACATAGGTTGCAAAATAAGATAGATACAATAGAAACAAATGCTGGAAAATTTTATGTAAAAGTTAAAGGAAGTGATGATGAAATTAATAAAATAGTTAGGTGTAAGGATGCATCAAAATGTATACATGTCAAATATGCAATAGAATATGACAATCACTTAAAGGAACAAAAATATCTTGTTGAGAAAGGTGCAACGATTGAAGCCCATTTTCAAAAAATAAAAAAGATCACCTTAGGGGTAAAATATTTATAGTTTGTTGTTGTACTTAGTATTCTCAAGAAGGGTAGACCCATGTTTGATTTTATTGATTATAAGCACCTATTTTATATGGCTAGTTTGGAAAAAAAATTGAGTTGCCATTGGTCTGATCAAAGTGGTTGGAAAATGATAAAATGTTTATCATTAGTAGAGAAAGAGGATCTGAGGGAGAAAGTGAAACTTTCTAGATTCATTTCACTATATATTTATGAGGTGACAGTTGTGGACAACATATCCTGGATTTGTATGCATGTGTATACTTTTTAAAACAATGTCAAGCATCCTAGTTTGCTAGGATTACATAAGATGGTTGACAATTCAAATGTAGAAAACATTTATAATGTTGTTGTGACTAGTTTAAAATATATTGTAGGAATTAATGACATAGATATATCCTCAAAGTTAATATGCATTGGAGCTGATAGAGCTACTATATTTCAAGGGCATAGGAGTGGTCTCTATGTTCGACTACAAACCACAATTGAACCATATATGATACCTATTCATTGCATGGCTCATAGAGTGGATATTACATATAAAATCGTGAGCACTTTTGAAAATGTTGTGACAGTGGAAGACCTCATTCATGAAATACATTCTTATTTTTCTTGCAGTCCAAAAAAGTTTTCAAAGTTTCAAAAATTTGCACTAGGATTTACAGAAGGAAAAAATGTTAAAATATGTAGATACAAGGTGGATTCCATTGTATCAACCTACACACAGAGTTTTTATAGAATATAAATCATTAACAAGGTTTATGTACACAAGTAGTCGGGGAGTTGACAAGGCAAAATATTTGTTTTTTTATTTGACTAACTTTGAAACCCTACTGATGTTATGTGGTATTCTTCCAATGTTATAATAAATGAGTAGATTGATTAAATTTGCACAAGAGAGATACATCTATATAATTGATTTCATAAGGATGAGAAAACACATATGTATTGTTATTGAAAATTAATATGCGTTCAAAGCAGATTTTAAATATCCCTTATTTCATAGTTGGAATACATTGATAAACGTGAATGATCTAGAAAGTTTTTTGAAGTTTGACATCAATGATCATATTTGTATTAAAAATCATGGAAATTTATACCTCTTTATTGTTTTGAAAGGCGATCAACTATAGGTATGAACGTGAACAAGTTCCTATAACACACAATAGATTTCATGTCATATTATAAAAAACTAGAACAAATTTGTCCAATATAGCAAAATCTTTGACAAGTGAGATAAGAGATTGATTTCAGAGAGATGAGTTGCTTGAGGCCATGGGTGTGGTTAACCCTATGTTTTGGGCTTCTAATAATGACTTCAATTCTACAAATAAGTTGTTTGTTAAATATATGATGATACTTATGCAACATTTCAATAAAATTATGGAAATAGATGGTGCTAAAATCAATGGTATACTCAATTTCTTTTTGAAATAACAGTTAACACATTTTGGAAAAACAATGGTTGGGCAAACATCACTTTTGAGTAACATCCATGAGATTGGTTCCATTGCACGTTTGTGGTAAAAATTGTATCCAAGTATTGTCTTACAAGATACTATAAGTGAATACTTTTGTTTATATGAATTATGTCAAACAATGATTTTGGGATCAATGGAAGGCGAGAGGTTTTTCAGTGCACTATATTTTGTGAAATCTAAGCTTCGCAACATGCTAGACAAAAATTTAGAAAATTGTTTGAGAATTCATGTATCATCCTATCAGTTGGAAAATTTTCTCTATGATAGAGCAATTGCATACTAGAATTCCTTTGTAGATAGAAGGAGTGTTTTAAATATTACCGATATGGAAGATAATGATACTTTCAGTGATCATATTGTGGAGACATAGATATCCACTATGCTTCATAGTGATGTTGAACAAGCTGAAAAATATTTGTTTAAGCTACCTGATTTATGATTTTTTCAATATTATAGTTTTTCAAGTATTTCACAATTTGAATTCATTTGACATCAGATTTCACAATAGAGATTCTGGAAAATCTGAGCATTGTTTATTTTAGCTACCTGATTTGTGATTTAACCAGTATTGTGATTTTTCTAGTATTTCACAATAAATTGGAATTGATTTGATATCAGATTTCACAATATTGTATCAGATTTGTTAGATTTCACAAAATTTGATTATTAAGAAGTTTTCATGTTCTGCCCTTTTTTTTTAAATAGTTTTAATTGCCTTTATATCATACTATTTGTTTGTTTCAATTACCTGAATTATAATTTTTTATAAGTATTTACAACATTGATCAATATGAATTTGTTAGTTATCATTTTCATCTATAATTTTTTTACAAGTATTTACAACATTGATCAATATGAATTTTTTAGTTATCATTTTTATTTTCAATATGAATTTGTGTTTATTTGTCATGACAAGATTTTTTCATCTATATGAATTGTAACTATTGTATGTTTTATAAATTATGAGTATTGTTGTTTTTGAAATGATTTTAACTACATTTATATTGCCAATGTTTTGTACAAGATGAACATTCATATTAATTTTAACTACATTCATATTGATTTTAACTACATTCATATTTGTATATTGTTGAATTACTGTATTTTTTCTTTGTTTGAGATTAGTATAGTATATATAAATTGTGGTAGGATATAAATATCAACAGGTGGAAACACATCAGAGTACAGGGTTTTGAAGCGGAGTCTGAAGAGCTTTATAAAATTTTAACTCAGCAAATTATTCCCTCTGGAGAGGATGAAGATCACATTGTTTGGGCTAAGACTTAGAGTGGTGACTTCACAGTTAAGTCTACCTATAATTTTCTTCTCAATGTGGAAGGTCAACAATTTCAACCGAGTTTGGTTTGGATCAAAGGCTTAATTCCTAAAATATCCTATTTTTCATGGCTGGTGATTCAAGGAAAAATCCTCACTATGGACAATATGTTATCCAAAAGTATGGTTATTGCTAACCATTGCTACATTTGTAGGGCAGGGTGGGAGACAACCCAACACTTGTTTTTGGAGTTTTCGGTAGCGGAGTCCATCCTGGATGAACTTTTCCAAGCCTTTAGATCTCGTGGGTTAAGCCTACTCTTATATCCGAAGTGTTCCATCAATGGCCTCAACCCTTTGCTAGCCTAAAACTTAAGTACCTGTGGAAAATCTGTTGCCATCATTTTCTCTAGCAGATTTCGATAGAAAGGAACCATAGATCCTTTAAGGATACCATTCACAACACAAAAACCATCATCAATAGGATTATTGTCTTTGTGAAAGAAAACCTTAGCACCTTAGTGGATGAGAACCACTCAATTCCTCCCCAAGAAAAATAATTAGCTCGAGACTTAGGTATTGAGGACAAACCTTCCATTCCTTTGCCCAATCCCAAAAATGGGATTTCTTGGGAGCCACCCCCCCATGGTTGGTTTAAACTACATTTTGATGGTGCAGCCAAGGAGATCTTGGGAAGAGTTGGAGCTGGAGGAATAATCAGGGATCATCAAAGAAATCTGGTCAAGGCCTTCGCTGAACCATTGGGAATCGGAACTAATAATGAAGTAGAAGCTAGAGCCCTTTGGAGAGGGTTGCAAGTAGCCCAAGAAACTCAAGATAACTTGATTATTGAAGGTGATTCTATGAACATCATCAACCTGTTAACCAATGGAAAAAGACCTCCATGGATAATAGAGGGAGTCATCCATGAAGTGAGGTTCTTTTTTGTGACAAGACAAAATAGGAGGGCTCGTCATGTGTACCATGAGGCCACCAGGTCAACTGAAAAATTAGCCAACATAGGTGTTGATGTTGGTAGTTTGGTGACATGAAAACAAGGTGTGCCACGAGAAGTGGAAAATATTATTAGTCATGAAAAGAAACCTACCCATTAAAGAGAAATATGAATGGGTGTTCTTTCCCTATGGAGCTGGTAATAACTATGGGGTTTCCCTCTAAATCATACCAAATTGGAAATGAAGATAACCGGGTGTAAGCCTTGGAAGATTTTGATAGAGAATAGGAAATGGGCAAGCAACAGGTTTCACAAGTGTAAAGTTCCAAACTTCAATTTCCTATCAATGTAAGTAATGTTTACAGTTATGTTTAGGTATGGGTGTGCCTTGTTAGTAAGGTGTTGTAGGGGATTCAACACAAGTTATGGTAAGAAATTTTCAAGGATGACTAGGATCTACAATCTCAGCAGAAGGTTGGATATTGTAATAGGTTTTGGGTTAACCTGCAAAACCCGATAATTAATGAAGACTTTTATTTACCAAAAAAAAATAGTATATATAAAATTATATTGTCATAGATGAAAAATGCATCAAAATATTATAAACAGGAAGAACCACAAAATTAAAGAGGATACACAAATTGTAAATTACCTTTTTCATATATATATTTAAAATATATTATAATGTCTTTAATTTTTTTGAAAACAATAGAATTTTCATTCAACACAAAAAAATTTCAAACTACTTTTGACATTCTGGATGTTCTGTCGATGATTTTCCTGGACATGAGGTTTCTCCAGGACCTACATGTTCTATTACTTTTTCTTCTTCTTCTACACCAGGCATTGGTAGTGCTATGGATCTGACTAAATTTTATTCTCATTTCTTAAAATTTTCCAACAACCCAACTTCTTCTTTGGTGGGATCTTGAGGCACTTTCAAACTAGAATTTTTCTCTAGTCCTTCCCTTCTTAGGATATCTGAATCCATTTTAATTTTATCCCACAAATATTTTTTGAGAATGTTAGTATCTATTACTTTATGTTGGACTGTTCTCTTCATAATAATGGCCATTTCCAAAAATTTCTTTACAACCTTTATGTTGACTTGCATGCTTTGAACCTATAATTTCAAAATTTTAAAATTTGACTACAAAATAAAAAAACATAAGTTAGTAGAGTTATATGACATAATTTAAGCAACTTCAATAGTTTTACAACATAATTTAGTAGAGTTAGAAAAGGAAAAATATGCATCTAAATTCTTATCTTGACCACATCTCTTGCAACTAAAGCAACTTCAATAGTTTTCTTGTTTAAAGCCCATTGGTTAGAGTACACTTGGCCTTCAGCATTGATGTTCTCAATTCTATTCAACATAATATTTAAAACTTCATCATCAGATGAAGTCATACATGTCATTAATCTTGATTTGGCCTGCTGTAGTAGACCACTAAGCTTCTATGGTTCATTCTCATATTGATACAAAAGAGTCTCCCTTCTATTAAATTTTTTATAATGGGCATTTATTTTCTTAATAAGTACTTTAACCTAATTTTCCTACTATTTCATAACTTGTAAATCTTTAAGCATCCTCTCTTTGAGGGTTGCTTCAATACCATCACTCATAGACTACTGAATATCAAATTTAACTTTGTCATCCTCAGATTAAGGATGATAGTGGGCTTCCATAGCAGGAGTGGATACTATTTTCTCAGCTATTTGGGATGTTGTTTCTTCTGCCTTTGCATGTGGATATTCAAGAACATCCGTCGCTTGAAATCCCTCATTGTTTCCTTGTAAAAAAAATTCATCATCAAGCAGAATATTATCTAATTCAACATTTGCAATTGACACCTCTAGTATTTGACTTGTGTTAAATGAAATGTGGGGAAACACCCTGTGATCTTGGTTGCATAAGTGTTTTTCCCCTTCCACCAGCCATATTTATTTGGCCTCTCATTTTCTGCGCCTATGGTTGTTGTCGTGCTGGTGGTGACCTCATGAATTGCTGCTCTTGGCTTCTCATGACTTGATCTTGAGAGCCACCTAACATTCAAATAAGAAATTGCCAAAAATATTTTCAAAAAATAAAAAAACTTTAATTTCAAGTAAAGAGAATGATTTACCTGACAATGATTGGATATCATGTACAATTTTGTGGCGAGGGGTTCTGCGTAATTCTAAAAACATAATTTTTTAAATAAAACTTATAATTTTATATAACACACTAAGAAATTTGTAGTCTTTTCATGGTTGGTTATCCATGGAAGAATTCTAACCATTGATAATATGATGCATAAAGGTATTTGTATCACTAATCATTTTTATCTATGCAGGGATAATTGTGAGACCATTTATCACATTTTCCTTGAGTGCCCTTTTTCCTTAACTATCCTAAGTGGGGTTTTTCAGGCCTTCAATATTTCATTCGTTAAACCAGCCATCGTACTTGATTTGTTCATCCAGTGGCCTTGCCCCTTTTCAAGAAAAATACTTAGATACATGTGGAAAATTTATCTCAATCACTATATTTGACAAGTGTGGTTAGAAAGGAACCATAGAGTCTTTAATGAGTCTATCCATGATCATCAAACTATCATTTCTAGGATCTTATCCTTTGCCAATGAGAATGTGAACCTTCCATTTTGATAGTCATAAACCTCATCTGTATGAGACCATGTTTGCTCAATATTTAAGCTTAACCTTGTTAGATGAGTTTGTGCCTAGGGTAGTCAACCCTAGAGCCAATGTTAAGTGGTTCCCACCTCCTATGGGTTGGTTTAAGCTTAATTTTGATGGAGCAGATAAGGACAATCATGGTAGAGTAGGCGCTGGTGGCATTGTGCGAGATCATAATGGGAATATGATGCTTGTATTTTCTAAATATTTGGGAATAAGGACGAACAACGAAGCTAAATCTAGAGCTATGTGGAGAGGCCTTCAAATGACTCAAGACTTAGAAGGCAATTTGATCGTAGAAGGAGACTCTATGCATATTATAAATCTCCTCAATAATTGGAAAACACCTCATTTGAGGATTAAAACAATTGTTGAAGAGGCTAGGATCATTTTCCAAGGAAGATAGGACAAAAAATCCCAACATGTCTTTCGGGAAGCTAATAAAATTATTGATAAGCTAGCCAATTTGGGTGTCGATGGTGATAGAATTTTCAAATGGGAACATGGTGTCCCAAGTGAAGTAGAGGAGCTTATTCAACAAGAATGCCAAGAATGATAGTCAAATTTACCAATAGGGAAGGCACTATAAGTTTGAAGTCTAAGAGTATTCCCATCTCTTTTTTGAAATAGACTCACAATAAAAATTATCCGAGCTGTCAGTCTTCGTGGATGCTGCTTGGAAATACCACAAAGACTAATGGGGATAGTCACATGTCAGATAACATGGCTTCTAGTCATATTAGTAATTTAAGGTTGGTTTATAATCACATGGCAGGAAAGAAATGACAATATAAGAATTTGAACTAGAGCCACATGGACCACCAGATAGCCACTGCCATAAATCTAGCCAGCAGGTTCACTTCTCCAAGGCTGATTGACCAAGACGGGATGTGGTCCCAAAGCATGTCATATATGGAAGAAAGCAATTACCAAAGGATTATTAAGAGTAACTATCAATATAGAGCTTGTGGGAGTTTTTTCAGTACTCTGCTATGTGTGTTTGCAGTTTTTTGTTTCTCCATTGTTTCAAGGAAGGGATCCGTGTCTGTTTATTTTTTTGTAATTATGATGCAGGTGTGTTTTCTCGGGGTATACCCAAAATGTTGTATGGGAAGTTTATTTTTTATAAGAGGCTATGTGCCTTACTGAATGTAATGGCTTTGGTGGTATGTAGATTTTACATATATAGGATCTTTAGTAAGGACATGTTCATCAACAACCCTGGGTTGATTTTTGTAAAAGGTTTTGGGTCGACCTATAAAACCTGGTATTAATGCTATAGTATCTTATATGCCAAAAAAAAAAATGCACTGATAAAATATTGAAAGTGAAACTTACATGTAGGATGGTTGATCTGACAAGATTTAGGTCGATTTACAAATGGAGGTGGATGAGAAGGAGTAACCTGCAGTGTACATTTTGCTAGCCTCGATAATGGTGATGATTTTGTTTTAGTTTCTTTACAATCACCACATACCTCATGCATGTGATTCCTTACACTAACATCCTATTTTTTAGTTTTTGTCACTGCCTTTCTCTGCAATTAGGTGCAAAAAAAATTAAAAATGAAAATAGAGCTAAAATATATTTAAAAAATGGATGTGAAACATGGACTTACCATCAATTCCTCTAAAATCATACCCAAGTTCAGTAGTGTGGGATGCAATACTGTTGGTATTTTAGTATTTTTAAATCATGAAAACTTTCATAAAAAAGAGCTAAAATAAAGTTAACGATCGCCACCATTTTGACTTCCTCTATCCCAACATCATGCAACTTTGTTCTAATGCATTCTAATATGTACGTGCACCAGTCGAAGTGAGTACCTTAAATGATGTAAATGATATAGGTCAATGCCCATAACATAATTTTTGTTCTTCCAAGAAAAAATTGTCTTGCTTGAAAGAACTTGATAATGACCTTCAAATATTTAATTTCAACATAGCTATTTTTTAAGCCTCTCTTAGACTTAGCCATGAAAGTTGCATAAAAAAATTATATGAAAAATAAAAATGTTAAATTTTGAACAAAATAGAAATAATTTATGGGAATTATACCTTCAACCACTTTCAGGGGAAGATCATATTCATCCTCTAAGTATTTTTTATCATGCTTACCCATTGATAACCTCAGAGACACGATAGGAAAACTCTTGTGTGGAAGTTATGTTAACCTATGTATGTCGAAAGGTGTGATGGTGAATGATATTTGTGTATTCCAAAATAATACATTCATTGTTGCACAGTCATGGTCATAACAATCAATGATACTATGTAAAAGGTGCTTGTCAATCTTGAATTGCAGTATTGTTAGCAAGTGTTGCAAACCTAACGCAAATATCCATGTATTGTCATAACCAGGGGTGGTTGACAAATCTATCATGGCGGTACAAGTAGAGTTCTTGAAAACCAAATTTCCAATGGTAGTTTGAGTAGAGGTGGTAGGATTGGCCATTTTTCATTGATAAATTAAAAGGAGAAAATGGATTGCAAAGAGTGTGGGGTGATGGTGTATCAAGAAGAGTTCGATAGCAATCTTAGAAATGTAATCAAAAAATGACTTCTCGATGTCTATTTATAGATAGAAATGATAGGATTTGGACACATGGTAGAATTTCATTTGGTATTCAATGAGGCTAACCGATCACCTGACACATGGTAGAGTAAACATTGGTCTAGTTATAGATCTTGCATTCCACCCGATCTATTTGCAGGACCTTGGAATTCACCTGATCTATTTTTAGGACCTCAAAATTCACCCAGTTCGTTAGCTGAACTATGGTTATCATCCAAGAAGTTTACCGGTCAATGGTTTCCATTCGGGTCATTGGTCGGTCTATGATATACACCCGATCTGCAATTTGGACTTCATTTTTCACTTAAGTTGTAGGCTAGTCTTTTATTTATACCCGATCTACTATCTAGACCTTAATTTTCACCCAACCCATTAGTCGACCCTTGAATTCCACCCGAGCCATTAGCCGGTCCTTGATTTCCACCCAAGCCATTACTTGGTCCTCGATTTCCACTTGGGCCATTTTTTGTGCTTTGATTTTCACTTGGCCCGTATCATCGATTCTTGCTTTCCACCTGGTCGGTCACTGATCCATGTTTTACACCTAGTATATTTCTTGACTTTATTTATTACCTGATGCAAAATTGGGTTGTGTTTTTACCTGGTCCATTCCTAGATTGTGTTTTCCATCGGTTCACCAATTTTTTTCAATTTTTTTTAAATTAAGATAACTGGCCATGTCCTCCAATATGAGGTTGTCCTAGATTTTCCAGGGATTCACAACGGATCCATAATGTTTTTACAAGGACATTTCAGGTTTGACCCCTTATGCATAACCCTAATGTCAACGATATTATAGCCAAATCCAAAACCTGTGGTCAAAATCTTGAGGATATTCACCAAATATTTGATCGCCTTGTAGAACATAATGTCCAATTAAATCCAAAAAATGTGTCTTTGGTGTTACCATAGGCAAAATTTTAGGTTTTATTGTTTCATAAAGAGGTATCGAAATAGATCCCCAAAAGGTCCAAGCTATCCTTGATATGCCTCCCCCTACGAATCTAAAACATCTTTGTACCTTGCAAGGAAGAATTCAATCCATTCGGTGATTTATTATGTTGGACATTTTGAGTCCCTAAGCTAAAATATTGGAATTGATGTCAAAAGGTTATTTTATGTCAACATGATCTATGATGGTATGCACTATGTTTTGTGAAAGTGCAAGGAAGGGTTTTTATCAAAACCAAGGTAGGAAAAATAAAAGGTTTTATTTAAAACCATGGATGGCATATTTGAAATGGGTTTTTATTAAAACCCAAGTTGGATTTTTGTTTCATCAAAAAAGGTGCCCCGATGATGGAGAAATTTAATTTTAAAGGTTTAGTTTAAATTTTAATTTATTTATAATTTAAATCTAAATTTTAAAATTAAATAAATAGTTTTCCGCCATGTCCGTCGATGTCATGAGGGAAATTTTAAAAGCACCGATGTTTCCAAGTGAAAGGAAAGGCATATAAATTTGCCACCAAGTTTTTTAAATCGATTATCCTTGCTTTTTGATAATATTGCATGGGATATGTGAAGGAAAGAGCTTGTGTTTTGTTTTATGTGATGCAACGAATAGTTAAAAGAAGACATCGATCACTTCCTAAATATCATTGGGCAGCATGGCCTAGTGGCAGCTTGGATTGTGTAAAGGTGTTGATAGCACGTAGGTTGTGAGTTTGATTCCTGTGAGCATTATTTTAGCATTGTATTGGTTGAAGTGTTGTTCGTTGTTTAAAATCTCATGGGTGAAAAGAAGAAGCATAAGGAGCACAAGGTGGAATAGCTTCCATAAGGGAAGCGTGACCCACTTGGTGGGTGGAGGGAGTGCAAAGGCACACTCACTACAAGTCTTGGGTTCAAGTCACCCAAAACACATTTTCGCATGGCTTGTTGTCACCAGATTCTTTGGAGCCAAAAATATTTTATTTTCTAAGGTATGCCCGTCGCCGCAATTTTCGGAGAATAAATAATTAATGTTTTAATTTATCAAATCTAAGGTTTCAAGCACCATTATTGAAGGTATACTATGGTGATGTGATTTATGAGTTGTGGTTTATGTTTTGCACTATTTTATGTGGGAATTTTTGCATTAAGGATATTAGTGAGTTGTGCATTAGTACAAAGTAATTTTTAGGAGAAATAAGGGAATGGTAAATGGTTGTCATGATATTCATGCTATGCTTAATTAATTGAGGAAATAATTATTTTTAATTATTTTCTAGTGGTGGATGTGATTTTGACTAGGAGAAATAAGGTGTAAAAGGTTATGATATTTGTTTTGTAATTTCTCCTAACCGTCATGAATTTTGGGAAGACAATATTGTGATTGTGGCAGATTTCCAAAGAGGCTTCTTCATATTCATAAAATGTATGAGCACATTCTCCTATTGATTGATTTGGGTGGTTGATTTATAGAAATATCATTGGAGTGAAATAGATTGATTGTGGTTTCCTTTTCAAAAGTGATTGGTTTAATGCTTCAAGGTTTTCTGGTTTGAGAGTTGTTATTAAACCTTGTTTTATAAGCATTGTTGTTGAAACCATTAGTTGTGTGAAAAACCTGAGTTAGGGTTTGAGAAGAACATGAGTATCATTGTTATGTAAAGAATGTTTTATAAGCATTGTTGTTGAAACCCATTGGTTGTGCAAAGAACTTGAACTTGAGTTTGATAAGAACATGAGTATCATTGTTATGTGAAGAATATTTTATAAACATTGTTATTGAAGCCCATTGGTTGTGTAAAGAACTTGAATTTAAGTTAGAGAATAACATGAGTATCATTGTTATGTGATATTTGTGGTTGAGCATTGTTGGAAACATTTTGAGTTGGTTGATACATGCTTGGACTAGGGTTTGTGAGAAAGGGTTGTTCATTAAGGTGATTAGTTGAGTTGAGTTGATTGAGCCTAGTCAGGTGGATGCATGTGGTTGTTCAAGTTCCATAAAACAAACTATTCTATATTCTAAATTGAGTTGATATTGGATTTGAGTATAAAATATATTGAGTCTCTAAAAATTATCTTTATGCTTCTGTGAGATTGATTTGAGTCGAGATTGAGATTTGAGAGAACATATTGACTCTCTAACAATTTTCTTTATGCTTCTATGATATTGATTTGAATTGAGATATTTATTGAGCATTAAGTATAGAACATATTGAGTCTATAACAATTCTCTTTATGATTCTATGATATTGAACAAGTTCTGTGTGAGCTTGTTAAGCAAATTTGAGACAAGTCTTTGAGAAGGATTGTGGACTAATTTTGAGTAATATTTTATGGATGTTTGCTATGCAGATTTGAGAAAGTCCTAGAGAGGACTTATTGAGAAAATTTGATAAAGTCCTAGAGAGGACTTATTGAGTAGATTTGATAAAATACTAGAGAGGACTTATCGAGCATATTTGAGCAGGTTCTATGTGGACCTGTTGAGCAGATTTGGATAGGTTCTGTGTGGACCTATTGAGAAAATTTGGATAGGTTTTGTGTGGATCTATTGATAATATTTGGACAAGTTCTGAGTGATCTTGCTAAGAAAATGTGAGAAGGTTCTGAGTGAGCCTATTGAGAATATTTGAGCAGGTTCTAAGTAAACCTATTGATAGATCTTTGGAGGTGACATAGTATAGAGGACAGAGTCTCAATGGATAGAGATCCAATAGCCATGACAATTGAAGATATATTTGAGTGAGGAGTCTTTAAGTGGAGAGATATCCACCAGTCAGTGCAACAGAGAGACAGAGTCTTCTAGAAGATGACTAGAAAGAGCAGAAGGGGAAAGAGTTCTCCTGTGGAAGAGATCCACGAACTTGAGATTAGGGGATCAACATCTCCTTCAAACAGAGGTCCATAAACATTGTAATTATAAAGGATTTCCATGATATTATTTGAGAAATATTTAGAAGAAACATTTTCTCTATGGAGGTATCCCACATTAGGTGAGCCACGTTAAAATTGGTGTCTCTATTGTGTTTGATGATTTGTGCATTGCTTTGGTTATTGATATTTATATTGCCATTGATTATATTGATTAATACTATTTGGGAAAGAAAAGTAAAAAGTGGTCTTATATTGTTCACCCCCCTATCAGTATAAGCTTGTGTTCTTCAATTGGTATTAGAGATGGTTCCTTTGAAATAAGTTTAATAGCTTGAAGGAATATCCTACAAGAACACAAATGGCAAAGAAAGGCAAGAGTAGAAGCATGAGATACAAGAAGAAAAGAACACCTATGGTCATAAAAGAAAAGTAATGTGAGTTTAACATTATTGTGTTGGGAGGACACATTAAAATAGATTCAATAGATGAATCAAGTAATGGAGAAATATCCAAACTAATAAAGTTTTGTACCAGATGTGGGAACACAGGTCACCATGCAACTTATTGTCCACAAGAATTTTTTGTTTATGGTCAACTTGTCCATGATGTAAGGTATTGTAATAGGTTTAGTAGTAGTGAAGATGAATATTATATCCTTGGAAATGAAATCCTAAAGATTGGTTCAATACAGGATAACAAGGACAATCAAAACATGTATGAAGAAGAAACTATACTTTTAGTAATAGAAGAAAAAGAAGATGCTTCAGAACAAGAAAAAGGGGAAGCTACTCTTAAGGATATTATTGAATTGAAAGGAGAGAATTTAGAATTGAAGGCTCAAATACAATAAGATGAGAAATTTAAGACAAATCTTCTATAGGATATCTCTAACTTGAGAGATAAGGTTGAAAAATCAATAAGAATTGAAGAAGGTATGATTAAATAATAAAAGGAAAAAGAGATAGAATGTGAAAGGCTTATGATTACTCTTGAAGAACTAAAAATAAAGAACTCAGGATTGAGGGATCAAGCTCAATAAGATGAGAAATAAAAGGTAAGGTTTCTACAGGAACTCACTAACTTCAAAATCAAGGTTGAAGAGACAAGAAAAATTGAAGAAGGTATGACCGAAAAATTAAAAACACAAGATATAGAGTGTAAAAGATTAGAGCATGAAATAATTTCACTAAGGATGGAAGTAAAAGTTTCTAAGGACAAGCTACACAAGTTTGAGGAAAATTCAAAGACCTTGGAAAGGACTATAAATGCACAAAGGTCATCAGTCATCATAACAGGTCTTAGTTCTAAAGAAAAATGAGGGAAACAAGAAGCAAAAAAATGAGAGCCAAGCTCAAACACCAGAAAATAAGAAGAGCTATAAGAAGATAGTTTAAGTGAAAGTGGGAAATCATAGGATGAGTTGAACAACAAATAGTTCAACAAAGAGAGGAACAATCCATAAAGAAGATACAGATGGAACAACAATCAGAACAGGAGACCAATGAGGTCAAGACAAGGAGGATTCAATGGAAGATGCTTTTCATGTCACAAGTTTGGGCATATGGCTTGACAATATAGGACACATGAAAGATAGGAATATGGGAAAGGACAGCTTTTTCATGGGTATTGCTACTCATGCAATGGGTTTGGTCACAAGGCAATGAATTGCGGGGTTCATGATAGAAGAAGATATGGCTTCACTAGGAGAAGTCCTAAGATAGTTGCACCTCCAAGGAACAATAACATTAAGTATTATAAGTGCAATAATGATGATCACATAGCAAGATGGTTTAGATCAAATATTCTAGAAGTAGGCATGAACAAGAACATGAACAGGAACTAGAATATGAAAAAGAACAGGAATATGAACAGTAATAAAGGCTCAAAAAATAATAGGAATAGAAACATGGATTAGAACAAGAACGAGAATAGGAACAAAAGTGACAACAAGAACATGAATGATGACTTGGAAAGAAACAATGATAGGATTCAGAAGACTCAAAGAATAAGAGATAAATATAAAGACAAATAACAGTGCTTTCGAGGAGTAGAAATACTCCCACCCCAAAATTAACCACCTCATGTGGAGGTGGGGGAGGTGCTAAGCTAAGAGGCTCATTCTTAGAGCTGAGCCCCAAAGGTGACCCTTTGCCATTGTGTCAAAGGGGGAGAGATTTATGTATATTTGGGAGAGTTTTTATATGGGGAGAGATTTGATATTTGAGAGAGCATTGAGCCAGGGGGAGCAAAGTCGCAGGGGGAGCAAAGTCCTAGGGGGAGCAAAAAAGAAGATCAGGTTTTAGTAAAATTAATATGTATTGCTATCAATGATAAAGGGGGAGATTGTTGGACATTTTGAGTCCCTAAACTAAAATGTTGTAATTGATGTCAAAAGTTTATTTGATGTCAAAAGGATCTATGATGGTATACACTATGTTTTGTGAAAGTGCAAGGAAAGGTTTTTATCAAAACCAAGGTAGGAAAAATAAAAAAGTTTTATTTAAAACCATGGATGGCAGATTTGAAATGGGTTTTTCTTCAAACCCAATTTGGCTTTTCGTTTCATCGAAAAAGGTGCCCCAATGATGGAGAAATTTAATTTTAAAGGTTTAGTTTAAATTTTAATTTATTTAATATTTAAATTTAAATTTTAAAATTAATTAAAAAAATTTCCTCCATGTTCACCGATGTCATGAGGGAAGTTTTAAAAGTGTCAAAATTTTCAAGCGAAGGGAAAGGCATATAAATATGCCACCAAGTTTTTAAATCAATTATCCTTGCTCATTGATAATATTGCATGGGATATGTGAAGGAAAGAGCTTGTGTTTTGTTTTATGTGACGTAGTGAATGGTTAAAAGTAGACAATGATCACTTCCAAAATATCATTGGGCAGCGTGGCCCAGTGGTAGCTTAGATTGTGCAAAGGTGTTGATAGCATGGAGGTCGTGAGTTTGATTTCCATGAGCATCATTTTAGCATTGTATTGGTTGAAGTGTTATTCGTTGTTTAAAATCTCATGGATAAAAAGAAGCATAAGGAGCACAAGGTGGAATAGCTTCCACATGGGAAGCTTAGCCTAGTTTGTGTGCGGAGGGAGTGCAAAGGCACACTCATTGCAGGTCTTGGGTTCGAGTCACCCAAAACCCATTTTCGGATGGTTTGTTGTCACCGCATTATTCGGAGCTGAAAAATATTTTATTTTTAAGGTATTCCCATTGCCACAATTTTTGAAGAATGAATAATTAATGTTTTAATTTGTCAAAGCTAATGTTTCAAGCACCATTATTGAGGGTATACTATGGTTATGTGATTTATGAGTTGTGGTTTATATTTTGCACTATTTTATGTGGGAATTTTTGCATTAAGGAGCTTATTGAGTTGTGCATTATTGCAAAGTGATTTTTAGGAGAAATAAGGGAATGGTAAATGGTTGTGGTGATATTCATGCTATGCTTAATTAATTGAGGAAATAATTATTTTTAATTATTTTCTAGTGGTGGATGTGATTTTTGACTAGGAGAAATAAGGTGTAAAAGGTTATGATATTTGTTTTGTAATTTCTCCTAACCCTCATGAAGTTTGGCAAGAGAATATTGTGATTATGGCAGATTTCCAAAGAGGCTTCTTCATCTTCATAAAATGTATGAGCACATTCTCCTATTGATTGATTTGGGTGGTTGATTTATAGAAATATCATTGGAGTGAAATAGATTGATTGTGGTTTCCTTTTCAAAAGTGATTGGTTTAATGCTTCAAGGTTTTCTGGTTTGAGAGTTGTTATTAAACCTTGTTTTATAAGCATTGTTGTTGAAATCATTAGTTGTGTGAAAAACCTGAGTTAGGTTTTGAGAAGAACATGAGTATCATTGTTATGTGAAGAATGTTTTATAAGCATTGTTGTTGAATCCCATTGGTTGTGCAAAGAACTTGAACTTGAGTTTGAGAAGAACATGAGTATCATTTTTATGTGAAGAATGTTTTATAAGAATTGTTGTTGAAGCCCATTGGTTGTGCAAAGAACTTGAACTTGAGTTAGAGAAGAACATGAGTTTCATTTTTATGTGATATTTGTGGTTGAGAATTGTTGGAAACATTTTGAGTTGGTTGATACATGCTTGGACTAGGGTTTGTGACAAAGGGATGTTCATTAAGGTGATTGGTTGAGAAGATTTGATTGAGCATAGTAAAGTGGATGCATGTGGTTGTTCAAGTTCCATAAAACAAACTATTCTATATTCTAAATTGAGTTGATATTGGATTTGAGTATAGAACATATTGAGTCTCTAACAATTCTCTTTATGCTTCTATGAGATTGATTTGAATTGAGATATTGATTGAGCATTAAGTATAGAATATATTGAGTCTCAAACAATTCTCTTTATAATTCTATGAGATTGAACGAGTTCTGTGTGAGCTTGTTAAGCAGATTTGAGACAAGTCTTTGAGAAGGCTTGTGGACTAATTTTGAGTAAGATTTTGTGGAATCTTGCTATGCAGATTTAAGTAGGTCCTAGAGAGGACTTATTGAGAAAATTTGAGCAAGTCCTATAGAGGACTTATTGAGAATATTTGAGCAAGTTCTAGAGAGGACTTATTGAGCAAATTTGAGTAGGTTCTATGTGGACCTATTGAGCATATTTGTACAAGTTCTATGTGGACCTGTTGAGCAGATTTGGACAAGTTCTGAGTGAGCTTGGTGAGCAGATGTGAGCAGGTTTTGAGTGAGCCTATTGAGAATATTTGAGTAGGTTCTAAGTGAACCTATTGAAAAAGCTTTGGAGGTGACATAGTATAGAGGACAGGGTATCAATGGATAGAGATCCAAAAATTAGGATAATTGAATATAGATCTGAGTGAGGATTCTTCAAGTGGAGAGATATCCACCAGTCAGTGTAGCAGAGATACAGATTCTTCTAGAAGATAACTAGCCAGATCAGAAGGGGAAATATTTCTCTTGTGGAAGATATCCATGAACTTGAGATTAGGGTATCAACATCTCCTTTGTAAAGAGGTCCATAAACATTGTAATTGGGAAGGATTCCCATGAGATTATTTGAGAAATATTTGGAAGAAATATTTTCATTGTGGAGGTAGCCCACATTGGGTAAGCCACATTAAAATTGGTGTCTCTATTATGTGTGATGATTTTTGCATTGCTATGGTTATTGCTATTGATATTCCCATTGATTATATTTGTTAATACTATTTGGGAATGAAAAGTAAAAAGTGGTCTTATACTGTTCACCCCCCCTCTCAGTATAATCTTGTGTTCTTCATATCATCCAACTTTCTAATAAGTGTCAATCGTTCAATAATCTTCTTTAAAAGGGGGTCCCTTTCAAATCGGACCATAAATGTCAAATCGTATTTGATTCCATCAAATCATACCTCACATCTCCCTCCATTATATCACCACCCCATCTATATCAACCTTTTAATCTTTAATTTTTTGCAATCGATGTCGCGTTGGGCACACTCCTCGCTCAGAATAATGAAATGAACCAAGAACATGTCGTAACTATATCAATCACACATTGATTAGTTACAATACATGGTATGCCTATATGGAAAAATTTTACCTTACCATTGTATTTTATACATAGAAACTACGACATTACATGATTAATCACACTACCTATGTACTAGCCCACGATAACCCACTTCGCTACATGATGGATACGAGCTAGCATAATTTTCATATGGCCAAATGAATCATGTTTCTCATGGAATTCAATCTCGAATTAATTAGTCAAAAATCCATCAAATGCCAAGTCATTGATGATCAGCTGGCTGATGCCCCTTACCAAGTCATACCCCATTACTCATCCAACTTTCCCATAATTCTGTATTCTATACTACTAAAGCTGAAGAATTGGTGGAACCTGAATCAATAACTAACTTAACCCTATTTTTTAATGGCTCTCTTTGTAATAATAGAGGAGGTGTAGATATAGTCTTTTTCACTCCATAGGGAGAGTCGCTCCCCTTTTCCTTCAAATTAGGCTTCCCTTGTACCAATAACAATGTCGAGTACAAAGCTCTCATCCTTGGATTAAAATAAGTAATCTCAATGCATATTCGGTGCCTAGACATATATGGTGACTTACTTCTCATTGTGAATCAAATTAAGGAGAATGACAATGTCGTTGCCTAGTCCTTCAACAATACAAATAGGTTATCAAACATTTGCTGACCCAGTTCAAGTGGTATGACATATCTACTACTCCCTGTTCTACAATTTTTTTGGAAGATACTATGGCTTCGCTAGGCTCACTCATTCCACAAAATCCACTTTTTGATACAATTAACGTGTCCATTCACACCCTCTTCCATTCCATAATTTCTACCAACCTGCATTCTCATGACGATAGCATCAATATCATCAAAGTTGAACTACATGACCCATGGTTTTCCCAAGTAAAACATTACATTAAGCTCAGAATTATCCCACTTGATCTAAATTATATGCACAAAAGACTTTTTAGATTGTGCATAATTTGCTATACATTGATAGGAGATATCCTTTACAAGTGAAATTATGACAAAGTATTATTGCTCTATCTCAAACCATGTGAAGCCCAACACAACACCCAAGAGGCTCATGACGGTACTTGTAGCAGTTATTTCAGTGGTATGGCTATTACCAAATGTATTTTATGAATGGGCTATTACTAGACCACAATGGAACATGACTGTTGTGACTGTCAAAAAGTGTATCAAATGCCAACATCATGCCAATATTACACACTTGCCTTATTAGGATATTCAACCTATTCAGTAAATGTGGCACTTTTCACAATGGGGTTTGGATCCTATCAAAAAAATCACTCTTGCATCATATGGAAATCACAAGTTCATCATTACAAAAATTGAGTACTTTAAAAAATGGATTGAAGCCATCCCTTTAATCCAAATGACCGGTCCTAAAATTATTGATTTTATCACCAAAAATATAATTTGCTATTTTGGTATCCCATCTAATATTACATCTGATAATGGTATCCCATTCAAGAACAATAATGTTCATGCATTATGTGATAAATTCAACATCTAGCATAGCTTTTCTACTCCATACTATCCACAGGGTAATGGTCAAGCATAAGCTACAAACAAAACCATTTGCACCATTCTTTGCAAGACCATTGTAGAGTCACATTACGATTGGCATAATCAAATGTCGTTAGCATTATAGACATATCATACGAATATTCATACTCCAACTAGAGCAACCCTATTTTCTCTTGTATATGGTGTTGAATCCATTATACCTTTGGAGCTCGAAATACCATCCTTATGAGTCCCTATGCAAGAATTTATTGATGATGACATCTCTCATCAAGAAAAGTTAGATCATTTGACCCTATTGGATGAAGGTCGCATTCATGCTATTGAACATACACACGTTTACCAAGATTATCTTTTATGTGCCTATAACTCTAAGGTACACCAACAAGAATTTCAAGTTGGATATTTAGTCCTTAAAGAGAACCAAAAAATTACTAGCCAACCATGTTATCTCCACGATAAATTATATCCAATTGGCTAGGTCCCTACGTGGTCATTCAAAAATTTGTATCAAGAGCATATAATATTTCTACATTAGAAAGCATTGCTGAAATTGAACCCATTAACATTATTCATCTTCGAAAATTTTATGCCTAAGAGTAGGCATCACAGTTCATCATTACTTGTACATATACATGATTACACACAAAAAAAAAAATTACAAACAACAACAAAAACTCAAAAACATACTCAAAACCTTTTTGGCATTTTGTGGCATTCAATCCAATTACATTTACATCTAAATTTTCTCCACCCACACTTTCTTCCTTCTTCTTTCTCCTCCACTTCTTCTATAATAAATGTTGTATGGTCACGCTTCGAGCGACTACATACCTTTCATTCCTCTTCTTCTCTTCGTTTCATTCTATTTCTTCTCTTCTTTTCTTATTGTTACTTATAAATATTGTATGGTCATGCTTCTAATGGCTACATACCTTTGATTTGGTTTCCTTTCTTCTCTTCTTCTTCTTTTCATTTCTATTCTTCCACTTTTATTATATCATTCTTTCTCTTTGTTTCTTTCCTCATCATCTCCCCGCTCACCTCATCACCTCATTTCATTGCACATAATACTGGGGCAACCTTGTACATAAATTTCCACTTTCATTCATTTGCATAATCACATTACTTGCTTCATGCTTTGCTTCAGCTCCATACATTTTAGCATACTCAAAATTTGCATTCATACATGCATATGTACATAATCATTGTGAATACCATGCTTGGAGAATTAAATATGCACACGCTAGCATAACCGGTTTGGTGCCCAATCCCATTTTTATGAGATAGGATTGTTGAAATATTTTGAGTGCTTCACCCATGTATAATTATATAATCAACCACCATACAAAGTTGGCACACTTCAAAAGCATTTCCATACTTTCCTTGGATAACTTGCTCTCATTTATGGATTAAATTGCACATTCTACACACTAAGCAAATTTTGAAAATAGGGCTGGCTACACTGTATGCATGTTGATTGCCTAGAAATAATTGTCTTTCTTATCATATCATTTACATTATTTATCTCAAACCTAAGGATTGAAAAAAGAAAAAGCTACAAATCAAAATGAAAAGGACAAAAAACAAAAGCCAACACCCATAAAAAAAAGCAAAGGAAAAAAATACAGGGGCAAAAATCAAAAGGAAAATCCTCGAAAGTACTATAAAAAACTTGAATCCCTGCAATCCTCATGTCACTATTAATGAGCTATATTATAGGCTAAGTTACCATGCAGCTAAAAACCACTCTTTTTCAAAATGGTCAAATGAACATCACTTTACACACACTAATCTATGATTGAGGTCTTATTTACCAAGATAGCCTAGATATGTTAAATAAATTTTGCTCAGTTATTCAATGGATTTTATTACTTAAAACTATAATTTTCGAATCCATTTCATAACGTTTTCATATATGAATTCTGAAAATAATGGAATGGATTACACCATATAATTTTTGCAAATATGTAAAACACTTTCTCTAAGCAATACTCCTTCACTCTTGCATTTTAACCACACACATATTCACTTTACATCATTTCATATATCATGTCCTATTTATCTATGCATTCAACCATTCAATGTATATATACGGTTACACCCTACCACATATACATCATTCACACTCATATATAATCACAAAGTAGAAGAAAACATACACATCAATGCCATCAAACACAAATACCACATAATATCATGTATATATTTCTATATATCTCAAAAAGTGCCATCAGGCTATAATAAAGTGTGTATACCCATTCGGTTACATCACACATGTCTATATCATATATATAGCTATCTATAAAAATTGCTATACGACTATAATCAAGTTATATAACCATGTCGATATACATCTGCCAAAAACATATCATTATATATACATTCATCAACAGGTAAAATGATAGGTCGATACGCCCATCGTCACCCTTGCAGCTCCCTTATCCATGCTACCCTATGGGAGTCTCTCCACTCCCCTCCTCTCCAGACACCCACTTTACCACCCCTTATGCTGAAGTGCATCCCCTGTATCTTGTACCACTGGTACCTCAATCCATCCCATTGGTACCAACCCTACTGCTTGTGATGCTACAAGTGCCAATATCTACTGGATCCTCCCCACCATTATTTTTTGACTCTGGTACGAGTGCATATGTGACAATGAAACTAAACCATAATAGGAGGGAATAGATATCTCATACATTAGTAGCTCCTAATCACACCTTGACCTCTTTGTAGCCTCCCTCATGTTGGATACTACTAATCCTATATTTACCTACTATAAATACCCCACCTATGCTCATTCCTGATCCAACTGTGGCACTGCCACCTCCAAGCCCATAATATCCCTCATAACCCATCTCTCAGCAACCTTTATATCATGCATACACTACTCTAACCGTATAATATTTGCTAGGTGGATGGCCTTTATAACCTCTATCTTAGCCCTCAATGCATCCATTAGCCCCTGTATCCTCTCCATTGACTCAATAATATCATCTCTCTACCCTCGTAAAATCCCACTCACATTTGAGCACATCTCGCTCCATCCTCAACACATCCCTCTCCTCCATCACCTGCTGCAATCTAACTCTAGCCTCATCTCTCTCCTACAAGGTTACCCTCAATTTTACCTCCACCTATTGACTCTCCTCCTCCAATACTAAGTTATTCATCACCCAATCCAACTCTGTATCTAGAAGCTTATCCTTAAGTCTCTTCACATCCTCTCGTAGCTGCTGCATCTCATCCTCAATCACCATCAACTCTTGAAACTCTAAAACAAAACCAAAGTCATCTAACTCTACTACATATCCCCACAAATACCACCCTTCTCCATCATAGGTGACTCATTTGATGAATCATCAATGATGTCCATAATTGGGACATCCTCCATCACTATTGTGCCCTTTACCATCCCATCACCCTCCTTTTTCGATGACCCTATGCCATTATCACTCACCAACAAATATCGCTCATCACGATGAGGCCTCACCCACCTAATCAGCTGATCCAACTCTACCTCATCCTCCTCACTAGGCTTGGGTGATCCTTCATACCTACGTCCATCCGCCTATCCTGGTTATACTACTCTCACCCCACCTAGTAATACCCTTGTAGGCAACACTCCTATCACCTTAGCCCATCCATCCACCACCTTGAATAGTGGCTCCCATCATAACCTGGACCACCACACATCATTCTCTAGCATGGTACCAATGTTATCCACATTAGGGATAGTTTATGGCTCATCAGTTGTCAAGTCAAGTGGTGGCACCATTAGATTTAGCCCTCCATAACTTGCCACTCTAAAAATTCATATGGGAAAATTTGGTCACCCCTACTGCAACCCAAATTATTGTAGCACCCATGAAAATGGAAAATACTCTATTTGTGATAGGTATTTCCACACCACCCATCACCCCCACTTGATACAAACTAACCGGTCTACATTCTCAACCCAATCAGGTGCTCCTCGCCATGGCCTCCATCAAACCTGAGTCATCCTCAACCCACCAAGATCCTCTTGGTGATACATCAAATCACCCTCATGAACTCTCTTCACCCTCTTCTCCATGTTTGCCCTCCATCTCATCGCATAGGACACATCATGACCATCTATACTATGTGCATCATGCGACAACTCTAATGGTTTCAAAATTAGGATATGCTTCCAAGCCCATACCTGCAATAGTGGACAAACAATAATATATATCTACTCTGTCCTCACCACCCCATGGAGCTCTCTATACATATATTCCAGTAATTTGGACGCCCATGCATACACTATGCTTCGCTCAACCATATCATACACTATCCCCATCATATTCCTATGGAATCTCACCCCTGAAGTATCTAGCAAAGCATGACTTGCTATCATCAATATTGTCATCACATGGAAATTAGATAGGAACTTCTTCTATAATATTTTGTATATTCTACCCCACCCTTTGCATCTTTCCTCTTCCATCGATGCCCAAATACCCTCTCCAATATGCCATCTCATGCATCCTTCTCTTTCATCATCACTGTAATCCCTTATATCTACAATTGATAGATGTGGTATATATCATCTAGGGTCATTGTCATCTCCCCTATCGATAGGTGAAAAGTGTTCCTATCAGTATCCCACTTCTCACCTAATATAAAAATATACACATGGTTCACATGAACCTCACACATTTCCCACACACCATAAATCCCTAAAATGCATAACCTCTCCCCATCCTATACACACCACACATCTTGTAATGTATTTTTTAACTTATGTAGTTGATGTCACGTAAATATCTTCTTCACCTACCATAAATCATACATCACATGTCATATATCACTCATAATTTTTCAAAAAAAAAGTCACTGTAAATAACCAAAATTCATGCATTTTATTTTCTAAATAGGAAAATTTCATCATCTATATATTTCAAAAAAATATTGTAGTTACATTCATCTCATACATTACATCTTTGCAACTGCACACACGTACACAAAAAAAAACCTCGTTCGCACAACCCCATGCAAATCTATCCATTTGTGCACCCCCATGCGAACCACCCGGTTTGCATGAACCCGTACAAACCTCCCTTTTTAAAAATTTTTTACACATGTGAATTTTCCCACCATCCCACAACCCATACATACATTTCATGCATGCGAAAAATGGTAAAATTATGCCCAAACATGCAAAAACATCCAAAACCCCCTTCACATATGCATGCAAAATGAGGTCATAAATAAAAATTCAAAATAATCAAAAAATCACAGATATAGATACCCATTTGACCACACAATATTGTCCTCTTGTCAATTTCCATATGCATGCACTTTCACATCCAAAACTATACGTCCCATATTATTCACGCTTTCCCAGGGTTAACGCTACTTACATGCAAAAATAAAAAACACCTTGGGATACCCATTTGGTTTTTTCACACAAAGTACACACACCTCAATACTACTTAACATACATGTCTCATCTACATCATTTCAATCAAATATATGATTCTTTTTACCCTAACCAATTCACACACTAATCGAGACAACATAATTCGCTTACCTTTGGCATCACTGCCCCCACACTTGTACTCATCGATGCACTTGCCATCCCATCCTACGCGATCTATAGTTTAGCATAACCTCACTTCTAAGTTTCTCCTCCATAGCCAATTCCCCTACTTCACATGCAAATGACATCAAAAATATCATTTTCAGCATTAAAATGTGTTTCACATGGATTTGCACATCACATGTGCGAATCTACAGGTTCACATGACCCCGTGCGAACCACCTCTATTTGCATGAACCTATACAAACTTATCTTTCCCATCCAAATTCATTGCCCTTGGCCTCAAATTCCTCTTGGATTTCTACCAATTCTCATTTTTTGTTATTTTTTCACCCAAAATATCATCATTTCTTCTTCATCATCAATCATTTCATCATCGATCCTCGTCTCCTCCATCACCAATTCATCACTTGAGGGGGTATTTATACAACACATTAAAATCTACCTTGCATATGATTAAACAACCAAATATCCAATCATAGATACAACAAATACCTAAGAAATTTTTGGTTGAAGATTATCTCAAGTCCTCATGCTAGGATAGATACAAAAACACAATTTATCTTCTTAATAAACACTCCAATCCAAAAACAAACCAATGTTTGATAGATCTCAAAAATACCTTTTATTGTAGATATATCATGGATTCTAATATTCATAGTGGCAGTCATAATACCACTTGTGAATGAAGCTCCTAAAATTTATACCCTATGACTCCAACAGTTTGTCAAATATTGTCAAAAAAGCTCATAAATCAATCAAAAGCAAAAATTGGCAAAGGCATTTGTTCCTTCCACAATTGGAACATCTCACATTGATCATAAAGTAAGGCAATCTTACTTCTTCCTCCAAAAGCAATCATTACGATGTTAAAATATTGTACTCAATAACACATCATCTTTTTATCAATGCGTATCTCTCGCAATCATCCACAAGTCATAAATTGCAAACTATTTGCCTTCCAATAATTCCATCAATTCATATCATTAATTTTTGTACTAAATCATGTTTCACACAATCTAGTACAAAAAGGAGAAAAATGTAAATACCCAAAAGTCACACATTGTCCCTCTCCTCATCTTCACGATCAATCAATTTGCAAAATCCTTGAAAATTACATAAATTGTCTAAAAACACTATTCATTTATCAAGATCACTATTCAATCATCCTTAGCCCCTTTTGGGCTATCTAATCCCCTTCCTACACTTAACTCTAGGTGCTCATGCGACCTCATTCCTAGCTCAACTAAGGTTGAATTTTCCACCATGGTCAAAAATACTTTATCGTCAAAAGACAACATTTTGTTCAAAATATGCTTTATGGATAATAATATGCTTAGTTAGATCTAATTTTGATTTTATTTAAGCCTTCCACCTCACCTAGTCTACTTTGAATAGCCTAGCCTTCCACCTCACCTAGTCTCCTTTGACTAGCCTAGCCTTCAACCTCACCTGGACTAGCCTATCCTCCTAGCCTTGCCACCTTTCATAAAAATATTTCTCCACCTCACACTCCCTTGGGTCATAAATGAAAGATGGAAACTTTTGCACACAAAAGAGAATTTTCAATTAAGAGATATTTAAAAAAAGGTGTTCATAAATGCCAAATGGATATTTTGGCCAGATCATTATGGTTTATGGATGGGTGAGGGATTCTCCCACCCAACCTCATTTATGATCCAAGACACATTAGGAGACACCTCTTAGGTGGACACCTCACCATAGACACCTCATAGGGGACACCTCATCTCCTCCTCCTCACCTTGGCCAAGTCTATAAATAGAAGGCCATTTATACCATTTTAGAGACCACCACCTTTAGCTTACAAAAAATCTACAAAAATTACTCTAGACACTCATCCATAACACAACCATCATAAACCATCATATTCACATTACCATAATAGTTTATATTCTTTTCATAATATTCCTTGTGATTGAGACATGTTATCGACATCAAAACAATAAATTTTAAAGGTGACCCACCAAAAAAGTGAAGAAGCAACAGCACCAGGACAACCCAAAAATTGATCTTATAGATTCGGTCACAAAAATACAGGTTTGCATGCCCCTGTGTGAACCTCTTGGTTCACACTAAGTTTGTACCCCCTGTGTGAATCTCTGCTACAAACAATGATCATCCAACAAGTAAATATGACATAGCTTAGAGTTTTATGTTATTTTTATTAGTTTTTAGTATATTTTAAGTCTATTTAGTGAGTATTTCATCTATATAAACATACGGTTTGAATGAGGCAAGCCCCCAAATGCTCTAACCACATTTTATAGGTCAACAAGTACACTGAACATATCAATCCAACAGTGGCACAAAAGCAAAAATCCCATAAGCACTGAGGAACATCAAGAAGATAGATCATGTTGTCTTTGTACCCATATAAAAGGGCTTCCTTAGGAAAAACCCCATTCTAGCATTCAGGGCAAGAACTGTAAAAAGGATATCTATCTATAACCTCTTTTTAATATTTTAATAACAAAAGCAGTGGATTCTATAATTTTAAATGAGAATTGTAGTGTTTTTTTTTGGTTTGATGCTCATGTAAATACAATGTTTTATATATAAGTTATGTTTGGTTAAGTATAAAAAATATATATTAAAAATAACAATGAACTAAATATTGCTCATGTGAATACAATGTTTAATTTGTGTACATGTGTGAGTGTGTGGGTATGTACACACATGCCCATAAGAAATTTGATTCTTTGTATTCTTAAAGGCATTTAACAATAATTAAACAATAATATTATCTTTTGATTTTTTATTATGTAATATTAATTATATTTATATATAAAATTAATATTACATAATAAAAATCAAATATTATATTATATATTTGATTATATGGATTGAAATGTTTTGTACCTTTATTATATCATAATTGTGTTATCATTGTATTTCTACAAATGGTACAATTATATGCAATATTTGAGTATATATTATCTAACAAGATATGAGCTTAGGTATTTTCCTTGAAATTCCATGTGTTTACCATATTGATATCATTCCATTGGATATTTTGTACACATTTAAAATATATAAACTTTTAAATTTTTAACTCATTCTATGTATCATTATTTTTTTCTTCTCAAAAAATATATATTTTATTAAGGTAATAGGAGTTTTTAAGTCCCTAAACCCATACAAAATCTCCTTGAGATCTTATTGAAATATATAACTAGAATTAAAACTACAACCAATCAACAATTGACATAAAAACCTATAGTCCCTACTCCGTAACTTATAGTTATAACACCAACATCCACAAAAAAATTATTGCTATTAAACAAACTATCATTGTCCACCTTAAACACAAAAACAACATCACAACCAGGATATAACATAAAACATAAACCAAAAGAAGAATGAAAATCCTAAACATATTGATCTAGGATTTTTATAGCCTCCAATGCCTCCAAATTCCTGGTTGGAACCTTGCCATCTATTTGACCTAGGCAATTCAATTTGCTGGCTAATGCCACTGTGGCTAGAACTCAAAATAGATATTTTATAAAAACAAAATTTTGAAAATAAAAACAATAAAATATAAAATTATATGAGTTAAAAAATTATAAAACATGTCCAACATACAATATATTATGTTCTTTCAATTTGTATTAACAACTTAAAACTTTTAAAATTTTCAACTTAAGATAGTTTTTGCACATTTAACAACTCACATTTCAACATGATATTTTTAGCATATTTATAATATGATTTTTGGAAAATGATCTATAAAGGATTCAACAATATAAAAAAAATCTTGATCTTAAACAATATGTATCTACATCAAAAATATTATGCACTATGAACACTTATTATCATATCATGGAATTGACTATTAATACATCTTTGTTGGCTATGATACAGAACATAGGGGCTATAGGTTATACTCACCTTCTTCACGCATTGTATTTGTTTCAAGAGATGTCAGATTCAATGAAGACCTTCTTGAGTTAGAAAAGGGTGGGCCTCATGTCAAAAGGACCAAGTGGTTGTATCATTTTAAGGGTCCTAAAGAGCAAAATTCAGTTAGCCAAAGGATAACTATAAGTATGACCCTTAACATGTCTCTTCTAGCTAAGATAGAGAATGATAATGAGTCTACTTCTTACCAAGAAGCTTAACAACACTATTTTTTGGTTGATGCAATGAATTTTGAGACGGATTCTCTTCTAAATAATAAAACTTGGGATCTAGTACCTTATCCTAATAAGAGAAATGTTATTGGGAACAAGTGGGTCTATATAATCAAGTACAATTATAATGGAGAGATAGAAAAGTATAAGGATAGATTGGTTGCTAAGGGTTATGCTCAAAAACATGGCATTGAATATGATGAAACCTTTGCACCAGTTGCCAAAATGCCCATCATTCAGATTCTCATTGGTATTGTTGCTGCTCAAGGTTGGCAAATTTTTCAGCTTGATGTGAAAAATGCCTTTCTAAATTGTGATTTGGATGTGGATATCTACATGAGTCAACCACAAGGATTTTTTGTACAAGGCAAGGAAACACTTGTGTGCAAACTAAATAAAACCTTGTACGATCTGAAGCAAGTACCTAGAGCATTGTACATGAAGATTTCAGGTTACTTCTTGTCTCTTTGTTTTGATAAATGCTATTTAGATACAGATCTCTATGTTCTTAGGAAGGATAACTTGGTCATTTTAATTGCTCTATTTGTTGATGACCTTGTTATGAATGGAAATGAGAATGAGGCCATTTTTAATTTCATCTCCAAATTAAATTTAGAGTATGAAATGAATGACCTTGGTATTCTACACTACTATCTTGGCATGTAAGTTTATCAGCATGAGGATTATACATTTTTTAATCAATCTAAGTATATTGGAGATATTCTTAAGAGGTTTGATTTGGAGGATGGAAATCCTACTTCCATTCCTATTTCTATAGGGGTTAAGTTGGAAGTAAGTACAAAATCTCAGTTGGCTGATGCTACATTGTATAGGCAGCTCATTGGTAGTCTTCTTTATGTTACCATCACAAGGCTAGATATTGCTTTTGCAGTTGGTATGATGGCTAGGTTCATGCAAAAATATTATATTGAGCACTTAAAAACTACCAAGAAGATTTTGAAGTACCTTATAGGTACTATAGATTTGGCACTTAAGTATTCTAGGCTTCCTTTCTTTGCTCTTTTTGGTTATGCTGATTGTGATTTTGGAGGGGATAGAATAGACAGAAAGTCTACCACAACATATATTTTTAGTATTGGGTCTGCAACTATCTCTTGGTCTTCCAAGAAGCAAGATACAATTGCTCTTTCTACAACGTAAGAGGAGTATAATGCTATGATAGTAGCTACACGATAAGCGGTTTGGCTTCGTACCCTCATGAAGGAAATTGGCTTTGAGTAATTTTGTCCTTCATGTTTGCTCTCCGATAATCAATCAGCTATTGCCTTGGCTAAAAATCTTGTAATGCATCAAAGAAAAAAGCATGTTTAAATCGAAGCCCACTTTATCAGAGAAAGAAGGTATTGGATGGGACTATTCAATTGGAGTATTGCCCATCATATTCTAATTCTACTGATTTATTCACAAAACCTCTTCCCAAGGAGCAGTTTTGTAAGCTGAGAGACTCACTTGGTTTGGTGAAGTTGTCCTCAAGGGGGAATGAAGTGTAGTTACACTTGTGTGATGACAACTTCATCTTGATGAGATTTTTTGTGCTATATATATGAGTTTATCTTTGATGGTATAATTGCTTTTTGCATATCTTTTGAACACGGTACTTTCTTGTTTGCCTTGTGCAGTTTTTGTACATGTTACTTTGTAGATGGCATTGTGCAATTATGGTATATGATGCAATTTCTTTATACGACTCTTTTACATGGTACTTTCTTGTTGCCTTGTGCAACTTTGTACATGTTTTTATGTAGTTGGAATTATGCAATTGGTTTATCATGGTACTTTCTTGTTTGCATTTATACTACTTTTGTACATGATATTTTATGGTTGGCTTTATGCAACCGGTGTGCACACTTTATTATTTTCATATACCTTATGTAACTCTTGTACATGGTACTTTTTTTTTAGCCTTGTGCTACTTTTGTACATGGTACTTTAGAGTCTACATTATCATGGACCTCCTTGTTTGCTTTATGCAACTTTATACATGATATTTTTTTATCAACTATATAGTACATGACTATAAGTATGGCTTGGCATATTTTTGTGATGACTTATAGTTCAATATTTGTTAGATAAGTTTTTTATCATCTTTAGATATTCATATATGATGTGGTGAATATATTTATGATGATGTATCTAACTGATCTTATGTTGAGCTACTTGTAGCTTGCAGGTACTTCCATTTGGGGTTTTGCAGGCTTACTGAAGACACCCTTGTGATGTTTTCTTCTTATCATTTGCAACCACTTGTGGTTGATGGATGGCTTTGTAAGCTACTTGTATCTGAAGCTACTTCGTTGGGGGCTTGCAGTCTCATTTTGGCCCATTTTGTATTGGTGCCTTATTGTAGACCATTCTTGGTCATAGAATCCCATTGTAACTATATTACTCATTTGATTCTCATCCTCATTTGTATCTCTAGGGGGGAATGTTTCTTTGTTTCATAATTACTTTCCCCAATATTGCATTAAGGGGGAGTGTTGGAATATGTAATGCAACATTGTGTAAATTATTCTTAGAATAAAATATAAAGTCTAAAGAATAATATTTGAATTAGAAAATAATTCTATTTTATGTAAAAATATTCCCACCCAATTAATAAATAAAATAAGGTTGTTAGGAATATTTAATTTGTGGGAAAAATTTATTTCCTCTTTTCTAGAAAATATTAAAAATTAACCAATCACTTTTTAATATTTGATAGATGCCACTTGTCACACATCTCAAGATAATATTGTGATAAGATTTGTCACACATCTCAATATAACATTATGATAAGATTAGGGCAATTTTAGGGTTGTAGTAGAAAATATTCTCTTTAAATAGGGGTGTTGTCTACTACATCTTGTCATATCATGTTGATGCATATTGTTGCATAACATTGAAGCATTCTTGTATTGTTGAATCATTGAGTAATATAGTGAGATTCATAGTGGATGTTTCCCTTCTTCATTTGAAGTAGGATTTTACCACTTAATATTGGTGTTGTGGGTTTTTATCTTTTGTGTGTGATTGATCTTGTGGAGCATTCTTCGATCTTGGGGAGACTTTGCTTGTCTCACACTTGGCTACTGTGTGAAAATGATGTGGCACGCATCATCATTCAATGAACTTAATCATACTTTGGTAACTGTTGGTAAAAATCCTTTGATAACATATTTTAGTAGATACCTTTTGTAACATACTTTGGTAACTATATTTCATAACATTCTTTAGCTACTATCTTCTATAACATGCTTCAGCTACCATATTTCATAACAATAATTTGCTACTACACTATCACCGAGCCTTAAGCTTCCTACATCCTTCATTCTTACATCCATCTCTTTGCATCCAATGTGTATCCCAAATCTTGCGCTAGCTACATTGTTCATTTGTGGAACATTATTTATCTTACCTGCATAATTACTCATAGCTCGTATGTATTTTACATAAAACAAATACATTTACCAGATTAACTATATTTATATTTTTATTGACGAATTAAAGAAATATACAACAATAAGTTATATAAGACATATCATAATAATTATTTTAAACATAAGAATAAAATATTTTATTACAAAAATATATGCCAAATATCCTCTCATCATTTTCCCCCAAACTAAAATCTATGCATGTCCTCATGCATATGGAGAAATAAGATTAAAAAACATGACAATTTTTACACATATATTAGATATCACCATCCATATCTTTGCAAATAAATGAAATATTAAATTTTATCAAAATTCATACTGTCTTTATATATTGTCTTTTCAGAAAATCATTTGCAATTCACAAAACTAGACATCATAATTATTTAAAAAAGAACAAACACACATCTGATATAATTTCCATAAAAGAATCATTGATACTGAAAAATAAATATTTACAAAAATATATAAAATATAAGCCAACATATCATAATAAGAGCACATAGTTTCAGTTATACATCTACAGAAGATTATAGTATTTTGGATTTTTTAGATCATTTTCATGACAACCTACATAGTACAAAATTTATCAATTAGATTAAAGTGCTAAATTTTGTAGTTCAAATGAAATATTTTGGTTTGTCATGTATCATTCTGATAAAAATATAGATTCTCAGAAAATCAAATCAAAAAATGATGATTTCATAACAGAACAGTTTCATCAATCACATACAATACAAATCATTTGATCATATTCAGAGAACATTTCTATGATATAATAATTTTAAATATAAAATAACAGTAATTTTTTTTAGTTTATCTTACTGTAGCAATATACTAAAACTGTGATCATAGATACCAAATTTGTATTACCCAAAACAGTTAAAAATAAAGAAATTCACAATATTTTATCAGAGACGTCTATATATATATCTATCTATCTATATATATATATACAGCTTAAAATATTTATAGAAAAAAAAAATATTATAGATAATAATATATGAATTAGATTTTGAAAGTATTAGAAATTATAAAATATTAAATAGTTTTTCAGTGCAGTTCAATTTATCCGACTTGTGTTCATCGGGTGGAGATTATTGAAGATGATGGTCTTGACTACGATAACTTGCATTCCCTTTTCACTTTATGTACCTGCTCCTTATCTTTCTGTTTGCCCACTAGTGTCTCAACCATGACAATTTTGATATGTTCAATTTCATGAGAATCTTCCTTTTGCTCTATGTATTGCATCTAAGAAGGTAAAATTTACTCAACTGATGTAACAATATTATCTATCACTACATTGATTTCTAGGGGCATCCCGAAATTCAAGACAAGATTCCCTGGTGCGGTTCCTATCTTGATGGAAGAAACCAATTTCTTAGGTTGATTTTACTATATCAGGCTGATGAGATGGTGGGGTCTTTATTTATCAAGGAGTTTAGAAAAGTCAATGGACTTATTTGTATGTGTAACTTTTGTTCATAGAAGTATCGACAAGTGGCGATCAATTGAAAGAATCAACAGGTTTTGTCACCCTATCCACTAAAGGCTATTTAATCATGTCTATCTAAAGGGTAAGGGCTCGCTGAATCATTTTAGAATGCTTTGTGAAATCCTCTCATAACTTGTCAATTTTTATCTGTAAGATAGTATTTTATGATCTAAGGTGGGACAAAATTTCAACAGTCGACTCAGGTGTAGGTAAATTAGACTCATACCTTGGTATATCCCTTTTCTCATGAGTTTGGATAGTCTTTTTTTGATACCTAATTTTTTATTGGGTTGGTTTAATATTTTTAACAGGTTGGCGTTTACGTTTTGGACTATCAAGTTCTTCCTCTTGACTATCATCTCTATATGTTAATAATCAATATGGTTGCCTCCTACCATAATAGGCAAAATGAAGAAGTAGACACCCCTTTAATCCATCTCTCCTTATCTATGATAATAGTACATTTCTCACCAAATTTGGCTACTAACTGAGTGACACTTTTGGATGGATTTTTGTAGTATGGTAACCCTACTTTCGGTAGATTCAGTACCTTTGAAATTAAATGAGGGTTAATATTAAATTGAATACCTCCAAATTGGGTGGTCATCCTATCAGGGTCACAATTTAGGATAAAATGTTTAGCCACTCTTTGGTCTTTCCATCTAAATTTGGTAAGAGCCTCCCACAATATGGAATTTTGGAATAACTTGGTTACAACATCACTAGGGTTCTAGGTTTCAATCGAGGACGATTCACTATGCTTCTGAAACATAGAGTGAGGCATAATGGAGTTAGGGTTTTTTTCCCTTTTCTTTAGAGTAGAAATGAATAGGTAGATTTTTTTTTTTTTTTAGAAATCCCTAATGTTTTATAAATTGGGAAACCTGTAAATATTTTAAATAATGAAAGAAAAATTACTTTATAATTCTGTAGAGTAGTTTTTTTCTCGAAAACGTAGAACAATACTGAAGTAAAAAAATATATATATTTTTAAACCTATGTTAATGATAAAACCAGAAAATTATTAGCAAAACCATTTTTAATTCCTCCTAATCCTCTGCACACCTACAATTTTAATATCGCTTAATTTATGTGCAATAGAGAAATAAAAAATGATTTACGACATCAATAAAAAATAATATTTACCTGTCATTTTTTATTTACTTTGCCACCCTTCCTACGTCATCAAAGAATTGTATTTTTTCCTATAGAATTATGTAGCTCGTCATCGTTTAATCGAAGGAGTTCAAAAGTTTCGATTGGAAAAACCAGGAATTTTCACTCAGGATCGAATTACAGAAGGTCATCAGCAATTCTGAGCAGCTCTCTGTGGGAGAGACGATTTTGGCTAATTTTACTATGCATGACTGCATTCAGATTTTGTACATTGTAAATTAACCTATCCAATAATGGAGCCTATTATAAATTTCATCGATGGTTGGGACCATTTATCCTAACATCAATGACAATGGAAGCGCTTTATGGTTGATAAATCATCACCCATCGATTTGATTTTAATCAATGATGTATGGCTTAGATCCGTATCACTAGTATGTGATTCATTGGTGAAAGCCATGCGTTGATATCATGCCCTTCTTGTGAAGCTTCTAAATCCATCATGTATTTTTTTTCTTACATCACGACCCTTCGTTTAAAATTTAATCAAGGGCTGATATTGTTTATTCGTGTCATCTCTTGTGATTGGTAGAGGGACTCCACCTATCTTTCCATGATATGGATCCTAGGGTGGTCGATTTTTTCTTTGTTCCAATCCTACCCACCACCTTGGATGGTGAAGTGGGTTTTATCCACCACATATTATAATTTCCTTGGTCACCCATCGGTTAAAAATTATTTTAATCATTTACCATATGCCATGTTTCATCTTATGTGGCAATTTATTGTCGATGCAACCAAGTGGATTGGTCCACGTCCTTGTTTAAGCACACACCCCAATAAAACATCATCATTTTTACTTTTGACCCTAAAAACAACTATGTTTTCAATAATAATTTTAAATTTTAATCAGCATGTGGCACTCGTTTGTATGGACACATCATAAGCGGTGGTACATGGCATTGGGTTAAATGCACATAACATAATAGGGCTAATTTTCCTTTATTTTGTTTTCTTGTCCCTCTTAATTGGTTTAAATATTACCATCAAGTTTCCCTTAAATTCTTTGTTGACGCACCCTTATTACTTGTCCTGGAATTTATTGAATTGCCACGTGTCTCACTTTGCTTGGTCTGATTTTAAATTTTAACACTTATAATATTTCATGATATATGTTTACGAATGACGTCTACAGAAGATGCCTACATAATATTGTTATTGATGATATTTATAGAAGACACTTATGTAAAATTTCTACAAAATACCTATACAGAAGATATCTACGGAAGACACCTACATATGATATCTACATAATACATATACAACAGATATCTACATAAAACCTCCATAGAAGACATCTATAGAAGATACCTACGGAAGACACCTACGGAAGATACCTATAGAAGACATCTACGAAAGACATCTATGGAAGATACCTACAAAAGATACCTACGGAAGGCATCTACAAAAGATATCTACAAAAGACATCTACATGACTGTAGTTTCTATATTTTGAGACAATAATTTACCTTTTTCTTCCCCCCAAACTGTATTATGAAATTTATATACCTCTATTACCCCCCAAATTGTAATTTTGGATATATAGCCAAAAAAAGATGAAGGGTGTTTTATTTATATTGATGGATGATATAATAATAAGTTTTATTTATGGGGGTTTATTATAATTTTTATGATTGTGCTTCTTGAATTTCATTTAGGATTAATCAAATGAGAGAAATTTAATGATTATAAAGTGTGATATCAATCATCAATGTATACAAAAATAGATATCTATCAAAGACTTGGAGTATTTTCAAAAAATGGAATAGATGTTTAGATGTTATGATGGCTTCTATAAAAAGATATAATATTTGAGAGATGAAAGCCATATTTTGGTAGGAGAAAATGAACTGTAGGAATTTTCTTCTGACTTTTTCCTACTTAGGATATTCTAAAGTTATTTCTCAAAAATTTAAAACATCCTAGTGATTTTTAAACAATTTCATCTATTTATTTCACAAATCATTATGGTGTTAAAGTTATCCTAATGTTTTCAAGCTTTCTCAAGGACCAACTATGTGTATAGTGAGTATTCATTTACCATTATGAGTGAGGATTGAATAAATACAAAGATCACTTATGCCAACAAGCTAGCTTATCTGTGAGTATCCATAGGTCTTTTCCTAACTTAGTGCTACTATGTAAGGATACTTTAATGGAGAGTACCCCATGGTGTTTAAGATACTAATAATTCTAGGGATTTAATCTCTTTTACCCTTATTTAATTTTTCTTTGGGATACTTGCTCATTTTTAGAGGAAGCAAGGGAATTTTATTGCTTTTGGGGTTCTTGCATATATTTATGAGAAGCAAGAATATACTTTTTGGGATACTTGCTCGATTAGATGAGGAGCAAGGGATTTGTTTTTTTTGAAGGGGTAAGAATTTTGGGGAATTGGATTCCCAACCACTCTATCAAAGTCCTAATGGTAATTTGATCCTATCCTTACTATTCTCCTCATTTTTTTCTATTTAGGGATGAAGGGTGAGCTTGTCCTTTTGCCAATTCAGTAGTACTCTAGACCATTTGCATATATGGATAAGCAAGGGAAAATGTTCACTTATGGAAATAGTAATACTTGAGTCAATATCTCCACATCCCACAATATTTTTATATGTTCAAATGTGTGTAGTCCAAGAACAAGTTTGATTGACTAGGAATAACTTACAAAATCAAAATTTTGCTTGTCTTTCAATGAAAATTGATCAAAAAACTAATGTTGTTTGAGTAATTGAAAAACATCTAGATTTTATCTAGAAAACAAAATATTATGCAACATATAATAGTCATTTTATACAAGCTTTTTAAAGAATTATCTTTTTGGATATTTTTGAAACTTTGAGACTGAAAATTGATGAGAATAGGATAAAAATACTGTAGATATAGAAACTTCATGATGAAACAAAGGAAACATAATATTTTTTTTGGTGAGAGAGAAATTTTTATTCAATAATGGTTGATTGCAGTTCAGAAATGTACTACAATTTGGCTTGCTACTTAATATGGTGTATGAATTCCTCCTTAGATAATGGATTCTTCTAAATTTTAAGCCTATGGCCATTTACTGGTAGTTTTATTATTGAATCATCTATAGGCTTAAGTTTGACTATACCATTTCTGAATACCTCTTTGATTTCATAGGGTCCTAGCCATCTGGTCCTCAGCTTACCTTGAAAGTCTTGGTAACGAGAATCTAACAACAAAGCCCAATCTTCTGATTCAAATGTGAATGGTACAATGCATTTATCATGCCACTTATTTCATTATTTTTGGGTTATTTATGTCCTATGTAATTCCTCTAGTCTCCTTTCATCTATAATGTTTAACTTTTCCAGTCTAGCATTTTGTGCCTTATCCAAATTTACATCAAGTTGTACCATTGTGCGAAGAGTTTCTATCTCGAATTCTATGGTCATGATAGCTTATTTTCCATAGAATATTTCATAAGGTGATAATACTATGGTGGTTTTCCAAGTTGTATTGTATACCCATACAACTTCTTTTATCAACCCAATCACCCCTATTAACAATTACAATTTTTGTATTGATCTTTTCAAGTTCTCTATTTGTAACTTCTGCTTATCCGTTGGCTTGAGGGTGGTATGGTGAGGTTTTATTATGTTTTATTTGATAAGTATAAAAAAAATGTTAAATAAATTTGGAGATAAATTGGGTTCCATAATCTGAAACTAACTCTTTAGGTGCTTCAAAGTGTTGCATAATGTTTTCATAAAGGAAATCAATGATTGGTTCAGCTTGCACTTGTGGTAAAGATTTAACTTTAGCCCACTTAGTAACGAAATACATACACACAAGTATGTGTTTATTACCTTCACTTGGAGGGTCTATTGGTCCAACAAAGTCAATTCTCCATTTCTCGAATGGTTCAAGTACTACTTGCAGAACCAAATACATTTCCATCGAAGGGGTAGGCTTCCTAGCTCTTTGACAAGCATCACATATCTCAACAAATATATGGACATATTTATTTATGGTAGGCCAAAAATAACCAATTTGATGTATTTTACTGACTATTCTTTGGGTGGCATAATGGCCTCCATAGGGTTATTCATGTGATGCCCGAATGATGTGATATACATCATATTCTTACACACATCTCCTAATTAATTGGTTCAGACATCTTCTAAACAATACTCCATGAATCCACATGTAAGAAATTATTTGATGTATCAATTTCCTATGCTCATGCGGTGTATAGTTTTGAGGTATTTTTCCTATTACTAAATAATTTACAATATCAAAATACCAGTGTAATTAGATAAATTCTTTTTCTGTAACAGTGTACTTAAGCTTGGCTCCATGCAAATTTTTACTTACATAATAGATAACATAAGGTAATTTGTTCTCAACTTGTTGAAATACTACTCCTATTGTGTAACCCAAAGCATCACAATGTATATGGAATGTTAATTTCTAATTTGGCCCTCTTAGGATTGGAGTAGTAATAAATTTATCTTTTATAACTTCAAAGGCTTCTTGACATGCTTCACTCCAATTGAATTCACTTTCTTTAGTTAAGAGCTTAAGCATGGGAGCAGCAATTTTACTAAAGTCTTTAATGAACCTACAATAGTATCCTACATGTCCTAGGAAACTTCTCACCTCTGTTTGTATTTTTGGAGGTTGAAGGGATTGAATAACTTGTATTTTTACAGGATCTACTTTAACACCTTCTTCTGATATGTAATACCCTAGAACAATACTTCCTCTCATCATCATGAAACACTTTTCGTGACTCAAAGAGAGGTTTTTCTCTTGACATCTAATAAAAAAAATTGTAAGCTTGATAAGATTTCTTCAAAGGTATTATCGTAGATTGTGAAGTCATCCATATAAACTTCTACACACTCATTTATTAGATCATCAAAGATAGCCAAAATTGCTCTTTGAAAAGTGGTAGGTGCATTCCATAACCTGAAAGGTAAAACTTTATAAGCATAGGTGCCTACTGGATATGTGAAGGTTATCTTTTCTTGATCTTCCTCAACTATGGAAACTTAATTGTAGCCACTAAACCCATATAGAAAGCAAAACTATTTCTTCCTAGCCAATGTATCAAGAACTTTATCAATGAATGGCAAGGGAAAATAATCTTTCTTCATTACTTTGTTAAATTCTCTATAGTCCACACAAATCCTCAATTCGCCATTCTGTTTAGGGACTATCATAAGAGGCGACACCTATTGACTGTCAAAAATTGGATATATAAATCCTACCTTCAAAATTTTAATGATTTCTTCCTGAACCATGTCTTTCATAGCTGGATTCAATCTTCTTTGAGGTTATCTTACTAGATAACATCCTTCTTGGATAAAAATATGATGGGTACAAACATTTGGATGTATCCCTTTCATATCTTCATAGTTCCATGCAAATACCGATTGATATTATTTAAGAACATCTATTAGTTGTGCTTCTATTATGGTTGTGAGCTCATCACTAATATTCAAGGTCCTTCCTAGTGTGATATCTATTTGCTTGCATTTATCTATGTTTACATCTATTCCCATTATCTCAGGTTCAAGAAAATTTAAGTAACAGTCATATGGTGTCACTTCTTGAGACTGACTTGTACTTGCTTCATTAATAGTCATGGCAGATTCACACTAATAACCATTGTCTTGATCTTGATCCTTGCTTTGATTTCCTAAAAGTAATGGTAATGGGTCCTCGACCTCTTGTTGAAGTTGTTCACTCAAAACATTTATTGGTAAGGTTTAGATTTCATAAAAATCATGAGGGAAATCATACCATAATTTCTTTGGAAACTCATATTCTATTGTTGATTATGGAAATAGGCTAAGGTCTTTAGTGTTTTTGCCATAAAAAATAGTCATATTTCCCATTCTACAACTGATGTAAGCATTTATTGTTGCAAGCCATGGGAACACTAGAATTAAGGGATGTCCTCCTAATTTTTTCTTAGGTTGTAAGACTATAAAGTATAAAGGGTATTCCCATGAACTTACAGAGACTATAACATATTTCAGTTTTTCCTTTGGCTTAACAATAGACATATCTATGAGTTGGAATACAATAGAAGTTAATTACAATTTATGTAACCCTAAAGATTTTGTTCTTTTTAGTCATGACATTAATAGCGGCTCCTAAATCCACCAAGAAATTTTGCAAGGCTATGTCACCAATGTGCACTGTGAGTATAGGTATTCCAATATCTGTGTACTTTGGTAATAAACTACCTCTCGTTATTATCTTAGATAATTTTCCAATGACTTGAATAGTTTGGGCTTCGTTCTTTATTTTTCCTTCCTTAGTTTGTACACATGTTTTAATGAGCTTAGAATATATGGGTATATCCCTGATAGCTTGTAACAAAGGGATATTGATAGTAAAATTTTCTAATTCTTTAAGGAAGTTAAAGGTCAGCTTAAGTGGTTCTTTTGAAATTTCCAGCCTTTGAGGAAAAGGTACCTCTACTTCCTTCCTTTGAGAAATTTGGATTTATTGCTATTTTTTTGGAATTTTTTCTGGTGAATTTTCCATTTCCTTTTCATTGTTATCCTTATTTTCAAATAAATATGTAGTGGTATTTTCAAGATCTATGAGAGTTACATTGTTTTCCAACACTTTTACTTATCTTAATTGAATTTTTTGACAAGGTACTACAAATATAGAACACATCTCACTAGTTTCATAGGCTTGTTGAATATTCTTGTTGTTGTTGGGATTAGGGATCGGTTGAGCTAGAAGAGGAGGTTGCTTAGGAGGATTAGTATTATTAACTGGAGGTGGAAGAATTCTATTCTAAGGCAGATTTTGAGGGGCTTGTCCCCTAAATTTATTTTGAAAGTTCTATTGTTGTGATGGATTTTGAGACCAACTGGATCCTCACTGGTTATATTGACCACTAGTATTCCAATTGTTTTAGCTGGGAATTCCTTGATTCCATGGTGGATTTCCATAGTTATTGGCCATAAATTAAGTCAATGGAGGTGTGTTCCAGTCTTTATTGTTTGAATAAGAATTCTAATTTACCCAGTTTGATGCATTAGATAATTGATTAGGCCTTTGCGGGTTGGAATAACTAGGGTTTGACCAATTTAGTGGTCCGTTAAATGGTCCATTCCGTATTTGGGATACAAAGTAAATGTATTTTGCCTCTTCAACTTTAAGTTTCTTTATGGTAGCTTTAACCATGAAGATGTATTTGTAGTTTTCAATTTTGTGACATTTATCACAAATTTTACAAGTAGCAATATTGGAGATGTTGGTAATGTTAAGAGGACATTCCCTTAGATTGTGCTTTTTCCTACACCTATGGCAGTAAATTTTTCATTGTCTTGCCCTTTTGGTTTTTTATCCATTAAATCCAAATATGTAGTCAAGGTACTTAAAAAATTAGTTTTTAACCCTTCCAACATGTTTCCAATTTCTTCTCTCGTCACTCCTCTAGTAGATGTATACTTGTTACTCCTTAGAGTTTTATTTATTGAATAGTTTCTACAAAGGTTCACAATCTCCTCAAATGCTATAATATGGATATCTCCTTTTGCCATGAGGTTCAAAACCTCGAGGACATACTCCTTTAGTACCTTTAAAAAGAGTTCTTTTAAGATTTCTTCATCAAGGTCTATATTTACCCTAGACCCAACAAATAGAAATCTCTCAAGGTAATCCTCCAAAGATTCCTATTATTTTTTATGCATGTGGAATAACTCCATTTTATTGTCTCTAACTCTACAGTAATCCTGATATCATTTCAAGGAATATATATTTTAATCCAAGTTCTCTATCCCATTGATTGCAAATGTTTTCTCCTAGACCCATGAACCATCTTAAAGTTGCATATTTAAGAGTAGAAGGAAACAATCTTATATTTTGTTCATCGGTAGTGTAAAAGTAAGCTTGACACACTAATTCAAATTTGAAGAGAAAAGCATATAGATCTTCATGTGGTTTCCCATGGAAGGTGGGTAATATAGAAATAGATATTGACTTAGGTTATCTTGTTGTCCCATTTGTATGTAATATTAGGAAGACAAAGGTCTCTCTTTATCCAATTTTTCTTTGGTCTCTATTCTATATTTGTTCATTCCCCCTTTGGTTCTCATCTACTTCCCCTTTTCCACTTTGTTGGTCAGCCATAGCTGAATATAAGATCTCAAGAATCAGATCAGGTATGGATTTAGTAAAAATAGAATAAGTATGTATGTGATTGTTAAATTCTGGTTCAGGAAACATGTATGACTCAAGATCTTGTTATAGGATTTTAGCTTGTTTGGTTGATATTGATATTTCAATTTCTTCTAACTTATAGATTCAAGGTTACTTACAAAAGTGTCTCTGGAAGTTTCGTTCTAAGTTGTTTATTTTTATGAATTTTCCCTTAGATTCTCTAGGTCTATTCATGAATTTTCTAAGTTTCTTGTTTTTACAACACCTAATATTCCTTGAATAGTCTATGAATAACTAGGGCTTGACCAACTTATGGTCCGTTAAATGGTCCATTTTGTATTTGGGATACAAAATAAATGTATTTTGCCTCTTCAACTTTAGGTTTATTTATGGCAGATTTAACCATGAATATGTATTTGCAGTTTTCAATTTTGTGACCTTTATCACAAATTTTACAAGTAGCAATATTGGAGATGTTGGTAATGTTAAGAGGACGTTCCCTTAGATTGTGCTTTTCCCTACACCTATGGCAGTAAATTTTTCATTGTCTTGCCCTTTTGGTTTTTTATCCATTAAATCCAAAGATGTAGTCAAGGTACTTAACAAATTAGTTTTTAACCCTTCCAACATGTTTCCAACTTCTTCTCTTGTCACTCCTCCAGTAGATGTATACTTGTTACTCCTTAGAGTTTTATTTATTGAATAGTTTTTGCAAAGGTTCACAATCTCCTCAAATGCCATAATATGGATATCTCCTTTTGCCATGAGGTTCAAAACCTCGAGGACATCCTCCTTTAGTACCTTTAAAAAGAGTTCTTTTAATATTTCTTCATCAAGGTCTATATTTACCCTAGACCCAACAAATAGAAATCTCTCAAGGTAATCCTCCAAAGATTCCTATTATTTTTTATGCATGTGGAATAACTCCACTTTATTGTCTCTAACTCTACAGTAATCCTGATATCATTTCAAGGAATATATATTTTAATCCAAGTTCTCTATCCCATTGATTGCAAATGTTTTCTCCTAGACCCATGAACCATCTTAAAGTTGCATATTTAAGAGTAGAAGGAAACAATCTTAGATTTTGTTCATTGGTAGTGTAAAAGTAAGCTTGACACACTAATTCAAATTTGAAGAGAAAAGCATATAGATCTTTGTGTGGTTTCCCATGGAAGGTGTGTAATATAGAAATAGAGATTGACTTAGGTTATCTTGTTGTCCCATTTGTATGTAATATTAGGAAGACAAAGGTCTCTCTTTATCCATTTTTTCTTTGGTCTCTATTCTATATTTGTTCATTCCCCCTTTGGTTCTCATCTACTTCCCCTTGTCCACTTTGTTGGTCAGCCATTGCTGAATATAAGATCTCAAGAATCGGATCAGGTATGGATTTAGTAAAAATAGAATAAGTATGTATGTGATTGTTAAATTCTGGTTCAGGAAACATGTATGAGTTGAGATCTTGTTATAGGATTTCAGCTTGTTTGGTTGATATTGCTATTTCAGTTTCTTCTAACTTATATATTCAAGGCTACTTACAAGAGTGTCTCTGGAAGTTTCCTTCTAAGTTGTTTATTTTTATGAATTTTCCCTTAGATTCTCTAGGTCTATTCATGAGTTTTCTAAGTTTCTTTTTTTTACAACACCTAATATTCCTTGAATAGTCTATGAATATCGTTGATTGGATCAAGTTGTTTGGGTGTCATGAAGTGTTATTCTTCAAAAATAAAATGGTCTACCACCAATTGAATCAATTGAATGAGAAAATCTTGAGCTAGCTCATAACATAGATCTTAACATAGCTTCCTAAATCCCACAACTCTAGGTATCCTTTGATACTTCTTGCTATATTCTCGAGCTACTTATTTCTTTTAGAGGTCTCAAAGAAACCTGTGAATGAGGGAGTCTTAAAAATATTGATTCCAAGCATAAATTGTTAGATTTACTATTGCTCTTCTATCCCAAATCCAATGTTCATAGTTTCTTTTAATATCCAGGTAAGATGAATGGTAGTTTGCCCCTAGAGTTTTAGCTATGTCAATCCTTTTGATTTCCTTTAGTTTGTTTGATTTTTCTTTAATAATGTCAATGCGTTCATACAGACTTTCCCACTCTTTACTGGATGCTCTATTTCCTTACCCAAAAATAAGGTTAACTTCCTATTTTATCAATAGTTCTGTAAGGTCTATAAGTGCAGAATGATTCAGACTATTTTCCATCATTTAGCAACTTATTTTTATTTTCTTTCTCTCTAGTTTTGTTTTTTTTTGTTTGGGTTTTGGTTTTGATTTTTTATTTTAATTCTATTGTAATAAATTTTAGATACAAATCATAGCAATTGAGTTTATAACTATTCTTAATACAATAGAGAACAATTGAAATAAAATTTCATGCTAATCCTAATATTTTGCTAAAATTAAATGCAACTCACATTCCTATGAATCTTTATACAACCAACTTTAGCATATTTGGAATAGACTGAAATATTGTAGGGAAAGGAAAATTTAACAAATCCTAATGTTTTGCTAAAATTAGGTGTGACTTGTGTTCCTACGAATCTTTATAAAACCAACTTTAGCACATTAGGATCAGAATGAAATCTTGATGGAAAAACAAATTTTTTATTGGAAATAAAAGGTTAAAATTTTACTATTTGTTTGATTGTTTAGGAGTGTTTCACTAAGGTTATGTCACTTAGCCTTACCTACTTCCTACTTATGATAGGGTCCTAAGCCAAGTTAAGGTTTGTTTCAGTGTATACTTACTTCATATTTTTCTCATAGGGCCTAAGTTAAACTAACAATAATAATCACCCAAAGCTAGAAATGTGCAGAAATAAAATTTGCTAAAATAGAAGGTAAACTATTACTACTTCATTGATTATTAGGAGGGTTTCACTACAGTTTTGCCACTCAACCATAACTACTTCCTATTTCTAATAGGGTCCTAAGCCAAGTTTAGGTCTTTTTCAGTGTAAACCTACTTCTTATTTTTCTCATAGGAACTAATTCAACTAAGCAATAATAATTACCCATAGAAAGAAATTTGCAGGAAATAAAATTTGCAAAAATTGAAATTTTCAAGAAATAAAATTCTAATTAAGAAATTAGTAAAATTGATTCCTCAAGAAAAATTAACCTGAAAGAATCATACAAAGGGAATTTTTAGAACCGTCTTGTGACAATATAATTCATTATTTCCAATGACTCATACATACCTTTTTTTGCATATAAGTAAGCCTCACCTAATTGCACTGCCAAAAAACTTTTATGATTAACCAGTACGACGCTATTCTCCTCGAAAATGATGCCAAATGATTGACTGTAATAGCCTACATTTAATTTATCAATCCAAGGGTAAATCAAGGTTATATTTAAGGAATATAAATCCAATATAGATTGTACCATGGAGATAAATACTAATCTTAGTTCAACTTTCTATTCAGTTTTAGGTGTTTACAAAAGAATAAATAAACAAAAATTAAATTGTGCAAGTATGAAAACATAATTATTCTAATAGTAATTGGCTATTGATGAGTTTAACTAATAGTAATTACCTATTGATGAGTTTAACTAATAGAAATTACCTATTGATGAATTGATCTATTGGTGAGTTTAACTATTGTTGAGGATCCTCGTGCAATTAGTTTTATTTATCTATTCTAACTTTATGTTTTATGAAAATGCAATTTGTTTATTTTATATTATAAGTTTAATTAACTATTTCTAACCTATTTTAGGGGGGATATCTTAGGTACTGGCTGTAGGAGTCGGCCATACCTCCTATAAGACAGTGTAAGTCTTTCTCCCCTAGTTTACTTTATCTTACTAACTAAAATGTATAACTATTCCTAACATGATTTTATTATATGAATGTAGGGAAATACAATTACGATTACATAAATAGAATTAAATAGTAAATACAAATGACATAGTTATCATATGAGAATAATAAAGTGCTACTTTTATTTTTGGTGATTCAAATGTACATGTTGATGCAGTTCTTCAAGAAGTTGTAATAATTCAACATTAGCTATTTCTCCATTAGAATTTTCAACATTTCAACATTAGACCTTTTCAAAGGTCTTCCTATGTAATATATATGATGACTTGTACAATTCTAAATAAAATATTCCACATATTTTACCATGTGGAGTTTTTGGACTTATGATGCAACAACTATGTACTAACCAAAATAATCTAAACTAATACAATTCCTATTCCTGCTTGGACTTGGAAAACCTCCTGATATTTCCAGGTGGCAATACTTAAGCTAAATAAACAAAGAAATACTAAATTTGATATTTCACAAGATATAAAATATAACCAAATGTCTTTTACTCAAGGAAAAGGTTCAAAAATCTTGCATCTAAATATAATAAACCTAATAATAGTTGGATTACACAACTTTATTGAATAAAGTAATAATGAATTTATTAATCACAATATCCCATGTGAAGAATATGTGATAAATAAAATATTATGCCGACTAAAAATACTTGGATATCATATGAAAATAATTTGGCACACAACATCAGTCAACGAACTTAATCATCCTTCGGTAACTATTGGTAAAAATACTTAGGTAATATATTTTAGTAGCTACCTTTCGTAATGTACTTTGGTAACTATCTTCTGTAACATGCTTTAGCTACTATATTTTGTAACATGATTTAGCTACCATCTTCTGTAACAATAATCTGTTAATGCTCTATCACCATGCCTTAAGCTTCCTACATACTTCGTTCTTACGTCCATATCCTTACATCCAAAGTATATCCCAAATCTTGCCCTAGCTGCATCGTTCATCTATGGAATATTCTTCAACACCTTACCTACATAATTACTCATAACTCAGACGTATTTTACATAAAACAAACACATTTATCAAATTAACTGTATTTATATTTTTATTGATAAATTATAGAAATATACAATAATAACTTATATAAAACATATCATTATCATTCATTTAAACTTAAGAAAGAAATATTTTATTATAGAAATATATGTCAAATATCCTCTTATTACTATCAACCTCTCATCTAAATCTATCACCTCTGCCAGCCTATGCCTCTCACCCTCACTGAGCTCTCCCTCTAGCTGTTGTACTTGATTGCACAATAACAGAACCTCCTTATCTACCTACTACATCTCCTACTACTCTATCGGAATCTCCTCCATACCATAAAATAAATCTCCATGATGTCATCAAAGCCACCCATAGCCATACCCCCACCTAACTCCTCCATGATCACTCTCTCCTCCATAGGCTACGCTCCACTCATAGGAACCTCCTCCAATCTCTCTATAGATGAACTTGGGACACCACCCAAGCATCACCTGTATCGTCATAGAGGTAACTCTATTTCACTACTAGGTCTATCCTATGACCTAGTCCGAGTACCTCTCACTACTCTCCTCCCTACTATAGGTACCCCATCACCAGGTGGTATCCATCGATTAACCATGCAAACACTTGGCTCCCAACTCTACATCGCCAACCAGGCATTAAAATTTGGTGTCATCCCTACAATGTCCACATCTATGATCACCATCTATGGGTCCCTCTCACTCACCATCTATGGGTCCCTCTCACCAACCTATGGTAAGACTACAAGTGGCTGCCCCCTATCACCCCTCCACCGATAATATATAACAAGCACCTCTGGAATATCTTGTCATAGCTCAAACTATTACATGACTCGACTAAACTAAAATAACTCGGCCTATTGTGTGTGCCATCCAACCAACCACCTCCCTTGATGAATGACACCTAACTACTCATCGTCATGCTCCCATACCACCCCATCCCTCCATGGCCTCCACATAAGCACATTCAAAACCAACTTTCCAAAATCCACCCTCCAAAACAAAGGATCACCCTCAGTTGGCCTCTTAATGCCCTTGTCCTCATCATTCCTCTATCTTAGAGCATAAGGTAAATGTGTATGTCCCTCAACATGAGTTATAGGGCAACAATGACGACCTCTCAATGGTTATATGCTCCTATACCCATACTTCTAACAAAGGAGTCCAACTCAACCCATTTTTCCCAAAATGCACCACATCGTGCAACTCCTTGTACACCTAGTCTAATAATGTAGGTGCTCATGCAAACACATTGATGCGCTCCACCACATCACTCACTGTGCCCAACATACTCCAGGTAAACAATACCCTAGAAGTTTTAGGCAAAGCATAAGTGGATATTATCATCATCGCTGCACACTGATGCTTAGATATCTTCTTATTGTACCATAAAAGCTCATAATCTATCTTCTTGGTATCTACCTCCTCCTCCTTATCTCCAAAGAACCACTCCATCCTAGCTTCCTTACTATCACCTAGTTCTTCCCTCACTAGCACACCCTTGATAGGTAACTTATATATCCTATAAACATCTTCCAAGGTGATCATCATCTCACTCGTCAAAAAATAAATAGTGTTATGATTTGCGTCCCACATCTCACACAAAGAAGATATGTATATCCTATTGGCATTAATTATCTTACACTCCCATATCCCTCTAAACCATATTGCATCTAGTCATGCCTCATCTGCCTTATTACTCATCAACTCATCCAAATCGTCTTTCATCGTATAAACATGATGACGTGGCTCGATTATCTTCACCTGCTCATACACAAAAAACAACAAAACAAACTCACATCAGTTTGATACACAATCCTCCAATTAAATAGAATTTAATTTTATTTAAACACATTTCACACAAATTAATTTAGTTTAATTTACCATGCACTTCGAGACATAAAACATGCACAATCCACATATCACAACACATCAAAAACATAGTCACATATTTGGATACCCATTTTTCCATTTCATAGTAAAATTTCAAATAGATATGAAAAATAGTACATATTTGGCTTCCAACAACCAAATTTGTAATTATCCACATACTCACTGTGGCACGAAATTCAAAACCATATCACTCTGCTAGACATACAAAAAAAATACATTTTTGAACACCTGTTTGCCCGCTTCACAGTAAAAGTGTCGACAAGTTTAAAAATTAGTATACAAATATGCACAAAGTTCGAGGTTAAATTCACCACAACCCCATCAAAATAGTACAAATACCAAATCACACCACATCAAAAATACAATTGCATTTCTGGACACCCATTTGACCACTTCACAGTGAAATTTCAAACAAAAATAAAAAAAGAGCACATATTGGACTCCCAATAGCAAATTATAAATTCAACCCTATCTACATCATGGCACGTAATTCAAACATATGCCAAATGCAATCACATTCCAAAACAAAGCACATTTTTTAATACCCATTTCACCCTTCTATGGGGAAAATATCAACGGTTTAAAAAAAACAATATACCTGTAGTGAAAAATTTAATAGTCAAAGTTTCGTCATTTACATCCTAACGACTCACATTCATATAACATGCCAAAAAAGGATAAAAAAAAATATAGTCACATGGTTGGATACCTATTTCCTACTTTTATGGATGAAATTCAACCACATTTCAAAAAAAGTGCACAATCGCTTCAAAAATGGAAAGTCAAACTATGAGACTCTCCTACCCATCACTCAGTCAAACTACAACAAAAACTAGTCCAACCTAAAAAGAAATCACACTTTTGGGTACCCATTTATCTGGTTTAACACTTTGTATTCCAATTTCAATTAAAATTTGCCTAAATTTTTAAAATAACATGAAAACCTCCCCCCTATTTCACACTTTTCTAGAAATAAAATTGGAAAACAAATAAAATAAAAAACACTTACTAATGGGTCCCCATGTCAGGCATCAACACTAGTGCGTCCTTTTTCCATCCTACTGCTCAAATAGTTCAACCGCAAGTGCTCCACATTACCAATTGTCACTCGCTCCTCACTCTCCAATTTTGCTACCATAAAAAATACCCCTCACGCTTCCAAACAGGTTTAAATACACCTAAAAATTGTAACTAGATCCAATTTACCCCCCAACTTGCAAATTAGACCCAATTCACCCCCGACCTACGAATTAGACCAATTTTCCCCCAAGCCTATGAATCTAGATCCAATTTACCCCCGGTCTATGAATTGAACCTAGAAGCCCCAAAATCTCCCAAATTTGATTTCAAACCCTAGGAAATCTACCCCTTTTCCTTCCCATCTAATTTTTCATCACTACTATCATGCATTTTTCTTCTATCAACCGATTCATCACCACATCACCACATTTCATTCACCTCATTGTTGATTCCTCATTTGAGGGGGTATTCATATCCAAAAGTCATCTTTGCATGCAACCAAACAATCAAACATCTAAATCATGGATATCGTATCTATCTACAATTTTTTTTGCTAAATATTATCTTATGATAATAATCTCAATCCCAACCAAATATTTGTTATATCATGATATTTGTGTGCAACAATGTAGATGTCACTCTAGCATTCATGATACATAATTAATGACATGTTTGAATAACCCATGCGCAACATTGAAGATGTCACTCTAGTGTTCATGATACATAATAAATGACACGATTGAATAATCCATATGTTAACTAGATCAAATGGTTTGACATTTATCACCATGCAGTCATCAATCAATCAGCCACAAAAATTTGAATAGGCATTTGTTCTATTCGTACTTTGGACCATATTGCATTGGTTGCAAAATAAAAGTAGTGAAAATTTTCCCCCACAAGCAACTAGTATGACATCAAGAAATATCATACAGACTCATCAAAATCATCGCGTTGCATCTGCAATCATCCATTTCCATTCATCGATATTATTTTTCATTTTCTTTTCTTTCTTTCTCTCTTCTTCCCCTTGGATTCCCAATCAATGTTGTATGGTCACACTTTGAGAAACTACATACCTTTGATTATATTCCATTCTCTTCTCTTCTCTCCCTAGATCCTTGATCAATGTTGTATGGTCACGCTTCGAGTGGCTACATACCTTTGATTAGATTCCATTCTCTTCTCTTCTCTCCCTAGATCCCTGATCAATGTTGTATGGTCATGCTTCAAGAAACTACATACCTTTGGTTGGATTCCATTCTCCTTATTTCCCTTATCCCCTACACATCCCTTCACATTTTTGTATTAAACTATATTTCACATAGTATAGCACAAAAAGGGACAAAATGTAGACACCCAAAAGTCACACATAGCTACCTCTATGTACTTGTAGATACTTTTGGAAAATTATAGATTTACATAGGCCATCCTAGACACCTCTAGACTATTATAGACTGACGTATACTAATTTAGATCCCTCTAGACCTGTGTAGACTATCATATACATGCATAGACTACTGTAGACATGTGTAGACTAGCGTAAATCGCTTTAGATTAGTGTAGCATATCGTAGACTTACATAGACTACTTCACTAATTTTATAGGTACAAAACCCAATTAAACTAATCAATCCATGTCATAACCACCTTGCATCCATCAAAGGACCACTTATCAATCATCTAAAGCCACTTAATCCCTTCCTAGACTTAATTAGGACCCCACTGGACTATTAGTTTCAAAAATGTCTTAATTAAAGTTAATTCAAATTATAATTTTAAAGTGACTTCACTTAAGGTGAAATTTTTGGATTAAAAGGTTAACCAGGTTCCTAAATCCTAATTAGTCCTAATTATTCCCTCCCACATGTGTGTGCATAAATTTGGCTAGGACATTTCTTAGGAAACCCTAACCTAACTCTAATCTAACCTGAGTTGATTAATTCTAGTTAACCCTAATCTCTCCTCACTTATGTGTGGGATGAGATATTTCCTTAGGTAATGTGGGGATGACACCTCACAAAATTGAACCTAACCACCATAGAACCTAGCCTTAGGATTTATTTCTCCTAACCACACCCCCTACACCTTAGGTTTATCTTTAAATAGTGGATCTAATCCCTCATTCTACCTCTCTCTCTCCTTTTAGTTGAAGTGTAGAAACTCTGTCAAAATACAACCAAAAATACAAATAAGGACATCTTATATGTACCAACAACATTGCAGGAACTAAGGAGCCCATTCGTGCAAGGATTTCCAACATAAAGTGCTTTCAGTCCAATTCACCCCTCAGCCTATGAATCCGATACCAATTCACCCCTTGACCTGCGAGTTAGGTCTACAAGAATCATTTCACTAATCTATCAGGTAAGCTCAATTTGATGTTTTTATGAGGTTCTATGCAATTTATTTTAGTTTTCGTTATATATTTTGAGTTTATTTATCCTTTTTACATGGGGCCTGACTAAGGCAAGCCCCTAAACATACTAACTCCATTTTGCAGTTCTAGCACATATGCAAAAAGGAAAAAAACAACAAATACAACCAGTGGTGGCACACATTATACATGAAGCCAACCTACATTTAGGAACCCAAGAGAAAGCATCAAAATTATTGTAAAATTTGTGAAATAAAGAAAGGGTAATTCCCCCCAATTGTAACACAAAAATACCTCAATCATGAATAAAATCAGCAATTCTACATAATACGTGTTTTAGAAAATTATTAGATCAAATGCTTTTCTTTTGTATGTTTCACATATCAACATCCATATCTTCTTCCATGTCACCATCCATGTCATGTAACAAAAAAGACATCCATCACATATGCTACCAAGTCTGGTACCCCTAATTGAAAAACAATTCTAGAAAAGGGTCAAGCAAAGATCTAGATTATAAATGATCATTAGCATTTCGTCTTGCATTAATCATATTGCATTAATCATCCATATATGCCATATTTCATTAATTATACATACATGCCATATTGCATTAATCATCCATATATGTCATCTTGCATTAATTATACATACATGCCATATTGCATTAATAATCCATATATTCCATATTACATTAATCATCCATATATTCCATCTTGCATTAATCATCCATAACATAGCATATGCATTCATCATAAAAAACATGCATAATACAAAAACATTTAAAAACACATAAAACAAAAAAGGTAAAAGCCATGTATATATATGTATAAACATCGCATGTACAATGAGTTTCCAAAGGCTACATATAATAGAGCATCAAGGCTCATATACAAAAATTGCATCTAAGCACTAGATAATGTCCATGAGTGGATCCTTGGGACCTACTAGATGCCCTAGACCTAAAACTCTACCTAGAATCAACTAGCCTAGTCGACTGCATCTTCGAGAAATATTGAGGATCTAGAAACATGATATGGTTAGCCATACATAAATCCTCCAAGAAGTGCTTATATTCCTAGCTCACCCATAATCACCACAACTCCAACCTATACCAATGTTCCCTAGACACTCTGCTTGGAGCTTAGCAATCATCTCCTGATCATCCCCACCAACTCCTCCAACCTCCTGCTCTACCTACATCTAAGAAATATTTGCATCCCACACACTAAGCTTCACTCATAGCTATGCTATAGTCTCATCATGATACTGCTCCAAAGCCTCCTAGTCTACTCATAACTAATCCATATCTGCCTGTAGCCTCACCACCTCAGATATCTATCCCATATCATCCTCCTTCTCATCCTCTTATAATTCAGCCATATGAGTATACTACCTCACACATCTTGACTTCTTCCTTTGAATGCTTGCTCGAAGGAATCTTGGTCACTTTGGAGTCTCATAAGACTCTTCAAAATCATCCTCAACATTAGCCAAAACCCTAGGTACCCATACAGATTGGGCACCAAACCACGCCACATACTTGGGAGTCATCTCCACATCATACACATCTGGGACCTCTAGCTCCTCATCATCCTCAATATCCTCCCTCTATGGCTCTACACATGGAAGACCCACCTCCTCTCGCTACCTCCTATAAAGCATCAATTCATCTGGTACACCCTATAGCAAGTTGAACCACCACAACATCCACAATAATTGGACGTACTCCACCTTGCTCCACATCATCCCAAAAATCCACATCGACTGCCTCACCTACCATAACTGCTTCCTATCCTTAGTCCATGTGGTCCACAACCAAGGCCTCCACATCACTTGGATAGATGTTAGTCCATCTCACATATCCTGGTACCATTGGCTCGATCACACTGGATGACTTAGTTTTACCTCCACCACTGCCCATCTCCTAGCATAGGGTTACAACCCATTCCACTTCTCACAAGGTATGCCTTACAGTAATGCTACACTTAAGTGCTCCCATCCCCAAAATTAAATAAGAAATCTACACCCCAAGTCCTTCCTCTTTTACTGAGTCACCTCAAATAACTTCTGGTACACCTACATCAACAAAATGAGAGCCCATGTGTATTGCTATGGTATAGTCAAAAAATAACTCACCAATCCCAATAGGTTCCATGGGAAACTACATCCAGTACTATTGGAAACAACTATGTTCACCAATATGAGCATCACCAAGACTAGAAGGGGATCCAACTCCTTGTCCACATACATGGTCAAGTAGTGAATCCCTCTATTCTCCACCTTCACTTTCTCCCATCTATCCCAAAATATCCTACTCATCTGAGCCTTCGTATCATAGCTTACCTCCACCTTAAACCCCTCCAATAGTACCTTGATAATGTGATACACATACTCAAGGGTAATGGTCACCTCCCTGATCGACAACTAGAAGGTCCCCTTATCTGCATCCCATATTTCAGCCAAATTCAAAATATATCCCTCATTTGCCCTCAAAAAATCCAGTTGGGAAACACCATCTATCCCCATAGCCTCTATAACCTTCCAATATATCTTCAAAAATAATTTCCTCATCCCAAGAATAAGGGGAGAAAATTGATGTCAGGGCTCCAAAATCTGTAATTGCAACAATCAAAATATTTCATTAGTTAAAAAAAACAAAAATAACACAAAATTTTACACAACACAAAAAGTTTTTAAAGGCATTACCTTGGAAAACCTTGCATTAGCTCCATTCATAGCATGCATTACCTCTACCACCATAGCTTCCATACCAAATTTCAACTACCTCACTACCTTCCTCAATCCACTCCACCCCTCAGATGCATCTTCTCAAAACTTGTAAATGTGCAAATGAGCTCCATTTTCCAATCGATAGGCTATTTATAGCTTTTGTAGGTGCATTTAAGTGTCCTAGGGAATTTCAAGCAATATTAAGTGTGTCTGGGCATTTTCCAGGATGCACAAGCATGTGTGGGTATTTCTCGACACCCTAAAGCGTAGTTGGATGTTTCCTGCATTCCAAAAATTCTTGTAGACGTTTATCACGTAAATCGAAAGAAGGAAGAATCGATCAAAATAGTATCTTACCTCCTCCAAATCTCACCAAATTTCACCCACACATTAACTCCATCATAAAATTAGATTTGATGAAAACAAAAATCAGTTTGGATGCATAATTTTTGTTTGCAATGAAAAGTCATAAAAAGCACAATTCCAATTACAAAATGTATCAAACTAGTCCAAGTTTTCACAAAACTATAATCATCATTATATGCATCATAATTTTCATCATCCCACTAATTTCTATGAAAATATGAGTTTATTTGGCCCAATAAATCAAATTTTGTGTCCAAAGAAGCAAAACTAACCAACATGCTCACCAATCAAATCTACTTTTCACAAATCATCGTATTTCTTCCTTACAATTTTAAAATTTTCCAACATCATACTTCATCATCTATTTCTTTTCACATGTGCCAAATTTTAAGTGAATCTTGTATATAGTGGTTTGTTCTATATACTTGGTGATTGTAGCAATTTGCATCCATGCAATTTGGTAAGATGAATGAATCACCATAAGAACACTTGGTCATCATCATCATTCTATATCTCCTAGTTTGAAAGCACAATAAAATTTTCTTCCTCATATTTGAAGTGAACCTTTGACAAGATTAATCTTTCTAAAAAGCTATCATTGATGGTCCAGTTCATGGGGCTTAAAATATGAACAAAATCAAATCACATCATTCTCAATTTTCTTGACAGTCATCATGGTGACCGGCTCTAGCTAGGGTGATTATTTCCATTGAGAGGAATTATTCTACAATCACTAGCATACCCTCCAAATTTGACTTATTTATTTTTCTTTTTGCATCTTCATATTGCATATCAATGAGGCCATACGACAAAATTTATACAACATCATAGAATCACCCAAAATTTGGGGAAACTAAATTTAATTATGATTTTACCACAATGGGATACATATTACATGATCATGACATCTACATCTAGCACAATAGCCTTCATATGTTGGGGAAAAAATAGATGCAATCATCATCATCATTTCTTCCAAAACCCTTCATCTATTGGGGTAAAAATAGACGCATTCATATTCCCCATTTCACCAACCCCCTTCAACCATTGGGGCAAAAAATGGTCACACATTCCATCATTCCCATTTCCTTCTTTGCACAACATTTATTCCATCAATTCTTTTTCAATTGGCTCATGAGATTCATTTGCAACTCATTCACCAATTGAGGGGGTAAGCTACGCAATAACTCCAAAATTATTTATTATTTTTCCTTCAATTTTGTTTCACATTCCAACAAAGGAGAGAAGCCACTTATGTGCCTAGCCCTATCAGGTGTCTCATATTTTTGTACCATATTATGTTTCATGCAACATGGTACAAAAAGAGGCATTTGTAGACACCAAAATCTAGGCACTTGTCCTCCATATTAGCTTTCTCACAATTTTTTCCCATTATTTATATATATTTATTATATATTTAAATAATAATATTATATATATTTATATAAATAAATTATTCCCATCCATCCGATTTTATTTAATTGCATTCATCTATTCACCCTAATCCATGCCACACCCTAAATTTATAATCCACCCTTAGATATGCTTTAATCTCAACCACATGATTAGTGTTGTTGAAACCCTAGCATGCCCTAGGTTGGATTATAAATAGAATTCATTTTGATGGCTCAACCCATGAATCTTAATTTTTTGGAGTTTTCAAATACCTTGAGTTTCCTAAGGTTCCTCGAGCTTCCAAGGTACCTTAGAGTTCAAATATAGCATTTGTACTTTAGCTCCATTTCATCCATCATATTTCCCATCCCCTCACTTTTTGCCACCATCATTACATACTTCACCATAATCATATCTACATATCTGATCTAACCTCCTGAGCATCCTACTACTCTCTGCCATAACCTCGAGCATATTGTCGCTCTCTATGAGCACCCTATTACTCTTTGCCACATCCCTGAGTGCCCTACTGCTCTCCATGAGCACCTTGCTACTCTTCCTAAAATCCCTAATACATTTCAAAGTCCCATTCTGAATACAAGAAAGATCTTTGGGTGTCTGTAGGGCACACCTTCACCATCGACCTACAACCAATTCAATTATCAAAAGATAACCAGTAAATTGTAAGGTAAATCTACTAGTTATTATTTCATTTCATGCATTTTTATTTTTGTTCACTTCATTAGTAGAAAATTAATTAGGGTTTATTATTGCTTATAGAGGACCTCACATTTTGGAACCCTCATAGGTATTACTAACTTATTTGTTGTGTCATTATGTGCATATATGAATATATTGCACAAGTGTTAGATAGTTGATCAAGCTAGAGTGGCCCAACATCAGATATGCAAAAGCCCACTCACACCTGTTGGGAGTAGAACACAATTGAAGACACCACCATTTGTTGTAGCTATGGTTTCGAATAACCCTAGCAATATTTGTAATAATTGTATCAAAAGGGATTCATACATCCACTATTGTAACAATGAGATTTTTAGGCTCCCCCCATTTAATATAAATCTCATTTGTTGTGCAATATATGGTTATTTGAATTCTATTTATTCAACATTTTCTTGGTGTCATGTTTTATCTTCACATTTGCTAATAATGAAGATAGAGATAAAAAATTTTAATGAGTTCCTTGGTTCTTTTAAAGGACTAGTCTTTTATGAAACCTTAGCATACTAAATTTAAAGTCGAAGAAGAGATGCCTTCAATAGGTTCTATGTGGGTTAGACTCTTTGACCTCCCTTGAATTATGGAATCCAACTATATTTTCTTCAATTGGAAACTCTTTGGGAACTTTTATGATGATTGTTGATTGTACTAAAAAAAAGAACATATTATTTATTGCTTAGATTTGTGTTTTAATGGATTTTTACAAATCCCTACTTGAAAAGATATCATTACAATTTGGAGAGGACACTTGGTAGAAAGTGGTGGACTATGAGAAAATTCCTTTTCATTGTAGAATTTACCATGAATATGGTCATTTGGCTAGTGTCTACCCAAATAAAATTCTAGATCAAAAGAAAGAGGATGCAAACTTAGTAGGTTTTCAAATGCCTAAGAAGAAGAACACTAATAAAAAACCAATTATGAAAGATCAATCAAAGCTATAAGCTAATATGTTTGAAATTATTTTCACAAATGATGTCCCAAGTTAGGAAGAGGAAATAATGGAGATAAAAAACTTAGAAACACAATTTAAAAATGCAGTGAGGGCCTTAGAGATAAACAATATTTTAAATGTCGAGACTTCAAATAATATAGGTCCCAAGATAGACTTTGTTGAACCTTCCAATAACACTTTGACTTTGTACACAAATTGTTTGAGGTTAGAAACCATCCTAGATTCAATTGAGGTAATTTAAGAAACATGGAAAAATACTAAATATGGATTCCAACCAAAAGGTAGGTCACAAGACCAATCAACATAATATGGTAAAAGAAGGTGAAAATATTATAGAGTAAGGTAATATTAATGCCCTTACCAATTTCTTTAGCCTTGGTATTAATGAATATCATCAATTGGAATACTATAAGACTCAAAGGGAGTCTTTCAAAACAAAATGAAATTAGAATAATGATTAGATAAACCATCCACATCTTATTTTCCTTCAGAAAATGAAGATTCCAATAAAGGAAATGGATTCAATTGCTAGTAAAATTTGGCCAACTAAGAAAGTTGCTTCCCTTAGTTACTAGGTAACTTCTAGTGGCATTGATTGCCTTTGGGACCCAAAAGAGGTAGTTATTCACCATATGGTTGGTAGTTGGGGTCTTTTGGTTGTAGTTATTCATAGTAGATATTCTAACAAAATTATGCTTTGCATAATTGTTCATGCTTCAACTACTTTGAAGGAAAAGAGAAGATAGTGTAAGGATATAACTTATATTATCTCTCATTTTCCTCAATCTTGAATCTTGATAGGAGATTTCAATACCATTTTCTCTCTAGAGAGTAAATGATGAAAAATAGAAATTTGGACAGGAGCACTAACCTCATGAGTGAATATATTTCAAACCTTCATATTGTGAACATCCAACTAGATATTGGTCTTATGACTTGGTCTACCAGAAGGAAAGGTTTAGCTTGTATCATGGAGAGATTAAATAGGTTCTTGTTCTCTAACAATTTATTAATCCATGGTCACATTCCTAAGGTGAAGACTTTTAACAATACTAGTTTAGATCATTAGCCAATCATGGTGGAAATTTTGAAAACCAATGTGAGTTTCTCACCTTTTTTTAGTTAATGTGGCTTAGAGATAGTTCCTTCGAACTCCAAGTGTAGAAATGGCAAAAATAAGGTAAATCAAGGTATGGGACTAAAATTTTCTATTTTTCCAAAAGGTTGCAATACATTAAATCTAAATTCAAGATTTGGAATTAGGAGTTTAGAGATGTTTGGAAAAAACATGAAGTGATTGCTCAAATTGAAAATTTTAATAAGGAAATCCATTTAGATGGCCTCACAAAGAGTTGAAGTACAAATGAAATTAGACTCATAGATCATTCAGAGAAATGGGAAAAAGAGAACTCTTATGGAAGCAAAAATCTAGAATCCAATGGCTAAAAGAAGGAGATCGAAATACAAATTTCTTCCACAAATCTCTTGTAGCTCAAAAATATCACAACTTTATTTCTTCCTTGAAATATAATTTTGGATATGTTGTCTACACTTGGGATGGCATGAAATCTATTGTTGTCAATTATTTTTCCTATAGAGACCTTGAGATGCACGCACCGCTTTACTCTACTTGCAATATTATACCCAAAATGAAATGAAAGACCATGAAAAGCATATAACATGAAAGTAACAAAGATAGATCTTTTTATTTGTATTGAAACCCGGTTACATGTCGGTCCCTCTTAGGGATACCCATTTCGATACAATGAATTACAAATGAGTAAGATGTCCCCCTTGCAAAGGGGTGGTGCACTTTTAAAGGCTTCCCAATGGTTCTGCACATGAAAATGTATGAGGGCTTATAGATGCCTCCTTCTCCAGGTCTGGTTCCTAGAGGGATCTTTTTGCTCTCGTATGTTGTGGATTTTTCTGATGAACCTGTGGCATTGTAAGCAATGAAACAACAACACACGCTTAGATGTCCGAGAGTGCCTCCCCGGATGAGGTTGTTAGTAACCCTAATGATAAATAGAAATATGCTCAATGAATGAAACTAGTGCTTATGAATACAAGTAAATGATGCAAGTCTATGCTAATGATATGAAAACATGAATAAAAATAGAATATAAGAAGCTAATACCAAAACCCTAGACTAGGCATGCGGGCCACTATCCAAGATAGCGATCGCTAGAATAAAACCTATTCTCTTGCTCCAAGGTTATGGATCTTAAGCTTGTTGCCGATGTTGAAATGGTGGTCATTTTTCTCGATGTGTTGAATATACTACATGTGGTAAACCCCCAAAATACTAGCACTTCGTCGCTCCTCAAGGGTGCTCCAATATGCTCTCCAATTTGATAGGGCTTCGTTGTGTATGATCTCCAAGAAAAGCTCTCTCAAAGAAGGTTGCTAAAATATGATGAAGGTCCCAAAATTGATGATTATGGATCCCTTGGTGCTCTCAGGCTTGCACCTTTTAAAGTGTGTGAAACCCTAGGTCTATGTTCAAAACCCTAGGATTGAATCCCTCATGCATAGTGAATGTTAGCATGAGAAGCTTTTGTCTTTTCTATGTTTTAAAGACCAGTTAACTGAAGTCTAAATTTAGACTTAAGTCTCCCATGTGAACTGGTCATGAGCATGAATGAAAATTTTGCTTTGTGCTCATTTATTGCATGCAGACTACCACTTCCATCCATTATTGGGCAAATTTGTTAGTAAATTGTTATTTAATGTTTAGCCATTATCACCTACAATGACTAAGTATTGGTCGCTCTAGCCTATAGTGGCCAAAAATTGTTGGCTTCTCTAGTCTACAACAGCTAGCTACAGATACTAGTTGGCTGCTCTAGCCTATAATGGCCAATATTTACTGGCCACTTTAGTCTACAATAGCTAGCTACAACTACTGGTTGGCCACTCTAGTCTATAATAGCTAAGCTTGGATGGGTTAAAACTACCATTTTGAGTGGTTAGGACCACTGATTGCTCTTGTAAAGGTCCAAAATTGGACATATGGTCTTCAGATGTGCTCATATGAGTAGTCTCCTAAACATGACATATTTTAGGTGTCTATAGATGCCCCTTTTTGGGATGCGTTGTGAGCCAAACACAAGTGGAGAAAAAAAGTAGACCACCTAGGGCCATATTGTAGGGTGTGTGATGATCATTGATTTAATCAATATTGGATGCCCCAGTCATGCAGTTGTTAGGGGTAGTGAGTTGACCAAAGGGCTTTAAGATGCCTTTGGGGCATTTTGTGAGTTGACCAAAGGGTTTATCTCCTTTGGGGCATTTTTGAGTTTGACCAAAGGGCTTATCCCCTTTGGGGCATTTTGGTTTGACCAAAGGGCTTGTCCCCTTTGGGGCATTTTGGTTTGACCAAAGGGCTTGTCCCCTTTGGGGCATTTTGGTTTGACCCAAGGGCTTATCCCCTTGGGGATTTTTGTTTTTGACCAAAGGGCTTGTGCTCCTTGGGGCTTTTTGGTTTGACCAAAGGACTTATGCTCCTTTGGGGGATTTTTGCTCTTTAGGGCATTTTGGTTTGACCAAAGGGCTTATGCCTTTGGGGAATTTTGGTTTGACCAAAGGGCTTATGCCCTTTGGGGCATTTTTTGTTTTGACCAAAGGGCTTATGCCCTTTGGGGATTTTGTTTTTGACCAAAGGGCTTGTGCTGACCTTAGGGCTTTTTCTTTGGGTTTTTGACTAAAGGGTTATCCCCTTTGGGGCATTTTGGTTTGACCAAAGGGCTTATGCTCTTTGGGGCATTTTGGTTTGACCAAAGGGCTTATGCCTTTTGGGGATTTTGGTTTGACCAAAGTGCTTGTGCTCCTTGGGAATTTTTGGTTTGACCAAAGGGCTTGTGATCCTTGGGGCATTTTGGTTTGACCAAAGGGCTTATCCCCTTTGGGGATTTTGGTTTGACCAAAGGGCTTATGCCCTTTGGGGCATTTTGGTTTGACCAAAGGGCTTATGCCCTTTGGGGCATTTTGGTTTGACCAAAGGGCTTATCCCCTTTGGGGATTTTGGTTTGACCAAAGGGCTTATGCCCTTTGGGGCATTTTGGTTTGACCAAAGGGCTTATGCCCTTTGGGGCATTTTGTTTGACCAAAGGGCTTATGCTCTTTGGGGCATTTTGGTTTGACCAAAGGGCTTGTGCTCCTTGGGGTATTTTGGTTTGACCAAAGGGCTTATCCCCTTTGGGGCATTTTGGTTTGACCAAAGGGCTTTTTCTTTGGGGATTTTTGTTTGACCAAAGGGCTTATCCCCTTTGGGGCATTTTGTGAATTGATTGCTTAACTGTTTGATTTCTGACTAGGGGAGGTATGATACCAATACTACCCCAGTCGATGCTTGCAAATATTTTTGTTTTGATTTTATGTTATTGATGCAATGATGAATGCAATGCCTAGGTAATGATTTGATTATGCTATATGTATGTAGTGTATTGATGACATGTACTAGCTAGATGATAGATATATGATTAGATGGTATGATTTAGATGATGATGATGGATGCATATGTGGATGCATGTTTAATTTTGGTGTATTGTATGAATCTAACTCATGTTGTTATGATATGGTAAATTAAATGTGTTATGCATTATGCTGATGATCTAATGTGAATGAACCTATATGCTTTAAGTACTTTTAAAACATAAGGAATGCATGTAATATGAGTCTAACAATCTAATGGGTGACACCACAGAATGTATAACAATCATGAATGTAAACAATAACTCTTAGCATAAGAATTAATCATTTAAGCATTCAAAATGTGAAATGTGATGATATGATATGTATGATTTGCCTTGATGGAATGATTTGTTGCTATAAGGGGATTTTTGAGGATTTCCATGAGACTCAACACCCTAGTTACTCGATCAAAAGTTGTATACTGACCATACAGAGCTTCTGAAGGATAAAGTTCTGTTATGAAGACCCAGATACTCATTATCCCTATGTGTGCACATGAATATATTTAGATAGAACTCCAGCATTTCCTCCGATGTCAGGCAAGATTCTTTCAGCCCATTGCTAAGATCAAGGATCCTCAAGTGTTCATCTGATCCTTATGTTGGACTTAGTTGGATTATACCACTAGGCAGTATTGGGTTACCCAAAGCTAGCTCATCCACATTCAAACATTGGTCTATACAAATGCCAGAAGCTATTGTGATAGACATATCATCATGCGTAAGGATTTCTCCTTCCAGTTTTGTATAATGCTGAGAATTCTAGGGATTCAAGCTCCATTCCCTTCTTTTCTTCATTTCTCTTGGGATACTTGCTCATGTTTAGTGATGAAAATCACTGTTTATTCTTGATTGATTTTTTTGTTTTTCCTTTGAGCAAGGGATTTATGTAGTGATGATAATCACTATTTGCTTTGTTTTTGTGCTTTTTGGTACTTTGAATTATGACTTTTGGAATCTTGAATCTTTCTTTGTTCGGGGATTTTTGCTCATTTTGATTTAAGCAAGGGATTTAATTGGGTAGGGCAGAACTTGTCCTTTTGCCAATTCTCAGCACCTTTGAACCGGTCGCACAGGGGGATAAGCAAGGAAGATCCTTTTCACTTAAGGCAACCTAGACCACTTTTGCAAATTTCATCTTTCCCTTGTACCAGCTAGGATTTTAGTGTTTTAATTAGTGATAGGATTCTAAGATATACCAGGTGCTATCAAAACTAAACCTCACCTATCAAAAGCAAAGACAACTTTCTACAAATTTTGATAAAACCACTAGGTATGGCTGAGTAACTAAAAAACCCTAGTATATTCCTTATAGCAACAGGAGGTGTTGTGTTGAAAAACATAGTTACACACATGGGTTATGGATGATGATGGATTTTTGATGATGCAATGATTGATGTACAAATGTGGTGTCATTTGTAAGATTGTGAACATATATGTATCTAATGTAAATGCGATGGATGCAAATGAATGTATGCAATGCAACTATATGAATGTAAGTGCAAATGTTTTTGGATTTTTTATGCTTTCAATTGTTTTTGAGTTTTTGATTATTTTGAATGTTTTTGAACTTTTGATTTTAAATTGTTTTTATGCTTCTATGTTTTGCTTTTGACCAAAGGGCTTTAAGATGCCTTTGGAGCTTTTTGTGATTTGATTTGACCAAAGGGCTTTAAGATGCCTTTGGAGCCTTTTGTGATTTGATTTGACCAAAGGGCTTTAAGATGCCTTTGGAGCCTTTTGTGATTTGATTTGACCAAAGGGCTTTAAGATGCCTTTGGTGCATTTTGATTAATGTGACCAAGCGGCATGAAGATACCCTTGGAGCATTTTTTATTAATTTGAATTTGACCAAGCAACATAAAGATACCCTTGGAGCATTTTTTATTAATGTGAATTTGACCAAGCGGCATAAAGATACCCTTGGAGCATTTTTGGTTAATTTGACCAGGGTGATGCTTAGAAATTTTGTTTGGTTAGCATTTTTTGATGAGATTTGACCAAGCAGCTTAGAGATGCCCCTGGTGCCTTTTATTTTTTATTTTACTATTTTTTGATTTGTTTGTATTTTTATGTTTTATATTATTTTTGTATTTTTGATATATTTGAATGTTTTTGTATTTTTGATATTTTATGGGGGGGAAGGTGTGATACCTTCAGAACCCTCACTTTGTCTTATTGAACTTGATGTGGATGATGGGGAAGGTATTTTACCTTTAAGACCCCTAGTGCACATGTTGTCCACTGCAATGTAATCAACTTGCTTAGGAAGAGTGACAAAAATCAACTCTCTCGATTGGGGCACAAATCTTTGTGAGGTGCCCCTGTCCAGGTGGGGAGGAATGAGTGAACCATCTGGATGGAGCTCATTTCGTTCTAAAAGGTCTTGGACCACATTCTTGAATCCTTTGCAATTGCAAATGTCATGGCCCTCTATTCGGTGGTAGATGCAGTAATGGTCCTCCCTATAACCCTTGGGTTTAGCTCTATTTGGGTATAGAGGCTTTATGTCAGGTAAGGTGATGACCTTAGCTTCCTGTAGCTTTTGAAAAATATCAGACATAGGCTCATTTAAAGGAGTCCAAGTGCATTGTTGCTGCTTTGAGTGTTTAGCATGCTTTAGCCTGGTATGAGAACCAGGTTGAGCCCTAGGTATGTCACTTGCTGGCTCAGGGGGCTCTTGTTGAGGCTTCTCTTGTGGCTGCCCAGGAGACAATTTGACCTTAGATAAAGGTTGCTTCTGTCTCTCAAGTTGGTTCATGATAAAGTGCAATGCCTCATTTTGTTTCTCCATTTGTGCCTCTATATTATAGAGGTGATTTTGCATATGCTCCAAGACTGATATGACTTTCATGTGTATTTCTAGTGATTGGTTTGAAATACCATTATCTATTGAAGGAGGTGATAAAGTAGGTGCTAAAGATCCACCAAGTAACTGTAAATCACCCATTTCCTTCATTTGAGTTGATGTGGAGGCTTCGTGATGACCCATTTTGATAGTGGTATCCACATGCTCATGTTTATGACTTAGTTCATGTTTCTGTCTTACTTGGTGGTGTTGAACTGTGTCAACTTTGGTACCCCCAATCTGATGTGGGAGGGGCACTTGTTTTTGCTCTTGATGAGGCAACATGAGAAGTGAATTAGGGGTGACTAATGCCAATGGTTTTGATCCCTCCAATGGGGAAGCAACATCTGATTGCACCACATCTTGTTTTATCTGCTTTAGAGTCACTTGGTCCTCTACCTTGCTATTGACCATTGCCACAAACTCTTGAGAAGGCACTTTTTCTTGTGTCTCATCAACCTTCTTGTAATACTTGAATGGCTCAGGGTCATGGGGGACCACATACACTTGTCCTTGGTGTATGAATTTTATGTTTTGGTGCACTATGGAAGGTATGCATTCCATATCTCTCATCCATGGTCTGCCTAGCAATATGTTGTACTGCCTCTCACCTTCCAAGATATGGCACAATGTAGGTATCATCTTTATCCCAACCTTGTATAGGTAGGATTATTGTGCCAATTGTTGGGGAAGTAGCATCATTGAAGGCCCTCAATGTAAATGTTGTGTCCTTAATGCGTGAAGGTGGCAGATTTAAATACTTCAAAGTTGTAGTTGTGATGATGTTGATGGATGACCCAGTGTCAATCAAGACTCTCTTGTATGGAATTCGATTGATGCTTACTATGATGTGGAGCGGAGGATCAGGTTCATCTTGAGAGATTGTCTTAATCTCCTGCCTATGAAAGGCAATCACATGGTCCTTTTGTAAGTGCATTGAACTTATTGTTGGTATGGACTGTGATAGATTATCATCTTTAGTTGACCTCTTCGGTATGTGGGGCTGATCAAGGTATATTTTACTTCCTGTTGTAGTATTGATCATACCGATAAAACCCTCTTCAGGTGGGGCTATGTGCACCTCATTGACGTGCTCAAATTGATTGTTGTTGGCCCCATGGTTGGGGGGAATATTTTTGAATATGTTGATGTTTTGTAATTCATTCTTCTCCAACATATCTTGCACTATATTCTTGAATGCAACACAATCCTGGATATCATGGCCATTTTGTCGATGATAAACACAATAGAGATCTTCCCTATACCCCTTAGGTTTGGGGTAATTAGGATCCAGGATGCGCTCCTTAGGCAAGTTTAAAACCTTAGCCTCAAGAAGGTGGTTGAAAATTGATGCCAAGGATTCAGGCAATGGTGTATAGTTGCGAGGGGGTTGTTTCTATTTGCCCTTGCTTTGATTCTTGTTGCACTGGTTGTAATGCATAGTAGGAGGTTGAGCCTGATAGTTCTCTTGTTGTTGGCTCTATGCTACTTTTGGAATGTTTAACATGATCTGGTTGACATGCGTAGGTTCGATCTATTGTGGTTGATGTTGTGTGCTCTCGTTCCATTCTTTCTCACTACGAAGCTTTAGGTCTCCTTCTTCCAGCTTTATATCTTCAATAAGCTTGGCTTGAGCCAAGGCTTCTTCGAATGTATCATATTGTTGTAGTTGTAATAGTAATGAGATGTGCTTGGTACAAATTTTTGTGAACATTCGGATTAGCTCTTCGATCGGGATGGAAAATGATAACTTTGCCATGATTTTTCTCCATCTATCCCCATAATCCATGATTGGCTCATCATCATATTGCTTTAGGTTGGCCAGGTCTGAGAGATTCACCTTCTTCTTAGCACCAAAAGAGAAATATTTTAAGAATGCATTCACTAGTTGTTCAAAATTGGATATGTTGTGCTTGGGAAGTTGGTTGAACCATTGAGTGGCAGCACCCAAAAATGTCATAATGAAGGTTCTCAGCATAAGGGCATCACTCTCTTCTAGATGAAAGCATGCATTGATAAAGTTGGTGACATGTTCTTGTGCATCCTCTTCACCCTTGAATTTTTCCAACCTAGGCATCTCAAAGTGCTTAGGATATGCAGGGCTAGGAACCGATGGGCACAATGGTTGGTTGTGTATCTTACTCAATGTTGGTTGGTGCCTACACACATATTTCTTCTCAAAGAATTTGATCTTCTCAGGAATTTTCTGGAATGCCTTTGAGGCAAGGAGCTCCTTTTCTTGTAGACCCACTCATGGTGATAATGGAGATAAACCTCTATCCACTTGTCTTGTTCTATGCTCCTCCCTCCTATGAGGGGATTCAAGATGTGTCTGATCCTGATTTATCATGTTTACCCTTTCACCACCAGTTGGATTTTGCTCATGATTTAGAGGGTGGTTTTGTTGTGGGTTTCCTTCTTGTCTAGTGCACTTCTCTCTTGGTGAGTCAGCACGTTGATCTCTTTGATGATCATTTCTATTTGCTTGTTGGTTGCTATGAGCTAGCTGCTCAACTTGCTCCCTTAAATATTGCTCATGTTGGCGCAACAACCATTCTCTTTGTTTATCATGTTCGAGAGCTTCTACAAGCTCTCACTCTTTGTGCAAGGCATTTTCTAACCGTCACATGCGGTTAACTTGCACGGTCATAGAAGACTCATGCTTATCTGATCTTGTTCTAGTAGTTTTGACTCACAGATTCCTCGAAGAGGTTTCAGCTATTTCTTTGCTCTTACTAGCTAAGGTAACTTGTTCAATGTATTTTGTATGTTGATAATTGTCTCTGTGATCAGACTCTATATGAGATTTGTGGGGTTGCTTTGAAGCATCCCTAGGTTGAGTGGTGCGTTTAGCAGTCATGCTTCGTGAGCTTCTAGATGTAGAATATTCTATGGCTATGGTTCTGGAAGTCGGTCTTGAATAAATTCGATCCCACTCATCCAATTGATCTTGGAGCATTTGTTCTCTCTAAATTGCATGTGACCCATGTGATTGATTTGATCGGTTTGTTGTGTTGGGCCTATGACTCTACAACTCCGTGCGAGGGTTCTTGTCTACTTCGAATTGCGCAACAAGGTTGGAAACTCTCTTCCCTCTATCTTGCCCCTCATTGGGCTGATTTGAACTCTCAGTGTAATGAGATGTGGTGGGTATGGAACCTGATTCCCTCTCTAGATTGGAGGTCTCGCTCACCATGGGAGGTCTCCCGCCATAATTTTTGTTATAAAATTTTGACTTCTGAAAAAGGTTGTGGGTGTCATATATCAAAATTATCAGTGCAACGCACTGATCACAATGAGCTATAACTCCAAAATTTGACTTTTGGGTCAAAAATTTGTATTTTTGAAATAATTGGCCAACTAGGGCCCGTGGGGAAATGCCCACTTTTAGGAATTTTTAGGAATTTTTGAACCGTGAAGATTTAGGACTCAAAATTTTTGGGAGAGGTGCCCTAGGGGCTAACTAAGACAACAAAACAAATTTGGCACTTTTTGGAGTTGTCTAGCCCACTTTATGACTATTTCAGTGCAGTTTTTCCCTATTTTCAGCCTCGAAAATAGAGTAAAAATAAAACCAAAATAACTTTTTTGTTATAGCTCCGTTTTGCACGATTCTCGATCCGTTGGATGCAGAATCAAAAATTAGATTTTTATTTTTTTTTTCAATAAATTTCCCTAAAAATTAGGGTTAGGGTTTGGTCCCAAATAACAAAGAAACACACAAAGAAGACAATATGATTATCTCTTTTATGGATTAAATGTGTCCTAAAACTGGTTCCAGTGTGTTTAGATTTGTTGTTGCTCTTGCTTTCTTGCTCTTTCTTTGGATTTAGAATGAGGGGACTCATCCATAGTGGGAACCAAGAACACCCATGCCAAACATGATTTTCTCAAAAAGAGACTAGGGTACACCGCTTAAATCCCAGTGGGGGGTTCGCCTAGCTCTTCCACTCTGAACCAATGATTGTTCCAATAGTGGGAGATAGTTTGAACATAAGTAAATAGTACCACTATAAGTAAGTGCCTCACTCCATTCTAGGATATCTAGGGGGCAAGCCGGTGGAAGGAGGTGAATTCCAACGTCACCGGACTGAATTGAGGGTTGGTGATGAAATCCAACTCCCCAATGTTTAAAATGATACGTGCGAATGTGTGTGATTCTTTTTAGATTTTGAAATAGAAAGCAATGCATCAACCAACATTCATGACTATTTTCCTACAATGCCTAAAAATAACGTTTCATTTTCAGACAAATGCATCTATAACTAGTCTATATGATTTTAATGCACTCTCCTATTTTGTGATGAAAATAGCCACTGATTGGGCCACATGCAAGCAAACCAAAACACAATGGCCTAGCATGCTGGAGACTAGGGCGGACCTTACAGGCAGAGGTCCGTTGTTCCTAGCAGTGCCTAGAGGAAATTTAAAAGAAACCTAGGAAATGCAAAATGCAATTTTTATTTCTTTTTTCTTTCATTTTCCCTAATTAATCTATGTTTATGTTTGTTGTTTCTGGAAATAAAATGCAGACAAAAAATCATAGAAATACAGGGAAGGGGTACCAACCTTGAATCTCGCTCAGATGACAAAAATTTTGCCCTCTGTTGCACTTCTCCACTAGCCGCTATAGACTAGAGCGACTAATTTTTGGCCGCTATAGATCAGAGCGATTGTTGTTTGGCCATTGTCAGTAGGAGCGGCTGATTTTTGGCCATTGTAGACCAGAGCGACCGAACCTACACACAAAAAACCCAAATCAGTAAGTCAAAAAAAATTAAAAACTTGGTGGGGGTCCCACCGTGATCGCCATCTGTAGCGACCTCGGGACGCACACACTACTTTACTCTACTTGCAATATTATACCCAAAATGAAATGAAAGACCATGAAAAGCATATAACATGGAAGTAACAAAGATAGATCTTTTTATTTGTATTGAAACTCGGTTACATGTCGGTCCCTCTTAGGGATACCCATTTTGATACAATGAATTACAAATGAGTAAGATGTCCCCCTTGCAAAGGGGTGGTGCGCTTTTAAAGGCTTCTCGGTTTTGCACATGAAAATGTATGAGGGCTTACAGATGCCTCCTTCTCTAGGTCTGTTTCCTAGAGGGATCCTTTTGCTCTCGTATGTTGTAGATTTATCCGATGAACCTGTGGCCCTGTAAGCAATGAAACAACAACACACGCTTAGATGTCCGAGAGTGCCTCCCCGGATGAGGTTGTTAGTAACCCTAATGATAAATAGAAATATGCTCAATGAATGAAACTAGTGCTTATGAATACAAGTAAATGATGCAAGTCTATGCTAATGATATGAAAACATGAATAAAAACATAATATAAGAAGCTAATACCAAAACCCTAGACTAGGCATGCGGGCCACTATCCAAGACAATGACCGCTAGAATGAAACCTATTCTCTTGCTCCAAGGTTATGGATCTTAAGCTTGTTGTCGATGTTGAAATGGTGGTCACTTTGCTCGATGTGTTGAATATCCCGTATGTGGTAAACCCTCAAAATACTAGCACTTCATTGCTCCTCAAGGGTGCTCCAATCTGCTCTCCAATATGATAGGGCTTCATTGTGTATGCTCTCCAAGAAAATCTCTCTCAAAGAAGTTCTGCTACAAGCTATGTCAATGCATGATCTTGATATGTGATGATTATGGATCCCTTGGTGCTCTCAGGCTTGCACCTTTTAAAGTGTGTGAAACCCTAGGTCTATGTTCAAAACCCTAGGATTGAATCCCTCATGCATAGTGAATGTTAGCATGAGAAGCTTTTGTCTTTTCTATGTTTTAAAGACCAGTTAACTGAAGTCTAAATTGGACTTAAGTCTCCCATGTGAACTGGTCATGAGGGGGAATGCAAAGTTGTCCCCACTCACTTTATTGCATGCATACTGCCATTTATGCCCATGATTGGGCCAATTTGTTAGCAAATTGCTATTTAATGTTTAGTCGTTTTCGCCTGCAACGACTAATTATTGGCTGCTCTAGCCTATAGTGGCCAAAATTATTGGTTGCTCTATTCTACATTAGCTAGATACAACTGCTAGCTGGCCGCTCTAGCCTATAGTGGCCAATATTTGCTGGTCGCTCTAGTCTACAATAGCTAGCTACAGCTGCTGGCTGCCACTCTAGTCTACAACAACTAAGCTTAAATGGGCTAAAACTACCATTTTGAGTGGTTAGGACCACTGCTTGCTCTTGGAAAGGTCCAAAATTGGACATATGGTCTTCAGATGTGCTCATATGAGTGGTTTCCTAAACATGACATGTTTTAGGTGTCTACATTTCTAATCTATTTGTTGTTGCACCTCTTGACCCAACTTCTCAATATAATATTCTTCAAGCAATCCTTACTCTTATCACTTATGAGGAGAACTCTATTTTAACTACTCTAGTTACTATTAATGAGCTTCAACAAGTGGTTTTTAAAATGCAAAAATAAAAAACCCCAGGTCCTAATGGTTTTCCCATTGAGTTCTACCAAGAGTTTTGGGATATCCTTCATGCTGATTTATTAGAGGTGGTGGAAGAAGCCAAGAAATCCAAAGAAATTTTGAAGGTTATCAATAAAAATTATATAGCTCTTATCCTAAAATCTCAAGAGGTAGATCATATCATATATTTTAGACCTATAAATTTATGTAATGTTCTTCTAAAAAATATTACAAAGATCATGGAAAAAAAGTTGAAGCCTCTTTTGAATAAGATTATTTTCCCTAAAAAAGTGGGTTATGTGGAAGGGCATTAAATAGTGGATAAGATAGTTCTTGCTCAAGAAGTTATTCAATACATGGATATGCAGAAATATCCATCTATGTTAATTTATTTAGACTTATCCAAAGCTTATGGCAGAGTGGATTGGTAGTTCCTTATCAAAGTTTTGATGTAATTTGGCTTCTCTCAAGATTAGATGGATTGGATTATGGGATGTATCTCTTTTGTGCCCTACTCTATTCTTATCAATGGTAGACCTTATTAGATATTTTGAGCTTCTAGAGGTATTTGGCAAGGTGACCCCCTCTCCCCTTATTCATAATTCTTATTGAATGCTTGGGTAGGACTATAAGCAAAAATAATGAAAATAGAACCCTTGACGAAGTTACCATTGCTCATGGAGCTAGGTCTATTTCTCATATTCAAATTTTTAATGACTCTACTCTATTAGGTAAAGCTACTATTAAGGAATCTTCTAAAATTAAGCAAATCATTAGCTATTTTTCTAATGCTACCAAGCAATTGATCAATGAAGATAAATCTAAAGTAATTTTCTTTCACTACTCTCCCAAGTAGGAATATGTGGTCTTGGATAAATTAAGATATAATAAGACCTCCCTTTGGATCACTTATTTAGGTATTCCTATCAATATTCAAAGACAAAAGAAAATACTGGAATTGGTTGTTGGATAAAGTTAAGAATAAAATTGGAAAATGGACCAATAGGTGCCTTTCATTTGGAGCTAAAATTACCTTGGTAAAATCAACCTTTCAAACTATATCTATTTATTTTTTTGCTATGTTGAATATCCCAAAGACAATTCTTCAAGAATTGGATCAAATCAATCATTGGTTCCTCTAGAGTGATACTAAGGAGAAAATAAAATGGGCCTTGGTGAAATGGGATACTTTATACCTTCCCAAGAATTAAGGGGGTTTAAAATTCTAGAATTCTATTAATAACAATAAGGATTTAGCTATTAAACTATACTGGAGGATTTTGCATAACCCCAATGCTCTTTGGGACAAAAATCTTTGTTCTAAATATTCTAAGGATAAAAGTTCTTAAGACCTTGTTCAATATCAATTTCCTACCAAACATTTTTCCATTTTCATGGTTCTTAATATTGGTGAGGATTTGATTAAGAAAAATATATTTTGGATCATTTATACTGGTCAACAAGTAAATTTTTGGATAAATTATTAAGATGGCCAACAACCTTTGATAACTTAGTTTCTTGATTAGAGGGCTTGGATGGAGGAGCTTCATCGAGCTAACTAGTTAAAGGTAGCTATTTACTATCGGTACCATACTGATAATTTAGAGGTTGGTAGATATTGGATCCTTATTGAGGAATGGTCTATTAAAATGCTAGAAAGGAAAATAAAAGACATCCAAAGCATCCTTAATATGATATCTCTCTCTTGGGACCATGATAAAGATTATTATGGATGGAAAAACACTACTAAGGGTGAGTATTCAATTCCTCAAATGTTATTTGACCTTATGTCATAATAATCTCAACCAATCATATGACATATTTACTCAATTGTGGGCTCAAAAGCTTTGGCCTAATATGAGGTTCTTTACTTGGATTTTATTGCATCATAGGGTGCTTATTGGTGAGCAACTTATGAATTGTGGTTTTCATGGCCCATTTAGGTACAAAATATGTGGAGATAATATGGAAACTCTTAACCATATTTTTTATTGAGTGTGCCTTAGCCTATGATCTATGGATAAGAATGACCATCTTACTTGGCTTATAATGGTCCAATTTTTACTTTTGAATAACTTTGGAGGGATTGGCCTAATCAAGAGGATCTTGATCATTTTATTAGGTAGTTAGTTTGGATGGGTTCTACCATTCTACCTTGGAATATTGGAAGAAAAGAAACAACCAAATTTTCAATTAGTAAAGGAAGGAAATTCACTATATTTGTCAAAATACCATTGCCAACTTAGTTGAATCAATCCAACAAATATTTAATCACCCCTAGAACTCCCACCAAATATGGGATCATGTGATGCAAATATTGAATATTAACTCTTATAAGGGCAGCCAACTTAAAGGGAATGTGAGCAATCAAAATATGGATAGAACAAGGAATTTTCAGCCCCCCTAAGTATTTTTGAAAATTCAATACCGATGGAGCCTCTAGGGGGAACCCTGGAAATGCTAGTGTGGGAGGAATTGGTAGACTTTCGGATGATTCCCTGATTTTAACTTTTATTGTGAATTTGGGTATCCTTAGAGGCCTTTGAGAAGCTACTAAGGTTATAGGGAAAAAAAGTGCTAATTTAATTCGACTCTCAAGTCATAATTAATATGTTGAAGACTCCTAAGAATCATAAGACTAATAGGAAAGCAAAAAGAATTATTAGGAAGATTCTATTTCCAGATGGAATTTTTGAAAGTTTAATAAAATCATGTGGTTAGAGACAATAACAAGAGCATTAATACTTTAGCTAATTAGGTGTTGGATAAATGTGATCTTACTTACTTTAACCACCCTCCCATATGGTGGGATTCACAAAAAAAGGAAGCTCTTATTTTTATCCTTTCACTGGATGGCTCTAGTACTAGAGGTACCCAGTTCCATTTTACTTTGTTTTTGCTTCTCGTTGGTTCGGTCAGGGTATTTTAGTTTACTTGCTTAAACTAATCATTCTTATGTTTCATCTATTGATTCTGGCCTGAATAGCCTCTTGGCATAGAAAGGCCATAGTTTTTATCTATTTTTTTCATGACCCTCCTAGATGGACCTTTGAACATGGAAAATCAATGTATTAACAAATGTGACTAATACTCGATTTTGTGCAATTAAGCAGCCTCACAATAATAAATAGATAGTGAAGGATATGATACTACTAATGAATTACCAATGTGTAGGATCAGGTGCGCTCGTGAGTGGAAGAAATTGAGTCATCCACTAGAGACGAGAGTACTTGAGGAAGGGGAAATGATGATAAGGCAACTCGAAGGTAACATGAATAGATACCTTCATATAGGTATGCATTCGGTTAAGGGATAATCATCAATATATAGCCACCTTGAGCCCCGAACTAATGGCCTAGTAGCCATCATAAGTTCTAGAGGCTGAGATAGGTGATTAGATTGACATAAAGACTCCCTCTTTGTTTGATGCACTTGCATGATTGTCTTTTACTTCAGCATTATTAACCTTGATAATTGGTGAGCATGGAGTAAATGGTTTACCTTCACAACTTCATGTGTGCTTGTTTAAATAAATGTTTGATTTATTTAAAAAGCAAAAAAGATATTGTTTAAATAAATGTTTGATTTATTTAAAAAAAAAAAAGATATTGTTTAAATAAATGTTTGATTTATTTAAAAAGCAAAAAAATATTGTTTAAATAAATTTTTGATTTATTTAAAAAGCAAGAAGATGTTTAAATAAATAATTATTTTATATAAAAGCAAATATCTCATTGAAAATGAGCAGTTGATTATTTAAATGATGTTGGTAGATGTTATTTGTAATAAAATGATTAATTTTATTTAATAGCATTATCATTGAAATAAGCAAAGAAGTAATCAATTTACCAAACGATTGCTAATGGAAAACTTACCTTGAAATAAAAATAAGAAAATAAATACAATTCTTTAAAAGCTCCAAGGTAAGGTCTTTGCCATGGCATGCTTAGGAAGTCACCGCCCACCCGATAATCGACCCATAAGGCATAAATGTGACAAGATGACATTCGACAGAAATGGGTCGGGTTGCCCTTTGAAGACCCGATTGGGTCAGATGCATGAAGTTCCCCTGATGTGAAGGGAAAGCTCTTTATGGTGATCACCTTGGGAAGAGGAGGAAGGTATGTCTGCCCTACCACCTATCGAATGTGGTTAAGGAAGTAATGGTGGGTAGGTGGGAATGTAGACTAGGATGGAGAGAAGATGCGTATGGGGGAGAAAAGCATGAAGGGAAAATATAGTTGGAGAGAGAGAGAGAAGGATAACAAAAGGAGCACGAAGAGAGGAGCGTGAAGTAGAGAAAAAGGAGCACAAAGAGAGGAAGAGCACTGAGAGTAAATAACAATGGATGATGGACGTCCACGTGAGTAGTGCAAGTGGTCCAGGTGGGTTCATCTTGAAACTATTGCTATTTTTATTTCCTTGTGAATGTTGTGTAGCCACTACCATTGGTAGCATGGTCTACGTTCTCCTTGTGAATGTTGTGTAGCCACTATCATTGGTAGTATGGTCTGTGTTCTTGTGAATGCTTATGTGTAGCCACTACCATTGGTAGCATGGTATATATTATCCTTGTGAATGATGTGTGTAGCCACTACCATTGGCAGCATGGTCTACATTCTCCTTGTGAATGTTGTGTAGCCACTATCATTGGTAATATGGTCTACGTTCTCCTTGTGAATGCTTGTGAGTATTATGTGTAGCCACTACCATTGGTAGCATGGTCTACGTTCTCCTTGTGAATGCTATGTAGCCACTATCATTGGCAATATGGTCTACGTTCTCCTTGTGAATGTTTGGAATTCCATGTGTAGCCACTATTATTGGTAGCATGGTCTACGTTCTCCTTGTGAATGTAGTGTAGCCACTACCATTGGTAGCATGGTCTACATTCTCCTTGTGAATGCTTGTGAGTGTTATGTGTAGCCACTATCATTGGCAGTATGGTATGAATTCTTTAACTTGTGAATGATGTGTAGCCACTACCATTGGTAGTATGGTCTACGTTCTCCTTGTGAATGCTTGTGAGTGTTATGTGTAGCCACTACCATTGGTAGTGTGGTCTATGTTCTCCTTGTGAATGTTGTGTAGCCACTACCATTGGTAGCATGGTCTACATTCTCCTTGTGAATGCTGTGAGTAGCCACTACCATTGGCAGCATGGTCTATGCCTTTCCCTATGTATGCTAGATGCAATGGCATCATCACCTTGCCATAGTCATTGGTAGTTGACCAGGCGTATTAGGAGGTAGCTAGTCAAGTAGCATCATGGGTAACCCCCATTGCAATCACAGCTTAGTTAGGAAGTCTCCTCGGGTGTCGTTGGCACCTAGGATGATCTGCTATGTCATGACAACTATCGACACTATGGGTATGTAAGTGCCATCTACCTTGAGCTATCGAGGTGGAAGCCACTTCGACCAAACCTTAGTCCACCCTGTGTCTTTCCTTGCTGGAGGTTGGTCATCTTCTTATTCGCTGAAGTGTAGAAGCTTTAAGTGTTGCTCATTATTTAAAATGATAGATTTTAGAATAATGAAGTGTAGAAGCTTTAAGTGTTGCTCATTATTTAAAATGATAGATTTTAGAATAATGAAGTGTAGAAGCTTTAAGTGTTGCTCATTATTTAAAATGATAGATTTTAGAATAATGAAGTATGGAAGCTTAAGGTTATTATCCATTAATAAAATGATGGATTTTAGTGAAATAAAATGGAATAATGGTTATTTTGTAATTTAAGGGTATGGGACCTTAGGTTATGAAATAAAATGGAATAATGGTTATTTTGTAATTTAAGGGTATGGGACCTTATGTTATGAAATAGAATGGAATAATGGTTATTTTTTAATTTAATGGTATGGGACCTTATGTTATGAAATAATGGTTATTTTGTAATCTAAGGGTATGGCCTTATGTTATGAAATAAAATGGAATAATGGTTATTTTGTAATTTAAGGGTATGGGACCTTATGTTATGAAATAAAATGGAATAATGGTTATTTTGTAATTTAAGGGTATGGGACCTTAGGTTATGAAATAAAATGGAATAATGGTTATTTTGTAATTTAAGGGTATGGGACCTTAGGTTATGAAATAAAATGGAATAATGGTTATTTTGTAATTTAAGGGTATGGGACCTTATGTTATGAAATAAAATGGAATAATGGTTATTTTGTAATTTAAGGGTATGGGACCTTATGTTATGAAATAAAATGGAATAATGGTTATTTTGTAATTTAAGGGTATGGGACCTTATGTTATGAAATAAAATGGAATGATGGTTATTTTGTAATTTAAGGGTATGGGACCTTATGTTATGAAATAAAAATGGAATAATGGTTATTTTGTAATTTAAGGGTATGGGACCTTATGTTATGAAATAAAATGGAATGATGGTTATTTTGTAATTTAAGGGTATGGGACCTTATGTTATGAAATAAAATGGAATGATGGTTATTTTGTAATTTAAGGGTATGGAACCTTATGTTATGAAATAAAATGGAATAATGGTTTGTTTTGTAATTTAAGGGTATGGGACCTTATGTTATGAAATGAAGAAAAAGGTTTATTGGGAATTATAGTAGTTGCTTTAAGTGACGGAATGTGTGAACCCAATTTACTTAGCAATTAAGGGTATGGGACTTTAATTGTTGAGAAGGGTAGTTCATTTATTGCAAATAGAGCACATGAGCTAATGCATGGTTGATTGATTCTCTCAAGTTGGATGAGAGGGAAAATGGAAAGGGTAGTTTCTATGATAAGTACTATGCATTAGTAAGTTGAATTGCTTGGGTTATTTGTATAGTTGCAATTTGGTAATGAAATAAGTAAGTGCATTTAGAAGCATGTCTATCCAGATCCATGAGTGTCCTGATCCCCTACTATCCTCACTTGATCGATGGAAGAGTGGGAAGGCCAAAGTCATGATATGGACCAATTCACAAGTTTGCTCTCTACCTTACATCTTGTTATTTATGCAATAGACTAGATTGTGGGGAGATTTCCCTAATAAAATGGATGTAAAGTATTGTGGAAAGTATGGGGTGTACCATACTTACTTATGTATCTAAATGAACATTTTAACTACTATATTTAGTATCTCTTTATTTAGTTTCCTGCATTTAATTATTTTAATGTATGTTTAATTGGTGATTATTTTTTTACGCTTTGATTATTCTTGCTTGTTGATAGTTCATTTTTGTTAGATTTAGTATCTAGATTTTTATGCTCTTGTGATGTTAAAAATAAAGAAACATTAGTAAGTTCTAGGTGAACTTAGAGGTTACCTAAGGGCTTGATACCCCCTTAGGGAGATTGGTAACTAGGTTTGGAAGATTGTACTAGAGTTAAGATAGCTTGTCGGTGGACAATATTGATAGCTTAGCTCGTAGTACATGTAGCATGCCCACACATAATGGCTTGTGTGGATATGGAGATGCGTGTACACCTTCTAATGATTGGAGGTGGTAAGTCTAGATCATCAAGAATAATGAGAGGGATGGAATTATGTGCATAACATAAGATAGGCTTACGTAGATGGGACTTGCATGAAGGGAATATTGTGTGGTATAGTTCTTGAGAAACTTAGGGGATGTCAAACATTAAGTTGGTCTAAGGTTGGTTGAGGATTTATGAATCCTTCTCCTTAGTCAAAAAATATATATATGTAAACTTTTCTTTTTGTTTGTGTGTTTTATTATTTCATTATTTTGGGGTGTTACATTTGGTATCAGAGCTCTAGGTTCGAGGGTATAGAGCTTCTTATGTGCTGTAGAAGAGATTCGAGGATCTCCAATAGAGGCTTTCTTAGGAATAAGCTGAAAGCTGGAGTAACCTAGAGTCTCTACTTGCTTAGGATCTAAAGGAGTTGATTCCAAAAAAGGATGAATATTATGATACCTCAGTATGGGCTTTGGTATTAATGATATATCCTAACCTTGGAACCCCATCCTAGTTAGATCTCTAATGAATAGTGAAATAAGGACTCTGTATTGTGGTCAAGTTAGTAATTCAGTTAAGAGAAAATTGTAACCTAACTCTTTTTTTGGTGGAAACCAGATCAAGATGCCACCCAAGGCCAGGATAGAAAGGCCTCCACCTAGATAAACTCGACAAAGTAATATCGAAGAAGAGATATAGAATGAGGATCCAGAGGTTTCCAATGCAGGAATAGAGGAACTTACTACTATAGTTGTTGAGTTACAATATTAGTTAAGACAAGTACTGGAAACTATGGCAAATCAAAATTCATAGGCTAGAGATTTGGAAGTCAACCAAGTTGAGGGGTTGACAACAAAACAAAAACAAGCAAGAACCCTCTTAGAGAAAGAGATAGTAAGAGACCTAAATAATATTTGTATCTCCAAGTTTGATGGAGAAGGGGAGGGAGACACCATTGAAGCTTGGTTAAGAGAGTTGGAAGTCTTCTTCATAGTAAAGGGGTATTCTTCGGGTACTCGAACGGTTTGGGCTACTATTTACCTTGAAGGAGCTACCCTAGATTGGTGGGAGACTTACTATGAGGAAACCAAGATTGAACCAATAGAAATTCCATGGAAGGAATTCATAGTCATATTCAAGAAGAGATTCCTCACGGAGCACTTCTATGCTTTAAAGTTTGAGGAGTTTGCCAGCTTAAGGCAAGGGACTAACTTAGTGGAGGTATACTATAGGAAGTTGGTAAATTTATTGAAGTATGTACCTACCTATAATGAGAATATGCAGATTCATAAGTTTACTCATGGATTGCAATCTAGGATAAAGCATGATGTGGAGATGCAGGAACCTAAGTCATTGCAAAAGGCTTATGATTTGGCAAAGAAAGCATAATCACATTTTTGCTATAAGTATGAAAACCTGATCGAGTAGGAACATCAGGAACTTAAGAAGAGGAATAGCAATGGGGTTGTAAAATGGGAGGTAGAGCAAGAATGAAAGGCTAAGAACCCCTAGAATCTAGAGAAGAAATTCAATGGAAGCCAAAATAAATTCAAGAAGAACTTCTTTAAGAAAGGCAACAAACCCAATAATGCTAAACCTCCCCCATAGAAGCCATCAGCTCCAATACCGGTGATTAAGGATGAGGAGCAAAAAATGGAAAAGAGACAAGGACCCAAGGATGGATGTTACCATTGTAAAGGGGTACACTATGCTAATCAATGTTCGTATCGACCAGGGACAAGCACACCCAACAACAAAGGGAAGGAACCAATGCATAAGATCTACGCTGCAACTAGGAATCAGAAACTTGAGGGGCAAGCCACCTCGTTAATCATCAAAGGTAAGATTTTTGATAAGCAAGTAGATATATTAATAGATAGTGGAGCCACTAATAGTTTCATTTCTTGTAAATTAGCCAAATATATGCTTGAAAGGCCAGGGTATTTGGCTCATGGATGGAAGGTTGAGTATGGATCTGGATAGACCTACTCCGTAAACCAATGTTTCCCAATGATGGAAATTACTTTAGATAATGGAACCATGGAAGGTTGCTTATACGTGACCCCACTTCATGCCTTTGATGTGGTCCTAGGAATGGATTGGCTATAGGCCCATCAAGTTGTAATCAATTTTTGAGATAGATGGATTGAATATTCTAAGGGAAATAAAGAGAGGCTATGAATTTATAGCAAGTAGGGGACATTTAAACCCCAGATGTTGTCAGCTATGCAGTTGAAGAAAGCCCTCAAGAAAGGAGGGATTGTTTATGTTGTAAATATGAACGAAGTTGAAAGAGATCGAAAGGAAGAGGTGATTGAGGCACACCCAATTCTACAAGAATTTTAGGATGTATTTCCAAAGGATCTACCAGGGCTCCCTCCTATGAGAGAATTTTATTTCACTATCGATCTTATACTAGGAGCAAAACCCATCCACCGATATTCATATAGGATGTCACCTATTGAGATGCATGAGTTAAAGGTACAACTACAAGGGTTATTGGAAAAGGGGTTGATAAAACCAAGTGTGTCACCATGGGGTGCACCCATTTTATTTATGAAAAATAAGGATGGATCTCTAAGATTGTGTATTGACTATAAGATGTTGAATAAAGCTACAATCAAGAACCGGTACCCCCTACCCAGGATCGAGGATTTATTCAACCAACTAAGAGATGCCATGGTATTTACCAAGATAGACCTAAGGTTAGGGTATCACCAAATGAGGATTCAGGAGGAAGACACTCACAAAATGATATTTAAGACAAGGTATGGGTATTACGAGTTCACCATCCTACCTTTTGGGTTGATGAATGCTCTCGTTGCCTTCATGAATTTAATGAATAATGTGTTCAGAAGGTATCTAGACTAGTTTGTCCTTGTATTTCTTGATGACATCCTAATATACTCATGGAACAAGGAAGAGCATGATAAACATCTCAAGATCATGTTGGAATTGCTAAGGGAAAATCAACTCTACGGGAATCTAGCCAAGAGCGATTTCTATGTTTTAGAGGTGCGCTATTTGGGGCATATCATATCGGTTGAGGGGATCATGGTGGATCCAGAGAAAATAGAGGCCATGATAAATTGGCCGCCCCCTACAAATGTTACTGAAGTAAGAAGCTTCATGGGGCTAACGAGCTATTACCGATGTCACATAAAGGATTTCTCAAAAATTACCTCGATGATAACTAATCTCCAGAAGAAGGGGAAGGAATTCAAATGGATGGAGAAGTGTGAGGCCACCTTCACCATGTTGAAGCAAAAACTTACTACTGCACCAATACTAAAAATTCTAGACCCTCAAGGAGACTTTACAATTTGCACTGATGCATCATTGGAAGGGCTAGGGGAGTGCTCATGCAAGGAGAGTCAAGAGTGGCTTATACTTCAAGGAAGCTTAAAAAGCATGAGATTAACTATGCTACTCATGATTTAGAGTTAGCCATTGTAGTTCATGCTTTGAAGGTCTAGTACCATTATCTAGTAGGAAGACCCTTCGAGTTAAAATCAGACCATCATAGTCTGAAGTACATATTTACTCAACCAATACTCAATGCAAGGTAGAGAAGATGGGTCAAGTTCCTCGTTGAGTACGATTTTGAAATTGAGTACATTAAAGGAAAATAAAATAAGGTTGTGGATGCCTTGAGTAGAAGGAGACACATAGCAACCATAACTAGGAGCCACATAAATCTCATGGACCAAGTGAGATAGGAGCAATATTAGGATGAATATTATCAGGAAATTTGAGCCAAGTTAAGAGAGGACCCAAAGAGCAATAAGGAATTTGGGGTAATAGATGACCTCGTATGTTACAAAGGAAGGATCATCATACCAAAATCAAGGGATTTAAGGAAGATATTGATGCAAGAAGCCCATAGATCTCCTTATATGGCTCACCTCGGAGGGGTAAAAATGAGAGAAAATCTAAAAATGACCTTTTTTGGGTAGGGATGAAGAGGGATATTACAGATTTTGTGGCCCGATGCCTTGAGTGCCAAAATGTCAAGGTAGAATGCAAGCATCCCATAGGATATTTGTACCCCCATAATATACCCACTCAAAAATGGTAGGTCATATCGATGGATTTTATTGTAGGCTTGCCTAAGACTAGGTACCAACATGATGTAATCTTTGTTGTAGTTGACAAATTGACCAAGGTCGCACACTTCATACCTAGAAGCACCAAGGATGATGCTCAAGTGGTGGCTAATAGGTTTTTTAGGGAAGTGTTATGATTGCATGGGTTCCTAAAGGTAATTATATCAGATAGGGATTCCAAGTTTACTTCAAAATTTTGGAGATCCCTACATCAAGAAATAGGCACAAAGTTGCACATGAGTTCAGCATACCACCCTGAAATAGATGGTCAAATAGAGCGGGTAAACCAAGTTCTGGAAGATATGCTCCACATGTATTGCATGGACCATAAGTCTCGGTGGGAATACTATCTACCATTGGTGGAATTTACCTACAATAATGGATATCATTCCTCTCTAGGGATGGCACCTTTTGATGCATTGTATGGGTGAAGGTGTAGAACACCACTGTCATGGGACAACCCGAAGGATAGAGCGGTAATTGGGCAAAAAATGGTTAAGAAAATGGAAGAGCAAATCAAGGTAATCAGGCAAAGTCTCAAGGAGGCTACTGATAGGTAGAAGAGCTATGCCGATTTAAAAAGAACTCCCAGAGAATACTCGATGGGAGATAAAGTGTTCCTAAGGGTCAAACCAATGAAAAGTGTGATCAAGTCCACAAAACTAGATCCACGGTTTGTAGGACCCTTTGAGATCACTAAAAATATTAGCCCGGTTGCATACCGACTCGCCTTACCTCCTAATTTATCAAAAATCCATGACACTTTCCACATATCTTTGCTTAGAAAATATATTGCTGATCCTGAACATGTGTGGGATATCTCTAACTTGCATATGGAAAATCCAGAAGCAATCAAAGTAATGTCTAGTAAGGATCCTTGAGTTTTTCTCTAAGGCTATGAGGAATTAGACCCTTGAGTAGTGTAAGGTCCAATGGGACCATTTCTCTGAAAGAAATGCCACATGGGAGAAAGTGATGGATATGCGAAAACACTTTTCTTTCTTGTTTGATGAACTTTAATGATATTGTAACAAATTTTTTGATTTTGTATGTCGTATGAAACTAAGAAACACTAGGGATGGTGTTAGTCCTAGTGGGGGAGGATGTCATGACCCTCCTAGATGGACCTTTGAACATGGAAAATCAATGTATTAACAAATGTGACTAATACTCGATTTTGTGCAATTAAGTAGCCTCACAATAATAAATATATAGTGAAGGATATGATACTGCTAATGAATTTCCAATGTGTAGGATCAGGTGCGCTTGTGAGTGGAAGAAATTGAGTCATCCACCAAAGATGAGAGTACTTGAGGAAGGGGAAATGATGATAAGGTAACTCAAAGGTAACATGGATAGATACCTTCATATAGGCATGCATTCGGTTAAGGGATAATCATCAATATCTAGCCACCTTGAGCCCCAGACTAATGGCCTAGTAGCCATCGTAAGTTCTAGAGGCTGAGATAGGTGATTAGATTGATGGAAAGACTCCCTCTTTGTTTGATGCACTTGCATGATTATCTTTTACTTCAAAATTATTAACCTTGATAACTGGTGAGCATGGAGTAAATGGTTTACCTTCACAACTTCATGTGTGCTTGTTTAAATAAATGTTTGATTTATTTAAAAAGCAAAAAATATATTGTTTAAATAAATTTTTGATTTATTTAAAAAGAAAAAAGGATATTGTTTAAATAAATGTTTGATTTATTTAAAAAGAAAAAAGACATTGTTTAAATAAATGTTTGATTTATTTTAAAAGCAAGAAGATGTTTAAATAAATAATTATTTTATATAAAAGCAAATATCTCATTGAAAATGAGCAGTTGATTATTTAAATGATGTTGGTAGATGTTATTTGTAATAAAATGATTAATTTTATTTAATAGCATTATCATTGAAATAAGCAAAGAAGTAATCAATTTACCAAACAATTGCTAGTGGAGAACTTACCTTGAAATAAAAATAAGAAAATAAATACAATTATTTAAAAGCTCCAAGGTAAGGTCTTTGCCATGGCATGTTTAGGAAGTCATCGCCCACCCGACGATCGACCCATAAGGTATAAATGCGACAAGATGACATTCAGAAGAATGGGTCGGGTTGCCCTTTGAAGACCCGATTGGGTTAGATGCATGAAGTTCCCCTAACGTGAAGGGAAAGATCTTTATGGTGATCACCTTGGGAAGAGGGGGAGAGGTATGTCCACCCTACCACCTATCAAACGTGGTCAAGGAAGTAATGGCAGGTAGGTGGGGATGTAGATTGAGGAGGGATAGAAGACGTGTATGGGGGAGAAAAGCATGAAGGAAAGTGAGATTTGGAGAGAGAGACATGGTTATACATAAGAGGTACCACTGAAAAAGTAATTATAAAATATGGGTGATTCTAGGTGAATGGTGTATAAACTTTGGGGTGAATTTTTAAAATTTTTGAAGATTTTTTTTCAAAATATGATGATTTTTTCTTTTTTTTTGCATAAAAATTATCAATACAATTATATGGCTATTGGCATATTGTGAGTGGCATATGGTGAGTGGCATAAGGTGAGTTGCATAAGGTGAGTGGTAGAAGGTGAGTGGCAAAAGGTGAGTGGTAAAATGTGAGTGGTAGAAGGCAAGTGACATAATGCGAGTGACATAAGGTGAGTGCTAGAAGGTAAGTGACAAAAGGTGAGTGGCATAGGGTGAGTGGCATAAGGCAAATCACAGAGGGTGACTGGCATAAGGCAAGTGTCATAAGTACAATGGCATAAGGTGATAGATAGAGGGCGACTAGTAGAGGGAAAATAGAAAAAGGTGAATGACATAAGGTGAGTGGCATAAGGCAATTGGCAGATGGTGATTGGCATAAGGCAAGTGGTATAAGGTGACTATTAGAGGGTGACTGGCATAAGGTGAGTGGCATAAGATGAGTGGTAGAGGGTGATTGGAAGAGAGCGATTGGCATAAGGCAACTGGTAGATGGTGAGTGGCATAAAATGAGTAGTATAAGATGACTAGAATATGGCGACTAACATAAGGTGAGTAGCATAAGGCAATTGGTAGAGGGTGAGTGGCATAAGGCAATTGGTAGAGGGTGAGTGGTATAAGGCAAGTGGCATAAGGCAAGTGGTATAAGGTGACTGGCACAGGGTGACTGCCATAAGGCGATTGGTAGATGGCGAGTGGTATAAAGTGTTTGGTATAAGATGACTAGCAGATGACAAGTGGTAAATGGTGATTGGTAGGTAGTGAGTGGCATATGGTGATTGGTAGATGGCAACTGGCATAAGACGATTGGTATAATGTGAGTGGCATAAGGTGACCACTATAGGTCATCAATTAGATGATGACATGTGTCCTCTCCTCTGCCACGTGTTGTGCATCTATTAACTTATGCTATGTAGAATTCTATAAATTCATATGCAGGGTCATTTTTCACCTCTCCCACACTGTTTTCCAAAGCAATTTTAGAGCTTTTTCCAGCATTTTGAGGATATTTTCCACAACAATTTTCAAGCATTTTTAGAGCATTTTGGCTGCATCTTCAGTAGGTTTTGGTAGCATTTTTAATAGGTTTTGGCAGTATTTTTAGAAGGTTTTGGTAGCATTTCTAGAAGGTTTTGGTAGCATTTTTTGAGTGTTTTCCAGGGTGTTTCAGAGCATTTTATTGGGTTTTTTAGAACATTTTCTTGCGTATTTTTAGATATGGCTAGTTGTTCCTCTCCTCTTCCCTCTAAAGTGTATTTCAAGAACATCTTCTACCTCAACATCAAGAGCATTTTCAACACTCCTGGAAGATATTCCCAATGGTTTTACACCACCAGACTTGTTGGTGTGTTGAAGATGCCACATTTGAACATTAACATTCAGTTGATGCAATAGATCGTTAGTTGTTACAACCATGACGTGTCCACTATTTTTATTTGAGTGGATAACAAGGACATTATTTTTTCTATTAAACCCTCCAATGTGCAATGACTAATAGGGCTACCATTTTTGGATTGTGTACTAGTGAAAAACTAGTACGCATTAATAGAAGATGATAAATCCACCCTAGTAGTCGTTTACTCTATTCATTCTAGAAATTTGAAAGGTAAAATTTTAAATTTTATTTTTTATTTAACATTAAATATTTATGTAATGTAGTTTCCATTCTCTAATAACATTATCCTTGTAATTTTTATTTTCTAATAATGTTCTCTTTTTTCAGTTAATTCTTCTAAGTCCAAAAGGGGCTTAAGCATTTCCAATGTTGTAGACAACTTTCTATATGCTTGCATTGAATATTTTTAGGTAAGTTTTATTCTATTGGGGTGACCTACAAAAATTCCTTTTTAGGCACTTTATTTATTGGTTCGTTGTATTGGTGGCAGTAGATTTGGCTAGTCGACGCACATTTCCAACTACTTGAAACATGACCTTTTGAGTGCCTAGAAAATTCAATCTTCTTATACAGTGACTACCAATAATTTTATTCTTTGTTTATTTCAGGAAGCTTATTTCAACCTTCAACAAAGCAGTCCTCCCAATACATTGCACCCTAGTTTGTTTTCTATTGGCATGACTGATGATGACATATAGGTAAACATATTTTTTGGAATATCTTTGTTTTTTATCATTCTATCTTGTTATTTTAAAATTTATTTTTGAAAACAAATAAGAGCATCTCAATATTCAAGTAAAATGTATGTTACATTTAGGGCTTAGGAAATATCTTCTAATTTTGACACACAATCATAGTCATCACCAATAAATCCCACCAAATGAGGTCTCATGGTGATCGGATTTAGCATACACCTGCAACACCTTTTATTTCTCAAATTGTTACTATCGATGTGGAAGAAGTTACCTCCAGCCCACAAGGTAACCTTATTCTTCAAAAGCACTATTTTAAATGATGTATTTTAATGACTTAAAATTATGTTTTTTAATGTATTTTAAATATTCTTTAGAGAAATACCAAATGGTTGAATCATTAATGGATGTAGAGTCTGAGTTTGGTATGTATGGTTAAAATAAATCTCTTTTTATGATATTATTATTTACACAAGATTACATTTATGTTTTTCTATAAAATTTTATAGAGAGACCTGCTAGATTCAAAAGACTAAAAAAAAATATGGCTTCATCGTCTATCCATCCACAACAACAGCCAAAACACTAGCCACAACAACAACCATATCAAGTTCCAATATTTGTCCATCCAAAGCAAGTTCCTATCCATCCACAGTAGGTTCCACTAGTGAGGAACCAAACACACATGCGTGGTAAAATGTTTCTCACACTGTCGTCTCATCATGCAAGAAGTGCTACAAAGATACAAAATGCATCATCATCTAATATTTCTGTTTTATCGATATTAACCTTAGAGAAATTTTCAAATGTTAAGAGTGCATCTCAAATGCCCTCAGGAACTCTAAATTGTGATTTTCTTTATCACGGTATGAATCTTGAAAAATTACCATTTAAAGGTAAGTGATATTATTTAGGATGAAGAGGTCATTGATGAAGAAGAGGATATCAATGTAGATGCCATTGGAGTTTTCTCCTTCGCCCCACAACAAGTTGTTGCCCATCATCTAAAAAATGATGATATAGTAAACTTTTATGAAAATGTGCTATTAGTCGGTAGATGTAAAGTTGTAGTTCATAATAATCTTCTTTTGGATATTGATAAATTGAAAGAATGGGAATATCGGGCCAAGGTTTTTATTAAAGCAATCAATGGCTGATATAAGATTTTTCAAAGAGAAAAGAGTTGTTTTAATGGTTGAGAATGAGCCCCAAAAGCTCGATGCTTTGCTACATAAAACTGAATATGGAACTATGGAGGGCGAGTCTGCATACACAGATGAAATTTTGGTCATTTTTTTGAATCATTTGGAAAACATCAATGCAGAGGACCAAGCATATTTCAATGAATGGTAACTAGATCAGAACAAAGTAGCAGTTGCAAAAACAACACGACTTACATCTGATGTAAGTTTTACATCTAACTAAAAAATCATTTTTGGTTAAATATGTTTTGTTTATAAATATTAACCTTTTTCCACTTCTATTTTGCATTCTAATTTCTAGAACCTAAAGCAATAGGTCGGTTCCATGAAAACATTGATCAAGACTACAAAAATTAGCATTAATAATGTTGTTGAAGTGAAGAAAAGGTTACAACACACGATTAGAGAAAATAATTGGCTAAAGAAGTTTATCAGAGATAAGGGCCTGGATGTCGAGGTTAAAATAAAATAAAATGAGAAAGAGCTGAATGCACCTTTCAAAGAAGATCCAGTGAAGGAATAAAGTTTATTGTTATCGGGGATCAACACTACAACATAAAGTTTGGTTAGGGCTTGTGAATTAGAAGAGAAGGATATTGATATAGATGTGGGTGAACCTTCAAGAAACATGAAAAATTAATAGAAGTTTGTTGTGTTGCATTTGAAGTGAAACAAAAACTCTTTAATATTTTTATAAATTGTTAAAGACTTGTATTTTTCTTGAAGTCAATGAATGAGACAATTTCCTTAAAAATTTTATTATAATTTTCATTTATTATTTTTTTTTAAATATTGTTTTGTTTTGATTATTTGTGTTGATGTAGAAGCTTTTTGTTTTTAATTTGAAGTGAAAAAAAATGTCTGATATGTTTTGTAAATTGTGAAAGAATGGTATCTTTTTTAAAATTTGAAATCAATGAAAGAGACAATTTTTGAAAAAATTGTATTCTCATTTTGAAATTTTATTTTTAATTATTTTTATGTTTTGATAATTTTTATGTTTTAATTTGAAGTGGAAGAAATAATTTTTGATATGTTTTGTAAATTGAGAATGAATGATATATTTTTTAAAATTGAAATCAATGAAAGAGACTATTTCCGAAAAATATATATTATCTCTTGGAAATTTTGTTTTAATTATTGTTATGTTTTGATTATTTATGATGATGTAGAAGTTTGTTGTTTTTAATTTTAAGTGGAAGAAATAATGTTTGATATGTTTTGTAAGTTGTGAATGAATGGTATCTTTTTTGAAAATTTAATTAAATGAAAGAGACTATTTTCGAAAAATGTATTATCTCTTGGAAATTTTGTTTTGAATGTTGTTATGTTTTGATTATTTGTGTTGATGTATTAATTAATTTTGAATTATGTGGATGCAGTAAGATATTATTTTTATGTTATATGAATTAATTTGAAATGACAAGAAATGCAGCATAGATATTAACTTTTACAAATTGCCAATAATGATTTATACAATACAAATCTACAAGAAAAAATGAAACTTTAGACTAATAATTCAATAACAAGGCTTATGTAAAATGATATACAAAATATCCAGTAACACATTTTTGATATAAAATATAATGCGGTATTCTAATCAACATGTGTAATAAAATAATCCAATTTCATTCAAATATACATAATCAAATCAGAGGGCTATGCTATACAGAGTATCCAATGGCAAATCTAATATCATATTATATGAATAATGACATCAAAATTATACAAAGTATCCAATTGCATTTATAATATCATATTATATGATTAGTGACATCAAAATTACATGTAACAATATAATATCAATATTCCTTTCATTATAATGCTGAAATCAAATCAAATCAAATGAAAGCATCCTTTCATTCTGATATGTGAAATCAAATCAAATGATAATATGTGAAATCAAATCAAATGAATGCATCCTTGCATCATAATGGTAGAATCTAGAACAAGCCCTTTTTATATTGTACAAAATATTCTACACTCATACCCAAATTTTTTATCGTCACAATCTAACCAGTGATACCATCATCCTCATCATCCTTAGTCTTCATTACACCTCTTCTCTTTGTCATAGAATTCCAATGTGACAATTCTTTTTCGTAAGGAAACTTCTCCACCTCATAGGTTGACACATATACTCTCAAACAATTTTCCAAATTTTTGTCCAACCTATTTTGAACTTTAGATTTTACATATGAACATATGATAATGCATTGAACACCCTTTCATCTTTTACAGATCCAAAAATCATCGTTTGACATAATTTATATAAATGAAAATATTCATTTATAGTATGTTGTAAGATAATACTGGGTTGTAATCTTCTCCATAAATGTGAAATAGAACTTCCTTCATAATGGTTAGAGAGTTGTGAAACTTGAGCAGACATCATTGTTCAAAAATAGTTTAATTGTTTTATCAAAAGATCTCTGTTGAGAATACCATTGATTTCAATACCATTGACTACCACAATTTTACTGAAATTGCCAACAAGAATGCCCATGTATTTGAGAAACAAACCATTTATAGTTTGGTATTCACTACAAGGATTCCAAAACATTGGATTAACCACACCCATAGCCTCTAGCAATTCATCTCTTTGAAAATGGTCTCTTATTTCTTTTGTCAACGATTCTACTATTTGTTTCAGTTTAAATTTTGTATTGTCTACAACTACATTAAATCTATTGTATGTTATGGAAATTTTATCAACTTCATTTGTAGATATATCCATTATCACACCATAAAAATATAAAGGTATTTCCTTTTCATAGACATTAATACATAGATGATCGTTTATATTGAACTTCAAAAATCTTTGAGGATCATTCATGTTTGTTAATGCTATCCAACTCTCAAACATGGAATCCATAAAAATTTGACTATATGTGTACATCATATCAATATGAATGTAAATTTGTATTCTCACCCTGATGAAATCCATAATATAAATCAATCTTTCTTGTGCAATTTTGATCAAAGTATTCATTTTTTCCAACATTGGAATAATACCGCACAATGTGAGAAGTGTTTCAAAGTCACTCATTCAAAGAAGTAAATATTTAGCCTTATCAACTGCCCTACAATTTATATACATAAACCCTATCAGGGATTGATATTCTTTGAAAACTCTTAATGTCGGTTGATATATTGAAATCCACCTAGTATCCATATCTTTCAAAAAATATTTACCTTCAGTAACTCCTAGTGTAAACTATTGAAAATCTAAAAATATTTTTGGACTACATGAAAAATAATCATGAATTTCATGGATAAGCTCTTTCACTCTCGCAACATTTGTAAATGTATCCATAGTTTTGTATGCAAGATTCATTCTATGAGCCATGCAATGAATAGGGATCAAATATGGGGCAACAAATATTTGTAGTCTAGCACAAAGACCATTCTTGTGTCCTTCCATTGTAGCAGCACCATAAAATATGACACATATTAAATTAGTGGTTATTTCAATTTCATTCATTCTTGCTTCTTCTTTTAAACTAGTTACAACAACATTATAAATATTTTTTGTATTACAATTTTCCACCATATTACATATTCCAAGTAAATGAGGTTGCCTTAAATGATTTTACAATGTGTAAACATGCATGCAAATCCAAGATGTATCGTCAATAGAATTCACCTCATAAATTGAAAGTGAAATGAATTTAGCCTTTTTACTTTCTCTCTAAGGTCATCGTTCTCAACCAATGAGAAAAATTTTACCATTTTCCAACCACTTCGATTTGACCAATGGGCATTGGGTAAGTTCTATACATCAACTAGTTGAAATAAAGATTTATAATCCATTAAATCAGACATAGGTCTACCCTTCTTAATAATAGAGAATACAACAACAAACTGCAAAATTTTTGAAGCTAAAGTTAACTTATTCATTTTTCGAAATTGGGTTTCAATCGTTGCACCTTTCTCAACCAAAGTTTGTTTTTGTTTCATTTCTTTATCATATTATTTTGCATATCTTATATGTGCACACTTTGATGCATAATTCCACCTATAATTTTTTGGTATTTGTCGATCACCTTATTTTGTTTTGATATAAAAATTTCCACAATGTTTTTCTACTGTATCTTTCTTACATTGCAATCTATGATCCTTTTCGTGTTTCCAACTTCAAATTATGCATATCAATTCTATTATATTATCACTACTATTCTCTAGTAGCATTGGCTTAATAAATAGAAATTTTGATATCCAATAATGCTGAAATGATATGTTAATTGTCCACCTAGATAACCTTGCACGTTTATGTTTTTAAGATGAAGATTATCTGAAAGTAGGGACTACATAAGAACTATTAGTTTCTTTTCCACTTGGCATGTTAGATTCAGGAATATCTTCCTATTGTTGTTGTATTTGATTAAGAATATTTTCATCTGTGGACTATTCATTAATGTGGATATGTAAAAGTGGAGGCATACCAGGGTAAACGATGTTTTCTATAGAGATAATACTAGTGTCAATAGTAGGGTCATTATCACTATGGAATTTAAAATCATACCTTCTATAGATAAAACTGGATAAGACATCAACCAAAAAGCACACTTATTTATGAATAAGGACATTATATTTAAAATTAATAATGTAAAAAAATAATTGGCGAGTAAAGGCATTCATACCTTCAATTTATGCAGATGTTGATGGCTAACCATATTTCAAAATATTATGAAAGTATTTGAGGATACTCCTTAAATGGGAATATTGGCCTCCCTTCTTTCCACCACCTGCATTTGACATTTTACCTGTATGAACAAAAGAATAACATGAACAATGAACATCATTTTTAAAAATTAAAATAACTACTATAAAAGAGAACTACTACTAGAGAAAGTAGGATATATGTCCCAAGAATATCAGTCCCAAGTAGAATAAACCTCCTTATTGGGTGTCCATGAAAAAATGTTAAAAAATGAAATTTAATGGTAAAAGAAACTTATTGGTAAGTTGAGTGACCTTATGCAAATAGCCTTATGTCAATCGCCTTCTACCACTCACCTTCTACCACTTGCCTTCTTCCAGTCACCTTATTCCACTCACCTTTTGCTAGTCACCTTATGCTAGTCACCTTATGTCAATCACCTTATGCCAGTAAAATTATGCCACTTGCATTATGCCACTCACCTTATGCCACTCACCTTATACCAATCACATTCTGTTGGTTGCCTCCTACTAGTTGCATTATGCTAGTCATCTTTTACAAGTCACATTATGCCACTCACCTTATGCTAGTTGCCTTATGGCACTTACCTTATACCATTTACCTTATGCCACTCACCTTATACAACTCACCTTATGCCACTCGCCTTTTGCCCATCACCTTCTGCCAGTCACCTTATGCCAATCACCTTATGTCAATCGCCTTATGCCACTCACCTTCTACAACTCACCTTCTTTGACTCACCTTCTACCACTTGCCTCTACTAGTCACCTTCTACCAGTCGCCTTTCAGCAATCGCTTTCTACTAGTCATGGACTCTTGTTTTTTTAGTTGTATGCTTTGTATCACTCACTATTAAAAAAAATAATGTTGTAATTATATGATTCATTGTCAGGGTTAATTATATATAATGGGGTACAAGGGGTGAATTGGGTGAGATATTTCTTATTTTTAATAAATTTTGGGTAAAAATTAGGTAGTAAACCTTATGACAACGGGGTAAATTTACCCTTAAAAAATTGGATCCCAAAATTTTTGGGTGAACGGGCCAACCTCTATGGTCCAAAAATTTACAAAATTAACATTTTGAAAATATAAATATTCATGCTAAATTGAAAAACTCATCACTATTCAAAATCCTAGAGAGAGAGGGAGAGCAAAAGTATTATGAAAAGAGGAGCACAAAGTAGAGCAAAAGGAGCATGAAGAGAGGAAGAACACTGAGAGAAAAGAACAATGGATGATGGTTGTCCACACAAGCAGTGCAAGAGGTCCAAGTGGGTTCATTTTAAAACTATTGCTATATTTATTTCCTTGTGAATGTTGTGTAGTCACTACCGTTGGTTGCATGGTCTATGTTCTCCTTACAAATATTGTGAATGCTATGTGTAGCCATTACCATTGGAAATGTGGTCTACATTCTCCTTGTGAATGTTATGTAGCCAATACCATTGGTAGCATGGTCTACATTATTCTTGTGAATGTTGTGAGAATCCACTACCATTTATAGCATGGTCTACGTTCTCCTTGTGAATGTTGTGTAGTCACTACCATTGGTAGTGTGATCTACGTTCTCCTTGTGAATGTTGTGAATGTTGTATTTAGCAATTATCATTGGTAGTGTGGTACACATTCTCCTTGTTAATGTGTATAGCCACTACCATTGGTAGCATGATATACATTCTACTTGTGAATGTTATAAATGTTGTGTATAGCCACTACCATTGGTAGTATGGCTTGCGTTCTCCTTCTGAATGTTGTGTATCCACTACTGTTGGTAGCATTGTCTACGTTATCCTTGTGAATACTATGAATGTTGTGTGTAGTCACTATCATTGGCAGTGTGGTCTATGTTATCCTTGTGAATTCTATTTAAACATTTTCATTGGTAGCATGGTCTATGTTCTCCTTGTGAATGCTATAAATACTATGTGTAGCCACTATTTTTGGTAGCATGTTCTACATTCTCCTTGTGAATGATGTGTAGCCATTGCCATTGGAAGTATGGTCTACGTTCTCCTTGTGAATGGTGTGAGTAGCCACTATCATTGGTAGCATGGTCTATGCCTTTCCCTATGTATGGTAGATTCAATGAAATCGTTGCCTGATCTCAATCGTTGGTAGTCGACTAGGTGTATTAGGAGGTAGCTAGTCAAATAGTGTCACGGGTAACCACCATTGTAGTCACAAATTAGTTGGGAAGTCTTCTCAGGTGTTGTTGGCATCGAGGATGATCTGTTATGTCACAACAAATATCGGTGTCATGGTAACATAAGTACCATATACCTTGAGCTATCGAGGAAAAAACCTTTTCAACCAAATCTTAGTCCATCCTATGTCTTTCCTTGTTGGAGGCTAGTCATCTTCTTGTTTTCTAAAGAGTAGAATATTTAAGTGTTGCTCATTATTTAAAATGATAGATTTTAGAATAATAAAGTGTAGAATATTTAAGTGTTGCTGATTATTTAAAATGATAGATTTTATAATAATGAAGTATAGAAGCTTTAAGTGTTGCTCATTATTTTAAATGATAGATTTTAGAATAATGAAGTGTGAAAGCTCTAATTATTGTCCATTAACTAAAATGGTGGATTTTAGTATAAAATGGAATAATGGTTATTTTGTAATTTAAGGGTATGGAGCCTTGTGTTATGAAATAAAATGGAATAATGGTTATTTTGTAATTTAAGGGTATGTGACCTTGTGTTATGAAATAAAATAGAATAATGGTTATTTTTTAATTTAAGGGTATGGGACCTTTTGTTATGAAATAAAATTGAATAATGGTTATTTTGTAATTTAAGGGTATGGGACCTTATGTTATGAAATAAAATGAAGTAATGGTTATTTTGTAATTTAAGGGTACGAGCCTTATGTTATGAAATAAAATGGAGTAATGGTTATTTTGTAATTTAAGAGTATGGGACATTATGCTATGAAATAAAGTGGGATAATGGTTATTTTGTAATTTAAGGATATGGGACCTTATGTTATGAAATAAAATGGAATAATGATTATTTTGTAATTTAATGGTATGGGACCTTATGTTATGAAATAAAATAGAATAATGGTTTGTTTTGTAATTTAAATATATGGGATCTTATGTTATGAAAATATGAAAAAGGTTTATTGGGAATTAAATTAGTTGCTTTAAGGATACCCCTGCCTCCTTGGGTCTTACTCGAAAGTGGCATCCCTTTTGGGATGTTTTCCACACAAAAAAGAAAAATAGTTGATTTAAGTGATGGAATGTGTAAACCCAGTTTACTTAGCAATTAAGAGTATGGGACTTTAATTGTTGATAAAGTTAGTTTATTTATTGCAAATAGAGCACATGAGCTAATGCATGGTTGACTGATTCTCTAAAGTTACGTGAGAGAAAAAATGGAAAGGGTATTTTATTTGATAAGTACTATGCATTAGTAAGTTGAATTGCTTGGGTTATTTGTATAGTTGCAATTTGATAATGAAGAATGTCTATCTAGATCCATGAGTTTCCTAATACCCTACTATCCTCACTTGATATATGGAAGAGCAAGAAGACCATAGTCATGAGATAGACCAATTCACAAGTTTTCTCTCTAATTTACATCTTGTTATTTATGTGATAGATTAGTTTATGGGGAGATTTACCCAATGAAATGGATGTAAAGTATTCTAGAAATTATGGGGTGTACCATACTTACTTATGTATCTAAATGAACATTCAAAATACTACATTTAGTATCTCTTTATTTAGTTTCCTGCATTTAAATCTTTTAATGTTTGTTTTATTGGTGATTTTTTCTTTATACTTAACTCTTTCTGGTGGTATTTTCTGTGGCCTTTCTTATGGTCTTCTGACCTATTTTACTAAGTTTTTTGGGCCCTTTCAAAACCCTTTTAATGAAATTTTAACTTATCAAAAAAAAATTAGCAGAGTTTTGGTATGTTAGACGAAAGGGAGAGAGAGATAATTATGAAGGAAATGGCCCTCGATTTATAGAGTGAGCCAAGACTAGGAGAGATTTAGGTATCATAAAATATAAATCAAGTTCTACCATGGTGAATTTAGGGTTATGAGGTGGAGTTTTGAGTCATTCCCTCATGTGCCCTAAAGGAAATGCCCTAGGTGCACACATGTGTGAGCCAAGATTAGGGTTAACCTTGATTAGCTAATCCTTGGGTTAGTTGGATTTTAAGTTAGGTATCTTTAGAAATATCCTAAATAAATTGGTGCATACATGTGTGAGGGTAGAATTAGGGCTAATTTGGATTTTAACCCTAATTAAACCTATTTAGGTAATAAAGTGCACTTAAGTGAAAAGTGACTTTCAAAATAGAATTTGAATTAGCTTAATTAGGGTTTTTGGAGGGAATGGTCCCATGGGGACCCTAATTAGGTGTAGAAAAGGGCTTAGGTGGCCTAAGGGGGCTTTTAGGTTGCCCTATTATGAATAGGATACATTTTGGATGTATTTTGTGTAGTTTTGTAGGTTTTACACCTATGAATGACTACAATTATCTATGATGGCCTACGATGGCCTACAATGACCTACAATGGCCTAAGATGGCCTACGATGGCCTATTATTCCCTACACATGTGTCTATGTGTGCCTAAAGGTACCTATACAAGATTGCAAATATCTATGCAAGCCTACAAGTGTCTATGCAAGCCTACAAATTTCCATGCAAGCCTATAAGTGACTACATGCGATAATGTGTTACTTTTTGGTGTCTACATTTACCACTTTTTTTACTATGTTGTGTAGAACATATTAAAAATAAAAATATTATAGAAGAAGGTGGTGGAGTGGTTGGAAGGATGAAGAATGTGTGGATAAATGAATGTGGATGATTACAATTGAAACGTGATGGTGATACAAGTGATTTGCAAATTTAGTACAACATTTTACAATATTATAGTAGATGCTTTTTGGAAGAAAATTAAGACTACTTTATTATTGTGATCAACACAAGATGATCCAATTACGAATAGAACATTCCTATTAAATTTTTTGCTTCTGATTGATTGATGAGTGCATGATGACATATGTTAAATTATTTGAGGTAAGTGGCAAGGATAGATCAGGTGTAGCATTCAATATGTGTTCAAGTCTGATATACAGAATGAAATCAAGATGTGTCCATTTGGTGTGAGGCTCTCATGATTTAGAAAAAAAATTATTGGAATTGAATTTATGTTGAGATAATCTTCAAAAAAAAAATTGTAGATAGATGTGATATCTATGATTAGATATGTGGGTGTTTGATCAAGTGTAAAGTGGATGTTTATATGAATACCCCATCAAGAAAGGAATCAGAAAAGATACAAATGAAATAGGTGATGATTCGATGGATAGATGATGATGGTGACACAAAGTAGAACAATGTGGAAAACAGTGAGGGAAAGTGAAGAAAAATATAAAAATTTCAGAAAAAAGTGGAGATGATGTGGCAAAGGTTGGTTTGCATGGTGGGGTGTGAACTAGGTTCCAATGGTAGTTTGCAAACTAGGTGTGCATGGTAATGTGTGAACTAGGCATATTGGAGGAATAAATCCCCTTTTTGCATGTAGGAGTTTCATTTGTGCTATGAAAATTTTGGAGGAGAGGAGTGAGGTAGAATTTTGTGAAGCAAAGCACTACCAAAATATGAATTCAAAGCTAAGGTGGTGGGAGGAAGTGTAAGAATGAGTGGTAGGGGTGGTATTCCACTAGTAAGTACCTAAAATTCAAACATTTTGATTTGCGTAAATTTTTGAAAAGTACAAAAATGTATGTTTGAGTGTGTATGAGTGTATGCATGTGGTGTTTGATTAAATTGTGTGCACAAAGTGTGAAGATGGCCAAATGGGTGTCCAAAAATGTTTTTTGTTTTCTATTTTTGCCATTGGACTGTAATTTTTTATTGGTATGATGCATGGCTTGTGTATGAGAGTTGAATACATTTTATTGCATGAATGGTGTACTGTTTTTGAAATCTGAATTAACTTTCACTATAAAAGGGTAAAATGGGTAGCCTAAAAAGTAGTATGTTTTTTGTTTTATGTTATTTTGGTGAGTGTTGTGAATGTGTGCCATGAAGTGTGTGCTTGTGAGGTTGATTTCATGATTTGTATGTAGTAGGTGTGTTTTTTTGGAATTATGAGTAGGAAGTGATCATGAAAGGGCATAATGGGTATCCAAAAATGTCCTTTTTGCATGGATCACATAGTGGGATGTGAACCAGGTTTGCATGGTGGTGTGCGAACCAATACTTTTTTGGAATGTGTGATGCATGGGATATGTTTTAGGATGTTTGTATGTGATGAATATTTGTATATAGTAATAAAAAATAAATTATATACATGTGAAACTGATGAACGATTTGAGTGATGTGTTAAAATTGAAAACAGGTGAAGAAGATTGAGTCGTTCCATCATATGCAGACATTGAGAGATACCCTAGGGGGTAAATGGACCAAGGATTATGAGAAATGGATGGGTAATGTGTGGAACAAGATCCTATGGAATATGGAGTTGTTGAGTGGTATTTTCACACACTTGTGAAAGTACACTCTCCTTTAGGATTTGGACTCCAAATCCCCTCTTGCAAAGAAGTTAGACCAACAACTTCTCCAAGGTCTCCGCTATATTAGCATTTGCATATGTATATTAGAAATATCAAATAAACATATTCAATTTAAATTCTTGGGACACATTAGTGATTGCAAGTAACTGTAAACAAAGGGGCAATGTTCATTTATTTCATCATGAAGCTTTAGTGATTGTTCATTATTTTACTTTTTTTAGATTTTGTAATTTTTTAATGTTCATTTTAAATAAATTAAACCTTCTGGAAAATAAAATAAAATGAAAAAGAAATACAAAAAATTAAAAATAGAACACGTTCAGTCTGATGCTATCCTGTTCCGACAAAACCGAAGATATGAGGTTTCCATGCATGCAACCTAACCTATTGGACCTGCAAAACATGCACAATCTTGATAAGCTAAGTGTTGGATTCTAAGGATTTGAATGAGGTTTTTAGATTTAAGCATTCACATGCAGAAACCAAGAAAATACTTGCATCAACTACATTTACAAGCCTAAAATCTGAAAAGGGAAAATAGACATTTAATCTTGCATGCAGACAATGACTCCTTCTTTCTTGCCCATAAATGCAAATTTTTGAACAATTTTGCATTAAAAATATGTCCTGTTACAATAGCAAAATATCTGGTTTTTCTCAAAACCAGCAAAAGGGGAAGAAAAACACTCCATAGCAGGCCCAAAATGGCTAATCACCCTCAACTCTGCAACCCTGCTCGTAGTGATTTTTGACCCCTGTACCTATCTTTGGCTTCTACTTTTAAACCCTCTGGTCCAGTTATCTGTTTTTCCCTGTGACGCCTCGTTTCATATCCCAGGTCTCTTTGTTTCATCTTCCCGCCTCTTTGCATTATTTTTGGCTTTTGTTCGAGCATCGAAACACTTGATCTTCTATGTGAACTGTAATGCTTCTGTAGCCCTTACACCTTTATGCCATGTGTTCCATGCTTTTTTGCATGTTCTTTAACGGATCCCTGTAAATTGTGACCAAAAATAGCATGTCGTGATATCGTGACATTTTTTTGCATGCAACTTTGCTCTTCTACCTATATCGCAAAAATAAGACATGTCGCAAAATTGCAACAATTTTATGCCTACAACCTTGTCAGCCTTCATGCACAGTGAAAACGTGACATGTCACAAAATCATGACATTTTCCTGTATGTAGCCTTGTCAGCCTTCATGCACAATGAAAATGAGACATGTCGTGAAATCGTGACATTTTTATGCTATCGGGCTATGCAGATGCAACCTGTCGTGAAATCGCAACATTTTCCTCTATTGCTGGGTTTTGTTGCACTTAGCCGCGAAAACGTGACATGTATCAAAATTGTGACATGTCACAAAATCATGACACTTTTCTCTTCTGCACCATCTTCTAATTTTTGTCACGAAATCATGACAATTTTTCATTCTGTACCACTTGGCCACTTTTTGTCACGAAATCGCGACGCTTTTATCTTTCAGGCTGTCTCACTGCTTCCTATCACCTTAAATCGCAACAACTTTTCATTCTAGGCTGTCTAGCTACTTTCTATCATGAAATCACGCCTTTCATATTCGTATCCCTTGGCTGCTTCCTGTCATGAAATCATGATGCTTTCTCTTTTTGTACCATCTTGCTATTTCCTATCACGAAAACAGGACATGTCGTGATTTCGTGACAACTTCTGCATTGACTCTTCTCTTGCTGCCTTGCACCACGATTTTACAACACGTCACAATATCACGACATTTTCTCTTCATGATGCATTTTGCTGCTCCTAGCCACAAAAACGCGACATGTCATGATATCACGACAACTTTTTATTTTTGGCCACGACGGAGCAACATGTCACGATATCACAACTTTTATTTTTGGCCGCGATGGAGCAACATGTCGCGATATTGCGACAACTTTTTATTTTCAGCCACGACGGAGCAACATGTTGTGATATCGCGACAACTTTTTATTTTTGGTTGCGACAGAGCAACATGTCACGATATCGTGACAACTTTTTATTTTTGGTCGCGATGGAGCAACATGTCGCGATATCACGACAACTTTTTCCCTTTTGTGAAATTTAGCTTTTTTCCTTGATTTTGAGCATCTGGGCTACTGCAGTTTTCTTTGAAAGCATGCAAAAAAGGTGGGTCCCCAATTTTGGGGTGTGTTGTGGATCAGCCATAACAAATGGTGACTCTGCTGTCAAATGCTCCTGAGCATTTTGGTGAGAACCCAACCTAAAATATACAAGCTTAGATACAAGCGTCAGCACATAAAGATAAACAAATATCGATAGATCAGAAATACATGAAACATCAGAATCATAAGTATCAGCTCGGTGTGTGTAATGTGTTTCATTCCCTATCATTTGAACTTGATCAACATTCCATTGTCAGTTTTACTTATGATTTGTATGCAAGGCTATGAATGATTTGTGCAGGATTTGATGCATGATGAAGATGCTAGAGACATAACAACTTGCTTTACAAAGGCTCAAACCTTCTAATATCATGAACAAACATATTCAAGCTATCAAACCCTCTTAGGACCAAATATATGTATACTAAATTAATTTACTAGATCCCAAAGTTGGTTATGTGTCACTACCATCTTGAACCCATGTGCAAGTGTGAGTGAAATTAGAACTTTGGGGAATAAGATTCCCAATCTAAGCGAGATGGGAATTTAACTCTATCCTTACTATTTTGATTTGGAGTTCATTACCTCATCTTGAACAAAATGATTTAACCAGTTATGGATGAAATTTTCAAGCTAGTCTATCCATATGAGCAGTCAGTGGTCTTGCTTTTAAACAAGACATGATGCCACGCATGAGCACTTAACCCCATAATCCATGATTTGGCTTCATTCATTCTCTTTTTTTTATCTTATTTCTTGGACCTTTGGGATGACTACCCATCCTTGCTAGGGACATGTAGTACAATCCCTCCAATCCAATATTAATATGAAATGGGAAACATTAATTTTTATTTCTTGGACCTTTGGGATGACTACCCATCCTTGCTAGGGACATGTAGTATGACCCCTCCAATCCAATATGAAGATGAAATGGGAAATATTAGTTAATTTTATTTTTGTTTCTTGGACTTTTGGGATGACTACCCATCCTTTGCAAAGGACATGTAGTACGATCCTTCCCATCCAAGTTTTATGATAAAATGAAATATGGAAGCTTTGGGAAATCAGATTCTCAACCTAGGTAAGATGAGAATTATGCCCTATCCTTAATACTCCATGAAGGTCAAATCAGAGTTTTGGGTAATTGGATCCTCAACCTAAGCGAGATGAGGATTTAACCCTATCCTTACTACTTTGATTTTAGGCTTTAAGCATTATGGGAGTGGTAAAAACCATTGTTTTAAGGATTATGTTGCATGATAGGACAGACATGGACTATTCCTTTTGCCTCACATTTTCTTCTAAATATGGTTTTAACCATTTTGCTCAAGATTCTTTTTAATGTGCATGGAATGTGCTTGGTTCAAGATAGCTTGGGCAGCAGTTCCCAACCTTAGGATCCTTTTAATATATGTTATGTAATAATCCTAAGAGGATTCAACACCTTCTCAATAATTGCCCATGGAATGAAAATGTAACTGAGATGACATGTATATGCAATGTGGAATATGACATGAGCTATTAATGCACTACTTCTTTTGGAATATATCATCTATTTTACCATAATGTGCAAAACTGAAAACTTCATGCATCACAAGATCCAAACGATAATATTTAAATGTTTGCGTTACTTGTTGAGCTTTCTACAACACAATTCCAATGTTTTATATTCTCCTGATTTTAGGCATAAGTTGACATCTCAATTTTTTTTTTTTTATCAAAACAAACTAAACATGTCAAATGAAATCAAACACACCACTTAAATCCTAATCCAAATAGCAATCTCAAAATGAAACTTGAAAACACAAACCTAAACCAAAACCAAAATCTATATACAATATAGTACAAGATGATGCCAAGCTTGGACTATTACTTTCCTAGATCCCAAACATGATTAGAACATTTCAAAAGACATATGTCACAATACACATGCCAAATGTTGTAGGAATCCAACAAAAATAAGATCAAACCAAGAAATGCAACAAATTTCAACTTGCCATGCTCACCATACCAATTTGATTTAGTTCTATTAGCAACATCATAGGTGAGATTCAAATCAAATTGATTAGACAATGGTTGGTATTCAATTTTATTTTGTCTATTCTTTAAAGTGCAAGTTTCATCATTCCATTCATGATTTATAAGTAGGCTTCCCTTTTCAAATGTGAGATATTGCAAACAAGAGCCTATTTCTAAAAGTCTTAAATTAAAATTATTTTTCGAGATTTTAAAACCATCAAAATCAATCAAAGCTTGAAAAACATCACCAAGATTTGACATTTCATCATCAATGACATTAGCATCCAAAGGGACATCATGTAACCCATCACTTAAAATTTTTGTGGCTACTACCAAAGGTAAAGATTTCACCTTGTCACCCATACTTAACCCATCATGATTAGAATTTATCACAACTTGATGAGTGTTATTTCTTTTTCTTCATTGTCTTCTTCATCATCCAAAACCTGTTCAAAAACACCAAAGTTAGGCACCCAATCAAACATGCGTCCATATTTTTCAAAACAAGAGCCTAATTTTTCAAGATATGTGTCACGTGACACCTTTCCACGATCAATGGCTTGAGTTGCCTCAAAATCCATATTTTCATTAGGATCATCAATAGTATTAAACCCATACCACCTAGGTTTTGTAATTTCATCATTTTGAGATGGCATAGACATTGTAGAAACAATAGGTGGATCAATATTTTCTATTTCTTGCCACTCAAGTGGAACAAAAACAATTGATTCTCCTTCTTCCATGGTAGTAGAATCATTATCCTTCTCTAACCTTTGATGAGATTCCAACCCTTCTTCCAAAAAATTCTCAGATTGTACAGGACTTGTAATATCCTCATATGAAAGGGCATTTGTATCATCCTACATATCAATAGGCACACAAAATTCATCAGAAGGCTTGGAGTGAGCATACTCTTCCCAAGAATCATAATGATCATCTTTCAAAATAAAATTGTGTTTCTCAACTATTTCTTCTTCATATTTTAATTCATCAACATGTTTCTCATCAAATTTGTCTTCACCTTCCTTATATGGTTCAATTACTTCCAAAATTGGGTTATTGCTTGTATTCAAATTGATAAGGCTATCATAATCCACATGTGTAACCCATGATTCACGTCTAACATGATTTGGAAGGTGTGAATTTTCTAGACCATTACTTTCAACAATGTCATCCAATGTGTCATCCAAAACAGATTCATCCTCATAGAATTCATCTTTTAGTGGGTCAAGGGTTTCCAATCTGTCACATGTTTTGATACTAGTTGGATCTAGTACTCCTCCCTTGCCTAAAATCATATTCTTGTGAAAATCATTAAAATTTATTTTAGAAATATCCTTTGAATCAATATGAGTATTTTGAAGTTGATTCATACTTAAGAAAGATGGTTGATCTTGCATAGTAGGTTGAGGATTTTGAAATTGATTGAAGCTTGGGAATGATTGTTGATTCTGAAATTGATTCACACTTGAACTTGGTTGAGGTGGATAAATCATTGGGTGGGTAAAGGAGGCATTAAATGATTGAAGATTACATGATCCAAAACCCACACCATAATTTTGACAACTCAATTTTTGCTCAATTGCCATTGCTTGAGTATAGGCTTGTCACAAAGATGTGATTTGAGGCATCCCTCGCAAATATGTGGAAATGAGTGGGTCAAGAGCATTTAAATATATTTGGAGAGCCATTTGTTCTTGAAGAGCATAAAATTTCACTAATTGAGCATATAATCCAAAGAACCTTTCAGAAAATGACTTCACATTTTCACTTGGTCCTTTTTTAATAGTGAAAAATTGCTTATACATGCGGATTGGGTCAACTTGTTCTTTGTTGAATTTATTAAGAAATGCTGCTCTTGCTGAGCCCAAGAAGTGATAGACACTAAAGGCAGACTTGTAAACCAATCATATGCCACTTTGTCCAAGGTGTAAGGGAACATTTTACAAACCACATCATCATACCAAATTGTTAAGTGATTCACAACAAATTTGAATGCTTGAATGTGTTCTCCTGCAGTATTTGTCCCGTTAGAAAAAAATCGAGGAAGACATCTCTCAAAACCAACAGATAAATAATGTTGAACTCTTGGTATGTTCAATGGGCTACCTATCATCCATGGTGAAAACATAGCCATTAGTGAATCTTAAAGAATATAACTTTAATACCCAATTTTTTTTTTTTTTTTTAAATTAAATTAAATCACATTATTCTTGTATGAACAATCAAAGCATTAGACCAGTGCATAGCAATTCATGTCCTCCTTTTAATAGTAAAAAGTTATATTGTTAAAAGAGGGCTAAAGATAATAATCAATAGGGCATGAAATATTCAAAATTTAAATCCCTATAGCATTTAAATCAATATGAAATAAACCGGTTCAGGACCTCCTTCTAGCACCAAAATGTTGAGTGGTATTTTCACACACTTGTGAAAGTACACTCTCCTTTAGGATTTGGACTCCAAATCCCCTCTTGCAAAGAAGTTAGACCAACAACTTCTCCAAGGTCTCTGCTATATTAGCATTTGCATATGTATATTAGTAATCTCAAATAAAGATATTCAATTTAAATGCTTGGAACACCTTAGTGATTGCAAGTAACTGTAAACAAAGGGGCAATGTTGGTTTATTTCATCATGAAGCTTTAGTGATTGTTCATTATTTTACTTTTTTTAGATTTTGTAATTTTTTAATGTTCATTTTAAATAAATTAAACCTTTTGGAAAATAAAATAAAATGAAAAAGAAATACAAGAAATAGAACACGTTCAGTTTGATGCTATCATTTTTTGACAAAATCGAAGATATGAGGTTTCCATGCATGCAACCTAACCTATTGGACCTGCAAAACATGCACAATCCTGATAAGCTAAGTGCTGGATTCTAAGGATTTGAATGAGGTTTTCAGATTTAAGCATTCGCATGCAGCAACCAAGAAAATACTTGCATCAACTACATTTACAAGCCTAAAATCTGAAAAGGGAAAATAGACATTTAATCTTGCATGCAGAAAATGACTCCTTTCTTGCCCATAAAATGCAAATTTTTGAACAATTCTGCATTAAAAATATGTCCTGTTACAATAGCAGAATCTCTAGTTTTTATCAAAACTAGCAAAAGGGGAAGAAAAACACTCCACAACAGGCCCAGAACGGCTAATCACCCTCAACTCTACAACCCCGCTCGTAGCGGTTTTCGACCCTTGTACCTGTCTTCGACTTCTGCTTTTAAACCCTCTGGTCCGGTTCTCTGTTTTGCCTTGTGATGTCTCGCTTCATAGCCTAGGTCTCTTCATTTCATCTTCTCACCTCTTTACATTATTTTTGGTTTTTGTTCGAGCATCGAAACGCTTGATCTTCTATGTTAACTGTAATGTTTATGTAGCCCTTACACCTTTATGTCATGTGTTCTGCACTTTTCTACATGTTTCGTAACGACCCCCTGTAAATCGTGACCAAAAATAGCATGTTGCGATATCGTGACATTTTTTACATGCAGCTTTGCTCTTCTACCTGTATCGCGAAAATAAGACATGTCGCGAAATCGTGACAATTTTCTGCCCGCAACCTTGTCTGCCTTCATGCACAGTGAAAATGCGACATGTCATGAAATCGTGACATTTTCTTGTATGCAGCCTTGTCAACCTTCATGCATAGCAAAAATGAGACATGTCACAAAATCATAACATTTTTATGCTATCGGGCTATGCAGATGCAACCTGTCCCGAAATCATGACGTTTTTCTCTATCGCTAGGTTTTGTTGCACTTAGCCACGAAAACGCGACATGTCGCGAAATCGTGACATGTCACAAAATCGTGAAACTTTTATCTTCTGCACCATCTTCTGATTTCTGTCGTAAAATCATGACAATTTTTTGTTCCTTACTACTTGGCCGCTTTCTGTCACGAAATCACGACGCTTTTATCTTTCAGGCTGTCTCGCTTCTTCCTATCATGAAATCATGACAACTTTTCATTTCGGGCTATCTAGCTACTTTCTGTCATGAAATCATGACGTATTTCATCTTTGTATCCCTTGGCTGCTTCTTGTCATGAAATCATGACGCTTTCTCTTTTCGTACCATCTCATTGTTTCTTGTCGCGAAAATGCGACATGTCACGATTTCGCAACAACTTTTGCATTGACTCTTCTCTTGCTGCCTTGCACCGTGATTTTACAACACATCATGATATCACGACATTTTCTTTTCATGATGCATTCCACTGCTCTTAGCCACGAAAATGCGACATGTCACGATATCGCGACAACTTTTTATTTTCGGCCGTGATGGAGCAACATGTCGCGATATCGCGACAGCTTTTATTTTTGGCCACAATGGAGCAACATGTCGTGATATTGCGACAACTTTTATTTTTGGCCGCGACGGAGCAACATGTCACGATATCACGACAACTTTTATTTTTTGCCACGGTGGAGCAACATGTCGTGATATCACGACAACTTTTTCCCTTTTGTGAAATTTAGCTTTTTTCCTTGATTTTGAGCATATGGGCTACTGTAATTTTCTTTGAAAGCATGCAAAAAAGGTGGGTCCCCAATTTTGGGGTGTGTTGTGGATTAGCCACAATAGGAGTATTCACACCAATAGGGCATATATATCAACATTGTGTAAGAGGTGGGATCTATATAGAAACACCTTTCATCTCCCAAAAAGGGAGATGATGATTATGTTGGAGGACATATACAAAATATATAAGTTCTCAATAAAGAGTGTTACAGTGAGAGTGGCAGCAGATGGCACATATAATGATATATTGTATTAGATATTTGGTAATAGGTGGGAAGAGGTACGATATGATAAGGGAGTGGACTATGAGTTTTATTGACAAAATAACATGTTATCAAATCACCATAGTATAGAAATGATGATGATATCGAGTTATGCTTTGCCCAATATTTTAGGGGTAAAATTATCCTAGAATATGATGGGTATAGTATGTGACATGGTGGATCATGGTGTTTGCATGGGCACCTGCATTGTTAGCATAGGTGTATAGGGAGTTGTACGAGGTGGTGAGGGTAGGGCGATAGAGTTTGAGTTTTACCATTGTCATAGGTATGGGCATGGTAACACATCACCATAGAGTGACCCTTGTTATTAACTTACAAGGTACATGAGTTGATGGGGGAATTTATACCCTGCACCTTGAGATGGTGTACTGATATGGAGAAGAGGATAAAGAGAGGACATGAGGGAGATGGCCTATTTTTGAGGAGGATGCTAGGTGATTTGGAGTCGAAGCATATCTAGTGGAGGCCCTAGAAGGGTGGGTTTGTTTAGGATGAGGATGCAGAGAAGTTGTGAAACATCCATAGAGGGTGATGGGTAGTGGGATGGTATGAGTGATAGGTAGAGTTCTTCCCATTTAGTAGAGTTATGTGGTAGTTTGGGTTATGGTAGGGGAGACCAAATCCACCTATCATGATATATAGAATGTATGGTGATCCAAGAGTACAACACGTAGTTCATCTTTTATATGTGATGAAGGATCTATCGAAAGTAATCCCATATGTGGATGATGTAGGGATAAATATTGAGTTTGACATGGTGGGTGATGCAGATATGGGAGCCAAGAGTTGGGGTGATAGACGACTGGGTGCATCTAGTGGTATGCTTACCCATAATAGGAGGGTAGGTACATGGAGGGGCTATAATTGTACCCAATGAAAATTTAGTGAAGGAGATAGAGGAGCCTATTTGATAGTAGATATAGCGTCAAAATTATGGAATGGGAGTTCATGTCATGAGGTCACCAAAGTGGTAGGATAGTGATGGAGGCCAACCATTAGATAAGGATATGCCTATGGTGGAAGAGGGAGGTAGCATGACGATAGATGAGATAGTAGGGTTTATTTAGGGTGAGTCACTAGGGTATGAGGAGGATGATGCAATCCAGTCATTGGATGAGGTAATGGCTATGGACGATGAGGATGATGGAGGTATACAAAATGTACCTTTTGATATCTAAGATATAATGGATGCACATGATGAGATGGCAATACTATGGGAGAGAGTGATGGATTTTTATGGGAGACTAAGTGAGACTTATATATATTGGGCTTTGGAGTGAGGGAGATCACTAGAGGAGTGGTGGGAGTTAGAGAGGATATTGGTGAAAACTATGAAGAAAGTGGGGTAGTTGACCATAGAGAGATATGGGATGTAGGCACAATTGTAAACTGATTAGATGAGCCATGCTAAGTGTGTGGGAGATATACAAAACTAGGTAGAGGAGAGCATATCCATAGAGGAGAGGGTGAGATATAATATTGTATCTCTACTAGAGAGTATATAGTGTGTCCAGGTTTACACTAATGCGATGTGAGTTTAACATGAGGTAGAGATAGAAAATTTGCATGGAGAGATAGAGATATAATAGTAGGCATGGGAGGAGGTTGATCGTTCTAGGGAAGTGGCTAAGTAGGCCATGATTGAGATGGTAGGTTTGAGATATGAGGTAGATCATTTGTGATGAGTAAAAATAGATCTTTCATATAGGTTTGAGAGAGATGCATCGATGAGGGTATGGTGCAATATTTTACTGGTATCATATGGTCATGCACTCCTAGAGTACTGATCAATGTCAAGGTCATAATATTAAATACATACACACTCACAACAAAGTCAATGGAGTTATTTATCTATAGTATCGATGGAGCCTTGGATGGCAGTACCAGTAGTATCATAGGTGGTGGAAGCTACCCTAGAGTTAGATAGAGTGATAGTGTCAGTAGCAATATAGTTGGTGAAGGTTTCTCTAGAGTCGAGTGGGGAAGCTAAGGTGTGGAGGGTGGATATGGCGATGATGGCACATGAGGAGAGTGACAAGACTCCTGGTGGATAGTAGGGATAAGTTGGCTATGTAGTGTTTTATAGTGAGGTGGTGTCTAGAGAGGCCAACCATAGATATATGATATATACACTCTATTTTGCAGCTTGAAGGTATTTTTATCATTATATATACATGCTTCTATTTGTGGCTTTATATACATGTGTTATCATTTTTTTAATGGATGCATAACATAGGATTATGTATATTTATAATGTAAGATATGATAAATTAATTAACATGTAGATATGTGGTAAAATGTATGATAATGAGATCATTGTAGATTAGATGTGATTAAAAATGATGTGATGTAGATGTGTGAATAAAATATAGATGCAATGATACATGTATGTGTATGATAAAATATGTATAGGAAACACTTGTATTGTAGTAGAACCATTGGTAATGTGATATGTTCCATTATCTCAAGGATATAGGATGGCATAGGAATTGTGTAGTAAAGTTGACTATCCTAGTTATAGCAATAAAACCTCATGAGAAATTGAACAAGGTTCAAATACAATCCCTAACTAACCTGACTGGATCAAAGTCTATCATGGAACAATGTGTACAATGAGTGATATTCATTTATTAATTTTGAGGGAGGTAGGACTAACCTATTGTAAACTTAGACAAAATTGCTAGCTCATCCATAAGTGTGTAGTGATCTGTATAAAATAAGGTTGCTAGTGTGACAGATGTGTCACCACTTGTAATACTATTCGACTGGCAAGAAGGCTCTTAGAGACTATTTCTAGTGATGGAAATCATCCCATGATTTTATGTTAAACCAAAGGACCAAAGGGAGCCAAGCATAGTGGTAGTAATCTTGGAGGTTTTTCCTTTTGTTTTCTATCCCTTTTACATTTGATTCTATTTTTGTGGTGCACTTTTTTTTGTGGGCATTGGCTTTTTTTTTCTACCCATTTTTGTTTTTTTTTATGCTTGTCCCTTTGTTTATCCCCAGGTTGTATTTTGATCACACAAATGATAGGATGATCAAGGGAAACCATTCTCTATGTGGTGATGTCTATGCAAGGTATTGTCTTCCCTAGACTCAAAATTTTCTTAAAATGTAACATGTGTGAGTGGTCCATAACAAAATTAAATCAACCAAGGAAAGCTATGAGAAGTAGAAAAATGTGTCAACTAGAGGTGACATTTGATTGACTCAATTGGTGAATAGTAAACATATGCAAAATGTTGCACAATTTGTAATCCTGAGAAGGGGAGTGGACATCCAATTGGTGATGCTAATAAGTGTTTATTTCTGTTATAAGTGCTTTTTGATAAGGAGAATGCACAATAATAGATATGGATGCAAAAGTGATATGTGTATATGCAATGGAAGTAGTATGAAAGATATAGTGTGCAAGAATATGTACAATAAGAATTTGTGAAATATAATTAGATGAGATTGGAAAATTTTAAGAGGGAAGTGAATAGATGAAGAGAATATAATGAGAAGAATGAATAGTAGATGCAGTTGCCCCAGGCGATGGGGAGGTGCAGAAAGTAGAAGATATGTATGTAAGAAGGTTAAAGTGCATGATAGTTGATATCAAGAGGAGTAATAGGCAAAAAAAAAAAGATGATGGAGAAAGTAAAATGGAATAAAGGAGATGAAGAAGGATAGAGAAAAATAATAAGAGAAGAATAATATAGGGAGATTAAGCATAGGTATGTAGCCAATTGAAGTGTGACCATACAATAGGGTAGAATAGCAAGAAGGAGAAAGAGAGAAATCATAGCATAGGTATGTAGTTGCTTGAAGTTTGACCATACAAAAATGCAAAATAGTGAGAATAAGGGGGAGGGAAGGTAAACCTAGAATAGGTATGTAGCCGCTCGAAGCATGACCATACAATAATGCAAGATAACAAGAAGGAGAAGGGAAAGCAATAATTAATGAGATAAACTAAGGATGCAGGGAGTGATAAAGTTCATATTAAAAATGACTAGTTGGAGTAACGACGCGACTATGATTCTTATAGTTGGTGTGGCTAGATAGCTACTAGAAATAATGGGGTGTGGAGATGAATAATGCACGTGATTGAAGAACACAAGATTATATTGAGAGGGAGGGTGAACAATGTAAGAGCACTTTTTACTTTTCTTTCCAAATTAATATTATACAGTGTATATATAACAGTATCAATAGCAGTAATTAAAGCAATGCACAAAACACCATACATAATAGAGACATATTTTTAACGTGGTTCACCCAAATATGGCTACTTCCACAAAGAAAATATTTCACTAAAATTTTCTTAATCAATATCTTGGGAATCCTTCCCAATTACAATGTTTATGGACCTCTATCCAAAGGAGATGTTGATCCCCTAAATCTAGTTTGTGGATCTTTATCCACATGAGAACTCCTTCTCCTCTGCTCTGGCTGGTGATCCTCTAGAAGACTATTTCCTCCACTACACTAGCTTGTGGATATCTCTCCACTAAAGACTCTTATACCCACTTAGAAGACCTGTCCTCACTGCCCTGGCTGATGGATATCTATCCACTAGAGACTATGTCCTCTCTGCTCTATCTCAATTCTATACTAAACACAGTCCATTTGGTCTAGAACAACTCTGCTCAATATATTGTACTAAACATAGTCTAGTAGGTCTAGCACAAGTCTGCTCAATAAGCTCACTCAAATATGCACTAAGCCTAGTCTATTCGGTCTAGCACAAATCTACTCAACTCTTGCACTAAACATAGTCCATTCGGTCTAGCACAAGTCCACTCAAATATGCACTAAACACGATACAATTGGTCTAGCACAAATCTTCTCAATATGTCCACTCAGAACCTACTCAAATCTGCTCAACAGGTCCACTCAAAACCTGCTCAAATCTACTCAACAGGTCCACTTAGAACTTGCTCAAATATATTCAATAGGTCCACTCAGAACCTACTCAAATATTCTCAATAGGTCCACTCAAAACTTGCTCAAATATGCTCAATAGGTCCTCTCAGAACCTATCCAAATCTGATCAACAAGATCACACAAAAATTGTCCAAATCTGCTCAACAAGCTCATACAAATTATCTAAATCTGCTCAACATGCTCACATAAAACTTGTTCAAATCTGCTCAACAAGCTCACACAGAACTTGTCCAAATCTGCTCAACAAGCTCACACAGAACTTGCCCAAATCTACTCAACAAGCTCACACAAAGCTTGTTCAAATCTGCTCAAAAAGCTCACACAAAACTTGTCTAATATCATATAAACATAAAGAGAATTGTTAGATACTCAATATGTTCTTTACTCAATGCTCAATCACTTTCTCAACTCAAATAAATCTCATAGAAACATAAAGAGAATTTTTAGAGACTCAATATGTTCTATACTAAAAAATTAATCACTTTCTCATCTCAATATCATAGAATCATAAAGAGAATTGTTAGAGACTCAACATGTTTTATTCCCAAAACTCAATCACTTGCTCAAATCAACATCATAGAAGCATAAAGAGAATTGTTAGAGACTCAATATTTTCTATTCTCAAAACTTAATCTCAACTCAAATCAGAATATAGAATAGTTTGTTTTATGGAACTTGATCAATCACTTCATACATCCAGTTGACTAGGCCCAATCAGCTCTAATCAACCAATCACTTGAAAAAACAACTCTTGCTCATAAACCCTAGTCCAAGTATGTATCATCCAACTCAAAATATTTTCAATAATTCTCAACAAAAAATCTCACATAACAATGATACTCATGATCTTTTCAAACCCTAGTTCAGGTTCTTTGCATAAAAACTCACTTCAAAAACCATGCTTATCAAACAAGGTTTTAAACACAACTCTCAATTTTAGAAAATATTGAAGCATTAACTCAAACACTTTCGAAAAGGAAACCCTAATCAAATCCTTTTCACTCCAAACTCAATTTTCAAGTAAGTCAATAAACCAACTCAACCAAGGAAGAATTTGCCCATACCTTTTGTTTGACAAGGAGTTGATCTCACAAATCTACCACACTCACAAATTTCTCTTTTCCAATCTCAATAAGTGTTAGAAGACTTCAATAAAATCACAATACAAAATAATGACCCAAAATACACCTTATTACTCCAACTCAAAAATAACATTCACCATAGTCTTATTTAAATGGAAAAACCCTTATACAAAAATAATGCTCAAAAGTCTTAATAAGAAATTAATAAGACTTTACTAAAACTCGTTATTACTCCTAAAATAATAAATCTCAAATATCAACACCTCCACAATAATACTCAACAAACATTCACCATAAATCTCAAATATCAAACCTTCCACAATAATCCTCAACAAACATTCACCATAAATTTCAAATATAAAACTTTCCACAATAATCCTCAACAAACATTCACCATAAATTTCATGCCTTAACGTATACAAATAATAATCACTTATGCACCCTTATTCCTCCAACATTAGGTAACTAACAAAATTTAAATCAAAATTAAATACCTTGTCCTTGGAGGGAATCAAACCCTCAACCTTGTCTCACCACAAGCGTCTTAACCGCAACCAAAGTTGTCGCACGAGCCAAGCACTCACTTGAGATTAAAGAAACACCACGTGATTCTTAATCTCACACCACCTTCCTCCAAGCAAAAGGTTGTGTGCCTTGGATGACTCAAACAACACACCAAACAATGCACACAGGGATTCAAAACATCAACCACCTTGCTGCCAGTGCCTTTGTGCTTTTCCAACTACCACTAGGCCACGCTTGCCCAATGAAAATTGAGTATGGAACCTTCCTCCTCTATGCCTTTCACTGCCATGTTTTCATAAATTACAAGCTCTCTTTTTTGCATGCCACCGATTTATTAATTTGAGCAAGGGTAACTTTCCAATGGTTTTGGAAAAGTATTTATATGCATTATATTTGCTTTGGACACATCGATTCTAGCTCCTCCATGATGATGTCGGAAAAAATATAGAGGCTTGGAAAGTATTTTTATTTAAACCCCAACTTTGGGTTTAATTTACTTTAAACTTTGTGCTTTGAAATATTTTTCCCTCAAAAACCCAACCTTAGGGTTTTATAAAAGTTAATTAATTGTCCTTTGTAAACCAAATAATATTATGATTAAAATTATAATAATTTATTTGGGTTTTTCACCACTTTGGATAAATATTATAATAAAGAATATAATATTATATCCTTCCATTTATTCGAATATATTTTCTTCCAAAGGAGAACTGAAACCATTTTTTGATCCATTATTTTTGGTGTAACATAAAAATATTTTAACCCATTACAACTTCCATTGAACTTTGCACTTGAATTGGAGAAGAACTATCACTGGCATCTTGACATCAATGACAACTTTGGATTAGGTACTAAAAATGTCCAACAGTGATGGCATAGGGTGAGGTATGAAATGAGGTGAAGTACTCTAAACTCTAGTAGAATATGTGGCATGCTCATATCGTGAAAGATTTTTGCCATATACCTTGTCATTGACAAGGTGCTCAAATATTCAACACTTGTTGATGTCATGCCATGATTAGCAATGGTAGACATAGTATTTGTGCTTATTGTAGCTCCTCAACATGGGGTGAAGCAGTTCGATGATATGGATTCTAGGTAACACGAGGATCCCTACATGTATAATTTGGTGGAAAGTGTAGGAGAGAGGTTTCGAAAGGATAGGTGTGGGGTAAACTTAGGGTGCAAATGGTGATGAGCATGAGGAAGGTGGTATATGATAGGGTGGGTGGACTATGGACCATGGTTCTAGCATATGTTGTGTGTAGGGATGAGGTACATGGGCTATACCACAATGGTGCAATGGTAAATGACATCGATAATGGCTAAAATGTAACTCGAGATTGTCTAGGAGGGATAGGATATGTTGGATATCAATAGGTGGAGGAGATGGTATCGAGGCAGGAAGAGAATGGGAGCCTAATGGAATGGTGGCATTGGGATATGGGTGTAGATATGGGAATGTATGAGGGAAAGAAGGAGAATATTTATATTTATGAGGTGGTGGTGGTAGAGGTTGACAATGAATACCATAGAAGGGAGTTGGAGGTATTCATAGAATAGGCAGGGCTTATAATGACTACAAGGAGTGATGTGGCCAAGATGGGTGGTCATACGAAGGGATGGCCTGGGAAGATGTTGATGAAGGAATTTATCATAAGGTGGCATCCAATTTGGTAGGGGTAGAGGTAAACCTAAGGAGTGTGGGTGAGTAGGTGAACTCCCCCTATTAGGAGGAAAGTAGCCAATTAAGGTCATTGGGCTGAAGTAACCAAAAGGTAGGGGTATCTTTCATCAACTAAGGTAGGAGGAGATGGCCCCCTAGCATGAGGGTATGAGGAGTGGGAATTTTATCCTGTATATGCAAAGGAGGATAGGGAGACCTGACTATCACTGGAGCAAGAAGAAATAGAGTAATCTACGATTAGGTGAAAGATATTGAAGTGAAACATCATAGTATGAATATGATGAGAAGGTCAATTGGTGAACATGAATAGTGCCAGGTGGCTCTAAATAATTGGTTAGGGTGATTAGTGTTGGAAGAAGCATAAGTAATTATTACATGATGGATCAAGGCTAGGTCTATGATGTAGATCTAGTGCAAGATGTTCCAATGAAGGTGGAATAACTAGCAATAGTGAACCTACAATACAAAAGATACAAATAATATGAAAATAATACATAAAGCAAAAGGTGTTTCTATTGTGTAATAGAAAGTGTAAAGTTTGTGTATGGTGCAATTTGGATCATGGGTGTGGTTATGGGGGGATATATATAATCATGATGATGACAGTATGTACAATGACTGGTGACTTGTACTTAGGATGAATATGCATTGAATGTGCATATATGGATAAAGTTAGTGGATTTGGATTCTGTGAGGCCTTCGAGGTTGGTCATTCAATAGGCTCTAGAACTAAATTTATGTTTGACAATGTAAGGACCTAACCAATTAGGCACAAATTTGTCTCATTGTTGGTAGGGTTGGCTAGTGATCTACTAGTTCTCTTTGAGAACTAGGTCATCAATCTATATTTCATGTTGGATTACCTTTCTATTTTAGGCACGGCAAAGATGATCTTAATAAACACATGTGTTCTATAGCATGGATGCAATGATCGTCTAAGAGAGTTAGTTGGTTTAATTGTGCATGGATATTCACAAGGAGGGTATCTCAAGTTTGAGAGGCATAATGCAAATGAATAAATAAAGGGGTGTTGCCCCAATGGGATTACAGATACTCATTTGGTAGGCCCACAAGGCTAATGAAATTTTATTATGCAAATCATGATGATACTTTGTGGCAGTTTGACGAAGGATAGCATAGATGGTTTTTTTAGTGGCTTCTACTTAGACATTACCCTGGGGGTAGTAGGGGGTAGTGAAGCTATCATGGATATTGAATTTGGCACATAGGGCATAGAAATTTTTATTTTTTAATGGCTCACCGTTGTCAAAGATGATTTGTGATGGAATTCCAAAGTGACATATAATGTGATCAATGATTAATACTATGATTGTATCTCTCGTAGTCTATATGAGTGGGATGTCTTTGATCCACTTTGTGAAATACTCGATTGAAGTGATGATAAATGTATAGTTTCTAGAGGAAGTACGTAATTTTTTCTCAATAATATCTAGGCCCCATTACGATAAGGGCTGCATATATTATATGGGCTACAGTGCTTGTGAAGGTGTGTGAGGTTGGCATGTTGCTGAAACTTGATGCATCGTTTAACATACTCACAACAATTATGTTTTATTTTTGGCCAATAGTAGTCCATGCAAAAAAATTTCTTAGTAATGTCCATACCACTAAAGTGGACACCATAGGTTTTTCATGGTCTTCTTGGACCACCTATTGAGCTTCTTGTAGCTCAAGGTAACATACAAGGATACCATTATGACTGTGGTGGTAGAGGATGTCCCTCAATAGTGTGTAGTGAATTGCTCTTTGTTTGAATAATTTATGGTGAGCATGCAGTAAGTCACAAGGTAGAAAGACTAATTTGATATAATATTTAATTTAGGAAAATGAAGGATCATGTGGTTCAATGTGGATGACATGGATGTCATCATAATCGATGGGGGGTGAAGGTAAAATAGTGCATTGTATTAGAGTATGCATTGACACATATGTCATATTAGAAAGTGGATTTTATGGTATTAAATATCCCAAGGAATCCATGGTATCAAAAAAAATATTTGACGAGTAGGGACCAACCTCGATATCATACCACTCAATATGAGTGAGTAGTTTCTCAGTGATTTGTTTGTATTATTGGAGTACCGAGCAATAGCATTACCAAATTTCCTTGACTTAATTTATGATAAGAAGAGAATCATCAGTTATTTGAAGGTATCTAATGTGCATTGAAAGTGCCTACTTCAAGCTGAGAATGAGAGCTTCATATTTGGCATTGTTATTCATGCATGGGAAACCTAATTTAAAGGATAAAGGGAAGGGTTCCCTATCAGGTGTGAAAAATACAATTCTAGCACCCCTAGCATGGGTGTAGTGGGAGCCATCAAAAAGTAGCATCAATTCAATTGGTATTTTTAGTTTCACATATTCTTACACCTTTGTGATATGGAACATAGAATCATCAGGAAGCTGAATAAGGAGTGGTTAGTTTTTAGGAAATAGAGTCTGTGTGAGTTGGTAAATGATGACCTATCCTTAATGGAATTTTTAGAAATGAAATCAAGGTCAAATTTGGTAAGAATAATATTCATTTTAGTAGTACGAGAGTTACGATAACTCTTATTCATCATTTATTGCAAGGGGTTATCACGAGCAATCACAAAAGTCACGTGATTGAGCATGTAGTGGCATAGCTTTTATGTAGCAAATACTATAGCCAGGCATAGTTTATGCATGTAGGCATATCACATATTGTGGCTAAATAGAGTACAACTAATATAGTAGATGGCTTGATCATGGTTGAGCACGTTCTTCTAAGCCAATAAAGTGTTGATGGCAAAATCGATAGCCAATATCTTACCTAAAGAAATACCAAAGACACATTTCATTGGGTTTAGTCGTACACTATGTTTAAGAAAATTATCAAAGATATTTTAAATATCTGTGATAAGCTATGACTACTATTTGGATTTAGTGATGAGATCATCAACATAGTATTCCATGATCTTATGCATGTATTCATGGAAAAAATAAGTTATAGCACACTAGTAGGTTGCCCTAATGTTCTTAAGGCTAAAGGGCATGACCTTATAATAGAAGTACCATAGGGGGTTGTAAAGGATATCTTATGTGGATCAGCAAGGTTGATCTTGATTTGATTGTAGCCAAAAAAGCCACCCATGAGAGATATCATTTCATGGCCTATGATAAACCAGTGAATCAATGTTGAGGATGGGAAAGTTGTCCTTGGGACAAACTTTATTCAAATATTGGAAATATATGCAAACATGAATATATCCAGAGTGTTTTGGTACCGGGACCATGTTGGATACCCATTTTAGGTAATAAATAGGTTGTATGAACCCCAAATTGAGAATATTTTGGATTTTAAATTTTACCATCAAAGCAATCATGGGATGAATGCTTCATAATTTTTGCTTTATAGGCTTGGCATCCTCATAAAGTGTGAGGTTGTGGATGACTAATGATGGATCGATTCCAAACATATCCATGTAGGACCAAGTGAAAATGTTGATGTACTATTTAAGAAAGGAGTTAAATAAATCACATTACTATAAGGAGATCTTGGTGGTGAGTTTAACAATATGGGAATTGGTGGGGTCATCACCAATGTCAATGTTGAGAGTTTCCTCCATAAGCATGTGGGACCCATCTTGGAGTTAACCTAGGATGGGAATGAAATGTAGGTCATCAATAGCCTCAGGTAAATATAATTCGTCATATAAATATACATTTGTATGATTAACCCATGGAATGTGAGGTAGAATAGATGGAAAAGGAGCATCTATAGTACATAGTATGGGTGGTGATAGCAAGAAGTCTTACAATGAAGGTGTAGGGGAAATATAAGTGAAGTCAATGAAGTTAAAATTGGGTGCATCGTTGTAATACAAATGAGATGTGTAACAAAGTGGGAAGAACAAGTCAATGTCAACCATGTTAATGAAGGTAGTGGAGATAGTGGAAGATGATGAGTCTAAATATGAAGACTCAAAAGTATGTAAACAATGTGGTAGATTCAATGGAGGATGTAGAACCATGGGTGGAGATTGGAATTAATTTGAAAGGTGGTATAACTATCATTCATGAGGAAATGGTATGAATTAATGTATATTAAATCGAGGGGGAGTTAAAAAAGTATGCTCTGAGTGAGGAGAAGTGAAGGAAAGGGTAGCAAATATGTTAACTAGCTCCATAATGCAGTACACGATGGTAGTGTTAGAAAGTGGCATTTATTGGAAGAAAGTGCATGGAATATTGATGGCAAAATGGGGGATGGACACTCATATAGGATATAAATGTTGAATTCATATTCCAATGAGTGTGTAGGAATCACTAGAGGATGCACGAAAAGATATTGAAGCATGTGAACGATTGTAGGGTGGTAACCAAGACCAGATTTATTTATGGATAATTGAACGTAAGGGTTGATGTACATTCATAAGCATTATTCATAATGTCCTAGATCAAAGTCGTACCAATGGAAATTTCAAAGGTAGCATAAGATGAAGTTTAGATTGAACATGTGGTATAAAATACAATAAAAGCTAGAATGTAGTGACTAGGGCACAATTATTGGAAGCAATGAATAAATGCCTGCATAGATGAAGTTGGTACAATTTTTGGGTGCACCAAGTGGAGCAAAAAAACTAGTGGTTAGCACTAAGGCAAAAGGGTGACCAAAATCTTGGGTAGACTAGATCATCAGAGGACATGCGTGAGCTTCATAAACATTATATTCACCAAGATCATATTTGATCATGAAAATGGATACTTGTGGCAATGTATGTGGTTGTGAGTGAGGGAGTGATTCAAAATTAGAGGAATATGATGAAATATGGGAATAATGGATAGTATAAGTAGAGGAATGGAATAGTTGGACATCCATGTGAGAGGCTTGCTATTCCCAATCATGGTATTTAGCTGTAGTGGAAGGGATGGGATGAACCATATGTAGAAATTTCAAGGTGGGGTGATAATGCATAGGTGTTCGACTATGAGAAGATGTGAAAGACCAAGGTTGTATATGAAATGGAAGTGGAAGGGTATGAGGAGTAGGAAGGATATGAGGATTTGTGGAGGAAGAGGGATGAGATGAAGTAGGAGGCATCAGTATGGTGGCAAAAGAGGTACAAACACACAAGGAGGATCCATGGAAGAAGATGGATGCATGTTGGAAGTAGAAGCAAGGGAAGGTGTGTGTGCTCTAGGTGAGTGGTGTGAGAATGAGGTAGGTGAGATAGAGGACATAGAATTATATGTATAATTATGTGATGGAATAGGAAATATCTATGTAGAAGATGATGAAGGTCCTGGCAGGAGATCTATGATGTTACAAAATTTGAATATTTCATTGTTGGCTGGAACACAATGGATGAGTCCATCATACACATATTTGAGGTAATGATGCAAGGTTTATGGAACACATTGCATGTCATGGATACATGGATGTCCAAGAAAAATATTATATTGCATTTCACCTTGGATGATGTGGAATAATATGGATATGGTCCATACACCAATGCGGATTAATGGAACCTATTGTGGGGTGCATAGAACCATCAAAATCATGAAGGTTGAGTGATGGTGTAGTGAAGTGAGTAGGTGTAATGTGTAGGTGATGAAGGGTAGCAGAAGAAATAATACTAATGGAAGAACTAGTTTCAATGAGGATATGATTGTAGGTGATGTCATTGATGGCTTCCTGGATATGGATGGGAGGATCAGCTCCCTCACCCACATTTTTGATAATATCATGGTCATGGAAACTTATAGAAGGTTTCATGAATCAAGGAATATTTTCAAAAAAATTTACAAATGTATTTGTGTCATGGATTTCTAGTTTGATGGATCAAAGAATATAATTTAATGCCTCGCGATGAGGTTGATATTGTTGTAACAAATTGAAAATGGATAGTCTAGCTGGGGTGTTATGCAATTGATGAGTGAGGCTACCCTGAATGGTGATGATGTTTTATGGTAGGGGTGGTGAAACATTTGATGCTACAGGTGAGTTATAAGAGGTGAGTGGTATTAGAGGTGAAGTGACAAGTGCATATTGGCATGATGGATAGCACTGAGTACAAATGGTAAGGTTAATCATGCCAACCACTGTGCATGATGGAGGGTCATGGTAGGCACTATTAACATACCTAGATTTGCTTTGTGGATTATATTGGTCTCCTTGGGGATTGGTCCCCACGTATTCTAGTAGTGTGTTCATATATATATCCAAATTTTTATTTTGTGACATGAGGGGATTCAAAACCTGAATGTTACCTCGATCAATGAGATCCTATAAAAGGTCGTGTAAGGAGTGACAAGACTCTACATCATGGATGAATTATCGATGGTAGGAATATAAGGTCTATTCGTTAAATCCATGATGTTTGGATGGATTTGGGTCAATGGGTCTAATATTAGGTAACGTGATATGAACAATGTCATACAACCTCTGGAGAGATGGTATGGGCTCGAATAGGGAAATTAAATTTCATCGTGGAGCCTGAGGGTGAATATTCCAAGTTTTTTGTGGGTTATATGGAGTGGATGTGTTAGTCTGAAAATATATTATTGTGGAGGAGGTGGTCATGATATCAATAAAGAAGCTAGAAAAGTTGTTGCCACCTAATTGGTTTGTGATGGTTTGGAAAATGGTTGATTTGGTGCATTATGATTGAAGCAAAAATTGGAATTTTATGATGGTTTTTTCTAGAGATTGAATTTACTAGATTGTATTTTGATGTCCTCAATGATCTTTGCTTATGTGATGGATTCATAAAACATGCAACTTTGATGAAGATGCAAAGGCATAGTGATGTGTTTGTGACAAATTTTGACAAATAAGGTGATGAGCTTAGAGGACGTGAGGCTATAAGATAGGTCATGGATGATCGATCTTCATCGAGAGATAAAGTCCATGATAGGTTCATAATTAGCCTATCATAAGGTATAGATATAAAATAAGTTCATCTTCTTTTTGATGTTGTGGTAAATGTATTCATAAAGACTTATGAAGATGCTATTTTTTTGATGTTTTTTAGGAATGAATTGTTGCAATTGAGATGGTGGTTGTGATGTGGTATCAAAATATGGAAAATATGACTATTGGGAAGGTGGTTGTTATGGTGCTTCAGAAGCGTATTGGTGTGATGATGTGAATGGGTATATTGTTATTGCAACTAGTGTTGTTGTAGGTTAGATCATGATATAGGCACCTAAGTGCTTGGGGTGGCGTATTGGGAATCTGAAATCATCCCTACTATTGGGGTAGATGACGTAGCATTAGTGCAAGGACAATTAAGCAAAGAAGGTTCATACCTGAGAAGGAAGTGATCTGGGTCCTTGAGAAAGGGGTGAATAGAAGTAGGTGAAGTAGGTGGAGTCTCCTCATCAGTGGTGAAGAATGGATATGGGTCTCCTTGAGAGGTGTAGATGATATGATCTTCATTTGAATGAGGAAGAAGAGGATGATATTTTCCCAAATATATGGTGATTATATTACTATAAATAGAGGTCTTAGCATGAGATATGATGCGTATGTGAGATGAATCAAAACTAGTAATGAGATCAAGTGTGAGAGTGGATGCTTTTCTTGTGAAGGGAGGGGGAGTAATGGATTGACTGGAGGTGGTATGAGAAGCCTCCTCCTCAAGATGCACTTGCTTGCATGCTCGACTATGATTAAAAATAGCCATGATGATATATGGTACGATTAGATGCCCAACCTATCCAAAAATGCAAATCTAAACATGTGGGTCTCCTATGTGCAGGATTTAATACAAACCTATGAATTTTGGTGTGTTTTTGTGCACTAGAACATAGTTTGTACACCACTATGTGAACCTATACTACAAAAATATGGTTTGCACAGTGCCATGCAAACCTAGTCCAAAAGGTGAATCTAGTAAAAAAATGATAGTGATAGACTATGTATGTCCAGAAAGTGAGTTTTCTAGAATGTGAATATCCTGAAACTAGTTTTGTGAGAATGTAATACAAAGTGTGACTAGAATTAGTGCTAAAAAAATAAAAATATTTTATTTATTTATTTCTTGTGTTTTGATGATGATATCTACTCTAGAACATGAATCAATAAGTGTAGTAAAACTTTGGAAATAATAAGGGTGTCATCAGCACAAAACCTCCTACAAAACCCAAGGGTGCATAGAATAGAACAATGTCTCAATAGGAAAGTGGTGACCTAAATTGAAAGGTGCAATAAAATGATATCCAAATGAGGGGAACTCAAAATGCACTAATAAGTTCAAAATCCTCTTATGAGAAGAGGTGGCACTATCTAAGACCTGCTACTAGACCAATCGGGTAGTCGCTTCACTCTCGAGCAAGCTTAGTCAAGAATGATAATTACATGTTCAAAAATTATATGACACTTGTGAATAAAGACATATAATTCTATGCCACTTCAAATGTCCCTTCTGATGATGAAATCTAGAAAACCAATATCAAGAGTAGAGGATCTTCCAATGATGAAGTCCATAAAAAAAATCCTAGGGGCTACTATGGTGTCTAGTGGGCAAGCTGGTGGAACGATATGAATTCCAATATCACCAATATTGAGAGGGAATTGGTGATGAATTCTAATATTACCACTATATATGAAACATGAGTGTGTGGTAGTGAGTTTGCTATTGATGATGTGAAAGCAATAAACTAGCTAAATGCATTTTCAAAAAGGAAACTAGACCTAGATGCCTTTTGAAAAGAGAAATTAAACCTATATGCTTTTGTTTTGAAAATAAATCTAAACCTAGATGCAATTTAAAAATTAAATCTAGTCTAGAAATCTTGAAAACAATCAAATATGAGATGTACAAAAGAAAAATTTTAAATCTAACTATATGCGTAGAAAAAAATGTGAGATCTAATCTAATGACTTGAAAGGAGAGATGCAAGTTACCTAGGGGATTTGTGAAAGAGATGGGAAATTTCAACCTAAAATATGTAAAGAAATTCGAAACCCTAACCTAATGACATGAAATGAAAATACAAGTTTCCTGCGGGATTTGTGAAATAAATGGAAAATTTTAATCTAAAATGATGTAAAGAATTTTGAAACCCTAACATAATGACTTGAAATGAAATATGAAAGTTACTTGGGGGATTTGTAAAAGAAATGGAAATTTTCTAATTTGATTGGTGTAAAGAAAATTGAAATCCTAACCTAATGACATGAAATGAAATATGCAAGTTACCCAGGGGATTTGTGAAAGAAATGGGAATTTTTTATTCTAAGTGATGTAAAGAAATTTGAAATTCTAATTTAATGATATGAAATAAAATATGCAAGTTACTCAGGGGATTTGTGAAAGAAATGGTAATTTTCTAATATAAGTGATGTAAAGAGATTTGAAATCCTAATCTAAATGATTTGAAAATAAAATGCACATTACCTAGGGGATTTGTGAAAGATATGGGAAATTTCTCTCTAAATGATGTAAAGATATTTGAAATCCTAATCTAAATGATTTTGAAAAGAGATTGAAATTTTTTATCTAAATGACATGAAATATATTTAAAATCTTAATCTAAATGATGTTGAAAAGAGATTGAAAAATCTTAACTAAATGACATGAAAGATATTTTTTTGAAATTGTTGCCCTAGGCATTTTGTAAGACCTAAAAATAGAAAAACCCTAATTTGTGTACCTTTTTGAATCAAATTGAAAAGTGAGTTGATAATTTTGAAAGAGAAAATTATTTGCAAAAGAATAATGAAGAACATGGATTCTAGGAAGAATACGTGTCTCCTGAAATGTTGGACAATATTTCTACTATAGGACTGAAAATTCTGAGTTGTTCTACTACTATTCGATAGGTTTCACACGGTGATGTGTGAACTTGACTACTGGTTTGCATGACAATGTTCTAACTAGGTTTAGAATCCTATAAATCCTAAAATTAAAGCCTTAGATGCATTTCAAGGCTCTACTAGACATTGTTATGGGTTTATAATACCTAAAACACAAAAAATTAAGCTAAATAATGAATCAGACAATGACAAGGCTAGTCTAAAGTAATTTTGTAGGGGTCCCATCGAGCGTGCTAGAATGTAACACATGAAAAGTAGAACATAAATTAAAAACTAATGGAAACATGCAAAATGATCTTTATTATTTATTTAAAAAAGGGGTTACAAAATGGTCTCTTTTGAAATATATTTCCCTCTTTATCAATGTAAATATGGATGCAATAACTGATGCTTTATGGTGCCCTCAATGAATATGGGATTATTTGTATGTGCTATCGGTTGGATGCTAAAATATGCTTGTGATAATTGTATAAACTTGAAAAAATATGTTAATGTGTTTGAGGACCTGTCATGGATTAGATCCCATGTTTATATAGACAAAATGACATGAAAACATAATAAAACCTAATAAAAACTAGAGGAAATATTAAAAAAGCATAAGCAAAGTATACCTACCTAATTTGGATATGCAGAGTTGTAGACCTATTTCGCATGGTAGGGTTCAAACCTGATCTTAGGTTCACACAATGGTGTGCAAACTATGATGTTTTTGATTTTTGATGAGAATTTTCTATTTGGATGTGATCCAAGTAATGTTTGTTGCTATTTTTTGAATGTAGAAATAGTAGAAGATATTCTAAGGAAATTTTAGAAGAGTTTTGGTATGTTAGCCGAAAGGGAGAGAGAGAATTATGAAGGAAATGGCCCTCTATTTATAGAGTGGTTCAAGGCTAGGGAGGATTTAGGTATCCCAGAATATGGGGTTAATTTCTACCATGGTGAAGTTAAGGTTAAGAGGTGGAGTGTAGAGTCATTCCTTCGTGTGCTTTGAAGGAAATATCCTAGGAGCACAAATATGTGAGCCAAGATTAGGGTTAAACTTGATTAACTAATCCCTAGGTTAGTTGGAGGTTAGGTTAGGTATCTTTAAAAATAATCTAACTAAGTGGGTGCACATATGTGTGAGGGTAGAATTAGGGATAATTTGGATTTTAACCCTAATTAAACCTATTTAGGCAATAAAGTGCACTTAAGTGAAAAGTGACTTTCAAAATAGGATTTGAATTATCTTAATTAGGGTTTTGGAGGGAATTGTCCCCTGGGGCCCTAATTAGGTGTAGAAAAATAATTAGGTGGCCTAGAGTGGATTTTAGATGGCCCTCTTGTAGATAGGAGGCGTTATGGATATGTTTTGTGTAGTTTTTTAGGTTTTACACCTACGGATGACTATAATTGTCTATGATTACCTATGATGGGATACGATGGCCTATGATGGCATACGATGGTATATGATGGCCTACGATGGCCTACAATGGTCTATGCTTACCTACACATGTGTGTATGTGTGCATAAATGTGCCTATGCAAGCCTACAAATGTCTACGCAAGTCTACAAGTGCCTACACAAGCCTACAAGTGTCTATGCAAGTCTACAAATGTCTATGCAAGCCCACAAGTGACTACGGGCAATAATGTGCAAATTTTGGGTGTCTATAGTTCTTACCTAATTTATATTTATCTATGTTTATATTTATATTAACTCATAAATGAAAACTAGATTAGGACCATGGTGATTAATTTTTCATCCTATTATTTTCTATTATTCCTCTTATGAATAAACATCCTTTACTTTATTACTATGGATAAATGAACAAATTAGGATTGTAATTATTGTGACATACCTTTGTGACTATTGGATTATATAAAATCAAACCTCTTGAATATTTTCTTGTTTTGAATTTATTTCTAACATTTTCTTCTATAAATTTCTAAAATCAAAGACTCTAATCTTTTTGGAGGTTGAATGAGTGAAAATTTAGTCTTGGAATCATATTATTATATAGTGTGTGAAAATAATATTAGGCAGATCGACACCACTTTAACAAGGTAACTCATTTTCAATAAAGATATATAAAATACTAAATTTGAGAAAGGACTAATAAGATATGAAAAGAGCCAAAATTTTAATATAACTACCATTTATTTGTTCAATTGTATTTAAAAGGTAGACAAAAATACACAAGGAAATATCTGAATGTCATGCATAATTATCTATTTTTTTTATTAAAAATTAGGAGCTAATGCTTAAGGATTACAAAAAATCCCATTACATCATGTTGCAGCAACATATAATGTCCATAACTCCCAAAATAGTGAAATAAGAAAAAATACAAAAAGTACATATTAAGAATTAGGAATTCTAATGCTAATCATGTATTTAGTAATATAATACAATAATGGATGTGATATTCATTGCTTGAATAGAAAATTCTATTCAAATAATGTATATTTAATTTGATCATATTTTGGTGGTTGTATCTTTAGTCTCATGACTTATTTGCCTAAAATTTTCATCCTTGTATGATTTTCTTGAAGGATGTACATTTACATAATTAACATTAGATAATTTCATTCAAGATAGATGTCATGGGTTTTATTCCATTATCTCATGCATGAATTCTAATGGATTGGTGCTTCAGGATTGTCATTTCATGGATTGGATATAAAAAGCTTAAAAATTCATTCCAAAACATTGTTCTCCTATCAATACATTGATGTCATATCATGTTAGAAAATTAACACAACTAATGTTCAATGATTGACTTGGTTTCATTATACTTAAAATATTGACTTATTAAATTTTAGAATTATTGAGATGATTGAGTTGTCATTGATGTCAAAGGCCAACGTGGTGAATAACAAACAATGGATGAGTGAAAGCAAGGCAAATATGATTCAAGTGAAGCAAGGAAAATATACAAGGCAAAAATATTTCAAAGAGAGGCAAGGCAAAATAAAAGTGAAGCTTATAATATTTAAATGATAAATTTAAATATTATAAATATGAAGTTCCAATGAGCCCACGCCAATAACAATATTGAAAGATTTGATGAAGTGAAGGATATCATAGAGCAAAGGTTAAATTTATAATATTTAAATGACAAATTTAAATATTGTAAATGTGAAGTTTCTTTGAGCCGACTATGTGTGCGCCTAAAATATATGATATAAATACATGAAGAGCTCATGACTTTAATGATTGTCTCTAGTGATATATTTTTTGAAGTGTGGCATCTTGCAAAAGATAGAGAGTGTTTGGAACCAATGATCGAAGGTGTGATCGAAGAGTGAAGAAGCTTGTGCACAGTGTGAGGTTACTCACATTGAGAGTTTGCACAATGGTGAGACCAGTTGTTGGGAGTTGAAGGAGTCTTGTGCATGGTGAGAGGTTGCACACAACAAGACCAGTGATTTGAAAGCTTGAATAACCTTACACAGTTAAGAGGCACTTGGAACTAGCGAACACAATCTTGAAGAAACTTATACACAGTGAAGAAGCACTTGGAACCAGAAAATGAAAGCAAATAAGCACTTGGAATAAAAAATAGAAGTATTGAAGAGTTTACACATGGTGAAGAGCACTTTGAACCAAAAAATGGAGGATTGAAAATCTTGGACAACAAGTTGTAATCATGACTGTGAGACTCATGCAGTAGAAAGAGTAATAAGGCAGACATTATGGATCTACATTTTGGGCAAAAATATCACAGAAGGTTTTTGTTGAGCCAAACGTCTAATAGAGATACAACGAGTGCATAGGCAAGCAATAAATTAAAGTTTGATATTTGATTTTTTCTAAAGCTAAGTAATGTCATCTTGTTGGGAAAGTTTTGCTTTGTGATTGTATTGGGGAATTAAATCCCACATCTATCCCACAAAGGATGTGAAGGGATTTAAAAGGGCCTACACACAATAAGAAAATTGTGAGCACCTCATGGTGCCCATGACATCTAGTTGAAGGGCATTGGTGCTTTCCATACCATACATAGATTTTGTCAGTTGGAGGGCATTGGCATATTGCGGACACATGGTAGAAGTTGAGAGACTTTCTGAGGTAACCATTGATTGAGGGATATCTGCATAGTTCGGGATATTTGTTGACCTACTGTGAGTTGACTGCACATGCAAGAATTTTTTAGTAGAATTGAATATTTGGAGGTATGATAAATTAATTTTTATTGAGGTATGATAAATTAATTCCTTCTCAAGGTGGTTGGATTTATTTGAGAAAAATATTTCTGGTTGGGAGGTATAAGGAATTGTTGAAAATATTACATTGAAATGAATTAAAAGAAAGCTTAATGTGTTGAGTTTATTATTTGAAGAAAATTATTTTGTTTGGGAGGTATAAGGAATTATTGATTACCTTGCATTGAAATGAGTTAGAAAAGAAATTATTGTTTTAGAGTTTTGTTATTTGAAGAAAGTTATTGTTGATTTTATACATTGAAGAAATAAGGAATTATGAGATGCATTTTGGTTAAAAAGAAGAAGCAAGTCAAAGTGCAAGGATAGTGTGAAAGGATTCAATTGAGAAGAAGAACATATTGGGTATTTGTTAGTGCATATCATTCTCTATATGTTCATGAAGATAAAATAATTCTGGGTAGAATATGTCTAAATTGCTTTAGTTGAGGAAAGCACATTGAAGAATAGGTGAAGAACTTTATGACATCATTATGCAAGATTTGGGAATAGATGAGCATTGTTTTGTATGCAATATTTAGGAATAGATGAGCATTGTATGTATGCAAGATTTGGGAATAGATGAGAATTGTATGCATGGAATATTTGAGCAGGTTTGGTGAGTAGATTTGAGTAGGTGTTGTGAATAGATTTGAGAGCAGATTTGAGCAGGTTGTGTGAGAATATTTGAGCAGGTTTTTGAGAAAAATGGTGAGTAGAATTTGTGAGCAGGTTATGGAGCTGATTTGAGTAGAGTTGTGAGTAGGATTTGTGATAAAAATATGGAGCTAATTTGAGTAGGATTTGTGAGCATATTTGAGAGAATACTAGAGCAGAGAGGATTGGTGTCTACTGTGGAGTGGTTTCCAAAAAAATGGAGTAGAGGGGATTGGTGTCTCTTATGGAGTGGTGTCCAAAAAACTAGAGCATAGGGGATTGGTGTCTCCTATGGAGTGGTGTCAAAAAACCAGAGTAGAGGGGATTGGTGTCTCTTGTGGAGTGGTGTCCACAAAACCAGAGTAGAGGGGATTGGTGTCTCCTATGTATTGGTGTCCATAAAATTGAGAGGGGATTGGTGTCTCTTGTGGATTGGTGTCCATGAACTTAAGAGGAGATTGGTATCCACAAACATTGTAATAAGGGATTGGTGTCTCCTGTGGGTTGGTGCCCATAAAAATTGTTGAGAAATTTATAAGCAATATTTTACCATGGATGCAACCCATATTGGGTGAACCATGTTAAATATATGTATCTCATATGTGTGATGATTTGTGCATTGTTTCATTACTACATTTATATTATTTTTGTTATAATTTAGATTTAAAAATGAAAAGTTTTATCTTATACTATTAATCTTATGTTATTCAATTGGTATTAGAGCGGGTTCCTTCTTGAAAGCCTAACAGATTGAAGGAAGATCTTATAGGAACACAAATGGCTCCATTATTTTATGGGACTAACTATACTTTCTAGAGCATAAGGATGAAGATAAAAGAAATATGGGACAAGTTATAGAGAACATATAAAGGAGACGACAAGGTTAATATGGCAAAACTTCAAACCCACAGGAGGAATTTTGAAGACTTGAAGATGAAATATGAGGAAGATATTTGTAGGTATCTACTTCATGTTAATGAGGTTGTCAAAACCATTCATGGACTTGGAGAAAGTATTGAATACTCTAATATTGTTCATAAAATCTTGAGGTCACTTCCCATGAGGTTTGATGCAAAGGTTTCAGCAATTGAAGAAATGAAGGATCTCAAAACTTTGAGCATGGATGAGTTACATGGGATTCTCATAGACTATGATATGAGGATAGAAAAATATCAAACATCCAAATGAGAGGCAACATTCAAATCTTCAAATAAGGTAAAGAATAAATAACCAGAATCAAGTGAAGAATCAAGCAGTGGAGAAGAAGCTAATTTTGTCCGAAGGAATAAAAAGGGTCCAAGAAAATACAAAGGTATGCAGTCTGTGAAATGTTTTAATTGTGGTAACCTTGGTCACTATGCATCTAATTGTCCATAGGCTGGAAGTAGTAGCAGTGAAGAAGAAAAGGAATATAAGGAAAAGAAAGAAAGAAAATCATCATGAAAATAAAAATAGGCACGGTCAAGATAAACATGAGAAGAAGATCTTTCAAATATGCAAGAAGAGTTTTTATGTTGAAGAAGAAAGCAGTGCTTCACTTAGCAGTGATGAAATCTTCTTCGATAATGAAAAATAAGAAATTCTATTTTTGGCCATAGAAGAGAAAGAAGATGATCCTGTTATTGAAGACCAAGAAGAAGAGGAAGATTCAAAAGATGAAGAGGAAGCCACAGTTGACATAGAAGAGGAACTTATTTTTTCTCTTGAAGATTTAAAGAGGGTTAGAAATAAGAAATCAAGATTGAAGTCTCAAGTACAAGAGGATGAGAAAACAAAGGAAAAACTTCTACAAGATCTCACCGACTTAAAAGTAAAGGTTGAAGAGACAAGGAGAATTGAAGAAGGTATGGCTGAACAGTTAAAGGCAAAAGAACTAGAGTGTGAGAGACTAGAACATGAAGATATCATTCTAAGGAAGGGACTTGAAAAATTTAATGATAAGATATATCAGTTTAGGAAAATCTCAAAAAACTTGGATGATATTATCAAAGCACAAAGATATCCATTTATCAAGGCTAGACTTGGTTTTGAATAAGGTCAAGAGAAAGAAAAGGGGGAGTCAAGCTCAAAAGAAATAGAAGCATCAAAGAAAATGATTAAAGAGGAACCTAAGACCTATGCTGATGTATGTAGAAGTGGAAGCATCAATGAGGAAGAAAACAATGCACCATCAAGGAATAGGGACCATCACAGAAATAGCAAAGGAAGAAGCATGCGACCATATCCTCCAAGGCAAGATGAATATTTTTTCATGGTTATTGTTTCTCATGTAATCATTTTGGTCATAAAGTTGTAAATTATAGAAGAAATATCAATTCATTTGCACCTTTCATGGACTACAATATCATTTGTTACAATTACAACAATTTTGGGCATAGAGAAAAATGGTGTAGAATAGTGTTCCCTAAAATTCTGAATTCAAGCAAAAAGGAGAATGGTAAAAATGTTCAAAAGGGTATGATCTCCAAAGTTTGGAGAAAGAAATTGAAACAAGAAGAGGAGCATAGTAATTTGGGAGTTTCACTCCCATCCCATAATTAAAGTCTCAAAGAGAGTAGGTGGTGAGGGGGTTGTGTTTAGTGTCTTATCTTTCAGCCCCAAGGAGCCCTTTGCCATTGATGTCAAAAGGGGAGAGTTTCTAGTAAGGGGAGCAGCTTGTTAGGGGGAGTAGATAGTGAATCCAGTTACAGTAAAAGATTGTTTTTGTAGGGTTGCCATCAATGACAAAGGGGAATATTGTTAGAATTATTGAGATGATTGAGTTGTCATTGATGTCAAAGGCCAACGTGGTGAATAACAAACAATGGATGAGTGAAAGCAAGGCAAATATGATTCAAGTGAAGCAAGGCAAATATACAAGGCAAAAATATTTCAAAGAGAGGCAAGGTAAAATAAAAGTGAAGCTTATAATATTTAAATGATAAATTTAAATATTATAAAGTGAAAGATATTATGAAGAGAAGGATATCATGAAGCAAAGGTTTAAATTTATAATATTTAAATGTCAAATTTAAATATTATAAATATGAAGTTCCAATGAGCCCATGCCAATAACAAGATTGAAATATTTGATGAAGTGAAGGATATCATAGAGCAAAGGTTTAAATTTATAATATTTAAATGACAAATTTAAATATTGTAAATGTGAAGTTTCTTTGAGCCGACTATGTGTGCACCTGAAAGATCTGATATAAATACATGAAGAGCTCATGACTTTAATGATTGTCTCCAACAATACATTTTTTAAAGCGTAGCATATTGCAGAAGACATAGAGTGTTTGGAACCAATGATCGAAGGTGTGATCAAAGAGTGAAGAAGCTTGCACATAATGTGAGGTTACTCACGGTGAGAGTTTACACAATGGTGAGACCAGCTATTGGGAGTTGAAGGAGTCTTGCGCATGGTGAGAGGTTGCACACAACAAGACCAGTGATTTGAAAGCTTGAAGAACCTTACACACAGTGAAGAAGCACTTGGAACCAACAAATGAAAGCTTGAAGAAGCTTATACATAGTGAAGAAGCACTTGGAACCAGCAAACGAAAGTGAAGAAGCACTTGGAATCAACAATAGAAGTATTGAAGAGTTTACACATGATGAAGAGCACTTTGAACCAGCAAATGGAGGATTGAAAATCTTGGATAGCAAGTTGTAATC